>CM073134.1:39091013-40363513 GCA_037039145.1 Fundulus diaphanus
TGAGAGTACCAGTAGAATCCGGGAAGGGGACCTCGAGCCCATCTTGGTAACGCCAAGGGAGTAAGAGGGGGAGCGCCAGAGCAGGATCTGAGCAGATGATTCCACTGGTTCGAATTCTTCTCGGGACTTCAGGACAGGTAAGTGTAGTGATGTTACGTGATGTGCCGAGGCTTCGAGGCGTGTGTCGAGTAATGGAGGGGGCGTTTCCACAATGCGCGTATCGAGGCTTGCTTCATTTAGGGGAGGAGCCGAAAACGATGACGTCCGAAGCCTCGCTGCCCGGCTGTACCACATGACTGCTTCGGGAAGTGGTTCAGATTTTGGCGCGGGGTTTGACAGCTTTAGAAACCCCACAGGCTCCATTCAAAATGTGGGTTGTTGTAGGCGAGTTGCGGTCAGTTGAGAGAGTGGATAGAGTTTTGATAGTTTGGATAGCAGAGTTTGGATAGTGGTTATTTAGTTTGAGACAGTTAGTTTGGTGTTTGGAGAGTTTAGGAGAGAGATAGATAGATAGGAGATCAGTGCTCTCAACTATCACGCATTGACCGTCACTGACTTCACACGGTCACACGCAAACATGGCATTTTTCACGCATAAAAATCCCAACGCCCATCTGGGCAGCGGACGATAAAAACTCCGCCTTCTGCTGAGATGTTTCAGCTTCTTTCACAGCTTGTGGCCATCAGTAATTCCTGCTGCAGAACAGAGCAGCAGGAAGAGCGATCAGAGTTATGAATAATTTTAGTCTTAACCAGTGGTGAAAGTGAGCCGGTAAGGTCCTGTACTACGTACGCAGGAGGGGAGGGGGCGGGGGAAGAGAGCTGCTGCCAGATATTGCCTTCATTCAGAACCAGTGATGGCTGCACTCTGGATCATAAAACTGTTCTGCTAACCAGATGCAGTTTAAAACGCTACGTCTGTTTATAAGTTGTTTTTATTAATTCTGCATTTTTTAACTACATGCACCGTATTCCTGTGCCTCAGCGCTATCTCCTCTCCCCCCTCCTTTCCCTCGAACCCAGGGGCTTTTATCACCGTTCACCATTCAAAACGTGAATCACTACGTTTAATGTCCTCACACCCGTAGCAACGTGTGCCAATTAAAGTCACTAGGAGAGTTATGGCTGTGTTTCATGATCTTTTGTTTTAAACAAAACAGAACCGTGGCGCTTCGGTGCGCTGCTGCCTTGCGCTTTAATTCAGGTGCGCAAAATTACGTTACTTGTAATTTGGGTGCGCACTTTTAAGAGTCATTTTAAAGAACTTGTAACATCAGGAGGCTGATCTCAGACCGGTCAGCTCCTATGATCACTGTATAGGAGCCCTTTACAGTTTTTATTTATGCATTTCCACCCTGTTTATCCCTTGCACGCAGCGCACCATCGGGTAAAATCCTCCCACCTCACCGCCCAGAGTGCACTGAGGAGAGCAATAGAGATTTGTCTGGTCGACTGAGATGAGAAACCTGTTGCTGTGAAAGGTGATATAGGTTATAAACTGTTACTGTCTAGAATTGCATTGAGCTGAAAAGAGAGGAGACAACAGCAGCTGGATCGTGCGTAAAGACGCAGCCTGAACCTCTGTGTGCTTCAGTGTTGCTGCTGAGGGGAAAATGTGGGACTGTATAGTACTGGGCTAATCATCGGTCACAGTACCCCAATCTGAACATACTTGCACTTATTTATTTATGCACCCCGGCATCATCTGTGCCATGTGAGCGTGTCTTTTCAAAGGTTGGAGAAGTAGTATCAAAAAAGAGAAATCATTTGAAACCAAAAACTGTGGAGAAATTGTTGTTTCTTAATAAAAATGCATGAAATCATCCAAGTTACACAAGCATTAGCCTATTCACTACCCCCTGCCTAGTTCCACAAGCACTTTCATTGTCCTCTGCCTGATTAAGCCCATGCCATTTTTCTAGAGTCACAGAAAAACATTATTACACAACATGCCATATCACGTCACTACTATTTTGGGAATAATTACACACAGAGAATACATTCAAACAATGTTTTATTATACACATGTGTATACAAAATTTATGTAGACAAATTATTTCGTCCTTTTGTGAAGTCATTCCCAAGAGTCATAATAGACAAAAATTCAATGCATCACACGTGTTAAGATACAGCTGGCTGTGATTATACACCTGGCCAGTAGGTGGTTTCGTGTGCACATGAAGCATCAAGAAATGAACCCTTTCTCGAACCAGTTGGTTCAAGTGGTTCAATGCCTCATGAGGCTTTGACTGTGTGCATGGATGCACTTACCATCACTAGGTAAGTGCATCCATGCACACAAAAACTGTGACAAAAAAAGGAGATCCAAAATTAATCCAAGGCTGAGAGACGAAAGAATTACTAGCAAGTATTCCAAGGCTTGGTCGGAGGCCACGTCGTACCACGACTGGTTTAAGGCTCTGGCATCTTCCGTCTGTCTGCGCGCTGCTTAAGTAGTCAGAGGAAGCTGCCTCTGATGAGCCGCAGGTGTGGGGCACACCCCCTCAGCCACCACCTGTGGAAGCAACCAGAGCAGGACACAACAGAACCCTGACAGTTCTTAAACAAAGAAGAGTGGGATAAGTTCCTCTAAGGTAATTTAATGATTTATTCACACAGGGCCAGATAAGTTTGAATGTTTTTCCCCTAAATTAAATTAGATAATCAATTGATAACTGTTTTTGTATTAAATCAGGATATTGTTGTCTCGGCGTGAAATCATTTTGACAAATTATTTTGACAAATATTCTGAACTCAACATTTAACTCTGTAAGGGATGTACTGTATATAGACATATATCCGTTAGAATTGCTCAAATGTGTACTCCAACATTAATATATCCATTTTATAGCCTTATGGAAGATGGAACGAATAGAACTTAATCAACAAAAGTCAATACAAGGTAAGCTTTCACAAGAAAAGAGTATGTATTATGCCCAACCTTGGTCGAGCATAGAAAGGAACAGCAGCATTATCTTATATTATATATTATAAAGAACTGTACACATAAATGGCTGTTAATACTGCCTCTGTCCCATTATAGCATACCTGCCATGGGTTTTAGTGGTGGGAAGGTATCACCTTCCCAAACTGATAATTGATGCAGTTTCGAGAGGGTTATAATAAAAAATAATTAACTGATGCAATAGCAGGCTAATCATTTTACACCTTTCATCCCAATGCTTATGCATCATGCCAAGCTGGGAGGTATCATAAGGGGCAGACTATTTTCAGTTACATGACAGGACTAGTCATTCACAAAACATGCTTTATTTCCTCACCTTTGGAGTAATGCAAAACATGTTTTTTTTACAATGCTGCACACATGGTGAGATAAAAAAGAGTGACAGCAGGTTTAGCTATGAGAAGACTCCCATGATGCAGTGCATTTGCTGTAAATAATGCAGACAATGACTCATTGCTAGAGTTCCTTTTGTTGTCTAAGCATCACCGTAGCGAGCTCAGCTGCTAAAAAAGGAAAAAAACTGCATATCAAAGAAACAACTTTTTTTATCTACTCCTACGCCATTACGCTTGCCCACAGGGTCCTGGCATTACTATGTTACCCCTCCTACTGCATATTGACACCTTTGGTAGATGGTTTTAAACCCCCCAACTCACCCCAAGGAGACAACAATCTCCAAAGTGGAGAAGAACCAGTATAATAAGCATTCACGGCAATCAGATGTAAACAACTGCTCCTGATTTGCTTGTGAAATGATTTCTTGAGTGTGAGTAGTACAAGTGAAAAGGCATGTAAAATGTTAGGTGCATTAGCAGATGTACAGTCACATGAAAAAATAGCGCAGCCCGTTAATGTTCTATTCTCAACCAAGAAATGTTCTTATATTGATGCTTAATCTTATTTGTTATTTATCTCTGGAAGGGAAACTGATTTAATTACACCAAGACAACAAAAACAAAACATGGTTTCACCCATTAAACAAACAATGTTAACAAATATGTATTTTCTAGCTGAAGACAATGTAAGGACACCCTACCCTCAATTACCTTCACTGAGAGACTTCTTGTAGTATCTACCAGTGTCTGACATCAGTATGGGGAAAGTTTGCCTCATTGCAATTCAAAAGTGAGATGCTGCAGGTTTTTTTTTTGCATTTACAGCCTGTTTTCTGTCAACCTACAGTATCTTGAAGCTGAACCATCATCACCGGAAAAGGCAGACTATGCCTCTCAGCATTCATTGTGGCTCTGATGCCACAGACAGAGGTTGTATAAGGACACGAGTCCACTTGGTTTGACCCTGCTCTTAAGCAGGGCCAGAGAAACCCGGGCTGACCCTGAAACAAAACTGTTTCTGAAATGCTCGCAAAGTGGGCGGAGTGGAGTAGAGTGCGCCAAACCAAGGTGGCAGAAACGGTGCAAAAAATCAATATTCCAGAAGACCCGGTTTAGGTCAGTATGGTATCTCTGTCAAACTTTACTCTGGTCTTCATGTTGTTCACATTGAGGGCAAAGTTTGTTTGTTTTTTCCTTGTACACCTCCCATGAAAGTTGAACTTGTGTTGTCCTTTTGATTGTACATATTTGAACTTTTATATCAGCATTAGCAAGAAGTTTTCTAAACTGTTTACAAGGCTCATAAGTTGCCACAATCTTGTTTCTGAAAGCCTCAAACAGCTCTGTCACGAGCTTGCATGTCTTTTCCAAGGACTTTGAGGTTGAGCTTCCTCCTGACGTGCTTATCCAAAAATAGAACTTCGGGTGTATCATCTGCAATAATTGGAGATACTGGCAGCTTGCTTGAGCCTGTGTTTTCACTCATATCTGACGTTAATAACAGTGGAGACTTCATCACAACAGTCAGGACTGGGAAAGGATCCAGGAGTGATGCTCTTGGAGAAAGGCACCTCTTCTCACAGCTTTGCTGAAGCAGTAATCTAGCTCCTTTGAGCCTGAAATTTATCAAAAACAAATAAATACAGTTTCAATGGTTTAATCACATCCTTTCTGGTATGTTTCCAAGCAAGCTGCGAGTGTCGCTGCTTCTGAGCTATTAGTCATGGAGCACAATTTCTAAGGAGTGTTTCCAGAGCATTAGAATCACACTCATTGCTAGAGGGATGAGGTACACTTCTTAATTAGATTTTTTTTCGCCCCCGACTATCAGTCCTTGTGGACTGGAAAGAAGCAATTTTACCAAAACATGGGTCAATAAGAAATATAATTTTAATAATAACTATGTGAGCAGGGATGTTTTTTTTAATGGCCATACTATCTGGCCAGTTGCCCAGGGTGTCATCTGAAGGGCAGCACATCTGTGTCAGATAAACAAAACATATAATTTATCTGTCAGTTGCACCCTGAACAGCTTTTCTGTTGCTTTCATTCATATGGAGTCAATAGGGAGAATGTACCCTCATGTGCTGAATAAGCATCCTCTGCTTGATGCTGATAATAAGGAGACCAGGATTCATCTCTTCTGCAGGTCTCAACTGCATTATGTACAGTGTATAGACCAATGATCATCAACCTTTTGGAAACTGAGAGCTACTTCATTGGCACTGTTTCATACGAAGGGCTTACCTGACTCTTCGAATTAAAGAGTCAGAGCTCACCTTTACTTCATATAATATAAACATGTTGTAATTATTTTAAATCTATGTAAATACAAGTGTGATTAGAAGGGAAGAAAAAATTAATAAAATAGCATTTTAAATGCAGCTCACTGGAGGGTTTTGTTATTTTTTGAATAGGCTTGAGGGCACTGCATATACGGTCCTGGGGGCTACCTACGGGCACCATGTTGGAGACCCCTGGTATACACTGGAAAAAGGAACTAAAACTAAGTACATTTATTATGAAATGAGTATTTATCCTTGATTTGAGCCGGTGAATAAGATGATCTGCCAATGAAATAAGATTTTTGCACTTCAGATAGGAATAAGTCCTCTCCGTCATTTTATTTCAAGTGCAGTATATCTAATTATCTTATTTTAGGGGTAAAAATACTCTTTCCATTGGCAGATCATCTTATTCACCGGCTCAAATCAAGGATAAATACTAATTTCATGATACATTTACTTACTTTTAGTTCCTTTTTCCATTGTATACCAGGGGTCTCCAACATGGTGCCCGTAGGTAGCCCCCAGGACCATATGCAAACCCCTCAAGGACAAAGACACACATTTCAAGAAAATTAAGCCTATTTTTTGTTCCCTTTTTGCAGTGTAGACAGTAGATATAAATACTGTATATAAACAGCAATATGAAGATCTGTGTATTTAATGCATGTGTGTATTTTAAAAGATGCATACTTATAAAATTGACATGTTTTCTTCAGGTTTATCAAATTTTAATGCACACATATCTATTTTTAAACACCATTCTTTACAGGGGGCAGCCTGATTCTGTCGTGGTTTTACCATAAAAAACTGTATGACATAAAACAAAGAAAGTTGAAGCTTGCATCCTGAGCACAAGCAACGTTGGCTTGTATGTCTCCATTTTCAAAGTGTATATATAGCACATGAAGAATAAATAAATGTTATTCAGGTGCACCAGAGCCCTGTTTCAAGAGACAGTTGTGATCATCAAATGTAGCAGTGTTGTATTCCAGTAATTACTATGTAATTTTAAATGGAGGCCAGACTTCATTAAGGAGAACAAATTACATTATCCATAACAGCATTAAACCTGATTATCATGTCATAGTTGCAAATATGTTTGTCCATGTTTTTCATAAGTTATGCCTTGTTTTATTCTGAACAGTGATGAGCTCTTTACTGTCCCTGTGGTTTAAAGGGATCTGGGTAGGGATTGTGTGAAATATGTGCAGTCAATCATAAATATACAGAAGACAGTAATCAGAATTCTCCGAGGCTTGAGGGAGCAGGAAAAATTACTAACAAGGCAGACAAACTAATGGCTACTATAACTAGAGCAAATTCAAGATCATTTTTAACAAGTCAAAAGGGACGTTTTCATTTCAGATACTTTTTCCAGGAACCAGGATATTTTCATCGGCTGTTTTTCAACCACTTTTTTTTTTTTTTTTAAAGATTTAGTATGTGTACGCTTTTTGAGTGATTTTTGGAATGATGTTAATTTCAGTTTAGAGTTTAACTGCTGTACCAATAGGCAGAAGTTGTTGCTGTAAAAGAACAGAGTATAATCTTGAGTGAAACACCTCATTCACATTGCCTCTGCTACTAATGTGAAGGCGGAAACATGAAATACATTTAAAATGTGTTGAGTACACCTTTGCAAAGACCCTTTATAAGAAGCTGCTGTGATTGAATCATCAGCTATTGTCTTGTCTAAAATCATAACTTTTTATTTTTGCAAGGCAGTCTTAAAAAAAGGGGGAGTGGTGGCCTAGTGGTTAGAGCAGCGTTTTTGCACTCTGAGAAGGTTTCAAGTACCCAGTTCAATCCCTGCAGACTGCCAACGTGGGTCCCTGAGCAAGACCCTTAGCCCCAGATTGCTCCCCGAGCGCTGTGATAGCTGCCCACTGCTGCCTAAGGGATGGATTAAATGCAGAGGACAAATTTCATTGGAATGTACAATTGCAATGACAAAGATTTCTTCTTCTTCTAGTCATCATACAGTCCAGGGGAGATTGAGCGTTCAGGTTTTTTGAAATCTCAGGAGCAAATGTTCCGAGTTTATATAATGGAAACATGACAGAAGATAAAACGTCTCACGTCAGTAGAACATTTCACGCAGAAAAATTTAAAACTGTTGTATTTTTTCTGCAAGTTAGTAATAAAGTTATTTGCTGAGGTATCTGTTTATTTCTCAAGCAGTGAAAAGTAAGTTTTTACCTGATTTTGTTTGGTAAAGAATGGCACCTGATCAGAAATAACATTGTTCTTCTTTAAGTAACAAACCTTGTGTCTGACTTTAAAATGCAACTATATTTAAAATTATTTTACAAATTATTTCAGGTAAATGTTATTGTGTTAATTGGGTATTTTAGAACTAAAATTATAAATTCTACTTTAACTTAAAATAATGCCCTTCCGCCATAATGTTTCCCTCCCAGAAGAGACTTTAATAAATGTTCACAGTCCGTTCAAATACACATGCTCCTCTGAGGAGGAGAAGATATGTAGAATAAATGTTGGTATTTTACTTCAAGTAAAGCTCATGACCTTGAGAATCTCCCAAAGTTTGCTTGTTTCAACATTTTAAAATCAAACATGCTGCTCATGGCTAAACCTTGGGGTAATTTCGGTGTGTCCTTGTTAACAATCACTTTATTTTGAAATTGTAAAACTTTCTTTTGGACTTGTTTTTCTTCGATACCCTTTGAAGGTTTTCTGCTGTACTGTCAGATATGGTGGCTTACTTTATCTCTGCAAACTCATTCCTGCTTTTATTCCTGAAAATACCTGTGTACAATTTCAACATGACTAGTCTTTCTGCAGAAACATCAACTGGGTTCTGCTGGATGTCAGATGCTGTTTATAATGTTTTTCCACACTTCGTGGTTTGAGGCGTTGGCCTTTTGTTGGATTGAGGTAGAACTATTCGTGCATCACTTTGGACTCTCTGGTGCTCAGATCACTGGTGGCCCAGCATATGCTGTGGCAGTAGATCAGCGCTTATTCTACACAAATGAATAAACTACTGCAGTCTGCCTTCCCCAGAATAGAAAAGAATGGAATGAAAAAACCCGTCTTTGTCCCTTAGTGAGGAAATTCAGGTGTACCAGCAGCAAAATGAAAGGCAAATGGAGCACACATATATATGGAGTCAGAGACATTGTCCAACATTATTGTTATTATTGCTCGAGTTCTTCTCTCCCACCATCTGCATTGGGTTGAGGGTGTATCCAGGGGAGTTGTGGTCTAGTGGTTAGAGCTGAATACTTGGTCCTGGAAGGCTGCAATTTCCCCCGTTTAAATCCCACAGACTGCCACTTTGGGTCCCTGAGCAAGACCCTTAGCCTGAAAATGCTTTCTGGGTACCACACAGTGGCAGCAGACTGCTCCCTAAGGGATGGGTTAAATGCAGATGACAAATTTTATTACACTGTACAAAGTTGCAATGCCAAATAAAGACGATTATTAAGAGCCTCATCAGGACAGAGGACAGAGCTGGCCTTCTTCTTGAGTTGATCTAAACACTTCCTCTCATCTGTAGATGAACTGTTTCTCCAACAAACGACATTAAGATGGAAGATGTATAATGCCACCACAGAGTCAAAAAAGGTCCTCAGAAATGCCCCTTGCAACAAAAGACCTTACTTTCCTCAGCTGGTTGAGACTGCTCTCACCTCTCCTGTAAAGACCATCAGTGTAGTGACTTCAGTCCAGTTTAATGTCTCTACCTATTCTTCAATGGTTGGTTGCTGCTCTCTTAGCTTTTTGGATGAATCTGTTGGCAAGAATGTTGTTTAGCAAGAGTCCAAAAAACTTACATTTGTTCAAGACCTGTTAAAGAAAATGTTCAAGAGAATGGTATGGGTCTCAGATCTGTATAGCATAAGGTTGTGGAAGAGGCACATCCTGTCCTTCCCTTGTGAATATTTTGTCAGGATCTCATCTGTTTAATCAATCTCCCTATCTGTTACCATTGAGCCAACGTATAGAAACTAACACTGAATTATGTCCTAATTAAAGAAGTGAAATATAAAAAACATTTCAGGTAAAGATGTACATCTTGTAACTGTAGTGGTATTGGTTCTGAATTGTAATTCAAAAGAAACTATTTAATCCAGGGGTGTCAAACTTCATTCCTCAAGGGCTTGTGTCCTGCACTTTAAACTGTCTCTGGCCCTACACACCTGAATCAAATGCCTGAATTGTCTCCTCAGCATCCAGTGAAGTTCTACAGAGTACTGTGAATTACCCAATCTTACCAAAGTGTGTTAAATCAGAGATACCTCTAAAGGTTGCAGGACACCGGGCCTTGAGGACTGGAGTTTGACACGTTTTAATGTTTCATGTGACATCAGAGTTATTTCACATGCCACAATGATGAGCTTAAAACTGCAAAGCAATATTGCAAGTGTTTAAATAGATGCAGTAAATTACTTAAGATTAACAGTTATTTGCTTATGTCATTAAGTGGAAGAACAAAATTGCCTCAGTGAAAAATGAAATTCTGTTGAGGTAGAGTGTACCAAATGAAAACTAGGGCAACTCAGGAAGCACATACATATGATTTTGTCAAACAACAAAGGGTCACAGAAGAGTCATTCCTTCCCTGACAATGCAGCACATGTGATTCACTACAGTGCTGGCCTGGTAGTGCATCCAAACTCACAAGATAAAAGCAGTTCCTGTATTATTTATATAAAAATTTATAGCTTTCAAATTTACTTAGCCAGTCATAAACAAAAAATGACAAAGGAAGGAAACAGATATAGCAATCTCATTTTACACAACTGGAGGGTTAATGTCTCTAACCTAGTTCTAGCAGACTACATCTGTAAATCTTGCCTGTGCAAATTCTCAGTTATCCGGGTCATCGCAACAGCAAACAGGCTTAAATAGGGGCAACCGAACATCCGAACAGTTCTTTCTGAACAGTTCTTTCTGAAAACGTTTTGACACCTATCCAAGAGTCTTTGTCAATTCTGGAGGTTCGAATTTGAGCAACCTGCAGTTGGTGCACTACTATTTAAAGGACATGAAGGCCCATCCTTCTAGGCGCATTCTATTTCAGATGCAAATCAGTGACCCACCCGGCACCGTCCTGGGCTGTTAGACGCTATTGCTTGGTGTGAGTGGAGTACTTGGTCACCTGAATCGTGACGAGACTGCTGATGTAATCTCTTTGGATGATTCAGGTGACCAAGTACTCCACTCACACCAAGCTATAGCTTCTAAAGATTTCTAGGGCTTCACCTCAAACAACATAGAAAAAAAAATAACATAGAGTATCAGTGTGATTACTAATTAAGGGGGTGATAAAGTTATCAAATAGAAAAAAAAACAAAAAAGGTTAAGACCTGTATCTGTTATGTGCAAGTGACAGAGCGCATGAAAACACAGGCTCGGGAAGCAGTCAGAAGGATGTACTATGAAGTAGGATTAACAGCTTAGCAAGCTCTGTTGGGCTAAAAGTGAACGTTTCAGCGCCCTGAAGTTGGCTGCATTTAAACCCGGTAACATAAGCTGAACTCATCACCTTCTCTAGAGATGTTTATGTGCTGAGTATCAGATTACATAAAATGTAAGAAGAGCGATAGTTTCTGATATCCCAGGCATAAACATCTAACAGTCTTTATTAGTTTGTCTAACTGAACTGAACTCATTTTAAGGTGTTTTTTGCACTTCAACTAAAATATCCACATTTATCCTTCATACAGTATATATATAGACATTTTCAATCAGTAAAGCTATCCAAATATCAATTTTAACTTAAAAACAGAGTTCTATAGTCTTGAATAATATTAATGTATCACATTCTTAGTGTTTCTCAAGTTTGAATTAAAATGGAATTTTTTTTGTCATTATTGTTGTTATTTTTTAGCATCTAAGAAATCAGAACATGTTGACAGCTTTTGGCTATACAATATCAATCCTATAGGGTTTATCACTTTATCCAGATGCACACTAATACAGTGGATCTCAAAAGTGCACACATCCCTGTTAAGTTGGTAGGTTTTATGAGACAGGAAGAGTTAATATTTTTTTTTTCAAATCTCTCAAATCTGATTTCTATCATGTGCAATTAAACTGAAAAACACAAATCTATTTAGGGGGATATTACCTATTTGCATAAATGTGCAGAACCTAATAAAAAACTTTGTATTTTTCACTTTATGAACCCATTTTAACATGTTCTTCTTGGATTTAGATGTGACAATAAATGTGGTAAATCACTGTAACCTAAAATCCACTTAAGCTATATCATAAGGTTAAAAAAAAGCATTACAAAATCAATATGTGTTTTTAAGATAGACTTGGTTCTCAAAAAAACATGTTAAAAGTGACCTATTATGAAAAATTCCCTTTTTGAAAGTATTTTTATTTCAATTTCCACTTTCACTGCTTTTAGAAACAATCCGAGAACTAAAAAAAATTCCAGCAGTTTTTGGCAAAAAGTCAATATTTTCTTGGTGTCTGGAAAACAAGGCATTTCAAAAACCTCCCGATTACCTCCAGAATTGTTGTACACTGCCCCTCACCTAGCAACCCAAGTGAAGTAAAACTATAACATACAAAAATGTTATGCATTATTTTTATACCACATCTTACAATGAAGTTACAATTATTGTTGAAATAAGTACTGTAAGGGTTAAAAAAGATATGTAAGGGTTAAAGGAGTTTTCAGCATGTCTTGGGTTCCCACAGCAGAGGTAATATAAGGACATCTGGACTTTAGTTGAACTTGGCTAATAAAACCTTGGCCCTGTATTTCGAAACAATAGAGACCCTCCTGATGATCGTGATTAACGTTTGGTTCCTTCCTGTTTTTCACAGTAAGAATGTTTAGATAACTAGGTTCCTAGAAATGGAAGAACACAGCTGTGGGATACGTGACTCAAGGATCTTTCCAAAACACACACACACACACCTACCGTTTCACACACACACAGATCAAGGCCTTTAAAGAGGGAGTCAGATATACGAGAGGCAGGACTTGTGCTGACAGAAGCTCTGAATGTATGTGAATAAAGTCCTCCTGGCATCATATAGAAGCCGCTTCGTCTCGTCTCATCCTTTTTCCCGAGTCTTCTTTTTAAAGAGTTAAATCTTCTGCCACATCATACCTTACACATCTTAACAATGGAATTAATAGATGCTGAAAAAATTTGCATAGAATTCTCTTACATTTTACAGCTGAAAATACATGCTAGCGTTTTTAGCATCATATTTTTTCTCAGATTCTTCCCACCTAAGAGAGCCAAAATCCCTCTTAAGTATCTTAAAGAAACCCACACTGTATAAAAACAAAAATTACAGACATATGTTTCTAGGCAGTTGAGAAGATATAACGGGATAGTTTAGCTAATAGCTACGGTAAGGTAAACTGATTCTGTATTATTCACATTGTGTACTTATTTTGTTGCCATTATTTTGACCTATTGTAGAATAAATATTATTAACCTTAACCTTCTTTCTTTTGCATTATTTGTAGAACTGATTCCTCTCGAACAAGAAAACCTGGGCAATAATATGGTGCCTTGACCCGGATTTGAGGAACGGGAAGTGGATTTGAAGAGGGTGTTATGTGCTTTGGGCACACAATTTTGTTTATTTATTTTTTTTAGATAGTTTTGTATGGACATTATTTGAGTGGTTTTGTTGAGAGATTTTAGAGTTGGATAATTTTTATTTTGTTTGTAATTTGATTACATTAGTTGTGGTGCTATTGGTCCGACTATAAATAGGCTGGGTCTCAACATGTTGGAGAGCCCCGCCCTTCCACTCGTCACCACTACCAAGGATGTGTCCTGATTGCGGTGCTCGGACGTCTTCTGGAGCTGTATGACACAGCTGATGATGACAGCTGACGACTCCAGCCGGCCATGCAGTATTTTTGTTAGCTTCTTTTTTGTTTGCTGTTTTAGATGATTTTGGCCTGGTGGGACCGGTTGTCCTGTTTTCGGTTCTTACTTTGCAATAGTGTTTTTTTGCTTTAGTCTGCTAATAGTAGAGGCTTGGACGGCCCTGTATAGGATTGGCCCTCTGCTGTAGCATTCTGTTCTTTTGATCGGCTCACCAGGTCCAACTTTCTGTTAATACTTTGGAGAGTTATGTTTATTTCTATTTTTTCTCTCCCCTTTTTTTTGGACACGGAGAAACCGAGGGTATTTAAACTCTCTTTTTTTTTCCCCTCTCCCTCCACAGAGAAGCAAAGCAGCTGAAAAAGAAGTCCAAGAGAGGTTTTGAAAATAAAATATTGTTGTTAACCCTCATTCCTGTCTACGTGTCCCTAAATATGTTGGCCCCTTTCTGGGACGTAACAGAGGGCAACTGCGATTAAAGTGAATTTGGGGTTGATCTTCATAGGGATTAACGTGCAATTTCAAGGTAAGCAGAGACCTTTTTCTAAAATTTCTGCTGATGCCTGATTATAGTTCAGGAGTCAAATTCCTGCCAAGTTAACTCTAAATGGCCTGATCTGTGAGTTTATTTAATGGTATATTAACAGAAAAACAGTTGCCTTAGTTTTTAAGATTTTCTTAAAAAGCCACACCGATTGTCTGCGCATGTTGTAAGGAAAAGATTGGGGCAAAAGTCGGGCCAACAATCCTGTTGTGTGAACCAGCCTTAAGAGGGCTATGTTGGAGGATTGTTTTAATATGCCATCAAATTTTCCAATGCCATTGAAATTAGATACACAACAGTGTGATTGGAGTTATAGCAATTTCTAAGTTGCTCAAAAAACATTTTGCTTCCAAACCATTATCAGTTTGTTGTTGTTGCCGTTTGAGTCTGCCACTTGGCTTGTGGTAAATTGGAAATTGGTCTTATGGCTTCTTTCAACAAACCCTTACTTTTTGCCACTCTTCTACAAAGGTCAGTTTGTAGATTTGCAAAGTACATGGAATTGCTGGTAGTGTTCACATATTCTCCCACCTGAGCTGTGGGTCTCCAGCTCCTCCAGAGTTACCTGAGGTGTTGGCTGCTTCTTGAAATAATACTCTCTTTTGGTTGTTTAGGACTGGACAACAAATTCCAGAAGACTTTTTAAATATGTTTTTTCTCTCAAATTTGAGAGTTTTGATGGCCTGCAAACTTCAGGGGTTTTACAGACAAGTCTGGTGAAGAGCTGTCATTTGTGTAAAGAAAGCAGAGGAATGGGGAAAGAACACACCCTTTGGGAGTCCCAGAGCTGATGGTTCTTGTGTGGGAGAAGTTGCTGTCTAAACTATTCAGGAGTTAGGAAAAGGGTGATACACTGACAGATGGAGGCTGGTACTGTGAGCTTGGTGAGCTTCTGGTGGATGTTGTCTGGGTTGGTGGTGTTGAAGGCCAAGCTGAAGTCCACAGACAGGATCCCAGCTTACATTGTTGTGTGGTCAAGGTGGAGCAAGATCATGTGTAGTCCTAGGTTGACTGCATCCAGCAGTAGGCCTGTGATGTCTTTCATATGATCTATCTATATCCACACACACACACACACACACACACACACACACACACACACACATACACACACACACACACGCACACACACATACATGCACATATATACACATGCCTGTGTGTGTGTGTGTGTAAATAAATAAATATGCTTTTTTCAATATAATATTTTTTCAAGCTTCTCTGTGTTGGATTTTGGTAAATTTAAAGATCAAGATTTAAATACTGATTATATCCTATAGTACATTATCAGTAAAGTAAATTATTTGTGAATCAAACATAATATAAGAACTAAACACTGTTTACTCAAAAAAGCTGAGGACTTTAGAGACATTATAAGCTTATCTTTAGTCTGAGTCTGTGGTATTTTTATATCCTTTTTGTCATCATAAAATGTATTAAGGATTATGTGTTGTGTAATTACATTTGAAACCCTGCTTCTTTGCTGCTTGCTCAATAAAGGATGACTGGCACATAAATGCTCTGAAAACAAGCTTTGATCAACGCTCTTTTGTCTTTGAATTCCTGTGTGTCCAATTGTGTCCAGCAAAAATACACTTGGATAAGAGGCCTAAATCCCCAGAACTTTTCAACACTCGCATACCACCATGGACACCATTAGCTGTCAATTGCTGTAACTAATTTGCCAACTTCATTTCATGCATCATGCTAAATTATGAAGCCACATCGGTAATAACCATTATTCTCTGTAATGACCATGAGAATAGCTGCTGTGGAAGTTGAGGGAAAAAAATTAGTTGGTAATTTCTCATTTGGCGATGGGTGGTATCAGTGCTTCTACACTATGGGAGGAGAGGCAACCATGGGCGGTGTGAGTCACTATTGAATTCAAGTCACCTATTGCACGGCTATCTTTTTGCTGCAGTCGAGGAGGAAAAAAAGGACTTCTGTCATGGCCACGTGGTTTCTGTGAGCACCTTTGTGAATGGGGAAAAAGGATTCACTTTAAAGCTAAAATACAGTCTTCAGCTGTAGGAATGGGGCATGGTTATTGTGTCGAATATTATATATTTTTTTTCTATTTTACTCTTTATAGAGTGGCACAAGTATAACATTTAGTTAAGTAGTCAGACTACCTCTTTGGGTAGCTATGTAGACATGTTGTAGCTTGCCAAATGAACTTTTAAGACAGTGGTACCTTTAAGATACTATACATCACTGTATATATTTCTTTAACAAATGCACACTGATATTAAGAAACAGCTGGATTATACATTATGGATTACCACAGCAGGTTTTGACAAAATACAAAGTGTTTAAAAAAGAGGTTTGAAAAACACATTCAGCTTTGTAAGTATTTGGGTCCATGACCTCATAAGATGCACAAGAATCTAGCAGATCAGCTTGAGTGAATACTAAGGTTGGAGAAGCTACTTTTGAAAGCTTTCAACAGATTATTAAGCATTTGAGTTCCATTCCAGTCTGCCATGATCCTCACAAACAGCTTTTCTTTATGTGTCATTGTTCCCAAATATTCGTGAGGCATTGCTCTCACAAATCTCTCAAACATTTTACAGCTTCCACAAAGACTGATTAATGGACTTCATTTATATAGTGCTTTTGTAGTAACACAAACCCTTAGAAGCACATTACACAAGGGCCACATTCGTCCATTCTCTCACCAATACACATATTGTTTGGGAATTCGGGGTTAAGTACCTGGCCCGGGGGGATATCAACATGTCACAGGCGGACATTGGAGTAAAACTCACAAATTTCAGATTGCAAGATGACTACTCTTCCAGATGACTACTTTCTGAACTATGCCCCAGAATATGAGTAAACATGTTTGAGAGATTAATTTAATTTAAAACATACGAATAGTTCAACCTATAGGGTTATTATTAGTTCTTATTTCAGCTGTCTGGGGTTTTATTCCCAACCTTTAGAGCTTTGAAGCATGTCTTCTACCTTTTTCTCCTTCCTCATCTCCTATATGTTTACTATAATGAAAGGACATAACTTACAAGTAAAGAAAAAAAAATGACAAGAAAAACTCCAATGGTTATAAACAAAAGAAGCCAGATCACTTGCGTTATGCCGTATATGATGTCACCAGAGGCATGTGCATAAACAGGCTTGTTTTTGAGAGGGTAGATTTTGTTTTAATTTTAAAAAACAGTTACAATAAAAGCTAAACAAAAAACAGACCATGCCATGTTCTTCTATAGCTCAAAAATTGTAAAGTGTGGCTTTTAGTTCACGTACAATAACAGTCTGTGTACTTGCAACTGGAAATATTGCCATATAGCTAAATTTGTGTGGTAAGCCTACTTCAGCTACATGTACTTCGGTTAGGAGTAGTCAACCTCAAGATGGGATCAAATCACACATGCCGTGCTGCATATCTTCCCTGTGTACACATGGAGTCTTTCCAGGTACTCCAGCTTCCTCCCACTGTCCAAACAAAAAAAATAAAATAAACATATTTTAGGTTAATTTGTCTCTACATTGCTCCTAGGAGTGAGTGTGTGTGCATGATTGTATGTCCTGTGTGCCTCTATTTTTCTTTTTAATGCTCTTGCGACCTGTCAAGGGTGTACCCTGCCTCTTGCCCAATGACTGCAGGTGAAAGGCACCAGCATCCCTCCGAGCACTGGACCAGCCAGTCTAAAGAAAATCGGCGAAATGATTAGTCTAACTACACTAATAAAAAAGGTTTACATGAAAAAAGCTCCATGTTCTTTTTTCAAAATCCATAAATTCATATTATTGTTCTTATATTTCAGAGGCCATGGTTTAGGATTTTATAAACAAAAAAAAAAATCCTAGTGGCTATATGAGACACAGTATGTTGATCAGAGAAAAAAAAAGTCTGCTTTTATGACTTCCAATTATCATTGCAAATTCCAGCTCCTCACAGTGAGAACATGAGTCTCTGTACTGCACCTGTATTTTAATATGCATTTGGATTAAGCAAAAATTGACTAAGTGCTTGGAAGGAATCGTAAATGAAACAGCAGCAGAAGGTCCACCGGAGGTGGGGTAATTTGATTTATCTTTTATTATTTTCCCATCTCCTGGTGTTACCGTGGTTTTCTCTTTTGAAATGGAAAATGTGATAAATATTGATGTCCATTGCAGGAAACGCAGCCATCTAGGTGCGAGATGCATGTCCTGGGCAATCTATAGCACTTTCCTCCTCCCCTCTGAGGGAACCTGAATGTGTGTGTTTGTAAACTGACCCCCCACCTTCCAAAAGCCTGGGCATCAGATAAGGTTTGGTTATCTAAAAAGCTCTTCCTGAGCTGTATTATAATGAAACACACGCGCGCGCATACACACACACACACACACACATCCTCCCACCCACTCCCCTTCTCTTGTCTCATGTCAATCTGTCTTTCCAAAATTATTGATCCTTTCGTTCCCTTGCTTCCATTACTACTTTTAGAAAGTATGATTTCTCTCTTTTCTTCTGACAATCCAGCTCATAAAAACCAGAGAGGAAGATGAACATAGACAAAGACAGCTGCAAAGATAAAAACAGAAATGATCCAAGTCAAATTGGGTCTATCAACTTTACTTAGCTAGTAAAATGAAAATAAAAGGTCTGCAAATGTTCTGTATTGCATTAAAAAATAAGTTTAACCTAAAAAAAGAAATGTCAAAAAAATCATGAAACAGATGCTTTGTGATGGATTTGGAAGTTGAAGCTGCTTTCTAAGGAATTGGTCAGAGATATGGATTCTGCTTCCCAACTCTATGCAACATTGCCTCTCCAAAAATGTCTGCCGGAAAGAGTTAGTCCAACTTTGTAGCATCAAACACAAACATTGTGCAGAAATAAACTCTCCACGGTTTCATACAGATGGAAATAGCACCCACTCCTTGCTGCATTTAGCTCTGCACGCCCACCTATCTGAAGCTATGTACTCATTAAAATAAAGCAGCTCCCCCGCCTGCGCCCACAAAGCCATAACTGTTCCAAGTCACAGAGGTAGAGCATTGCAAAGTTGTCTGGAATGGGATATGAAAACACCAAAAGATCAATATGCAAAGCATCGAGCCTCTGGCAGCATAAGCAATACTCTCCCTATTGGAGGACAGTTATGTCTCCCTGCTCTTTTCCTGACTCTTCTCTCTGGCCAAAGCAAGCCCAGGTGCACAGTTCTCCCCTTGATCCGTGTCCCACTTGAAATGCCCAGCTTAGCTCGGTTTGATTGCTCCCCAGCCATATAAAGTGTGTGCTGCATTCACCTGTCAATTTGTTATGACAAGTGAATTGGGTGGGAGGTGCAAGAGAAGCAGGCAGACAAGGGATAGAGATAGCCTTACCCAAAGCTGTAATGAAGGAAATCCAGAGATTGCTTGTTTCCATTCACAGTGGCTGCTCATTAAATCCAATATGCAGGAGGAAGGATTGAAGATGCCATCTAGATGCTGCCCCAAGAGGAGGAAAATGAGAATCTCTAATGGAACGATGTTGCAGTGGTGTTAAGAAAAGTGGTAAGTATGCATAAGGATGGGGATCTGATATCCAGTCCACAGTCGTTTCCCGTCAGTGGTGAAGCCACACATGTACACACTCTTGACACATGCGATCCGTGCAGAAAACATGCAGGGAGGGTGTATCCAGGCTGAAAGACTAAGGGGGAGAAGAAAAAGAGGGATGAAGACCGGCAGGGAAAAAAGAGACACAGAGGAGAAGGCAGCTGATCCGGAGAAGAGCTAGGTGGAGGGAGGAGGAGGAGGAGGAGGAGCTGCAGCGTGTGATGAGAGATTGGGAGAAGGGAGGGAGAGTCTCTCCTTTCCATCTTGTTTTTAGTCCATCTTAATGGAAGTGTGGAAAACTAACAGGAGAGCTGACTTAAATATTTTGTCCTATCTCTAAGTGGAGGTACTGTGATGAAAAATCTAAATATGAGGGCTAAAGGGAAATCATTACCCCCAGATGATGTTCAGGGTATATACATTTATCATAGCATAAAGCTGGATGGATGGATCAAGATGTCTGAAACAAAAGGCTGGGGATATCCAATCAACGAGAAACATTTAGCATCCTACAGCTACTTGCTAAATCTTTCTTGACCCTTGACTAAAGATGGAACTTGAACTACAAGTTCCATCTTTAGTTAAGGGTCCATGCAAAAAAAAAAAAAAAAAAAAATCCTACCTTCCTAACAGATTAACTTTTTGATTTGGCTCTGGTTTCTGCCGTAGGAATGTAGGGGGGAAGAAAAACTACCCCATAAAACTACCCTCATTCCTGAAAGGGTCCTTGGGTGGAAATACAAAACTGATTCTAAGTAAACACCCAGGTGACACATTAGTTGGTTTGGTGGAAACCCTGCAAAGGAACAGACTATTAGGATAAACTGGAAAGATAGCCAGGTTAAAATCTAAATACTTTAAATATAATAACTAATCTGATAAATCCATTTAATCTTTCATAGACTCTGATACAAAATGTAATGTTTTCTAGCGTCTTTCTTCTCCAAATGTAATTTTTTTTAAATATATGTATAAAATAAATGAATATATTTTACTCTTGACTCCAACAATGATACATTTTCCAAGTTTTTCCAAACTACCACATGCATTGCAGATAACTTACGCCAACACATCCTTTGAAAAGTGCAACTTGTATCCATTTGCTGAAATGACTCATCCATATAAATCCCATGATGATTCATGCTCCTAACCAGCATTTGATTTGAGGCAACTTTTAAAAGTATGGGTGGCATAAGCGCCCAGGACACCCCACTGTGAAGAGTTTACAGACAGGATTAAGAATCTGCGGTAGTTGGATGGGCGGCTGGTGGGTAGGACTCTCAGGGTATCTCTCTCCTCACTGAAGCCATGCTTGTCAGTCAGAGAGATTCAGTGGTTGAGGCCTATGGTTGACCTAACATGATGAATGCAACTGTCTTTTTATGCCAGAACATGTCAGAAGCTGATTAACACACCATTGAAAGATTTATTCTACCAGCAAAGGAAAAAGCCCAGGTTCAGGGACGTGATCGTGGCAGTCTGTTTGTCTGTGACAAGCAGATTTTATGAAAATGTGGAGAAGAATAACATACGAAGAAGCTTTTTTCATACAGCTGAGATAAGATTTGGTGCATGTGGGTGTGATCCAATTAAAGTTGGACTCACTATTGCATCAGTTAAATCTTGTTTTTATTTCCCCAGTAAACACACATATCATTACTGCTGTAACAATAAATTCAGCTTTCAAGATGAGAAAAAATTCACCTAAGAATCCATTTTCAGTAATTTCCCTCTGGGATTATTAAAGTATTTCTGATTCTGATTTTCTTTGTTTTAACTAATGTAGTACAGATTTCACAGATTACATGCTGTGCTTTAGGGATAATAATAGACCAGTGAAGGTCTGACTGATCTAAAGACCTATTCGCACGGGATTAGTTTTACCTAGGACCTCATGTAATAAATAAATTACCCCTCTACTTCAGGTTTTTATATGTGGCGCATTCGCACAAGATAATCAAAGCCTGAGATTTGCAGAAATTTACGGACATCTCTGCTGCTTATTGCACATGTGAGCGGCTGTGTAATAGCAGCAGTGCAGCCCTTCTCCTGTCTTTTGCACTGTGCAAGAAGAGTTAGACCTTGTACTGCTGTTGCATTTTTATAGACAGCGAGAGCTAGTTAACATCTGTCCCCCCCGACAGTTTTACAAACTGGAAAAGTTGTGGTGGGTAGAAATTCAACACTAAATGCAAGCATAATACAGTATAGAAATAGGCTCTGTATTACTGTGTGGCGGGTTGCTTACTGGGCTTATTTTCTTATAGGGTTTTGCTGGCTCAGGACCCAGGATTTTCTCAACACTCCAATGCAGTCTCCATTCTTCACCAAACGCAAATAAAAATGTGCCCAGGAAACAAAAAAACTGCCTATTCATGTATCGCAGGGATGTCATAGTCAAATACACGTAGGGCCAAAAAAACAAATTTGCTACAAGCCGAGGGCCGGACTGGTTCAATGTTTATTAAAACATATTGAAATTATTGCACATAGCCTATTGAACCAAGACCTAACGCAGTGTATATCGCAGTGTATATTATTTAATAATTAAATGAATAAAGCAATATTTTCTTATGGATCTGTCAGTAATTTCAAATGAAACCATTTTTCAACAGGCAAACAGATAAAAACGAACTTCCTTCAAAGAAAAATCGCATCGCAAAAATTGTTAGAAAGTTGCAAGTACCCGGTTGAATCCCCACTGCCTGCACTCTGGGTCCCTGAGCAAGACCCTTAACCCCCGATTGCTCTCCAGGCGCCGCACAGTGGCAGCCCACTGCTCCCCATGGGGATGGGTTAAGATGCAGAAATGAATTTCTCCATTGTGAGATCAATAAAGTTCAATTATAATTATTATAACTATATTAAGAATACGAGATATGTCGCTTTTAAAAATAGAACAATATGTGGAGTTTAAAAAAATCTATTTCATTTTATTATAATGTGATGTTTAAAAATATTTAGACTTCCCAACGCTGGAGGTTAAAAGTTTTATTGATTTCAAGCACTCTACTGATGCAGGGGATAATAATTCTGGCGGGGATAAGTCGTTTGGCAGGACGTCACCTGTGGTATGCTAGCGTAGCAGGTCTTGGTGATATCACAGTAAATTGGGCAAAAGACTGGGCTATTTCTGCCCTGCGATGGACTAGCGACCTGTCCAGGGTGTACCCCGCCTCTCGCCCATTGACAACTGGAGATAGACACCAGCACCCTTCGCGAACCCAGCAGGGATAAGCGTGTTATAAAATGGATGGATGGATGAACTGGGCTATTTCTTTTCCCCTACCATCAAGATCTCTGCCAACTGGCACCAGAAATGGTATTATTGGGCTTTCTTCGTCTGGAAACAGATGCATACAACACTTTACGCGCGCAGCCATGATGAACTGGTTGAACTCACACAGCTGACAATACAGCGATCTGATTGGCTGAGCAGCAATAGTCGAATCACGTGACCTGTTGGACCGGAGCGCAACAGTTTATATTTTTTTATCGGCTATAACTTATTAATGTGCAAGTGAAAACGTGGGAACATTGGTGTTTTGATATCACTGCTATGTGTAGCAACTGATCCAAGTGCAAGAAAGTTGCCCCCTGACAGTTCATACGAAAGTTCTTAAGGAGATGTCCTACAGATTCTGGCCCATGGACTATCTCCTGTCTGAGGCTGAGCCGGATACTAGGTGGTGTCTCATCTTTTGTACAAAATCATCAATATTTGGGGTTAGGCTCTGAGCTGAGGAAATCCTCAGGATTGAGTGAAGGTGATTATCATTAAGACGGCTCCTGTGTGATGTTTTGAATAGAGAAAAGTTGTTCACACAGGTATGTGCTGCCAAACATATACAGCGTCCGAGCAGCTTGGTTGCGCAACTGGGGCATTGTGTCGGGGATGAAACGTTTTTGTTGTGCTTTGTATGTTTGGATTGTTTTTGTTTTTGTTTTTCCCCTTTAACAATCCAAGCACACCGGGCTGAAGTCAGTTGTCTAAGGGCAACTGCTCCGTGCAGGTGTCGGCAGAGGCTGATTGAAGCCAAAATAAAAATAGCCTGGATGGAAGGAGAGGGGAGCTGATCCTGCCGAGCGAGGGGCAGGTGGGATCCGCACGCCAGGCACAGAGTACCGGGAGGTGAACAGACGGCCCAGTACCGAGGGCGCCTGTAAATAGCGCTCCATCTCGATCAGAGAGTATCGGCAGGAAATACTATTCCGACGGAGTCTTGGTGCGGGGATGCTGGAGTTTTCCTGCTTCTTTCTTTTAGCTAGACCAATCTGAAAAGCGGCGTGGCACTCAGAAGAGTGGAACAGTGCTGGAGCGCCGCAGAATTAGCTGTGGATCGGCAAGAGGTTGCGCTGTAGACGGATCGCCTCCACCAGAAGCAGCACAATAAGAGGAGCCCAACTTCTGGCCTCTAATTGGTGACTTTTAAGGACAATTATTGGAATCATTGGAATTGGGATTATTGGAATAATCTTGAACTTTTAAAAAAGGGAAAGGGAGTATTTTATCGTGCCACTATTACGGCGGCTTTTGTTGACATAAAACATCTTGGACTTGATCACTGTTTGGGTTTTTTAAGTTGCTTGCTCCCCCTTGTGTCAAAGACGGAGTGTGGGGCCATATTGGTCACAAGTGCAAAACGCCAGCGGGTGGCCGTGGCCTGTGGGCCGGTTCTAATCAAATATCATCCAGGGGGCCGTAGATAATTAATAATCGAATCCCGCCTATTTCTGTCCAAATCACAGAGATGCCTATTCGCATTGGATTAGTATTATCACATGACCTCAGAGTTCAGCAAAATAATTCTAGGCAATTTGCGGGGGAATTTTTACTTTACAAATTACTGACATGGCACATTCGCACGGGATTAAAAATACAGACAATCTCCATATTAACTTCCCACTGTCGCTTCATGCTTGCTCAGTATGAGGGATTGCAGCAAAGCCATGTACAATGCAGACGACTCTCCCTGTGGCTCTACGGTTCCCCAGGAGTGAATGCTGCTTGTCGGGACTTTGATGCAATCAACTGGTTTCCTTATATAGGACATTTTGACCAATCTGTATAATCTGACCCAATCTGTATAATATGATTGAACTTGATTTTGTAAAGTGCCTTGAGATGACATGTTTCATGATTTGGCGCTATATAAATAAAATTGAATTGAATTGAATTGAACTACAAATCACATGTGGTCCCCAGGTAAAACTAGTTCCATGTGAATAGGGCTTAAGACTCAAATTTAGGAAATTTAGGAAATGTGACAAGGACAATAAAGCCTGTTCAGAAGGATCATCACACCAATTATCAAGTCTCTGCATTGGCTGTGTGATGTACAATATATGAAAAAATAGGTAATTTATGTTAGGCTCAGAACAGGTGGACCCAGTATTTGAGGCAGACAAACAGTTTAGGTTTAACAGTTTATTAAGATCGGCAACGGAGTGGGAGGCATCAGCATCTACAGCGGGAGCCTCTGCCAGAGGAGACAACAGGTTAGTGACCTCGTTTCTCTGAAAGTGCTTGCACACAAACGTGTAGGTCACTAACCTGGTCTTAATGTCCAGCTCAGGTCCGGTAGCAGAGGTAGATCCCAGCTGGCGGGTTGCTAACCCAGTGCGGTGGTTGCTGCTCAGAAAGTCCCAGAAGCAGATGTAATGGAGGTCGGGGGACAGGCAGGAGGTCAGAACTGTGAAGACAAACGTCAGCAGGAAGATCAGGAGGACGAACCAGAAGCCGATATCGGGGACGAGATCCGAGGTCAGAGCCAGGTGATCAGAAGTCAGATGAGGTACCAGACGTAGATCCAGGACGAGGTCGGGACACGGTTCCAGGTTCAGTACACGAGCAACAGACAGGCTGAACGAGGGCAGGCAGGCTCGGTAGTCGAAGGACGGTTCCGGTCGGTACACAAACAGCAGAGGTCAGGCAGGTAATCAGGTCAGGTAGAAGTCAGGAGTCAGATCAGGCAACAGAATCAGACAGGAACAGGCAGGCTCAGAGGTCGAAGGGCAATCAGGTCAGGATCAGGAATCAGAACAATGAATGCTGGTAAGTCTCACACAAATGGCTTGAAATAAACTGGCACTGCTGGCTGGTCTCAAAGCTGGTCTTATACTAGTGGGAGCAGGTGGAACAGATCAGTGGTGATGAGGAATGGGCGGAGCTAAGCAGGTGTGTGAAATGAGAAATTAGACCAAGCAACAGTGCTGAAATCATGACAATTTACTGGTTTTGTGAAGGTTTGAATGGTTTTAGTCCAACTTTAACTTGTTCAGGTCTCCTGAGAAACGTCTTTAGTTAATACCTAAAGTAGAAACTCCTGGTAAGGGGTGTTAATTTATTACCCTGCTTATCTTTTGAATTCTCCTCAACGACCCTAGGAGCTATGCTATCAGGGGCTTCATGCCCCTAGTAGGGTCACCCAAGGAAGAAAGGTCCAAGGTGAGGGACCAGACAAAGAGCAAACATGCAAACAAGCATGATAAGTGAAACAAATGGATGCAATGCTCCCACTCTGGAGCCAGGCCTGGAGGTGGGGCACGCTGGTGAGCGCCTGGTGGCCGGGCTTTTACCATGGAGCCTGGCCTGGCACAGCCTGAAGAGGAGACATGGGTCCCCATTACAATGGGCTCACCACCTGATGGGGGGGCCAAAGGGGTCGGTGCATTGTCTGATGGGTGGCAGCCGAAGGCTTGGACCTTGGCGTTCTGATCCTTGGCTGAAGAAGCTGGCTCTTGGGACGTGGAATGTCACCTCTCTGGTGGCGAAGGAGCCTGAGCTGGTGTGCAAGGTTGAGAGGTTCTGGCTAGGGATAGTCGGACTTACCTTGACGCATGGCTCTGGCTCTGGAACCAGTCTCCTTGAGAGGGGTTGGACATTCTTCCACTCTGGAGTTGCCCCTGGTGAGAGGCACCAGGCAGGAGTGGGCATACTTGTTGCCCCTCATCTCGGTGCTTGTACGTTCGGGTTTACCCCGATGAACGAGAGGGTGGCCTCCCTCCGCTACGTGTGGGGGGACGGGATCTGACTATTGTTTGTGCTTATGCGGCAAGCAACAGTTCAGATTACCCACCCTTTTTGGAGTCCTTGGATGGGGTACTGGAGAGTGCCCCTCCTGGGGACTCCCTTGTTCTGCTGGAGGACTTCAACGCTCACATCGGCAATGACAGTGAGAGCTGGAGGGGTGTGGTTGGGAGGAACTGATCTGAACCCGAGCGGTGTATATGTACAAACGATACAGTGTACAAATGATATATGTTTGTACACGGTACGGCCCGACGCTCTGATGTGACCTGACTGCTCACACTGTATGTTAAAAAAACACACGTCAGACTCAGCCCCGTAGAGAGATGGCGCTACTCGGACTCATCTACCCGGAAGCCAAATGTCAACAGTAGAAGAAGAAAAAGGCGGAAGTGTTAATGCTCACTGTTAAATATGAGGCTCACAAGAACAAATCGCGCTGCCTTGGTAATTCTATGAGTTGCTCCTCTGTAGTTTGACTCCATGTCACACGTACTGCTGCCATACTTCTCTCCACTCCTATGTTTTCGTTTGAGAAGATGAAGAAGAATTTCTTTGTTTGCGCATGCGCAGTTCGTGAGGTTGGGGGAAATCGGCTCATAGATGCTCGTAGCTCTGCTTCAACAGCAGGACATGCTCACGATCGCTCATGATCACTCACGAGGGCCGACTGAATTTGAAACATGTTTGATTTTCATCCGACTGTCCAATTCCTGATCGGGAAGTGGTCATGAGAGGCTAATCGCCCCTCACTATCCCCTGTATACTACACAACGCAGGACGCACGATCAAGCTGAAACTTGGCCCAATTCAAAAAGTTCTTGCACGACTGAAGAATCGCCCCAAAAATGGCAAAAACTCGTACAGTGTATGCCCGGCTTAAGGGTGTCCATATCATATGTGCTCTTGGTGCTAGGACACCCTAGGCCGTAGTTCAATGATCGACGTTGTTTCATCTGACCTCCGGCCGCATGTCTTAGACACTCAGGTGAAGAGAGGGGCGGAGCTCTCCACCAACCACTACCTGGTGGTGAGCTGGCTCCGATGGTGGGTATAGGCCCAAACGTATTGTGAGGGTTTGCTGGGAACGTCTGGCAGAGTCCCCCATGAGACGGAGCTTTAACTCCCACCTCCGGGAAACTTTGAACACGTGGGGACATCTAGTCTGAGTGGACCATGTTCCGTGCCTCTATTGTCGAGACGGCTAGTCAGAGCTGTGGCCGCAAGGCTGTTGGTGCATGTCGCAGTGGCAACCCTCGAACGTGCTGGTGGACACCAGTGGTGAGGGAAGCTGTCAAGCTGAAGAAGGAGTCCTATCAGGCTTTCTTGCCTGTGGGATTCTGGAAGCAGCAGGTACCGGCAGTCCAAGCGGCAGGCAGCTCAGATGGTCGCTGAGGCAAAAACTGGCGTGGGAATAGTTTGGAGAGACCATGGAGAAAGACTTCCGTATGGCTTTGAGGCGATTCTGGTCAGCCAAACCCACATCTCAGGAGGGGGAAGCAGTGCAGTACCAACACTGTTTATAGTGGAGGTGGTGTGCTGCTGACCTCGACTCAGGACGTCATGTGTCGGTGGGCAGAATACTTCGAAGACCTCCTCAATCCCACCGACACGTCTTCCATTGAGGAAGCAGAGCGTGGGGAATTCGGGGTCGGGTTCTCCCATCTCTGGTGCTGACGTCACCAAGGTGGTTAAAATGCTCCTTGGTGGCAAGGCCCTGGGGGTTGATGAGATTCACCCTGGGTACCTTAAGGCTCTGGATGTTGTGGGGCTGTGTTGGTTAACGAGACTGCAATATTATGTGGACATCGGGAGCAGTTCCCCTGGATTGGCGGAGTGGGGTGGTGGTCCCCCTATTTAAAAAGGGGGGCCGGAGGGTGTGTTCCAACTACAGAGGAATCACTCTCTTAAGCCTCCCTGGTAAGGTCTATTCTGGGGTTCTGGAGGGGAGGGTCCATCGGATAGTCAAACATCGGATTCAAGAAGAGCAGTGTGGTTTTCATCCTGGTCGTGGAACACTGGATCAGCTCTACACCCTCAGCAAGATCCTGGATGGTTTGCCCATGGTTTGTGGACCTGGAGAAGGCATTTGACCATGTCCCTCTGGGATCATGTGGGGGGTACTCTGGGAGTATGGAGTACCGGGCCCTTTAATAAGGGCTGTTAGGTCCGTGCTTGACCGGTATCAGAGCTTGGTCCGCATTGCCGGCGGTAAATCGGACACGTTTCCGGTTAGAGTTGGACTCCGCCAAGGTTGCCCTTTGTTGCCGATTCTGTTCATAACTTTTATGGACAGAATTTCTAGGCGCAGCCAAGGTGTTGAGGGGATCCATTTTGGTGGATTTAAAATCGGGTCTCTGTTTTTTGCGGATGATGTGGTCCTGTTGGCTTCATCAGGTCGTGATCTACAGCTCTCACTGGAGCGGTTTGCAGCTGAGTGTGAAGTGGCCGGGATGAGGATCAGTGCCTCCAAATCCGAGACCGTGGTCTTGAGTGGGAAAAGGGTAGAGTGCCTTCTCTGGTTTGGGGATGATGTGCTACCCCTAGTGGAGGAGTTTAAGTAACTTGGGGTCTTGGGGTTCAGGAATGAGGGAAAGATGGAGCGGAAGATCGACAGGCCGATTGGTGCTGCATCTGCAGTGAAGCAGGTGCTGTACTGGTCTGTTGTGGTGAAGAGAGAGCTGAGTCAAAAGGCAAAGCTCTCGATTTACTGGTCGATCTACGTTCCTACCCTCATTTATGGTCATGAGCTTTTGGTCATGACTGAAAGAACGAGATCCCGGATACAACCGGCTGAAATGAGTTTTCTCCGTAGTGTGTCTTGGCTCTCTCTTAGAGATAGGGTGAGGAGCCCAGTCATCCGGGGAGGACTCAGAGTAGAGTCCACGTCGAGAGGAGCCAGTTGAGGTGGCTCGGGCATCTGGTTAGGATGCCTCCTGGACGCCTCCCTGGTGAGGTGTTCCGGGCATGTCCCACCGGGAGAAGACCCAGAGGAAGATGCAGGACACGCTGGAGGGACTATGTTTCTCTGCTGGCCTGTGAACACCTTGGGATTCCCCCGGAGGAGCTGACCCAAGTGGCTGGGGAAAGGGAAGTCTGGGCCTCCCTACTGAAGCTGCTACCCCCGCAACCCGACCCTGGATAAGCAGAAGAAGATGGATGGATGGATGGATCTTTTGAATTATCACTTTTTGATTTAATTAAATTTATATATGAAATGCACTTTACAACAAATTCCATCTCAAAGGATTTTACAAAGTAAAAATTTTTATATTAATAAATAGTCCCTTTAATCCAAACATACAGTATAGACAGATTCAAAGTCAATTCCATACTCTCCAATTGAATCCTAGGTATATAACAATGCAGTCGAGTTCATCTTATTATGCCAATTGGTAAAAAAGCTTTCTATTTCTGGAAACCTAGGCTATTGCATGCAGTTACTGACTTTGCAGCAATCCTAAAATTTAAGCATGCACAAGTTTATAGTTAAAAAAAATGTATCAGTGGCCATCTGCTGCAAATAACATGAATATTTTCTAAAAGAAAGAAAAATATAGACTAAAGAATAATTCTGTTAAAGATATGTGGGCAAGTGAAAGTGTTATTTTTAAAAGTGATACTGAAACATATTCTTAGCCTGGATTTTACTATATCATCAGCAACTCTATTTATTTATATTTTTTACCATTTTTTTATGTGAGTTTTTTTGTTATTTTTCTTTATTAATGTGTTCTTAATGCCTATAATGAAATTGTGTCTATCATGTTTTCAGCATGTTTTTAAAATTTCTGATGAAAGTCATAATTTTAAAAACAAGTTTTTTTCCACTGAGGGCATGGCTAGTTCCATTAACCTTCTTCTGGCTGGTGGTGTTTCTGAGAAGGTTTTTCTGAGGTTTTTATTCAGTTCAAGGTTGAGAAGCATCTGTCAGCTTCAGCTGTGGTCATGGGTGTGGTGATGATGATCTATAAAAGAGTGACGGTTTTTGAAAAGACCTCTTCTAGATTGTACCCAGTGAGAAACTGGAATAGGTCCAAAGCACTACAACAGGTTCTGGACTCTTCTTTGCTGTATATGACACCAAGTTATGTCTTCAGCTTGCTTCTATTTAGGATTGTGTAGGCCCTCAAACCGCTGTGCTTTGCATCTTCATGAAATGACCTGTAATGTTCCTCAAACCTGTCACCCTGCAACAAGATTGCACAGCAAAAATGGTATGTGAAGGAGAAAAAATCCCTGGGTTATCCCAAAATGTTGTTTCCTTCCCAGGACAAACCTCAATCTCAATCTCTAGATTTCCCTAACAGCTGTTTCTTGCCACAAAAAAAAACAATGCCATATGCAAGCATCATCATAGTCCATGGAGTCAAACCTTATCTGTCCATCACTAACATACTCTCCCACTCCAGCCTTCCTCATACAATACCACAGCTCCTGTTTCGGCACCATGTTATATGCTTTCCCTAGATCTACAAAAACACAATGGAACTTCCTACTGAACTCTATACTTCTTCATCAACATTATTTAAAGCAAATGCTCATTCCACAGTGATTTTACATTGAATTAAACCACACTGCTGCCCATAGTTACCTTCCCAAAACCTTAAATGTTATGACTCATCAATATTTTTCATCTCTAGTTGCAACAATTCAGCAGCACATTGTCTTTAAAAGTTGGTACATACATACTTTTCCTCCATTCCTCAGGGACTATCTTGCTCTCTAAGATCTCATTGAATAGCCAAGTTAAAAACCCTACTGCTGTCTCTCCTAAACAATTATACCCCCACAGGTATATCATCAGGACCAACTGCCTTTCCACATTTCATCCTTGTTAGTGCATGGTGGTCCTTAATGGTCTTTCTTCTGCTTTGTTCTCTCTTATTTTCCTCATTCATCTACTATTCAACAACAGCATCTTCCTGTCACACTTATTGCCCCTGTCAATACATTTTCAACTTGATCCTTAATCACCCTAACTTGCTGAAAGTCCTTTCTAGTATTGTCTCTCTGCCATGCCAACCTGTATAAATCTTTCTCTCCCTCCTTACTATCCAGCCTATCATACAAGCCACTTGATGCTCTTTGTTTGGTCTCAAATATCTCTACCTTCACGTTACACTGCATCTTTCTGTACTCCTGGCAACACTTTTCAGTTCTCACAGTGAACCCCTTATTAGCTGATCCCTTTCTCCGAACACATTCATGTACATACACTTTTCTTTCAAAAGACATACCAAGTACTCTCTTATCTGTCTCCCTGATGACATTAGCTGTAGTTGCCCAGTCATGTGAAAGCAACTCCTGGCCACCCAGAGCCTGTCTCAACTTCTTCCTAAAATCTACACAACTTTCTTCCTTTTTTCAGCTTCCACCGCTTTTTCTTTCTCTGTGCTCTGCTTTTGTCCTCTTCATCTTCCTCACAGTCAGAGTCATTCTAAACACCATCATCCTGTGCTGTCGGGCAACACTCTCACCAACCACTACCTTGCAGTCAGTGAGTTCCTTCAGGATACACCATCTACATAAGCTCCTGCTCCTACCTCCTCTTTTGTAAGTTCCCCTGTGCTGCTGCCTCTTCTGGAAGAAAGTATTCATGACAGCCATTTTCATCTTCTTTGCAAAGTCTATCACAATCTGTTCTTCCACATTTCTGTTCTGGATTCCAAACCTGCCCATCACTTCCTCATCACCTCTGTTCCCAGCTCAAACAGGTCAGTTGAAATCTGCACCAATCTGGATATATTCTGCATGACTTCATCTAATTCGCCTTAGGATTTCTCCTTCTCCTCTAACTCACATCATGTAGTCCTTAGCTAATAACTACATTGAACATCACTCTGTCAGTTTCTAGTTTGAGACTAATCACCTTATCTGACACTCTTTACCGGCAAAACATTCCTGACAAACTCCTACTTCAAGACATTTCCTATACTGTTTATCTTCTACCTTAGTATTTCTCTATACTATGGTAGAAGAGCTTAAAGGAGATGTCCGGTCAAAATCAGAATTAAAACTGCTGAAAGTACTTTAAATATAAAATTATTACATACTGTTCAATAAATGATAAGCTTTTTTAATTAAGAGTAATTTTAATTTGAAGGTCCTTTTATGGGGGCCGCCATCTTGGTGAAGAACAGTACTGCCACCTCCCAGTTTGTGACATCACTGTGCGGTATCGGCTGTAGAGCAAGTCCCAATGCCCTATCTGTCCCCTTGTAAATAAATACTCGTTTTCATGCCGAAATATATTTTTTAACCTCTTAAACAAAGATAGACATGGTATTAAGCATTTAAATTTAAAGTAATACTAATTTTACATTTAGTATTGTCAAGATATTTTTCTAGGATGAACCCGGACACAGCACGCACACACAGAGCTAGTTCTTAGGAGTGAGTTTATTGAATGGTGTGGAAGATGGATGATGATGAACCCAGAGTCTTTCAATAGACGGAGGTGTAGGGTGCAAAAGCTGGCCGGCAGGAGGCGTGTAGAGAGACTGACCGAGAGGAACTCTGGAGCCGAAGACTAGCGACCAGGACAGAGCATCTGAGCTGAGGACTTGAGACCAGAACATCAGAGCCGAGGACTTGAGACCAGAACATCTGAGCCGTGGACTTGAGACCAGAACATCTGAGTCGTGGACTAGAGACCAGAACATCTGAGCCGTGGACTTGAGACCAGAACATCTCAGCCGAGGACTTGAGACCAGAACATCTCAGCCGAGGACTTGAGACCAGAACATCTCAGCCGAGGACTTGAGACCAGAACATCTCAGCCGAGGACTTGAGACCAGAACATCAGAGCCGAGGACTTGAGACCAGAACAGCTCACCAGGAGTTGAGAACAGGAGTGGGGACAGAGCTGAGCTGGATCTAGGCAGAGACTGGAATAAAAACAAAGCTGACGGAAAGTCTATTGGCTGACTGGAACAAAAACAAAGTTGAAGTAAGTCTTCTGGTTGACTGTAACAAAAACTGAGCTGACAAGAATTCTGTCAGAGACGGAGTGGGAGTGAACGCTATGGACCGGCGACGGGAACAGAATGAGGTGAGTCTTATAAAGAGGTGAACACAGGTGGCAACAGATCAGGGGTAATTGCAGCCTGACAGGTGACGGGAATAAAGACTAATTGGTGTCCAGAGGTGTGACTAAAAGCTGAGCGAGGGAGAGCTGAGAGAACTGCAAAATAACAAGAAAGAAACCAGACAAAACTTAAACCATGACAAGTATTAGAGAAATGAAAAGACAACAAATAGGCATTAAAGTATGGTTTATGGGTTGAGTTCTGCAATGTTATAAGATGAGTATAAAACTCATCTTTAGAACCAATCTCTGCTCAAAATGGTGATCTGCACCGCCTAATCTACTTTCAGCAGTTATCATCAGTTATTGTAACCATAAACTGCAGAAAATACAGGCAGAGCAGCTCTTTCTGAGTTTTCTCTCTGCTACTGTCAGGAGGAGCTGCAGTGCGTTATGAGGCGGAGGGATATTTCGCCGTCACTTAGTTTAGACCCCAAACAATCGACTTCACTTTCAGAAACAAGCCCAAAAAAACCTGCAACCCCACAACTCATGAAATATACAAGTGACTTTAGAAAAAATAAGACCAAAGTTGCATAAAATAAGTGGGCTTCACAACAATGAGCATCCTTTCCAAGTGTGTCGTATCCCTCCACCGCAACAGTGAGCATACTTATGCTCACTGTTGCGGCGGAGGGATACGACACACTTCGCTGCTCTGGTCGGTACACAAATGTTCCGGCAAATTCTACATTATGAACAAGAAAAACATACCGAAAATCCTCGCTCTCATGTCATCTTGAAGACATTCTTCTTCTAAATGTTGGCTGCATATGACGTTTCTCTCTGGCCAGAAGCACGATGGAAAATCCTCTCTCTTCAAGTAGGTAATCCAACAAAAGAACCCGGTGGATCATGAACCGGAAAGGTGAAAAAACTAATGTTTTTTCCACTTTTACCCGATGTATTGGAACATCCAACTGCCATGCATGTGAGCATTGTTGCTTCAGCAATAGCTCCCGCGAATTTCAATGGTGAAGTCCTCTGGAAATCCAAAAAAATTGTTTATGATCGCAGCTGTGTAGAACGGCTCCTATTGAAAGTGCAAAGAAATGCTGTCGGCTCTCCGCTTTTCCACGTCACAGGATGTGATGTCAGCGGCCCTTACTGCCCATATTTGGGCAGTAATGGCCGCCCTCATACACAGTGATCCAGACGACAATTTATGTTTTTATTTTCTTATTCATTAAATAACCACGAACATATTAGTTTTAGTTATAGCTAATGATCCCCTGATTTTTCCTTGTTGACCGAACTTCCCCTTTAAATCCTGCTCCTAAGATTCTAGCATCGCTACCTTTCCACTTGGAAAACTGTCATGATTTGGCCTTTATTTTTGGACTTTTCATTCATTCCCCACTCTATATTCCACCCTTTCCTGTCACCATGGTTGGTTTGCCATTGTTTCCCGGCATCGTCTGCACTGCTGTAAATGTATGTCTCTCTCTCTCACACACACACACAGACACACTCAGACACTGAAGCTGCCCATAACAAAAGCTCCAGCACTTGCAGTCAGAGAAAAGCGAGCAGATAAGAGAACCCCGGTAAAAGGTTACCCAAGGAACAACACTTACCAACTGCACTGCAGATGAGTGCCTCTTGGAATCGCCCCTTTCTCCAAACACAGGCTTGATGCCATTATCATCTGGTATTGTCCCAAGTTAACAAAATACTCGGGTGTAAAATGTGATGCACATACAGAAAGGGGCAGGGACCTGCTTGGCTACCTTCCGGAGGGGGTGGGGGCTGGACTGCACCGGGCACCCCCCTTTTGGCCAACCTTGTTTTAAATGCGCTTGAGAACAACATGCGACAACACAACATTTGAGCAGGCGGAGGCAGGTTTGGGGTCTTTCTCACTCCCCTGTTCTCCAATTGCCATCCGGAGTTCGGGGCCTGGAGGAGAATCAGGCCACCTGTTCGGGGTCTGGACTGGGGAAGGGCATTGGGTGGTGGGAGTCGGCTGGGGCTGGCACTTCTGCTCTCCCCCGGAATATGGGGGAAAAGCTTAAGTATGGAGGGCAGGGTGTAGGGCAGGCAGCACCTCAGGGTTCGAGGGATGGGGCTCTAGTTGGCTGGCAAGTTCATGTTGGCCCCTGATGGTGGGCTTCACCTCCTAGGTCTGGGAGCCGGCTACCCCTGTGGGGTGCAGGTGCCTAGACCTTGGAGTATAGGATGTATGTGGTGAGTGCAAGTGTGTGTACTGCGTCCCCCCTTTTTTGTGTGTGTGGGTAAGAGTGTATGCATGTGGGGGCACTAGGGTGGGAATGTGTGAATCTGACTGTGTAGCTGGTAGGATGCCCCCAAGTGTGGAGCCCATCCCCCCGTCATGCTCCCCTCCGATGGCTGGCTCCTTGACCCGTTGGTGCGTTGGTGGTCCTTGGTGTTGGGGGCTGGCAGCTCAGGTGTGTGCAAGTTCACTCCTGGTGGCTGCTTCGTGGGGCTTGGGCCCCAGAGCTCTATCGGGACCAAACCAGGGAGCAGGGTGCCCCTGCACTTCGGGTCTCTGGGCCCATGACTGGATCCACTCCGGTATAGCTGGCTGCCAGTGGAGACCGCAGGCTCGTCGCCGTAGCTCCCGGGGGCTTCGGCACTGTGGCTGTTGGGGGGTTTCCTGGGGCTCCTCTCTGCTCTCCCCTGGGATGGGGGAGGCAGTTATCCCTGTGTTGGTCCCTCTTGGGCAACTTTGCTCTGGGGGTCCTTTCGGGCATCTGGGGTTCTGGTTTCACCGGTGTCTATCTCGGCTGGTCTTTGGCTCCTCACAATTACTATTGAGCATTTTTTCTTATGGATAAACCTTACATACACAAGTGCACTCTCACAAACACCTACAGGTGCTTGGATTCATGTGCTTGCAAATTCACTTCTATACAGAAAACCCCTATCAACAGCTTTAGCTATCACTATACATCCCGTATTAAATAATACTGTGTATTTTTCAGTAATGGTATCAAGGCATTGGATGCTTGCACCTGTAATAATTTATTGGTTTGTTTTGCTGTTCTTTTATATATATCTCTTTGCAGGTTTAGAAGCAGACTTGTAATCTTGCCCTCTCCTTTTTCTCTGCTCTATTTTTCATCTTTTCTCCCTTTTAACATATTGTCTAATCTTTTTCTTTTTTTTCTTCTGCCTGCCCGTATTTGTGTCCATTGAACATGAAATAGCCCCAGAATAAAATCTAATAAAGCTTTTTGCATATATAAATCAAGGGGAGCTATGGCAAAAACAGTAATGCTCCACTTGTGAAAGTAAAATCTGTTGGGTTCTCTTTGGCATTAAGACAGCAATTCCTAGCAATGCTTACGTTAGCATCCTCCCACCAGTGATGGAAATCTAGGAGGAGCACCAAAATCTCGTTTTTTGGAGAATGCACTCTTGTGGGTTTTTATGGTCTGTACAAAGAGCCCACAAAAAAAAAAAAGTCACTTTCACACTCCTTATTTTCTGGAAGGTTTTAACTGAGGCCCAACACCAATACACAAGTTTTAACATGAAAAAGTCAAAATTTCAGGTGAAAACTCCTTTAACTATTGCTAGTGTACACTTCCTTGTAAAGAACTCTTCTGGATTCTTCGTTCCTTGCTCTGTCTCACAGGGAACTCATCTGCAGCTTCTGGTCAAGTCTGTTTCAGCATACAGTTCCTGCTCAAGTCTGGTTCTGCCTGCAGCTCCTGTTTAAGTCTGGTTCTGCCTTCAGCTCCTGTTCAAGTCTGGTTCTGCTTACATCACCTGGTCAGCCTTTTCTGTTCCTGCCCTGATCAGCCATTCCTACCTGCCTGCCTTCCATGTCATCTTCTCTCTTTTAAAATAAACATGTTAAAGCAACATCTGTGTCAGCTAGAATCTTGGATTCCCCACGCACAACCATTACAGAAAAAACAATATGTCCCACCTTCCTTCTCTGCATCATGGCAGGCAGCTCTCTAGCTTTTCTTGTCATAGTCCCAGCATTCAAAGTCCCTATTCTCAGTCCTAGACTCTTGCCGTTCCCCATCTCTCTCTGCCTATGAACATATCCTCCTCCTCTTCTTCTTCTTTGCCGATCAACAGTGGCCCAATTTTCACTGATGGTCACCAGCACCTGTGGTGGTCATTGTTAACCCTCGACCTATTCAGTATGGAGATCATGTTAGTGACTCCCATGATAAATTTGGCAAACGAACACCCAACTCTGAGGGGGCAGTCCAACCTTTTCTTGTCGATGACCAAGAACTCAGATTTAGAGGAGCTAATCTTAACAAGGCTGCCTCATACTCAGTAGTGAATCGCTTCAGTGCACACTTGAGGTCATGGCCTGAAAAAGCCAACAGAACCCCAAGGCAAGGTAAGGCAAAGCAAATTTATTTGTATAGCACATTTCAGTACAGAGACAGTGCAAAGTGCTTTACATGATCAAAATACAGGGTAAAAAACAGAATAAAAGCAATTAGGAATAAAATGTAGAAACAAAATAGAACATGGAAAAATAGAAACTAAAAGCAAACATTAAAAACAGTTGGACTACAAAGCGGAACTAATGATGTTTCAGTAAAACAGTTTAACTAGAACAGTCGAAGGCAATCCTAAACAAATGTGTTTTTAATCTTGATTTAAAGGAACTCAGGCTTTACGCACTTTCACAATTTTCTGGAAGTTTGTTCCAGATAAGTGGAGCATAGGAACTAAATGCTGCTTCTCCGTTTTTGGTTCTGGTTCTAGGTATGCGGAGTAGGCTGGAGCCAGACGACCTTAGTGGTCTGGATGGTTGATACACTGATAACAAGTCTGTGATGTATTTAGGTGCTAAGCCATTCAGGGATTTATAAAGTAACAGAAGGATTTTAAAGTCTATTCTCTGAGATATGGGGAGCCAGTGTAAGGACTTTAGAATTGGGGTGATGTGCTCTACTTTCTTAGTCTTAGTGAGGACACGGGCAGCAGCGTTCTGGATCAGCTGCAGCTGTCTGATCCACTTTTTAGGCAGACCTGTGAAAACACCGTTGCAGTAATCAATTCGACTAAAGATGAATGCATGGATTAGTTTTTCCAGATCCTGCTGAGACATTAGTCCATTAATGCTGGAAATGTTCTCCAGGTGATAGAAAGCCGACCTTGTAATTGTCTTTAGATGCTTTTGGAGGTTCAGGTCTGAGTCCATCACTACTCCCAGATTTCGGGCCTGATCAGTGGTTCCTAGCTGAAGCAGCTGAAGCTGTGTGCTAACTTCTGATCTCTCCTCTATTGGTCCAAAGATTATTACTTCAGTTTTGTTTTTATTCAGTTTTGTTTTTATTCAATTGAAGATTGAAAATCTACAAAAACCAAAGAAAGGTTCCTGAACCAGACTCCCTTCATTTTAGAATGTCCATTCTAAAATGTCCAGATCCAAAAACATATGTAAAACAAAGAACCATATCCCTGTGACCCCCTCAACAAATCTGCAAGGGTAAAGATCTTGTCCTTTGTTCCACACCCAGGACAAAAGCCACATTGCTCCTGTTTGATCTGAAGTTCAACAATCTGTCAGAGCCTCCTCTCCAACATTGTAGAGTAATCTTTCTCTCAGGGTGGCTGAGAAGTGTGATCCCTTGATAATAGTAACAGTCTCCTGTCCCTTTCTGAGAAATTGTGGCCACCTCCTTAGGCTGCCACTGCAGTGGTGTTATCTCGGCTCTATGCAATATTGAAGAGGCAGGTCAACCATGATAGCCCAACAATGTCTTCAGAAACTCAGACTGAGTCTCATCCACACCTGGTGTCATGCTGTCGGGGAAATTTTTTAAGTGACCTCTGCCAAAGTGATGCAGTTGCAATCTCCCAATTCTTAAGGCTCTGCCTACTCTGTGGAGAGCATGGTGTCTGGATTGAGGAGTTTCTCAATGTGCTTGTTCTGCCTGCTGACTTCCTCAAACCGGGACTACAGTTCCATTCCCAAATCTTATACAGCTTGGGATGGTTCTTGGTTCCTGTTCTAAGTTGATGAATGGTTTTCCAGAACATCCCTGAGGCCAGCTGAAAGTCTGTTTCTATAATCTCTCCAAAGTTCTCCTATGGCCAAGCATTTGCTTCTGCTAAAACAGAAGTTGCAATCCTTCCAGCCACCTGGTACCTTTCAGCTGCTTCATGAGTCCTCAAGGACAACCAAGCCTGAAATGGCCTCCTTCTTCCGCTAAATGGCTTTCATCACTGCTGGTGTCCACAAGCAAGTCCTCTGGTTGCCACCACAATAGGCACCAATAACATTCAGGCCACAACCTTTGGAAGCCGCACCCCTCAGCCATTGGTTTTAGTGTATTACGTGGTGATTGGTTAACAGGTTTGCCTCTCTCTTCACCTAAGTCTCCAAAGTGCAATGGAACAGGTCCGATGATATGATTACAAAATCGATTATGAACTTTTGGCCCAAGGTACACTGGTATCATGTACACTGACAGACCACCTTGCTCTCAAACATTGTGTTTTTTTATAGATACTTTGTAACATGCACAGAAGTCCAATAACAAAACAGCTCTTGGGTTCAGATCAGGGAGGTGAGGCATTCATCCTGACCACACCCCTCCAGGTAACACCACTGGGCGACTGTGGCTTGATGGGTTGAGTAGTCATCTGGCAATCAGAAGGTTGTGGGTTTGATTCCAGCTTCCCCTTGCCACATGTTGATGTGCCCCTGGGCAAGGCACTTAACCCCAAATTGCCTACCGTGCTGCGTCTCGGTGTATAAATGTGTGCATTTTATGAGAGCTCTAGTGTACATCGCTTTTGGGTGGTCAGCATGACTGGAAAAGCGCTATATAAGTTCAGTCCATTTACCATTTCACTGTGTCCCATATGGGCATCGAAGTCCCCCAGGAGAACAACTGAATCCACGGATGTCACCCCTTCCAGGACATCTTGGTAATCTGAACAGATGTTCAGTGCATAAGCATGGAGTACAATCAGATCTTGTGTAACAGAATTGTTATTATTTCATGCATTTTGTCAAAATCCACCTTCATTTTCTTACAATATTTTGCTCGTCTTTCACAAAATGTTCTGGTAGTTATAAATGTGTTCTTATCTTGGGAAACAGTTTTGACTCCATTTTGCATTTATTTTGGTCTTTTTTCATTTATGTAGTTTTGTCGCCCCTTGTGGTGGGTGATGGTAAATATGTGTGCAGGATGTCAGCAGCTTGTCCCTTTTGCTGCCTGATGTTTTGTGAGTAGGTATGTATTAATGAAGCTTTGTGATTTATTTTAACTTCCAAGCTAAAAGTACAAACTTCTGATTGAGTTAAACGGTTTGTTAGATGATGTTGTGATTTTCTTATAGCTTGCTACTGCTAGCAAGCTATAAGAAAGTTTGTTGAGGAGAGTAAGTTTGTTGAGTCTGTTAGCATCGGTAACTGCTACCAGCAGTGCCTCGTGCTGTAGTGCTTGGATGATATTAAGGGGTTGACTGTGTCACCATTTTGCAATGCAGGGGCAGGAGCTACAGCCAGACCACCACCAACCACATTTATGTTTTCTGTAACAGGTATGATTACATTTTCTTGAGAGAAATGTTCATTATTTTGTGCTATATCTGTGATGTTTGCACATTTCTTTTATTAATTTATTTGTTGAATTTTTATGGAGATTATATTTTATCAAGAACTATACAATCACACTGTTAAAAGTTAGAAACTGTGCGAGTGAGCAGCTGCCCATTTGCTGCCTGATGTTTTTCCGCGTTTTCTGCTAGGGAACCCTATTCCATCGAGAGTATGGCAAGAGTATGGCAAGTGAACATAAGCAAATCAAAATAATGATGAGGATGTAAATAAGGTGCATTCAAACATTTGAATGCTGTGAGACAACAATATAATTTTGCTAAGTTTCATTATCACGACACACAATTCTTAATCCAGTCTTATTGGTTAACTTTTCTCCTTTGATTACTTACTTACAGGTTGAGGTACTCCTCTTCCTTTGGTCAGCCATGTCATTGGATTTATTGAATCACTATTGCACAGCAGTGTATAAATGTTTTTTTTTTTTTTAAATAATATTATTAAAATAAATTTGATTAATAAGCACACAGAAAATATTTGTAAGTCTGGTTTGTTTACAGTACAAACTTATAAATAATAGTACAAACTGAAAGCCAACGAAAATGGAGTCAATTTTTATAGATTGTCCTAAACTTAAATATGGAAATACTCTCAGCTCAGAATACACAACTCACCACATGCATTTCTTTTCTTTTTTTTTCTTTTGCCTTGACTGAAACTTATGTAAATATCAACGTTGCAAAATATTCCACCGGAACTTTCTCGATTAGAGGTAAACACACTCTTCTGCAGGGTTATGGAAAAAGGTTGTTCTTGTATCCAATCAAATGTGGTCATGAATTAATAAACAGTACCTCTAGCACAGCCTGGACTTTTTGCTTCATTCACACGAGACAGTCCTAGCTTTTACTGCGACCAAGGCATTTGCTCGTGTCCTTGTTTAGCATTTGCAGTTTTATCCCCAGGGTAACGTGGGCATAAAATTGTAGTTCGGTGCATGACAGTTTCCCCTCCCTTCTAGAAACCATTCTGACTCACCAGAAATGTTCTGTCACTGAATTCCCAGAAGATAGCCAATCCCAAAAACTGTGGAACTTGGTGTGTGTGTGTGTGTTTACCTGTTTGTGTGTGTGTGTGTGTGTGTGTGTGTGTGTGTGTGTGTGTGTGTGTGTGTGTGTGTGTGTGTGTGTGTGTGTGTGTGTGTCGGCACAGCAAATCCTTTAATAGTACAACAATAAGCCAAATCCTCACAGTATTGCTGGTGTTGATAACCAAAGTAACAGTATTAGGAGCTAGTATTAACACATCTAGACTGAAGTTGTTTTCATGTAAAATTAGGCTCAGTGGGTTCTAAACTATAACCTGACAACAGCCAGATGCATGTCTCGCTCCGCCTAGCTCCACTCACATACATCTGGGACACCTCCATAGGAATTGCCTTTATTGAAGGCTGGGCCTTATCAAAAATCCTTGCATATGATTGGATAAGCCACTTGTCTGTCATCTTTATCGACGTGCTATTTCAACCACTCACACCGAAGCCAACCCGTGACGCTGATGAGAGCGACGCAGGAAAAAAAACACGTTTTTTTTTTATGTGTTTGCGGCTCTAGTGGCACGCGTTTTATTGACAGTGAGCTGACAGGAAGATGGGGGAAGACAGGCGGCAAAGCGCCGCGGGTCGGAGTCGATCCCGGGCCGACCGCGTTGAGGACTAAAGGCCTCCTAATATGGTTTGTGCTAACCGCTAACGCGCCCCGGAAAACAAAACTTGCCAAATCCGGTCGGGAGAAGTGCGAAAACATGGTTTCCACCAACAAAAGCCTTCAGAGCCGTTCTCTGATGTTTTTTTAATGAAACAATATTAGGTATTTAATCGTTTTTGTACGGCATGTTTGGTGCTGGCCATGTGCATACTGTTTAGTAGTAGTAGAATGAGTAGTAGAATAAGCCAAAGCTTGAAGACCCTTCCATCTGGTTACATCTCAATATGGTCAGAGCTCACCATGAGCTATTATAGGCCCGTTTACACTACACCTAAAAACCGAGCCATGCCGAGACCAGTCCGAGCTTGGATCAGTTAACCGAGATAAGACGGCCGTTTACACACAAGAGTTATCTCGGTTCCTTGGTTGCTCCTCGCCTCCTAGTGGCGATCTGCGGTACTACCACTCTCTGGAATTGAAGGCGGGACCGAGCAAATCAAAATGGCAGCACCCGTAACATTCAGGATGTTATGGTTAGACATAGAGTCGGCTTTTGGGACGTGGATAAGACAAACAAACGTCTAATAAGGATTTACTGACGCAGGAAACAACAACAGACACTGAGGTTCATCACACTGCTAAGCAGAATCACCTCTGGAAACCGTGTGGCATGGTAAGGAAGCTAGTATTATTATGAATGTCTGAAATTTGTCTGAATGGAGTGTGAATCGGGACGTGTAGCCAGACACGCCGGAAAACCCGCGGACAGTCAGCTGACTGTAAGGGGATGACGCGGTCTGCTCATGCGCTCTTTATCAGATAACCGGGCCAGAAAAAAAAACAGGCCGAGACCTACTCAGGAGCTGGTCTGCAGTTAGCGCGGTCCGGTTATGTTTAGCGCGGTCTGGTTCAGTCTGCTGACCGTTTACACACAAGAGTTATCTCGGTTACCGAGCTCGGACTGGTCTCGGCTCGGTTAAAAAAGTGTAGTGTAAACGGGCCTTAAGTGTCTGCTCCTAAACTTTCAACCCTCCATCTGCTTCGTGTCCCCTTCCCCCCACCCACCTGATCTTTAGTGATATGTGGCTGACTTCTGAAGCTGAGAATCTAGTGCAGTGTGAATAGACAGAACCAAAACAAACTTTTTTTCATGTTCTTGCCACCCCAACTAAAGGAAGAAAAAAAAACTTCCTGTGGAGTGTGTAACAAGCTGAACTTGTTAATGCACGCAAAGTTACTTTGTCCAAATGTGAATGTAGAAAAGTAGCTTGGTGCAAAGACCGATGCAGCATTTAAACAACCTTTAGGAGGTAAATCAGATCAGGCCAAAGCATAAATAAGCATAAATAATCTATACTAACAATTTGCCGTTTTATTTTATTTATTGTAAAGAGTGCAGTTAACTAAGATATGACCCAAATAGGTCACTTTTCTCTATTTTTATAGAAAATTTGCACCTTTTCAAAATAAACATCTTTTAAGTCTTTATTTTTGGCCTTTTTGTACCACAAATTAAACAAACCGCGCCCTCCTTGAAACTGAACCAAAACATGATTTTAATGTACCATTACACCCCTAAAATCTGGACATTTCCTGAAACTTAAACAACTGAGAACTTTCCAGAGTTCTTTTTCATTTAGGTTCATTTTAAATTATAGAACACTAAAGTTTGCTCATTTATGGAAAATATGTCTACAGTGGGTTGACATTTAAATATGGAACCTGGACCAAACTGACAAAAAAAATGAAAGAGATTTATGTAGGACATAAAAAAGGACCGAAAGAAGCAATGGAAAGAAGAAGGGAGGGATGAAACAAGGAATAGATATAAGAGGAAAGTGTACTAGAGGTAGAAAACAAAGAGGAGAAGAAAAGAAACAGGGGAGAAAGTAAGAAATTAAAAACGAAATACACAAAGGAACAAAAGGAAAAACACAAACAAGAAAAATAAGATACATGGAAGGAGAGATTGAAAGAAAGAAGAAAAGACCGATGTTGGAAAAAGGAAGGAAGTGTGATATGGAAAAAGAAATGACAGAAGGGAGAGTAGAACAAAGAGAAAAGAAAAAATTAAAGGAGTATGAATAAAAACCAAGAAAGGAATGGCAAAAGGAAGAGGGGAAAAGGGATAGAGATGGAGAAGAAAGGAACTACACAAATGATCTGCATCTAATCTTAAGGAGCTTTAACAATTTTGCAACAAGGGATTGGAACAAACTTCAGTCTCTGGAGTTGTAAAGCTGGTACATCAACAAAATTGCAAATATTTTATAAACCTCCTTCTACTTCACAAGTATACACTACTTGTTGTTGCTCTTTCACAAACATATAAATCAAGTTTTGGTGCTAAAGTGACAAAATGTAATTATATGTCAAACTTATTTATTGAAATTAATCAATAAAATATAATTCCTCTTTACTGAATGTTCACATGATGTAAGCATACATAAATTGCTAGGTGACATGAAAACAAGCCATGTTTCTGACGTCTGACCCACCTTAGTCTTTTGTCAGTGGACATAGCTCTCCCTGCAGCCCTGTCTCATTAGCCTGACCTCTAACCTTAAAGTTTTAATAATCCACAATATTATTACCTCTTGTGACCTATGCATATTTATAAAGCCCTCATTATGCCATCAGTCAAAGTAATCATTATCCTGGGGCCCATTAGAGGGTGAATTCTGGCCCTTTTCACCACAGGGCTGTTTTCTGTCAGACACAGCCTGTATGAGCTTGGCAGGCATTGAGGCTTTGGGGGATTGTAGGGATCATGGGTGGCACTTAGGACTGCCTGCATACATTCATAAACAAGCAACATATTTTGTTAAATATGCAGCCAAAAGAGCCTAACACAAGGAATTGTGAATCTTCCTCAGATTACTTATAACAGAAGGAAGGGTTTTGGTGGTAAACACATGGGACCCATGGTCAATTTTACTTCTCTATCCAAGAAAGCAGCTTCTACACCTACTTGCATTTCACTTCAATACCTGCAGCTTTTATACTTGCGCTATTTGTTTTAAGATGTGTTCTGTGTGCTTCTATTTTAGCTGTCTGAAAGTCAAAACCAAGTATGGAAGCAAAACAGGAAAGAAGCGAAAGACAAAATTGTGGGTTGTTCTAGAAAGGTTAGGGTTAACAAGTTCAAAGAACAGTATTAGCTCTTCTGTATTCAAGATCATAGCTATGACAAGCCAGAAGGTGTATATTTCAAAGCTGATATCCACAGTGGCTTTTAAAAATATTTATACTGCTTAATGGAGCAATAAGGAAAACTTCACCAGTAGGTTGGGTGTTGAGCACTGTCTGTAGACCAAAACAAGATGTGTGGCAAGCCACGCCATGCTCTACCTCCAACATCTAAATACCAGTTATCTGATTCAGTTTTACATTTTTTGTCAAAAAAGAATGCCCCGAAGGTACGCAAAGGTCACGGTGGGCAGTTCATGACCCTGCTGGGCTGCATTAAACAATGTTAGCTATGTTAGCTGAGCTACCAGCTACTCGGCTCACATAATAGTAAAGCCTGGCCCATTGCTGGTCAAACTCCAACAATTAAACCACATGCCACAATTGAAGAATTAAATTGAATCGAGTCAACATAGCAACACAATTCTAACAAGATTGTAACACCAACAAAAACAAACATTTGACTCATCCTGTTACTCACCTGTCCAGGAGCGAAAAGCTAGCTCTGAGTAAAACTGGAGCTACTTCTGCTCTCAAAATGCTTTCCACCTTGGAAACGAGCCGGCTTTGTAAACAGGAGACTGGGGAACAACCAAGATCGTGTGTGATGTCAAACCATGTTCCATCTAAAAAGATACCTTTAGTTCTCCAAAAGATAAATTTTTAGATCTATCTAAAATAATACAATTGCTCTTATTGCTCTTTTAAATGTCTGTTCCCATTTTGTCACAATACAACCTCAAATTCCATTGCTTTTTTAGTACCTATTGATTTTTTGAAAGATGAACACCAAGCAGAGCATAATTTTGGAGTGGAAGTAAAATTATGTTTAAAATGTTTTTCCTGAATGAAAATATTCTAGAAATATAAAGCAAATTTTTATTTTGCCCCTAAAGTAAATACTTTAAGGAACTGCCTTTCACTGCAGCAACAGTCTTTTGAAATATATTGCTACATACTTTGCACATATAGAGACTGAACATTTTCCTGATTCTTCTTTCCAAAATAGCACAAGTCAGGCTTGATTGAGAGTGAATGTAAAGAGAAATTTCCTATTTTTTTTAATTTAATCAGATAAAAAACAACTGAGATCAAGACCTCTTTCACAAGAGTGCCCTGGCCAAGAAAGGCAGCAGCACGTGATGTTATGGATAAAAATAAACAAATAAAACAAACATTAAAAACATAAAGTGTCAACCATTTGATAATTTAAAATGCAAGAGTTATAATTACAGTAACAGCATAAAAATGTAATAATTTCAATTATCTAACAGAAAGCTTTCTGTGAAATAAGCTTTGACCATTTCATTTCAGATTGGTGGGCATTCCAAGAAGAAGGAGCATTGAAACTTTAAGCTTGAGTTTTCAGTTTGAACTTGTGGTACAGAGAGGTACAGTATGTCTGTAACACAAAAGACAGCTTTCAGTTCTCTGGAGAAAAATACATAAACAAGTAGGAACCAAACCAATACAACAAGAGTTCTGTAAACCAGGGTCATCCAATGTGTATATTGCCTTAGGCCTGGTTCACACAGCAGTATTTTAAAATAGTCAGCCAATTTTCAAAATCTGGGAAACACCACATGTAACGATAACAGGTTTTGATATAACAGGTTTTCTTGTACTGTCAAAGGGCAAGCACAACACATCACACACGAACAGATTTCAATCAGGAACATTCAGATGTCAGACAGGAAATCTTGCAAAACCTCTTAGGATCAAACATGAGAGAAGGTAAATAAACATAGCCAACGGCATACTCCGGAAATATAGGTGCCGATAAATATCAGAAACATCATGTGAACTTAGAATACCGTCAGGTTTCTACTTCCAAAAATCTATAGTGACGATGCACAATTTTATTGTCCAGAAAAACCTGCAAAAATATATTTTTCTAATAATTTTCTACTAATCAAAAACGGTGTTAGTCATTGAAATATTGTTAATACCTAAGGTTAGACTTTTGGGTTCTAAGTGAATGTTTTGAGAGAAAAGAGTTGGAAAAGTCATCCCTCTCCAGTTAGTTTAACTAATTTGTCTTCTCTGCCAACACACTGGTACTTCATACCAGGAGTCATCCATTGCAGGTTACAACACACATGACTTCATACTGTATAATTGTTCCATGTGCAGGTAATTTTCCATTGTGAAATTGAAATTTGGGAAATTAGACATTTCTCCAATTGGCCCACTAGAAATTTCCCCAATGGGAAATACCTATTAATGATAGACTTGGCCCTATCTTTCAGTGATTAACACTGTGTCTCTCCTAGACATATGTATTGGCTGAGCCTTTACTGCAACTAACTGTATGTGCTCTCTTTGTCATAGCAATAAATCTGTATGCAGGTTGGTGTCTGTCTTGCTACTGTTTTCTCTCACCTTTCTCCTGCAAGGTGAAAGGTGAGACTGGCAGGCTACAGCTCCAAAGGTGCTCCTTATCAGCACTGATTACGGGAGAGTTCAAAAAGGAGCAGGAGTTAAAGGGGGGATGTTATTGTGTGGCAAGCTGAACTAATTTTAGTCAAATTTACCTTGTTCCATCCTTCCTCCTTTCAGGATTGCTCAGACGTTGATGCTACTTCTCACTAAACTCCAATCCTTTTTTGAATAAGTTCTCTAGATAATTGTGAAGCTCCTCCATGTTCCTCTCCTGTGAAATTTTCCTCTGTTTCTTGTGTCGCACTTCTGGTTCAGTGGTTCAGAGCCCTGCACATATATTGCTGCTTACAACCTACCTGTTCATCCTCCAATGGTCATTGTTTCACCACACTGCTCTACCTGCATGAACAATATCAAAGACAGATTCAGTGCAACCACCTGCCAACATCAGCTCTCTGCGGGTAGACTTGCCTTTACCCTAGACTTGAGGACTTGTGAGTGGACACTGGCAGGTATTTTTTTTGCTGCCGTTACTCATTGGAGTCTTTAGTTTCTAAATGGACTTGGTATTTGTCTTCTAAATTGATTTGGCAATCTCAGGTGAGAGCTTTTTTGTACCTGTGATCTACAACTGAACTGCCTCTCAATGACATAGGCTATCCAACTTTACATCTGGTCTGCCATAGTTTGGATACTCATCATGCTATCTCTTCAACCTGGAATGGGACTACTCCAATACACAGTGGCTGAACTTCTTCAGATCCACTGCTTCCCAACTGAGCCTCCGCCAGCTACCCTATGTCTCCATCTGGATGTGTCTCTCCTGCCACGCCTGAGATATTAATTGTGGATCCTGGTGGAATTTCCACTTCAACAGCTCCAACACTGCCAAATCCATCTGATCCCCCACTCGTCATCCTCATAGAAAACCCTTCCGGACTGTTGATAGCAGCGTGCTAGACAGCCTAGCTAGATCAGCTAAGCCTCAGGTCAAACACAAGTACACCAATGTCAACGTCGGCTATCTCAACATCCGCTCATCCGTGAACAAGTGTCACATCATCCAGTATCTCGTTGTGGACCCTAGGTTTGACTTTCTCTTTTTGACGACTGAAGCCTGGCAACAACCCAGTTAATATTCTCAGTTTACTGACATGACCCCACTAGGATTTGTGCACCTTTTCCACCAACGCAAGACATGTCGTAGAGGCAGTCTTGCGATAATTCACAGTGAGAAGTGGAAGGTACTGCCTGCCTATGTGCCCCCGCTCACCTCTGTTGAGTGCATAGCATGTAAGCTCCCTGGACCCACTCCATCATCATGTAATCTACCCCACCCCTCCAAGCCACACAAGGATTTTTTTTTAAATAAACTTGCAGATCTACTCACCCACCTTTCCTCTCTGTCTCCTAATGTTACGTATTTGTGAGTTCTTGGAAACCCTGTTTTGAACTGTCTCCTGTTATTAACTGTCTCCTGTTATTCTCCAGTCTTGCCATGTTTGGATTTACTCACCTGTCTTGGCGTCGTGCTCAGTGAACCAGCCTTCAGAATCCCCGCCGCTCAGATTTTGCTCTGGCATCTCCACTCATGCTCCCTTGGTGCTACCAAGCCGGGGTGAGAACCCCTTCCTGGATTCACCTGGTTCAACTACAAACACTCCGGTTCTTCCAGCTATTACACATTTGCCGGCAGAACGTAAACATAACGTGTGCCATTCCAGTCTCCCATTTACCTTAGGTTAAGAGTCTGGTTGTCATCGTCAATAGCACTCTATCATTCACATCTCATATCAATAATATAAACTGGTCTGCATACTTTCATTTACAGAACATTAATCATCTTCATCCTTCTGTTTCCCCGCACTCCGCATCAGTTTTTGTCCATAGCCTTGTCACCCCATGTCTCTTATGGAGTGGTCTCCCTCACTCTATAAGTTTTAAGTGGTTCAGAAATCAGCTGCTTGCATTATTTCCAAAACCCCCTCACTTCACCACTTTATATAAATATAATGTAATATAATATCTAAAACATCCTGTCCACATTCAAGGCCATCTACAACCTACCACTCCTACCTCCTCAGTGCCTGATCAGAGCTCTCCTAGTAGTCTTGACACCCATCCAGACTACATTCTTCAATAAAATCATTAAAACTATCATTCTGCCTGTGTAATTGCTGCCCTGTTCAGAGTCAGTAAAACTACAAATATGACACATTTGTTCTATATCCTATAGATTTGAAAACCTGCTCAGAACTTACTGCTTAGCTGTGTTTCTCTCCCAGATAACCAATAACTCCTCTTATATTTGTCTTTAACATAGAAACTACAACTGGATCAGTGCTTCACACACATCTAAAAGTTGCAGGACTCCAGCCCTCAAGGATTTGAGTTTGAGACCACTGTGTTAAAGGGAAACTATGGTTTCCACTCTTGCTACAGTCATGCTCGGAATGAGGAATTGCTGTAAAGTCAACAAGACAATATGGGCAACTGTCCACTGTTGCTACATTCTCATCCAAGAGGAGTGAATGCTGCAAGTCAATAGCTTGATGGAAACTAAGGGATTTTCTTAAATAGAAAACTTATTTAACCAATTTAAATCAAAACTTGACTGCATTGTTTGACAGCTAGGATCCATTCGAAATGTATGGACGATACTTAGAATCTCTTTATATGATGTGATTGAATGAACTTTCTTAAAGTGCTTTCACAGAACATGTGAATCATTACAATATAAATAAAATTAATTCAGTTGAATTGGGTGACCTAGTCCGTGTGAGGTGTTTTGGCACAGAAAGAAAAATATGGTTCAGTGCTATTGCAGTGTATATTGCATATTTGTGCTGCTTGTCAGCTTTTGTTGACAGTGGTATTTACTGTAAAAAACATTCTAACAATAAAAATGTGTTGCGTAAACATCAGACCATTCACAATGAACAATATTTTAAACAGGGCTGCCAAACCATTTGCACTACTTGTTGAAAACATGAGAACAACATAAAGTGCACCGAGATAGCAGTGTGTGCACCAAAGAAAGTACCTTCAGAACAGGGTTTGAATTTGTCATTAATTTGCTCAGAAATATGAAGGTTTTGTCAGAAAAGCTCTCAAGGGTAATTCTGCCTTCACAATAGAAAGCCTGATTAAATGAAAAGTGGAGGTGTCACACACAAAAGGTACACTGTGCATTCAGTGACACAGTGGTGGTATTATGGCTATTTTAGAGCTATAACCTTCATTTTAATACCAAGGTTGTACTCTCCATCTACTACAGTGAAGAGGAGCTAAATTGGGCCAGTCTCTGAATTTTAATATGCATGGATTGTCAAAAGAAATAAAAAAGAGTAATGCTGCCTTGATAGATTTATAATGTTGTGTTTGCTTCCCCTTTGTCTATGGATTCATTATTGAGCAAGAAAAAACCCACTCTAAGCTTATTGACACATTTGGTAAAGTTGCATAACAAAAAAATCTTTAAAATATATTAATCTTTCAATGATGTGCAACTCTGCTCAGATTTTAACAGAACAACACAGTTTAGGTTAAATTGAAATTGAAGTTTTGATTTGCTGTGTTCAGTAAAACTGAGCGTTTGACAACAAAAAATTACAGGATGGTCTGGGACAAAACCAGGGATACAGAAATCTGGAAAAGGACCACATGCCTACTGTTAGGTGTGATCGAGGATCTGTGATGCACAATTACTCTTCCAAAGGCCCTGGAAACCTTGCTAGATTATGTTTTTGAAGCTCTTACAAATACCAGGAGATCTTCGCATGCTCCACTCCGCTCCAGAATAAATGAAGAGAAACAACATTAATTTTAAGGACCACTGTGAATGGAAACCAAAATATAATTTTACTATTTACAAACCATTCATCTTTCTATACACAGATGTGCTGTATTCGATACACATATTTACTGCGGCTTTCTCTCATTTTACACACTCTGAAAGCTGTTAAGTTTTGTCTCTGAAGTTGTTTGCTCCAAAAATGTGTTCACAGCCCCTGATCCATCCACCGTGTGCGGTAAAAGGCAGAGTTGCTGTCTGCAGTCACCTCCCAGCCATCTGTCACCACCCAATCAGCTCAGTACACTCCTCAGTCACCAGTTAATCAGTTAGATCAAATCCTGCACCCGTTCACATGCCTACTTATACCTGCCTCAGTCATCCACTCCCTGCCAGAACGTCTCGTATCCACGCACTGCCGCTTTGACGCACCTAGTTCCTGTTTGCGCAGCCTGTTGGGCTCAGTTGGCCTACCTGGAATGGGTGACAATAGTTGAATAAACATTTGGCTCTCAAAGGCCAAAATAGTGCAACATTCGTGAAATTATAACATGTATCATAGTCGTGCAACAGTAAGACAGTAAAATTACATTAATAATTGAATAATCTCTTAAAAGCCCTGAGTTTTGGCTCCCAAATGCCAAAATAGTGCAACTTTCATAAAATTGTAACATGTATAATACTAGTGCAACAGAACGTAAAATTATATTAAAATAAGAAATAATATACATATGAGGTATATTTGAGAGATAGCTGCATTAAGGAGTATCTGAGGTAAGAACAAATAGGATTAATCAGAATTGACATAAGAAACAATTTCTTCCTGTAAATTAGGTTTAGGCTGATGTGCATTACTCTAAGTGCAGCCAGAATTTGATAAAATAAATAAAAGACCATTTTAAATGCTAGTATCCTCACAACAAGTTCCAACTGCAAATCCACACTGAACAAACTAAAACAAGCAACGGAAAAAAATAAATTCCACATTAGTGACAGATCTGACACACAACACCTAGTAGTGTTTACACAGTCCTCTTGAGGATTCAAGTCTTTGGGGTTCAAGCTCAGGTACATTGGCAGATTTTTCTTGAGGAAGATCAGTGTTTCTACATGATCTCCTGACAGCCTATTCCTCTTCTCATCAAGTATGTGATGCAGCTGTAGTAGCCAGGGAGGGGAACCATTCTTTATTCTTTCCCCAGTACTCGAATGGGCTCTCTGGGTGGTGGATTGTTTTCTCAGCCAGATATGTCTCTATCTGTACCTGTGTAACTGTGAGGCTGGCCCCACCTTGTTCAGCAGCATGCTCTTGCAGGAATTCCTCATACAGCCCCTTAAAGCAGCTGCTTGTGTTGGGCTCTGCTGTCATCCGTGGGGTCTTACTGGCTGGGTCTGCTGCCTCAGTGGTGGTTGTCTGCAGTGATGACTCCTCATTTTTCTCCACCTCTTGGGTCAGTGCACTTCTTGCAAGCTTGCTGCTCTCTGCACTTGTGAAGTATCTGCAGTAACAAAGTAAACAGAATGACATAATATAGCTGTTAGTTCATATATGCTGTTATTTAGTACTGCATTTAATTACACGCTAACACAAGATGTTTAAACTTTACACTATACAGCTTACAATTAAACTAACATACCTGTCTTTGTAACGTGGGTCTAATATGGTTGCAACAGAGTACAAGGGCTCCGCCTCAACGGTCTGGAATCTTGTGCCCATAGCTGCTAGAAATGTCGCCTTCATTATTTTTATCCCGCTGTCCTCTGTGGTCTGTTTGGCCAACAGACGCTTCAGGACGACGACTAAGGGGATGACCTCTGAGGTGGTGGAGGTGGCGAAGCTGATCTGTTTTGTGATATCTTCAAATGGAGCCAGAAGAGTGTTGATTTTCTCCAGCAAGGTCCAGTCACTTGCTGTCAGTGTTGCTGGGAGCTGGTGGTCTGCAGCCTAGAGTGAGATGGCACTCTTTTGCTCCAGCAGGCTCGCAGTTATATAAAAGGTGCTGTTCCAGCGGGTGGGAACATCTTGGATCAGACGTTTGACTGGCATTCCCAGTCCCGTCTGGACAGTTTCAAGTCTTGATGTGGCCAATGGGGAATGTTTGAAGTGCCCAATTATTTTTCTCTCATTGGCCAGCGCATCGCTCACACTTCGCTGGGACAGCAGTCCATCGTGCGACACATGTGCGAGAAACATCCCAGGTTGGAGACTCCCAGGTCCCTCATTGCCTTCTTCATATTGCTTGCATTGTCCTGAAGAATGGCATGGATCTTTAATAATAATAATCATAAGAACAAGAATATTATTAATAATAATATAATTATAATAACAATTAACCACAGCGTCCTGTCTTTGTATCAGCCTCCCTATCTCTGTGCACCAGCAGCAACATCACTCAACTCCATCATCATAGCAACACACAAATACAAGTAGCGCATGAGTCTCTCTCTCTCTCTCTCTCTCTCTCTCTCTCTCTCTCTCTCTCTCTCTCTCTCTCTCGAGTGCGCATGTGTGAGCGTCTGCTGCATGTGTGGGGTGGAAGGAGAACGAGTGTGAGGTTTTCTAAAGGTTTGAACGTCACTTTTTACAGTGGGTTTTCACTTGTTTCGCACTTTAACACATTCGGTTTTCACTGGTGATTAGTGTCTTTTCCGGCAGCACCAAGCTTTTTAGCTTAGTGCGATGGCTGGAAAAGGTTATGGTGCTGAAGGCTTTAGGAGCCTGTCACGTCGACATGGTATTAAAATACCGGTTGGCGTGGATTTTTCGGTTGAGGAGTGTGGTTTGGCTGTTGGGGAACTTGTTGGGTGTGAAAGTGTGAAGGCAGCGTCCAGGATGAACAATGCAGTGGTTATGTTTTTGGACTCGATTGACAAGGTGAACAGCGTAGTTGAGAGGGGGATTGTTTTGAGAAATACGCAAACTACGGTTTTTCCTTTAATGAACCCTGCTAAAAAGGTTTTCCTGTCTAATTTGCCACCGTTCATCAGCGATGAGGTGTTGCTGAAGGAATTGTCACGACATGGTCAGATAGTATCAGCAATGAAAATGCTCCCGTCGGGTTGCAAATCAGCAAAGTTGAAACACGTTGTTTCTTTTAGAAGACAGGTGTTTATGATTCTCAAAAATGATATAGAGGAACTGAGCATAGTGATGAAATTTAAGGTTGACTGCTTTGATTACACTATTTTTGCGACAACGGAAACTATGAGGTGTTTTGGATGTAACCAGGAGGGCCCTTCAGTTCGTAATTGCCCTGTAAATATTCAAAAAGAGAACGTTTCGGGTTAACGAAAATCCAGAGCCAGGGACATCAGCGGATAGTGTGAATGGAGCCACATTGGGGGTAACTGGGGAGGGAGCTCAGGTGGCTGACACGGGGGAAGGAGGTTCAGCGGCTGATGCTGGGGAAGGAGTTCAAAAGCAGTCAGATGTTTCGGAATGTGACAAGGAGGATGCCATTACTTATGTTGAACAGAGTGAAGAGAGTCAAGCGACTACACAAGAAGGATTACAAGAAGAAATGGATGTTGGTGAATTAGTTCATAGTGAGAGAAATCTGATTAGGGATGATGAAAGTGTTTTTAAAGTACCAAACACTAAAAGAAAATCTAAAGAACCTAAAGGGGTAAAACCTAAAAAGACTCAGTGGAAAGAAAGTGATTCAGAGGCTCTATCTGATTCTGATAGTGACAGAGAATCTGATGATTCCTCTATTCCTGATGGCCAGAGTACTAATGGATACAGTCTAGAACAGATTAGGAGTTTTTTGGAAGTAACAAAAGGAAAAAGGGATGTAGTTATAGATGATTTTTTTCCAAATAAAAAATTATTTGTTGACTCAGTTAAATGGTTAATGAGACAAAGGACATCTGATGGGCTAAGGGATACTGAAGTTTATAGACTTCGAAAACTGGTGCAAAAGATCAGAGCTCGTTTTAAGTGAGGTACATGAAAGTTAAAAACCAGCTGATAAGACGCTGTATTGTTTTTTTTCTTTGGATCTTTTTTTGTGTGATTATGAGTAGATTTAAAATCTCATCTTTGAACCTTAACGGGGAGAGGGATATGAAAAAAAGGGCTGTTTTTTTTTAACTCTTAAAATCTAAATGCATTGATATAGCTTTTGCTCAAGAAACTCATAGCAATGTTGATAATGAGGTTGATTGGAAGAAAGAATGGGATGGGAATCTTGTTCTGAGTCATAAAACTTCGCTAAGTGCAGGAGTAGCTATTTTTTTCTCAAGGAATTTTCTTCCAGTTTCTATTGAAATTGAAGATGTTGTAGCTGGAAGATTGTTAAAGGTTATTGTTAAGTATGAAAATATAAAGTTAATTTTACTGAATGTATATGCTCCTGTGAATTCAAGTGAACGTTGTGTTTTCTTAGAAAAGTTAGCAAATACACTATTAAATTGTGGGTCAACAGATTATTTAATTTTAGGTGGTGATTTTAATTGTACAATAGATGATTTAGATAGGAATCATTTAGAACCACATATACATTCAAGGAGAATATTGAAACGTATTATTGAAACTTATGATTTGGCGGATGTGTGGCATTTTAAAAATGGAAAGATAAGGCAATATTCATGGGCTCATTGTAAAGAGAATTATATTACTTTGGCAAGATTAGATAGGTTTTATTGTTTTGTGCATCATTTGCAAATATTTAGATCATGCACTTTGTGTCCAGTGGGCTTTTCTGATCATAGTATGATCATAGGGAGTGTGTTTATAAATAATTTAAGACCTAAAAGTGCATATTGGCATTTCAATACTGTTTTGTTAAATGATGGTTGTTTTAAAAAAGGATTTTCTTTTTTTTGGAAACAGTGGAGACTAATGAAATGTCAGTTTTCATCTGTACAGCAGTGGTGGGATATTGGTAAAATTAAAATTCAGCAGTTTTGTAATCAATACACTTACAATGTTACAAGAGAAATGGTAAAATCTATTGAAGAATTAGAGACTGAAGTTGTGGATATTCAGAGTTGTTGTGAGTCCACAGGAAATCGAGGCCATTTTCAGGCACTCAAACGAAAAAAAGCGGCCTTGACTGATCTGCTTGGGCTCAGAGCACAGAGAGCTTTGGTACGTTCACGTTTTCAAAGTGTCTCTGAAATGGATGCTCTCTCAAAATTCTTCTTCAGTTTGGAGAAGAAAAATGGACAAAATCGTCTCATTCATTGCATTCGTTCTGAAGATGGAAAAGAGTTGACGGATTCCACTGAACTGAGGAAAAGAGCTGTGGATTTTTTTTTTTCCAACGTTATACGCAAGTGAGTTTAAACAAGATTCTGTGACAACAAAAGAGTTTCTTGATGACTTGCCAAGGGTGTCAGACCAAAACAATGTATTTTTGGAGCATGCTCTAACGTTAGAAGAACTGCAGGTGGCACTGTTGAGCATGGAAAATGGCAAAGCTCCAGGAATAGATGGCTTACCTGTGGAGTTTTATAAATCGTGTTGGCCTGTATTAGCTGAAGATCTATTGGAAGTCCTCAGTAATAGTGTGGCAAGGGGAATGTTACCCCTTAGCTGTCGTAGAGCTGTGCTCACTCTTATTCCTAAGAAAGGGGATCTTTATGAAATAAGGAATTGGAGACCTGTCAGTTTACTGTGTACTGATTATAAGATTTTCTCAAAGGTTCTGACATGCAGATTGAGGAAAGTGATTGATCAAGTTATACATGTTGATCAGTCTTATTGTATCCCTGGCAGATCAATAAGAGATAACATAACATTAATTCGAGATTATTTGGACGTCTCTAATTTATTGGGTTTAAACTTCGGTCTGATTTCTATTGACCAAGAAAAGGCATTTGATCGAGTGGAGCACCAGTATTTATGGAATAGTTTGAGAGCTTTTGGTTTCTCCTCTGGATTCATTGCTATGATTAAAACCCTTTATTGTGACATTGAAAGTGTACTGAAAGTCAATGGTGGTTTAAGTGCACCTTTTAATGTAAAGAGAGGTATTCGCCAGGGCTGTGCAATGTCAGGAATGTTGTATTCATTGAGCATTGAACCTTTGTTATGTCGAATCAGAAAAAAGTTGCAGGGTGTAAGGTTAAATTAAGTTTCTTTACCTTTTCAACTTTCTGCATATGCAGATGATATTGTTGTGGCAATCACTAAAGAGTCAGATGCCGTTACTTTAATAGAAATTATTGAGTGTTTTGGTAAAATTTCTTCATCCAAAGTTAATTGGAGCAAGAGTAAAGCTTTGTCAATTTGTAAGTGGACAAAACAAGAACCTAAATTACCTGATGAATTAAAGTGGTCAAAAAATGGTTTTAAATATTTGGGTGTTTATTTAGGGGATCGAATAGAGGTAATGAAAAATTGGGAGGGTTTTGTTGAACTGATGGAAGGTAGATTAAAGAAATGGCACTGGCTTTTGCCACGATGTTCTTATAGAGGTCGTACACTAATTATTAATAATCTGGTTGCTTCAACTTCGTGGCATCGCTTATCTGTTCTTGAACCCCCGCCAGGTCTTCTGGTAAAATTACAGACTATTATTTTAAATTTCTTTTGGGACATATTACATTGGGTCCCTCAGAGTGTTTTGTTTTTACCAAAGGAAGAAGGAGGGCAAGGTTTGATTCATTTAGATAGTATGAGAGCAGCCTTCAGACTACAGTTCTTACAGAGTTTTTTGTATGGTGATCAAAATGTTTTGTGGAGACAAGTTACGGAATGTTTTTTTCCAAATTTGGTAATTTAGGTTATGGTAAAACTTTGTTTATTGTTGACTTTTCAAAATATAGTGTAAAGTGTTTGTCATCTTTTTATGTTAGTGTATTAAAATCATGGAACCTTATGGAAACGAAGAGAGTTGGAACATCCACATCGTTAAATTGGTTGTTACTCGAACCTGTCCTCAAGGGATCTCGTTTGGGTTCAGCTTGGGCCAATATGGCTATGATTTCTGAACTGATGATGAAAAGGGGAGTGGTTACATTGAAACATCTGCTTAAACTTGTTGGAACAGGGATGGATAATGTCGTTTCTTTGGCTCGAGGATTGGAGATTCACTCCTTAAGAACTGTAGGCATTATGCTGGCAACATTTAAGCGGATATTATCAGAAGACGACAAAAGACTCATAAAGGATGGTTTGATGGACTTTTAACTCCTGATAAAGCAGATCCTTTTGTTAAGCTGTGTTTTAAGCCACAATTGGAAGATCTTGAATGTCCTGGACCTTTTTTTGGAGGAAGAAAAACATAAATGGACACGTTTGGATTCTGTGAATGGAAAGATAATATATATGAAATGTGTAAAGGCTTTGAACAAGGTAAAATAAAAAAATAAAAAAGATACTCCTTGGAGAGATTTTTTTAAGGTTGATTTTGAGGTGAAACCGGTATGGGGATTACTTTATAAACCACCATTGACTAAAAATGTTGGTGATTTACAATGGAGAATTTTGCATGGTATTATTGCGGTTAATGCTTTTGTTTCTATTATTAATCCTGCTGTTTCAGATAAATTTCCTTTTTGTTTATCAAGAGAAACTATCTTTCATTGTTTTGTTCAATGTTTTAGAATAATGGATTTATTTACATTATTAAGAGATATTTGGAAATCATTTGGAGAATGTTTTACAGAACAGTCTTTTATTTTTGGTTTTTTATATGGCAAGAGAAAGAAGAAAATTGGACGGTTGTTAAATTTTTTTCTCGGTCAAGCAAAGTTTGCAATATATTTGAGTAGGAAATTTAAGATTAATAACGAACAGAATACTGATTGTGTAATACTATTTAAGAGTATGGTTAGAGCAAGAGTGATGCTAGAATATAAATATTATTTAAAAGTAGATGAACTAAATATTTTTCAGAATATTTGGGATTATGAAGGTGTTTTATTTACAATATGTTGAATGTTCCAAATGTATCACCACAGTGAATAAATGAGTTTTTAAAAATCAAAAAAATCTCTCTCTCTCTCTCTCTCTCTCTCTCTCTCTCTCTCCCTCTCTCTCTCTCTCTCTCTCTCTCTCTCTCTTTCTCTCTCTCTCTCTCTTCCTCTCTCTCTCACACACACACACACACACACGGTTGCCACCCGTCCCTTGAAATACGGAATCGTCCCGTATTTGGCAGTTAAATCATGCGTCCCGTATTCAATGGATAAGGGACGCGATTTATTCCGTATTTTCATGAATGACTACAAATAGATAAGTCGCGTGGATATCAACTTTAAATGTTGTGGGCGCGACGCAGTTGACCGTCCAGCTTTTCTTCCTCCCACTAACAAAACACAGGGTGGCGGCATCACTTATTTTCGTTTCTGAATGGAGGCAACCCTACCACACACACACCCTTTACTTCTACGGCTCAAATTATTGCCGCAAATTACTGCGGCATTTCTTTCAAAGTCTAGACTAGAAACATACGTTGCCTTTGACTTCGGGATGCTCCAGTTGAGCAGCATCCTCTCTATTGCTCTTGCAATAGCTTCGCCCATGTGTGATCCCTTGAATTCATTCACATGAAGATTGGCGCTTTCCGGTGTGAATGTTTCCAAGTCTACCCAGTGGGCTGTCAACCATTTTAGTGCTGGATCGGGGCCTCGTCCGATACTGGTATCGGTATCGCTGCAACACTAGTTTTCAATCTCCTCTACACGGAAGCAGTGCCGTTTGTGGAAAATCTATTTTTTATTTTCTTAATTAAATGCATTTTTGCTAGGCTGACCTCCTTTTTGTTTCTTTTCTTCTAGCCTCCTTATTCTGGGCCATGTCTCCACTGTTGAAAGCTTCTTCTTTGAAGTGAGGAACACCCTGTTTTATTGTTGTTGAAACCGCAGACAGTCTTAGTCTGCATGCAAATGTCCTCACAGTAGCTGATGTATGGCATCACTACATAGTTTAGGTCAGACGCTGAAGCTTCAAAAACATTCAAATCAGTGCAGCCCAGGCAGCAATGCAGCATCAGCTTTGACTCAACAGTACATTTTTTTCTCAGTCTGAACCACAGACTTAGAGGTTTTCAGCTTCTTGTTATAGGTTGGAATGAGGTGAAGCAGATGATAGTTAGAGAGTCCAAGCCCTTCACAAGGGACAGTGCTGTATGCATCCTTCAAAACAGTGTAACAGTGGTCCAGTTTGTTTATTCCTTTGGTCGGGAGGTTAACATGCCGTCTGTAACTGGGTAGCTCATTGGAGAAATTTGCGCTGTTAAAATCCCCCAGAATAATCATGAGAGAGTGAGGGTGTTTTTTTCTATGTCTATTATTTACACACTCTTTAACTTCTCAGGAAGTTTTGTGAAATGTTAAAGGAAAAGACCCTGCTCTGGTGGCAAATATTGGTTATTCAATGTATTATACGAGAGGCAGTAAATGTAATTGTATTTAAAGCAAGCATGTTTGTTTGTTACATACTTAAGAGACCAAAATACCTATCAAATCGATCCTTTGCAGCCAAGCCTTCAATTACTTGCGGATATCCAAACTGTCAGATTCCCCATTAAGTGCAGAGCATAATTTTACGAGCGGGTACACAAAGTCATTATAAACTGCTCGGTGGGAAGAAGTCTCCAAGACAGCTGCGACTCGCAAGCTCCTGCATACTCTCTGCACCACTTACTGACAGGTGTGCAGTGGATGCCTGCAGTGGGAAATGTAGGAATTTGTCTCAAGAAACAGCCAATAAGTTCGCTCAACTATGAAGTTTAAAATGTCCGGCAAGAGTCAGCGCAGTCCACAGTACAAAGAGTGCAGGCTCCTGTTTTTCCTAAGCTAGTCGTCACTCCTTTACGTTAAGTCACCTGGGTTCGCATTCAGGTAATCTCACAATTCCGCCAGGAGAGAGCACGTTCAGTCATGACTTATTTGTACCTGCCTTGGTAAATGTTTCTGAACTTAACAGTTGTAAACCCAGTTGCTGAGGATGGCTGCATTAAAAACTCCCATAAAGTCAGGAGTATTGAGCGTCTGCTGACCGTGAAGACATCTGTGGAGTCTGTTCTGATGGGGGAACATGGGGCGATCATTAAAGAGAAACGCTTACAAATGACTGGTTAGTTATCCCCGTCAGAACTTGTATCACTTGCCTCGGGAGTGCGGGATCCAACAAGAGTATTTTTCTGCTGTGTTACAACTTTTTATTTCATGTGATGCCCTGATTACTTCAGTATGCTGAGAACGTTTGCCTGATACAAATATGAAGATAATCGCATCTGTTTAAACTCAATTATTATAAACATCAATGCTCAATGCAACACGTTTTCAACAAGTAAACGGCTCTATCGTCATTTTCAGCTCTCCAACAAAAACACCATTTGCTTTGATTGTCGCAAATCACCAAAAGTCTGTCTGTTGGAAACAAAAATTCACCTTCCTGCGTCCATCTATAAAATAAGATGGCTGCTTTATACTTGGAAAACACATTTTTGTTGCTAGATAGAGACCCCATGAATGGATCAGAAGCAGATCCCAAATGTAATAAAACTAAAATTGAATAAAGTTACACTCAAAAACACTATAAACTCTGGCAGATCTAGATTTTAGAGATTTATTCAATCAAGAAGTTGGAAGAAAGAAAGGCAGGTAGCCTTCAAAATGTAATCATCTATAAATTTAAACAACAGAGACATAACCATAAAAAGAGAGAAAGAAAGATGGATAAGAGAAAGGTTAAAAGTGGAAGAAGCTGGCTGCTCGTATAAAGCTCTATTCTGTGATAATAATGGAAAGCCTCTCCCCCAGACAAAATTGTGTGTGCGTGTGTGTGTGTGTGTGTGTGTGTGTGTGTGTGTGTGTGTGTGTGTGTGTGTGTGTGTGTATGTGGTATGTGGGGGGGGGGGGGGAGGTTGGGTGGTCTGATTTCCCTTGCCCCTCAATGGCTATTGTATATGAAAATGGAGCATATTTTGAGGAGGTTGTCAAAACTTTTTTCAAAGCATGTTCATTAAGACATTCAGAGCTTCTGCTGATTCATATTTTTTATCGTGCTTATATGGAGCAAAGATTAAATGTGCATTTTGTAAACCAATGCTTTGTTTAAAAGGCTATGCATTCAATTTCAAATAAAACCCAGTAAAAGCCAACGGTTCTGAGATGGAACCAACAGTATGAAAATTAGCATTCCCTGTTGAGTAGCAGGACAGAATTAAATCATTGATAAAATCAAAGGGTTTCCATGCATGAAACACTAAATCAAGCTGTTCTGAAGTTGATTAGAGTTGCTTTTTGTTAGAGTTGTTAGGAAAGTATGAATATTTATGATAAGTTGCATAGAGAAATCTATAATGTGTGGTTTCTTACAATTGAGATTAATCCAGGTCATTTAAATGTTAAAACCTTGGGAGTTAACCATGGGTATACTTTGTTTTTACCATAACCTTAACTGTCTGTCTTTTGGTAGTCTGGATTAACATACCCCAAAAAATCTGGTTTAATGTCAGCACATATTGGATACTGAATTTAGGGCTGCTCAGCAAGCTCTGATTTTTCCAGGTTAGAATTTAAACTTAATTTCTTGTTGTTGTTCAGGAACTTGGTAAATGCAATTTTTGAGTATAAGAGAACATTCGCCATTAGCTCACTCCACATTCCCATCCACTCTGTCTAGATCCCTGTCCTTGATTAAGAAAACCAGAATTGTGGCAACTGCCACGGACTTTTCATATTGGCAAATGTAGACAACTGCCTAAGGCCCCTTACTCGTAAGGGGCTCTACCAGTATGGGGGCCCACTGATTGTCCACCATTCTAACAGTGCACCAGGATTATTTATCGTAATATTGTAATATCGTCTTTGAAACATACATTACAATGAAATTTGCTTTCTGCATTTAACCCATCCCCTTGGGGAGCAGTGGGCTGCCATGTGTGGCGCCCGGGCAGCAATCTGGGGTTAAGGGTCTTGCTCAGGGACCCAAAGTGCCGGCACTGGGGATCGAACCAGGTACTTGCATCCTTCTCTGAGTGCAAGCGCGCTGCTCTAATCACTTGGCCACGACCCCCCCCTATGAAACAAAATCTATGACACAAAATTGTTATGATTAACAAACAACAAAAAAGTGACAATGCATCATCGACTTCTGCTTCCACTTTTCCAAATGGTTCTACACGTCATCCTGCACCGCCTTTACCATCAAGAAACATGCGCCAGGATCCTGTTTGTACACTTTAGCTTGGGGTTCGACACAATCAACCAATGCCCCTCAGGGGTGTGTTCTCTCTCACTATATAGGGCTTTTTTTCTTCAAAAGGGACAAGATGACTGATCAGTGTTGAGGGAAATTAGTGCATTTCTCATACTGTCTCATAGGGGGGTCAGTAGGAGAATGGAGGTAAAAAGAAAAAACTCAGCCCAAAAAAGCAACATACACAAAAGCACAACGTACACAGTGAAGGCAGTGAGTCATAGGAGGGTGTATTATCTCCATGTTCATGTGTATGTGTACGTCAATCTGTGTAGGCCTTTGTCTCACCTGTATCCCCTTCCAGCCATAGTCTCAGATGGTATGTTATCAGCGGTTCAACAGAGCTCTAGTTGCAGGTCACAGGTGGGACGGGGGTAGAGCATCTTGTTTGCATAACATCCAGGAGAATTTTAGATAAAACCAGCCTTCAAGGCAAGCACGAGCAGCCAAGCTCAGGGTGACTGTGAAATTTCTATCAGTCTTCACGTCTTTGCTGGTCCTCTTCATGGCACTCACAAACAGCCAAATTTGTTGAACCTTCGGCGTAAAATGAGCTAGAACATGCCTAAAGTCTTTTCCATTTCACCACTGAGTTCAGACCACAGCCGCCATGTGATGCAGTGCCAAGATTGCATCCAGCTTGTGGTCTTGCTCACAAGGCATTTTAGTCTGGGTGATCACAGCTCAATTTAAACCCTGCACACTCCCGGTAGCTTTACCAAGGCCAGAACTTCCACCAAGATCTTCCGAATGTGCCGATATACCAGGTAACCGCTAGCTCCAATAAGCAGAAATACTGTTATCATAAATCCAATTATGTACACATCTTCCACATCCTCCATGGACAAAATAGGCAGACACACCATCTTCCAACTTCCCCAGGAATCCAGGGTAAATCCGGCTGCATGTGTCCCTCCAGGACAGCTTGGTTCCCTTGCACCTGGTCTTCTCACTGAAAAAATTAGATCAATTGCGTTGAGCAACCAGCTGACCAGATCCATAGTTTTTGATTCAGATGATTTGCAGAAAAAGGCTCTGAGAGAGTTAAGCAGCATAAAGACAAAAGAGTACCAGTAGGAGAGGTTCCCTCTGCTCCCTATTGCCTTGAGTATTTCTTATTGTTTTCTCATTAATTTACTCTGTATATAGGTTCTGTTAATTTCTTCCTTGTGTTTCCCCCTGCCTGCTACTGTTGATTACCCCTCATTCACACAGACCTCATCGCCCATGTGTACTATATTCCTCACAAAATAAATGTCATTTTAGTCATTGAGGTATTTCCCACAAGCTCTGTGGTGCTGCAGCATGAAGGGGAACCCTACCCCATCATTTGTCAGAAATACAGATCATGTTTATTTTTGACAGATGCTGAAGCAAAATGCGTGAATTTTGAAAAAAGAGATGAGCCAGACAGGAAGTCAGACTCAGAAAGGGTAAAACAAATCTGGTATATTTCAAAATAAAGGGGGATGTCTGGATGCATGAATAGAATGTACACAGATCCAGCTTGGATCGCAGCACAGCACATTTTGCATGGATGACGAGGCGTACATGGCATAGTCAGTGGAAGCTGGCTTTATTCTCCCTTAGCCAAAACCAACAGTTAATTGGTAAATCCCATTCACCAGTGTCTCCTCGTTTAGCCTATAGGCTGTACCTTTTCTCTCCTCTGTTTAAGCCCTAAGTTTGTTTTCATTTTTCACTGAGTTCTTTTGTTGGTTACCTGTCTCCATGCCTTGTTTGGCTCATCTGGCTCTGTAAGTTGGCTGTTCTCATTAAAGCTTTCAAGTTTCAAAGTTTGAAGTAGTGAGATAGTCTTTGCATTTTCAGATCATTGATTGAACAACAATTAGGGTGGTGCTTCAAACTTGGGATACTGTTTTATCCCTGTTTAAGGGATACTTTTTAAGCCCTTCATTCTGTCTATTGAACATTAAGCCCAGCAAAAGAGCATTACAAAAAAGGCTAAAAAAATGAACAAACCAGCTAGAAGATAACAGAGTGTTACATCATTGGGAGCTATGATTATTATTGAAACCTTTTTGTACATCCTATGACAGTCTGGTCTCTGACAGCTTTGTCTATATTAGGCACATTTGGTCTCATTACCGTTTCCCCAATGTGACTTCTGTGTGGATTATACAGACTAATAAACACATTATATAAAAAAACTGTCAGCTTTTTGTGTTTTTTTTGTGATGACATTAACAGCAAAAAATTAAAGTCTATTTGGTTCCTTTTATATGCATATTTGTGTCAAATAAATCCAAAAATATGCCTGAGGATGAAAAGACTCAGGGCAGCAAGCCTTTGATTTCAGTTTGAGGTCCAGTTATGTTTACATTTTATAAAGTGCTGAGGCTAGACTTGACTCAGTGCTTGTCTAACGTAGAATCATCACATTGAGTGCAGCTGAACATCTGATAGAACTGGATTTTATATTTTACTGGAGGATGAAGGTCACACAGAGGGCTTTGCCAAGGGGGTTGTTCCAAATGGTACCAATGTTCATTGTGCCATATCAACCTTTAGGGGAAAATGTGTGTGTGTGTGTGTGTGTGTGTGTGTGTGTGTGTGTGTGTGTGTGTGTGTGTGTGTGTGTGTGTGTGCGTGTGTGTGTGTGTGTGTGTGTGAGAGAGAGACAGTGAACCATACCATATAATCTTGAAATTATTTTCCATATGTTTCTATGTGTAAGTAATACACTGTTCCAGGAGATGTCCTGGGGTCTTTTGTTGGTTGTAAAATGAAAATAAAATAAAAATAAAAAGCAAGAATATGCACATTGTGTAAGGTTACTTGACCTAAGAGATTGCTTCCCTCCAGTCAGCAGGTCTGCTTATCCAACTTAAAATTTGAACAGATTGTGCATATTCTTTGGGTACCAACAGACTTGGTTAGGTTACAGCTCTCTTTTTGGTTATTATAAAGAAACAACCAAACAAAGTTTAGCTTTTTTCTCTTGAACAAAGCTAGACCCTAAAATAAAAGTGCCATAAATGAAAAGTAAAGAGATTTAACTTAAATACTCAAGGAATGAACAGGAATATTTGCATTATGTGAGCACGTCAGAATGATTGGCATCTGGGAAATCCAATAGATAAGGCGATATCCCTAGAACTCAAGGGACAGCGGGAGGGAGGGATTGGGGATAAAGTCTGACCAATCCCTCCCTGATGAGATTGGTCAGAGTTTTTACAGTCCTGCAGCTCTCACAGAGGTCAAATTTTTTAACCTCCTTAAAAACATAATGCATTGACTACTGTCAGGATAGAAGGACCATTTCACCCAGCACCACAAAGTGTTTCTGAACTGGATTACCAATCATAGCTTTAATAGGTGGTCCAACTCCTTTGTATTTCGGGATACTGCTTTTGTAAGTGGTCCAACTCCTTTGTATTTAGGGATACTGTTTTTGTAAGTGGTCCAACTCCTTTGTATTTAGGGATACTGTTTTTGTAACAGATTAAACCTCCAAATGTCATGGGCCGAACCCTCCTTAGCAGTTCATGCTCTAGGGCAGTATCTTCATTTCATCTCCAGCCACAAATCCTGATTTGAGGTGCAGTGGTGAGGACGCACCGGGCAGGAATGTCAATCCAGAACAGATTATGTAAGAACCCAGTCATTCAGCCTCCGAACATTACCTATGGTCTAATTATAACTTCCACTCACAAAAATATGCAATTGGTCCCTCACAGAAACTGACAAGTTTATTAGTGCCATTGGAACAGAGAAGAAACAGTTCGAACTGTATAATGTAGGGGACTGTGGATCGGAGAGCAGACCAAATGTAGGTTATAACTGCAGCTTGAGGCATGGTCAAGGTGACAGCAGAGTCATTGTTTTTTTATATCAATGTGATGCAGCTCCTGCTTGACCCAGAGCAGGGGGACAGATTGATGCTGCACATTTTCCTGTCTCTGTTTGTAGCACACCTAGGTAAAAGCCCGTTTTTTATGGCAAGCCTCAGGATTTAAAACCTCAGGCTTTGGCTTCCTGTGGTAAACCAAAGCCTTGGGCTTTTAGGTTTGACACATTCCCATGTGCTAGGGCCTGTTTATGTAAATCAGCCCCATGATGTGTCCAAAGTTTGCCTCATGGAGTTGCAATTTAGAGCTTTATGACTATGTTTTTGCTTGAGCCATGGTAAGAATCACAAGGAGGATTTTTAAGTACAATACTGAAGACTTTTGATTGCAGAAAAATTATTTTTATGGGAAATATGATATTCACGCTGCACTGATTCAGCTCTTTCTCCACTTTCTCTACTCTGGTGCGGAAGGAAAGCTCTCTTCCCTGGCAGGACACACACACATGCACACAGACACACACACACACACACACACACAGTTGTTCAATCAGCGGTCGGTGCTCTCTTGAGAGACAAATCTTTCAGTGTGTGTAAAATGAGAGAAAGCCTTGCTAAATCTGTGAATTAAATACAGCACCCCTGTTTGCATCTAGAAAGCTGGGGTGTCCTTTATCTTTTTTCCTCCGGCATGGTTCATGGTTTGTAAATAGGAAGAGTTCACAGTCCACCAACTTAGGTTTACATGAAAAGTCAGTGTTAGCAAAATGTTTTTACATTTGATATCTAATACTTGCAGATATTCCCCAGACACAGTAAATGCTTTATATACACTTTTGAACAAATCCAGTCTGCGGAAAATAACAGACTGTCTGGCCAACTAAATGCTGCGCCAGCAGGGTTCCCCATTGCACCTCCCCAGCAACACCGGCATGTCAGCGGAGCTCTGCCACTTCCGACAAGTCTGAAAATTGGCTCTTACCCTTTAACTGATTTCACAGATGAAGTGTGGAGGTGTACCTTCTCTCCTAAAAACACTTTAAAACTATTTTTAGGATAAATTAAGGGTATAAAATCGATACGTTTATAAACTGATATATATATACTGCTACATCTCCAATGGGCGGACTGTTTCGTCTTGCTGCACACAACCCTGCTCCTTACATAAAGCCCCAGGCTTGTTGAAAAGTTCTACCCCCTGACCTTTTTCCTCTGAAAGTAAAGCCCAGGAAAACTGAAATCCTCTCTATGAAAATGCATGCTGGGCTTTTGAAAACCCCAGGCTTTTCAGGTCTAATAGAAAAGGGCCTATTGTATACTTTACTGGAGTGGCTTAATGAACTCAAAAGAGGTGTCAGTGGTCAAACCATTTTAGTGTTTGGGATGTGGGGGTTCTTGGCCTATCTTGCAAAAATAATTAAGAAAACAATTCTTTAAATTAAATATCAGGCCTACATTTTCCTAACAAATATGCCTCATTGAATAATAAATAAATAAATCTTGACCATAAATTGATGCCGGAGGGCCCACTTGTGAGCCCCCTTCTATAATGGGCTTGGGACAATATACTGGATTTCCCCCCCTGTCAGCTTTACACAGCAGCCTCCAATGCGTCACTGTACATTGCACTTCATGGTGTTAGAAAGGCCACATGAAGTTTAGAGGTCTGTAGCAATTTACTCTAGAGAAGGTTGGTGATCTATGTGCACTATGCACACATCAACCACTTACCCCACTCTAATTTTACATGGTATACCTCTTTGTTGCTGAGTTACTGTTGTTCCTGGTCTCTTCCACTTTGTTATGGTACTACCAACAGTCGACAGTGGAATAACTAGTAGTGAGGAAATTTCACAACTGGACTTTTTGCACAAGTAGCATGCTATCACTGCACCACGCAGGAATTCACTAAGCTTCCTAGAGCATCCCTTTCTTTAACAAAAAGCAGTCAGCATGCTTAGGTGCTAGATTTTATGCACCTGTGGCCTTAAAAATAATTGAAACAGTGAAATTATTAGGTGGGCATTTTCACAGCATGGTATTGCTTTTAGCCTAAATATACCAGATAGCCTTATGAAAAGTATTTTACATTTGGAATTGTTCCACTGAGGCAGAGGCTAAAATTCCAAATAACTCAATACAGTTAGACTTCAAATTTTTTAAATTTTTACAGCTCTAGTGGCTTGATTTTTAACACAGTAGGCTGACAGGAAGGGGGGGAGAGACATGCGGCAAAGGACCACAGGTTGGAGTTGAACCCAGGTCAACTGTGTCCAGGACTAAAGCCTCTGTACATGGGTCGCGCTACCCGCTGCGCCACCAGCTCACCAATAAATTTAAGCCTAAGAAAACATTTTATTGTAGTTAGTTGACAGTGTTACTCTTAATTTTATTCAAGTGGACTAAATAAAAGAGGTTCTCTGTGAATCTTGTCAAGGGATGATTCAGATATGAATTTACTGTTTCTGTCTGACCTTACAGCATTGAAGAACATTGTTCCAATAACAGTTTAATCTTATCTTTAAAATATACTGCGTTTGTGTGTCTGTCTAAAGCCAAATAAAAAAAATACTGTATATCCAAAGAGGGGCCGTGATACTTCTTAGAAAGTTACTAGAACCATGAGTGAAATAATCCCTGGCAGTATTTGTGTTCTGCATAAATACTGGTGTTATTGGAGTCATTGAAAGGATAGTGTTTTTGAAGGATTATCCTAACTAAATGCTCCTCTCAGTCTAACTTTGCCAAATGGTAAGGCCTTCAAGAATCACAATTGTAATCAATCTTGAGTGCATATGAAGATGAGAACTACCAGATCCATAAAAGAATTGACATATTCAACCTTTCTTGCCAAGTTTGCCTTTTTGAAAGTATGAGCTTCGTACAGGGACACAGTACAAAGAATCCACACTGAATTTTCTTTTTTTGTCAACGTGTTCAAGCTGCAGTGACTTGCAATTAAGTTGCACATTTGAGATATATTTCCATTCGAGGCATAAAGACACAATTTCATATATGACACCTGCTGCAGGTGAATCCTCCCGGATATCTGAATGCTACATTATTCCGTATCGCTAAGCACAGTCAAAGGGACTTGTCAGCATGGGGATAAAGTCAGCTTAATCTTAAAGGCATCCTTTTCTTTAATGCTTACAGTGATAACTGAAGGTTACTTGCTGAATTGAGCTGCCATGATAATTGACATTTAGTGATGAAATGCCTCACACAATGAAACCTAAAGGGATAACTAATTACCGCCTATCCAAGTGTCAATAGCGTCATCTGCTCTCTTCTAAATGTCAGTTTTACATTGAAATGCTGAAGGCAAGGCTGCCAAGCAGTAATGGCTAGTTATTGGCAGTGAGGGCTTTAGAGCCCACTCCCAGGTAGGATGAATGGTGGCTATTTTACTCAAAATGCTTCTTGCCCCTAAAGCTCAAACAACTTAAGTGTTTTCTTTTTTAAATTAAATTTCATAATGAGAAGGTGACCTGGTGACTTTGCATTAGCCTTTATGTAATGACTCTAATAAGAGTCTACAACTTCAATTAATGTAAATATTTTATTCTCTCAGGTGAGGCCACTTGCCCCAACATAGATTTGAGATTATGCAATACATATCATTTTATCACTCTGTGGGATGGGTAAGCAGTGTGTCAGTGGGTTAGAAACAGACCATGTGGCTTAATCAGCTGCACAGTAGTGAATGTGTGAAACGCTTCAATGGCATGGGCTCTATGCAGCCCTCTACCACAATCATCCTGGCATGGTTCCACTGCGATCCATTACACTTAATTCTTATGATCATTCAGTAGCACACTGTAACAGCAGGATCCTTGTGGGGATTCTTAAGACTAAAGTTGTAATGTTTGAAAGCAAGTGTTGATAGAGTGGTAAACCGGACCTCAAGCAAACTATTTATAGCAAAGATGTTAGAGTTATAAAAATGGCTTGTCGGCATAAATGAAAAGAAGTAAGTATAACTTTAAGCCAGTGAAAATAAAATGGAAAGCAAACCGTTATCACAGCACACCAGTTGCATTTATATTTTTGAGGTGCAGTTCCTTTAAAAATATTAATATCCCCAGATATATTTCAAATAGTGTCACTTTACAACAACAAACATAACTGCACTCTGTTGTGATTTTATGCAACGGACCAACATGTATGGCCCATAACTGTGATTTCCTTAAGAACATAGAACATGTGACATGTCCACATATACAACCCCTTTTATTTTCATTCCTTTAGAAAAAATCAATTACGTAAAAATCCAGAGTTTGGCAAACCCTCCAAAATATACCATCTATGTAAACCGACAGGCAGGGGAATAAGGGCATTAATCAGACAAGAAGCCAATAAGCCCATGGGTACACTGCAGGAGCTGTAGCGATCCACAGAATCTGCTAATGAGACAACTATTAGGATTGCACCCAACAAATCTTCCCTTTATGGAAGAGCAAAAGGATTAAAGTCATTATTAAAAGAATGACTAAAAAAGGTAAATGGGCTGAATTTTATAGCACTTTTCGAGTCATACTGACCACTCATAGCACTTCACTATAGTCACATTCATCCAATGACACAGAAATGCAGATCGGTAGGCACCCTTAATCTTAATATTGTCTTCCATATAACTTTTTTGTACATTTAAAATTTCTTTTTTTTGTTTGCTGCTACATTCCTGACAAATGACAATTACTTATATTTCTATTGTCATTCAAATGCACATTCAAAATGTAGATTTGAGTGAAATTTTGTTGCAAGGCTCTGAGTAAAAACAGAAGACAAAAGAGACATTTTAAAGTGTCTAAGTAATAACTTGGGGTTAAGTGCCGTTCCCAGCAACGCTTCATGATGTGACAGGAAAAGCTGGAATAGAACATACAAAAAAGACCCAGTCCATGTGAAGATTAGGTAATTGATCCAGGTTACTGTTTTTTTTTTTATGATTTCATGAAGCTTGTGTCTTTTCACTTCCACAATTCACAATTTGGGATGGAATGTCACATGAAATCAGAACAATAAGATCGAAGTTTAGAGTTGCAAGGCATATAAATGCATTTTGCATGACACTTGAATTCCTCCACCTGGTGAAATGATTTGATGAATTAAAAAAATAGACATTGAGAAACACAACCGTACTCTGGAATACGAAACCATCAAAGCCAGGCAGTTAACCACTTGCGGTCAAGGTGAAAGTCAGTTAGGGGTAAAGAAGACAATCTGAAGATTAATTCAGAAAACTATACAGCCTCACATCACACTCAATGTAAAGGCTAAATTAAGCCTGAAAAAGGACATAATCCACATTCAGGATTGTGTTCCCCAAGGCTAGTTAAATTATCATCTTCTTTTTGAATTAATAACAAGTACTACCTAGTGTTTTAACCTAGTTTGTGAGCTCTTCTTACCTGTGCATTAAAATGAAGACTCTTCCTGTGCTTGTTTGTCCGAGTGGTTTATTTGGCATTAATATCATCCATAAACTACACTGTCACAGTTGAGGTTTTTCTTCTCATTACCAGTTGTTACATGAGGTCAGAATCACTCTGGTCCTGAAGATGGAAGGTCAGGACTAATTACAGTAATGCAGCTATGCTAGTTGGGGGAGCATTAAATGTCAGAGCTCATTATGCCAGAGAGGAGACTGAAGGCATGTAAGCAGTCAGTGTATCCTTACCTTGGTCTCTCTGAGGGAGGTTAAAGCAGAGTTCATCATGCAAAGCACTTGTTTAACCTCATCAACACAGAATGGAAAAGGTGCATGTAATATTAAGCATTAGAGAGGACCCAAGGACTAAAAAGAATATTATTAAAACATAATGTGTTGTGGAGACATAAGTTGGGTATTGTTGAATTTGTGTTTGTTTCTTCTGTTGATAACCCTCAGTTTTTATAAAGGATCTAATAGAGTTGTAAACTATCTTCACAATAAAGTTGAGATTTTTTTTTCACACAACGGTTTTCCCACAATTCTTATTAATTAAATCATGTTCAGTTCCAGTCAGAAGTTTACATACACTCATCATCAGCATATCATATATGAAATTAATTTGACGCCTATAATGAATAAACTGTTTTTAAAGTATTTGAAAAGCAAGAATTGGGTGCACAACTTTTTTTAGAAAGGAATTACTGTAGATTTGCTCAAATCAAAACAAGTTCAAAATTAAGCATATAGAGTCAAATATACAAAAGCACCCAAAACAACTCTTGTTAAAGGTCACTCAGCAAAATGCAATCAATTGAATTATATTGTTAGTTTTTTGCCCCAAATGATCACAAAAACCATAATTATCAATGTGTATATATTTTGATTTAATATTGTGGCAATTTCTACATTGCAAGTGTGCTCTTATTTTGAAATATCTCATGACTGAGGTGCATATCCATTCTTTTCAGAAATTTAATCAATGTGTGTTGTGCTGTCATGCTCTGAAAAACCAGTTTGACTAAATATGGCAGAAAGATGATAGCAAGGCTACCTAAACATTTCCCTGCTGGCTAAAAACTGACACATGGTCCGCTAAATATGTCTCGCAGTAGACAGCTCCATTGCCTACCAGGAAATAAACAATTGTGATGTGGGAAAATGAAGATGAATTAGGATTTGCGACTGTTTTCTTTTTCTGCATCTTTTGGTGACACAAAATCAATTTACCCAACTAAAATTAAAACCTTGAATGATCCATTAGCAACAAATACAGAAAGTGACAGGAATGTATCTTGGGACAAATGCATTTTGGGACAAAACATTTAAACACAAGTTGGGAAGCTTTTTGTACCTTTATTAAAATTTAAGCAACTGTGCTTGGTCAGAATAATTTGTTCATATTTAAAGGTGCCATGACATCACTGTATAAACCCTTTCATGTAGTTGACATCGCTACCTATGTGTAACTTCTCCGAATAATTTAATTTAAAAAAATAATGTCAACTTGTTGTTTTGTCAGACAAAATATTCATATTTGACATTCACATGGCCTCATCAGTGCACAACAGATTATATTATACCCCCAAAACCTCAGAAAAAGGAAATTTGTTGTCATGGCTCCTTTAATATTGATTCTGGCACTTATGCAGTTTTTTTATTTGACTATTATATACAAAGCATTCACTCTGCAGTGGTTTTGATGTTTTTTATTTTCAAGTACACTATAGTCCCAGTCCCACCGACCCTACTTGGTTTGGCCCGACCACCTCGCCTCCTCCCCACTTGGTTTAACTTGTTGGTGAAGATTAATCATGGCCTGGATTAATCATCCAGGCCATGATTAATTCAAAAAAAGGTTTAAACAATAAAACAACTGGACTTCTGAAGCTGAAGACGTTTCGCTTCCCATCCAGGAAGCTTTCTTCTGGATGTCTGGAGTAGTGTGGAGTTCCAAGCTTTATAGACCTGCTGACGAGGCCTCGTTAGAGCTTAGATTCGCATGTAGATTCACCTGGAACTGATCGCCCCTCTCAATGGAGAGTGATTAGGCTCATCGTTTGCCTGGCTCACAGGAGAACATTTCAGGACAACATTTCGAAACATCTACAGTTTCAGAATAGAAGTCCAGTAGTTTTTATTTTTTAAACCTTTTTTTTTTGGATTTGGTGCAGTTTTGGCTGGCCTAGAATGCCAGGAAATCCCTCCTGGGGGTGGCTTTACCACACTCCCGATGATTTTTATAGGTTGGGTTTTACATACCTGGCCGGGCTGCTTCTCAGTGGGCAGATCTTTGATAAGCAGCTGCGCTGCTCCCATTGGTGACACCAGAGAGTGTGTGGTGGTGGGGGGGAACCTCTTTACCAGAGTGGAAAATATAACATAGAACATCATCCTGGACCCTCATCTTTTCTCTTATGAGTAATATTTCAGTTACTAATACTGTACAAATAAAATGGTGTTTGTGCTTTTTTAATGAAACTATCTTTCTTTAATTTGTTAATATAATATTACACAGAAAAATAAAGGAATTAATTAATCTGATAGTTGTTGCTAGGGTTTGTTTCTTTTTATTACTACACCTTTAAACAACCCAGCACTGTGTGTTTTGAATCAGGACAGGAAATGTGATTGAGAAGAGGGAGGCTCACTTTTGAACTTACTTTGTAGATGTGTTATATTTTCACAGTTTATTGGGCAAAACCTTTTTTCTGTCAACAGAAAATTGGACTGGCTGCAGCAATGAAAAGTAATAGGGTGATCTAAATGACTTTATAATGTTTTTAGCTGCTCCAGGAATAAATGTTTGGTGTTCGCCCAGACATTTGATTCCTGTCTGCTTCTGTCCTGCAAACTGACTATGCGAAGTGGATCAGTCAGTCAGTGATCTGAATCAGCCAGACGGATCCTCTGGATCACTCTCTCACATCAAGTGTCACCTCACGGATTCAGAGTTTAGTAGCTTAATTTCCTACACTCCTCTGAGTTACCCACAGACACTAACCTTTTATTCTCTGTTGCAGTTGTTCCTGAGTGTGCTTCAGCCTGTTTCCAGCTTTTCAACACCTTTGGCTGAAATAATCTTTTTAAAGGGAAAAGTCCGGTCAAAATCAGAATTCAAACTGTTGAAAGTACTTTAAATATAAAACTATTACATACTGTGCAATAAATTATACGTTTTTTTAATTAAGAATTATTTTCATTTAATCGTGTTTATGTGGCGAAATCCATCTTGGTCAAGAATAGTACTGTCACCTCCCATTTTGTGACATCACGAAGCGGACCCTGTTGAGCAAGCGACACTGCCGCACTAAATATCCCTCCGCCTCAAAACGCAAAACAGAAACAGTCCGCGGACGGTGAGGGGAAAAAAAACACAAACAGTCCGCGGACGGGGAAACCCCAATAAACAGTCCGCGGACGGTGAGGGGAAACCCTATAACCCCCGTCCGCGGACGGTTGGGGAAAAAAAAAAAAAAAACACTGCTGCTACAGCGTGAGAGCTGCAGTGGACGGCAGAGGCTTTGTCAGGGTTCCCACACCTTGGTGAACATCAAATTCAAGGACCTTTCAATGACTTTCCAGGACCAATTTCCTCAAATTCAAGGACCACACGTGGCGGCATTTACCTACTGTGACCGCTGAATAGGTTATCATATTTTAATACAATGCAAATTCAATAAAAGACTAAACGGCATAGAAGTTGTTGGGTCAGAAGCAATGCAAGAAAGTGGACTTAATTTATAGCCTACATTGATATTGATCATATTCATAGCCTACATTTATAATTAATTTGCATAATCTGCCACATGATGTGATGTGCATGTTATTGACGCTGTGGGAGAAAAGACAAAAAGTGAGTAAAAACACTCAAAATATATAGAGCTTCTTTTTTTGTCCATTAATGTTTATTTATTATTATTATTTTTTATTTTATCTTTTTATTTATTTATTTTTATTAATGTTTATTTTATTACAATACTAACCCTCCTCCTTTACCCGGGTTTGAGAACGGCAAAATGAACCATAAAGAGACACTATGGCGGAGTTACAAATTTTTTCTTTTCAACTTTTTTTTAACATTTTCTTTTTTCTCTTGTGGTCCACTAAGGAGCCTACAGATCACGGTAAAACATGAACATGTGGCTGTGTGAATCAAATGCCGTTATTTATTTAAGATAAAATATTTCAAATTCAGTTATTTATGATCAACCTGTGCCATCAATCCCGGCGCATGTGCGCTTTATTTGCAGTCTGGACGGTGAGGGTAAACATGCTGTGTCTCTGACTGAAGCGCTGAGAGGGACTCCTGCGGTAGCGGAGAACGGGGTTGGGACGGGGGAGGCGCCCCACGGCAGCACCTGCTGCTGGAGGACAAGAGTATGAACGATACGTGCTTTCACGTAAGAGTCTCCAAAAGTCGCTAGATTTGTTGCTAGTCGCTTTTTTGAAAAAGAGTCGCTGGAGGGGTCTGAAAAGTCGCTAAATATAGCGACAAAGTCGCTGAGTTGGCAACACTGCGTGAATGTAACCTATTGGACGCACGTAGGCCTAAACCGTAGCCTACCAACTAACGAAGAAGAGCGAACGTACTTTTACAAATTAAAAGTCTGCGGAATCAACATAATTTTAAAAGATCGTGTGGTAGTAAAATAATGACACATGAGTCGTCATCCGTGTGAACTTTCAACCCCACAAAAAAAATCAAGGACTTTCAAGGACAAGGTGTTTTTTTGGCTGTTTTCAAGAACTTTCAAGGGCCTTGAATTAATTTTTTCAGATTCACAAACTTTCAAGGATTTCAAGGACCCGTGGAAACCCTGCTTTGTTTCCCTCGCTTGCTTCTGAAGCTCTGACTTAGGTGGATGCCCGGGGAAAAACTTTGCAAAACAGTTGTGGTGGTCTGCACATTAGGCTAAGACTAAAACACACAGACCAGCTCTGCCCAGACGATGGACAAAATAATAAGGCACATCACATGTGATATCCCTCCGCCCCTCTGGTCGGTAACCAAATATCCCCGCAAATTCTAAATTATAAAAAATAATAACCTACCGAAAATCCTCGCTCTCATGTCATGTTCAAAACAATCGACGAGCCTGTGGTGGCTCATGAATCGTGAAATGTTTTTTCCACTTTTGACTTTTTGACTATTGACTTTGCTTGGAAAGCGGGGAGAAATGCCGTCGGCTCTCCGCTTTCCCACGTCAAAGGATGCGATGTCAGGCAGCCCTTACTGCCCATATATGGCCAGTAATGTCCGCCCCCATACACAGTGATCCAGACGACAATTTATGTTTTTATTTTCTTATTGATTAAAGCTAAGTTCAATAAATAACCACAAACGTATTAGTTTTAGTTATAGCTAATGGTCCCCTGATTTTTCCTTGTTGACCGGACTTCTCCTTTAAACCCACTCCTGTGTTTCGGCTGAGTTATTGGGTCTTCTACTTGAACCATTACAAGTTGTAGCCTGTGTAAAACATCCAAATTTGTTATTGTTATTTTATTAGAAACATGATAATAATATGTAATAATAATCATAAAAATCTGTACATAAATATATTACAATTGATAGGTGTCTTGACTCTTGATTGACTTGTCCCACCACATAAACTAAAATGGTATAGATTAGTGTAGTGCAGATTAGATTAGTTTCAGATATTTATTTCATTTAATAATTCTGCATTTTACATTTGATAACTGAACTCAGTAGTAAAGTGAAATTTTAGACTGTACAAAAAGTAACTGCATTGTTACTTTGCCTAGTGACTAGTTACACTGACAGGGCAGTAATTGAGTTACTAACTCAGGTACTTTTTGAGAGATATAACAATTAACAGTTACTTTTTGAGTAACTTGCCCAACACTGGACAGGACAAAGTGCACCTGCTGCTTATTCATGTTTTCATGAGTGTTTCAGAAATGGTCACTGAAGCAAATGCCTTTGCTATGTTATCTCTGACTGTTCTATGGTTTACAGCTGTTTCAGTGTATATATTGGACAATATTACATTCACTGTAATTCAGTTCCAAAAGGGGTAAAAATGTTTTCACAATCACATATATTCAAACACATTGAATTTAACTGAAAAGCTGAAGGTTACAACAGGGCACACTTATGATACAGAAAAAGTAGCCCTCAGAGCATCAACTGGCATGTACAGCTGAATATGAATTCGGAAGATGGATGATAGTATATCATCAGCAACAACCCTGAGGATTTCAAATGTAGGCATAGCCTCACTTTGAGAGGGACATTTAAGCAGCAGCATATCCAAAGGTTATTGTAAGATTTCTCTGAAAGTGGAGCTTTTAGGCAGTAAGGTTGTGGTTCACATGTCACTTGAAGATGTTGAAATATTAACTTCTTCTTAAGATATGACACATGAATATTGTTAATAAAATATGTATGTAATGATATATTAATATATATATTTTTTTACATGGCCCAATCTAAATACACAGCTACCAATACAGAGAAATGTCTCAAAAGTATAATTTGTCTTCATTTGTTTGATTATTTACAGACGTCACTTGCCTTAATTAAAGTTAAAGTTCAGGGTTTGCAAAAAATACAGTGCCCAATATCACAGTTGCCAAAAACACCTTGTTTATCCATAAAAGTTTTGGTGAACTGATGAGATAAAAGTGGAATTTTTTTTTTAGATTAACCTATTTTTGCATTTTCTTTTTGCTTAATTTACTCTTACCTAGTAATCCAGGCACTGATACTCACAAATCCTTATAAAATCTCACCAGGATTATCTTTCTTATGATCCTAGATATAGTTAAATAGACCATGTGATTGCAATAATTTCTGTATGAAAAATAGGCATAGGCCTCAAACAAGCTGAAAATGTTCCTAAAACTTATAACTGAAACTGACTTATTTCACAGACATTGTCAAGTAGTTCTGTATTAAAATGATTAAAAACCATATGTTTGTAGTAATGGTCTTTAAGGGAATAATTGTAATGAGGTTCAAAGTGGCAGATTCTGCTTGTTATGAGGTAATTTTTGCACTCAACTGTCGAGAGCTACTGATGATCTAACTGCTCTCAGGACTAAATGTGCACCTCCTCTACTGTGTGAGACAAAAACATCTGGTCGAAAATGAGTTTGAGAACGCTTTTAAATGTAGGCCTTGCGTACACAATTCAGCATCTGTGCCTTGTGCTAATTACTGTCATCATCACAAATCTAACAGTAATTTCAAGATATGACAGCTGTAAAATTAGTGTTATGTCACATCAGTGTCAGGTAAAGGATACAAGGCATGGTTTAGGATGTTGGATTTATGGTCTCCAAAGAAATTCGGGAGATGTACAATTTTCTGCCTGAACTTTGATTTCCAACATTTCTGCCTAAATAAAAATTTAAATCTTGCATTTATGGAAGATTATTTTTAGCATAAGCAAAATGATCTAAAGTGTCTGCTGTGGGGTTCTGTTAAAAGGTATTGAGCAGTTACTAATTTTAGTAGATGATTCTCTTCATATCTTCAGTTTGAGTAATTTGTTTCCTGTAGCCTGAAGCTAACAGCTTGTTGAGGTAGTGGTGGGTGAGGATTGGACGGGAAGGGGAGTAATTGGTTTACATTAAGCAACTTTGCAGACATCCACACGTGTTTGCAGTGGCGAAACATGCATCCCACCTTTGTCCCCTCTTTACGTCGTCTTTCTTCTCTCCCACATACAGCATGGGTTGCAAGTTATAACTGAAGATGTTTTAACCCCTTCTTCACTTTGCTAAGGTATCCAGTCAAAGCCAACCTACAGACCTATTCTGAAGGCTTCCAGTATGATTACACCCAAATACATCACCTAGGAGCTTCTTTTATTTAAACTTGGAGGGAACCCACTAAGAGATCCAAGGGATTTAAAATGCAAGATATGTACATTTGTTGGTTTGTTAATCAAACCATCACACTCAAATTGTCTATCAAAAAAAAAAAAAACAAATATCAATAATCAAACACAAAAAACCCAAACAACTTCAGAAACTAGCAACCAGACTCTTTGGAAGAAACAAATATTAATGTTTCTATTGTGAATTCCAACATGTGGACATTTAAAAGAAGCAGCTCATATCAGCTTTCTGCTGGAAATTTCAATCCTGAAACGCAAGATTCACAAGAGATGCACAGGATGCTTCTGTGGGAGGGAGGCACAGAGTCAGAGGTCAGGTTCTTCGATTCCACCTGATATCATTCGAAGAGAGAGAGAGGGAGTCTACGGACGCGAGAGGCCAGGGCTCATTCCCAGGTAAACTGGAACTTTCTGCATCCTGTGTCCAAGAATAAGGAGGAAGACAGAGGAGAGTGAAAAAGGAAGTCCATATATGCAGTATAACAAGACACCAGCCACTCGTTCCTCACGTTAGAGACTCTGCTTCTTTTCTTCAGCGTAATTTGTGTATTAAATCCCTCCCGATATGTTCATCTTGTTGTTACTTTATATATATATATATATATATATATATATATATATATATATATATATATATATATATATATATATATATACATACAGGGGTTGGACAATGAAACTGAAACACCTCTCATTTTAGTGTGGGAGGTTTCACGGCTAAATTGGACCAGCCTGGTGGCCAATCTTCATTAATTGCACATTGAACCAATAAGAGCAGAGTGTGAAGGTCCAATTAGCAGGGTAAGAGCACAGTTTTGCTCAAAATATTGCAATGCACACAACATTATGGGTGACATACCGGAGTTCAAAAGAGGACAAATTGTTGGTGCACGTCTTGCTGGCGCATCTCCGACCAAGACAGCAAGTCTTTGTGATGTATCAAGAGCCACGGTATCCAGGGTAATGTCAGCATACCACCAAGAAGGACGAACCACATCCAACAGCATTAACTGTGGACGCAAGAGGAAGCTGTCTGAAAGGGATGTTCGGGTGCTAACCCGGATTGTATCCAAAAAACATAAAACCACGGCTCTCAAAATCACGGCAGAATTAAATGTGCACCTCAACTCTCCTGTTTCTACCAAAACTGTCCGTCAGGAGCTCCACAGGATCAATATCCACGGCCGGGCTGCTATAGCCACACCTTTGGTCACTCGTGCCAATGCCAAACGTCGGTTTCAATGGTGCAAGGAGCGCAAATCTTGGGCTCCTTTTTTTTTTTTTTTTTTCCCAGTGTCCTGTCTAGCAATATGGCAATTTGAAACATGTATTGTTCTTCTTCTTCTTCTTCTTCTTCTTCTTCTTCTTGATTTTATTGGCGGTTGGCAACAAACTTTCATGTATTGTTCTCTGATGAGTCCACCTTTACTGTTTTCCCCACATCCGGGAGAGTTACGGTGTGGAGAAGCCCCAAAGAAGCGTACCACCCAGACTGTTGCATGCCTAGAGTGAAGCATGGGGGTGGATCAGTGATGGTTTGGGCTGCCATATCATGGCATTCCCTTGGCCCCATACTTGTGCTAGATGGGCGCGTCACTGCCAAGGACTACCGAACTATTCTGGAGGACCATGTGCATCCAATGGTTCAAACATTGTATCCTGAAGGAGGTGCCGTGTATCAGGATGACAATGCACCAATACACACAGCAAGACTGGTGAAAGATTGGTTTGATGAACATGAAAGTGAAGTTGAATATCTCCCATGGCCTGCACAGTCACCAGATCTAAATATTATTGAGCCACTTTGGGGTGTTTTGGAGGAGCGAGTCAGGAAACATTTTCCTCCACCAGCATCACGTCGTGACCTGGCCACTATCCTGCAAGAAGAATGGCTTAAAATCCCTCTGACCACTGTGCAGGACTTGTATATGTCATTCCCAAGACGAATTGACGCTGTATTGGCCGCAAAAGGAGGCCCTACACCATACTAATAAATGATTGTGGTCTAAAACCAGGTGTTTCAGTTTCATTGTCCAACCCCTGTATATATATACACATGCTTAGAGTACTGTTAGAAGAGAGGTTTTTTGTTTGCTTTTGGGTTTTTCTGAGCTTTTTGAGAGCTGTCTGGGGGGCGAGAAGCTTCAATCTGCAGAGCGAGACTGAAGTGTTCTTAGCCCGTCTTCATCTCTGCTTTTTAGAAGTGCTTGAAGAATTAGCCTTTTTTTTAATCTTTTTTAATCCTTCTGATGTTTTTATCTATTCTTTTTAATCTTTAATAAATTTTGTCAATTTTTTATCACATTTTTATTTACTTAAAGGGGAAGTCCGGTCAACAAGGAAAAATCAGGGTATCATTAGCTATAACTAAAACTAATACATTTGTGGTTATTTAATGAACTTATCTTTAATCAATAAGAAAATAAAAACATAAATTGTCGTCTGAATCACTGTGTATGGGGGCTGACATGACTGCCCAAATATGGGCAGTAAGGGGCGTTTGACATCACATCCTGCGACGTGGAAGAGCGGAAGCGGCGACAGTATTTCTCTCCGCTTTCCATGCAAAGTCAATAGGAGCCGTTCTACACAGCTGCGATCATCAATAATTATTTCGGATTTCCAGAGGACTTCACTGCTGACATTCCCAAGAGCTATTGCTGAAGCAACAATGCCCACGTGCATGGCCATCGGATGTTCCAACACAACTGGTAAAAGAGGAAAAAACATAGCTTATTTCAACACAGTCACTTCAGCGATCTCTCCTCCGCTGTGTGTGTGTGTGTGTGTGTGTGTGTGTGTGTGTGTGTGTGTGCGCGCGCTCAGCTGCAGCGCCGGTGCAAAGCCGTGCTCAGCCCAGCATGTGCTGGAATGCTCTTATATTTTAATACTTATACTATAATAATCAGCTAACTTAAGTCACTTCAGCGATCTCTCCTCCGCTGTGTGTGTGTGTGTGTGCGCGCGCTCTGCTGCACGCCGGCAAAGCCGTGCTGCGCGGAGCGCGCACACACACACACACACACACACACACGCGTGTATAGATATATACTGTAGGACCCGACTGAGTTTGATCTCGGAAAATAGTGCGCCGTGACAAACAGAGCGTTGAAACTTGCTCAACAGCGGGTCCGCCGAGTGACGTCAAAAAATGGGAGGTGACAGTACTATTCTTGACCAAGATGGATTCCTCCACATAAACATGATTAAATGAGAATTATTATTAATTAAAAAAACTTATAATTTTTTGCACAGTATGTAGTAGTTTTATATTTAAAGTACTTTCAGCAGTTTGAATTCTGATTTTGACCGGACTTCTCCTTTAAAAACCTTGTCTCTTGAAGTTTTTCTTTTAGTGAGTGTCTTCCCATCCTTGTTCATGACTTGGGACTAAAATAAAGGCATGTATAGAGGTTTTAAGGTGAATTAGTCTTACCTCCCTCCCGGAGTCAAACCATAGGTCCCGGTAGGGTACAAAGAGGGTTTCTTCTGTAAAGGAATACAGAACTTAAAGGGAGACTGTCCGGAAACTGCGGGAAAAACTGCTCTTCCTAAAGAGAAAAAACATAGAAGCCCCTCTTGCTGGAGTTAGAGTGATTCTGTCTCTGTTCTCAACTGGTTTCCCCCATCACCTACACTCATCAAAATACTCTGCGTATTTCCAAGGGTCTTATATCTAGAGCAGCCATGTAAGTGTAATATTTTATTTCATTTCTGGTTATTTTGTTTGTTTTATTTTACTTTTCTTTTTTAATTATTTTAAATTCCATCCACTGTATTAAGCTTGTTTGTTACATTTATTCTCAGCTAGCGTATGTAAAATCTCTAGAGTAGTATGAGTGGGTGTCGGTTCTACTGGGGCCTTTCAGATTTATCTGATTGACTATCACACATACTGGCTCAATTTGATTACAAGGGCAAGCCTTGGGTCAAATAGGGTCAGGTACGGCCGGTTGATTCAACAGTTTATTACGAAGATCTCTCACATTGAAACAACATTCTGGTATGAAAGCCAGTCAGTTAAGGATATTTAGATCTAAAATAATCAATTTACTAGAAATTTTGAGAGTTGTGAAAGCATATTGACGAACTCCAACATAGTGGTACAAGGCACAGAATAAAATTGGCACGGCAACCACATTACTCCCTATTTGAAGACAGATCATACTGACGATCAGCCAATGAGAACAGTTGTCTTGTTTTTCTGTCCATAAAAAATCTTGTCTCAGATGATTGATCTGATGTATCTGCTGTCTGCATCTTCCTTGCTGCCGGCCCGTATTTCTGTATAAAGACTCAGAGCACCTGGGGGGAGTAGTGGGATGCTTTCGCAGAGATGCCCGACTGAAAGTAGCTTGAGCACGGTCAAAGCCTCACGCTCCCTCCGCTGACAGAGCACCCCACAGCCTAGGAGTAAGCACGGAATCAAACCAATAAAAATAACATCACTGCAGTTAAAAATCTTTTAAGCTATTAATGTGTTTTCCTTGCTCCCACCATAGCTGAGGCAATAGATCTAATATAAAGCTATAAATTGTATCTGCATGTCTGAAATCCCCCGGACAAGGCAGTTATTTTCTTTGGCACCGTTGGCCATTCTCGGGAAGCTGGAGCTGGGCGAGGTCTGACCCTTGCTCCCCTGGGACCGGGGTCAGCGCGAAATAAAACCACTAAAAATTAATTCACTGCAATTTCCCTCTCTTCCAGGCCTTTCTAGGCTGGTCAATCACAAACTGAACAAAGGTAAGCCGAGTAGGGAGGAGCCGGGTAGGGAGGATCCGAGTCAGGCGGGCAAAAACAAGGAGGGCCAGTGGAACTGCGCCTTAAGAGGCGTGTCAACCATGATAGTCCTACAATTGAATTGAATTGAATTCCTTTATTGTCACTGTCAACATTGTCACCGACATTTACTGTGAAAATTTGTTTAGCGACTCCACGTGGCAGTAAGGCATTTTAAAACAACTATATTATTTATATATATATACATATAAATATATATATATATATATATATATATATTAGACCTGTCCAGGGTGTACCCTGCCTCTCGCCCAGTGAACGCTAGAGATAGGCACCAGCAACCCCTGCGACCCCATGAGGGATTAAGCGGGTCAGAAAATGGATGAATGTATATATATATATATATATAAAAAAAAACTACAATTCTGTCTACCAAAAGGCAGTTAGCAATAGAGTGCCCAGATATGTAATGTCACATGAGTACTATGTATACTGTGCTTTTGTGGAACACTGTCGTCGGTCCACACAAACCCCTGTTTTCTCTCTCCTTGTCTTTACTATGATCTTTATTTGACTGTTTATCACTACCAAGGTAATATTGTGATGCAGCTGGTTGTACAAAGCAAAAAAAATAAAATAATAAGACCTTTACAATGATTATACCAAATTGGAATACCCCAAAGCACACATGGTTCAACAAGGCTATATTGAGAATGCAGAGTGGGGAAAATATCATAGGTACATTTTCTTTCCTGACTCACATTGGAAGCCTAACAATGCTTGTAAACTGTGACTTCTTTCTGCCTTCTTAAAAGTAATGAGCTTGCCACTGGAATTATAGGCCATGGAGTTAGCTCCCACTTTGCTTTTAATGAAGTGCTAGATCAGCAGCAGATTACTCATCACTGCCTCTTCAATTTTCACAGGTTTAATTATTGAAACCTTGTTTACCCAGTGAACTCTGCTCTTCCAAAACATCCAAATTTATAGACAGTGCTTTTGAGAAATAGTTATGCAATGCCCACTTTAAACAATGTTCTGATGATTTAACAGTATCTGAATTTAAAGAGTTATACATTTAATTTGATAAGAGAGTAAGGGTCAGTGCAGTTAGAAGAGATCAATCTTTGGTTAACATTCTGGGAGGTTCACTCCTTAAACCAAATGCACTATCTGGCCAAAACAAAAAGTCACCACATGGATTTAACAAAGCAAGTAGGTATGAGCATCCCATTGGATAGTTAATGCATGGGTGATTATATTTCAACTGGCAATAAGTTAATTAACCCCAACTGGTGCAATGAGTTGTTTCTCATTTCTTAAACAACCATTTCGAACGACACATCGCGTGGTCATGGAAAAGATGTCAGTCTGTTTCGGAAGGGCCTAATCATTAGCATGCATCAAGCACAGAAAGCATCTAAGGAAATTACAGAAATTACCAAAATGGGGTTAAAAACTGTCCAACGCATTATTAAAAACTGGAAGGTTTACCCTGCTCCAGAGTGATGGGCGCATCACGGTAAGAACAGAGGCAGGTGAAGTGATGCACCCATCATGTCTAGTGCCTGCTGTACAAGGCTGTGGGGGCAGTGCTATGATCTGGGGTTGCTGCAGTTGGTCAGGTCTATGTTCAGCAACAGTATGAGTTCAAATAACGAGGTCAGCTGACTACCTGAATATACTGAAGGACCAGGTTATTCCATCATTGGACGTTTTCTTCCCTGATGGCACAGGCATTTTCCAAGATGATAATGCCTGGATTCATCAGGCTCGAATTATGAAAGAGTGGTTCAGGGAGCATGAGACATAATTTTCACACATGGATTGGCCACCACAGATTCCAGACCTCGACCCCATTAAGAATCTTTGGGATGGGTTGGAAAAGGCTTTGCACAGTGGGCAGACTCTACCATCATCCATGCAAGATCTTGGTGAAAAATTAATGCAACACTGGGTGGAAATAAATGTCGTGATGTTGCAGAAGCTTATTGAAACAATGCCACAGCGAATGTGTGCCATATTCAAAGCTAAAGGCGGTCCAATGAAATATTAGACTGGGTGACCTTTTTTTAGGTGGCGACTTTTTTTTTTGCCAGGCAGTATGTGAATAAAGAGGGTATTTTTGTGGGCCAAAGATAACAGTCAGTTATGTGACCTTAAAAAATTATGTCTCAGGAAGGACTTGCAATAAGAGCTACTCAGGGCAGGGCACATTTAAGAGAAATTTTAAAAAATATATATAATAGCTGATCACTTTACCATGAGACAGATATATTGACACACTGTTGGTCTTTTATGTATAAGTCAGTCTGCCAAGGTTGCTGAATATATCCTGCTGTAAAGCAGATTTGAATAATAATACAAATAATACATTTTATTTTAAAAAGCGTGTTTCAGAACACTCAAGGACACTGTACAGAACAATAACGGTCCCCAAATCATTGGCTCAGGAACCAGCAAACACAGGCTACACAGTGCACAGTACCTCTAATTTCGAAAGGAGAAAAACTTGACTAAGACATTGTTGATGGAGAGGACTGATTGTTTACAAGGACATTTACTTCCACCCTGGGTGGCAAATGAGAATGATTTTGTGTAATTTTACAGTAAATGTTTTACTTATTGCTCCTTTAATGCATAGAAGAATGTGGATTACTTCTTCTGGTCTGTTGATTGGTGTATAATTTTAATAACTAGGTTAATTTGGTGTGGCCCTCCCCAACAGTCACAGTTACTGTCTTGGCTCTTTGGGAAAATGAATTGCACACCCACGGGGAAAAGTTTGGCCATATTGAATACTCATAGTATCAATGGAATGCTGAACAGATGTGGGAGTGCACTTTGCAGGTGAACTGAGAGAAGGAGACTAATCAACACAAAGAGGGAGCACGTCTATCACTAAGTAAAGAGAAACTTAATGCATAAGCAACAAACTAGAAATAAATGAAAGGCCATACACAGGGAATGAAGTAATATGACAAGACCTAAATAAAGAATACATAGGAATTAACTAATCTACAACCACCCCAAATAAAAAGAACAATAATGATAAACAAGACCAGATAAGTACAAAGGCATTGTTGGGAGAAACCTTCCCCGGCAGTTGACTCTACCATGTCACATATGTCCAAAATCCAAAAGGTTATGATCACCTGTGAGTTTGCAATGAGGGACGTGTGGCTATTGCCAATGGCCTTACACTGGGCTGCTGTAAAGCTATTTGTCTTACCTCAAGAATGAGAACAGAGCCGCAAGAGCGCCACTGGGTCATGCCATAGAAAGTTGCAAGTGTGGCTTTCCAACCTGATACAGTAGAGGGAGATGAAAGACCCCTCAATCTTCTCATAAACACATAGATTACCATTACAGGGACTTAAAAGAGTATATATTAAAAATAAAATTGTTACTTAGTGCTGCTTTAGGTTTATTGCTTTACTTTACCTGTCTGCCTGCCATCTGTGAGCCAGTATTTGCACCCTCTGGATTGAGATACTGTAACAGCAGTGCACAACTACTGAAAATGAAAAAAAAAACACAAAATGGTTTTCACACTTCACATAGTCTTATGGTTTCATAGTATATGTTTTTCTCTTAAAATGTATCAGTTCTTTCATACAGATTTTCTCTAATTCATTGACACTGTAAACATCTCAGTTTTTATTTTTCTTGGAAGTGAAAGTAGCTGATCTGAAGTCAACATCTCACTGGTTGATTAGAACCTAATAAATGTCTGTCAAGACTGCTTACCTGTAATAATAGCTCTTTCTCATCCATGCCGCTTTGAAGATCAGACTCCCAACATGTTCCATGACCCTTCATGGCAGATATTATGAATTTATGAAACCATGCTTTCTATGGTAGCTATCCCCTCATTTATCTGTTGCATTTTTAAAGGTAAACAATTTCTAGCTAATTTAGAGAGTGAAACATAACAAGTTTGCTACAAAGACTATGTGGCAGATTGGCTGCACAGCAATGTCCGACTATTCTATTTTTGACCAATTTAGAAGATAATTATGCCCTAGCAATCTCTTCACATTTTAGTAATAGTATTCAATTGTTATTTGTATTTCTATTTCAGCCAGCAGTGCAGAGAGGAAATCCATACTTCAATCTGAATGAAAGAACACATTTATACTTACAATTTGCATAAGAATCCCTGGCCTTTCTCTGACATTTAATATATCGTATGAATTATAATCAGCTCCAATAATGAGATGAAAAATACCAAGTGTGTCAGTAAAAGGTTTGTCTCAAATAAATAGCTAAGTCCCCTCCAGATAACTGTGTTTTATGTTTTCTGCTGAAGGAAAAGAACCAATCCATCCTGAAATACACATTTAACTAAAAGGCAGGGTCCATTTTGCTGACTTAAGTCTTTTAGGTACTTCATTTAAGGTGATGTTTGAGCTGTTTGACCTGGTTTCAAAGTTTACAAAAGAAAAAAGAAGTTCAATTTAAAACAGGAAATTACTTTTTTAAACCCAAAGCTTCCTGGCCTTGGCTATTATTTCTTTAAACAGTCCTCTCAAAATAGATGTTTTTTAAATTCAGATTATAATATCAAGTCAGTTAGACTTCAGGAATATTGGTCTAGTCAATTCAGTAGTAGAGGGAGTTCTTAATTTGTTAATCAATTAATGTTACAACCCCAAAAACAGGCATGGTTTTGCATGTGGAGGTCATGTGGAGGTCACCAAGATGCCACATTAATATATGCCTGTGCAAGAAGGTTTGCTGTTTCCCCAAGGAGTCTCAAGAGCATGGAAAAGAATCCAGGAGACATGCAGGTATTCTAGGAGAGCTGGACAGGGCTGTCGGAGATCCTTAACCCATCAGCAGAACCGGTATCTGCTCCTTTGTGCAACAGGATGAGTACTAAAAAGTGACCTCCAGTAGGTCACTGATATGAATGCCTCTGACATAATCATTAGAAACAGACTTTATGAGGCTAGCTTGATGTCCCAATGTCAGCTAGTAGGCCCTGTGTCAACTGCCCTGACGAAGAGAAGCTCTACAAATCAAGATAGCGGGCGGATGGCTGACTCGCTACTTTGCTATTTTTTTGCGTATTTTTATAGTTTTCTATTGTTTCCTGCTTCCACACTGCCACCATTTTTACCAGAGAGCAACTCCTAAACATCAGGGACTCCACAGGTGTTTATATCCCTCCATTCTGCACAGCTGAGGGGTAAAGAGACCTCGCTGACCTGATAAACATGGAGAAAAAAACAACAACACCCTGACTCTCTCAGGATTATTCTGGGTGATTTTAACAGCAAAAACCACTCCAATGAGCTACCCAGATACAGACAGCAGGTTAAATGCCTGCTGTCAGTAAACATACTGGACCACTGTTAAGCTGTCTTAAAGGACACATACAGTACCGTCCCTCTTGTAGGGCTTGGACTCTCCGACCATCGTCTTCTTCACCTCATTCAGCCTACAAGTAGTAGCTGAAAACCTGCAAGCCTGTGGTTCACACTGTAAATAAATAGACATATGATTCCCACGCTCGACAAGCCGAGTGCAGCCTGTTGGAGCCCGTGTGAAGCACATACCAGACCAGGATTCACAAGCAGTTTTTATCCCATCAAGCTAACTGCATGCTCGCTGCTCAGAAAAATCATCTTTGCCCAGTTCCCACTGCTTCCAACTGGATGTGCAAAGTCAATCAAACAGACACAAAAGCAGAGGTTGGTAGAGAAACTCATTCCACGTTCTTTTAGATAAACTTTGGTTCTCTAACTTGGATCTGCTCTAACCTGGATTCTATTTTATAATTGCAATGTATTTTATGATTGTGTACAGCACTTTGGTCCTATCAGTGTATAAAGTGCTTCATAAATAAAGTTGGTAAGGTAGGTATGGTATGGTATCTGCAGTGGACCAGGATTCACTGAATCATTCTGATGATGGTTTTCAACTATCTTATTTGTCCTTTTTGTTTCTTTTGTGTGTACGTAGTTCCTTAGCTTCTTTTTATCTTAATTTTACTTAGTAGTTTAGTTAAGTGTCACTAGCCTAGCAGAAAGGATTTGTTAATTGAAATATACTGTTAACTCAGATAACCAGCATTCTATAGAGATGTTCTCTGGATGTTCGTTTTATTTCTGTTAATAAATTCTTGAACTTTAAGAGAATTTGTCACTCCTTTATTCTATATGTGTGCAGAGTTTACTGTTAAAAGATCGCCAGTGCTCGAATCACCCTTTGAACTTTTGTCTTCATATCAGCTGTTTGGGCTGATATTCATTGGACAGTACCTAACAGACCGAGAGTTATTTATTAAACATTAAATAACTTAAAACAGTGCATAAGGCACAAAACATGTTTTGTCCTTTTGTGGCCAATGGAATTGCTCTCACAGATATTTGCTGGTGTCCAAAAACCTTAAAAGTGACTATTTAAGGAATTTATTTTCTTTAGTTAAAATTTTATTGAGTTTCTAACAACATAGAAAACACAGCACAGACTAAACTAAATCACTAAATCAGCCTGTTTGCTGTCGATGTTTAACCTTGTTTATTTTCTGTTTGCAGTCTGCGATCAGACCCCTCCCTGTTTCCCTAGTTCCCATAATCCCCTTTTCTCAATGAAGCTTCTTAATCATTCATCTGCCTCTGTGTTTGTTGTCCCTTACAGAGTCAAAATGGAAAAAACAAACCTGACATTTATAACTATGGCTGCACTTGGTTTAGCATAAGCAGTCTTAACCCACTGTAGAAAACCTGTCACAAATCCGAATTTTTATAGAACCATTAATAAAAAATAAAAAACACACAACCCAGTCAAGCAATACCAACACTTTTTTAGGATCATTGTTAAGATTTGTTTTACAATCTACATTCACTAGACAGGCTGGTCTAAAGGTGACCAAGTCCAAAGTGTCCTTGTCTATTTATGAGAGGCAACATAGAGAGTGTGCCTCTCTAAATAATTATGTTAAAAGAGATTCCAATTTGTTGTCCAGGTGAACACCAAGGTAATTATACTCCTCCACCACCTCCACTTCTTCCTCCAGTATAGTAATACTGTTGGTACTTTTCCCGTTTCTCCTGAAATGTATAATCATCTCCTTTGTTTTATCCACATTCAGAATGAGATTATTGTTTCCACATGCCACAAAACAATCATCTTGCTCCATGTACTCAGCTTCCCTTCCACCTCTGATGCATTCAACGACTGCAGAGTCATCTGAGTATTTCTGCAGATAACGGGAGTCTGTCTTGTATTGGAAGTCTGAGGTGTAAAGAGTGAAAAGGAATGGTGAGAGTAGAGTCTCCTGTGGTGCTCTTGTGCTGCTGACTACCTGGTTAGACACTAAACCCTTCAATCTCAAAAACCGTGGTCTGTTTCTCAGGTAGTCTCCGATTCAGCCAATTGTTGAGACATCCACCTGAGTGTTCTGGGGTTTCTGACAAAGCAAATCAGGCTGAATGGTGTTAAATGCACTGGAGAAATCAAGTAACATGATCCCCACAGTGCTGTCTGCCTCGTCTAAATGACAGTGAGTTTGTTGAAGCAAGTGTATGATGGCATCTTCAACTACAAAGCGATAAGCAAACTGCAGGGGGTCCTGATAGGTGCTAGTGTGCTTACTCAGGTGCGCCAACAGGACTCTCTCTAGGACCTTCATGATGTGTGATGTCAGGGCAGCAGTTCTAAAGTCATTGAGGACTGATGGGTGAGTTTTGTCAGTACTAGAACAATTCATGAGGTCTTCCATAATAATTAAACCCTCTCTTTGGTCAGACTAAGGTTGAAGATGTGCTGTAGAATCCCACAGAGCTGTTCTGCACAGGCCTTCAGGAGTCCATCTGGATCTGCAGCCTTGTTCTGGTTCAATCTCTCCATCTGCCTCTTCACTTGAGTTTTACAGACAACAAATGGAAGGGGGGGGGCAAAGGGAGAAGCACCATCTTCTGCTGAGACGAAACATGCAGAAGCAGCAAGGTCCATGGCTGAGGTGTAATATACAAAATCTGAGGTGTGGCAGGGACGTTTTGTGTTAGAGAAGGGTGCGATGACTGTTTGGCTGTGGGCAGGAGAGAAAGATGCCGAACTTGTTCCTGAACTGAACCTGTCAAAGAATGTGTTCTCCTCATTGCCTCTATCCATACTTCCACCTGTCCAATCCTCCTTCTAATTGAAGCCAGTGATCTTCTTCATTCCCTGACCACAAATCTATATTGTTTTGCTGGACTTTGTGCTCCAGATTCTTCCTGTACACCTCCAAACTTTTGCTTATCTTGACTTTAGATTTATTTTGTATACCCCTAAGTAATTCCTTGTCTCCCTTCCTGAATGCTCTTTTTTCCTCATTCAGCAGTTCCTTCGTTTTGGCGTAGCAGCTCACTGTTCTGGTGGGGATGGTGTTGTCCACACAGATGTTTAGATAGTCACACTCAGTCATGGTATTGATGTCCAGAGACAATAACATATTAGATCAGGTAGACTGCCATATCCTAGGAGCATATAAGGCTGCAGCAGCACTTTGGATCAGATTACATCTCTGTGGACCTGATCCCTGCCTACAAACCAATGATCTGCAGAACCAGAATGATTGTAAGAAATACAGGACTGCTTTGAAAACATAGACAGGGAGGTATTTAAAGAGGACGCTAATCTTGAGGATTATACATCATTTGTGCTATCCTATATTCAGTTCACTGATACTGTCCTACCCACAAAGACAATCAGAACATTTCCAAACCAGAAACCATGGTTAGGGAGCACAGTGCAGGTCCTGCTGAAGGCCTGGGATGCAGCATTTAGATTAGGAGACTGGCATCAGGACCATCACGGACTACAAGCATAGTGACCAACAGCTCAGCATTGAACCAGCTCTCCCTGACACCTTAAACAGCTTCTTTGCATGCTTTTGTAGCACGAGCGGTACACTTGGTACTCTAACACTAGCACCATACAGGGATCAACCAATGAATTGCACCTGGGGGATATAAAGTGGGAAGCACTGAACCTAAGGCGCACAGGTGCGAGATACATAAGAAGGGCCGCAGACACTGATCCAGTTCACTTGTTTATTGAAACTCACAATCCAATAGTAAAAGTAATTAATCTTTTATTTCATCAGTTTGTTAATAAAATGATTGCTTCTCAATATAAAACACTTGGCTAAAACACACACCAACAGGGGACTGAGGCCGTTCTGGGATGTGGACAACCAAGGAGGGGCTACACAAAACACAAAAAAAAAACACACCACCACTTACAGTGCATGGCAAAGTCAAATACCACCTCCAGAGGGACCACCACCGCCACCAGGTTGGGCTCTCAGCCCCTGAAACCAGACAAACAATGTTAAGAATTAATCTCAGGACACATGGACTTACAAAAGATGCACAGTACAAAATAAATAAAATATATTGCACTTCTACCAGTAACTCATCACAGGTTACGTGTTGTAAATGTCCACTGAAAAGACAGCGCTTGCCCGATCAGAGCTCACTGTATCTACGTGAGTAGTCCTTGGCTTCACTACGGGTGAACAGTCTTTGTGTAAAGAGAACACCCGACGCTGTCAAAGGAGCACCGACCAGAGCCAACACAATACGGCACTACGCCGTACTGTCCAGCGCCACGCGTAACCACGGCAACGGCACTAGCGTACGCGCTATCAGCACGCAAGTATTCCCGTATGCACCCAGACAGGACAAAACGGCAGCGTCTAGGTTAGAAATAGAGGAAAGTTAGGATTACAAAAGTTCGTGCACCAGCAACAGCCACTACTCACCATTCAAGGCACTAAAACAACATGCAAGCCGTGCAGAGAGAGAAGCAGGGGAAGCAATCACCGAAGCCTGGAAACAGAATATATACAACTAAACATCTACAGACTCTAACGGCCAATCACGGGCCCGATCCCTCACCGTTAAGACGTGGAGTGACTCCTCGGTCCGCACATGTCTCCGCAGGGGTCCGTACTACAATAAAGAGTAGTATTAGCGGACGGCTCTACAGTTTAGGTTGGAGACACTGGGATCTCCTTACCTGCTGCGGGCTGCGGACAAACGCGGAAGTGAATGCCGGGGGGGCAAGCCCTCGCGAGAAGTTGAACAGGGGGAACAGCAAACAAGACAGTGCTTTTATGGCCTGACCGCGAGTGCAGGGAGCCAATAAGAACCCCGTCCCTTAAGTGGCCAAGCCTACATGGCGCATTACCACACTTTGACTCTCCTTTAACTTTAAACTCTACACTGTAGTGTAAACTTTTCACTACAGTCAGTCATTTACCCATTCATCACATTTGTTTATATAAAAATAAGCAGCTTTGTTTGCATTTCCTCTCTATTTAATACAGTAAGTCCATTGCACAAACCCCGTCACTACCAAATAAAAAATAAATAAATAAAAAAAACAGATAAATTGTGCACAGCTCTGTAGTCACTGGATTATCAAAAGTATTTGTTCCTCAGTCAAAGAAAGGCATGTGACCTGAGGAGAAAAAGCTTCCTCCTGATGCCTCAGTAACAGCTGAGCTGCTTCCTCCACAAAAACCGGGTGAATGGATTTTATCCAGCTCAGACCAACATATTAAGGTGGTCTGAACGTTTCTCTTATTACCATATTTTTCGGACTATATGGCGCAATTAAAAGCCTTAAATTTTCTCACAAATTGATGGTGCGCCTTATAATCCGGTGTGCCTTATATATGATTACCGCCATGCTTACTGACCAATTCTATGTGGTAAAATATGCTAAAAAATCTTTTAAAATGTGTAAGTATGACTTTGGTTAGCAACAAAGCTGCTCCACTCAGTAGATATTCGGAGCATTACGGTACAATGTGTCACTACCTAATTGTCCCCCCGTGCTGTCTACAAGACTGCCTGACCGTAATGGCTAGCAACAATAAACCAAGTAAGTTAATTCAACATAAAAACTCAGTTTATTTTGGCCTTATGGTAGAAACAGGGCAGTGTAGGCCAACTACTCTGTCCTCCTGGCAGAGACGGATAGCTCTTCCTCTCAGGAGAGAGCGGTGTCAAAGGGGAAACACACCAGACACGTTGCAGTGTGTAAGCGTAGCAATGCAGCATACGCGTGTACTTAGCTTAGGTTACCTTTTCATTTTAATCAGTCAATAAATGTACACTAGAAGCATTGTATGCACATATATTTACACTACGCGATGCCTAAATTAGATTGAAGTTCTAATTTCAGACACGTATACAGGGAATGGCAGGGAATAAACGGGAAAACATCCTGTACCAAAGTTCACTTCCGGAAGTATCCCAAAATAAGAGTCGTCGAAAATAAAGCACTATGGATGATCTAGTTGTGACAAGCTAACAAACTAAAATATGTGATTTCTAATCAGATATGGTCAAGACACAGACTTTTAGGAGATCAACACATATATTACTGATAATTTGTCTTTCTTTAATTACTTACGCATGACGAAAGTTCTTCTCTCTGCAGAATCACACAGCTGTGGAGCGTACATTTTAGCGTCTGGTTTAAATTTAAGCTTTTAGAAACATGCTCGTAAGCTGCGCCGTTTACGGTACGTGCCCAGTGTATTTCCTCCTTAAGGTGACCAGATTTGATTTCTTTTATGAAAACCAGGGACATCTCTGATTTTGTCAAGCACAGAATCTCTGCCTGGGGGTTGGTTTGATGTGTCTGAACTGCAACGCCGATGGGTCAGGGAAGATGCGTTCGGCAATGCTCTACTACATCGGGATAGCAGCAGGACCGGGTAAATACCTCTTGTTGCACTAAACTTTTTTACTCCATCATGATGCACTGAAATCAGGGACATTTCTGGGGACAGCTTCTGCTGGGGACAGGTCTTCCAAAACGGGGTCTTTTCCCCAGAAATCGGGGACGTCTGATCACCCTACCAAAGGGGCGGAGTGATATTACACACTTGGGAAGAATTTGTAATGCTCCTTATATATATAATCCAGTGCGTTTTATATGCGGACAAAGACACACATAGACACGTTATTTATAGTTCTATTTATTTCTCTGGATATGAAATGGTAATTCGATGTGCCTACCTTCATATTTTTCCAAAGAGTGTCCTTTGGAAAGAGTAAAGTGGAGACTGAAGAACCAAAAAAATCTAGAAATTGGGGGGAAAAACTGATTATAAACAAATACATATAGCATGTAAAACAATTAACACAAACAAAAAATTTTCACAAAAGAAGGTCACAAAAAATCCCAACTCCTTGCACAGTAAGGTATAATAACAGGGCTACTGTAAAAACCTTTGCAAAGAAATATATGTACCTTGGACCTTTTGAGATTCACTTGTATCCAAAACTTTTCATGAGGTCTAAGAAAGGAGCCTAGAGGAATGTAACATTTTGAAGTGACCACAAGATCTGAACAGCAACTTTTCTTGGCTGCTCCCCCCTCCCCCGATCTTTTAGAATCCTAACAACTCTGATCAAAACCATCACCATATGTAATAACATTCAAGCAGATCTATGAGTTGCTGTAATTTATTTCTCAAGGTAGCCCTACAGGGAACCAGACCTGTGGCATTTCAGCCAGACAGCAGTCCTAGTTCTTGTCATAATGAGGATTTACCATGTCAGGGTCTCAGAACAAATCGACTTTTAGTCAGACTCCCATGGAAGCACGACACACAATATTGTTTTGAACTTTCAATCTCAAATTTCAATATGTTATCCAACTTGCTCTGTCCTGTTGTTTGCTGTTAATTACTATTTGTTCCGCTGAGTCACAGCTGGATATTAAAACATAGGACTCGTGAAAGCAGAGATGGTGTAAAACTGACAGTTTGGTCAGAAACAAAGCTTTCCTACCTTACTATTTTAGCTGTCACCTATGTAAAATGTTCAAACGTGTATTCTTGCCCTGTTCCTAAATTACTGTATTATCAGATTATCCTTCCCAGACTTTTAACATAAGGTAAATGAGACAGAAATGACACAATGCATATTTTAGGACTTGTAGCACCTGGTTGCTCACAGTGGGCAGCTTCATAGTCAGCTAGACGAACAGATTGTTCCCTTACATTTTTGTCCTGTCATCATTTCCGGCTGCTGTAAGAATTGGCTGATCCTGGCTCTGTTGGGGGTCAAAGTCTTGGCATTTTGTCCAACTCTGATGATGAGGCAAAACTTAAGTGCTGATACTATATATTGCTTCCTTTTATAATGCTGGGATTGATCTCCAGCACAAGAGACAACACGTCTGAACAGTTTTACAGCTCAAATACGTTTTATAAACTGACTTCTGTTATACTTTGTAGTTACTTGGGAAATTGTAAATCTATTTTTGGTTCCATAGTTTATAAGAAAAAAAAAAAAAACAATTTGTTTGATACACTTCAAAAACCACCAATAATTTAGTTTCATTGTCTGATCATTACAGCTACTGCTAATCCCTAATGCTCTCTCTTTTTCTGATGAACAGAAACATCATTGCTTTTATAATTTTAAACAATAACCCCGGCAGTACAACCCAAAAGTGATTGTCCACACGTGACCCAAATTATGCACCTTTTACTTTTCTCTCACATAGGAAGTACTTCTATGGGGGAGGACATGTGGCAAAGGACCTCAGGCTGGAATTCAACCTGGGTCATCCACGTCGAGGACTAAGGCCTGCACACATGGGTCGTGCTCACTTCCCCTACTTCTTGAACAAAGTGTTCCAGTGCTTCTGAGTTCTTTTTGTGTGTATTCTCTGTCTTCTCTAACACCCAGTCGGTCATGACAGATGGCCATTCACACTGAGCCTGGTTCTGCTAGAAGTTTCTTCCTCATAAAGGGGAGTCATTACATACAAGCTCAGTATGAGGGATTGCTGAAAAGTAAATGACAATGCAGGCAATTGTCCACTGTCACTACATGCTCATCCAGGAAGAGTGAATTCTGCAAGTCAATGACTCGATGCAATCTGCTAAGTTTTCAAAGACAGAAATACTTTGAACCACTCTGTTTGGATGATTTTATGGAATTAACTCAGCAAAGTGCTCTGAGGTGTCATCTGTTGTAAATTGGTGTTGTAGTAACTGCTTTGATATAATTCATCATTAGTCATCCTTATTGCGTTCTTGAAATGTATAAGTTCATCCAGGGTAGAATCAAGGTTTTATGGGGACTTAAGCAGAATTAAATTGTAGCCCTCCACTCTGTCTCGCATCACCATATTCAACAGCTCTGTGTCTGCTGTGGAAACCTTCAGGTTTCTGGGATTCAGAATATCCCAGGGCCTAAAGTGGGAGCCCACTGTCTGTCACTGTTTAATTTGGATCTGCGATCAAAAAGGACAGAGCCAGACTGCAATGGACAGTCAGGACTGCAAAGATCATCGGTGTCAACTGTGGAACCAAACCTACCCTCCATGCATGTACACCTGTAAATCACTTCCACCTCTAACATGTACAGTATATAATAACAGCAATGGAAAATAATTTACTCCTGCATCCTTTGCACTATTCATATTGCGCTCTTTTCTCAATTTGCCTACTTATTTATATTATAGCTATTCATATGTGTTTTCTATAGTGCAAACTGTATATGATTATTGTTTCTGCAATATTGTGTTATTGTATTATTGTATAAGTAAGCACATCATGAGCGTTGCTGTGACGAATCCGCCTCGTCACTGAAAGCCACCTTGCTGACTTCGCATGCTCACACACATTCTGTTAAAGCTATGCTTGCGAGGACCGGTTCATTCGCGCTAAGCCCTACAGTCGCATTTCATCAACAATACACACATAAGCGCTGCCGGGTTACCTGCTGGGGTATTGAGGGTGCACACTTAATATTTCAGTGGGGTATACTCTGTGGTGTGTGTGTGTGTGTGTGTGTGTGTGTGTGTGTGTGTGTGTGTGTGTGTGTGTGTGTGTGCGCGCACGCTGTGGTGCCTTACCATTTTCCATCGGTTGCCGTCATTGCTGGGTTCAAACCCAAGGCAAGCCCAGTCAGCAGTTAAAACGCCAGGTTTGTCAATGTGCGGAAATGACGTCACTAATATGTGACTTGCTAAATGTTTGCCAGATGTTTTTTTTTATTTAATGTTTAAAAGTTGGTTGTATATGGATGATTCCATGAATCTATGAAAAGGATTGAAAGGGTAAAATGTATGTGTTTTTCCTATATTAATTTGTATTATGTAGAAATAATAATATTTAAATAACACTGATTTATATGGGGAAATCAGGGATAATTGAGCCTGAGATGAGGGGCTTAAGCTATTTATTGAGGGCTGTGGGAAGAAGGGCGGCCATTCTTGTATTTCTTTTTCCTTGTTACATGGCTGGTAACTGGAGGGAGGCTGAGGCCCAGAGGACCTTGTACATATGTATATAGTTTCTTTGGCACCCTGTTTTGGTTTGATGAGCACAATAAAGCACCATCACCTCTAACATGACTGAGCCTGGATTCTTGAGGAACAAAGAACCCCGTCACAATTGCACAACCCAGAGTTAAAATCCCTGTATGTGTACATACATAAATACAAATAAAACTGATTCTGACAAAGAAGACACATCTGAAGAAATTTGAATATTGCGTGAATGTGCTATATTATTTTGACATTTCAGAAAGTGAAATAGTTATTTTACAGACTCATTACATATAGAGACTTGACGTTTTAGGCACAAATGTCAGGCTTCTAAAAAGTATATTAATTTATATGCACTCAATACTTGTTTGGGCCTCCTTTTGTATGAAGTACCGCAGGAATGTGATGTGGTATAGAGGCCATCAGCGTGTGGTACTTGTCAGGGTGCTCTGTTTTCCGTGCTCTCATTCTGCTCCACAGGTGGTTCTAGTTGGCTGGGGGGCGTGGCCCACACCTGCGGCTCGTTCGGAACGACTTCCTCTGGCTTCTTAAGGAGAGCTCAGACAGATGGAAGACGCCAGAGCCTTAACTCAGTTGTGGTACGATGTGTCCTCTGACCAAGATCCTGAACCTGAACCTGTGAGTCCCTTTTCACACTCTGAACTTTGACTAATGTTGAGTCTCCTGCTTGTCTCTAGTTAATGCCTTTGGATTACTCACCCGCCTCGAATTCTCGTCCGAAGAACCAGCACCTCAAGAATCCCCGACACTCAGATATTGCTCTGGCACTCCACTCATACTCCCTGGATATTACCCAGTCGGGCTTGAGACCCTTTCCCTGGATTCTGCTGGTGCACTCACTCTGGTCATCCATCTGTCCCTCGTGTCTGCTGAGGCGTCAAGCTCGTCAAGCCCGCTGGTCATTGTTTTTCTCCAGATTCAACCTCACCATAACCTATCGCCCAGGCTCGAGGAACATTAAACTAGACGCCTTGTCACGTCAATTCACACTCCAAGAACACGAGAGAGAACCAGCCACTATTCTTCCTCCTTCATGCACCGTGGGTGCGTTGCATTGGGAGTTGGAAGATCGCATTAACCAGGCGCTGAAGCTTGACCCGGATCCTGGAACTGGCCCGCCTGGATTCAAGTATGTACCCAAATCTGTGCGCCCCGATGTGCTTCGCTGGAGTCACGACTCCAAATTCTCCGCCCATCCTGGGATTTATCGGACTCAGTCTCAGGTGTCCCGAAGGTTTTGGTGGCCGTTCTGGACTAATGACGTCAGAGAATATGTTCAAGCCTGCCCTATTTGTGCCCAAAACAAGCACTCTAATCAACCTCCCTCAGGCCACTTCCTATTCCCAAGCGCCCATGGTCTCACATCGCCCTAGACTTCGTTACCGGACTCCCTATGTCCCAAGGAATGACTACCATCCTAACCGTCGTTGATCGTTTTTCTAAGTCGTGCCATCTCATCCCCATTCGAAAACTGCCCAACGCCCTTCAGACTGCCCAACTCCTGATTAAACATGTATTCAGACTCCATGGCATCCCAGTTGACATCCTTTCTGACCGTGGCCCCCAGTTTGTGTCACAGGTCTGGCGACACTTCTGTTTTGCTCTCGGTGCCCGTTACACTCTCACTTCCGGATATCACCCCCAGACCAACGGCCAAACAGAAAGGATGAATCAGATAATAGAGACTACCCTTCGCTGCCTCACCTCCGCCTCACCTACCAACTGGAACAAGTTTTTACCTTGGGTTGAATATGCACTCAATTCCCATATCTCATCTTCTACTGGACACTCACCATTCGAGATAGCCTTGGGATATCAGCCACCTCTCCTGCCCACCGATGAACTCAAGATTCCCTTTGCATCAGTCAATCAATACATCACTCGCTGCCAAGACATCTGGAAATCGACCATCACTGCTCTCTCACGCACCGCAGAGCAGAACAAGAGGTTCGCCGACCAGCGCCGTAGACCTGCCCCCCAGTATCGCCCCGGTCAGAAGGTCTGGTTATCATCCAGGGACGTTCTAACCAACCCATCCGCCAAGAAACTTGCCCCCCGATTCACTGGACCCTACGAAATCGAGTCTGTCATCAGCCCAACCTCCGTCCGTCTGTGTCTGCCTTCTCACTCCCGAGTACACCCTACCTTCCACGTCTCCCAAATCAAGCCTGTTGTGGACAGTGAGCTTCTTAAGGAGAGCTCAGACAGATGGAAGACGCCAGAGCCTTAACTCAGTCGTGGTAAGACGTGGCCTCTGACCAAGATCCTGAACCTGAACCTGTGAGTCCTTTTCCACACTCTGAACTTTGACTAACGTTGAGTCTCCTGCTTGTCTCTAGTTAATGCCTTTGGATTACTCACCCGACAATCCTCTCAAGGCTGCAGCTCCCTGTTGCTGGTGCACTTTTTCCTACTAGGTTCTTCCTTCCACTCAATGTTCTGTTGTTATGCATGAATACAGAAATCTGTGAACAACCAGCTTCTTCAGCAATGACTTTTGTGGCTTACCCTCCTAGTAAAGTTTGTCTGTGACTGTCTTCTGGACATCTTTCAAGTCAGCAGAGTGAGAGACCATTTAAAAAGGTTCAAGTTTTTTTGAGTTGATTAGCTGATCAGTGTGTGATACCATGAGTTTCCAATGATTAACGACACTGAATTTTTAGTTTTCATTATCTGTAAGCCATAACCATCAAAATCATAAAAAGTTTCTGAATGTATCACTCTGTAATGATTCTATATCTTATGTGATGAATCAAGGCTTGGACATGATAATTCAGCCGAGACACAAGGAGCAGTTAAAGAGTTTTATTAAAGCAACAGGTGTAGATGGGCTGGAAACCGACCAGCTCGTAACCAGCAACCACTAGAAGGGAAAGTAACAGGTTAGTGGCTGCAGGACACACAGAGGATGATTGTGTACACTGAGATATAGCCACTAACATTTCTTAAATCCAGGACGTGTCCCTGAATCCAACTAGTGAGTCTGAGCAGCTTACTGGATGGAGCTTGTCAGGAGAAGCAATGACCCAGTGACAGTTAGCAGCTTGAGGGTTATCCAGGAAACAGTCCAGGGTCATACACAGAAGAGCAGAGGTAAGCAGAGGTACCAGAGGGGGAGTTCAAGGGTCTTTATCCAGAAACAGTCCAAGGTCTCGTTTCACAAACATGCACGCACAGTAGGGATGTTATGAGATGAGCCAAGATGTCAAAGCGTGTGTGAAGTGGAGGTGGGATTTCTGCAAAGCACACATCAAGGCTTACTTAATTTAGGGGAGGAGCCGAAAATGATGATGGCCAAAGCCTCGTTATCCAGCTGTACCACGTGACTGCTTCAGGATGCGGTTCAGTTTGCCTGCGAGTTTTGACAGGCATTTAAGTCTCATCCGGGGTTCCACTGAACACGGAAGCGCCCCGGGGCGAGAGTGCCACGTGCCGAGGTTTTTTTAGGCTTAATAGGCTAATTTAGTTTTTTGTTAACCCCCACGTATCTTACATAAACAGTAGGGTGACCAGACGTCCCAGATTTCCGGGGACTGCCCTCGTTTTACACCACCTGTCCCCGGCTAAAGCTGTCCGCGGAAATGTCCCCGATTTTACGGAGGGGGAAAATGTTGCGTGTAGACTGTTATTACAGTAGAGCTGTTGCGCGCAGAAACGGGGGTTACGGTAGCTGGCGGCGCTGCTGACGAGGAACAGAGCGCACCACTAGATGGGCGCTAATGATCCTTTTGGATGTCAGCTGCCATTAAAACACGAAGAGGAAGAAGAAGAAGAGCGCACCACTTTTTAAACAGAAGAAGAAGAAGTGGAAGTTTGTTGTCAACCTGTGGCAACTGATGGGGAGCTGCCCAGTGTTATGGTAAGTGTGTTAATCGATTAATTTTATTTGGATCGGGCTGATCCTGTTATAAATGTTTGGTTTGTGTCCAGGTTCAAAAATAATCAATAAAAGTAAGACAAGACCACGAGTTGCTGCTCACATGAGTAAAATACACTCGGATAAAATGTAACAGAATGATTGAAAACTCTTTGTAGGGTGCTAATCTGGTATGCTGGTCATCCAGGGATCAACAAGGGTTCGTCTAAAGATGTTTTAGAACTGATTGGTGACCTTTATTTTATATTTCAGATAGTTAGTCATAAGTAGAGTTATTACAAGTTGTTTTGCTGATTTATGGTCGTAATTTTTATAAGCAGAGACCTCCAGGCTTAGGTGTGCTTTTCTACTACTCATTTTGGATATATGAAAGTTCCTCATGAAAAAATAGGAGTCAGTAACAGGAGAACTGAATGAGACAAGATCTGCATTATCTGAGAATGATGGAGTAAGAGATAACCACCTGTTTAATGTTCATTTATTATGTTGTTTTTGCTTGTAGCTCCAAATATTGTGGTGATTGGCATTTTTTGTATTTAATCAGATGAAATAATAATAATAATAATTAATAATAGGAAGTTTTCATGTTGTACATTCTAATGTTTTTGGAAGTGATTTTAATTATATAATGTCTCTGTTTTAGAATAATGTAAGATTGATACAAGAGGAGAGAGGAAGAAGATAGGAAGACAGAAAGGAGATTAAATGAGAGTGGAGGAAAATAGGAACACTGATGGAAAGAACGGTTGACAAGAAGGGAGAAAAATTTACTTAGAGTATTGATAAAGTTCAAGTGATAAAGCGTTGACATGATTTAAGTGATAAACTAACATATTGATTAATGTAGTGTGTGAAGTATGCTATGTAAAACAGAGTGGCTATATACTCAGGTTTGAGTTGAGAAGCCCAATTGTCTGAGGATATAAACTCTTTCTGAGTCTCTGCACTGAACATGAGTTTCACTGCACTTCCCTAGCTGTGGCAGAATGAAGAGGCAATTTAGTTGTATTTTTTCTTGTGTTTTAAAAAATTCTGTTCTGCACATAATATCCTCTTCTCCTCTTATTTTATCCAGACATCTGGATACCGTGGCTGATGGCTCTTCAGACACAGAAGGCCTCGAAGAAACCAGAGATGATCTCATGTTAGCTGACTCACTGACCAGAGTTTACTCACCTTATAGAAGCAAACAATATACTTGCACACCAACTACTACCATACACATAATGTAGTTATACACACTTTATGTAAGTTTATACATGCTCATGCTGCACTAGAAACACAATCACTTGCATTCTTGTCAAGGGGATTTCCAAGTCTGTGCTTTTTTTTAACATGTTTAACACCTTTTCACCTCACATCACTAAAACCCATTTTCTTGTCCCAAACAGGCTCTATGCACAGCTCCACTTCTTCCTGAACTTCAGGAGCTCCTTTGTTTCCTGTTTTTCATTTCTGGACAGACTGATTAATCCAGGTGTGCCTGACCTCAGAAACCAGCCAGACACACCTGGATTAATCAGCTTGTCCAGTAATGAAAGACAGGAAACAAAGGAGCTGCTGAAGTTCAGGAAGTAGTTGAGCTGTGCTTATAGCCCATTAGTAGGAGACATTAATCTGCTTCTCTGAGATGAACAGGCTCCTGATGCGGTCAGTTGACAGTAAGAAACATATATCATCCTTTACCTGCGGGCTTGACCGCTACTTCTTTTTGATGTTAACGCAGAAAAAAACTATTTCTCATAGGTATGTAGGTGTAAACAGAATAAGGATTTGTTGCACTTTTTTGAAAAGGTGGGGGAACTCTGTCTCCACAGAGAGCCACAGGCTAAATGTTTGTATTTACTTTTTCGTTTTTTTCCCCTCATGTCACTCTCCCCTTAGGAGGCGGCAGAGCTCTTTGGGCCCCACAAAATTGGAAAGCCCTGCTAACCACCCTTGACCCCTCCACTCCTACCCCCAACACTTTGCCCCAACCCAGAGACACAGTTCTAGTTTTCTATTAATAATACTATTGATGTATTCATTTTATTAATCTTAGGATATACTAAGAATGGAGAGGCACATTCCTGGCTTTTACACGTGATTTTTGTTGTTTAAATATTAATAAATATGTAAAAACAAATGAAACCATTACTGTCCCCGTTTCCAATAATTTCTATTAGTTGGGGGGGAATAAAAATTTATTTGTATAGCAGAGGGGAGCTTGCTTCTATTGTCATCTCTTGACCATGATAGATGAGTTGTTAAGAGGCGCATGCTCCTGTATTTTTCCCACAACCTCCTGAATGCACCCTGTGTGCCTCTCCTTTTATTTTAAATATAAGTATGACTGGTCATAAGTGTCTGCTGTTTTTCTTTGATATTTTACTGGTTTAAGTCCAACAATGCAGGCAATAAAAGTGATGGGCCATATCCACTGCTAGGTACTGCATATGTTGTTTTTAAATAAACCTTATTTATTTTTATTGCCACACTGCTTGGCAAAGTTCTTGAGTTCTCATATATTTCAGTGTATTTTTGTCCAAGGGGCCAGACTTTTCTGTTCAAGCTTTTGAAATGATTTTATAAATATTGCTTCAGACTGCTTTTTTTTCCTTTTTAGTGCTTTTAAGTTTGTTTGTTATGCCACTTAATGCTGATCTATGAATTATTCAGGCATGAAAAACTTCTAAAACCAGAAGAAAAGTCAGTGTTGTTTCCATACAGATAATGGAGCAAAGAACCCATTTTATATTATATTTTTAGGAACTTTCCCTCTAAATACTGGATGTTTATGGAAATCTGTTTTGTCTGTTAAAGCCTTAGAGATGCTATAAAAAATATTGTTGAAAATTAACTTTTTTCCACTGTTCCCATCTAAAAATAGTATACCTCTGTGTATTCAAAGTCAAGCTTAACCCCAGCAGCCTTTCAGACACCAACAGTTTCACATTGATAGATGAAAAACAATGCTGTCCTTCCTATGTCTATTCAGCGTGTGGTTTCTCTCAAACTTGGCAAGGGGCCTTGAGAGAGATTTAATATAAAGATATTTTTTCTCCTTTAAACCTGTATGGATTAAAGTCCACAATGGTTTAAAACATGTGCACTAAAGCTTTTAAAATTGTTCAAATTCATCATTAAAAGCACTGAATCAATGACATTCATGCTGATGAGTAATGTTTATAAATTTCTGAAGGTCTTTATATTAATGAGCTTTTTGGCCATCTGAAATAAACTGTGGTTGAAAAATAGGTCAAAGCATAAACTCAGATATATTAAATCAACATATGTCTGCATACCTTATTAGGCTGACTCTGCTGATGGAGCAGAAAAAAAAGCAATTTAGACTGAGAAGTTGTTTGTACTTAAAATGGAAGCCCCTTACTGGCATCCCACCCACAAACACACACTGTCCACTGTGTTTACTGAGTGAAAGCCAGAAACCATGCCAGCAGGGAGAGTTTCTCCCCTGTCAGCCAGCCAAACTCTGCATCTCCCAATGGGGTGTACAGTAACTCTACTTTTAGCTCTGGGAGAACTGTCACAGGACTGCCCCACAAAGGCTTCATCGATTGCTGATGAATTAACAAACATTTTATTTGTACCGTGTAGGAATATGTTACTCTGCACTGAATGTGTTCAACATCTAGAGAGAAAGCAGAGGCGATCAAGGCCTTGGCAGCAGCTCATTAAAGCCTTTAATATGACGCTCACTTTCAAACAGTGACTGTGAGCTTTGAAGTGATGTCGGAATAATCTGGAGAATCCAATTTCATTAACTAAGTCTTGGTCACAACTTCCTGTGAGCAAATAGCAAAAAGTCTTGTTGCCATGGCTACTGTACCACTGAATGTGTAGAACTGCTGGAGCCTATAAATTTGCATTTGCCATGCACAGTATAGGAGTTGGATATCCTCACAGGCTTGCGCTGAAATCAAGCAAAGACAGTGATTCAGGTTTATCTGCAGGGCTGTCTGCCCTTGTGAGTCCAGCTATGTGTGCAGTACTTAAAAGGAAGTCAATTAAGGGATGGACATAAAATGTTTGTAATGCAGAAAGACAATAATCACTGTTCCTTCTAATGTTTACACTCAGTTATTTATACAAATAAAAACAGATCCATCACGATCCCCACACTGTGGTGAATTGCACACAAGGAATTTGACATCTAATTTGAATGTGCAATAAGTCTGTGGTTATTTAACGCGCTCTGTGAAAGAACTTGTTGAAAAGATGACATAGCAAGACCGTAACCCTTGAAAAGTGTTTACACATCTTGAAACTTTCCCCATTTCTTTCACATTACAACTATGATAGAAACGTCAATGTATTTCATTGCAACTGAATGTGATAAAGCAACACAGAGCAGTTCATCACTGAAGTGGAAAGCCAAGGACACGAGTGTCATCATTGTTTTCAAATAAAAATCTATAATGTGGTGCGCATTTGTATTCAGCCACTTTTACTCTGATACCCCTGAATAAAATCCCGTGTAACCAGTGGCTATAATGGGATATTCCTCAAATGACATCACATTTGCTTGTCCGACCATCCGGGAAACCTGGGTTGTCTCCGTGCAGAGTACATACTAGAATGGCTACAATCGCAATACCAATCATTTTGGAAGATGACAACGTCCCAAGAGCTTAATTTCAACATACTTTAATCGAGAAACACAGCGAAAAACAGCTTAAAGGTATACTATGCAACCGGGGTTGATTTTCCAGCGAGGCTCCCCCCAGAGGGCGAAAGTAAAAGTGCACTGTCGTAAATATGCTCAGCTGTTCTACTGGTTTCTCCGTCAAGTCAGGCGCGGTTGTTTTGAGCTTAGCAGACAGGCGAACGCAACGAATACAAAAGTCGAAAAAACGGCAGTACAAACAATGACTAACACAGTGAAAGTATGAACATGCACACAGAGAGAGAGAAACCATTCCAATGCAGTGTTTCCCCTAGGAATTTGCTTACCGGACGACCGGCGGAGCGGGGGGGGAAGAGAGACAAGCTTTACGGCGATGACCGGCGGAGCGGAGCGGGGGGGAGACAAGCTTTGCGCGACCGGCGGAGCGGGGGAGAGACAAGCTTTGCGCGCATATCGAGTTCGTTTTTTTTTTTTTTTTTTTGGAATGTTGGAAGGCGGTAGCGTGAGGGAAACCCTACAATGTTACTTACAATCGCATCAGCAGAAACGCGAGGTCCGCGTCAGCCTTGCAGCCTTCTCTTTCTTTTAGCTCTCGCCATTCGGAAAAAGCTTGCCCGATGTTCACCCGTGTACGACTCCTCTTTCTGTCCAGAGCCATTTTCCTCTTTCTTGTCTGCTCCGACATGGGCTTTCGCTGTTTTGTCGCTGGTTCCGCCATGATAACTGCACAGATATCGCCACTGCGCTAGCAACAAACATGCCTTTCACTGGGGGCGTGTAGCAGTTCTCGCCGTAAAGCAAGACCGACTCTCGCGATCTTGCACGAGATTCTGAGCCTGTGGGTGCGGGCCGAGGGCTCCTGCAATTGCGGTATTTCCCCCACAGACCACCAGGGCGGCCGAGAAAACCTTTGTTCAACCTGAAATGACTCATTTAATCATCCAAAACGGTATGGAACACATTAATTAACTGAAAAATGTTGCATAGTATGCCTTTAAACGTTAATTGAAATGTATAGGCCTCAAAATGTGCGAAAAGAAAGCAGTATTTTTTTTAATTTTTTTTATAAGAACATCCAAAAGACAGAAAACATTCTAAACAGGAAGGAAGGAAAAACCTCCAGCAGAACCAGGCACAGTGTGAACGGTCATCTGCCTCGACCAACTAGGGGTTAGAGAAGACAGAGGAGAGACACGAAAAAAAGACAAAAAAAGCACAGAAGCACACATTGATCCAGGAATCCTTTCTATTTTATATGGTAATGCCGAATGATCTGTCTCCCCTGGATGATGTCACAGCTAACAGAATCCCAGACCAGGTGACCTACTATGAAGAAGAAAAAAAAAGAGACAAAGAACAAAAAGTTAAAAGCTGAAATAACAACAAATAATGCAAATTGGAGAACAGTAGGAGAACTCAGCACAGTGAAAAAAATAAACCCTGATGTCCTCCAGTAGCCTAAGCCTATAGCAACATAACTATAGAGGTAGCTCAGGGTAACATGAGCCACTCTAACTATAAGCTTTGTCAAAAAGGAAAGTTTTAAGATTAGTCTTAAAAGTAGACAGGGTGTCTGCCTCACGGACCAAAACTGGGAGTTGGTTACATAGGAGAAGAGCCTGATAGCTAAAGGATCTGCCTCCCATTCTACTTTTAGAGACTCTAGGAACCACCAGTAGACCTGCAGTCTGAGAGCAAAGTGATCTGTTTGGAACATACGGGGTAATTAGAGCTCTGATATATAATGAAGCTTTATTATTAAGAGCTTTATACATGAGAAGGAGAATTTTAAATTCTATTCTTGATTTAAAAGGAAGCCAATGAAGGGAAGCTGAAATAGGAGAAATATGATCCCTTTTGTTGATTTTTATCAGAACTCTTGCTGCAGCATTTTGAAACAGCGGAAGGCTTCGAACTGCATTTTGTGGACTTCCTGATAGTAAAGAATTACAATAGTCCAGCCTTGAAGTAACAAATGCATGGACTAGTTTTTCAGCATCACTCCTAGACAAAATATTTCTAATTTTGGCAATATCCCAGAGGTGAAAAAAGGAAACCCTTGAAACCTGTTTAATATGGGATTTAAATTACATGTCTTAATCAAAAATAACACCAAGATTTTTTACTTTATTACCAGAGGCCAATTTAATGCCATCCAGATTAAGTGATTGATTAAGAAGTGTATTTTTTGAGGTCTCTGGTCCAAAGATTGCAACTTCTGTCTTGTCAGAATTTAAAAGCAGGAAATGTAAGGTCATCCAGGTCTTGATGTCATCAAGACATACCTGTAGTCTTAGTAATTTCATCAGGATTTATGGATAAATATAGCTGAGTGTCAGCATAACAATGGAAATCATGCTGTTTGATAATTTTACCAATCGGAAGCATATATATAGTAAAGAGAATTGGTCCAAGGACTGAACCCTGTGGTACTCCATAAGTGACCCTAGAGTTTGAAGAGTATTTATTATTAACATGAACAAACTGGAATCTGTCAGACAGATAAGATTTAAACCAGCCTATTGCTTTTTCCTTAATCCCTAAACTGTATCAAATACAGCACTGAGATCTAATAGGACAAGTACAGACACAAGTCTTTTATCTGAGGCCATGAGAACAGCATTAGTGACCTTCACCAGAGCCTTTTCAGTGCTATGATGAGCTCTGAAGCCTGAATGAAACTCTTCAAATAGGTCATTACTTTGTAAATGTTCACAAAGTTCATTAGCAACTACTTTCTCAAGAATTTTAGATAGGAAAAGAAGATTAGATATAGGTCTGTAATTTATTAAGTTATCTTGATCAAGCCCGTGGTACATATCAATTTACTAAGGGTAGTTTAATCATATCTAAAATGGGTACATTAATCAAAGGGAACACCTCCTTAAATAACTTGGTTAGGATTGGGTCTAACATACAAGTTGAAGGCTTTTAGAACCCATCAGGTTCTAAAGATTACTCCAACACTGTCTCACTTACTGAGGATGGGGTAATCATGTTTGGGAGGATGACAATTATTTTATTTTTAATGGAATCGATTTTATTTATGAAGAATCCCAAAAGGTCATTACTGCTGAAAGCTAAGGGAATGGATGGATCAACAGAGCTCTGACTGTGTAAGTTTGGTAACTGTACTAAAGAGGGTGGGCCGGCGCAAACCCGGGAACCCGCCCCAAACCCGAGGCCCACCAATGCGCCAGAGGGCCAAGGCGCCTGCCAATGCAGCGGAGGAGGGCAGGACGTGGGGGGATGGGCTCCGCACCTAGCGGAGACTTGAGATGTTCTTGGGAGAGGGAGCGGACCGTACCCAAAAGAAAGCAGTATTGTTTGAAAGGTAGGAGATGATGTCCTCTGCCCTAGCAGAACAGATCAAACACAAGGAAGAAGCCTGCTGAATCTGCATAGAATTAATGCTAATACTAAGAAAATAAAATCTATATATTATTACAGGCCTGTGTTTTAAATTATTATAGGGCTTACAGCAAAAAATGTTACTTAAAAACATTTATTTTCTAAAGTTACAAGTCAGATCCCATCTCACCTGTACGCACACCTGCGGGTGCACACACACAGACACACACAGTGGCGAATGTTTTTAATTAACTCAAAATGCCGAAAACATCCAGCCAAGATTTTCACATTTGACATCTGTTATGTGCAGATATTCCCCACTAACTTACTAAACGCTTTATATGGTGACTTTTCAGTCGCTACAAACATGATCCAGTCTGCGGGAAATCAGACTGTGTGGCCGGCTAATAACGTTGCAGCAGCGGCTGCAGTCTTCCAGGCGAGGCCAGCCTGTCAGCGGGTCTTTGCTGCTCCTGACAAGTCTGAGCAGAATTAAAGTCGGCTCATAATCCTGATAAATAAAGGTTATAAAAATTATAGGTTTGTAACTTACTTGTTCTTACTCTACTCTTGCACCAAACAGTTTTTCTTACTGCACACAACTGTGCCCTCTCAACAAACCCTGAGAAAGCAGAGAAGTTCAGAGTCGGTCGGAGGACCAAAGCCCCAGGAAAGTAAAGTGTTGGGGAAGTTAAATTAGTCGGGTAAATTATCTTAATTGCTGTAGACAACAAAGGCGAAGATGGCTAAAGGCCTCCTACCCTCATGGATGGCCAACAAGTCATGTAATATGTAAAAGAGTTATTGGTGCTACTTACAAGTGTGCACTCTCTTCTCTCCAGACATTTTCGTTAATTTCAGTGAAGTGGGCTGTGCTTATACACCATGCCCTTCCTTATACCTCCTTAGCGCCAATAAGGGATATTGTGAGGTTCCAATGCTAAAGGAACTATGATAGGAAAATACAGGCTCCTTTTTTTACATCTTTCCTTACTGACTGCTCAATTCTGACAGCCCTTATCATGGTGAACACTGACACACTTCCCCTTTGGCTAAAGAGTACTTACCAATAGACTCCTTGCAACCACGTGACTCCATTACCCAGAACCCCTTGCGTGGCGGCCATATTGGTTGGCACGCCATTTGACGAAATGACGAGTTCTCCGGGTATTTTTCTCCTTTAGATAACGTATCACAAGATCGTTTTAAGACTAAGTTGATGGTTGATGGTATCAGATTGCCAGATCCACACAGCAAAAGCCTGAAGGGACGGAGCGAGTCTGTGAAATGCTGGCCAAGGGTTTCGTACCGCGACACAGCTGCTTTATAAACACGCAGGCCAGTACGGACAAGAGAGCACGAAAGCCCCTGAAACCACTGGACGGCTGCAATTATTTTATATCAGGAAAAAGGCTCCAGCAAACGCCCGCGACGCCATGAGGGATTAAGCGGGTCAGAAAATGGATGGATGGATGTTCAGACATGTTTGTGCAACAGCACAAAGCAGAGAGGAAGACCCGCCCGGTAGGTTAAAAAAACATTATTCACTACGGATTATTTTGGTGTTTTTGTCTTGTTAAAATGGGTGGGGGTGTCGGCGACATTGCAGCGTAAACACAGAAGTACTAGCGCCCGTGAACGGGCAGAGGGGAGGTGGCGATCGTTACACTGGCTGGAGAGCCGCTGCTGTCTGGAGCAGCACCCGCTTCCTGCTGCTCCAGACAGCGGCGGCTACAGCAGCAACAGCGGCTTCTCCGGCCAGTGTAGCGATCGCTACACCGGCCGCCGCAGCCGCCGCTGTCTGGAGCAGCAGGAAGCGGGTGCTGCTCCAGACAGCGGCGGCTACAGCAGCAACAGCGGCTTCTCCGGCCAGTGTAGCGATCGCTACACCGGCCGCCGCAGCCGCCGCTGTCTGCTGCTTCAGACAGCGGCGGCTGCGGCGGCCGGTGTAGCGATCGTTACACTGGCCGCCGCAGCCGCCGCTGTCTGCTGCTTCAGACAGCGGCGGCTTCTCCGGCCAGTGTAGCGATCGCTACACCGGCCGCCGCTGTCTGCTGCTTCAGACAGCGGCGGCTGCTGTAGCGATCGCTACACGGGCCGCTTCTCCGGCCCGTCTAGCGATCGCCACCTCCCCTCCGCCGCTATTTAAGTAGAACAATGAATAGAGCAAAATTAAGTTGTATTTACCGGAGATGAAGTGTAGACTGCAAATTCTCTCGTAGTATGATGGCTCCCCCAGTCCATTGGGAGTGTCTGCCTGCGCTCTTTTCATTGAAAATATCCATTTCTTTCTTCTTTCCTCATCCTTTGGTAAACGACAGAAACGTACATCCAACGATTTAGAATGCCTCTCTGTGCAACCGGGAGCACAACAAGTCGTAGGCATTGTTTAGATTCCAAAAATAAACTAACTAAAAGTACGCTCTAAATCACCCGTTTTGTCATGTAGTAGACGGGCTGTCAGGCTAGCGTGCCCACCAAGATGGAGGCGCGCACCCCCGATCACGTGACTGTGACGTCAGATGCAAGGGGTCTATTAGACCTTTTCTGATGCAGCTCCTGACTGGTTGTCCAACAGCTCTTCTTCTTCTTTGAAATTTTTTGGCGGTTTGCAAACAACAGAGAGATGCATTTCCGCCATCTACTGGAATGGAGTGTGGACCAGAATGACTCTCAGGAATTAAATTCTATTATATAAATGTGTTACTTTTAGATATCGAAATACTATACCGTAAATGTTACTATCTGAATAACTTCTAAAAAATTGAAATAAATCTAATTTAACTTTTACTTTACTCAAATTTCGAATGAATTGCTGTCTCTCCTCCTCATATTTATTACAGTATAACATCACGTGCTCAACTGTTTCATCTACCCCACAATATTCACATTTGCCATTCCTATGTTTTCCTAAAATAAACAGAGTACCATTTAATCCGGTATGGCCAAACCTCAATCGAGAAATGATTGTTTCTTCTCTTCTTGTTCTTTCTGTTCTTCTCTTTTCTCCAATTTTCTTTTGAATTTTATAAAACCAATGTCCTTTATTTCCTTTCTCCCATTCCTTTTGCCATTTATCCTTTATTTTCTGTTTAATTAACATTTTAACTTCAGATTTACTAAAATTAACAAATAAATCCACTGATGAATTTCTAACAGCTTCTTTTGCTGCCTTATCTACCTGTTCATTTCCTTTAATTCCATAATGTGCCGGTATCCATACAAAATTTATAATTAAACCCATCATATTTATTCTATATAGTGTCTGTTGTATTTCTATTAAAATATCTGGCCTGCTTTCTGAGTGATTATATTGCAAACTAATTAAAGATGAACTAGAATCTGAACATATGACTGATCTTAGTGGCTTAACTTCTTCCACCCATTGAACAGCTAATAATATTGCAATATTATTAGCTGTTCCTGTATAAATTGAAAGTCCATCACTTATTCTTTTCCTAATTTTAACATTAAATTCTGGTACAATAAAGGCTACTCCTATTTGATTCGTTATATTTTTAGAGGCGTCCAACAGCTCCTTAACCCAGGAGCCAGATGAAGAGATTACCAACAGGTGCACACTCTGCAGCAGGCAGCCACGCCCACAAGCAGGCATCCTCTGCTTAGGAAATACCCCACACATGCACAAAAATGCCCACCGACAGAGCTGGATCATGACATAATTGACTGAAACAATGAAATATGTTATGTGATAAATTATCATTGAGTCATTTCAAAACAAATAATAAACCTATGTCTTCAGCAAAGTGCTTCACATGAAAACATCATCAGAGTAATCAAGACATGAGATTATTTAATACTTTAGCGTTATGTGTTGAGTCAGATAAATTTCTAAAAATTTCTAAATTTCTAAAATAACTATCCGTGTCTCAGGAAAATTGTCTTCAGGATACTACAGTTTTCTTAATCCAGGTAATAGGACCCAGCCATGAACCAGCCCCCACTACTGGGGGAGGAGTTTAACCTTTCAGCAAAAGAAATCTAAATAGTCAATATATAAATAATTATATTTTTCAAACTACTTGACCTTTTGGTAGAGTTCACACATGTCTATGTTTAAATGGAGGTTGTGATTGCTGAAGTTAAGGTAATGAGATTTAAGTGTATTATTTTGATCTGAAATTCAGGAAAAACGCCCGCTCCAGCCCCCACTAAGAGAACCCGACTTATTGAGGCTGATCAGCAGAAACTCTTAATGGGACACAATTTGTGTTACTGTCATGAAAAGTGTATGCTAAAGTTTTTGAAATGTTATTTGTAAGGAAATTAAGTGCCACTCATTCAAAATACTAATTCAGACAATAGTGAAATGTTGCATGGCATTTAACTACATATACATGGTACTGATTTTTGGAGAGTATTGGTGTGGTTAAATATCAGTTATGAAATGATTGTATTGTGAAAACAAACATGCCATTAATAAAGTTTTAAATAATTTTGACTTGTAAGCAGCAAGCACAAGCATATCTGTCAAATAATGCTGTACAGTCACCTTAGAAATACAAATATGTTATGTGATAAATTATCATTGAGTCATTTCAAAACAAATAATAAACCTATGTCTTCAGCAAAGTGCTTCACATGAAAACATCATCAGAGTAATCAAGACATGAGATTATTTAATACTTTAGCGTTATGTGTTGAGTCAGATAAATTTCTAAAAATTTCTAAATTTCTAAAATAACTATCCGTGTCTCAGGAAAATTGTCTTCAGGATACTACAGTTTTCTTAATCCAGGTAATAGGACCCAGCCATGAACCAGCCCCCACTACTGGGGGAGGAGTTTAACCTTTCAGCAAAAGAAATCTAAATAGTCAATATATAAATAATTATATTTTTCAAACTACTTGACCTTTTGGTAGAGTTCACACATGTCTATGTTTAAATGGAGGTTGTGATTGCTGAAGTTAAGGTAATGAGATTTAAGTGTATTATTTTGATCTGAAATTCAGGAAAAACGCCCGCTCCAGCCCCCACTAAGAGAACCCGACTTATTGAGGCTGATCAGCAGAAACTCTTAATGGGACACAATTTGTGTTACTGTCATGAAAAGTGTATGCTAAAGTTTTTGAAATGTTATTTGTAAGGAAATTAAGTGCCACTCATTCAAAATACTAATTCAGACAATAGTGAAATGTTGCATGGCATTTAACTACATATACATGGTACTGATTTTTGGAGAGTATTGGTGTGGTTAAATATCAGTTATGAAATGATTGTATTGTGAAAACAAACATGCCATTAATAAAGTTTTAAATAATTTTGACTTGTAAGCAGCAAGCACAAGCATATCTGCCAAATAATGCTGTACAGTCACCTTAGAAATACTTAAAAAAATATGTCACCAAAAAGCACATGTATCCTCTGTCTGAAGAGTATGTTCAATACAAATAAATTCAGCAATACTTAAAAACACACATCTACACTGCAGAAATGGAACTAAAATTGTATTAAATATTCCTGAAATGAGCATATTTCACCAGGTAAATCAGATTATCTGCCAATGGAATCAGTATTTAAATCCCTAAAATAAGACAATTAAATATACTGCACTTGAAATAAGATGGAGGAGTTGTGCCTATTTTAAGTGCAGAGATATTTTTCCATTGGCAGATCATTTAAATTTGCCAGCACAATGCAAGGACAAATACGCTCATTTCAAGAAAATCTTACGTACCTTTAGTTCCTTTTTGCAGTGTAAGGAATTCTACCGGGTTAGATAAATTCTTCCAAGCCATGTCCAATGTATTACCACCATATCAGGACAAAACATTGCTCCATTCATTTACTTGCCTATTATGTTGAGTATTTTTCATTCATTCATTCTTCCTCTTAATGTCTGATGGATCAGTCCTGAAGAGACTAGCTGTACAATTTTCAGTGTTTGTTTAAAGAGTCGCCTTTTTTCAATCCTCTGTTTCTCTGTTTTGTATATATTACGTTGTGCATAAATATATTGAAAACCTTATAAACCTGGAATCAAAATAGCCATTGGTGAATTGCTAACATTTCCCTCTGTTAAAATCTCCATACTCATGACATGAGTGAACATGCTGATGACAGAAAACAATACCTTAGGTCTCTGTTTGTAGCACTCCAGTGACAATGAAGCGCACAGGGATGTGACTTGCTTAAAATAAAGTTGCACACATATGCATGTATGACAATTCCCAGCACAGCGTCTTGATTTTTGACAGCCCTTCTCGGCTATAGCTCAAGGCTGAGTTGAATATTCCAAAGTGCAAGGCCAAGCTGAGTGATACTTGGCAGCACAGAGGCTGAGTGTGGCTGCTGTGAAAACTGCTGTGCCAGTGTTTGTCAATGATGTATCGTTTGTGGAGGAAGGGAGCGGCTTGGGGGTAGATTACTTTCCTAAACAAGGCAATGGTCTTAAAGGGTGAGTTACGGCTCTGGCTATTGGTTTCCTTTTCTAGGCTCCCTTGACAGCAGAAGCATCTTAATACTGCCTGCAGAGCATGCCGGCAGATTCTCAGCCAAGAGGCAGAGATGCTGGGCCGGTTCAACACAGTGCTGCGGAGGAGCTGACTGACATAACAATGTGGAGGACAAATCAGTAAATTTCACAAAAGACTCAAACAAAAAGAATCTTTCTTTAAGGTGAAGTGCACCTTAAAACAAGATTGTCTTAAGGTGCAGTGCACAAAATGTAGTATTTATTATTATTATTATTATTATTAGTAGTAGTAGTAGTAGTAGTAGTATCATCTTTTTTGGGGCTGTTGGGGGCAGTTAACAAACTTCCAAATGGAAAACAAAATATAAAATCACAAAGCATAATTTCAGTTAGCCCTTTTTTTATTGTTTTATTTTATTCTACAACCCCCCCCCCCCCTAGAAATCTCTGTGTCATTCCTAATAAACAAAAGCGAGGAAAAGCATAAAAAAATAATCTGGAAATATATGCCATATATGTACCATGTATATGTATATATGAACCCCCTTATTTGTGGCACTGTTCTACACAGTCTATCTTTGTCTTATGTTTACTTCTATCAATTATTTTTTCATACAATTGTGTTTGATTATATCTCAGGTTGTTAAGCCATTTCTTTGTTCATTGTCTTTGTTTTGTATGGGAAAGGGGAAAAATTACTGAATTTTCAGAATTCTTGCAGAATTTCTGAAAATTCTGGAAGAATTTAACAATTAATAATATTTGGAGACCCTGTCATAGAACCAAATCTCCCTTGTTTATTTCACACTGAAAATAACTTAACTGAGTTGTCAGTTTTATAATAATGAATAAACTCTTAAAATTGACACAGAATGTGTCACAATCCCCAGAAAGCTTGCTGTTTTGGACAGAGTATTTTAGTTGTGAAATTGTTCACCCTTTAGTGTTTGTTTATTCAGTTAGTAGATTCTGATTGTATCTTGTTTCTGTTAGATATCTGTGTTACCCTCCCTGTCTATCGTTCTCCATCAGCTATCTGCCCTCATTGCTTGAATTTGTCTTCCATATTCATCTGATTAACTCCACCTGTTCTTTATTCTTTCACTCTCCCTCTCCTCCTCAGTATTTAAGCAGTCTGTTTTCACCTCCTACTTTCTGGTCTTGTCTGTTTACTTCCATTGTTTTTTGTTTCCCCTGTCTGTTCTCTGTGTCCTGCCATGCCTGGGTGTAGGTTTTTGATTCCTGCATTAAACACCCACTTTTCACCACTACTGTGGTCGGCATTTGGGTCCTCGTTAAGCTGAACCTGACAGAAAAAATCAACCACAAGATAGATACAGCAGACCCATTTTTGATGAGTCAACTTCGTAAGTTCCTTGCAAACTTACTGCAACATCAAGGCCCTGCTGACTGGACCCCAGGCAGCAGCACACTTATGAGTGCAGCAACTAGTTTTGGATCCCCTGCCCTCCTCAGTAGAGTTTAGAAGATCTGTTCAAGGAAGTGAGGGGAAACTACAAAAAAGCATGGATGGAGAAACACAAACAGTCCTCTTCGTTTCAGTCACAGTCTCAGCCTACCTCTCTGCTACCCATAACTTCCTCTTCTGCCCAGTGCGGATGGCACTGGGCATGCTGCCTCAATTGATGTTGCCAGGATCGCATTAACACCTCAGCTCCTGCTTCAAAGGGTCAGCCTGACATTCAACCGATCCAATCTTACTTCCACAGAGGAGATGGTACCGGAGCCTTCTACTTCCACAGCTAAGTACTCCAGGTCTCCAGTTGCAACATAGCTCTCCATGCCCAAGTACACTGCAGCAGATGTTTCCTGTAGCTTATTTTCTCGCATCAGAGGATCACTGATCAGCAGACCAGATATTTGAGCCTCCGATTCTGCTCTTTTCCGCCAGAGGGTGCCAGAACCTGCCCCGTGCCGCTTCTGATAAAACTCGATCACACACAAAGATCTTCCTTCTTCTTGGCATTCTGCCAGTCAGGGAAGGCAAACAGCTGTTACTCCGTGGATTACCCCCCCACGCCACGTGCTCGATAACTCTTTGCTGGTTCGAAGATTACCGGAGCGAAACTATTCCCTGTGCGGACACAGGAGGTCGACTTAAAAAAGTACTTTTGGATTTCCTTTGATCAAGAGACTGAGAGCCGTCATCTCCCGGTGGTCGAAAGAGGACGACGCGTTGTTTTGGCCGAACAAGTGTCTGGCAGCCCAGAGAGAGAGAGGAAGACGAAGGAACTCTCTCAGTCCGGTCCCGCTGCTAAAGCGCACCTGCGTTCGTCAAGACGCCTCCAGGAAGCCGCGTACTCGGAGCGCTCCGGAACAGCCCCGAGGCACCATCAAAGTAACGGGATTCCCCCCCTTTTATTTCTTTGATTTCTTTTCCACCCACAGGGTGTTTCAGAAGTGCCTGGGCAGGTGTTAGAATTAATGCTTTTACTCCAAGGCGGAGTGTTTAACTGTTGAACATTTTCTGTTTGTATATGCATGCCTTATATTTTTTTATTTTTGGCTGTGTTGATTTGTGGTTTATCAATAACCCCACCGTGGGTCACTCCTTCTGCAACGCTTTTTCCATCTTCTCCCATCTTTTCCCCTCTCTGTTCTATCTTTCCTGTCCTTATCAGCAGTCAATTTTTTTGTTCGAACTCAGTTCGCGGTCTTTGTTTAAACCCCTCAGTCAGGCGCTCCCTCTCTGGCCGAGGTACCACCCCCATTAACGTAAGCGTGGTGACATCATTAGGACCTCCCTTCACGCATCACGCAAATTTGCAGAGCATACGTCATCATAGTCGCCATCTTGGGAGGGTGTCGGATGACTGAACTGTAGGTAGCTTAGCTGGAATAGCTTTTGTAAGACATCAAAGCGTCCAGTGGGACTCTCAAAGGTGTTCTGTCTGTCAATGCTGCTACGTCAAATGCCGATGTTCTGAAGGTGGTGTTAAACAACTGTGAGCTGGACTTAGATTTGCTACCGCTCATTTTAATCCATTGTTGTTTTTTTTGTTTGTTTGTTCTTTTATTTCCATATATATTTTGCATGTTTAGTTTTAGTAGTGAGTAAGATTTCCAAGGTTGTTTGAATCAGAGAATTACTGTAACAGGGAATTGCTTTTGGTTCAATAAAAACAACAACTGCGGAATAGAAATTGTTTTGTGTTCAATCCAATTCACAGTTGCATGGTTATTCAGAATTCAGAGCTACCTCCTTTTGGAGTTAACATCTGATATTAATACAGAGACACTATCATTGGATGGGTGATAAGGAATAAGGATTTAAACTCTAATTGCAGTTATATTGGGATTCTCACAGTCTGCCGGATAAACCTCTTCGGTTAAAATCCGACCAGATTATTTATTCCAGCATAAATGAGTTCATAACAGCTAATTCATTAATGCATTAGTAGTATAAATCATTACAAGCTTCTAACCTAATATCACCACCATTTGAACTATATTTTGTTATAGCGGAATTTTGAGTTGAATGACTTATTACTTAAATTATAATACCAAATTATAATTAAAAACAATAATGAGCATATTCAAACAGCTTCTGGCATAACAATCTTATAACTCATAATGAATATTATACTTTAAGCAACAATATAAATAATTGTTAGGTTTGTTATGTTTAACTGAAAGCAAAATGATATGTGAAATAACATATTTCATTTGTTTGTGGATGTACCATGTTATCTTTTTAGTCAAGCCTATTATACAATAAAAATATCATGCCACCTGTTTGTGTCACAAAATGGTTTGTGCATTTATGGTTTTTATTTCTAAATATGTAAAAGTTAAACTGATATCCTCCAAACCATCCTGATAGCGGCATTCAGTAAAATTACATTTTGAACTCATATGTTAGAATTTTGTGCTTCACAGATCTCCACCTGGATTGAATTTCCTCCAAATATTTGTTTTCGTTGGCTTAAGACAATTGCTTTTTGTTTCCAAAGCTTCATCTCCTCCCTTTGACCAAGCATCCATGTGACAGCCGATTCTCCCATTGGCTCACGTGGCTGTGATAAATTAGCGTAGTACCGGGCAAATATTAATCACATTGTCACCGTGGCTGAGGAGGAAAGCAGTTTAGTACTGCAGCCACCATGCAGCCTCATTTATCAAACCCTGGAGCTCTCATCCTGTGCTTTACCCTCCTGCCTGCTGCCTGCAAAACACAAGCTGTTCCCACCCAGTTTTTTTCTGCTGCCAGAACTGCCTTCAACTGTTTCGTGAGTGTTGTTGCTGCTTCCCATTAGGCTCACCAAAAATCTGCTTACATGAATATGTATTTTAGCACATATTCATGTATAAGGTACTGAGTAGCTTATACATGAATGTGTGCTACAACAGTTTCTTGAAAATGACTGCAGACTTGCACAAGTGTAATTAATCAAAAACAAAACTACATTGTTATAGTATTCTCAATATCAACTGAAAATTATCTTAAATATGGCTAACATATTTAACTGCAGCCTACTCTGGAAGCTATGTTTCCATTGCAAGTGATTCTCTCAATTTATCTATGTAGAACGTGAGAAACAGATCCCCTGCCCTGAATTTGGCACCTGTGCCTGTTTTCACATATATTCTCAGAGAGCTCATATCTCAGCCTAAAAATTCCTACCTATAGGTGCCTTAGCTTAAGAGTGATTCAGATCACTGCTGAGAGCGACTGAGTAAGGAAATTACAGAAGTTTTTATCTTAGTGAGGAGGCGTGGTTGACCCCATTGCTAAGTGTGACACTCTAAGAGCTGTGATTGGTTGATAGTACAAGAAAAAAAAGTGCTCCTAGTAATGCAAGGAGAGAAATTAGACTGGATCACAAAATGTGTGTTAAACATATTCTTTGTCACACAGCATCAATGCATCCTCATCATTGTTTTGATTTGCCTTTATTTACTCGACGGTCATTTTACTACTTCATCTATTTGATATCAATGCGCTCTTACTGGGATTGCATGCTTGAATAAAGCGGTCGTATTTGGCAAAATGAGCGACATGAAATGGAGGGAAAAAAATGGAAAAACCGAACAGCAGCGCACCTGTCCAGTTATCTCTGGGAGGAGAAGAAGTGTTGAAAGTTAAATTGGTGCCTGGATCACAGCACAAATACACAGTTTAAAGCGTATTGCTGCAGATCAAGGTGCCTTTTACTCTGAAAAGTGAGTGCTCCATGCAGCTATCAAAGCGAGGAGATGGCATCACATAAGCAAACTGAGATGACCATTTAGGCTACTAAAATTATCATGCAATACAGAAAATACTTTCTCAACTCCTTTATCTATCTATCTATCTATCTATATATATATATATATATATATATATATATATATATATATATATACTTTGTACATTTCTCCACTTTTTATTCATGATTATCCAAAATGATTCTATAATTCTTTTATCCTCCATAAAATTAAGTTAGGTAGAAAGCTGTGCATTCAATCTGACGGGCCTTTGAAAGTAATTAATTTCCCCCTATGGGAATGATTGTCAGGGTTTAGTTTTGATCTGGCTTTGGTTTACTATTAGTTTTCAGTTCTTCCTCCTTGTCAGGGTTTAGTTGTGATCTGGCTTTATTTACTGTTAGTTTTCAGTTCCTCCTCCCTCTCTCACTCAGCTTACCCTTCACTGCCTCTGCAATCAGTCACACCTGTTGGTCATTAATTAGTCAGACTCACTTCACCTGTTGTGCTACTGATCCTGCTGTGAATCTGGCCTGCAAGTATTCACCCTGTTGTGCTACTGATCCTGCTGTGACTCTGGCCTGCAAGTATTCACCCTGCCGAGCTGCTGGTTCTGTTGTTACTCTGACCTGCAAGTCTTCACTCTGCCGTGTTGCGAATCCTGCTATGCTCTGGTCTCCAAGTTCTCACTCTGCTGTGACTCTGGTCCTGCTTGCCAGCTCCTGCGCACATCTACACCTCTGCTCCAGTCCACTCCTGCCTTTCTGGTTTCACCTGCCATTATCCATCTACCTTTCAATAAACTCAATTTTAGCTCTGTGTGTGCGTGCTCTGTCCGGGTTCATCCAAAGACAAATCATGACAATGATAAAGTTTATCTTTAACATAAAGAAGTGTATGTGCTTTCCTCCACTTTTTAGGCAGTGGATCAGCTCTTTTTCCACCATCTTCCCTGCTTCGGACATTCTTAGGCTCATTAAAAGTCCTACTCACTACTCCTAACATTTTGTCACTTTAGGAGCTCCATTAAGGCCCAAGATGCTTTGTAAATAGTTTATTTTATCAAAGTAAAATCTTAGAATTTGGGAAATTCTGGGATTTTTCCTGAAATTACGTCACTAAGAGCTACTTTTAGTGTTAGGAATCTTTGTGATACTACATATTCACAAATATGTAGTTTCTTTTCTTCACATACCTCATTAACTATGTCTATTAGGGCAGTAAAGACTAATACACGTTTTTAAAAGATGAACAAAGATATACTGAGGAATAAAAAAGATCACTTATTTTATAATCCATTCAAGGATGTGTGATGCACAGTGAAAATAGTGCAAACATTTGAAGGTGAATATTGTCAAATTGCACTGCTCCTCAGATTTGCACATCCCACGAAAATAGCTTTTGCTCTACATGTGGGAGCAATCTGCAGGGTAGGAACATAGTGGCCCAGCATGGGGCAGTCGCTCACCACAGGGATGTTTAAACTTCGACAAAATTATATTACATAAATAGAAAAAAGCAGACATGTCAGGAAATTTCTTCACCAGCTTCTGCTGAATGTGTAATATGTACCAAAAGTAGCAGCAGTTAACAAAGTAAGCAAGTTCACATTTATGTAAAAACAAAAAAGGAAAAAAAAAAATCTTATCTCACCACATTGCTCTGAGCTCCATTTGGTTGAATTAAAGGTGCCTGTTATAAATAAAAACCTGCCCCCCCTAAGTTCCTCCTGATTGGCCTTGATGGGCTACAGCTGTCCAGCGTCTCCTGCTGGTCACACCCTGTCATGGAAGAGGTGAAACACACACACATTTATTTATATCCTGTGGATATAAATAGAACTGTGTGTATCAGTAAACTTTTATGGAATGTCCAGAAACATATGAAACATTTTTAAAAAAAATTGTTTTTTTTTCTCTATGGAAATACAACATATGGACATTGTTCAGTTTCAAAAGTAAAGACGTTTGATTCATCCTTTCTCTTTCAACCTACCTGACATTTTATAATTACTTTGGCTCAGATTCATGGGCACAAAATATTTTGGCCATGTGTAAACAATGGACTTGGCTATTTACTCTGGCAAATCGTTTTGGATTAATTTCCCATACTGCACTACAATTTAAAACTGCTGTATTTTCACTTCAGCAATTGAACCAAGGTTTTTGACTTTGGAGGTGGTTGCAGTCTCGGTAAATACTTTTACCCCTCCTATTACAGAGTTTTCTTGCACTTAGGAACAGAGGACATAGTTTTAATTTTGAGTGAACAGTTCCATGTGGAAAAAAATAGAAAAACACAAAAACATAAACATTCAATCATCTTCAGTTTATGTTTAAAATATTGCATATAATATAAGGCTTATAAGATTTACTCTTGAAAGTGGCCAGTTTTGCATTTATTTTAAACAATATGATATGATGAATTTCAAAAGAATGATGTGAAAACTATGTATGTTGTATATAAGTAAATCATATGTTAATGAATGTTTTCCATACATGTTTTGTACATCTTTTTCATTTATTAAAAAATATAGTAATTGCACAGGTAGAAGTTGGCCAGAAGTTCTCTAATCAGAACTGAACTGAGCTACATGTCCAACATCCAACTTCTCACAGGCTTTAACAAAGAATGCAATTCAGTTAGACCATATATGTACAAACAATGACTGCTGTCCAGCTTGATTGTTGGCTGCTAATCATGCATTGCTGTAAATTATTGAAAAAGGGAGCTCATTTTGGCTTTCTGAGCTGATACGAAAACTTTCTAAACACTTGAAATTGGATAGAGGTTGGTTAGAGAACATTAGTGAATAAACAGCAGTGTGAAGAGCAAAAAACACAACAACCAGATTAGTATATTTTTGAATTGGCTTAAAGTGGGAATAGCTTATAAAATAATATTCCTAGCTTTTGACATCTTATGAATTCTGCTAAGTCCATTATCTGCAAATGGAAAGAATATGGGCCAATCACAAAAAATTGTTATTCAACTAAACTGACTTTCCAAGCAAGGAGATCCTTTGTCACTCTGGAAGAGCTGCAACACAGCTCACAGTGAGAATGTGTTGAAAGGAAAACTATTAGTTGTGCGTTCTACAGTTTTTTAGCCTTGCCTGCAAGCTGAATTCTCTCGGTATTTTTGCATTCACAAACAAATGAGATTCCATCTTGTCCTGCCCCCCATAACCATTCAAGACTGACCAAAATAAACATGGCAGCACAGGAGGATGCATGTGTAGCTGCTGCTAGCACATTTGTTTAGTCAGAATCCACGATTGTCACGAGCTTCACTATCAAAATAAGTGCGCCTTGAACAGCATAACTTGTTGTGGCTTCTCATGGCACCTGTTGCTTACGACAGTTCCATTTGACCCCGTGATTGGCTAAAATGAACCTTTTGGTAGGTGGGCACAAGATGTTGCTTCGCCTAATCAGCTTGGAAAGTACTGCTGATTAGCCCTCCTTTCACCAAACTGATTCAATGGGAGCAGACCCAGATTGATAATGTGCACAACGGAGAGCTCTAGAGATTATTAATCTGGTTTGCTAGATAATAAAAATGTGTCCTTTTGGAGGAGTGGCAAGAATAAAGCCATTAAGGGAAGAAAACCAATACACTGTAATGAAAAAGTAATTTCCTGCCAAACTGACAGGATACTCTCCATTAAACACAGACTGCACTCGAGCTATTTTTCAAAATTTATATGGGAAAAACATCAGTCTCTAAATATACCAAGCCAGAAGAGACCAAGCCCCAAACACTTGCAGTTGTAATTGCAGTAGAAGTTGGTTCTTTAATTCTTAGTTAAAATAATAACTCAGATGGTTGAACACAAATGCACACCACACTTCCCAATAAAATTAATTCATGTTGGTCGCGGTAACATAACAAAATATGGAAAGGTTCAATGACTATGAATACTTTGGGGAGGCACCCATTAATCACATATAGACACATACTGCTCAGAAAGTAGTGCCTCTTACCAAAATATACTGATGCCCGTCCCTGTGGAATAGCACACTGACCTTGTGCAAAGCTAAGTTGCAGTCTTCAAAGTACATTATAGGCCAAGATTTCACCCTGTAGCCTCATCCCCCTCATGGCCTGCTCCAAGATTCTTCCTAATTTCGCTTCATTGTCAGAAATCACTGTTCTAGAAAAGGGACTTATTCAGTGATACCACGGGGAGTGCTTTACCCATTAGTGGGCAGTGCAGTGACCTTCAGAAAGTCCATTCATTATCCTTTCCTTTTGTTGGACTCTTTCTTTGCGAATGAAAGTATTTGCCAAAAGGAGTGAGCATTGTCAGTTCAAATTCATCTTCTAAATGGACAAAAGAAATGTTGCCAAATGAAGATACATTACTTCATACAGTACACCAATAATACACAGAGGGATATCAGAGCAATGTGTGTGAATGTCACTTAAGAGCAGAACCGTTAGAATCCCAACACCCTCCAGAAATGACAGGGGTCACTTTCACCCTGTTGGTGCATATGCATCAGTAATGACGATGACATTTAAAAAGCTGTATTTTGTTCCCTTTTAAGGGTTCTAAGATTTATAAGTAGAATAGCATTTGGCAAAAAGCTGTACTGCATGAAAAGACAATTTATTTCTTCATATTTAGAGACTAAAGTTTTAGACTGAATGTTCTGTTCTATTATTTTAATGCAATAATTTATGTTTCTATCATTTAAGTGGAGTGGATTATTAATTGAATAAAAGTATCAAATTTCATTATTCAAGCTATTATGACAATCAAACTTGTATAAACAGTTTAGAAACTGATTTCTTTAAGGCATTTATCTTTGTCAATTCAAAAATGCTTTACTAATCCCAAGGTGAAATTAAATACCACACTAAATTAAATTGCCTATAAACCAAATCAGTCAAACTTTGTTGTCCAGTTTTTCCCTCTGCAACTGTTTGCCAACCAAGAGATGTGGACGCTTGCTTGTCATTTTGGGCCCTTTGCCACCCTTTTTTAATTTTCAGGGTTGTGTTCTTTTCTTACATAACTTATTATTTAAATAATTTTCAGTTAATAGTATACTGTAAGGAAATTCTACTCAATAAATCAATATCAAAGTTTCTTAGTCATAGTTGTTTCATAGTATGGCTCTGCAGTGTACACAACGCTGTTAAAACATTATGTTTTTGAGCTGTGAGAAATGAGAAATAAACCCTTTCAAATCCTTTTATACAGATAATGTGACATGCAGTCAAATTCAAGTAAAAAACAAATATGTAACAAAGAACAAAATAAAAACATAAAAAGCTACAAGAACTTTAATGAATACACGTGCTCAATCTTGAAACCTTATACTTTGGTCAAGCACCTTCTCATTTAATTTTAGTCTTTAGTCCTCTTGAGTTTACACCTACCATCAATTCAATCGGCTCTGATTGAATTTTCCTAACATTTGCTCCTTTTTTATCCCTTATTGAAGTCAGTCTCACTTTCTCACTGGGTCCTTTGGCCTGATTACTATATCTAGCATTTCTAGGATCGGAATTAGAATGACCCTTTTCACAAGTAGTTTTTTTACACATACAAGGAATTTGCTTTGATGATAATTTGGTAAATATAGACAAACATACAGTTGACATAAGTAAATTTAGAAATATATAATATGGAATAAACAAAAACAAATGCAAGTTGTATATGAAAAATAGAGAAATTGATAAGAATTAGATAGATAGACACACACACACATAAATATTTTATTTAGCAAAATATAACATATAGAATATACCCACACAACACAACTAAAAATATGTGCAAAATGCCAGGTTTGTGTATGATGCGAAATGAAATAGAACAGTACATGTATGGAGACATTTGTACTAGTTGTAAGGGGGAAGTGTCATTTGGGGGACCTGAGCCTTGTTAATGAGACTAGCTGCAGACAGGAGCAGTGTTTTTGTGGTGAGAAGTTTTGGTCCTAATGGACCACAGCCTCCTGCCAGAGGGGAGAGTCTGAAAGAGTTTGTGTCCAGGATGGGTGGGGTCAGCAGCAATCTTTCCTGCTCTCCTCAGAGTCCTGGAGGTTTACAATTCTTAAGGAGAAAGGAGATTATAGCTAATCGCCTTCTCTGCAGAGTGAATGATATGCTGCAGCCTGACTGTCCTTGGTGGTCACATGAGCGTACCAGATGGTGATGGAGGAGGTGAGGATGGACTAAATGATGGTGATGTAGAAGTGCACCATTGCTGTTTCTATGCAGTAATATGTCAGCTCGGACTACGGCTCTCAGCATGAAAATGCTCAGGCTGTGACTTTGATTCCTCCCAAATGTATAACCCGCTGAAGCCTGGAGCAGTTTGTCCTCTTCCCACTCTTCTACTGTAGCAGAGAGGATTCCTACCATCTCAGCTGAGAACCCTACACCTGAACACGCGGTAGACCCGGTGATCGACGTTTTTGCTGGACAAAAACCGCACATCACCCCTTACCCTTCAAAGACAAGCTTAAGTGCCTTGAAGTTTGGAGCCACCAGACAACTCTATGAAGTATCCCTATTTCCCTCTGTCGTGAAATTGACAGACGAGGTCCACACTTTAATTAAATTAAGGAGCACGACCCCAAGGGGAAGACAAATAAATTCTCTTTCCTTTCTATCATTTGACAAGGTTGATGTCCTTATCTGCCTTGGCCAGGCAAATCCCAAGGACCACTACCACAACCAGCGTCTTAGACAGACCGGGCAAGCCGGCGCCTCTTCGCTGATACTGAAGCTGGTGAGACATGGTAAGGAGCTTCCAGCCTCGGGGCAAGCTATACCACGTTTCTGGGCCTACCTAATCGACCTCCCAACCGGGAGCACCAGAAGGAAAGAAAAACCCTTTCATCTCTTATAGATCTAGAAATCAATACTGGCCTTGGCAGAGGTTTTATTTAGAAGTAGGTTTAATGTTTGTGTTTTACTCCAGGAGGAGTTTTGTGACTGAATTACTGTGATAGGCTGCTTATTGTGCTTTATTTTGGTTTCTGTGGGATAGCCACGCTGACAGCTGGATTTTATCAATAAACTTCAATCTCTTTTTGCATTCTTCTCTTCTCTCGCTCTTATCCTGTTCGTTGTATTTCCAACAGATTTTGTTTGAAGCTCATTCATAGTCTTAGTGCAGCCATTTTGGGCCTACTTGGGCTAACCATTGTTACCTCTAGCTCACTGTCTGAAAACCATGCCATCATGCTTCCTGGTCGCTATCCTTGACACGTGAAGTTGTTACCAATACGTCAACATGTGACCAAAGCCTCAGTGGGGCATCTCTATATGAAGGCTGCTTAGGAGCTTGTTATGTATAAAAAAAAAAATAATATATATATATATATATATATATATATATATATATATATATATATATATATATATATATATATATATATTGCCTTGTCTATCATTACTTCTCCCTGCAATAAACTCTTCAATAACTTAACTCTGTGTCTGGCTGAATATCGGGTTCTCCAGCACTACTCATAATAGTAAGCTGCTAAAACGTACAGCACCCTCCAGATTTACTGGCATTACAGATAAAGATATGTAAAAATCCTTAAAATAAAGTTCTTCTTTATTTAAGTAGTGTAATTTCGCATGGAAAATCCAATTAATGTTAAATTAACTTAATTCTATTTAACTAACTCATCTATTAATTAACTCAATTCGTTTCATTGTTACAGGTCAGCATCTTCTTGAGTACTTTGTGTTTAAGTCTCGATTTTTTTTCTTTCAGGCTGTTTTTAATGCTGCCATTGCTGTGTATTTTGTCATTGTTGGCATGTTATTATTACCTTCACCTGATTTCCTCCAGACTGTAGCCTCTTTTTCACACCACCTAATGAGAATTGCATTGCAAGTATTAGACAAATTACAGAGAAATGCTTTCTGGCTGAGAAATAATTGCTCGCCAACCAGTTTATCACTCAGTTCTTATTTAGGTTAATTGATATGATATATGGATGAAAAGTTTCATACATTGCTTCAAAGTACCTCCATATAGCACTTCTTTAGTGAACAAAAACAAAATAATAAAAACAAAATGTGTGTTTAAATCTCAACAGTCTAACAGTCAAGTCAGTTAGCGGTTGACCTACACTTGTCATGGATATGACTGCCATAATAATTTTGGGCTTTTAGTGATTGACTTGAACATTTTTTTCAGGATTTGATGGTAATACAGCAAACAACCTCACATATTTTTAAAAGTAAGAATTTACTGCTCGTGATTGGATTTATTATAGATTTTTACAAATCCACACAGAGTCCAAATTATAAATACAGCCTTAAATATACACACTCACCCTCACTAATAACCTACCTGGATATTTGACCACTCTTCTTATGAGAATTGTTAGAGATTATAGAAAATGTGTGGTGTCATGGCAAAGATGTGGATTTTGTTAATAAATTTTTAGTAGGGTTGCTCTCTGGGCCATTCCAGAAAATGTTAACCGAATATAACCCCTCCAAATCCACTTTTCATGTAAGTTTGAAATGATTGGTCCATTGGAATACAAACATTTCATTTACAAACAGTTGATGATTTAAGATGAGGAATTTGGAGGTACTTCTCATTCTTTATTTGTCCACCAGTATTGTGCAATGCACCAGTACATAATCAGAAGAAATTTCTTCAGGTTGTCCTCCCAATGTTTGAAAGACAAAGCTCCAACTTGCATTATCTTATTTTATTGTAAATGTTGATGTTTTTTATACCTGTGTTTGCTCTGCAAGAGAAGGCTTGTTTCCATGTGAAAATGCTAATCCAGAAGTCACTATGCCTACATTCACACTGCAGGTCTTGATGCTCAATTACGATTTTTTGCTAAAATCCGATTTGTTTGCAAGATCATTCATACTACTAATTAAATGCGTCTGCCATCAGACTTCTGTCTGAACGGTTCTCAAACCCAAAGTGATCCACATGCGCAGATAACAGAAGCACACGGTTTATGGAAATAATAACGGATGTAATTGTTACTAGGAGTGTTCAATAGGCTAAAAAACAACAACAACATAATAGCGGATACTGGCTTGTCTGTGTTATTATGATGCTGTTGAGTAATTTTCTTTTTTTCTCTTTCCACATGCAAAGTAAATCTGGCAGAAAACCCTAAGTTTATACACAGCAAAGATACTTCACATCTCACTGCACAGTATAGGAACTGTGAGAGCAAGTGTTCTTTATTGCACATGTTTTAACATGTTAGATAAGAGTAACAGATGTCTAGAAGGAGTTAGTTTTAGCTCAAATGAGTGTAGAGGGAATGAGTTCTAGTTCACACCAACTCCTGACATTTTAAGCATTGTTGATGCATGAGTTTATTTTGGTTGTTTAGAAGATCCAAACTGTCACGACTCAAGGGTGTTATGTTTTGACTTTCATCTGTGTTTTCATTTCGATCTTCTTATTAGGTCTTGCCTTATTTATTTCTCTTCTGTGTTCATTTGGGTTAGTTTGGTATTGCCTTATCTGTTTTTTGTACTTTTTTTCTATCAGATGCAACCCTGAGTTTAGTTTTGTTTCTGTTCCTTTTTCTGTCACTCTGCCAGCTGCTCCACCTCTCCAAATTGCTCCACCTTCTCTGCCTCAGCTGCAGCTCATTCCCTCTTAACTTCTTTGGTTTGCTTGTCATTTTTCTCCCCTGCCTCAGTTTATTTATAACAACCAGTCTGTTTGTTCCACACTGGCTCTTTTCGTTTACAGCTCATGCCTAATGCTTTTTTGCCTCTGCTTTTGTGTTCCGGACTCTGCAACCTGCCAGTTCATCTGCTGTAGTTTTTTCACTCTATTCACCATGCTGCTCCTGGGTTCCTGTCTGCACGTTGGTCCATAAACTCCATGTTATGTGACACAAACAAACGTTTATTTTTTTCATACAGTCTTCAGCAATTGTTCTCACCCATTTGCATGCCTAAACTCACTGTCAGAGGTCTCAGAAAGCAATGAAGACAGACTGAGTTTGAATCACTCAGAGAACATTTTGAAGTGGTCTAGAACATAAGCAGCTGCACTGATATAAAACTTTAATTAGAGTGCATCCTGGGCAACACTGCAGGACAACCTTGTCACCCAATCTGTCCTCATGTAAATGGGAAAACCCGCCAAAATATCTTCCCCTGGCGTTTGATGTTCAGAAAATAATTTATTCTGGGTAATATACCCTGTGTCTATCATTAAGAGAAGACCTGCTGTGTCTGTTTATTTATGCAATGCAAGTGAACACAACATCAGAGAATAAAGTGCCAGAACTTCACGTTTATTTTGAGAATACTAGCAGTGTCTTCTTTGTTCTTTTCCTCTCTGGCATACAACAACAAATCACTGTTGGCCGGATATACAGTTTTCCAATTTGTTTTACATACATTGCATACCATATAGTGGCTCACTGACATATTTAAAACCCCATTTTCCACTTCTTTTTCACTTTACAACACTAAACTTGGAATGCTACGTCATAGACCAACACAAATCATCACATAATTGTGAAGTGGGAGGATATTGAATTTTTTTAACCTTTAAATAACTTTCCTATCTAATGCACCCCGATAAAATCTAGTGCAACCACATGCATTCAGAAGTCACCCAATTACTACACAGAATCTAGCTGTTTGAAGTTCCTTAGACATTCCTTAGACATTTTTTAGAGAACGTTAGTGAACAAATAGCATCACCAAGAGACACGGCAAATGGGCCAGGGGTAAGTTGTGGAGAATTTTAAAGCTGGGCTGAATTATTATACAATATACCAAGCATCCCACAAAGCACTGCTCAATCTATCTATAAATGTAAACCCGCTGAGATATGAAGGTCAGCTTCAACCGAAAGGCCAGGCAGGGAAGGTATAAATAAGAAAGGGAGGCTAAAGGACCACAACTCTGGAGGAGCAGTAGAGCAGCTTAGCTGTGGCAATCTGTTGAAAGGAAAACTATTAGTTGTGCATTTCACAAATCTAGCCTCTATAACAGAGTGACAACTACTCCTGTTGAAGGTTTGCTACAAGTTGTATAGGGAAAATAGCATGGAGGAACATGGAAGAAGAAGCTCTGGTTAGATGGGACTAAAACCAAAACAAACCTACATGCAGAATACATTTAGGGACAACATTCACAAAATACTGCCGATAACTCTGATCATTATATTTGGTGGGGGCAGCATCTTGCTGTTGCCATGTTTTTTGTTTTTTTTTTCCTGGAGGGTCAGCAAAGTTGTTCAGAGTTAACAACTTCCATGTCATTAGGGGGGTTAAGGTCAAACCATATCATCGCTATATCCTGATGAAAATCCGCGGCAAGACTTAAAAAGTGTTGTCCAGAGATAATATCAATCCAGTCTGATAGAAGTGTGACACTGTGTAAAAATGACAGTCATAACTATCTTACCATGACTAACAAATATATACTTTTTGCCTCTCACGTTGCACTTGCATTTTACAAAACAAAGTTTTTTTTTCTCCCTCAAAATATAGTCTCTGAACAATCAGTGTTGAAAAAATGATATCAGAAAAAAATGTTTGACAGCCCATCCTTTTTTATGGTAAAAAATAAATCTAAATAATATAAAATGAAAAGACCGCTCATTTTCATCTGGTGCAAAACTCTTCCTCTTCCTTTTACATATCAATGTGAGAACCTTTTAAATTTACATTAAGGAAAATGCATTCCTTTAAGGTATCTAGGCAAGTAAATTTGTTTTGTTTATTTTCATTAAAACAAGCCAAATCATTTAACAACATAAAAAAACAACTTAACTTTTAAGTCTCGAAAGAGCTGACAATAGCAAGCTTTGCTACTTGAAATGATTTGGTGCTGTATGCTGAGGTCCATCTTTTAGATCAGGAAAGATAGATGGCTAACATTATGTTTTCCTTCTTCACCTCTCCTCTGTGACCCACCTTCACTCTTCCCACCTCCATTCTTAAACTTTTTGCAAGAAATTTGTCTGAATCACCTTTTAATTCGCCTATTTTTTAGACTATAAGTCACACTTTTTTTCGTAGTTTGGCTGATCCTGCGACTTATATTCAGGTGTGATTTATATATCAATTTAAAATGGTAATTCATATTGACCAGTATGAACCAAGTAGTAAACATTACCATGTATAGCCACAAGAGGGCTCGCCAGGCTTATGAAAACTATCCTGCTCCTGTACCACTTAAAAATGAATTGAAACATTAACTTATTGACAACAAAGACTGAACACATGTTTGTATGTTGTTTTGTTTTTTCAGTTTGCGTGATTCAGCTCGAAGGGCCCAGACCACGACAGAACCCTGTTATTAGGCTGTCTGTGAAGCTAATAACAACTAGAGCTAGCTTACAGGTGTGCTGTCCGGGTGTTTTACAACTTCGCTAATGAACGTGATCTTTATGTCGCTCTGAAACATCCGTGTCATACTATTAGCTTAGTATGTAGCACCGCTATGCTCACTGTCTAATTTAGGGCGAGATTTTAACAAATGCGCTGGATAAAACCTTGCTGGTTGGAGCTAAGTTTCAAAAGAACTTGAAAGTGGTGTCAGACCAGCAGAAAATTCAGTCAAGTGTAAGGATTCCTAAGGTGTAGAGAATCACACATGTCCATAAATAGCTGTGTACAGTTGTGCGTAATTGTGGAACGATGTCAGCTTTGGCACCGCTGGAGGAAATCGGCAATGGAATAATGCGGAGGGAGCAAGTTTTCAGGACCTGCTGGCACATAAAGAATGGCTTATTAGTTGGTTTAGATTGGCCAGGGTAATCGTCTTGGAGCTCTGCGTAGAACCAGGACTAGTGTTACAGAGACACTAGGAGGAACCGTGTGTTGCCGGTTATATGCTGTGTTCTTTGCCAATGGAGCTGTTCAGAGGAAGTTGGCTGACAGGCGGAGTATTTAACCCTGCCATGCCAGCCATACCTCTATGTTGCTTGGATATATAAAAGTCCCCTTAACTGTGCTTGAATAGAAGTATATCTAGCAGCAGGATGTTTTGCAACAATGAGCAGACAAAATGATAATGCAGATAAGAGTTAATCAGTGCAATAGAGTTCACAGTACCAATATAAAGTGACAAGTTTTGTATGTATGGGGGGGACTATTGGTAGTGTAGTAGTTTTATGACATTTGTAATGAAGCTGTTGTGGATTCTGGTTGTTCTGCCTTTGAAGCTGCTGAACCTTTTTCCAGAGGGCAACAGGGAGAACAATCCATGATGGGGATGGGAGGCAGTGAGTGCGGTGAGGTTCGTGACTGGTGAGGTACCGATGACTGGGATTAACAAATACATGAATGCAACACACACTTTCTTATTTCAAGTTTCAAAATCAGAAATACTTCAATAATCCAAGAGGGAAATTATTTGTGTTACACGCTCCTGATATACAAACAACATATACACTCCTGATCAAAATCTTAAGACCAGTCAAAAAATTGCAAGAATTTGCATTTTGCACTATTGGATCTTAAGAAGGTTCTAAGTAGAGCTTCAAAATGTTAAAAGGACAAATCAGTGCAAGAGACAAGAACATTTGAGCAGGGAATTGTCTGAAAACTGCATTTATACTCAAACATGATTTTTTCAGCTGATCAAAAGTTTAAGACCATAGCTCAAAAAAACCCGAAAACCCCCCAAAACAGAAATCAAAATGTCAAAAAAAAGGACTCAGTAATGAGTAGCTCCACCATTCTTGTTGATGACTTCAAACAATCGTTTAGGCATACTCGATGCCAGTGTTTCCAGGAGGCTAGTGGGAATGTTGCTCCAAGTGTTGAAGATGGCTTCACGAAGGGCATCCATTGTCTGGAACTGATGTCCATTTTTGTAAAATTCCCTTGCCATCCATCCCCAAATGTTCTCAATTGGGTTTAGATCCGGGGAACATGCAGGATGGTCCAAAAGAGTGATGTTATTCTCTTGGAAGAACTCCTTTGTCAGGCGGGCATTGTGAACTGCAGCATTGTCCTGTTGAAAAACCCAATCATTACCACACAGACGAGGGCCCTCAGTCATGAGGGATGCCCGCTGCAACATCTCCACATAGCCAGCTGCTGTTTGACGCCCCTGCACAACCTGAAGCTCCATTGTTCCATTGAAGGAAAACGCACCCCAAATCATGATGGCGCCCCCACCACTGTGCCGTGTAGAAAACATCTCAGGTGGGATCTCCCTGTCATGCCAGTAATGTTGGAAGCCATCAGGACCATCAAGGTTAAATTTTTTCTCATCAGAGAAGACAACTTTCTTCCACCTTTCAATGTCCCATGTTTGCTGCATCCTTGCAAAGTCCAAACGGGCAATTCTGTGGCGTTGAAGAAGACGTGGCCTTTGAAGACGTTTTTTGTTTCTGAAGCCCTTCTCTCGCAGATGCCGTCTGATGGTTATTGGGCTGCAGTCAGCACCAGTAATGGCCTTAATTTGGGTAGAGGATCGTCCCGTGTCTTGACGGACAGCCAATCGGATCCTGCGGCTCAGAGCTGGTGAAATTTTTTGGGGTCTACCACTTGACTTTTTTGTTCCATAACCCTCAGAATCATTTTAAAAATGCAAAATGACTGTCTTACTGCGTCCAACCTCAGCAGCGATGGCACGTTGTGAGAGGCCTTGCTTATGCAGCTCAAAAATCCTACCACGTTCAAAGTCAGTGAGCTTTTTTGCTTTTGCCATCAGGAGGTCTTGACAGTGTAAAGACTTCACAGAAAATGACATGGAATCCAGATGTTTGCACAGCTTTTGGCTTTTAAAGACTATGGTCTTAAACTTTTGATCAGCTGAAAAAATCATGTTTGAGTGTAAATGCAGTTTTCAGACAACTCCCTGATCAAATGTTCTTGTCTCTTGCACTGATTTGTCCTTTTAACATTGTGAAGTTCTACTTAGAACCTTCTTAAGATTCAGTGTTGCAAAATGCTAATTCTTGCAAATTTTTGACTGGTCTTAAGATTTTGATCAGGAGTGTATATATATATATATATATATATATATATATATATATATATATATATATATATATATATAAAACATAGTGATGATGATAATGTGCAAAAGAGTGCAAAATAATGAATAAATGTCAATAATGTTCAGTCACAATTAAAGAGAATTAATTTTGACCTTAGTTTAAACATTTAGTTGTTTAAAAAACTGTTGACAACCGTTTAATCCATTCATTACTTTTCAACAGTATAGTAGCAGGAAAAACAGAAGCTTTCTTTTTTTAGCTAAAATGTATGCATTAATGCATTATGTAATTATGTTACACAGTGCATATTTGTGCAGTTCCTATTTATTGTTTTATGTGGATTTTATTCTGTTTGTGTCATGTTCTTACTTTATTTTCTTGCATAGTTTTAGATATTTTAAGTTTGATGATTTTATTGCATGATTTTAGTTTTGTTTGCATGAAACTGTTTTACTGCTTCAGTTTTAAGGGTTCTCAATAACCACTGGTATTTCCTTCATGTGGACAAACAAAAAAAAAAACTTGCCATAAAGAGACTAAATATCTCAGTATGAAACATTGTAAATGAGACAAACATTTAATTTTAATAATGGTAGATTAAGCATTAAACAACTGGTCACAGAATAAAATAAAGGCCATGTTTGCATGGGTCCTTGCTATGTGCTCTATTTTATGCAGTTTACTTCATGATGCTGAAGGTGCCAGCTAGTCATCAAAAGTACAGATCCCTAAAATTGAGCAAAACACCACTTTTGACCTACATAGGGCCTTAATGAGGGAAAATTAAACTTAAGCCACATTTCTCTGCTCCAGTTATGTTTATATTTAGCTTTTTTAATACAATTACAGTGTTAGTACTGTTACTCATTAGCATTCATGTTCTGTGCTACTCCATGTGAGTCTGTATTGATTTATCCCCCCTCCTGTTTCTGAAGCCCATTGAACCCAAATCTCTGATGGTGCTGATTATCTTCAGGGAGCCTCTGAATCAGCAGGATGGTGTTCTGACCAAAAACCCTGAGTTCCCACCTTGACTGACCTCGCCTTCACCCCCATCACCACCGGCTTTCATTAGAGAATCAGGGCTGCATTCCACATTATTCCAGCTGGCCCACTGTGTATTGCTGTTTTCATTCCAGCCTCCATAATTAATTGGCCTTGATGAGCATCGAGATGGTTACTAATTGGTCGGTTAGGGATCTCTTTCACTTCATTTTTTTAATGTGGGGATAACAATCCTAATTTTAAACGATTCTGCTTAAATAGAGTGTATGAAGTTCCTCTGTGGTGACAGTTTGTCCTTGCAAATCCTAAATATTTATTAGTGCATAAATGTTTGATTCATTATAGGTTAAAATGTTGTTGTTTATAGCATTTAGGCTAAACAAATTAAGCTCTTACTTATTCTTACAAGTCTTTGGTCCAAGACATTGACAAGAAACTCGTCCAAATGACACGTGAACAGAAGGAAAAAAAACAGTAAAATGCATTCATTCTCATTATTTTATGTTGTGTCTTGCAGACATAAATTTGCTAAGCAGCCCCTGCTGGAGACTTCTGGTTTTATTAAAATGATAAGTTCACAGGTACTTAAAGGTATAGAGTCTGCATTTTTTTCAGAAAGGTCATTAAGAAACGTCCATGTCCCTTTTTGAATAGCTATGCATGCACAAGACCGTCTTACCTGCTCTTCCACTCCTCGGGGATTGCATGAAAAAAATCTACTCTGGTTTTACTTTTTTATCTTTCTACTGAGGCCTTCCTCTTCTTCTCACAAACCTGTACGTAGTTTGCTTCTTGCAACTCTCAGCCATTTTCAAAATATACAGTGAGAGCAGCAGAGCTTTTAAGAATGGCTAACACCGAAGCTAACCGGATACATAAACACTAGAAGTGCACATGCGCAGCCAAAAAGCAGAAACTGACAACAAACGAGCACGGACATTGGTGTTATGTGAGCGCATTAGAATGATTGCCATGTGGGACAACCAATAGATAAGGCGATACCACTGGAACTCGGAGGATAGAGGGGGAGCGTGGCCAGGACGAGACATGAAGGCATCTGATTGGTTCTTTCCATTTGGAGCGAATGACAGGATTGGTCAGAGTTTTACAGGCCTGCAGCTTTCACAGAGATCTAATATTTTAACCTCCTTTCTCTGAATGCATAACATATTGACCACTGTCAGGATGGAAGGATCATTTCACACAGTATAACAAAAAAGTGTTTCTGAACAGGATTATCAACTCTAGCTTTAAGTCTATAACTGGCAAGGTAGTTTTGATACCAAATTCTTATACAAGCTCTTTGTGTTAAAATGACTGTTACTACAGATCAGTTTTACAGACTTTCAAGGGTGTTGGATCTCCAGAAAGAACACAGTGAAAGTTGCTTTTAGGAATGAACTAATTAGGCTTGGATTTTTTCCATTAAAGATTTCCTGTTTTCTCTGAGGTTAGACCTCCCAGCTTCAATTTACTTTCCAATCACTACAACACATAAACTTTCTTTTCTCAGGTATCACATTATACATGTCAGTTTAAATAATAATACATATGATTTAGCAATGGTATCAAGGTGCTACTCTATTGTATCTGTTACACTATGTCCGTTGGTTGTGCTGTTCTTTTTACATCTCTCTTTCCAGGTGATGAAGCAGACGGAAGACGTTTTATCATTCTTTCCCTGTTATCTTTTCTTTCTCTCACCTCTTATCTTTCTTTTTTTTCTCTTCTTGTTCTTCCTTTACTCTCCTACTTTCCCATTGTAGTGTCCACATAATTTGAAATTCTCCCCGCAGGAATCACAATAAAACTATTTACATGCATAAATCAAGCGGAGCACTATGGCGAAAGCTGATTGCTCCACTTGTGAAAATAAAATCGGTCGAGCTCTATTTGGCATTAAGACATCAATTCTTATTGCCACATTGCTAGACAGGACACTGGGAAAAAAACAAAAAAAAAATGTATTTTGTAAAGATTTGGTTTTGATTTACCCCTCCCAAGAGGGTGAGGGGTTTAACATAAGGCCATAAGGGCTATGTTGTCCAAAGCTTTAGCTTCTGGAAGAATAACCCATGGAAAATTAGCATCAGGGCAGGACTAATATTCAGAGCAATTAATCTATCTTGATAACAGGAAACCATATCAATTGAAAAGTCTTGCTTAGACCAGAGGGATATGGGCATCCTCGTGGAGCCAGTTTCAGGGGGACCTCGCAAGGGAGCACTTGATCATCAAGGTAGGTCCTGGTGCTTGGCCAGGCACAGACTGAGAAACTTCAGGGGGGCTCCCGCCATGTAGGCTCACCACCTTTAAGGAGGAACATTGAGACTGAGAGCAGTGCGAGTCAGCTGGCAGGTGAGGGTGGGAGCCTGAACCCCCAACCAAGCTTCCTATTTAACACAAAAAAACGTTAATAAAACAGATCAGCAAAACAACAATCATTTTGTAGCTCAGTACACAGAATTAGAGTTACATACAATCCCAACAGCATAACAACCAAAACCCAAAACTCTGTTCTAGTAGAATCGCTAGCAGGAGGGATGCATGGATGGATGTTTAAAATCCAACATTCAAATGCAACAGACAATGACCATATTGATAGTACACACATCACCAGTTGCTGTTGTACATTATGTGATCTTCTATTTACCTGTGTTGTGTTAGTTCCTGTTAGTATACAAAAGGTAGTTGTTTACAACATGATTTGCTTTTATTAGGGAAAGTCATGGCTAAGCATTCAAATTGTTTAACCCCTATACACATGCTTACAATGGAACACTAATTAGTCCCCAATGGTACTGAGAAATGCCCATCTCTGAGGCATTAGCAAAATAATACCCTAAAATGTTATTCTCAAAAACAAGAAATTGAGTAGGTAGGTACTAGTATAAAAAGACCATCATCAAAGTGTAAACCATACATTGAGTTAACTGACATTGAGTACATTGAGTTGACTGCAGTCCTAATCATTCATCTCTTGACCATGGAAAACATTTTTCAAAATGAACTGCTATATTTTCCTATCTTCCACTGGGGACTCAAGGAACAACCCATTTCTGTCATATTTTTCTTTTAATGATTTCTCATCCAATTTAAATTCTATCAAATAATTATATCAGTAATGTTTCTCTTTGCCTTGTGTTTTTTACTTTGAGCCTTGCAACAAAATTTCGCTCAGATGTACATTGTTAATGTACAATAAAGTTTGTCTAAGTTGAGCACCTTTCCACAAAATTATTTCCTTTAACCGTCTACATGTTCAAGAGGTCTGCACAGTAGCACTGTTAACTTGCAGCAAGAAGGTCCTGGGTTAGTATCGTTGTCTGGGATCATTCTGCATGGAGTTTACTTCTTCTCCCTATACATTAACAAACAAACCATAAGCTCTCATCAAATTTAAAATGAGTTTGTGTGTCCTTTGGGACTCTATGCTGCCCTGTGACGGACTAGCAACCTGTCCAGGGTGTACCCTGCATGTTTGCCAAAGATAGTTGGAGGTAGGCACTAGCCCCCCGTGTCTCTGTATGGATAAGAAGGTATAGATGATGGATGGATTGGATAATTAAGATACATCAGAAATTCTTACTTAAGACATATCCACAGTGGTATGAAAAAAGTATTTCCCCATCAAATAAATTTTAATATTGGTAAAGACAACACAGGTAAACACAAAATGCACATTTTATTAATAAGCGAAAATTGTGACCTGTGTGAAGAAGTTATTGCTCCTCCATTAAACCCTTAACTGTGGTTTATCACACCTGAGGTTACCAACTCTAGCCACACCCAGATCAGATTACTGCCACACCTTCTCATTCAAGAAATCATTGAATAGGACCTCCCTCACAAAGAGAAGAACGCCAAAAGATTCTCAAAAGTTAGACATCATGCTGCGATCCAAAGAAATTCAGGAACAAATGAGAAAGAATGTAAAGAAAGAAAAGATCTATCAGTCTGGAAAGGGTTACAAAACCATTCCTGAATCATCGACACTCCAGACAGTGAGAGACATTATCCACAAATGGCGAAAACATGGAAAAGTGATAAACCTTCCCAAGAGGGGCAGGACGTCCAAAAGTACCCCAAAATGAGCACAGCCATGACTCATGGAAGAAGTCACAAAAGATAACAACCACAAAACAGCCTCCCTTGCCTCAGTTAAGGTCTGTGTCCATGCCTCCACTATAAGAAAGATTGGGCAAAAAATGGCCTGCATGGTAGAGTTCCAAGACGAAAACCACTGCTAACCAAAAATAACATTACATTTAGTCTCCATCTTTCCAGAACACATCTTGATAAGCCCCAGGACTTTTGGGAAAATATTCTGTAGACTGACGAGGCAAAAATAACTTTTCGAAAGGTGTGTCTACAATACTGTAACATCTGTTGAAAAATAACATCACATTTAAGAAAAAGAACATCATACCAACAGTAAAATGTGTTGGTGGTAGTGTGACAGTCTGGGGCTATTTAGCTGCTGTAGGACCTGGAAGCCTTGATGTGATAAATGAAGCCATGAAATACCAAAAAATGCTGAACGAGAATGTCCGGCTATTGTGCCTGTTATTGTATTGTGTTTTATTGTGCCTGAGCAGTATTAAAGAAGACCTCCTCTGCGGTCTGGGGTTTGATTACAGAAACCCCTGAGAACATCTACAGGGGGGCATGGCTGGGCAATGGCAGTTCAGGCATCACACCTGGGCATAATCTACTTATCTGTCACTTCTTTTAAGGAGCTGCCAGACAACCACTTTCCGCCTGATGGTCCACATAGTTGGTCAATATCTCTTCTGTGGCTCTGATTACCTCAGCTAACCTCACCCTGCCTGCTAACCTCTGAAACTCACCTCATCCATGGTCATCTTCCGTAGCTCGTTTGTCCTGACTTTGAAGACCCTCAAGCCATCTCCAGCATTGAGTCCACACTTACAAAGAAATTAATCGTATGAGTTGAACCAGCCCCAGAATAAGACATTGGAATCTCAACCTCTACTCAGTGTTAAACTTCAAAACCCAAAGAAGTAAGCTATTCCACCATACTATCTGAACTCATTTTGACACCTCCTGTATTAATTAATCCCTATCCCTCTTCCCAGACATTATCGCGCCTTCAGAGTCCAGGCTGCTGCCCAGTCGACTATCCTATCCAAATTTATTTGTTAAATAGATAACTTACTTTCCAACTGTGCCCTGCTTGTGGTTCTGCATCTGGGTAAGGAAATTACCATAAAATATGTCAAAATCCTGTGTCACTCAATTCCCGTTAATCATTTCCTAAACCTTTCCACACATCCTTTTAAGTGACACACATCCACTTTAGACAAAATAGTTTTCGTGGTATTTGTCAAGGATGTGGCTTTGTGGCCTCTGAAAACAACTGGCCACAATTGAAATTAGGGGTGTAACAGTACACTCAAATCATATTTTGGTTCTGTTCAGTTTTACAACTGTTTTGGTTTGGTTAATTTTCAGTACAAAAAGGGCAGAAAGACTTAAAAAAATATTTTGAAAAGATATCAAGTAAACTATACAATTTTTGTATGAAAATAGACCAATGCAATCTGTTTGGGTGATCTTTTAAATAAATTGCACTCTTTACAATAAATCAACCATACTAAATAATTGTTAGTATAGTTTATCTATGCTTATTAGACTTAGACTTAGACTTAGAGACTTAGACAATTTTATTTGTCATTCGGTATGCACAAAGTGCGTACAGAACGAAATTTCGTTTCATACAGATGCACAAATGTTGTGCAGAGTTTGTGGGTTGTAGTTTGGCAGTTCAACAGCAGTTTAACAGTTTAACAGTCTGATGGCAGCAGGGAAAAAGCTTTTGCAGAACCTGGTGGACCTGCAGCGGAACCTCTTCCCAGAGGGCAGCAGGGAGAACAGTCCATGATGGGGGTGTGAGGGGTCCCTGATGATGTTACGGGCTCGGGACACACAGCGCTGAGATGAAATGTCTTTTATGCAGGGGAGAGAACTTTCATTTTATTTTTGCTTTGGTATGAATTACCTGCCAAAGGTTGCTTAAATTCTGCCATTATTGGTATTTGCACCAAGCTGCTTTTCTTCCTCATAGAAGAGATGTTCACATTTGGATGAAGTCGCTTTATGCGTGTTAACAAGTTAAGCTTGTTTCTTACTCCACGTGAACAGAGGGTTTTTTTTCTTGTAGTCGAGATGGCAAGAACACAAAAAAGTTTGTTTTGGCTCTGTCTATTCATACTGCATGAGACGTTCAGCTGCAGAAGTCAGACCCACGTCACTGAAGATCGGTCGCGCAGGGGAGGCCCAACAAGGAGCAGGCACATAATAACTCACGATGTGCTATGATGTGGTGCTTGCTTGGGAACAAAACCATATTGAGAGTCTTCAAGCGCTTGTATTCGTTGCCATGCTATTGATTTGGCAAGACACTGGAACAGTTAACAGCACCCATCTGAATCACCCGTAGAAACTTTAGTTCTCCTGTGCTTGATCCCTCGCTAAAAATAAAATAATTCAATGAGTAAAAAATAACCGAAGCGGTATGCACGTGGACTGCACCAAAGATGTCGTACCAAAATGGTTCATTACACCCACGTATACCGTTACACCTCTAATGGGGCATTCCTCAAATGACGTCAAATTACTCAATAGGGTAGTTCACGCGTGACGTAACGCGTGACGTCCGCGCTACTTCCGGGTCCCGCTGGTAGGCAAAAACAGAGCTGCTCTCGTCTACAACATGACAAAACGGGTGATTTAGAGCGTACTTTTAGTTCGTTTATTTTTGTAATCTAAGCAATGCCTACGACTTGTTGTGCTCCCGGTTGCACACAGAGGCATTCCAAATCGTTGGATGTACGTTTCTGTCGTTTACCGAAGGAGGAAGGACGCAGAAAGAATTGGATATTTTCAATGAAAAGAGCGCAGGCAGATAATCCCAATGGACTGGGGGAGCGATCATACTACGACAGAATTTGCAGTCTACACTTCATCTCCGGTAAATACAACTTTATTCTGCTCTAGTCATTGTTCTGCTTAAATAGCGGCGGAGGGGAGGTGATGATCGCTACACGGGCCGCAGAAGCGGCTGCTACAGCAGCAGCAGCCATTGTCTGAAGCAGCAGCAGCAGCAGCGGCTTCTCCGGCCCGAGTAGTGTTTACGCAGCAGCGGCTACAGCTTACTTACTGCTGCTTACTTACTGCAGTAAGTAAGTAAGCTGCTAGCAGCAGCTTACTTACTGCTGCTAGCAGTAAGTAAGCTGCTGCTAGCAGCAGCAGTAGCAGCAGTAAGCTGCTGCTGCTAGTACTTCTGTGTTTACGCTGCAATGTCGCCGACACCGCCACCCATTTTAACAAGACAAAAACACCTAAATAATCCGTAGTGAAAAATGTTTTTTTTTAACCTACCGGGCCTCTGCTGAGACGCGGTCTGTGTCCGACGCCGCTTTGTGCTGTTGCACAAACATGTCTGAACATCCATCCATCCATTTTCTGACCTCTTAATCCCTCATGGCGTCGCGGGCGTTGCTGGAGCCTTTTTCCTGATATAAAATAATTGTAGCCGTCCAGTGGTTTCAGGGGCTTTCGTGCTCTCTTGTCCGTACTGGCCTGCGTGTTTATAAAGCAGCTGTGTCGCGGTACGAAACCCCTGGCCAGCATTTCACAGACTCGCTCCGTCCCTTCAGGCTTTTGCTGTGTGGATCTGGCAATCTGATACCATCAACCATCAACTTACTCTTAAAACGATCTTGTAGTACGTTATCTAAAGAAGAAAAATACGTGGAGAACTCGTCAGTTTCTCTGTTTGCGTCGCCATTGTGTTCGTCTTTTGCCTACCGGTCCGGCGCGCATGCGCGAAAAACCCGCATCAAAACAATAACAATGAACTGGTCTATATAGAACAGGCAGTGCACCTGCGTCACGGCCATCTTGTCGTTGGACAAGCTGTGTAGAGTGGTGAAGCAGACAGCTCTGTCCCCAAAATTGCATCAGCAAATATAATGGTAACAAAGAAACACTGCTGCTTCTGTGTCTGCTGGAGTGATTCTCCATATGGCCATATGAAAGGAGTTTTTTTTTTCATTTCCTTCCCTAATCCCTGAAAGAATGCTGTCAAATGCCATTGTTGGATAACAGCATGTAAGCGGGAGGGCTTTACAGTTCAGCTGTAACTTTATTAAGTGTTTATTTGATCACAAGGGTTCTGTTTTATATGATCCATTCATGTGGATCTATATAACAACAAAAAATACACAAACAAACAGACAGCTGTGACAGACTCTGGAAGAGGGATTTTTGGTTTCAGCAGACAGACACACAACAATCTAATAACAGAAATCAAATATGATTTTCGTGAGACATCTGCAAATGACCACGGAGCCGTTTATACTTTCTGAGAACGGGTTATTGAGGGGTCGATCAAGTTTAAAACAGACGTGATTATCCATTAGCCAAACGTCCTCGATCTGTTCAAGCAACCGAGTTCCGATGTGTTAAATCTTCAGTTTTAACCCATTAACTTAACGATAATGTAATGACCCTCTTCTTCAGAACCAGTGCGGTGAATCCGCGGAGCTGATTAACGTTAGGTGGAATGTTTAGGTTTAAATTTTTGTTCAGGCATGGACCGCGGAACGCATTTGAAATTGGTCGGGCCCATCAGGCAATACTCACAATACCACTACCCATCACATACGCAAGCGCCCGCATACACATAAAACACCAGCATCCCCTTGATCACGCAACTGATTTGCGTCACATGACACAAGACAAGCCAATCCGTTTTTAGACACCAGAATTTATTGCTTTCTCATAGGCTGTGGTCCCTGAGCATGATAAATGTGTCTGCCATGTTATAATTAAAATCAGCACCGAATTTTTATTTAACTTTTTTTCTGACGTTCCAGCACACACGCCCCGGATTTATTTCCACTTACAATCATTATATTACAGCTAACACAATATTTACAGAATAAAAATACTTTAAAAAGAAAAGTCAAACTCACCCTTGCTCTAAATATTCCAGAAAAAGTGTCTCCGTCTGTCATTATGCTGAATGAAGTCCCTGGCTATCCTCAAACATCCACTGTGGTCAAAAGATCCCTGTGTGTGTGGGCGCACATCAAGCTATTTAGTCTTTTCTGGGTCATTGTTGATCTCAGATAGGTCTTGATACGACGGAGGGACGTGAAACACCTCTCAGCACTCAGCACCAGTGGACACAGTTAACTAAGCTAACGAAGCTAACGAAGCTAACGAAGTAGCGGTCATAAGCAGCGCAGAGGTGGGAAAACTTTTGTTTACATCACATGACACAATCAGCCAATACATTTTTAGATGGGATGATTTATCGCTTTCTCATTGGAGAATGATGCTGCTGCCATAGACTACTGTGCATTTGAAAAAAATAGCTATTGAATATTTTAATTTTATTTATATATATTATTTTACATGTTTGATCATCAAAAGTAGGTAGGGCCGCGGCCCTACTGGCCCTACCCGTTCCGCGGTCCGTGTGTTCAGGAGAACACTGCAAATGGTTTTGCTAGGCCTAGCTCACATAATGCTGGAATGTCTTGGCTACCACACAGCCCAACCATATTTCTAGCAAAAGAAAACATTACCTTTCCATAAACACAGCTTACTTTCCGCCAAATTTCAGGCCTCTACATTTCAATCGTCTCATTTGTTCAATGCTGTGCTTCTTGATTGAAGCATGTTGAAATGAAGCTCCTGGGACATCCTCATCTACCAAAATTATCGCCGTTGCAAACGTTGCCATTTCGCAGTTTGTAATTTGCTTGTCCGACAGTCTGGGGAACTTGAGTTGATTTCCGGGGGTAGAGCTAATCGAACTCATTTGAGAAATGCCTTATTGAAAGTATTGAGGTATAAGCTACCCCTGCATAAACAATCTTAAATTCCATCCTTAAAACGGCTTCATGGCTCAAGCTCCTTTTAAAACTCCATTTGAAGGTGTTCCGATGTGTTATGTTTGGCACTGAAAAGATCATTTAACTCTGATAAATGACATCCAGACAGAAGGCACTTAAAGCACAACACACGTCATTGATGACACTCTTTCATCCAATTAGACTCAAAAATATTGTTTGGCATTCTGTTGAACTAAGGTGACTAATTCTCAGGTAGTCAGGCTTGATTTATTGCAGACAAAGTATGCTTTGTGGCTCACAGATACACTACACCAGGTTGATTAACTTAGATATGAACAGTTTGCACTATTACAACAACTTCTGCTGCCCAGTGAAGCAAGACTGGCTTTCTGCAGAAATAAAGTCCCTACAGAATACCCGAGCAGCTCTGGAGATGGTGTTTAATATGGTGGAGTTAGAATTGTGGGTCACTTATTTGCCAAGATTGATGGCAAACAATGATCAACAGAAGCACAACTCATAGGAGCAGCAGAAAATGTTAAATAATGAACCATTTCTACTTAGTTTGCTGTACAATTGTGACGAATAAGGATTTACTGAGGTTTGAAATAGATTGACTTAGGGGATTAAAATATCTTAAAAGATCCTATTTTTTGTGGAGTTTGATCACCCATAGATACTCATATAGACAGATTGATCTATTTCCTTTTTCTCGGTTCAGACTTTGTCTTTACATTTTGTGATAAAATCAGCCATAAATTAGTAAAACTAATCTTACAGTATAACAATAACAGCAATTTAAATACACGGAAAATCACAACTTGATATCAAACCCACAAATGTGTAGAATGTGTTTTGCCAATTAATTTCCTCAAGAAAGCGCAGCTGATATAGTAATTTTTGATGCATACTACATTATATCCACAGCAGAAGGAAAATGTAGATAGAGTCTACATCTCTTCCAGATATGCTTTTAAAAGGGCCATGGCAACAAATTAAATTTTTCTGAGGTTTTGGGGTATAATATGATCTTTTGTGTACTGGTGAGGCCGTGTGAATGTCAAAGGTGAATACCAAAGGACCTTTTCAAGGGTGGTCAGCTTTGTTGCTTTGCTTAAAAACGATCAGATCAGAAAACTGGTTATCTTTATACATAGGCTGTCTTCCTACATAATTCATATTCTCCAATCAGAGCACACCATCAAGCAAACAGCCGTCCCCCCTCCCCTCCCATTCCCCCATCCCCTGCTCCTTCCAGCTAATGCACCGGCCATGAATCGAGCTAGCATGTCTAACTGCTCCACGGAGGAGTGGCAGCCCCAGATCAGCCTCCCTGTATCTGCTCAAACAGGAGGCAGTCAACGCACAAGCTGCAGATTGCAAATATCCCATATTCAACCTCAAAATAACTTGATAGTGGTTACTAAAAAGGGATGCTGATATGTCTGAGGAAAAAAAAAATTAATGAAGTTTCCTCTTTCTCCCAAAGTACTAGAGATACACAGCAGAGTGGTTGAAGAATTTATGGAGACATTACTGAAGACTGTGGGGGAATTCAAGTTGTGGTTTTAAAAGAAAACTTCTGTACCAACATGGAAGGTGGCAACCACAAAGCTGTCATTACCCATAAGTTTATTTCAAGCCTAAATGCTGTCAAATGTAAGGAAGGTGTTTTTGTATCTGACTGATGGCAAACTGCTGCACGCTGAATCCTTTTCCTGTTGTTGCCTGGGAGAGCGACCGGTCCGCCGCAGTCACCATGGTGAAGAGCTGGCAGCCAGCTGCATAACATTTCTGTCGTGTCTGTGCTGCTGCACCAAGTTCCCAGCTGCATATTCCTGTATCGCAACTGTGGCACGAGCTCCCTGCCATGCCACAGTCCATGTGGCTATTTATTTCAGTCCCACTGTGTTGAATCAAGCCGCCAGGTTAAAGCCTTTTTCAGCTTGGCTTTGCCTGTCCGACATCCTGCAACAAAAACACTTCCACAAGCCATAAAGCCATGATAATGGATTTGTAACGGAGTGTTGCACCTTTTTAAAGGAAATTATTTGGAGAATTTACATATGCAGCAATATCAACTGCATCAAATGTTTTATACATTGATGCCATGGCACCTTTAAGGAAAAATAAGGTCCAGCTAGCTTTATTTTTTTTTTAGTTTTCTACCATTGTCTGGGCAAAGTAAACAAAATAGTTTTGTTTCGTTTTGCTTTATACTTAGAAATGTTAACTTTATATTTTGGAATGTTAACATTGAGACAACCTCAGTCTCACCTGAAAAAAATAAAAACTTTCAAATAAAACACACCACTGCTTCACTGAACAATAAACGTTATTTCGTATTGTGTCTAATGTTTTTGTTTTGTTGTTAATTTGCCCTTACTGTAAAGTATTTTATTCTTGTGAGTGGGGCACTAGGGTGGGAAGGTGTCAATGAGATTTTTTTTTTTTTTTTTTTTTTATTCGTCAGGTTCGGGTTCGAAACGCTCCCTCTCCCAAGAACATCTCAAGTTTCCGGTAGGTGCGGAGCCCATTCCCCCCGTCCTGCCCCCCTCCGCTGGCTGGCGCCTTGGCCTGCTGGATTCCTGGGTGGGTGCCGGCTCATTCCTGGTGGCTGCTTAGCGGGGCCTGGCCCGCCGGGGCTCAGTCGGGGCTCCCGCCGGAGGGCGGGGCGCCCCTGGAGCTTGGGGGCCCTGGGGCCCATGGCCAGTTCCACTTCAGCGTAGCTGGCTGCCGGCGGAGCCCACGGGCTCGCCCCCGCGGCTCCTGGGGGCTTCGGCATTGCAGCGGCTGGGGGATTTCCTTGGGGTCGTCTCTCCTCTTCCCTTGGTGGGGGGGCAGATTTCCTGTGTTGGCCCCTCTTGGGCGCCCTGCTTTGGGGGCCCCTTTGGGGGTCTGGGGCTATGGGTCCCCCGGCGCCTGCCTTGGTGCTCGGGGGAGGTGGATCTTTGATTCTTCACAACCACTATTGAGCATTTTCCTTTTGGATAAATTTTACATACACAAGTGCACTCTCACAAACACCTACAGGTGCTGGGTTCCAGGTACCCAGTGTTCACCTCTACAGAAAGCCCATAACTTATTTATTTATTTTTCTCTGAGCTATCACATTATACATGTCAGATTAAATAATACATATAATTCAGTAATGGTATCAAGGTGTTACTTGATTGTATCTGTTATACTATATCTGTTGGTTGTGCTGTTCTTTTACATCTCTCTTTGCAGGTGATGAAGCAGACTGAAGACGTTTTATCATTCTCTCCCTTTTATCTCCTCTTTCTTTCACCTCTTCTTTTTCTTTTTTTTTCTCTTCTTGTTCTTCCTTTACTCTCCTACTTTCCCATTGTAGTGTCCACATAATTTGAAATACCCCCCGCATGAATCACAATAAAACTATTTACATGCATGAATCAAGTGGAGCATTATGGCGAAAGCTGACTGCTCCACTTGTAAAAGTAAAATCTGTCGAGCTCTATTTGGCATTAAGACAACAATTCTTATTGCCACATTGCTAGACAGGTCACTGGGAAAAAAATAAGTATTTTATTCTTTTTTTTGTTTTTATAGTGTATTTTGTACCTTTTGTGTGTATTTGCATCGTTTTATTTATCTCTCCCTTTTCTCTTGGTACACCTGAATTTCTGTTCTATTCTATTCTTTAAAAATTCAGTTCTGTTTATTTCTAGGATTTAGGACATGGCTAACCATCCATATATTGCCTATATCCAGTGCGGTGCCTATGTCCAGCAATCGTTGGGTACACCCTGGAAAGATTACCAAATCCATCCCAGAGCAACACAAAGACACAGCGGAAAAAAGAACCATGCATGCACACACTTTCATCTGAGGACAATTTAAAGTGAGCAATTAACCTAACATGCATTTCTTTGGACTGTGGGAGGAAGGTTGAATACCAGGAGAGAACCCACGCATACAGAGGTAGAACATTTAAACTCCATGCCTAAAGACCCAAGGCCAAATTTGAACCCAGGACCTTCTTGATACAAAGTAATAGCGCTAAACATTACACCACCATGCAGCTCTCAAAGTAACCCAGTTCCTCCATAAAGAAAATATACTGCCTTTAAATTCTAAGGTTTTGCATATGTTGCTCATATCTGGTTTTAGATTTAACTTAATTTACTGTAACATTTCCATTTCTTTGCTTTGGACTTTTCCTATCAGCCTGTTACCTGTCAGCCACCAGCCATCATCCAATCAGCTCAGTCTCCCTCCAGCCACCACTCTACTCTAGATCAGCTCCACCTGTTGCCACTAATTGGTCAGCTCGGCTCACCTATGCACCTGTCGACTTATACCTGCTACAGCCACCTCATCCCTGCCAGAACGTTTCTTCCCATCCCGTCTCGCCTCGTGTGATGTGCTTCTACTCTACCAATTCTTGTGTGCTCAGCCAGCTGGACTCTTCTGTTTGCTTTTCTAAAGAAAGTTGCCTGTGTCTGCATGCTGCAGTTCTGCCCGTTTCCCCGTGAGTCTCAGCTGCTTGCTCTGTCCGTTCTGGTGGTTCCCCGGTCCACATTGCCTGTTCTGGTCTTTCTCTACCTGCATCCTCTGGTCTCCTGCTCATCCTTGCCTGCATCATCAGTCATAACTCATCTGTTCAAGTCTGGTTCTGCTTGTCTGCCTCACCCGCCACAATTCATCCCTCACAATAAACATTTTAAAGAAATGTTTTACAATAAACATTTTAAAGAAATGTCCGGCTGGGTATCGGGTTCACCAGCATCATTCATTACATTCTGCGTTTAATAAATACTGACATGGTTTAATCTGTTGATTGTTTCATACACCTGAGGTTAGATTTAAACAGTTTAAAGAACGTATAATTTGAACATCTTGAATTGATGTAGGATTTACTTTTTAACTACACCAGCACCTTGGAATTAAGTCAGAACATTTTTAAAATCTCAGATGTAACATTTGACTTTCCTAGTTTCCTATACCTATGATGAATAACTAACTGTACCAGTCACATAGACTTCTGCAATAACAATCATGTATTCTCACATTATCAATGGTACACAATAATGTAGGTATGGTAATTACTATAAATGCCTGCATTAGGCTGTGATTACAGCATTAATAAGCTTTTCAGGAGTAAAAGCTTATTGGCAGACTGGGGTGGTGGTCCCCCTATTTAAAAAGGGGGACCGGAGGGTGTGTTCCAACTACAGAGGAATCACACTCTTAAGCCTCCCTGGTAAGGTCTATTCAGGGGTTCTGGAAAGGAGGGTCCGTCGGATAGTCGAATCTCGGATTCAGGAAGAGCAGTGTGGTTTTCGTCCTGGCCGTGGAACACTGGACCAGCTCTACACCCTCAGCAGGATCCTGGAGGGGTCATGGGAGTTTGCCCAACCAGTCTACATGTGCTTTGTGGATCTGGAGAAGGCATTCGACCGTGTCCCCCGAGGGATCTTGTGGGGGGTACTCCGGGAGTATAGAGTACCGGGCCCTTCAATAAGGGCTGTCAGGTCTCTGTATGACCGGTGTCAGAGTCTGGTCCGCATTGCCGGCAGTAAGTCGGACTCGTTTCCGGTGAGAGTTGGACTCCGCCAAGGTTGCCCTTTGTCACCGATTCTGTTCATAACTTTTATGGACAGAATTTCTAGGCGCAGTCAAGGTGTTGAGGGGATCCGTTTTGGAGGCCTTAGGATTGCGCCTCTGCTATTCACGGATGACGTGGTCCTATTGGCTTCATCAGGGCGTGATCTACAGCTCTCACTAGAGCGGTTCGCAGCCGAGTGCGAAGTGGCCGGGATGAAGATCAGTGCCTCTAAATCCGAGACCATGGTCTTGAACCGGAAAAGAGTAGAGTGCCTCCTCCGGGTTGGGGAGGATGTGCTGCCCCTAGTGGAGGAGTTCAAGTATCTTGGGGTCTTGTTCACAAATGAGGGGAAGATGGAGCGGGAGATCGACAGGCGGATCGGTGCGGCGTCTGCTGTGAAGCGGGTGCTGTACCGATCCGTTGTGGTGAAGAGAGAGCTGAGCCAAAAGGCGAAGCTCTCGATTTACCGGTCGATCTACGTTCCTACCCTCATCTATGGTCACGAGGTTTGGGTCGTGACCGAATGAACGAGATCCCGGATACAAGCGGCCGAAATGAGTTTTCTTCGTAGTGTGTCTCGGCTCTCCCTTAGATATAGGGTGAGGAGCTCAGTCACCCGGGGAGGACTCAGAGTAGAGCCGCTGCTCCTCCACGTCGAGAGGAGCCAGTTGAGGTGGCTCGGGCATCTGGTTAGGATGCCTCCTGGAAGCCTCCCTGGTGAGACCCAGAGGAAGATGCAGGACACGCTGGAGGGACTATGTCTCTCGGCTGGCCTGGGAACGGCTTGGGATTCCCCCGGAGGAGCTGGCCCAAGTGGCTGGGGAGAGGGACGTCTGGGCCTCCCTACTGAAGCTGCTACCCCCGCGACCCGACCCCGGATAAGCGGAAGAAAACGGACGGACGGACGGAGTAATATGTCAGCCTCATTCCACTTGAGGTCCATGGCCTTTTTCACACCACGTTTTAAAAATAGCATTCTGTCTTCTTGTATAAAATTGTATTATAGGCCACCCATATAATGTTTTTTCAGTCGTAACAAACTTGAGTTACCCCTAACAATACAATTGTTTTTGTAATGTAGTGTAATGTACAATGCATTTTACAGCAAATGTTTGGTTTATGAAACAGAAGAACAACTTTTTCTACAAGTTTTTATAGGCACACATAACAAAAACGTCACTGAAATATTACATTCCTAAATTTCAAATAATAGCAAAACGGAGTGGACATGCTACTATTAGACTAGTATTTTAACAAACTGCTCCACTGGAAAACACTGAGGAGTAAGATGATAATTTATTAAAACCTTAGCTGTAAGGGTCAACTAACATATTTTATACATTAATGAAAGCTTTGTGTGTTGTAGGTGATGTGATGTCAAAACATAGCTTTCTTAACTCTGGTCTAGACCAACATGATAAGGTTCTTCTGCAAAAAATCCAGTTGGGACAAAATATCTTTCATTGTCATAGAAAATGACAATGAAAGAAGATAATTATATCATGATATTTAATTAACTCTAATGGGGAATTGGATTGGAACAATCGCCTAATGCTAAAGCTGTGTGATTGGCAGCAGGTACAGAAAATCTTAATTGGTATCGCCTTTATTGTATCAATCAGTAATTAAAAATTCTACTGGATTACCTTAGTACAAGGAAACTCATGTTTTATTCATTTTATTCAGTATTTGAAGGTACAGAAAAAAAAAGATGATAATTTGTAAATGGTTTGAGGTCATGGTTTATGATGTTGTCTAAAATAGGACAGCCATAAATCTTGAGTAAGGCATTTAAAGGATAACGTTTCAAGTGGTCCAAACCTTCAAAGAAAACATTTAAACCAATGAACTGAAATAAGCCTATGATTTTTTTATATAAAATTTAGACAATATTTTTAACTTATTCTTTAAAGTATTTTATTTAACAAGAGAATGGTTAAATGAAGTGAACTTAAAATATTTTGTCAGATTTACCATCAAGTTAATGTCCCCAAAAATGGAAAAAAAGCACATCTTGATGGAGCATTTTAAGTATGTATTTTATTCTAAAGAAACAAACTAAACATGAATAGTAATCTGAAGTAACTCCTTACATCCTATCACAGTTTAATCTAAATGTTTTTAGTGGTGAGCTAAGGGAGTTGGGTTGCTGTGTCTCGGACCAAGGACCTTTCAGTCCTTGATATGTGAAGGAAATGTCAGACATGGATTTTGTCAGTGGTCGCAGAATATCCAGCGACCCAAGCTGCTCCTTCGCTGTCAGGTTCGTAGGTTTGCCTCAAGGCTGTCTGGATGTCTGGAGTCTCACAGTAAATGTACTCCGAAGCTCAACTGTGCTCACCGGCTCCCAAAACATAGTGCAGCTCACTGACTCATGTTGTTTCCCCTTTTCTTTCACCCACCTGTCCCCTTTATTCAAGGCCTATTGGGTTTTTTACCTTACTTTCAATGGCCTTGAACACTTCACTTTCTTTTTCTATTATCTGTAGTGTAAGATGAAAGCGATCGGAAGTCTTCAAAGCAGACTTCAGCTTTTTTTTAAGGAGATTAAAGTAATTGGCTGCTCTCATCAGCAAGAAACCTCTGGAGGTAAGGTCAACTTGCATCATCTCTCTATTCACCACCAATAGAATGTAATTAGCACAAAATATCAAGTGGGCTTTCCACATTGCAGACAACTGATACCTAATTAGTCTAGAAATCAACCAGAATTGTAAAGATGTCAAAGTATACATTGCAATGCAACACATAGAATAAACCTGGCATGGGAGTATGGCTTCATAGGTGCTTTATTTGTAATTTCTTGCTGAAATATTTGCCGTCACATTGATGTTTCACTTAATTTAGCAGATGAAAAAGAGCAAGCAGAGTTTGTCTTCAAATAAAGTCTTCAAAGACCTTAAGTAACTGCATTTTGTAGAATTACCAGTCTTTGAAGCTGTCATTGTTTTGCTCTTAGAATGGCCAATACCACACTTAGTGCCTCTAAAGGTTTAATAGTCTTTTGATGCTTCAGAGTTCGTTAGTATAAAATTCTCCTAAATGAGTTTTTTTTCTATGCCATCAAAGATACACGAAGCAAAGGGGAGACTATTTTGGATGTTCCCTGGCACCACTAGGCTCCTACTAAGTGTGAATGTCCGCAGGCAATCACTCCATCTGGCAGTACACTACAGGCCAGACTGTCCCCATCACTTCCCTAGTCTCTTTCTCTCTCCTCGCTGCAATGCCAAAAAAAAAATTGTGCAGAGGGCAACAACTTGCCTCTTATCCAACACCACCCACCCCAGTCTCACTGCTGTCCTCTGTCCTTTGGGTTCTTTGATAGTCTCACAGGCGACATATGGGTGTCTGATTAGCATATGGCTGCAGGTTACTGCATTCCAGAGCCCACAGCAGGATATGGTGGCAAAGGCTGTAGGGAGGAGGGTAATTGATTCAAAGAGCTTTCTCCATAAAGCACGTTAGGTGATGAAGAGATCTTAAAATAGGTTGGATATGGTTTTAGGTGTGCAAATTTGACTTTGTAATGCTCGTTAAAAGGAAAAGGTGAATATTACATGGAACATAGAATTTTGTTTCTTTCATTCGCTTACTTATTTCGCAATTTTTTTCTGTGTGAGGTTGTATTCTAAATCATATCAGAACTGTAACAGGGTGAACCCTAGTTAGTTTACAAAACATTGCAATTTTTGGACATTAGGGGAAATACATACAAACATAAGTGCAGACCTGAGATCAGTCAAAGGGGAAAAGGAAATAAAATCTGCAACAACTGAGATGGCTGCAATAACATTTAGTGACACACCTCCATCAAACATACCAGGGAACGATGTTTTCGGCAAAAACAGTACTGTTTTTGCCTACCAGCGTGACAAAACGGGTGAATTAGAGCGTACTGTTAGTTTATTTTTAGACTGTAAACAATGCCTACGACTTGTTGTGCTCCCGGTTGCACACAGAGGCATTCCAAATCATCAGATGTACGTTTCTTTCGTATACCGAAGGACGAAGAAAGAAATGGATAATTTCAATGAAAAGGGTGCATGCAGACAATCCCAATCGACTGTGGGAGCCATCATACCACGACAGAATTTGCAGTCTACACTTCATCTCCGGTAAATACAACTTAATTTTGCACTAGGCATTGTTCTACTTAAATAATAATATAAATAAAAATTAGGATATATACTTAAGTCAAGACATAAACGTTCGTTTCGTAATAATATACGTACATATACGGAAAAATATAGATTGAATAAATATATGGGAAAAAAATGTGTTCACTTACCCAGCTTTACATGTACAATGTGCAGCTACAACGTATCCCTGCTTCTTGTTCAGGCACACCCATGGCTCATGTGGCTTGTCGTTGGCCCGTTGGGATGGGGATTCCTTGGCTTTCACAAAGCACGCAGTCGTGTCCTTCTCCAGTATGTTACACAAACATGTCTGAACATGTCCCGATATGAAATAATTGTAGCCGTCAAGTGATTTCATGGCTTTCATGCTCTCTCATGTGTACTGGCCTGGCGTGTTGATAAGGTAGCTGTATATGTCACCGTACGGAACACTTGGCCAGCATTTCACAGACTCGCTCCATCCCTTCAGGCTTTTGCTGTATGGATCTGGCAATCTGATACCATCAACCATCAACTCACTCTTGAGATACAAAAATACGTCGAGAACTCGTCATTTCCTTTGTTTTCGTCCGCCATTGTGCTCGCCTTCTGCCTACCAGTCAAGTGCGCATGCGCGAAAAACTGGGATCAAAATAATAACAACTAGAACTGCAAGCAGTTATTAACGGGTTCCAAGCCCACCCACGCACCGCCCCCTTGAGCATGTTCCTGGACTTCAGTTCAGCGTTCAACACCATCAAAACTGGAACATCTGGGCTTCAGCACACCTGTTCGCAACTGCCTACTAGACTTCATCACCAACAGACCTCAGTTGGTCTGGGTCGGACAGAAAACCACTGATGTCATCACCCTCAGCACGGGCTTTCCTCAGGGCTGCGTCCTGAGCCCCCTGCTGTTCACCCTGATGACACACGACTGTGTCCCCAGGTTCACCACCAATCACATCGTGAAGTTTGCAGACGACACGACGGTGGTGGGCCTGATTAGAGACAACAACGACCAGGACCAGGACCAGGACTGATCCTGAACGTGGAGAAAACGAAGGAGATCATCATGGACTTCAGGAAGAAATGGCCTCGCCATGCTCCACTTCTCATTAACAGCTCAGCTGTGGAGGTGGCCAGCAGCAATAAATTCCTCGGGGTGCACATAACACACAACCTCAGCTGGTTTGTGAACACCATGTCACTGGAGAAGAGGGAACAGAAGCGCTTGCACTTACTGCGGAGGATGAGGAGAGCCCACCTGTCCCCGCCCATCCTCACGACCTTCTACAGCAGCACCATCTATCTGCTCCCCACTCCCTTCCAATTAAGCATGTCATAATATTTATTACTTTCTTGCATTTGTCTAAAAAAAGTAGATGCAATGCAGTTTTGCATTGCATTACATTGAAATGACTATTGTCATTTCAGCTTTTAACTTTTTGCTCTCTCTTTTTTCTTCATAGTAGGTACACCTGATCTGACGTTCTGTTAACTGTGACATCATCCAGAGAAGACAGATCACCCGCTATTACTATCTAATGTAGAACAGATTACTGGATCAATGTGTGCTTCTGTGCATGTTTGTCTCTCTTGTTGTGTCTCTGCTCTGTATTCTTTAACCCCCAGTCGGTCGAGGCAGATGACCGTTCATACTGAGCCCGGTTCTGCTGGAGGTTTTTCCTTCCCGCTAATGGGTGGGTTTTTTTTTCGACTGTCGCTTCATGCTTGCTCAGTATGAGGGATTGCTGCAAAGCCATGGACAATGCAGATGTCTCTCCCTGTAGCTCTATGCTTCTCCAGGAGTGAATGCTGCTTGTCGGGACTTTGAAGCAATCAACTGCTTCCCTTATATAGGAAATTTTTGACCAATCTGTATAATATGATTGATTTTGACTTTGTAAAGTGCCTCGAGATGACATGTTTCATGAATTGGCGCTATATAAATACAATTGAATTGAATTGAATAGAGTCCATCTGTTAAACCTTTTCTGCGTCGCACAAAGACAGGATGGTTGGAACCAAAGATCTCAACTTTGGACTCATCAGACCAAAGCACAGATTTCCACTGGTCTAATGTCCATTCCTTGTGTTCTTTAGCCCAAGCAATTCTCTTCTACTTGTTGCCTGTCCTTAGCAGTGGTTTCCTAGCAGCTGTTTTACCATGAAGGCCTGATTCACACAGTCTCCTAACAGTTGTTCTAGAGATGTGTCTGCTGCTAGAACTCTGTGTGGCATTGACCTGGTCTCTAATCTGAGCTGCTGTCAACCTGCGATTTCTGAGGCTGGTGACTAGGATGAATTTATCCTCCACAGCAGAGGTGACTCTTGGTCTTCCTTTCCTGGGGCGGTCCTCGTGTGAGCCAGTTTCTTTGTAGCGCTTGATGGTTTTTGCGACTGCACTTGGGGACACTTTCAAAGTTTTCCCAATTTTTCGGACTGAATGACCTTCAGTTCTTAAAGTAATTATGGCCACTTGTTTTTCTTTACTTAGCTGCTTTTTTCTTGCCATAATACAAATTCTAACAGTTTATTCAGTAGGACTATAAGCTGTGTATCCACTTGACTTCTGCACAACACAACTGATGGTCCCAACCCCATATAAGAGGCAAGACATCCCACTTATTAAACCTGACAGGGGACACCTGTGAAGGGAAAACCATTTCAGGTGACTATCTCTTGAAGCTCATTAAGAGAATGCCAAGAGTGTACGAAGCAGTAATCAAAGCAAAAGGTGGCTACTTTGAAGAACCTAGAATATAAGACATATTTTCAGTTGTTTCACACTTTTTTGTTAAGTATATAATTCCACATGTGTTAATTCATAGTTTTGATGCCTTTAGTGTGAATCTACAATTGTCATAGTTATGAAAATTAAGAAAACTCTTTGAAGGAGAAGGTGTGTCTAAACCACCTCCTCCATTACCATCTGGTACGCTGGTGCCACCGCCAAAGACAAGAGCAGACTGCAGCGTGTCATCCGGTCTGCAGAGAAGGTGATTGGCTGCAATTTTCCATCTCTCCAGGACCTGTAAGCCTCCAGGACTCTGAGGTGTGCAGGGAAGATTGTGGCCGATTTTGTGACACCCCAGTCACAAAATATTTCAGACACTTCCTTCTGGCAGGAGGCAGCGGTCCATCAGGACCAAAACCTCACGACACAAAAACAGTTTTTTCCCATCCGCTACCAGCCTTATTAACACGGCCCAGAGGCCCCGTGACACTTGACTCTGCCTCTCTCCCCTGTTCAGGTCCTACAAGCTACACCAACGTAGCATCTCCAGACCTTCTGCGTTACATTAACGCACAGTCTACCGTGTATATAGCTTTCTGTGTATATATATATATATATATATATATATATATATATATATATATATATATATATATATATATATATATAGGTCGGCAATCTGTCACAGGGCAACACAGAGACAGACAGGACAAACAACCATTCTTGCACACACTCACACCTAAGGACAATTTAGAGAAGCCAATTAAACTAACAGTCATGTTTTTGAACTGTGGGAGGAAGCCAGCGTACCCGGAGTGAACCTACGCATGCACAGGTAGAACATTCAAACTTCATGCAGAAAGACCCAGAGGATTTGAAAGACCCAGGAGGATTTGAAAGACCCGGGAGGATTTGAAAGACCCGGGAGGATTTGAAAGACCCAGGTGATTGAACCCAGAAGGCAACAACACTTCTCACTGCTTCACTGTGCAGCCTCTGTTTATGACAGTATCATGTAAATCTTAGGCACAAATAAAGTGTTACCAAAACAAAAGTAATTTGTATAGTAAGTATAACAACCACTGACTTTAAAGTTACCTGTGAAACGTTTTCACACAGCCAAACTGCTTGTTGTTGCAACCAAATGCTATGGGGTTCTGTGTGAGAACGGAGTAGCAAGATGGCGGCCAGTGACCTCCCCTAGTGACTGGCCGCCATCTTGCTACTCCCTACTCTCACACTTTTGCAAATAGGCCCTGCCCACTTGTTTCAATTGTGTTCATAAACAGACACAATAAAAAATGCAAAAAGCATCATGCTAACCTTTACAATTAGGCTTATTGGATTTTACTACTTAATAACTCTCTGTCACAGCCTCTAACCTGCTGGTGATACACTTGGGCCTGGTGTCTCCTGGCTGGCTTCTCCAGGTTGGTCACTGCTGCAGGGTTCTGTCTGGTCCTGGTCTGGCCCTGGTTTTTGCCTCTTTAAGAAGAACTGTGAGATATTCTCTTTTCTCTTCATTTGGGCTCTAGACAAAATAAGGCAGCCTGGTATTTAGACTCCATGACTGTATGGCAAAGACAACACTATTTTAAATATTATTTAAACAATAGTTTTTAGTTTTCTGTAGCTAGCTAAAATAATACTAAATTAAAAATAGATTAATTAAATTAATTAATATAACTAGTTAGGTTATAATTCAAAGCTTTCATATGACATAGCCTATTTACATTTCAGTCATTATAAACTTAACAATGGTTTTTCACATATTCTTACCACACACATTTCAAGCAAGAGCTGGGAGATATATCCTGGCCAAATTAATAAAACATTACAGGGCAGCATGTGCACTGAAACATATGTTAAAAGAATCTGTCTAAAACACGATCTATCAGCACTAGCATGGCTAATATAATAAACGAGGCACTACGGACGGAGCGGTGCACAACCATTTTTTTTTTCTTTTTAGAAATGTATGACAAGTGCCGCCTCTCATTAGGAAGGTAACACAGCGGTTACCGCTGAGCGGTCAAATGTTGTAAATACCTGCAAAACTCCTCAACGGTGTACTCTAAAGCCGCGGGTGTGTTTTGGATCAAGCAGGAACCACATGTCAGCTTAACCAATGAACAGCGTCAGTGCGCAGCATGTAGGCTGCTACTGCATGGGCTGCCTTCAGGGACAGTCGGAAATTACAGTTTTCCTGGCAAATCTTTGCCGATCTCATAAGTATTATATGTTAAAATTACCATTTCCAGTGGGGTGGCAGTAGGGGGTGGCAAGGGCTCTGTTGGGGGTGGCAAATGCCACCCCTGCCACCCCTCTGGCTCCGCAACTAGCTACATTCAATGTAAAGCTTATGTATATAAGTGTGTGTGTGTAAAAAATCCATATATAATCAAATACTGCCATCTACTGGAAATTTTAAATCCCTACATGGGCACATTTCGGAAATGTTATTCTCTTTAAATTCATAAATAAATTCTTTAAAAATCAACAGTTTGCTCTAAAATTCTTCCAATATTATATATATATTCAATTTATTTATTTATATAGCGCCAAATCATGAAACATGTCATCTCAAGGCACTTTACAAAATCAAGTTCAATCATATTATACAGATTGGGTCAGATTATACAGATTGGATAAAATGTCCTATATAAGGAAACCAGTTGATTGCATCAAAGTCCCGACAAGCATATATATATATATATATATATATATATATATATATATATATATATATATATATATATATATATATATTTAAGCTATATACACAGACACCGATCTACAGACAACAGCAATTATCAACAAAAAGAAATCAACAAAAAACCTAATCACCCTCAGCACGGGCTTCCCCCCCCACTCCCCACAAATCATGTCTATCCAGTAATTTAGGACCATTTTGTTTGTTTTTGGTGTTTAATGTACTTTTCTCTACTTCCATCGCTGTACCCATTAGCACATATTGTGTTTATGCCGGAAAACTGTAACTGTAAAGCATGAGGATGATCTATCATAAAATCTTACTTATGGAAGGTAATTCCCCAGGATCTGGTTCCTAGTGTCCTTTTATTTGCGCACCCATAAGCGGAGTAAAAGTCGGGCTTCCTGGGACGTAGCTCTGGAAGTTTGCTTACTTTCAATACAAAATCGAAATTATTTATTAAGTTAGACAATAATTTAATTCAATCAATTGGTCCCATGTAGCCCCTAAAGGGGTGACGTTTTCAGTCAGTTGATTTATCTGGAAATCGGGTGAGAATTCACCGGATTCAGAGTGTCTGAAAACATAAAGTACATTTTCCTGTAATGACTTGTATTCTGTCTGACTGCAGCTTGGTCTGACCTAAGATGGCCGCTCTGTCGGCACGCCTCTCAACCGAGGACGCGGCGTCTACGTATTCATGTCTGTGTTCTCTATGGTCTGACCTAAGATGGCAGCTTGGTCTGACCTAAGATGGCTGCTTTGACGTCACTTCCTGTGATGTGCCCAAATATGGGCAAAATGGCCGCCCTGTTCAAAGCTCTGCAGTCAGAGCTCTGGATGATGAAAGCTGTGAACTGATCACAAACTTCATAAATTCGTTAATAATCAACGGTTGGCTCTAAAATTCTGAAAATATTCATGGATCTCAAAGAGTGCTTTATCTAACCACAGGATTTTTTTTATGGTCATTAAAAAAATGGATTCAGAGAAATAAAATATTAAACTTTATAGTCTTGTACCATTTATTTTCAAAGTCTTGTAAATTGGTCAAACTCGCCTGGATTTTTACCAAACTGAAATCAATGTTTATTCTGCATGTGCTTTACAAATAGAGGCCATATTTTGGGGGGTTGAACAATATTTGTGGAAAATACATTGATTTCTCCATTTTACAAACTTTTAAAAATTCAGAGTGTAGCACTTCAAAAAAAAACAATACATGCAGTGAGAGAATTGTTACACCTTATTCACAGAATACATCCTGAAAATCTGGGATCAAAAAATTGATTTTAAAGCATTTTTTATTCTTTACTTTATTGTTTTTATTATTCTCCAGGTTTTTTAACACTTTTGGAAATAGGCCCCGCCCACTTGTTTCAATAATTACCATATTTAATACCTGAGTTCAGGGGTATGACTGGAAGGGGATGAAGAAGGTTTTGTAAAAATCCGATCAGCCATTCTTGCGTAGTAGATTTCTTGACATCACAGCGCCCCCTAGTGATGGACGATCCTCAAACGCGGGTCACATGTGCAAAATCTTATTTGGACTATGGGTTATGAAGGACATGTCAAAATCTGTTATGGTTTTAGAATAATCAGCAATTACATTTAGAGCTAGCTAGCTAACAATCACTTATTTTAGCGTTACTTTTCGAAAAAGTCAAAATTCAAAAATCCGGCGCGTTCACTTTTTTTATTTGTCCATTACGCTGTTATATGTGGAGTTTTGCGCGGATTGCATAAAAAATGTAGGAGGAGTTAAACAAGAAAGGTTTAACCTTTGTAGCCATGTAGCGCGAAAACTAGCTGGGAAACGACGGGTGTGCCAATTCCCTTTATTTTGCAGAATCATCCAATAAACAAAGTGATGTGAAGTTTTTGAGTGTGGGACCAGTAGTTTGGTGGTTATAGGCCAAAACGCATTGTCCTTTGTTATAGCGCCCCCTAGTTGTTGAGGGGTCTGAATTTCTGGGTTTGAGTAGCGGTGCACATTCTGTACTTGGATACCTGATTCAATAGGTTCGTTACAAATCCGCATGGGCCGCCCAACGCGTTTTAGCGGAGAATAATAATTACCCGTAATAATAATAACTAGAACTGCAAGCAGTTATTAACGGGTTCCAAGCCCACGCACCGCCCCCTTTGAGCATGTTCCTGGACTTCAGCATTCAACACCCTCATCCAAGCCCACCTACACCGCACCCCCTTTGAGCATGTTCCTGGACTTTAGCGTTCAACACCCTCATCCAATACTCTCCTTCATCATCCATTGTATGGACGAAACCCAGCCTGCGCTCTTTTGAAAATATCCATTTCTTTCTTCGGTAAACGACAGAAACGTACATCCAACGATTGGGAATGCCTCCCTGTGCAACCGGGAGGACAACAAGTCGTAGGCATTGTTTAGATTCCAAAAATAAACTAACTAAAAGTACGCTCGAAATCACCCGTTTTGTCATGTAGTAGACGAGAGCAGCTGTGCTTTTTGTCTACCCCGCAGGACCCGGATGTAGCGCTGACGTCACGCGTGAACTGGTCTATATGCTGTAGATAGGCACCAGCAGCCCCGCAACCCCATGAGGAATTAGGCGGGTCAAAAAATGGATGGATGGATGGACGGATAGATATATTTGTTTGTTTGTTTTATTAGGATCCCCATGTTCTAAATAAGCTGGAATTGATTTACTATTTCCTCTTAATATATTATTCAGTGTATTCCATAATTGTTTACTATCATGTTTTATTGCTAGAATAAATATGTGTGTGTGTTTGTAGAGATCCATCCATGATCAAATCCTGTCCTCTGTTGGAATTTTTAAATGTATTCCATACAACGCCACATTAAAGCATTAGTGTAAATATATATATATATATATATATATATATATATATATATATATATATACACACATGATGCATACATATATACATACAAAATTATTGAAGTGGACTTCTAAGTTTTAATTGTATACCCCTTACTTAGACTATTAATGGTAAGAGTTGTTGTAGTTGCAAAAACAAGCCACGAGATGGAGCCCTTGCTTAATTTTCTGAAAAGCTCTTTACAATAGGTTTTTGTCAAACTATCTAAATAAATATTCCTATTTGATGAACGGTCTGCTCTAAAATTCTGAAAATATTCATGAATGTCCAAGAGTGTTTTATCTAACCACACGATTTTTTTGATGGTCATTAAAAAAATGGATTCAGAGAAAAAAAAAATTAAACTTTATAATCTTGTATCATTAATTTTTTAAATCTTGTAAATTGGTCAAAATCGCCTGGATTTTTACCAAACTGAAAGACATGTTTATTCTGGCTGTGCTTTACAGATAGAGGCCATTTTTATTGGGATTGACCAATATTTGTGGAAAATACATTGATTTCTCCATTTTACAAACTTTGAAAAAAACAGAGTGTGGCACTTTCAAACACTGGAATACATGCAGTGAGAGAATTGTTGCACCTTATTCAAGGAATACATCCTGAAAATCTGAGCTTGTTACACCACACAAGTGATTTTAGGTGAATTTTTGAAGTTTTCAAGTTTTTTTCCACACTTTTGGAAATAGGCCCCGCCCACTTGTTTCAATAAATACCATATTTAATACTTTAGTTAAGGGCAATGTCTGGAAGGGAATGAAGAAGGTTTTGTAAAATTCCGATCAGCCATTCTTGCGTAGTAGATTTCTTGACATCACAGCGCCCCCTAGTGATGGACGATCCTCAAATGCGGGTCACATGTGCAAAATCTTATTTGTACTATGGGTTATGAAGGACATGTCAAAATCTGTTATGGTTTTACAATAATCAGCAATTACATTTAGAGCTAGCTAGCTAACAATCACTTATTTTAGCGTTACTTTTCGAAACAGTCAAAATTCAAAAATCCGCCGCGATAACTTTTTTTATTTGTCCATGACACGCTTATATATAAATTTTTGCGCGGATTGCACAAAAAATGTAGGAGGAGTTTAACAAGAAAGGTTTAACCTTTGTAGCCATGTAGCGCGAAAACTAGCTGGGAAACGAAGGGTGTGCCAATTCACTTTATTTTGCAGAATCATCCAATAAACAAAGTGCCATCAAGTTTTTGAGTGTAGGACCAGTAGTTTGGTGGTTACAGGCGTAAACGCATTGTCCTTTGTTATAGCGCCCCCTAGTTGTTGAGGGGTCTGAATTTCTGGGTTTGAGTAGCGGTGCACATTCTGTACTTGGATACCTGATCCAATTGATTCGTTACAAATCCACATGGGCCGCCCAACGCGTTTTAGCGGAGAATAATAATTACCCGTAATAATAATAATAATAATAACTAGAACTGCAAGCAGTTATTAACGGGTTCCAAGCCCACCCACGCCCCGCCCCCTTGAGCATGTTCCTGGACTTCAGTTCAGCGTTCAACACCATTATCTTACAGCATCTGATGGAAAAACTGAAACATCTGGGCTTCAGCACACCCCTTCGCAACTGCCTGCTAGACTTCCTCACCTCCTGACCTCATTTGGTCTGGGTCGGACAGAACACCTCTGATGTCATCACCCTCAGCACGGGCTCCCCTCAAGGCTGTGTCTTGAGCCCCCTGCTGTTCACCCTTATGACACACGACTGCGTCCCCAGACAACAGCCTGATCCTGAACGTGGAAAAGACGAAGGAGATCATGTTCGACTTCAGGATGAACCGGCCTTGCCACGCTCCACTGCTCATCAACAGCTCAGCTGTGGAGGTGGTCACCGGCACCAAATTCCTCAGGGTGCACATCACAGACAACCTCAGCTGGTCTGTGAACATCATGTCACTGGTCAAGAGGGCACAGAAGCACTTGTACTTCCTGCGGAGGATGAGGAGAGGCCACCTGTCCCCACCCATTCTCATGACCTTCTACAGACGCACCATAGAGAGCATTTTGACAAGCTGTCCCTCTGTGTGGTGTGGAGGCTGCAGCGCCTCCGACTGGAGGAACGGGAGGAGAGTGGTGAGGACAGCAGAAGGGATCATCGGGGCTCCTCTTCCCTCCATTAAGGACATTTTATCCCAGCGCTGCATGTCCTGAGCCCATAACATCATCAGAGACCCCTCACACCCCCACCATGGACTGTTCTCCCTGCTGCCCACTGGGAAAAGGTTCCACAGCATTCGCTGCAGGTCCACCAGGTTCTGAAACAGCTTTTTCCCCGTTGCCATCAGACTGTTGAACTCTAAACAGCAACAGTAAAAGTGCATATGTATACATATATACCATGGGTTAAAGCAAAAATAATCAGTTTGACTGAAAAAATGTTCAAGTCAGCCCATATATTCCCAGGGCGTGGACATCATGCCACATCAGTTACCTCACTTGCTTATTGTGCAAAGTCAACATTAACCAAATCTGGTAGGTCTAAAATATCCTTTGACCATTCCTGTATCTCTCCCACCTTTCAGCTTGAGGCTGCAGCGCCTCTGACTGGAGGCATGTGAGGAGAGTTGTGAGGACAGCAAGAGATCATCGGGGCTCCTCTTCCCTCCATTAAGGACATTTCATCCTAGCGCTGCGTGTCCCGAGCCCATAACATCATCAGAGACTGACACACACACACACACACACACACACACACACACACACACACACACACACACACACACCTCAATCCGATGATTGGCATTTTATTTTTTTTGGTTTACCTGTTACCCGTGTGACAAAGCCTTTGGTAAATACATTTTGTAAGGAAATGTTATTGTGCACAGAATATCAATGGAGGACAAATTTGTGTATTTGTTTCACCACAATTTTATTGAAAACAAAAAATGTAAAGAAGCATCAACTGGACGGAGATGTAATTCAGAAATTCATTTTCCTGTATATCTTTGAATCTCAAGACAACTAAATTATATACATACTTATACACTCACACACAGATACACACTTAGTCCTCACAGATAACTTTGTGTCTTATAAATATTTAATAAGTGCTTTAACTTCCTGAGACCCAAGCTTTTATTTGGAGTTTGTTTTTTTAATTTCCAAGTTCCATGCGGATTAGTAGGACCTAATAAGTGTAATAAATAAACCCTGTCATGATAAAACAAATAGTTTTTGAAAAAAATTATGTCATCATATGAGGGCAATTACATAATCTTTGCATTTGATTGTTTTATTTGCAATTTGGGATTACAAGACCCCAATTACTATATACAAAAAATGTCAGCTTTCTACATTGAGTAATTCTCTAAAAAAGCTATGTGCCCATATGAGGACACTGGGTCTATATTCCCAAATGACACAATAAAGACACGGTTGGGTGAAACATATAAAATCAGTTGGGGCATACAACAAAAAACTAATAAGAAGGGAGTATTTCAGGCAACTAGGATGGCTACCCAACTGTATAGCAAAGTAATGAAAAACCTCTGCAAAAAAGCAATCTGCATATCTAAAACACCCCTACTGGTCATCACTGAAACTTTCAGAGATGCAAACAGGTGTGTACCTCAGACCCTGAACATGGTTCTGCAACAAGCAATCTGTCCTTCCTGAACTGGCCTTCGTGAAATGCTGCAAAGCAGTTGTGTTCACTCTGCAAGCACAGGAACAAATAGTATTTTTGGAATACAGTAACAAATCTCGTTCAACTTTCTCTTCATTAGACAGTAAACGAAAAGAGTGTGCTTAAAAACACATCTTACTCTGATCTGATCTTGGATATGGGCCATCGGTAACTTTCTGTGGACCATTTTCAACCATGTACTGCCTAAATGTGTCCACTGTTTTGTGCGGTAAAGGCCATTCAGATGGATCTTCTGAATAAAGCCTTGTCTCAGCACTCTCCTCTGCAGCTCTCCCTCTTCACCATCTAACAGTGGGAATGTAGCAACCAAATGGGGGTTTACAGCTAGCTTCTAGCTTAATGCAAAACCAATGTTGCTGCGCTGACATAGTGGAAAATATAAGGTAGCATGTACAATAAATGACCAGAATCCAGAAAACATAACTTATGCAGTAACTCATGCATAAATAATACGCAATAAAGATGTTGTTTTACCATTAGCTGTTCATGTTAGCTGTGCTGTCAGACATGTAGGCTGCTTTACATTTGTTGGGTGACATGGAAGCTGTAATTACAGGGTCACTTCTCTCTCTCTAAAGGTCTGTGCTAAGGCTATCCATATTTCTACTTTTTAAAATCCAAAACGTGAATGTAATTTCAACAGCAGCAAAACCTTACTGCATAATAGTTGTCTTATCTGATGCCATCACTAGGCTGATTTAGAAAGGCTGCATTAAGTTGCATTGGTTATAATGATAATGTTAATGTTTGTCAATTTGCAACTGTTTATTATGTGTTAACATTGTTAATAATATACCATCTAATTATTATTATGGTAGGCTTACAGTGGCTGATATACTTTAAAATAAACCTTTATTATTTAAAGACCATACATGATGATGTCTGGCACTTATTTATTTATTTTAATCCGGGGGGGGGGGGGGCGCCAAAACTGATGCTGCATACCCCTCTTATACTGGGTAGTTGCGCCCCTGCCTGTACCCATTAGCACATATTGTGTTAAAGCATGAGGATTATCTATCATAAAATCTTACTTATTGAAGGTAATTCCCCAGGATCTGGTTCCTGGTGTCCTTTTATATGCGCACCCATAAGCGGAGTAAAAGTCTGGCTCCTTGGGACGTAGCTCTGGAAGTTTGCTTACTTTCAATACAAAACCGAAATTATTTATTAAGTTAGACAATCATTTAATTCAATCAATTGGTCCCATGTAGCCCCTAAAGGGGTGACATTTTCAGTCAGTTGATTTAGCTGGAAATCGGGTTAGAATTCACCGGATTTAGAGTGTCTGAAACATAAAGTACATTTTCCTGAATTGACTTGTATTCTCTCTGAGCGCAGCTTTTTCTGACCTAAGATGGCCGCTGTGACATCACTTCCTGTGATGTGCCCAAATATGGGCAAAATGGCCGCCCTGTTCACAGCTGTGGAGTCAGAGCTCTGGATGAGAGCTGTGAACTGATCACAAACTTCATAAATTCGTTAATAATCAACGGTTTGCTCTAAAATTCTGAAAATATTCATGGATCTCAAGGAGTGCTTTATCTAACCACAGGATTTTTTTTATGGTCATTAAAAAAATGGATTCAGAGAAATAAAATATTAAACTTTATAGTCTTGTACCATTTATTTTCAAAGTCTTGTAAATTGGTCAAACTCGCCTGGATTTTTACCAAACTGAAATCCATGTTTATTCTGCATGTGCTTTACAAATAGAGGCCATATTTTGGGGGGTTGAACAATATTTGTGGAAAATACATTGATTTCTCCATTTTACAAACTTTTAAAAATTCAGAGTGTAGCACTTCAAAAAAAACCAATACATGCAGTGAGAGAATTGTTACACCTTATTCACAGAATACATCCTGAAAATCTGGGATCAAAAAATTGTTTTTAAAGCATTTTTTATTCTTTACTTTATTGCTTTTATTATTCTCCAGGTTTTTTAACACTTTTGGAAATAGGCCCCACCCACTTGTTTTAATCATTACCATATTTAATACCTGAGTTCAGGGGTATGACTGGAAGGGGATGAAGAAGGTTTTGTAAAAATCCGATCAGCCATTCTTGCGTAGTAGATTTCTTGACATTACAGCGCCCCCTAGTGATGGACGATCCTCAAACGCGGGTCACATGTGCAAAATCTTATTTGGACTATGGGTTATGAAGGACATGTCAAAATCTGTTATGGTTTTAGAATAATCAGCAATTACATTTAGAGCTAGCTAGCTAACAATCACTTATTTTAGCGTTACTTTTCGAAAAAGTCAAAATTCAAAAATCCGGCACGTTCACTTTTTTTATTTGTCCATTACGCGGTTATATATGGAGTTTTGCACGGATTGCATAAAAAATGTAGGAGGAGTTTAACAAGAAAGGTTTAACCTTTGTAGCCATGTAGCGCGAAAACTAGCTGGGAAACGAAGGGTGTGCCAATTCCCTTTATTTTGCAGAATCATCCAATAAACAAAGTGATGTGAAGTTTTTGAGTGTGGGACCAGTAGTTTGGTGGTTATAGGCCAAAACGCATTGTCCTTTGTTATAGCGCCCCCTAGTTGTTGAGGGGTCTGAATTTCTGGGTTTGAGTAGCGGTGCACATTCTGTACTTGGATACCTGATTCAATAGGTTCGTTACAAATCCGCATGGGCCGCCCAACGCGTTTTAGCGGAGAATAATAATTACCCGTAATAATAATAATAATAAATAATTTAAAAACACTAGAAAAACAATAGGGTTCTCTGCTCACAGAGCAGACGAACGGCATAGCCGTTCGCCTGCGCTGCGGGCTTGGAACCCTAATAATAATAATAAATAATTTAAAAACACTAGAAAAACAATAGGGTTCTCTGCTCACAGAGCAGACGAACGGCATAGCCGTTCGCCTGCGCTGCGGGCTTGGAACCCTAATAATAATAAACTAGAACTGCAAGCAGTTATTAACGGGTTCCAAGCCCGTCTACGCTCCGCCCCCTTTGAGCATGTTCCTGGACTACAGCGTTCAACACCCTCATCCCACAGCATCTGGTTGAAAAACTGGAACATCTGGGCTTCAGCACACCCCTCATCACTTCCTCACCCCCTGACCACTGTCGGTCCGGGTCTGACAGACCACCTCTGATGTCATCACCCTCAGCACGGGCTCCCCTCAGGGCTGTGTCCGCAGCCCCCTGCTGTTTACTCTGATGACACACGACTGCACCCCCAGGTTCACCCCCAATCACATCATGAAGTTCGCAGTTGACACAAACTCATCAACAGCTCAGCTGTGGAGGTGGTTAGCAGCACCAAATTCCTCGGGGTGCACATCACGGACAACCTCACCTGGTCTGTAAACACCACATCTGGTGAGGAGGGCTCAGAAGCGCTTGTACTTCCTGCGGAGGATGAGGAGAGCCCAACTGCCCCCGCCCATCCTCACAACCCTCTACACAAGTACCATAGAGAGCACTCTGACCATAGATATCCATAATAAAGGCTAGATGTCTTACGGCGGAGTCTCAAACGTCATCACCGGCGGCCATCTTGCCTCAGACAAGCTTTCTGGCATGCTCTGTGGTACCTAATGTAAGGTGAGTGATCAGCACGAACACAAATGCTCTTATCTCATTGAATTCTTGACGGTTTTACAAACAGTTTGGTTTCTTACAAACGTTATGAACGTGGCTATAATTTTTGATGCTTGAACATGTCGAAATTGCAGATTTTCTTGTCGATCAATGACTTAATCATGCAGCATAGTTGTGCATCACGGCTACTTGCGCAAGTTATCAAGGCTGAGACCACTGGTCAATTATATAGGTTTTACTGACACCAATAACGATTGTATGACAATTAATCTTTGGTGTAAATTTGAGGGAAATCAATCTCACAATGGTCCAAAAAGATATATGTTCCCTTAATTTTCCCATGGTTATTATAAATTATTTTAATATACCAACTCTTATTTCAGGATTTGTTGTGCGACAGGCTCTGAAAAAGCTGTCCTGTGATGTCTGCCGTGCCAGCTTGGTAACAGATGCTGCATCTGCCATCAAGGACCAGAGCTACCACCTGCTGAAGTTAAAAAACAATGGAGGTCTGGTGATTCCATCAGAAGGCACAGTGATGGTAGTCAGGGCAGCAGAGTGGGTCATTCGTCAGACCTCATGTACCAGACGATCACAGCCCATCAAAGTGCTAGAGGTCGTGTACATTGTAATGAAGAGGATAGGGTCAGAGGATGTGTTTGTGCTCAGAGAGCACATCGGAGAAACACAGTATGGCATAGACAGCCACCACCATATGCTGTTAATGTTGGTTGTGTCCTTGTTTTTTAAGTTAAGGCTGCACCAAATTGCCAAAATAACTAACCTTAGCTTACAGAGCAACAACATGCAACAGAAGCTCAATAAAACCGTCCTTTTCAAAGGGCATTAGCCAAGCTATGTTTTTTGGGTCATTTTTTAAATCTCTGTCTTCCATGTGTATACCATCACAGTAGTGTAGGTGGGGATTTCAACATGCTACATCTATATATACTTGTGAAGGGGACTATTGTACCAATTTTAATAGCAAATAAATTTCACTTTTATAATGGATTAGAAATAGGAACCTTTGTGTAATTACTCCTGATATATAATCCGAATAGTCTACATGAAACTTCAAAGTGTTACCTTTAATTTGAAACCTGGATTATGCTTCTACACCAAGAGGTTGCCACACAATAAGCCTTTTTTCTCAGTATTTCATATTTTATTATAACAGTAATATTCATATTATAAAAGTATGTATGTAAATATAAATAAATTAGGACTGTGAAATAATTAATCACACCCAAATAAAAGTGTTTATATATATATATATATAAAATGAATGTTCTTCATTTAGATTGACCTTTAAACCATTAATGCTATTACTCCTTTTCATATCTATCTATCTATCTATCTATCTATCTATCTATCTATCTATCTATCTATCTATCTATCTATCTATCTATCTATCTAACTGTCTATTTATCCATATTATATCATAGTGTTACTTTTGGAATAAGTCCGATCCATATTTGAACTATGGATCTTTGCAAATGTTCTTGCCATTACTTCTACTTTTTCCTCATTTGTTACTGCTGTTCCTTCTTCATGTTTTAGAACTGGATATGTTCTCTCTGGTCTATTTCCCTTCATTTTCTTAATCATTCCCCATACCTTAGCTATAGGAGTTGTTCTGCCCATTGAATCACAAAAATCTCTCCATTTTGTCTTCTTTGCCTTCTAAATAACTTTCCTTGCTTCTGCTTGATCTTTTTTACATTCAATATTTTTTTTAAATTATATGTTCTTTTCAAAACTCTAAAAGCTATCCTCCCTCTTCAAGTTTCTGCTCCGCTTAGAAAATCACGGGATGTGACGTCACATCCTGTGATGTGCCCATATATGGACAAAATGTCCGCCCTGTTCACAGTTCTGGATGGTCAGAGCTCTGGATGGTGAAAGCTGTGACCAGATCATAAAATTCATTAAATCGGTAAAAATCAACGGTTTGCGCTAAAATTCTGAAAATATTCACGTATGTCCAAGAGTGCTTTATCTAACTATGTGATTTTTTAAACGCCCATTGAAAAAAGCGTTTCAGAGAAAAAAAATATTAACCTTTATAGTCTTGCACATGTGAATTTCAAAGTCTTTTAAATAGTTCAAAATCGCCTGGATTTTTACCACACTGAAGTACACATTAAGTCTGAATGTGCTTTACAAATAGTGGCCATTTTTATTGGGATTGAACAATATTTGTGGAAAATACATTGATTTCTCTATTTTACAAACTTTTCAAAAATCAGAGTGTGCAACTTTCAGAAACCTCAATACATGCAGTGAGAGAATTGTTACACCTTATTCAAGGAATACATCCTGAAAATCTGAGATCGTTACACCACAAAATTGATTTTTGGTAATTTTTTGAAGTTTTGAAGGTTTTTTTCAAACTTTTGGAAATAGGCCCCGCCCACTTGTTTCAATCAGTACCATATTTAATTCCTGAGTTAAGGGTTATGACTGGAAGGGGATGAAGAAGGTTTTGTAAAAATCCGATCAGCCATTCTTGCGTAGTAGATTTCTTGACATCACAGCGCCCCCTAGTGATGGATGATCCTCAAACGCAGGTCACATGTGCAAAATCTTATTTGGACTATGGGTTATGAAGGGCATGTCAAAATCTGTTATGGTTTTAGAATAATCAGCAATTACATTTAGAGCTAGCTAGCTAACAATCACTTATTTTAGCGTTACTTTTCGAAAAAGTCAAAATTCAAAAATCCGCCGCATTAACTTTTTTTATTTGTCCATGACACGCTTATATATGAAGTTTTGCGCAGATCGCACAAAAAATGTAGGAGGAGTTTAACAAGAAAGGTTTAACCTTTGTAGCCATGTAGCGCGAAAAGTAGCTGGGAAACGAAAGGTGTGCCAATTCCCTTTTTGATGCAGAACCATACAATAAACAAAGTGCTATCAAGTTTTTGAGTGTGGGACCAGTAGTTTGGTGGTTACAGGCCGAAACGCATTGTCCTTTGTTATAGCGCCCCCTAGTTGTTGAGGGGTCTGAATTTCTGGGTTTGAGTAGAGGCACACATTCTGTACTTAGATACCTGATTCAATAGGTTCGTTATAAATCCGCTTGGGCTGCACAACGCGTTTTAATTCCGTAATAATAATAATAACTAGAACTGCAAGCAGTTATTAACGGGTTCCAAGCCCACCCACGCACCGCCCCCTTGAGCATGTTCCTGGACTTCAGTTCAGCGTTCAACACCATTAAAACTGGAACATCTGGGCTTCAGCACACCTGTTCGCAACTGCCTACTAGACTTCATCACCAACAGACCTCAGTTGGTCTGGGTTGGACAGAAAACCACTGATGTCATCACCCTCAGCACAGGCTTTCCTCAGGGCTGCGTCCTGAGCCCCCTGCTGTTCACCCTGATGACACACGACTGTGTCCCCAGGTTCACCACCAATCACATCGTGAAGTTTGCCGACGACACGACGGTGGTGGGCCTGATTAGAGACAACAACGACCAGGACCAGGACCAGGACTGATCCTGAACGTGGAGAAAACGAAGGAGATCATCATGGACTTCAGGAAGAAATGGCCTCGCCATGCTCCACTTCTCATTAACAGCTCAGCTGTGGAGGTGGCCAGCAGCAATAAATTCCTCGGGGTGCACATAACACACAACCTCAGCTGGTTTGTGAACACCATGTCACTGGAGAAGAGGGAACAGAAGCGCTTGCACTTACTGCGGAGGATGAGGAGAGCCCACCTGTCCCCGCCCATCCTCACGACCTTCTACAGCAGCACCATCTATCTGCTCCCCACTCCCTTCCAATTAAGCATGTCATAATATTTATTACTTTCTTGCATTTGTCTAAAAAAAGTAGATGCAATGCAGTTTTGCATTGCATTACAATGAAATGACTGTTGTCATTTCAGCTTTTAACTTTTTGCTCTCTCTTTTTTCTTCATAGTAGGTACACCTGATCTGACGTTCTGTTAACTGTGACATCATCCAGAGAAGACAGATCACCCGCTATTACTATCTAATGTAGAACAGATTACTGGATCAATGTGTGCTTCTGTGCATGTTTGTCTCTCTTGTTGTGTCTCTGCTCTGTATTCTTTAACCCCCAGTCGGTCGAGGCAGATGACCGTTCATACTGAGCCCGGTTCTGCTGGAGGTTTTTCCTTCCCGCTAATGGGTGGGTTTTTTTTTCGACTGTCGCTTCATGCTTGCTCAGTATGAGGGATTGCTGCAAAGCCATGGACAATGCAGACGTCTCTCCCTGTAGCTCTATGCTTCTCCAGGAGTGAATGCTGCTTGTCGGGACTTTGAAGCAATCAACTGGTTCCCTTATATAGGAAATTTTTGACCAATCTGTATAATATGATTGATTTTGACTTTGTAAAGTGCCTCGAGATGACATGTTTCATAAATTGGCGCTATATAAATACAATTGAATTGAATTGAATAGAGTCCATCTGTTAAACCTTTTCTGCGTCGCACAAAGACACGATGGTTGGAACCAAAGATTTCAACTTTGGACTCATCAGACCAAAGCACAGATTTCCACTGGTCTAATGTCCATTCCTTGTGTTCTTTAGCCCAAACAATTCTCTTCTACTTGTTGCCTGTCCTTAGCAGTGGTTTCCTAGCAGCTGTTTTACCATGAAGGCCTGATTCACACAGTCTCCTAACAGTTGTTCTAGAGATGTGTCTGCTGCTAGAACTCTGTGTGGCATTGACCTGGTCTCTAATCTGAGCTGCTGTCAACCTGCGATTTCTGAGGCTGGTGACTAGGATGAATTTATCCTCCACAGCAGAGGTGACTCTTGGTCTTCCTTTCCTGGGGCGGTCCTCGTGTGAGCCAGTTTTTTTGTAGCGCTTGATGGTTTTTGCGACTGCACTTGGGGACACTTTCAAAGTTTTCCCAATTTTTCGGACTGAATGACCTTCAGTTCTTAAAGTAATTATGGCCACTTGTTTTTCTTTACTTAGCTGCTTTTTTCTTGCCATAATACAAATTCTAACAGTTTATTCAGTAGGACTATAAGCTGTGTATCCACTTGACTTCTGCACAACACAACTGATGGTCCCAACCCCATATAAGAGGCAAGACATCCCACTTATTAAACCTGACAGGGGACACCTGTGAAGGGAAAACCATTTCAGGTGACTATCTCTTGAAGCTCATTAAGAGAATGCCAAGAGTGTACGAAGCAGTAATCAAAGCAAAAGGTGGCTACTTTGAAGAACCTAGAATATAAGACATATTTTCAGTTGTTTCACACTTTTTTGTTAAGTATATAATTCCACATGTGTTAATTCATAGTTTTGATGCCTTTAGTGTGAATCTACAATTGTCATAGTTCTGAAAATTAAGAAAACTCTTTGAAGGAGAAGGTGTGTCTAAACCACCTCCTCCATTACCATCTGGTACGCTGGTGCCACCGCCAAAGACAAGAGCAGACTGCAGCGTGTCATCCGGTCTGCAGAGAAGGTGATTGGCTGCAATTTTCCATCTCTCCAGGACCTGTAAGCCTCTAGGACTCTGAGGCGTGCAGGGAAGATTGTGGCCGATTTTGTGACACCCCAGTCACAAAATATTTCAGACACTTCCCTCTGGCAGGAGGCAGCGGTCCATCAGGACCAAAACCTCACGACACAAAAACAGTTTTTTCCCATCCGCTACCAGCCTTATTAACACGGCCCAGAGGCCCCGTGACACTTGACTCTGCCTCTCTCCCCTGTTCAGGTCCTACAAGCTACACCAACGTAGCATCTCCAGACCTTCTGCGTTACATTAACGCACAGTCTACCGTGTATATAGCTTTCTGTGTATATATATATATATATATATATATATATATATATATATATATATATATATATATATATATATATATATTTAAGCTATATACACAGACACCGATCTACAGACAACAGCAATTATCAACAAAAAGAAATCAACAAAAAACCTAATCACCCTCAGCACGGGCTTCCCCCCCACTCCCCACAAATCATGTCTATCCAGTAATTTAGGACCATTTTGTTTGTTTTTGGTGTTTAATGTACTTTTCTCTACTTCCATCGCTGTACCCATTAGCACATATTGTGTTTATGCCGGAAAACTGTAACTGTAAAGCATGAGGATGATCTATCATAAAATCTTACTTATGGAAGGTAATTCCCCAGGATCTGGTTCCTAGTGTCCTTTTATTTGCGCACCCATAAGCGGAGTAAAAGTCGGGCTTCCTGGGACGTAGCTCTGGAAGTTTGCTTACTTTCAATACAAAATCGAAATTATTTATTAAGTTAGACAATAATTTAATTCAATCAATTGGTCCCATGTAGCCCCTAAAGGGGTGACGTTTTCAGTCAGTTGATTTATCTGGAAATCGGGTGAGAATTCACCGGATTCAGAGTGTCTGAAAACATAAAGTACATTTTCCTGTAATGACTTGTATTCTGTCTGACTGCAGCTTGGTCTGACCTAAGATGGCCGCTCTGTCGGCACGCCTCTCAACTGAGGACGCGGCGTCTACGTATTCATGTCTGTGTTCTCTATGGTCTGACCTAAGATGGCAGCTTGGTCTGACCTAAGATGGCTGCTTTGACGTCACTTCCTGTGATGTGCCCAAATATGGGCAAAATGGCCGCCCTGTTCAAAGCTCTGCAGTCAGAGCTCTGGATGATGAAAGCTGTGAACTGATCACAAACTTCATAAATTCGTTAATAATCAACGGTTGGCTCTAAAATTCTGAAAATATTCATGGATCTCAAAGAGTGCTTTATCTAACCACAGGATTTTTTTTATGGTCATTAAAACAATGGATTCAGAGAAATAAAATATTAAACTTTATAGTCTTGTACCATTTATTTTCAAAGTCTTGTAAATTGGTCAAACTCGCCTGGATTTTTACCAAACTGAAATCCATGTTTATTCTGCATGTGCTTTACAAATAGAGGCCATATTTTGGGGGCTTGAACAATATTTGTGGAAAATACATTGATTTCTCCATTTTACAAACTTTTAAAAATTCAGAGTGTAGCACTTCAAAAAAAAACAATACATGCAGTGAGAGAATTGTTACACCTTATTCACAGAATACATCCTGAAAATCTGGGATCAAAAAATTGATTTTAAAGCATTTTTTATTCTTTACTTTATTGTTTTTATTATTCTCCAGGTTTTTTAACACTTTTGGAAATAGGCCCCGCCCACTTGTTTTAATAATTACCATATTTAATACCTGAGTTCAGGGGTATGACTGGAAGGGGATGAAGAAGGTTTTGTAAAAATCCGATCAGCCATTCTTGCGTAGTAGATTTCTTGACATCACAGCGCCCCCTAGTGATGGACGATCCTCAAACGCGGGTCACATGTGCAAAATCTTATTTGGACTATGGGTTATGAAGGACATGTCAAAATCTGTTATGGTTTTAGAATAATCAGCAATTACATTTAGAGCTAGCTAGCTAACAATCACTTATTTTAGCGTTACTTTTCGAAAAAGTCAAAATTCAAAAATCCGCCGTGTTAACTTTTTTTATTTGTCCATTACACGGTTATATGTGGAGTTTTGCGCGGATTGCATAAAAAATGTAGGAGGAGTTAAACAAGAAAGGTTTAACCTTTGTAGCCATGTAGCGCGAAAACTAGCTGGGAAACGAAGGGTGTGCCAATTCCCTTTATTTTGCAGAATCATCCAATAAACAAAGTGATGTGAAGTTTTTGAGTGTGGGACCAGTAGTTTGGTGGTTATAGGCCAAAACGCATTGTCCTTTGTTATAGCGCCCCCTAGTTGTTGAGGGGTCTGAATTTCTGGGTTTGAGTAGCGGTGCACATTCTGTACTTGGATACCTGATTCAATAGGTTCGTTACAAATCCGCTTGGGCCGCCCAACGCGTTTTAGCGGAGAATAATAATTACCCGTAATAATAATAATAATAATAATAATAATAAATAATTTAAAAACACTAGAAAAACAATAGGGTTCTCTGCTCACAGAGCAGACGAACGGCATAGCCGTTCGCCTGCGCTGCGGGCTTGGAACCCTAATAATAAACTAGAACTGCAAGCAGTTATTAACGGGTTCCAAGCCCACCCACGCACCGCCCCCTTGAGCATGTTCCTGGACTTCAGTTCAGCGTTCAACACCATCAAAACTGGAACATCTGGGCTTCAGCACACCTGTTCGCAACTGCCTACTAGACTTCATCACCAACAGACCTCAGTTGGTCCGGGTCGGACAGAAAACCTCTGATGTCATCACCCTCAGCACGGGCTTTCCTCAGGGCTGTGTCCTGAGCCCCCTGCTGTTCACCCTGATGACACACGACTGTGTCCCCAGGTTCACCACCAATCACATCGTGAAGTTTGCAGACGACACGACGGTGGTGGGCCTGATTAGAGACGACAACGACCAGGACTAGGACTGATCCTGAACGTGGAGAAAACGAAGGAGATCATCATGGACTTCAGGAAGGAATGGCCTCGCCATGCTCCACTTCTCATTAACAGCTCAGCTGTGGACGTGGTCAGCAGCAATAAATTCCTCGGGGTGCACATAACACACAACCTCAGCTGGTTTGTGAACACCATGTCACTGGAGAAGAGGGCACAGAAGTGCTTGCACTTACTGCGGAGGATGAGGAGAGACCACCTGTCCCCGCCCATCCTCACGACCTTCTACAGCAGCACCATCTATCTGCTCCCCACTCCCTTCCAATTAAGCATGTCATTATATTTATTACTTTCTTGCATTTGTCTAAAAAAAGTAGATGCAATGCAGTTTTGCATTGCATTACATTGAAATGACTGTTGTCATTTCAGCTTTTAACTTTTTGTTTTTTCTATTTTTTCTTCATAGTAGGTACACCTGATCTGACGTTCTGTTAACTGTGACATCATCCAGAGAAGACAGATCACCCGCTATTACTATCTAATGCAGAACAGATTACTGGATCAATGTGTGCTTCTGTGCTTGTTTGTCTCTCTTGTTGTGTCTCTGCTCTGTATTCTGTAACCCCAGTCGGTCGAGGCAGATGACCGTTCATACTGAGCCCGGTTCTGCTGGAGGTTTTTCCTTCCCGCTAATGGGTGGGGTTTTTTTTCCGACTGTCGCTTCATGCTTGCTCAGTATGAGGGATTGCTGCAAAGCCATGGACAATGCAGACGTCTCTCCCTGTAGCTCTATGCTTCTCCAGGAGTAAATGCTGCTTGTAGGGACTTTGAAGCAATCAACTGGTTCCCTTATATAGGAAATTTTTGACCAATCTGTATCATATGATTGATTTTGACTTTGTAAAGTGCCTCGAGATGACATGTTTCATGAATTGGCGCTATATAAATACAATTGAATTGAATTGAATAGAGTCCATCTGTTAAACCTTTTCTGCGTCGCACAAAGACACGATGGTTGGAACCAAAGATCTCAACTTTGGACTCATCAGACCAAAGCACAGATTTCCACTGGTCTAATGTCCATTCCTTGTGTTCTTTAGCCCAAGCAATTCTCTTCTACTTGTTGCCTGTCCTTAGCAGTGGTTTCCTAGCAGCTGTTTTACCATGAAGGCCTGATTCACACAGTCTCCTAACAGTTGTTCTAGAGATGTGTCTGCTGCTAGAACTCTGTGTGGCATTGACCTGGTCTCTAATCTGAGCTGCTGTCAACCTGCGATTTCTGAGGCTGGTGACTAGGATGAATTTATCCTCCACAGCAGAGGTGACTCTTGGTCTTCCTATCCTGGGGCGGTCCTCGTGTGAGCCAGTTTCTTTGTAGCGCTTGATGGTTTTTGCGACTGCACTTGGGGACACTTTCAAAGTTTTCCCAATTTTTCGGACTGAATGGCCTTCAGTTCTTAAAGTAATTATGGCCACTCATTTTTCTTTACTTAGCTGCTTTTTTCTTGCCATAATACAAATTCTAACAGTTTATTCAGTAGGACTATCAGCTGTGTGTCCACTTGACTTCTGCACAACACAACTGATGGTCCCAACCCCATTTAAGAGGCAAGACATCCCACTTATTAAACCTGACAGGGGACACCTGTGAAGGGAAAACCATTTCAGGTGACTATCTCTTGAAGCTCATTAAGAGAATGCCAAGAGTGTACGAAGCAGTAATCAAAGCAAAAGGTGGCTACTTTGAAGAACCTAGAATATAAGACATATTTTCAGTTGTTTCACACTTTTTTGTTAAGTATATAATTCCACATGTGTTAATTCATAGTTTTGATGCCTTTAGTGTGAATCTACAATTGTCATAGTTATGAAAATTAAGAAAACTCTTTGAAGGAGAAGGTGTGTGTCTAAACCACCTCCTCCATTACCATCTGGTAAGAGCAGACTGCAGCGTGTCATCCGGTCTGCAGAGAAGGTGACTGGCTGCAATTTTCCATCTCTCCAGGACCTGTAAGCCTCCAGGACTCTGAGGCGTGCAGGGAAGATTGTGGCCGATTTTGTGACACCCCAGTCACAAAATATTTCATACACTTCCTTCTGGCAGGAGGCAGCGGTCCATCAGGACCAAAACCTCATGAAGCAAAACAGTTTTTTCCCATCCGCTACCAGCCTTATTAACACGGCCCAGAGGCCCCGTGACACTTGACTCTGCCTCTCTCCCCTGTTCAGGTCCTACAAGCTACACCAACGTAGCATCTCCAGACCTTCTGCGTTACATTAACGCACAGTCTACCGTGTATATAGCTTTCTGTGTGTATATATATATATATATATATATATATATACATACACAGCGTTCACTGAGCGAGAGGCGGGTTACACCCTGGACAGGTCGGCAATCTGTCACAGGGCAACACAGAGACAGACAGGACAAACAACCATTCTTGCACACACTCACACCTAAGGACAATTTAGAGAAGCCAATTAAACTAACAGTCATGTTTTTGAACTGTGGGAGGAAGCCGGCGTACCCGGAGTGAACCTACGCATGCACAGGTAGAACATTCAAACTCCATGCAGAAAGACCCAGAGGATTTGAAAGACCCGGGAGGATTTGAAAGACCCAGGAGGATTTGAAAGACCCGGGAGGATTTGAAAGACCCAGGAGGATTTGAAAGACCCGGGAGGATTTGAAAGACCCAGGAGGATTTGAAAGACCCGGGAGGATTTGAAAGACCCGGGAGGATTTGAAAGACCCAGGTGATTGAACCCAGAAGGCAACGACACTTCTCACTGCTTCACTGTGCAGCCTCTGTTTATGACAGTATCATGTAAATCTTAGTCACAAATAAAGTGTTACCTAAATCAAAAGTAATTTGTATAGTAAGTATAACATCCACTGACTGTAAAGTTACCTGTGATAATCATGTTTATCCAGTAATTTAGGACCATTTTGTTTGTTTTTGGTGTTTAATGTACTTTTCTCTACTTCCATCGCTGTACCCATTAGCACATATTGTGTTTATGCCGGAAACACTGTAACTGTAAAGCATGAGGATTATCTATCATAAAATCTTACTTATGGAAGGTAATTCCCCAGGATCTGGTTCCTGGTGTCCTTTTATATGCGCACCCATAAGCGGAGTAAAAGTCTGGCTTCCTGGGACGTAGCTCTGGAAGTTTGCTTACTTTCAATACAAAACCGAAATTATTTATTAAGTTAGACAATCGTTTAATTCAATCAATTGGTCCCATGTAGCCCCTAAAGGGGTGACGTTTTCAGTCAGTTGATTTAGCTGGAAATCGGGTGAGAATTCACCGGATTCAGAGTGTCTGAAACATAAAGTACATTTTCCTGAATTGACTTGTATTCTCTATGGTCTGACCTAAGATGGCAGCTTGGTCTGACCTAAGATGGCTGCTTTGACGTCACTTCCTGTGATGTGCCCAAATATGGGCAAAATGGCCGCCCTGTTCAAAGCTCTGCAGTCAGAGCTCTGGATGATGAAAGCTGTGAACTGATCACAAACTTCATAAATTCGTTAATAATCAACGGTTGGCTCTAAAATTCTGAAAATATTTATGGATCTCAAAGAGTGCTTTATCTAACCACAGGATTTTTTTTATGGTCATTAAAAAAATGGATTCAGAGAAATAAAATATTAAACTTTATAGTCTTGTACCATTTATTTTCAAAGTCTTGTAAATTGGTCAAACTCGCCTGGATTTTTACCAAACTGAAATCCATGTTTATTCTGCATGTGCTTTACAAATAGAGGCCATATTTTGGGGGGTTGAACAATATTTGTGGAAAATACATTGATTTCTCCATTTTACAAACTTTTAAAAATTCAGAGTGTAGCACTTCAAAAAAAAACAATACATGCAGTGAGAGAATTGTTACACCTTATTCACAGAATACATCCTGAAAATCTGGGATCAAAAAAATGATTTTAAAGCATTTTTTATTCTTTACTTTATTGTTTTTATTATTCTCCAGGTTTTTTAACACTTTTGGAAATAGGCCCCGCCCACTTGTTTTAATCATTACCATATTTAATACCTGAGTTCAGGGGTATGACTGGAAGGGGATGAAGAAGGTTTTGTAAAAATCCGATCAGCCATTCTTGCGTAGTAGATTTCTTGACATCACAGCGCCCCCTAGTGACGGACGATCCTCAAACGCGGGTCACATGTGCAAAATCTAATTTGGACTCTGGGTTATGAAGGACATGTCAAAATCTGTTATGGTTTTAGAATAATCAGCAATTACATTTAGAGCTAGCTAGCTAACAATCACTTATTTTAGCGTTACTTTTCGAAAAAGTCAAAATTCAAAAATCCGGCGTGTTAACTTTTTTTATTTGTCCATTACGCGGTTATATATGGAGTTTTGCGCGGATTGCATAAAAAATGTAGGAGGAGTTTAACAAGAAAGGTTTAACCTTTGTAGCCATGTAGCGCGAAAACTAGCTGGGAAACGAAGGGTGTGCCAATTCCCTTTATTTTGCAGAATCATCCAATAAACAAAGTGATGTGAAGTTTTTGAGTGTGGGACCAGTAATTTGGTGGTTATAGGCCAAAACGCATTGTCCTTTGTTATAGCGCCCCCTAGTTGTTGAGGGGTCTGAATTTCTGGGTTTGAGTAGCGGTGCACATTCTGTACTTGGATACCTGATCCAATTGATTCGTTACAAATCCGCATGGGCCGCCCAACGCGTTTTAGCGGAGAATAATAATTACCCGTAATAATAATAATAATAATAATAACTAGAACTGCAAGCAGTTATTAACGGGTTCCAAGCCCGTCTACGCTCCGCCCCCTTTGAGCATGTTCCTGGACTACAGCGTTCAACACCCTCATCCCACAGCATCTGGTTGAAAAACTGGAACATCTGGGCTTCAGCACACCCCTCATCACTTCCTCACCTCCTGACCACTGTCGGTCCGGGTCTGACAGACCACCTCTGATGTCATCACCCTCAGCACGGGCTCCCCTCAGGGCTGTGTCCGCAGCCCCCTGCTGTTTACTCTGATGACACACGACTGCACCCCCAAGTTCACCCCCAATCACATCATGAAGTTCGCAGTTGACACAAACTCATCAACAGCTCAGCTGTGGAGGTGGTTAGCAGCACCAAATTCCTCGGGCTGCACATCACGGACAACCTCACCTGGTCTGTAAACACCTGCATAAATAAATTCTTTAAAAATCAACAGTTTGCTCTAAAATTCTTCCAATATTATATATATATTCAATTTATTTATTTATATAGCGCCAAATCATGAAACATGTCATCTCAAGGCACTTTACAAAATCAAGTTCAATCATATTATACAGATTGGGTCAATTCAATTCAATTCAATTTTATTTATATAGCGCCAAATCATGAAACATGTCATCTCAAGGCACTTTACAAAATCAAGTTCAATCATATTATACAGATTGGGTCAGATTATACAGATTGGTCAAAATGTCCTATATAAGGAAACCAGTTGATTGCATCAAAGTCCCGACAAGCAGCATTCACTCCTGGCGGACCGTAGAGCCACAGGGAGAGTCGTCTGCATTGTACATGGCTTTGCTGCAATCCCTCATACTGAGCAAGCATGAAGCGACAGTGGGAAGAAAAAACACCCATTAACGGGAAAAAAAAAACTCCGGCAGAACCGGGCTCAGTATGAACGGTCATCTGCCTCGACCGACTGGGGTTACAGAAGACAGAGCAGAGACACAACAAGAGAGACAAAAAAGCACAGAAGCACACATTGATCTAGTAATCTGTTCTACATTAGATGGTAATAGTCGGTGATCTGTCCTCCCTGGATGATTTCACAGTCAACAGAACGTCAGACCAGGTGTACCTACTATGAAGAAAAAAGAGAGAGAACAAAAAGTTAAAAGCTGAAATGACAACAGTCATTTCAATGTAACGCAATGCAAATCTGGAGAACAGTAGACTGGAGAACAGTAAAAATCAGTAGAGTGAGAAAAGTAGGCCCTGATGTCCTCCAGTAGCCTAAGCCTATAGCAGCAAAACTATAAAGGTAGCTCAGAGTAACATGAGCCACTCTAGTTATAAGCTTTGTCAAAAAGGAAGGTTTTAAGATTAGTCTTAAAAGTAGACAGGGTGTCTGCTTCACGGACCAAAACTGGGAGTTGGTTCCACAAGAGAGGAGCCTGATAGCTAAAGGATCTGCCTCCCATTCTACTTTTAGAGACTCTAGGAACCACCAGCAGACCTGCAGTCTGAGAGCGAAGTGCTCTGTTAGGAACATACGGAGTAATCAGAGCTCTGATATATGATGGAGCTTGATTATTAAGGGCTTTATACGTTAGAAGAAGAATTTTAAATTCTATTCTTGATTTAACAGGAAGCCAATGAAGGGAAGCTAAAATTGGAGAAATATGATCCCTCTTGTTGATTTTCATCAGAACTCTTGCTGCAGCATTTTGAATAAGCTGAAGACTTTGAATTGCATTTTGTGGACTTCCTGATAGTAAAGAATTACAATAGTCCAGCCTTGAAGTAACAAATGCATGGACTAGTTTTTCAGCATCACTCCTGGACAGAATGTTTCTAATTTTGGCGATATTCCGGAGGTGAAAAAAGGAAACTCTGGAAACCTGTTTAATATGGGATTTAAATGACATGTCTTGGTCAAAAATAACACCAAGGTTTTTTACTTTATTACCAGAGGCCAAGTTAATGTCATCCAGATTAAGTGATTGGTTAAGAAGTTTATTTTTTGAGGACTCTGGCCCAAAGATTACAACTTCGGTCTTGTCAGAATTTAGACGCAGGAAATTTAAAGTCATCCAGCTTTTGATGTCATCAAGACATGACTGCAGTCGAAGTAATTGATTGGACCAATCAGATTATACAGATTGGATAAAATGTCCTATATAAGGAAACCAGTTGATTGCATCAAAGTCCCGACAAGCATATATATATATATATATATATATATATATATATATATATATATATATATATATATATATATATATATTTAAGCTATATACACAGACACCGATCTACAGACAACAGCAATTATCAACAAAAAGAAATCAACAAAAAACCTAATCACCCTCAGCACGGGCTTCCCCCCCACTCCCCACAAATCATGTCTATCCAGTAATTTAGGACCATTTTGTTTGTTTTTGGTGTTTAATGTACTTTTCTCTACTTCCATCGCTGTACCCATTAGCACATATTGTGTTTATGCCGGAAAACTGTAACTGTAAAGCATGAGGATGATCTATCATAAAATCTTACTTATGGAAGGTAATTCCCCAGGATCTGGTTCCTAGTGTCCTTTTATTTGCGCACCCATAAGCGGAGTAAAAGTCGGGCTTCCTGGGACGTAGCTCTGGAAGTTTGCTTACTTTCAATACAAAATCGAAATTATTTATTAAGTTAGACAATAATTTAATTCAATCAATTGGTCCCATGTAGCCCCTAAAGGGGTGACGTTTTCAGTCAGTTGATTTATCTGGAAATCGGGTGAGAATTCACCGGATTCAGAGTGTCTGAAAACATAAAGTACATTTTCCTGTAATGACTTGTATTCTGTCTGACTGCAGCTTGGTCTGACCTAAGATGGCCGCTCTGTCGGCACGCCTCTCAACCGAGGACGCGGCGTCTACGTATTCATGTCTGTGTTCTCTATGGTCTGACCTAAGATGGCAGCTTGGTCTGACCTAAGATGGCTGCTTTGACGTCACTTCCTGTGATGTGCCCAAATATGGGCAAAATGGCCGCCCGGTTCAAAGCTCTGCAGTCAGAGCTCTGGATGATGAAAGCTGTGAACTGATCACAAACTTCATAAATTCGTTAATAATCAACGGTTGGCTCTAAAATTCTGAAAATATTCATGGATCTCAAAGAGTGCTTTATCTAACCACAGGATTTTTTTTATGGTCATTAAAAAAATGGATTCAGAGAAATAAAATATTAAACTTTATAGTCTTGTACCATTTATTTTCAAAGTCTTGTAAATTGGTCAAACTCGCCTGGATTTTTACCAAACTGAAATCCATGTTTATTCTGCATGTGCTTTACAAATAGAGGCCATATTTTGGGGGGTTGAACAATATTTGTGGAAAATACATTGATTTCTCCATTTTACAAACTTTTAAAAATTCAGAGTGTAGCACTTAAAAAAAAACAATACATGCAGTGAGAGAATTGTTACACCTTATTCACAGAATACATCCTGAAAATCTGGGATCAAAACATTGATTTTAAAGCATTTTTTATTCTTTACTTTATTGTTTTTATTATTCTCCAGGTTTTTTAACACTTTTGGAAATAGGCCCCGCCCACTTGTTTTAATAATGACCATATTTAATACCTGAGTTCAGGGGTATGACTGGAAGGGGATGAAGAAGGTTTTGTAAAAATCCGATCAGCCATTCTTGCGTAGTAGATTTCTTGACATCACAGCGCCCCCTAGTGATGGACGATCCTCAAACGCGGGTCACATGTGCAAAATCTTATTTGGACTATGGGTTATGAAGGACATGTCAAAATCTGTTATGGTTTTAGAATAATCAGCAATTACATTTAGAGCTAGCTAGCTAACAATCACTTATTTTAGCGTTACTTTTCGAAAAAGTCAAAATTCAAAAATCCGGCGCGTTCACTTTTTTTATTTGTCCATTACGCTGTTATATGTGGAGTTTTGCGCGGATTGCATAAAAAATGTAGGAGGAGTTAAACAAGAAAGGTTTAACCTTTGTAGCCATGTAGCGCGAAAACTAGCTGGGAAACGAAGGGTGTGCCAATTCCCTTTATTTTGCAGAATCATCCAATAAACAAAGTGATGTGAAGTTTTTGAGTGTGGGACCAGTAGTTTGGTGGTTATAGGCCAAAACGCATTGTCCTTTGTTATAGCGCCCCCTAGTTGTTGAGGGGTCTGAATTTCTGGGTTTGAGTAGCGGTGCACATTCTGTACTTGGATACCTGATTCAATAGGTTCGTTACAAATCCGCATGGGCCGCCCAACGCGTTTTAGCGGAGAATAATAATTACCCGTAATAATAATAATAATAATAATAACTAGAACTGCAAGCAGTTATTAACGGGTTCCAAGCCCACCCACGCACCGCCCCCTTGAGCATGTTCCTGGACTTCAGTTCAGCGTTCAACACCATTATCTTACAGCATCTGATGGAAAAACTGAAACATCTGGGCTTCAGCACACCCCTTCGCAACTGCCTGCTAGACTTCCTCACCTCCTGACCTCATTTGGTCCGGGTCGGACAGAACACCTCTGATGTCATCACCCTCAGCACGGGCTCCCCTCAAGGCTGTGTCTTGAGCCCCCTGCTGTTCACCCTTATGACACACGACTGCGTCCCCAGACAACAGCCTGATCCTGAACGTGGAAAAGACGAAGGAGATCATGTTCGACTTCAGGATGAACCGGCCTTGCCACGCTCCACTGCTCATCAACAGCTCAGCTGTGGAGGTGGTCACCAGCACCAAATTCCTCAGGGTGCACATCACAGACAACCTCAGCTGGTCTGTGAACATCATGTCATTGGTCAAGAGGGCACAGAAGCGCTTGTACTTCCTGCGGAGGATGAGGAGAGGCCACCTGTCCCCGCCCATTCTCATGACCTTCTACAGACGCACCATAGAGAGCATTTTGACAAGCTGTCCCTCTGTGTGGTGTGGAGGCTGCAGCGCCTCCGACTGGAGGAACGTGAGGAGAGTGGTGAGGACAGCAGAAGGGATCATCGGGGCTCCTCTTCCCTCCATTAAGGACATTTTATCCCAGCGCTGCATGTCCCGAGCCCATAACATCATCAGAGACCCCTCACACCCCCACCATGGACTGTTCTCCCTGCTGCCCACTGGGAAAAGGTTCCACAGCATTCGCTGCAGGTCCACCAGGTTCTGAAACAGCTTTTTCCCCGTTGCCATCAGACTGTTGAACTCTAAACAGCAACAGTAAAAGTGCATATGTATACATATATACCATGGGTTAAAGCAAAAATAATCAGTTTGACTGAAAAAATGTTCAAGTCAGCCCATATATTCCCAGGGCGTGGACATCATGCCACATCAGTTACCTCACTTGCTTATTGTGCAAAGTCAACATTAACCAAATCTGGTAGGTCTACAATATCCTTTGACCATTCCTGTATTTCTCCCACCTTTCAGCTTGAGGCTGCAGCGCCTCTGACTGGAGGCATGTGAGGAGAGTTGTGAGGACAGCAAGAGATCATCGGGGCTCCTCTTCCCTCCATTAAGGACATTTCATCCTAGCGCTGCGTGTCCCGAGCCCATAACATCATCAGAGACTGACACACACACACACACACACACACACACCTCAATCCGATGATTGGCATTTTATTTTTTTTGGTTTACCTGTTACCCGTGTGACAAAGGTAGCAGGTACAATACAGGACAAGAATCTGGAAAACAGATACATAAACTGGTTTATCATGCAATCCTTAATATATTTTGTTTTACCATTAGCTGTTGATGTATATAACTAATGCAATGACTTTGGTTTACCATGGAATCATGCATAGATTTGCTCCCGTTACTTAGGCTTGTATATTCATACAATATGAATATATATGAACAGACTAGCTTGTGTTTGCTAACAGTGGGAATGTAGCAACCAAATGGGGGTTTACAGCTAGCTTCTAGCTTAATGCAAAACCAATGTTGCTGCGCTGACATAGTGGAAAATATAAGGTAGCATGTACAATACATGACCAGAATCCAGAAAACATAACTTATGCAGTAACTCATGCATAAATAATATGCAATAAAGATGTTGTTTTACCATTAGCTGTTCATGTTAGCTGTGCTGTCAGACATGTAGGCTGCTTTACATTTGTTGGGTGACATGGAAGCTGTAATTACAGGGTCACTTCTCTCTCTCTAAAGGTCTGTGCTAAGGCTATCCATATTTCTACTTTTTAAAATCCAAAATGTGAATGTAATTTCAACAGCAGCAAAACCTTACTGCATAATAGTTGTCTTATCTGATGCCATCACTAGGCTGATTTAGAAAGGCTGCATTAAGTTGCATTGGTTGTAATGATAATGTTAATGTTTGTCAATTTGCAACTGTTTATTATGTGTTAACATTGTTAATAATATACCATCTAATTATTATTATGGTAGGCCTACAGTGGCTGATATACTTTAAAATAAACCTTTATTATTTAAAGACCATACATGAAGATGTCTGGCACTTATTTACTTATTTTAATCCGGGGGGGGGGGGGCGCCAAAACTGATGCTGCATACCCCTCTTATACTGGGTAGTTGCGCCCCTGCCTGTACCCATTAGCACATATTGTGTTAAAGCATGAGGATTATCTATCATAAAATCTTACTTAATTCCCCAGGATCTGGTTCCTGGTGTCCTTTTATATGCGCACCCATAAGCGGAGTAAAAGTCTGGCTCCTTGGGACGTAGCTCTGGAAGTTTGCTTACTTTCAATACAAAACCGAAATTATTTATTAAGTTAGACAATCATTTAATTCAATCAATTGGTCCCATGTAGCCCCTAAAGGGGTGACATTTTCAGTCAGTTGATTTAGCTGGAAATCGGGTTAGAATTGACCGGATTCAGAGTGTCTGAAACATAAAGTACATTTTCCTGAATTGACTTATATTCTCTCTGAGCGCAGCTTTGTCTGACCTAAGATGGCCGCTGTGACATCACTTCCTGTGATGTGCCCAAATATGGGAAAAATGGCCGCCCTGTTCACAGCTGTGGAGTCAGAGCTCTGGATGAGAGCCGTGAACTGATCACAAACTTCATAAATTCGTTAATAATCAACGGTTTGCTCTAAAATTCTGAAAATATTCATGGATCTCAAAGAGTGCTTTATCTAACCACAGGATTTTTTTTATGGTCATTAAAAAAATGGATTCAGAGAAATAAAATATTAAACTTTATAGTCTTGTACCATTTATTTTCAAAGTCTTGTAAATTGGTCAAACTCGCCTGGATATTTACCAAACTGAAATCCATGTTTATTCTGCATGTGCTTTACAAATAGAGGCCATATTTTGGGGGGTTGAAAAATATTTGTGGAAAATACATTGATTTCTCCATTTTACAAACTTTTAAAAATTCAGAGTGTAGCACTTAAAAAAAAAAAACAATACATGCAGTGAGAGAATTGTTACACCTTATTCACGGAATACATCCTGAAAATCTGGGATCAAAAATTTGATTTTAAAGCATTTTTATTCTTTACTTTATTGCTTTTATTATTCTCCAGGTTTTTTAACACTTTTGGAAATAGGCCCCGCCCACTTGTTTTAATCATTACCATATTTAATACCTGAGTTCAGGGGTATGACTGGAAGGGGATGAAGAAGGTTTTGTAAAAATCCGATCAGCCATTCTTGCGTAGTAGATTTCTTGACATCACAGCGCCCCCTAGTGATGGACGATCCTCAAACGCGGGTCACAGGTGCAAAATCTTATTTGGACTATGGGTTATGAAGGACATGTCAAAATCTGTTATGGTTTTAGAATAATCAGCAATTACATTTAGAGCTAGCTATCTAACAATCACTTATTTTAGCGTTACTTTTCGAAAAAGTCAAAATTCAAAAATCCGGCGCGTTCACTTTTTTTATTTGTCCTTTACGCTGTTATATATGGAGTTTTGCGCGGATTGCATAAAAAATGTAGGAGGAGTTTAACAAGAAAGGTTTAACCTTTGTAGCCATGTAGCGCGAAAACTAGCTGGGAAACGAAGGGTGTGCCAATTCCCTTTATTTTGTAGAATCATCCAATAAACAAAGTGATGTGAAGTTTTTGAGTGTGGGACCAGTAGTTTGGTGGTTATAGGCCAAAACGCATTGTCCTTTGTTATAGCACCCCCTAGTTGTTGAGGGGTCTGAATTTCTGGGTTTGAGTAGCGGTGCACATTCTGTACTTGGATACCTGATTCAATAGGTTCGTTACAAATCCGCATGGGCCGCCCAACGCGTTTTAGCGGAGAATAATAATTACCCGTAATAATAATAATAATAATAATAAATAATTTAAAAACAGACGAAAAACAATAGGGTTCTCTGCTCACAGAGCAGACGAACGGCATAGCCGTTCGCCTGCGCTGCGGGCTTGGAACCCTAACTAGAACTGCAAGCAGTTATTAACGGGTTCCAAGCCCACCCACGCACCGCCCCCTTGAGCATGTTCCTGGACTTCAGTTCAGCGTTCAACACCATCAAAACTGGAACATCTGGGCTTCAGCACACCTGTTCGCAACTGCCTACTAGACTTCATCACCAACAGACCTCAGTTGGTCTGGGTCGGACAGAAAACCACTGATGTCATCACCCTCAGCACGGGCTTTCCTCAGGGCTGCGTCCTGAGCCCCCTGCTGTTCACCCTGATGACACACGACTGTGTCCCCAGGTTCACCACCAATCACATCGTGAAGTTTGCAGACGACACGACGGTGGTGGGCCTGATTAGAGACAACAACGACCAGGACCAGGACCAGGACTGATCCTGAACGTGGAGAAAACGAAGGAGATCATCATGGACTTCAGGAAGAAATGGCCTCGCCATGCTCCACTTCTCATTAACAGCTCAGCTGTGAAGGTGGCCAGCAGCAATAAATTCCTCGGGGTGCACATAACACACAACCTCAGCTGGTTTGTGAACACCATGTCACTGGAGAAGAGGGAACAGAAGCGCTTGCACTTACTGCGGAGGATGAGGAGAGCCCACCTGTCCCCGCCCATCCTCACGACCTTCTACAGCAGCACCATCTATCTGCTCCCCACTCCCTTCCAATTAAGCATGTCATAATATTTATTACTTTCTTGCATTTGTCTAAAAAAAGTAGATGCAATGCAGTTTTGCATTGCATTACATTGAAATGACTGTTGTCATTTCAGCTTTTAACTTTTTGCTCTCTCTTTTTTCTTCATAGTAGGTACACCTGATCTGACGTTCTGTTAACTGTGACATCATCCAGAGAAGACAGATCACCCGCTATTACTATCTAATGTAGAACAGATTACTGGATCAATGTGTGCTTCTGTGCATGTTTGTCTCTCTTGTTGTGTCTCTGCTCTTTATTCTTTAACCCCCAGTCGGTCGAGGCAGATGACCGTTCATACTGAGCCCGGTTCTGCTGGAGGTTTTTCCTTCCCGCTAATGGGTGGGTTTTTTTTTCGACTGTCGCTTCATGCTTGCTCAGTATGAGGGATTGCTGCAAAGCCATGGACAATGCAGACGTCTCTCCCTGTAGCTCTATGCTTCTCCAGGAGTGAATGCTGCTTGTCGGGACTTTGAAGCAATCAACTGGTTCCCTTATATAGGAAATTTTTGACCAATCTGTATAATATGATTGATTTTGACTTTGTAAAGTGCCTCGAGATGACATGTTTCATGAATTGGCGCTATATAAATACAATTGAATTGAATTGAATAGAGTCCATCTGTTAAACCTTTTCTGCGTCGCACAAAGACACGATGGTTGGAACCAAAGATCTCAACTTTGGACTCATCAGACCAAAGCACAGATTTCCACTGGTCTAATGTCCATTCCTTGTGTTCTTTAGCCCAAACAATTCTCTTCTACTTGTTGCCTGTCCTTAGCAGTGGTTTCCTAGCAGCTGTTTTACCATGAAGGCCTGATTCACACAGTCTCCTAACAGTTGTTCTAGAGATGTGTCTGCTGCTAGAACTCTGTGTGGCATTGACCTGGTCTCTAATCTGAGCTGCTGTCAACCTGCGATTTCTGAGGCTGGTGACTAGGATGAATTTATCCTCCACAGCAGAGGTGACTCTTGGTCTTCCTTTCCTGGGGCGGTCCTCGTGTGAGCCAGTTTCTTTGTAGCGCTTGATGGTTTTTGCGACTGCACTTGGGGACACTTTCAAAGTTTTCCCAATTTTTCGGACTGAATGACCTTCAGTTCTTAAAGTAATTATGGCCACTTGTTTTTCTTTACTTAGCTGCTTTTTTCTTGCCATAATACAAATTCTAACAGTTTATTCAGTAGGACTATAAGCTGTGTATCCACTTGACTTCTGCACAACACAACTGATGGTCCCAACCCCATATAAGAGGCAAGACATCCCACTTATTAAACCTGACAGGGGACACCTGTGAAGGGAAAACCATTTCAGGTGACTATCTCTTGAAGCTCATTAAGAGAATGCCAAGAGTGTACGAAGCAGTAATCAAAGCAAAAGGTGGCTACTTTGAAGAACCTAGAATATAAGACATATTTTCAGTTGTTTCACACTTTTTTGTTAAGTATATAATTCCACATGTGTTAATTCATAGTTTTGATGCCTTTAGTGTGAATCTACAATTGTCATAGTTATGAAAATTAAGAAAACTCTTTGAAGGAGAAGGTGTGTCTAAACCACCTCCTCCATTACCATCTGGTACGCTGGTGCCACCGCCAAAGACAAGAGCAGACTGCAGCGTGTCATCCGGTCTGCAGAGAAGGTGATTGGCTGCAATTTTCCATCTCTCCAGGACCTGTAAGCCTCCAGGACTCTGAGGCGTGCAGGGAAGATTGTGGCCGATTTTGTGACACCCCAGTCACAAAATATTTCAGACACTTCCTTCTGGCAGGAGGCAGCGGTCCATCAGGACCAAAACCTCACGACACAAAAACAGTTTTTTCCCATCCGCTACCAGCCTTATTAACACGGCCCAGAGGCCCCGTGACACTTGTCTCTGCCTCTCTCCCCTGTTCAGGTCGTACAAGCTACACCAACGTAGCATCTCCAGACCTTCTGCGTTACATTAACGCACAGTCTACCGTGTATATAGCTTTCTGTGTGTATATATATATATATATATATATATATATATATATATATATATATATATATATATATATATATATATATACACACAGCGTTCACTGAGCGAGAGGCGGGTTACACCCTGGACAGGTCGGCAATCTGTCACAGGGCAACACAGAGACAGACAGGACAAACAACCATTCTTGCACACACTCACACCTAAGGACAATTTAGAGAAGCCAATTAAACTAACAGTCATGTTTTTGAACTGTGGGAGGAAGCCAGCGTACCCGGAGTGAACCTACGCATGCACAGGTAGAACATTCAAACTTCATGCAGAAAGACCCAGAGGATTTGAAAGACCCAGGAGGATTTGAAAGACCCGGGAGGATTTGAAAGACCCGGGAGGATTTGAAAGACCCAGGTGATTGAACCCAGAAGGCAACAACACTTCTCACTGCTTCACTGTGCAGCCTCTGTTTATGACAGTATCATGTAAATCTTAGGCACAAATAAAGTGTTACCTAAACAAAAGTAATTTGTATAGTAAGTATAACATCCACTGACTTTAAAGTTACCTGTGAAACGTTTTCACACAGCCAAACTGCTTGTTGTTGCAACCAAATGCTATGGGGTTCTGTGTGAGAACGGAGTAGCAAGATGGCGGCCAGTGACCTCCCCTAGTGACTGACCGCCATCTTGCTACTCCCTACTCTCACACTTTTGCAAATAGGCCCTGCCCACTTGTTTCAATTGTGTTCATAAACAGACACAATAAAAAATGCAAAAAGCATCATGCTAACCTTTACAATTAGGCTTATTGGATTTTACTACTTAATAACTCTCTGTCACAGCCTCTAACCTGCTGGTGATACACTTGGGCCTGGTGTCTCCTGGCTGGCTTCTCCAGGTTGGTCACTGCTGCAGGGTTCTGTCTGGTCCTGGTCTGGCCCTGGTTTTTGCCTCTTTAAGAAGAACTGTGAGATATTCTCTTTTCTCTTCATTTGGGCTCTACACAAAATAAGGCAGCCTGGTATTTAGACTCCATGACTGTATGGCAAAGACAACACTATTTTAAATATTATTTAAACTATAGTTTTTAGTTTTCTGTAGCTAGCTAAAATAATACTAAATTAAAAATAGATTAATTAAATTAATTAATATAACTAGTTAGGTTATAATTCAAAGCTTTCATATGACATAGCCTATTTACATTTCAGTCATTATAAACTTAACAATGGTTTTTCACATATTCTTACCACACACATTTCAAGCAAGAGCTGGGAGATATATCCTGGCCAAATTAATAAAACATTACAGGGCAGCATGTGCACTCAAACATATGTTAAAAGAATCTGTCTAAAACACGATCTATCAGCACTAGCATGGCTAATATAATAAACGAGGCACTACGGACGGAGCGGTGCACAACCATTTTTTTTTTCTTTTTAGAAATGTATGACAAGTGCCGCCTCTCATTAGGAAGGTAACACAGCGGTTACCGCTGAGCGGTAAAATGTTGTAAATACCTGCAAAACTCCTCAACGGTGTACTCTAAAGCCGCGGGTGTGTTTTGGATCAAGCAGGAACCACATGTCAGCTTAACCAATTAACAGCGTCAGTGCGCAGCATGTAGGCTGCTACTGCATGGGTTGCCTTCAGGGACAGTCGGAAATTACAGTTTTCCTGGCAAATCTTTGCCGATCTCATAAGTATTATATGTTAAAATTACCATTTCCAGTGGGGTGGCAGTAGGGGGTGGCAAGGGCTCTGTTGGGGATGGCAAATGCCACCCCTGCCACCCCTCTGGCTCCGCAACTAGCTACATTCAATGTAAAGCTTATGTATATAAGTGTGTGTGTGTGTAAAAAATCCATATATAATCAAATACTGCCATCTACTGGAAATTTTAAATCCCTACATGGGCACATTTCGGAAATGTTATTCTCTTTAAATTCATAAATAAATTCTTTAAAAATCAACAGTTTGCTCTAAAATTCTTCCAATATTATATATATATTCAATTTATTTATTTATATAGCGCCAAATCATGAAACATGTCATCTCAAGGCACTTTACAAAATCAAGTTCAATCATATTATACAGATTGGGTCAGATTATACAGATTGGATAAAATGTCCTATATAAGGAAACCAGTTGATTGCATCAAAGTCCCGACAAGCATATATATATATATATATATATATATATATATATATATATATATATATATATATATATATATACAGTATATATATATATATATATATATATATATATATATATATATATATACAGTATATATATATATATATATATATATATATATATATATATATATATATATATATATATATATATATTTAAGCTATATACACAGACACCGATCTACAGACAACAGCAATTATCAACAAAAAGAAATCAACAAAAAACCTAATCACCCTCAGCACGGGCTCCCCCCCCTCACTCCCCACAAATCATGTCTATCCAGTAATTTAGGACCATTTTGTTTGTTTTTGGTGTTTAATGTACTTTTCTCTACTTCCATCGCTGTACCCATTAGCACATATTGTGTTTATGCCGGAAAACTGTAACTGTAAAGCATGAGGATGATCTATCATAAAATCTTACTTATGGAAGGTAATTCCCCAGGATCTGGTTCCTAGTGTCCTTTTATTTGCGCACCCATAAGCGGAGTAAAAGTCGGGCTTCCTGGGACGTAGCTCTGGAAGTTTGCTTACTTTCAATACAAAATCGAAATTATTTATTAAGTTAGACAATAATTTAATTCAATCAATTGGTCCCATGTAGCCCCTAAAGGGGTGACGTTTTCAGTCAGTTGATTTATCTGGAAATCGGGTGAGAATTCACCGGATTCAGAGTGTCTGAAAACATAAAGTACATTTTCCTGTAATGACTTGTATTCTGTCTGACTGCAGCTTGGTCTGACCTAAGATGGCCGCTCTGTCGGCACGCCTCTCAACTGAGGACGCGGCGTCTACGTATTCATGTCTGTGTTCTCTATGGTCTGACCTAAGATGGCAGCTTGGTCTGACCTAAGATGGCTGCTTTGACGTCACTTCCTGTGATGTGCCCAAATATGGGCAAAATGGCCGCCCTGTTCAAAGCTCTGCAGTCAGAGCTCTGGATGATGAAAGCTGTGAACTGATCACAAACTTCATAAATTCGTTAATAATCAACGGTTGGCTCTAAAATTCTGAAAATATTCATGGATCTCAAAGAGTGCTTTATCTAACCACAGGATTTTTTTTATGGTCATTAAAACAATGGATTCAGAGAAATAAAATATTAAACTTTATAGTCTTGTACCATTTATTTTCAAAGTCTTGTAAATTGGTCAAACTCGCCTGGATTTTTACCAAACTGAAATCCATGTTTATTCTGCATGTGCTTTACAAATAGAGGCCATATTTTGGGGGGTTGAACAATATTTGTGGAAAATACATTGATTTCTCCATTTTACAAACTTTTAAAAATTCAGAGTGTAGCACTTCAAAAAAAAACAATACATGCAGTGAGAGAATTGTTACACCTTATTCACAGAATACATCCTGAAAATCTGGGATCAAAAAATTGATTTTAAAGCATTTTTTATTCTTTACTTTATTGTTTTTATTATTCTCCAGGTTTTTTAACACTTTTGGAAATAGGCCCCGCCCACTTGTTTTAATAATTACCATATTTAATACCTGAGTTCAGGGGTATGACTGGAAGGGGATGAAGAAGGTTTTGTAAAAATCCGATCAGCCATTCTTGCGTAGTAGATTTCTTGACATCACAGCGCCCCCTAGTGATGGACGATCCTCAAACGCGGGTCACATGTGCAAAATCTTATTTGGACTATGGGTTATGAAGGACATGTCAAAATCTGTTATGGTTTTAGAATAATCAGCAATTACATTTAGAGCTAGCTAGCTAACAATCACTTATTTTAGCGTTACTTTTCGAAAAAGTCAAAATTCAAAAATCCGCCGTGTTAACTTTTTTTTTTTGTCCATTACACGGTTATATGTGGAGTTTTGCGCGGATTGCATAAAAAATGTAGGAGGAGTTAAACAAGAAAGGTTTAACCTTTGTAGCCATGTAGCGCGAAAACTAGCTGGGAAACGAAGGGTGTGGCAATTCCCTTTATTTTGCAGAATCATCCAATAAACAAAGTGATGTGAAGTTTTTGAGTGTGGGACCAGTAGTTTGGTGGTTATAGGCCAAAACGCATTGTCCTTTGTTATAGCGCCCCCTAGTTGTTGAGGGGTCTGAATTTCTGGGTTTGAGTAGCGGTGCACATTCTGTACTTGGATACCTGATTCAATAGGTTCGTTACAAATCCGCTTGGGCCGCCCAACGCGTTTTAGCGGAGAATAATAATTACCCGTAATACTAATAATAACTAGAACTGCAAGCAGTTATTAACGGGTTCCAAGCCCGTCTACGCTCCGCCCGCTTTGAGCATGTTCCTGGACTACAGCGTTCAACACCCTCATCCCACAGCATCTGGTTGAATAACTGGAACATCTGGGCTTCAGCACACCCCTCATCACTTCCTCACCTCCTGACCTCATTTGGTCCGGGTCAGACAGAACACCTCTGATGTCATCACCCTCAGCACGGGCTCCCCTCAAGGCTGTGTCTTGAGCCCCCTGCTGTTCACCCTGATGACACACGACTGCGTCCCCAGATTCACCACCCATCGCATTGTGAAGTTTTCAGACGACACAACGGTGGTGGGCCTGATTAGAGACGACAACTACCAGGACCAGGACTGATCCTGAACGTGGAGAAAACGACGGAGATCATCGTGGACTTCAGGAAGAACCGGCCTCACCACGCTCCACTGCTCATCACCAGCTCATCTGTGGAGTTGGTCAGGAGCACCAAATTCCTCGGGGTGCACATGACGCACAACCTCTCCTGGTCTGTGAACACCACGTCACTGGGGAGGAGGGCACAGAAGCGCTTGTACTTCCTGCGGAGGATGAGGAGAGCCCACCTGTCCTGGCCCATCCTCACGACCTTCTACAGAAGCACCATAAAGAGCATTGTGACCAGCTGTCTCTCTGTGTGGTGTGGAGGCTGAAGTGCCTCAGTAGACTGTTGATAAATTGACTATATATTTGTATTGTGGAGCTAAACCATTTACTTTCACACAAGTTAACAACAATTTTCAAGTATTCCCTGGTAGACATTTAGTAACAATGACCTAAGAGTTAAGGGATGTGGACTATTGTTGTTAAATCTTTATCAACAGTTGGAATTATACATTTATATAAATCTATTATTATAACATTGAATGGGTGATATAAATCAAGCAGTATAACAGTAAAAATAAAACTAATATGTACACAGGTCCTTCAGCTATAGTTAGTAAGCTTGTAGTAAATCGTGTTTTGAATATGGATTTAATGAACCCAGTGGATTTATAGAATATATCTTTATATATCTATACAGGGTTCAGTGCCTGGACTAATTCTCTTTACTATATATATGCTTCCAACTGGCAAAATTAACAAACAGATTGGGATTCATTTCCACTGTTATGCTGATGAGACTAAGCTTTATTTATCCATAAATCCTAATGAATCCAATCAATTACTTCGACTGCAGTCATGTCTTGATAACATCAAAACCTGGATGACTTTAAATTTTCTGCATTTAAATTCTGACAAGACAGAAGTTATAATCTTTAAACCAGAGTCCTCAAAAAATAAACTTCTTCATCTATCACTTAATTGATGAAGAAGCTCTTGTCTTTGGCAGTCCGCCAAAGACAAGAGCAGACTGCAGCGTGTCATCCGGTCTGCAGAGAAGGTGATTGGCTGCAATTTTCCATCTCTCCAGGACCTGTAAGCCTCCAGGACTCTGAGGCGTGCAGGGAAGATTGTGGCCGATTTTGTGACACCCCAGTCACAAAATATTTCAGACACTTCCCTCTGGCAGGAGGCAGCGGTCCATCAGGACCAAAACCTCACGACACAAAAATAGTTTTTTCCCATCCGCTACCAGCCTTATTAACACGGCCCAGAGGCCCCGTGACACTTGACTCTGCCTCTCTCCCCTGTTCAGGTCCTACAAGCTACACCAACGTAGCATCTCCAGACCTTCTGCGTTACATTAACACACAGTCTACCGTGTATATAGCTTTCTGTGTATATATGTATATACACACTCAGACCGGCTCATTCATTTATGTCCATTGTAGTGGATATTTTGTCCACCTGTATTTCCCTTAAGTATCTGGAGATACCCTATCAAGCCCTATAGTGTTCTGTAGAGGACATCCTGGGCTTTCCAGTGATGTGTCATGTGATAGGTTTGCAAGCTAGGAACTTTACTTTTTTCCCCTCACAAGATGGTCGCCATAATAAAAACCACATTTTATGGAAAGAGGAAAGGTAAGTCAAATATTCTTTATCTATTGCTATTTTTACCATGATAATTATATATATTCTTGTTTATTAATGTGTCATCAACAATATTATTACATCTGAAAACACTTTAATTATTTATGTTTTGAAATAACAGTCATTTAATGAATGTCAACTGTAGTGGACACCGGGACCATTTTAATTTATTTAATGACTGCACATTGTTGTAGGAGACAGAAGCGAAGCAGAGAGGATTCAGTACCAGATAATAGAGGGAGATTCAGATTTGGAGCTGTCAGATGAGGAAAAGGATGAGAATGAGTATCAGCCTGTGATAGGGGAAGATAGTGACGAAGAAGGAGAGGAAGAAAATGCAGGAGAATCTGATGAGACAGAGTAAGAGCCAGAGAGGGAGCGGGAAAGTCGTCGTCCTCTGTGGGCCAGGACAAACTTGTATGTTTTACTTAGTTTCAAGCTAATGTTTTAAATTTTATTATCATGTTACTGTAGAGTTTGTAGTCTTTATAACAGATGTTAAATGTATGCACGTTGCCTAAAGAAATGCTCGTGAGATTGGTCAATATTATACCCATGACATTGAAATTATGGCATTAATCAAAATTGATGTGTAAAAAATTTAGTTTTTTTTATTAACTTGTTAACTTTATTTTTTCTCTCATCCCATCCCATTATAATAGATTCACACCTGTGCTACCTGAGCTTCCTGCCTATCACAATGATCCTAAAATCTGTGAAAACTGGAGTCCAATCCAGTACTTTTCACAGTACATCGATGACAAAATCTTTGAAGATCTGGCAGCTTTTACAAATCAAAGACAGCTGCAAACTACAGGAGTGTCTCTGAATACCACTAGTAATATTAATAATAGTAATATCATCTTTATTGTCATTGAAACATACATTGAAACCTACATTACAACAAAATTTGTTCTCTGCTTTTAACCCATCACCCTTGGGGAGCAGTGGGCTGCCATGTGCGGCGCCCGGGGAGCAATCAGGGGTTAAGGGTCTTGCTCAGGGACCCTGAATGTAGGCACTGGGGATCGAACCGGGTACTTGCATCCTTCAAATGCATTTTGTTTTTTAGCCCAAAACAAAATGTTTTGGGCTAAAAAAAACAAAGTAGGCTACCAGTCATTAGCAAGAAGATGACAAGGGACAGGTTCTACAAGCTAAGAAGCTCACTTAAGATTGTGAATGACCTGGATGTGACTGAAGAGACAAAAAAGTCAGACATTCTTTGGAGAGTCAGACCATTGCTTGACCGTGTGAGGCAAGGTTGTCTCAGCCTTCCAAGGTGTGACAAAGTGTGCATTGATAAGCAAATCATCCCATTCACAGGCCATTGCCCAGTCAGACAGGATTATCACAGCTAAAATATCCAGAGGAAGATGAAATGCAGAACTGCTTAGTTCTATGTCTTATAGTTTATTGTTGAACTAAATACATGTATTTTTTCTGTTGCAAGTATCAAACAACAGAACAAAGTTACAGAATTTTATTTGTTTTTATCAAATGTCAAAGTTCTTAGGTAAATATCACTTTCAAGACAATCTTTTTTCATTTTTTTATTTTCTAAAGCCTGTTCTATTTCCCCATGCAAATCATCCTGTTGTCCTCCACAGTGGACATGCTATAAAATTAAAATTAAAAATATATTTAAAAAAAATAAAACTGTAATGTGTTTTTTTAGGTCCAAATACATGGGAAATCACACAAAAAAGAAATTGTAACACACTTTTTTTCTTTGGTTCTCAGGAGGATATATATATATATATATATACAGCGTTCACTGATCGAGAGGCGGGGTTACACCCTGGACAGGTCGGCAATCTGTCACAGGGCAACACAGAGACAGGCAGGGCAAACAACCATTGTTGCACACACTCACACCTAAGGACAATTAAACTAACAGTCATGTTTTTGAACTGTGGGAGTAAGCCGGAGTACCCGGAGTGAACCCACGCATACACAGGTAGAACATTCTATTCAACTCCATGCAGAAAGACCCAGAGGATTTGAAAGAGCCAGGAGAATTTGAAAAACCCAGGAGGATTTGAAAGACCCAGGAGGATTTGAACCCAGAAGGCAACAACACTACTCACTGCTTCACTGTGCAGCCTCTGTTTATGACAGTATCATGTAAATCTTAGGCACAAATAAAGTGTTACCTAAACAAAAGTAATTTGTATAGTAAGTATAATATCCACTGACTGTAAAATTACCTGTGAAACGTTTTCACACAGCCAAACTGCTTGTTGTTGCAACCAAATGCTATGGGGTTCTGTGTGAGAAGGGAGTAGCAAGATGGCCGCCAGTGACCTCTCCTAGTGACTGGCCGCCATCTTGCTACTCCCTACTCTCACACTTTTGCAAATATGCCCTTCCCACTTGTTTCAATCATTACCATATTTAATACTTTAGTTCAGGGGTATGCCTGGAAGGCAATAAAGAAGGTTTTGTAAAAATCCGATCAGCCATTCTTGTGTAGTAGATTTCTTGACATCACAGCGCCCCCTAGTGATGGACGATCCTCAAACGAGGGTCACATGTGCAAAATCTTATTTGGACTATGTGTTATGAAGGACATGTGAAAATCTGTTATGGTTTTAGAACAATCAGCAATTACATTTAGAGCTAGCTAGCTAACAATAACTTATTTTAGCGTTACTTTTCGAAAAAGTCAAAATTCAAAAATCCGGCGCGTTAATTTTTTTTATTTGTCCATTACACGGTTATATGTGGAGTTTTGCACGGATTGCACAAAAAATGTAGGAGGAGTTTAACAAGAAAGGTTTAACCTTTGTAGCCATGTAGCGCGAAAACTAGCTGGGAAACGAAGGGTGTGCCAATTCCCTTTATTTTGCAGAATCATCCAATAAACAAAGTGATGTGAAGTTTTTGAGTGTGGGACCAGTAGTTTGGTGGTTATAGGCCGAAACGCATTGTCCTTTGTTATAGCGCCCCCTAGTTGTTGAGGGGTCTGAATTTCTGGGTTTGAGTAGAGGCGCACATTGTGTACTTAGATACCTGATTCAATAGGTTCGTTATAAATCCGCTTGGGCTGCACAACGCGTTTTAATTCCGTAATAATAATAATAATAATAATAATAAATAATTTAAAAACACACGAAAAACAATAGGGTTCTCTGCTCACAGAGCAGACGAACGGCATAGCCGTTCGCCTGCGCTGCGGGCTTGGAACCCTAATAATAATAATAATAAATAATTTAAAAACACTAGAAAAACAATAGGGTTCTCTGCTCACAGAGCAGACGAACGGCATAGCCGTTCGCCTGCGCTGCGGGCTTGGAACCCTAATAAATAATTTAAAAACACTAGAAAAACAATAGGGTTCTCTGCTCACAGAGCAGACGAACGGCATAGCCGTTCGCCTGCGCTGCGGGCTTGGAACCCTAATAATTTAAAAACAGACGAAAAACAATAGGGTTCTCTGCTCACAGAGCAGACGAACGGCATAGCCGTTCGCCTGCGCTGCGGGCTTGGAACCCTAATAATTTAAAAACACTAGAAAAACAATAGGGTTCTCTGCTCACAGAGCAGACGAACGGCATAGCCGTTCGCCTGCGCTGCGGGCTTGGAACCCTAATGAATTGGTCTATGCTATTTATTCTCAGTGGCACAACTTACGTCACACATCCAAGTGGTCATGGAAAATGCTGAAAACACCAGAGGTTCCTTTTTCAATTTTGTAGATAAAATCAAGTTAGCACAATTGTTTTTTCTAATTCACTCATTTCTAATTGAAGCTCCCCAATGAACCAACTTAAATTGCGTTGTCCAACTGGCAAAAGGCAAAAATACTAAAGTCGGCATCAATTTAAACAGTTAACTGTCACCTGCTTTATGTATACTCATGCATACTTGTGATTTTATCATCAGAATCAATTGTAGATCATGTATGTATTACATTTGTGACACCACAAGTATTTTCAATGTTTGCAGTAGTTTACTTTCACTGATGATTGGTCAGTTAAATAAGTTCAATACCACATTTTTCTGCTAAGGATATTGTATGTGAAGTAATAATTATTGTTCTGATAAGTACAGTCATGACCAAAAGTATTGAGAATGACACAAATATTATATTTTCACATGATCTGCTGCCCTCTGGTTTTCATGTGTGTATGTCAGATGTTGTCATCACATACGTACAGAAATACAATTGCAATCATATTATGAGTAACAAAAGCTTTTAATGACAGTTAGAATGAGTTAATGCAGCAAGTCAATATTTGCAGTGTTGACCCCTCTTCTTCAGGACCTCTGCAATTCTCCCTGGCATGCTCTCAATCAACTTCTGGACCAAATCCTGACTGATAACAGTCCATTCTTGCACAATCAATGCTTGCATTTGGTCAGAATTCCTAGGTTTTCGTTTTTCCACCCGTCTCTTGATGATTGACCACAAATTTTCAATGGGATTAAGATCAGGGGAGTTTCCAGGCCATGGACCCAAAATCTCTATGTGTTGTTCCTTGAGCCAGTTAGATATCACCTTTGCTTTATGGCAAGGTGCTCCATCATGCTGGAAAAGGCATTGTTCATCACCAAACTGCTCTTGGACGGTTGGGAGAAGTTGCTCTAGGAGGACATTCTGGTACCATTCTTTATTCATGGCTGTGTTTTTAGGTAAGACTGTGAGAGAGCCGACTCCCTTGGCTGAGAAGCAACCCCACACATGAATGGTTTCAGGATGCTTTACAGTTGGCATGAGACAAGACTGGTAGTAGCGCTCACCTCGTCTTCTCCGAACAAGCTGTTTTCCAGATGTCCCAAACAATCGGAAAGGGGATTCATCAGAGAAAATGACTTTACCCCAGTCCTCAGCAGTCCACTCCCTGTACCTTTTGCAGAATATCAGTCTGTCCCTGATGTTTTTCCTGGAGAGAAGTGGCTTCTTTGCTGCCCTCCTTGAGACCAGGCCTTGCTCTAAGAGTCTCCGCCTCACAGTGCATGCAGATGCACTCACACCTGCCTGTTGCCATTCCTGAGCAAGGTCTGCACTGCTCGTAGCCCGATCCCACAGCTGAAACATTTAAGAGACGGTCCTGGCGCTTCCTGGTCTTTCTTGGGCGCCCTGGAGCCTTTTTGGCAACAATGGAACCTCTCTCCTTGAAGTTCTTGATGATGTGATAAATTGTTGACTGAGGTGCAATCTTTCTAGCTGCAATTCTCTTTCCTGTTAGGCCATTTTTGTGCAGTGCAATGATGACTGCACGTGTTTCTTTAGAGATAACCATGGTTCACAGAAGAGAAACAATGATGCCAAGCACCAGCCTCTTTTTAAAGTGTCCAGTGGTGTCATTCTTACTTAATCATGACAGATTGATCTCCAGCCCTGTCCTCATCACCACCCACACCTGTGTTAATGGAGCAATCACTGAAACGATGTTAGCTGGTCCTTTTAAGGCAGGGCTGCAATGACGTTGAAATGTGTTTTGGGGGATAAAGTTCGTTTTCTAGGCAAATGTTGACTTTGCAATTAATTGCTGTTACGCTGATCACTTTTTATAACATTCTGGAGTATATGCAAATTGCCATTATAAAAACTGAAGCAGTAGACTTTGTAAATATTAACATTTGAATCATTCTCAATACTTTTGGCCATGACTGTACATAAGTCATGTAAATTTCCTTTTGTATCAATGTACTAAGATTCCTGTATCTGGTTTCACCGTTTGATGCTTTACATACAAGTTTAAACTATAATAGATACAAATTGTATAAGATTTATGCTTATATTTTCCACATGGGTGACACCATGATCAAAAGCATAACATGCTAAACATCACAATCATTATGTCTTTGTCTTAAAACCTGAGCGAAACCTTGTTTTACATCAGCTGCTCTTTCACACCGGTAATGGTATGTAGTTTTTGTTTATAATATGAAACAAAAACATGCACAGGGAACTTTATTTTAAATAAATTAGTGTATATCGATGGTCAGAGTACAGTTATTTAAAGGGAAATGGTATGACAGCATGATATGACTCCTCTTAAGGGTAATTAGCAGGATCTTGGTTCTTTAGCTTATAAAAATAAGGAAATATCTGTGATCAATCTCCAGCCAGGTTTAAAAAGCACTTATCTTCTTCAAATGTTACAACAGATTTTAACAGCCTTCTCTTTTGTGGTCTTAAGTCTGTTATCTTGTAAGACGAATACTCCAAATATTTTCAGTGAATAATTCCCAACAAATGCAGACAGTTAGTAAAATGCCACAGGAGGAAAGGCTTTTTCCAGCCTCTTGCAGTGGCAAGTTTTACAATAAATTCAAAATACATATTTTGACAGTGACTACTTGAATTGCAACATGTTGTTTTACAATATGCTATAATTTAATTTAAATGGTTGGTGATGTAAGTATTAGCGTGTATGAATGAACATGATGACTTAATCACATGTTTAGTGTCATGTCCTGGCCCTACAAATTGAGAAGATTCTCTCACACTCTGCAATCAAGATTATCTGTTGTACTTGTGATCTTCCTCCCACAGCAGCAATCAGCTTAATCCCATTCAGCTGTTCTCCTTCCTTTGTATATTGCAGTTCTCCAGTCAGTCAGGGCCAGTCAAATTTTCTGATAGTTTTTTTTTTTTACTGGATTTCCGTTTCTGGCATTGCCTGATATAGGACAACTAAAGTTCTGCACTCTGGACACGACCTGTACTGTTCACTGGTTGTGATGGCCAAATAAAGTGTCATGAAGCAATGAAGCCTTCCAGCCCATTGTTTTGCCCAAAGCTTCATTCAGCCTCTCTAGGGACATCTGCTGCTTTATTTATACTATGATCGCCTGGTCAAGTTTGTGTCCAACCCATATCCAGTAATTGTACATCTGTTCAGTTTTATTTAACTCTGCTATTTTTTTTCAGTTCGTGTAATGGTTTGCACCCAAGGTAATCCTGTTCATATGTTGGTTATCATTGGTTGTTGTGTTTTTTGCATGGACTAAATTGTCAATAAATATTTGGTGTAATTGTGGTTGAGGAGTACATGTTTGTGGGGACAGACACAGTATTGTGTACAATACATTATTGTTCCAAAATTAACATTACCTCTGTAATGGATAAAACATAAACAAACATAGATATCCAACAACATTTTAAATTATGTTAATAATTAGTTATGTTCATCTCAGCTTTACAACCAGTACCTTTGAAGATGATGCTGTTGTGTGGTAATGAGGCTGGGTATTTGGGGGTTAATACTTGTTTTTTATTCATCTATTTATTTATCATATGATAATAATGTGCACACATCATGCAAAACGTATTTTGAGCTATCATCTAAAGCAGGGGTGGCCAATACCGGTCCTCGAGAGCCGGTGTCCTGAAACTTTTAGAGGTTTCCCTGGCCCCACACACCTGAATCGAATTGCACAATTAGCTCCTCAGTATGCAGTCAGGTTCTTCAGAGTCCTGCTAATTAACTGATGATTTGACTCAGGCGTGTCAGACCAGGGACACATCTAAAGGTTGCAGGACACCGGCTCTCGAGGACCGGAGTTGGCCACCCCTGATCTAAAGTATTCCCAGATGGGGGAGGGTATTTTTATGTGTCCTGTCTGGCAGTGTAGCACTAATAATTGCTTTTTAATGCCAAAGAGAGCCCAACCGATTTACTTTCACAAGTGGAGCATTATCACGTTTGCTATAGTACTCCGCTGTATGCAACAAATATTTTTGGATATTATTTCTGGATTATATCAAATTCAATGGACACAGAAACGGAAAAGGAACAGAGAAACATGAGGCAAAATGTTAAAAGGGAGAAAAAGTGATAAACAGAGAAGAGGAAAAAAAGAGTTCAAGATAACGACCCCAGAGTCTGCTTCTACATCTGCAGAAAGAGATATAGAAAAAAAAAAAAACACAGAAAAAGTATCACAGGTACAAACAGCCAAAGCTTATGTTAACATCACTGAAAAATATGCAGTGTTTTTTATCCAAGATGTATTTAGTGACAGCCAAAGCTAACTATAGGGTTTATCTGTATATGTGTGTCTGTAAGCACCTGAATCCAAGCACCTGTGAGTGTTTGTGAGTGTACTTATATAGGTAAGGTTTGTCCATAAGAAAAATGCTGAATTGTGGTTATGAAGAGCCAAAGATCCCACCCCCAACCTCACCACAGCACCAAGGCAGACACCAGGGAGACCAGATCCCCAGATGTCCGAAATGGCCCCAGAGCACAGGAGCCCAAGGACCAACACAGGGATAATTGCTTCACCCATCCCAGAAAAGAAGATCTCTCTTTTTGCTGGTTGTATTTCAGGCACTGCTGTTGAAAAATACTGTTCTCAGGTGATGCAATCTCTATCCCTACTGATATTTTGACCAAACTACCTATAAAAACCCACAAAGCAACATGTTTTATCGTGTTTTTATTTTGAAAACCGACACGCAAAATTAAGCTATCACATGTCCGATGTAATGCGATTTGTCATTTGTCATTGGTTATGTGGTTTTCAGCAAGACAACACAAGCATCGAAGCATGGCTTCAAATGACACCCCCCTTTTTACTCGGTACACGCCTCAAAGCTTGGCTTTCGATGTCCCATCACTAATCACTGGACCTTGTATTTCGCTTTGTCCTTTTTGATCTGTCTGCCAGTCAGTTTCCCTCGTGAATACACACGTCTGCCTCTCTGAACTGTTTCAGCCAACCTGTCACCACATGCTGTGAGCTGCCAGCGCTTCACAATCAGGCTCTTCAGTTTTCCACAGAGTTTTCCTGTCCTTATTAGACTATTGGTAAACCTTTTAAAAAGCAACACCATGTCAGGCTGAACATCAGGTTCTCTTTCTGTCTGGGCAAAACTGCTTAGGGCTGTTAAAATATTAACACTGCAAGAGTCAGTAAAACATATCTCAGTTATCCTTAAAGGTATCTGAATAAAGGGTGAGATGCTCTGCTTATCTAAATCACTGACATTTTTTGATATCAGAAAAATAGATAGCAGATAATGTGCACTTTGTCAGGCAGAAGTACACAATTGTTTTGCTCATTTCAGAATATCTTACTGTGTGTTTCTTTTTCTTTTATTGCAGGGCTGACATTGGCTAAAAAATGTGCATTTATTTTCTGAGAAAGTAAAAGGGAAAAGACATGATTGTGTTTCTGAATTAATGGGTTATTTTTAAGTGAAAATGAGAACAGCACTATAATTAATATTCATTCAATATCCCGCAATGACTTCCTCGTACAACCTGGTGAGCCATGTTTTGTGCTCCATTGACCTGAGGTTAATGCTTCAGTTGAAATCCAATATAATCAAATGATTGTTCATATGAAACAAAACAATTCTGGTGACATTTGATTAAAAGAACAGTAACAAGTTCCTTCTTTATAGTTTCTGGCACGAGCAAGGGTGCACACTTGGCAATGCTCATAAACCTCGGGATTGATACATTCACACGAAACATACACATTTAAGGTCGCACTCACCTATGAAGCGTCCGGTCTGCCGCTGGAGTAAAAGTGGGTGTAATGTTTCTGCATTACCTTTTACGGAAGTGAGTATTCTTCCGCCAGCAGGTTTAATTAAAAAAACATTTAACTAAAAGAAAATAAGAGCTTTAAAATAAAAGCAGGAAATAAATGTTGGTGGATTTTTATGACAGGAAAGTTTTGTTTTTAAATGTGGTAAAATAAGTGCTAATTGTTGGCTGAGCTTATTGTGAGGGGGGTTAAGGGTTTATAAGCAGAGCCTCTGGCCCTGCTGCAGTCAGTCTGGCCTAGTTACAGTGGAGGAAACATGATATGCGACACTGAAACAAGAGAAAAAGAAAACACTCTGGAAAAGACAGAGAGCGAAAGAGTTGTAAATATTGAGAGTATATATACCTTTTTGTCCTGTTTTTCCTCCTATTCTCTGCTATAGTTTGTTTCTTTGGGAAGTATGTAAATAAAATCACCGCCTTCAGACTCTGACCTGCCTTCCAGGATTTTTTTAATCGTTTTTGGAGTCATGATTATTGTGACTAGGCCTACTATATGAGATCCTAGGAAAAACCTGCGACACTTAAAAATTGTCTGACTACATGAAGCAGGCTAAAAGATAACAAAACATAATGCATGCCCCAATAAAAAAAAAGGAACAGATGAAGAACAAAGTCGTCAGCATTTATCAACCTGGAAAATAGATTCAAGTAAACCTTATTCACCAATGGAGAAAACATTGAACCGTAGTGAACCTTCTCAGGAGGGCTCTAAAGTACAAATACCTGGAAATCCATCTCTGACTGATAAAAAAACTGTTACAACTGCTTTGGCAAACTCACATTTTGCAAGGTTCAGCGTGAGAGATGCTTTGGCTAAGTGAGTAAAAACATCTTTCAGAGTATCAATATGATCAGTCCAGCAAGAAGAATATATTACAATATCATCCAAGTATGCGTTGGAGTTCCTAATGTCTCCCAACACACAATTCATAAGCTGCTGAAATGTAGCTGGTGCATTTCACATTCGGAATGCTATCACTGTGTACTGTAGGAAATGTTCTGGGGTAACAAAAGCTGAAATATCAGGCGCTCTGGGGGTAAGGGGAACTTGCCAGTACTCTTTCAGCAAATCAAATTTTGTTATAAAGGTAGCTGCTCCAATGCTATCTATACAGTCTTCCATGTGAGGGAATGGAAATGAATCTGAGACTGTGACTGCATTTACTCTCTTAAAATCTGTACAGAAACCAGAAGACCCATGGGCTTTTGGTGTCAGCAGACATGGATAGCTCCAAGACCTTTGACTTAGTATGGACAACTCATTTTCAAGAAGGTAGTGTACCTATTTTTCCATCAGTTCCCTTTTGAGTGGAGGACAGCAGTACACGTTGTTTTATAGGGCATGCATGTCCCACATCAATATCATGCTCCAGGACTGAGGTCAGAGAAGGCACATCTCCAAAAAGAGTAGGGCATGCTTGAATCAGACTTTCCACATCCTCCTTTTTAGCACTGGAAAGATAGGACAGATAGGCATCCAAGTAATTAAGAATCGCAGAGTAAGAAAGACGGCCACATGTTGACTTTCACTAAACTTTCTCAAGCCATCATCATAGTTGATAGGTGCAGACGCAAGAGAGATAGCAGGTTTAGGAGACTCCTCCTCACAACAGGAATGTTTACGGACATTTTCTCTGGAATGGAAACACTTCAGCATATTTATATGACACAGACAAGTTTGGAGCTTTCTATCAGGCATGTGAACAATGTAGTCAGTGTCATTTGCCGTGCTTTTCACCTCATATAGGCCTGAAAACCGTTGTAATAGAGACAGACCAGGTATGGGTACCAACATAAGTACTCTGTCCCCAGGTTGGATGGATCACCGCACAGATTTTGCCATACAGACGCTTCATGTTTCCTTGAGCAGCTGACAAAGACTTCTTGGCTGTTCAACAAGTATGGTGAAGATGTTCCCAAAACTGCTAACAGACTCTAGCACATGTGATTGTGGCTGTGTCAACAGAGAAAAGCTGTTCTTTGAAATTTTTCAGTAGGGGTGGTAAGGACTGGAGAGGAAGTACCTTGTCACCAGCAAGAGCATTTACCATTATGAACTCAATCTCTAAATAGCAAAGGAGTTTCACATTTCAACATTGGAAAAACCAGAGGCTAGCTTGGATTTTACATGAACACAATGTAATGGTGCTGGTATACAGGCTATCCCAATCCCTTGTTCTATTATACTTGCTTTGCAGGATGAATGAGCACTCAATGGCAGTATGGTTGACAGAATAACAGACTGGGATCCACCAGTGTCTCTTAATATCTTCACTGGGTTCGCACCCTCAGGAAGTCCTGTTAATGAAACACCACCATCAAAGACGAAGGGTTTAAAACACTCATCAGGTTCACTCGGAGTGGTTTGATGTTTGGATGATCTGAGAGTCTTCACCAAGCTAATCTCTTTAGCTTCTTTAATTTGGGGAGGCACCTGTCAGAAACTATGTGCCCCACCTTGTAACAATAAAAACATTAAAAACAGGACAGCTGCCTCTTGTAAAGTGGTACCTTTTGCTGATTCAGATACAAGACTGTATGGTCTGGAATTCAATTTTTGAACTCTTCTAACAAAACTAATTATCGTAGTAAATTAAAGTCAGTAGCTTTGCTTGCATGGCACCATCTGTCAAAAAGCATTACCTTCTCCCGTGCAAATTCACCAAATGTTTAAGAAGGGGCTTTCCTCAGTGTTTTAAAACGCTGCCTCAGGCACCAACTCATAAGTCATGAGTATGGCTGCTTTAACATTGTCATACACCAGACTGTCCTCAATTGTTATAGCTACACAAACTTCCTGTTCTTTCCCAATCAATTTGTACTGACACAAAAAAGACCAAACCTCTTTAGGCCAGTGCATGGCATCAGCAATGTGCTCAGATGGATTAAAATATGCCTCCACCTCAGTCTCCCAGAATAATGGAACCAGTGCAATGTTTTTGCTTATGTCAAATGTGAAAGGTGGGGGAGCAGAGGAAGGTTGTTTATCTTATAGATTAATGGCATTAACATTATCCTTGTGAGAAGGTGGTTGAAGGATAGGTAGGCCATTTTTTAAATTCCAACTCTAGCTGGCGCATCCTAATAGCAGTTTCAGTTAGCCACCAAGCAACGCCTGCCGCTCATGCTGCCCTGCAACCCTCGCTCATTTAAAAACAAACTGGATGATCTGTGTTTACAGATTGGAGCTTGCTACGAGTTCTGGGAGGCTGGTCTCAAGGCTTTCACAGAAACCTGGATCAGTGATGACATTCCAGACAGCTTCACAAAACTTGATAGTTTTACACACGTTTGATTGGACAGAAATAAAAACTTTTGTTTATATGTCAGAGACAGATGATGTAGCAACTTTGCTGTGAGAGACAGAATATGCAACCCTAACCCCGAGCTCCTGTGTGTGACCCTTTGACCACATTATCTTCCCCGGGAGTTCACAAACATATTTGTGTATGTCGTTTACATTCCACCAAGTGGGAATGCCTCGATAGCAGCCAGCCAAATCTCAGACATTGTGCATCTTTATCTTCAAAACAAACCGGATGCTCCCATGTTCATATTAGGTGATTTCAATCACTGCAGCTTGAATAAAGCTTTACCTGGATTTTATCAATATGTGCTTAGCAATACCAGATTTAATAAGATTCTGGAGATATTAAAGATGCCTACACCTCCAGAGCTAGACCCCCACTAGGTAATTTAGATCATAATGTAATCCAGCTCCTTCCTGTTTATCTGTCAGTGTTTAAATCTTGCAAACCTAAAGTTCACTCTATCAATATATGGTCGGATGACAAGATAGAAGAGTGAGAGGATGCTTCTTGTGTACTGACTGAGATATTTTCTTTCAGGATACAGACATCAACATTGCTACAGAATCAGTTACAGGTTACATTTCCTTCTGTGTTTATTTAATTATCCCAAAGGAAAACATTAACAAATACCCAAATAATGAACCTTACTTCACACAGAAATTAAAGGAATGTATCAAAAGGAAGCAGGTGGTCTTTAACTCAGGGGACCCTGCAGGAGTCAGGGCTGCACAAAGAGATCTCAACCAACAGATGAGAAGGGCTCGACAGCAGCACAAGGAGCGTGTAGAACTAAACCTTTCCAGGTGCAACACTAAGAGACTATGGGATTCCATTTGCAGTATGACCAACATAGACTCAAACAGGAAACCTGTATTTGCTAAAAACGATGCAATCAAAGCAAATGATGAACAAAATCATTTCTATTTCCAATTTGAAAGTGCTAACAATAATGAATGTTGAGAGATTTTGGAGGAGATTGATTCCAAGGACGGTGAGAACAGAATTTTGATAAACCCGCAATTAGTCACTCAGGTTTTTAGATCAATGTCCACGAACAAAACGACAGGACCAGACAATGTCTGCTTTCCTCTTGAAAGCATTTGCTGAGGTACTCACTCCAGCTCGGCATCAGCTCCTCCAACTCTCCATAAACACTCATTCAGAGCCAGAGCTCTGGAAAAGATCCATCGTTATTCCAGTTCCCAAAAAAGCTTGCCCCCGGTAAACAATGACTTTAGGCTGGTGGCTCTGACCTCCAATGTGATGATGTCACTGGAGAAACTGGTGATTGAGGAGTTACGTTTGGAGGTAGAGCCACACCTGGATCAATATCAATTTGCATGCAAAAAGGGACAGAGCACAAGTGAAGCCATTTTAACTGTAACACACCTTGTTCTAAAACATCTTCAGTCCCCCTCTGCATATGCTAGACTACTTTTTATTGACGTTCTGCTTTTAATTCCATTCAGCCACATATTCTTCTTAAAAAACTCATTCAGTTGGAAGTAAAACAATTTTTAATAGCGTACCGCGCACGTGACGTCACCGTCTCAAGAGCAACGCCCCTTTTGCCGCTTAGGTAGGACAAACCGATAGAGAACGCACGTAGCAACCAGCAACAGAACCAGTGATATGACCGACTTTGCAGCCATTAAACTTTCCCAAGACGATGTCCCAGGCGCACGGTTTACTGGTCTAACTGTGGAAGAACACACCAACCTTCAGCTCAAACGATGGCTTGAGTGTTGACGGGAAAACGGGGCGAGTTGATCGAACGGTAAGCTTTGTTTTTTTTACCATGATAGCCTATATGCTATCATGGTAGCAGGCGCTTCATTATTAACATGTCGGCCACCAAAATACTCTTACCTGTTCACTACTTGATGTCGCTGGAATTGGGTCAGGATGTTCTTCGGTTGGGCCCTTTCCTCCGACAAAATGCTTGCTACATATGTAGGCCGACGGCACCGGTGTACCCAGCGCACACATTTCTCCTTGGCACTCTCGGGAAAGTAATGAAGAAAACATCCTTCATATGCGGCCGATCAGCGTACCTCGAGTCGCTGTTGCACGTTCCATAGCAACAATGTTTAATAACCATGGTCTTAGATTTTGGAAAAAGCAGTCTTTTAAACGAGTACAACCTAGGCTAACGCACGTCTCTTTTACAGCGAAACAGCGGCGGACTATGCAAGCTTGTCCTACCGTGTACCACGTGATGTGACGTCATCGTGACGTTACGTTTCTAAAAATAGCTCGCTCGCGGTACGCTATTAAATGGTATCATTCTTATCTGTTAAACAGGCCAAAACAGGTAAAATTGAACTCAGTGTGTTCTGACACTGCTCTTGGCAGCACTGGTGCCCCTCAGGGCTGTGTCAGTTCACCGTTTATATTTACACTGTACACTAATGATTGTGTTAGCTATCAGCCTAATCAATATGTGATAAAATTCTCAGACGGTACAGTAACACTTAGCCTGATAAACACTGATTCCAAAACAAGCAGTGATAGACCAGCAGTTAATGAATGTGTGAACTGGTGTGATGCTGAGAAGTTACACGTTAATATAGAAAAGACGATGGAGATACTGGTGGACCCCAGGGCAGTTGTAGACCGCAGCCCTCTGGCCATACATGGACAGAATATACAATGAAGCGTCTGTATACCCGGGGGTTCATATTGATGACACTCTTGGCTGGCACACACATGTGGCAGGTGTTTGTGCAAAACGTCACCAGTGTCTTCATTTTCTTCGACGTTTAAGAGTGTTTGATGTTTGTACCAATAGTATGGTAATTTTTTACAGCGCTACCATAGTCTCTACTAAGGTATGGCATCACCAGTTGGTTTGGTAAGGTGATGGTAAAAAAAGATCTTAAACTTAGTAAAGATAGAAGGTAGGGATGGGAATTGAAAACCGGTTCCTGTTCCTGTGTGTTCCAATTCCATGGCACCGTTTGGCAGCTCGCTTAAAGTACTTCTTGATTCTGAGATCATACAAGTTGCTAAATGTTAGAAAGTTCACATATTATTATGACCTGAGGAAAAAAAATAAAAAATTCGATGAAAAAGTGGATTTTTAAGGCTTTTTAGTTCAAGGCTCATAAAAAAATGTTGCATGACCAATGACGTAATATGTGGGTAGGCGTTGATCTGTTGTCATGGTAACAAGATACTTCCTGGTTGCAAACTCACTTTCTCAAAGACAAATAGACGGAATAAACATGGCTAAAAAGTGTGTGGCTTATGGTTGGTCAAATACTAACAAGGATAATGTCTCTTTACACACATTTCCGAACACAAAAAGTCCCGGTGTTGTGCGAAATTCAGTTCCCCTGTGAAAATCTGTTCCCCTCTGTGTCGGGAGCTGCAGCCAGAGAGGCGGGGTTTCACAGCGCTTATGATCGGTTTCTCGGTAAAACAACTCATATAATCATGTCAAGATTGTAACATTCCGTTTAATCGGCAGCTATTGTTTACAAAATTGTAAAATAAAAATAAATAAACGCTGTCTTCAGGCAGCTGAAATGTCCATTCTCTCCTCTCCTCCTCACTCATCGCATAGTGAAGCGGAGAAATCTCGCCGTCATCACAGCAGCCTGCTGAGAAGCGACATGCTCTCCACACTACCTCTCTGCACGGCGCTGCTGTGCTGAGAGGTAGTGAGCGGCTAGGGGTTCCGAACCGAAAGGGCTATGGGTCTATCCCCACAGCCCTTTCGGTTCGGAACCCCCCGGAGAATATGAGCGCCACGGCGCAACAGATAAATGCGCGTCCGCTCTCAGAGCGCTCACGTCTAGATTATTTAGTAAAATTCAGGGAACACATAATGCTGAAATGAATGCTATGGTTTGTGCTAAATGTACATATTTTTTTTAAGCGCTGTTTTGGCGGATTTCAGCCGTCATAAACGATGCCAGACTATCGAGCTTCAACGAGTTGTTTCCGTGTTTACATCCGAACGGTCAGCCATGACCGCGATTATGAGCACCGATTCCAATTATACATTAGCAAACCATTCCGTTTATTCTCCTAAAATGTTTTTCTCAGACTTAACCGAGTCGTAAAAGACGCTTGCGCTGTCTTTCGTGTTAAAATAATCACTTTGTGAATCGCCATCTGAACTTCTCGTGGTGTACTTCATTGAACTCTGTAGTGTAGCCTGGGCAACGCCTACAAACTACGTCATCGACCCAAAGTGTGGATTTTCAGCCTAGCAGTCGCCGAGGGACAATTTTAAGTCCTGAAAAAAACTTTTAACAGCGCAATCACGATCTTAATGCTACATTTTTTGAAAATATGGTCACTAATGCATGTATTTCCGAGTTGGTCGATCTCAGAATCAAGAAGTACTTTAACGATTCTCTTATCGATTCCAGGCAGCACCAGAGCCCAGGGCTCTGGGCAGCACGACTTACGTCACGTTTTTTACGCAACTTACGCACATGGCATTCAGTAAGCAAGTACGACGTGACCAGGCGTAAGTCTAGAAAAGCAAAACAAAAAAAATGGCACCCCATCGGGTAAAGCAATCGAAACTTTGGCTTAATTTTAAAGGAGAAGTCCGGTCAACAAGGAAAAATCAGTGGATCATTAGCTATACCTAAAACTAATACGTCCGTGGTGATTTAATGAATTTAGCGTTAATCAATAAGAAATTAAAAGCATAAATTGTCGTCTCGATCACTGTGTATGGGGCCCATCATTGGGCCGCCCCCATACACCATTAGTTGGGCAATAATGGCCGCCTGACATCACATCCTGTGACGTAATGTTGCGGTGAGGCACTGCGCTTCACAAGCTAATTCAATAGGAACTGTTGTACACAGCTGCGATCAACAACAATTACAACTTCACCATTGAAATTCGCGAGAGCTATTGTTGAAGCAACAATGCCCACGTGCATGGCAGTTGGATGTTCCAATACATCGGGTAAAAGTGAAAAAACTAATATTTTTTCACTTTTAAAGATGAAAAAACTAATGTTTTTTCACCTTTAAAAGTGAAAATTCATGATCCACTGGTTCTTTTGTTGGAATGCCTACTTGAAGAGGGAGGATTTACCATTGTGCTTCTGGCCAGAGAGAAAACACGTCGTCTGTAGCCAACATTTCGAAGAAGAATGTCTTCAAGATGACATGGGAGCGAGACTTTTTGGTAGGTTTTTCTTTTTTATAATGTAGAATTTGCCGGGACATTTGTTTACCCAACCAGAGCGGCGGAGGGATACGACACACTTGATAAGAATGCTCACTGTTGCGAAGCCCGCTTATTTTATGCTACTTTGGTCTTATTTTTTCTAAAGTCGCTTGTAAATTTCCTGAGTTGTGGGATTGCAGTTTTTTGGGCTTGTTTCTGAAATTGAAGTCGATTGTATGGGCTCTAAACTAAGTGACGCTGAAATATCCCTCCGCCTCATAACGTGCTGCAGCTTATCCTGACAGGAGCAGAGAGTAAACTCAGAAGGAGCCGCTCTGCCCGTATTTTCTGCAGTTTACGGCTGCAATAACTGATGATAACTGCTGAAAGTAGATTAGGCGGATCACCATTTTGAGAAGAGATTGGTTCTAAAGATGAGTTTTTACTCCCTGATAACATTGCAGAACCAAACCTATAAACCGTAATTTAATGTTTAATTGTTGTCTTTTTATGTCTCTAAAATGTTAAATTAGTATTACTTTAAATTTAAATGCTTAATACCATGTCTATCTTTGCTTAAGAGGTTAAAAAAATTTCCCCAAATTGGAATCGATAAGACAATCAATAAGGAATCGAATCGTTTCACAGAATCGATAAGAGAATCGGAATTGTGAAAATCTTATCAATTCCCAACCCTAATAGGAGGTAAAATAATTGGGAATGGCTCCTCCTCTGTCTTCACAGAACTTTTTGAGCCGTCCATCCTCAGACAGGATGACAGGATTTTATCTGACTCCTCTCATGTGCTCAAATCTGAATTTGTGCTACTGAACTCCGGAAGAAGGTACAGGACCGCCTTATGCAAATATAACAGATATAAACATTAGTTCATCCCACTGTCTCTAAAATGTGTTAATGAGTGCATAGTTTGGGATGAGAAGATTAACAGGGGAAGGTCAAGGACACGTAGGTAGCCACATCTATATTATGATCTACAGCAGCAAACTGGGTGGGCAGTGGCGTTTGAAATTATCCTATTTTTAAAGGCTGATTGGCACTGTTTTTTTTTATATGATCATTTTAGTCGAACTGAGATTTATGAGCTCTTGTTGCTATTGTATATTTATTTATTATTTTACTGACACTCATCTTATTAGTGACTGAAGATGTAGATGCAGCTGATCCTTGTATCCAAGGCCAATTTTGAGCTTCTAGTTGTCTGCACATTACCAGAAAATCCATCTCATCCTTACTTCAATTTTTATTGGTCTTAATGTCAAAATGAGCTAGACATACCTATAAGCGCGCCCCAACACTGGGATTTGTGGTCTCAATGGTGGTTTCCCCCTCTGGCTTAGGAGCGTTCTTGTGTTCTCTGTTCTCAGCACAAATGTCAAGCTGATCAGTATGCTTAGAAACAGAAGTAGCATCATCATCTTTGGCTTCTTCCAAAGAAAGGACTCCATGTTCAATCAAACTACTAAAAACGAGATTTTAGTTCTCTCTTTAACACAGACTTAGAAACTGAGATACCATAGTAGGAGGCAATTGCACATCAATCATTTTTCCTATAGAAAAAAATAATAATAATAAAAATAAAACTGTTACCCAAGCAAATGACAGCCGTAGTAAAATAAGTATAATTTACCATTTAGGTATTTATTTTACAATTAACTGTAAAACAACAGGAATCAGAAAATGAAAACAAACATAGATAAGCTTTATGGTCTCCCAGGCCAAAACAACAAACAAAAGCAACCCTTCTAATTAATAAACAAAAGTAATTTCTCTAAATATGGAAAACAAAGATACACGTTTTGAGCTCCCTGTCTAACCACTAAACAGGTAAAAACGGCTTGAATAAAATGGCAGAGAACCCCAACCAGCTTCCAATATTTACAAACACTTGTAACACTCGTTTTAAGGTGTGTTCAAACCGAGCGCAAATGGCGCCACAATGTCGCCACTTTTGTGTGCTGTCACTCACTTGATATATCACTGGCACTTCACATGGTGGGTGACAGCAGTTGCATGGCTGACGACAAGCGAGAAACACAGTAGTGCAATGGTGCTTTCTAGTTATTCTTCTCCAGGCCTGGTCCTTACTGGACTTGTTGCGGTAGTAATAATTGATTGGGTCATTCAACTCAGGCCGACCGCAGACCGCCACTATATCAGCTTTTCTTCCATGTTAAATAAAAACTGCTTCGTCTCTGCTGCCATCCTTCACGCCATGTCACTGCCACATCCAGTTCCTGATTGGTTGTCGTGACACGACAAGACAGAAAATTCTGATTTTTTAACTCCAGCAACTGTCGTTTCGCATGCATCGCAGGTGTTGTGTCACTCTAGCTTCATTTAATCGTCAAAATCGTGGCGTCACTAGAATCGCCTCTGTGGTGTTGCTTTGTTTCACATCGCTCCTGTGCTGCACCTGTGCATAGGGATATCATGTATATCTGCTGCTCCGGCCGCCACATTTGCATTTGGTGTGAACGCATCTTTGGAATTGCACAATAGCTCAGAGAAAACACACCAAGCAGCTCAGAGCTACACCGTTACATTGTTTTTCAACAAGATCACTGTAGATCAAGGCCCAGGCAAAAGGATATCTTGCACTTAGGATCTCACTCTTGAAGCAGTGGCTGGTGAGCTGCAACTCATCTCAGCTGTGGTAAGGCAGATCTGAAACAAAGGAGAAAAGAGCTCGCTCATGAAAAGAGCTCCTAGAGGTCAGTGACCATAACAAAAACACATTAAGGTTTACAAGTGGTCTGGTAAAAGTCCTGACAAATCCAACTGAAAAGCTGGGGAGTGACCTTAAAGAAGCTATTTGTGCCCTAAAACCCTCAAATGTGGCTGAAAATTTAAAATGGCAGATAAAAGGTGGGGTAAAACCTCTCCACAACAATGTACAAGGTTCACTGTCACACTGTACAACTGAGCATGCTTGACTGTACAATTCATTGCTGCGGCATGAATATGTACTACAGATTAGACAGAGATATCGGTCAAACAATACGTGGACAGCAATTCATAGATGTAGATGGTCTTATTATCTAGAGTCGGGCTCTAAAATGTGGTACAGGATAATGAGGGGAAGGAGACAGTTCCAGAAGGGCTCATGGTTGGAATGAGGACAAGAATCAGATGTTGGTCACAGAGAAAATTCCAGAGCCAGAGAAAATTCTTGATATTTATCAATGGTTGCCTAAAAATGGTAAAGTGGCTAATCACCCTAAAAAACGCTTAAAATTGATTTAAGCACACTCAAAGATTGTGATTGTTTCATACAAAAAGATTGTGTCAAGGATGGCTGATAATTGCACAGCGTAAACTCACTTCCTCTAGTACACACTGCAGCACAGTTATTAACTGAATGGATGAAGGCTAATAAATGCTTTACTTTCTTATAGAAACAACTAATTTGTATTTTGGAAATACTTCCACTCCCAGACAGTCCTGGTGTAAAAACTAAAAGGGAATTGTTTTAAAACAAAAGTTCACCAGCTACCAAGAGCATGCCTGTTAAAAAGCTAACTACAGTCCTTTCCAAAGCAAATAGCCTCATTAACCTACTGTCAGCTTGTTATACTTGTTACTCTTCAAATACCACAAATAGCAAAAATGTATAATATTCTGTACATAAAAGATTGAAAACCAGCTATAAATAAAATTGACAGATATTCTTTCTTTTAATTTATCAATAAAAATAACAGTGAATTAATATAGATATCATTGATACAACTATGATCAATATCGTCATATGATATTTTCTCAGGTGGTTGTTTACTTTTTTGTTTTAAATAAGAGCAATGATATACTTTTTATTTAAAGTTGTTTTCTAACTTAAGGTTATCATACCATAAGAACACTTTAGGAAATGGAAAAGTGCAATTTTTCTAACAAGTTTAGTTTCAACCTTTTCTCATTGTTCTCAGGCTCTGTTTCTCCTGTCACTGTAGTCTGCAAGCACTAAACCAATTGCATTATTAATTAAAAGTTTGGTCAGTCTTCCAAGGTTGTTGCTAGAAATGTCATGAAAGGCCCAACGGCTGACATTCAACAGCGCTTAACAGAGACAGAAATCAATATCCTGATATTGTCAGCACACAAAACAGCAATAATTTTCTCTGAACGTGGGAGCAACAGGGTTGCCACACTCAGTGCTTTATGTTTTGAATTCAAATATGCCAATAATTCATTCAGATTTGACCTCTCTCCTCCATTATTTATCCCTTTGTATCTTCTTATTTTCTTAATGCAGCAGCAGAATTTCAGTTTTTTGACTGTTAGTACATTTATTCATTTATTCCTGAGAACACAACTCTTCAAACAGAGTTGAATGAACTAGTGAGAAAGGTGGAAAGTGTAAAAGTAAGACTTCAAACCTACACAGCCTGACCTGATGAAGCAAGTTAGAATCTTTAATTACCTGAGAATGAAAATAAGCTGCTTTCTGCCGTTCGTCTGAACTGCTGACACTCCGGGCAAGAATCCCCTGCACAGTTCTTTTAAGGAAGATATTTAAGGCACCAGTTAATCATTGCTTCAAAGATCCACTTTCATCTCCAATTGTTAATGGGTACAAGCAAGGAATTTAACATTGGATTCTAACAATCACATTGTGAAAAACAAACAAATAGACAAAAACATTTTAGGGGGAAAAGATAAGAATAGGGGCATTAAGTACAACATAGTTTTTTTGACATACATATCTGTAGTATGTGCATATTCAATTGAATTCAATCTTATTTATATAGTGCCAATTCACAACACATGTCATCTCAAGGCACTTTACAAAGTCAAATTCAAATTAAATCATAGAGACAGATTGGTCAAAAAGTTTTGTAAGGAAACCCAGCAGATTGCATAGAGTCTTGACAAGCAGCAATCAATAGACAAAGTACTTTATCAAAGCATCCGTTCAGTTCTTGACATCATTTCACTGCAGACTGTGTTGAGACAAGTTTTATATATATAAACTTGGATGGATATATATATATATATATATATATATATATCCATCCATTTTCTGACCCGCTTAATCCCTCATGGGGTCGCAGGGGTTGCTAGTGCCTATCTCCAGCATTCACCGGGCGAGAGGTGGGGTACACCCTGGACAGGTCGCCAGTTTATTGCAGGACAACACAGAGACAAACAGGACAAACAACCATTCACGCACACACTCACACCTAAGGACAATTTAGAGAGACCAATTAACCTAACAGTCATGTTTTTGGACTGTGGGAGGAAGCCAGAGTGCCCGGAGAGAACCCGGGCATGCACAAGGAGAACATGCAAACTCCATGCAGAAAATTGGATTTGAACCCTGAACCTTCTTGCTGCAAGGCAACAGTGCTACCCACTGCGACACTGTGCGAATTGGCAAAGACGAAGCCTGTGGTACTCCACAAGTAACCCTGGAGTTCGAAGAAGATTTATTGTCCCTAAAGTATGTTCAGGTCTTTCTATGAGAATATTGTGATCAACTGTATCAAATATAGCACTGAGATCTGACAGGACAAGTATTGACACAAGTCCATTATCTGAGACCATGAGAATATCATTAGTGACCTTATGTCTCATCATTTCTTGGATTTCTTTCAGAGGGGAATGATGTGTTGCATTGAAAGCTGTTCATTGTGGCAGCAAATATGAAAGACTCACTGCCTCCCTAACTGCTTAAGAGTAGGCATTGATTATTTTATTTTTTTGCTTAAAGCCAGGTTAATTTGGGAAGCTTTTTTGTCCTTGATGAATGACATCATCATTTGAAAACTGTATTTTGTATTTACTGAAGTTATTTTTGCCTGACGTTTAAATGTTTTGATGATCTGAAACATTTATGTGTAACAGAAGGAAAACAGAAGAAATTTGTAACTGGCCAAATATTTTTTTACAGCACTGTATCAACAGGAGTTTCCTATTGAACCCGTAATACATCCTGTTTCCAAAACAAAGCACACATCCCAGGTCATCGTCCCTTCAAGTAATACACTACAACAGTGTAGGGACTTCTGCCTCCTTGCATCAGTGATTCTCAATACATTGAAGGTAATTTTGGAGAAACTTCTGAGGTTAGTAACAACAAAAGCTTTTAAATCTTCATTCAAACGTCAACATTTATGTCAAAGATTGTTTTTCTTTGTTTCTACTTTTCGGCATGTTTTATGTTATGTTGTCACACTTTTTATGTTACATTTTTGCTACTCAGCCTTGTACTTGGGTTTTTACCCCATGGTTACCACCACGCTTTTGTTTGATACACAGGAACTGTAAACATCTTGTATGTCAGGTTAAACCTTAGATGCACAAGTGACAGGACCGTACACTCATTCATAAGTGAGTCAAAAATGAGCTGGTTAGGAACAACTTGTTTTTGTCCTTTTTTATAATTTTGGGTAAGCATAGTAATTTGAATATATTTTATAAATATAATTGTTTATGATTTTATTTTTAACATTTTTAAAGCACTTCAAACATTTTGAAATAAAAAGAGACAGGAAGAGCATGGTATCAGTATTTATTTTGTATGAGTGTGTGTCAGAGTATAGCCCATTTTACACCAGCTCAATTTGGCCTGGCTCTACTTGGCTCTGCCCGTTTTTTCAGCACCAGCCTGGGTTTTTCTAACCCACCTCAGGAGTAGGGTTGATCAGGCAGAATAGAGCCTATTTGTGATGTTAACAGACTGCTGTTCAAATATTAATGAACAACTGTCTTATATTATAATACCATATTTTTCGGACCATAAGGCGCACAGGACTATAAGGCGAACAGTGAATTAGCGTGTCTTTGTGTGTCTTTGTCCACATATAAGGCCCACCGGATTATAAGGCTCGCTAAATATTCTCCCCAAGTGTGTAACATCACTCCACCCCTTCGCGTACACAGCTCTCTCCTGAGAGAGAGAGAGCTATCCATCTCTGTCAGGAGGACAGAGTAGTTGGCCTACACTGCCCTGTTTCTAGCATAAGGCCAAAATAAACATAACTTTTATATTGAATTAACTTACTAGGTTTATTGTTGCTAGGGCGTACTCTGGGCATGGGCTGCCTAAAGGCTCCCACATATTCGGGCATACTGTGAGCTTGGCGAACTCCGTGCTGACTCTCCGCGGATGTTTTACCATTCATAGTCGAGCGTACTATTGCTTACATTTCTTGTGGCAAATTCCTACAATTCCCACACTTTCTGACAGTGGGACGAAGCGGAAGGGATGGTAAAATGTATGATTAGCTAGCTGAGCGTCTAGAGCCATTTCTTTTCCAGCAGGCTCCCACTGCACACCTGTCAGTCAGAACAGAGAGGGACTGATGCCGCGCATCCTTGCGACCGCCTGCTTGTAGCAGCTCAGTGTATCAAGCTCGGTGTCACATATAAAACAGTTCGATGTGAAGACTTCTTGTCTCCAAAAAGTTTATAGTGTGACATGTACCAGTATGCCCAGAGTCCGCCCTGAGTACGCCTGGAGTACACACTGACCTCCGCGGAGTGAACTATGTGGGGGCCTTTACAGGAATGTACGTCTAGTTTTGACATTACAGTCAGGCAGTCTTGTAAACAGCTCATGGGTCTGATCAGGTGGTGACACATTGTACCCTAATTCTTTGGCTTTGTTGCTTACCAAAGTCATACTTACACATTTTAACAGATTTTTGACCGTATTGTACCACATAAAATCGGTCAGTAAGAACAACTTTAATCATATATAAGGTGCACTAGATTATAAGGCGCATCATCAATTTTTGAGAATTTTTAAGGATTTTAAGTGCGCCTTATAGACTGAAAAATATGGTAACAGTAATGTTGTCGCTCTGCAACAACATTATTAAGGACCACCATTAATGGAGTGGGTCAAACCAAAATACTGCCGAATCAGCGCAGCAAAAATATCCAATATCCAACCTATAACCTATATAAATAATTTCATTTTGGTCAAAAGTCAGTGGTATCAGCCTTTAAAGTCCTGATTATCGTTCTTGCCATACCTGAGGCAAAAAGGTCCTCATAAAGCCCTAATTTTCAACTCCATAAGGCAAACCTACGAGTAGATCTTCTCCCTTCTCCGCCTCTGTCAAAGCCCCATAGTAGTGCAGACAGAGAGAAGCTGGGCCTTATTCATTAGTTCAGGCTGATCCCAGTGGATTATTTTATCCTTAAGAAATTCAAGACACTCTTGCATATACAATAATACAAACATTATATTTATTATTGTATTTATGTTTTTATTTATAATGATTTATTTGCTTGTTTATTCTTTACCGTTCTCGAAGATTTCTTTAATGTGCAAATGTCACACAGTAATGTTTAACACTGACAGCTGGAGGTGGGACTGAAGCCCCCCTGAGGAGTTGTTCACAAGCCTTACCGGGTCTGTTCAAAACCAACACGAGTGGAATAGAGTGGAGCCCGACCAAGTGGAGACTGGCGGGCGAATTAGAATAGGGCCGGTGTAAATGGGCCTTATATGTGCATAAGTGTGTATGTGGAACAATAAGCAACTGCACTGTACCCAGTTGTGGCAGACTACTGGGTTCTGGCTTTGATCATTGCACTTAAGTACATAGTCTTTCCCACACTGACTGCTGTCCTCATGGTCTTTGTTACTTGGACAGATCTGGATTCTGTTTGCGTCTATTCCATGACTGAGTTGTGGCCCTTGTTTGCAGTTTGGGAAAAATTTCCAGTTATCTTCTTGTGTGTGGTGTGATGAGTTCCAATTTTTAGGTAAGGTGTTCCATATACAAATGACTCATCTTTAAGAAATGTGTATAAACTTTTGGTAGTGTGAATCTACACTTAATTGCATGTCTAGTTTGATGATTACGCACATAGGTGGTGAAAAACTATTTATATTATATACCATTGGCTGTTTTGAACTTATAACATTTCTGAGTGACATAATTTAGAAAATAAACCTGAATTCAACCTTTAACCAGGAAAATCTAATATGCATCATGTTGACGTTGCTTCTAACAGCAAATTTAAGTGCAAACAGAGCTGTTCTAACTTGAACTATTTGTAGTTTCTTTATCATGCCCCCTGACAGATGAACAGTAATCTAACTGAGACAAAACAAGAGATTTCATCAGATGTATAAGTATATTATTTGTCATAAATCTCAAATAAACCTTTATCACTGCCAAGCTTCTACCCATTTTGCTTAACAATGTATCTGTCAGGGTTCTCTGTGTTTCCGTGCTCTAACTCTGCTTCACAGGTGGTTCTAGTTGACTGGGGGGTATGGCCCACACCTGCGGCTCGTCAGGAGTCATCATCACTGGCTTCTTAAGGAGCGTTCAGACAGATGGAAGATGCCAGAGTGGTAACCCAGTCGTGGTATGCCTAGGCCTCTGACCTGTCTCCTAGTGATGGCGAGATGAAGCCTCATGAGGCATTGAACCACTTGAGCCAACTGGTTCGAGAAAGGGTTCATTTCTTGGAGCTTCATGTGCACACGAAAGCACCTACTGGCGAGGTGTATAATCACAGCCAGCTGTATCTTAACACGTGTGATGCATTGATTTTTTTGTCTATTATGGCTCTTGGGAATGACTTCACAAAAGGTGTAGGACGAAATCATTTGTCTACATAAATTATGTATACACATATGTGTATAATAAAATATTGTTTGAATGTATTCTCTGTGTGTAATTATTCCCAAAATAGTAGTGTCATGTGATATGGCATGGTGTGTAATAATCAGACCTCTCAACTTTGATCAAAAGTTAAGAGTGAGATTATGCTAATTTTGGGGGGGGGGGGGATTATGGTCAACAATTTCCCCTCAGCAGCAACACTGAAGCACACAGAGGTTCACGCTGCGTCTTTACGCACGATCCAGCTGCTGATGTCTCCCTCTTTTCAGCTCAATGCACTTCTAGATTGTTACAGTTAAAATTGTCATCACCTTTCACAGCGACAGGTTTCTCAGTCAGTCGCCGCGCCGACCAGACAAATTTCTATTGCTCTCGTCAGTGCGCTCTGGGCGGTGCGGTGGGCGGATTTTACCCCCGTTGGTGCGCTGCGTGCAACGGATAAACAGTGGGGAAAATGCATAACTAAATACTGTAAAGGGCTTCTATAAAGGAAACGGGGGTACTGACAGATCTGAGATGAAGCCCCTGATGTTACAAGTTCTTTAAAATGACCCTTAAAAGTGCGCACCTGAATTAAAGCGCAAGGCAGCAGCCCACCGAAGCGCCACTGATTCTATGTTGTTAAAAACAAAATAGCATGAAACACAGCTACTAACTCTCCTATTGACTTTAACTGGCACACGTTGCTATCGATGTGAGGACATTAAACGTAGTGATTCACGTTTTGAATGGTGAACGGTGATAAAAGCACCTGCTCCGAGGGAAAGGGGGGGGGAGGAGCAAGCGCTCAGGCACAGAAATACGGTGCATGTAGTTAAAAAATGCAGAATTAATAAAAACGAAACTTATAAACAGACTAAGTGGCATTTTAAACTGCATCTGGGTAGCACAACTGTTTCATGATCCAGCGTGCAGCCATAACTGGTTCTGAATGAACCGGTCATCTGGCAAAATCTGAGCCACTTCCCGAAGCAGTCACGTGGTACAGCCGGGCAGCGAGGCTTCGGACGTCATCGTTTTCGGCTCCTCCCCTAAACGAAGCAAGCTTCGATATGCGCTTTGCGGAAATGCCCCCTCCATTACTCGACACACGCCTCGAAGCCTCGGCACATCACGTAACACCACTACTGTCTCCTGTGCATCGTACCTGTGAGTTCTTTGAAACCTTGTTTTTGGACTAACTTTGTCTCCTGCTGTTCTCCAGTTTGTCGTGTTTGGATTTATTCAACTGTCTCAAGGAACCAGCTCCTCAGAATCTCCGACGCTCAGATTTTGCTCTGGCATCTCCCCTCATACTCTCTTGGTAATACCAAGCCGGGCGTGAGAACCCCCTTCCTGGATTCACCTGGTTCTCCCACAACACTCCGGTTCTTCCATCTGCTCCTCCCGTGAGCTGTTTTCTGTGGTGCTCTCCGGACCCCTCGCCAGCATTACATCTGTCAGCCCTCCAGTCACTCAGCCACCTGTTCCCATCAGCGAGTTACGGTCAGAGTTTCCTCGTCACTTACTCTCCCCTGAAAGGTCTCCCCGACTAAATGGTAAGTGGCGCAGCTTCTGGTATTTTCCCCTGGTTCGATCCTCTGTAACATTATTTCCCTTTCCTCCCTCAGTCGTTCCAGCACTGACGTTCAGACCTCGCCTGTCCCACACGCTGTGTGTTTCCCTGTTATCTGAGCCTTTACTAAACATCTTAAAATTGTTTCTGCCTCCGTCTGTATCTGCATGTGGGCCGAACACTTAAAAACCATGACAGTATCAGTATGCTTTTTCCATGAAAAATCACTGTCCTGCGCAACACCATTACCAGTTACCATGGACCTTTTGGCTGCTTCTGTGATTAATGTTCTTAATATGTTAAATGATTGTCAGTCTAATCATCTGATTAATGTTCTTCAGTTTAAATGGACATCCTATTTAATTCAATTTTATTTATATAGCGGCAATTCACAACTGTAGAGTGTGCTGCTGTGCCATAATCTTATGTTATTGAGGATTGATTGTTCCAAAAGTTGTTCAAAGGTTGATATGTTCAATCATGAACTTCTCATGATCCTTGGACGTTTGTGTTCATTTTATGTTCCAGGATCCTGCCAACTTTAAATAATTTAATTAGTAAATCTCACTCATCTATGTTATAGGCGATTTCCGTTTATTCCCTGTTGTATTTATGTTCCGGGTTTTGGTTTAGTACTTGTCATGTAGTCTGTTTTCCATTCTGGGTGATTCAGTGAGTCGGTTCCATTAAAATATTCTTGTTTCCAGTCTGTGCCATCCGATGTATTGCTGCCGCTTTGGTCCTTCACCTCAAACCATGACAGACCTAACTCTGCTTGAAAATCTCCAAAAAATAATCTAAGAGGTTTATGGTTTTCCTTGTTCCTAATGATGCTATTTGATAAACAATTTATAAAATGATTAAATTACACACAACTGGTGTATTTAATTTGATTTCTGAAAGCAGTGACTTGCTCTGGATTTTTTAGGGGAGTACAGAGAGCTGAATGCATATGCACACAGTTTTTTAATTGTGTAAAAAAAAAAAAAAATTAAAACAATCTACCAATACCTTCCACTACACAATTATTTTAGCTTTTTTTGTGTTGCTATTACACAAGAACCTTCAATCAAATACAGAAAAATAAGGGATATGAATAATGCAAAGCACTAAATTGATTATTGCACATGTGGGACGCATAACAGTATCTTTTATCTTACCTTATATAAATCACATAATTACGCATAGTCCGATGTTGATACTGTTGTTCAAATTTGAATCCATATCTCTATTACAGTTGTAAAGTTTTCTAAGTCCAAAATATGCATAATTCACTCAAATTTCAGGCAGTTCCTGTGGGTGACCCTGCTCTGTTTACTTCATGTCAGTATTTTCTCAGCTGATGTGTATACTGTCATGGCTTTTGCACACATTCAGCCCCTTCTGGTAGACCAGGACCTCATTAAAACAGTGCTTCAGAAAAGGCAGATCATAAACTGACACTCTATTACTGACCCACACTGCTTCCCCAATTCTTCCCTACAAAGTCTTTATCACTTACACCTATACCATCCATCCCATTCCCTCCACCCACTGCATCCTGCCTCCTGTACACTTTATCTCTTCTACTGACCAACAATTCTATTTGTCACCATCTTTTTACATTCACTCTTGCTATCTGGCTATCTTATGGCATTTCTAATATAAGGATAATGTACAGGACAACAGTCAAACTTCTGTTTCATCAATTATTGGCCTGGGCGGCACAACTCTGTATATTTAAGCTATGATTTTTTTTGTCAGTTTTTGGAAAAAGGATACATCTACAATGTAGAACATTGTAGCTACAATGTTTAAGTAGCGGGGTGTAATACATAAGTATGGGACACTGATAAGGCATAACGTTATAATTGTCCTGTTCTTACATTTTTCCCTGAATATTTTTTTGTAATAGATTATAGTTGGTTTTCTGGTTACTGTAACTTGTCTGCCTGTTTTTGACACAATGCGAGCATTAAAATCTGAAGTTAAATTGCTTGTTTGTACCCACAAACATGCCAAATAAAGTTAATTCTGATACTGATCATGATCATGATCTGCTTAAAGTGTGCTATCAAAATATCTCTGATTCTCAAGACATTGAATCCACTTTACCCCTGAAGGTGTGGTGGGGTATCTGGAACCAAGATGTTGATAGCAGACCCTTTAAATTCTGTAAGTTGCAATTTCGGCCATTCATGCATCAGTTTTGTTCATACAGCATTTGCCACAAAAAAGAATGAGATTTGATGGTGTGGCTAAGTCAACACCTGTAACCTATTGTTGTGGCCCTCACATGATTGCTGAACCATTTTTGCTTTGTGATAGTGAGCCTTATGATGTCAAAAGATGCCTCCTCCATCAGGGGATACCATTTCCGTGAAAGGAGTGGATGCTCTGCAACAATGTTTACATAAGTGATATACATCAGAGAAACATCTACATGGATGTCATAACCCTAGGTTAACAGAAGAACATGTTCCCAGAGCTTTACAAACCTCCACCAGGTGCCTTATTTACATACCGTTCTCAAGTGACACACGTGCATCCATGTGATGTATAAGAATATGTGAATTATCAGATCAAGGTACCTTCTTAAATTGCTCACATGTCCACAGTTGGCATTTTTGGATCGTGGAGAGGGCTCAGAATGGGAATCCTGATCTTAGGAACCATAAGACAATATGTAGCAAACTACGATGGATTATGTATTCTGACAGCTTCCATTTAGCACCAGCTTTAACATCACTTCAGTATTTCAGTATTTTTTGTTAACAATCCACATTGCCACATCGCTGCGCTCCACGTCTTTACTAACTTGTTGTCTCCAAGAGCATCAGTGCTTCTGATAAAACGTTCACTGTTCGTGATATGTTCTGTCTCATTGCACTTACTGTAGCGTGTGTTAAATATGCCGACTGATGCACATCTATTAATGTGTTTCCCAAAACAAATGCCAAGATGAAGAGATAGCCTGTAGTATTCACTGGACTATTCATATGACCCAGCCAGTGGTCATAATGTAATTTCTAAAATGTGGACATATACTAAATACTTATTCAATCTTCTGTTGCTCTATGAGCAACAGAAGATTGAAGGAATTCAAATTGTTTAGAAATGGCTTTGTAACCCTTCCAGATTACTTCTGTGGTAATTGCTGATCTCATTCAATGTAGGCCTTGTGTTACAACAAAACTGCATATTTGAAACCAGAAAAGTGCCAAGATTTTGATCAGCTATTTAAGTGCATTTTTGACCAGCTGCTATTTTCCCTCTTAAATCCAATAGAAGGAGCAAAGGTGTATATAGTTTTTCCACACAAGGCTTTTACAATGTGGATTCGGTGCTTGATCACTAAGGACAGCATGGAACGTTACGTATTTTTTGTATACTTGAGGATTGATGAAGATATCATGAGCACCTGACAAATATCACATAAATTTTTTTTTACATCCTGATACAAACAACCCTAAAACTGAGTGACTGTGTACTTTACTTTCATCATACTTAAAGCCAATGAGTAATATATAAAAGACTAAAGTCTGAAGGTATAAATTTGCTAGTCTCCTTCAGGTAGTATCAGGGTACTTTAAAAGACAGTGCTTAATGCCGGGACTATTCAAATCCCTTCTTCTCTTGCTTTGTAATCTTCCTCTCTTTTGGCTTATGAGTAATTTCAACCGTTACTGATGACAGGCATAAAAGCACCTCACGTTTTCAGCAATGGTATGAGTGGGGCTTGTCTAAATGTCCTCCATCTTTTTCCCACGGGGCTTTCAGTGTACTCTCCAGAATCTCTTTATTTGACATTTTCTGGCACCACCATCTATTGAATAACCCACCAGGCAGACAGACAGAGAGCACTTTACTTCTTTCCACACTTATCTACAAATTTGAGTGGTGAGATGTGGCCACGCAGTGGGACATATCAGTTTGATTTAATGTGTAAGTGCAATTTATTCAACCAGGGTCCAAAGAATATAATTTATTATAACAATGATGATAATTTGAAGAAAGTACAAAGCAACCATGTCAACATTTCTGATAATTTCTTTTTTCAAAAATGTGGTAGGTACACCTATAATTATATGTAGAAAGAGGCTTAAAACAGATGCACGTTAAACTTGTGCAACCAGTTACACACCACCCAGTGGATCAATTGATTATCAGAGTAAATATGTAGTTTAAATAATCCAATTGGTTGAAGGTCATGCAAACACAGGTTACTATTACATTAGTGTAGCCTCTCTACTTTGATGCCGGATTCAGCCTTGACTTAATAAAATCAATCATGCAATTAGAATTTCATGTTGAGATATAATTTTTTGTAGAAGAAATCTGCCCTGGCACATGTAGGCAGCCAGCTAGTCCAGAGATAGTTTCCTAAATAGTTGTTATTGGAAGATATATTATCCGCCATTCTGTGATTATAAAATGTGTATCAAGAAAGTAAGTCTATCCTAAATCATTTTTATAAATATTATTCAACTTTTACTCTGTATCAAGCAAGTAAAGTAAGCAAGAAAGACAGACAGGCACCAAACTATTTAAAATGAAATGCAACATTGCCGTTGATGGTGAAATCTGACAGAGATACTGGCATATCCATCATAGCAGCATTTGAAGGAAGGAGATTGAACGTTTGTGGATCCTGACCACTGCTGGTTGGGATGTTGCTGGACAACAAAATGTTGCTCCATTCTCGTCTCTCCTGGACTGATGGTGCCCAATAAGCCTACAGGCTGCTTTCACAGTGATGCCCCATCACAGACATGATCTAGCAAGGATGTCATAACCCAAGGTTAACAGAAGAACATGTTCCCAGAGCTTTACAAACCTCCACCAGGTGCCTTATTTACATACCGTTCTCAAGTGACACACGTGCATCCATGTGATGTATAAGAATATGTGAATTATCAGATCAAGGTACCTTCTTAAATTGCTCACATGTCCACAGTTGGCATTTTTGGATCGTGGAGAGGGCTCAGAATGGGAATCCTGATCTTAGGAACCATAAGACAATATGTAGCAAACTACGATGGATTGTGTATTCTGACAGCTTCCATTTAGCACCAGCTTTAACATCACTTCAGTATTTCATTATTTTTTGTTAACAATCCACATTGCCACATCGCTGCGCTCCACGTCTTTACTAACTTGTTGTCTCCAAGAGCATCAGTGCTTCTGATAAAACGTTCACTGTTCGTGATATGTTCTGTCTCATTGCACTTACTGTAGCGTGTGTTAAATATGCCGACTGATGCACATCTATTAATGTGTTTCCCAAAACAAATGCCAAGATGAAGAGATAGCCTGTAGTATTCACTGGACTATTCATATGACCCAGCCAGTGGTCATAATGTAATTTCTAAAATGTGGACATATACTAAATACTGCCCATCACAGACATGATCTAGCATGTCTTCAGCCCGGTGTCTGAGAGTCGACCCACAGCTGTGCTCCAGAGGCTGTGGTTTGTGTAAATCTGTGACAGACCCACCTTAAGGCAAGACGAGGCAAATTTATTTGTATAGCACATTTCAGTACAACGACAATGCAAAGTGCTTTACATGATTAAAACATAGGAAAATAAAACAGAATAAAAGCAAGTTGGAATAAAATGTAGAAACAAAAAGAAAACATGGGAAAATAGACTACAAATGGACTACAAAGTTGAATGTAATTTAAACTTAAAACTTCAGTCACTGTTCTGTTTTTGTGAATCCTATTTTGTTTGCTTTAAGGATTCAATATAATTTATTATTTCTATAGCCTTTTATTTATTAAAACAGTTTAACTAGAATCGTCGAAGGCAATCCTAAACAAATGTGTTTTTAATCTTGATTTAAAAGAACTCAGGCATTCAGCACTTTCACAGTTTTCTGGAAGTTTGTTCCAGATAAGTGGAGCATAGGAACTAAATGCTGCTTCTCTGTGTTTGGTTCTGGTTCTAGGTATGCAGAGTAGGCTGGAGCCAGAGGACCTGAGTGGTCTGGAGGGTTGATACACTGATAACAAGTCTGTGATGTATTTAGGTGCTAAGCCATTCAGGGATTTATAGACTAACAGGAAGATTTTAAAGTCTAATCTCTGAGATACAGGGAGGCAGTGTAAGGACTTTAGAACTGGGGTGATGTGCTCTACTTTCTTAGTCTTAGTGAGGACTTAACCTTACCTAGAGGGACAATGCAGGGCTACATTATTATTAGAAATACACAGACCTAATCACAGATTTGTTTAGCAATTTTTTAGCATTTCAGCATTTCAGGTTTAGCATTTCAGGTAGTGGACACCCATCGGCTCCCTGGAGTATCACACATCAGATGTCATGGTGATGGAGCGCTTTGGGTGCAGATAATTCAATTCAATTCAATTTTATTTATATATTGCTTTGCATCAATTCCTCATACTGAGCAAGCATGAAGCGACAGCGGAAAGAAAAACTCTTCATTAACAGGAAGGTAAAACCTCCAGCAGAACCAGGCTCAGTATGAACGGTCATCTCCCTCGACCGACTGGGGGTTAGAGAAGATAGAGCAGAGACACAACAAGACAGACAAAAAAGCACAGAAGCACACATTGATCCAGTAATCTGTTCTACATTAGATGGTAATAGCGGTGATCTGTCTTCCCTGGATGATGTCACAGCTAACAGAACGCCAGACCAGGTGTACCTACTATGAGGAAAAAAGAGAGAGAGAACAAAAAGTTAAAAGCTGAAATGACCACAAGGAATGCAAAACTGGAGAACAGTAGAACTCAGTAGAGTGAGAAAAATAGGCCCTGATGTCCTCCAGTAGCCTAAGCCTATAGCAGCATAACTATAGAGGTAGTTCAGGGTAACATGAGCCACTCTAAGTATAAGCTTTGTCAAAAAGGAAAGTTTTAAGATTAGTCTTAAAAGTAGAAACGGTGTCCGCCTCACGGACCAAAACTGGGAGTTGGTTCCACAGGAGAGGAGCCTGATAGCTAAATGATCTGCCTCCCATTCTACTTTTAGAGACTCTAGGAACCACCAGCAGACCTGCAGTCTGAGAGCGAAGTGCTCTGTTAGGAACATAGGAACACGGGGTAATCAGAGCTCTGATATATGATGGAGCTTAATTATTAAGGGCTTTATACGTTAGAAGAAGAATTTTAAATTCTATTCTTGATTTAACAGGAAGTCAATGAAGGGAAGCTAAAATTGGAGAAATATGATCCATCTTGTTGATTTTCATCAAAACTTTTGCTGCAGCATTTTGGATCAGCTGAAGCCTTTGAACTGCATTTTGTGGACTTCCTGATAGTAAAGAATTACAATAGTCCAGCCTTGAAGTAACAAATGCATGAACTAGTTTTTCAGCATCACCCCTGGACAGAATGTTTCAAATTTTGGCGATATTCCAGAGGTGAAAAAGGGAAACTCTGGAAACCTGTTTAATATGGGATTTAAATGACATGTCTTGGTAAAAAATAACACCAAGATTTTTTACTTTATTACCAGAAGCCAAGTTAATGCCATCCAGATTAAGTGATTGATTAAGAAGTTTATTTTTTAAGGTCCAAAGATTACAACTTCTGTCTTGTCAAATTTAAATGCAGGAAATTCAAAGTCATCCAGCTTTTGATGTCATCAAGACATGACCGCAGTCGAAATAATTGATTGGATTCATCAGGATTTATGGATAAATATAGCTGAGTGTCATCAGCATAACAGTGGAAATTAATCCCATGCTGTCTGATCATTTTGCCAATCGGAAGCATATATATATTAGAGACTGACATTTTTTCGGGAATCCCGCGGGTCACGTGATTCCCACGGGAATCACGCGGGATGGGAGTCAACATTAGTAAATATCACGTGAGTGGGACGGTACAGGATTAAATATCAACGGGAGCAGATGGGAGCGGGAGTAAACCAATAGCAGGTACAATAAACTAGAATCGATGCCAAAAAATTTAATAAAATAGAAAATCAAAAATGTAGGTTCGCCGCCGCCATTTTGTAGTTTTTTTCCAAGAAACCTAAACTATAATGCAAGTCAAAAGAACTACACGACCCAGAAGCCAACAGTGCTTCCGGTCTATTTTTCCGCCGGCGCTCAAAAACAGAATGGGGGGGATCAACTTCTAGTGGCGAACTCAACCTGGAAAAGTTGGATTTGCAACGCAAAGTCAGAAGTAAGGACTTATCTATTAAACTCACAGAGCAACTGTAAATTTGCAAATATTAACAAACTTGAGGAGAGTTGAATGTCACGGTGTTAACACTCAGTCTGGATTATGTGCTAGACTGACGTATTCAACCCCATCCTCGTCTCTCTGGATGCTGAAAGATGTCATGATCAGCTCATGGTTCCCCTCCCTGCCATGGCGAGCAAAACACAGCTGGATGTATAACCACACTTTTCTGACGAGGCCGAGGGGTGTTTCAGGAGACAGCGCAGACAAACTTCTGATTATCTCAAGGTCCAACTCAAGGATACCTAGATGGTGGAAGCTGGTGTCTTTCCCACTCTTTCTGTAACATTTCAGTATGGCCTTAAAAAATGCAGTACTGCTCTTGAACAGTGGGTCGCTAATGATGTTAACGTCTCTTAAATGCCGATTAATGCCAGATCTCAACCTCCTCAAACTGGCAACACTGTATTCTCCTCCTTCTTTAATCGACTGGACAGACGCATAAAACAGTCGCAAAATGTAATTAAGAGTAGTGGCAGTGTAGTTCTCAAAGTTGATGTCCATGTTTTTCTGAGCTCAACCCTTTCAATATTGTGGCTGGTGTTGGCTTCAGGGCAATTGTGTCTAAGTTGGATCCTAATTTTCTCCCTACATTGCAGGTATATATCTCTGCATAAAATGAAAAGTACTTTGTCTTGTGACTATGGTGTGTGTGTGTGTGTGTGTTTTTTTTTCTCTAAAGTACGTAGTGGAAATGAAGTTTGAGTACGCTAAGGAGAAGGCTAAGGCTGAAGTGGAAAAGCTGGCTTCTGTTAGCCTTATGCCTGATATGTGGACATCTATCAACACGGATACCTGCCTGGCTGTCACATGCCATTTTGTGGCTCAGTGCAGTGCTGCTGTGAGTGCAGTAATTTCCCCAATCATTGCTGCAAATGTAGCTCGTGTGAAAACCCCCCTGATGGAATAGTGGGAATCACTAATAAGGTGACATGTATGGTCACTGACAGTGCTTCTACTATGGTTGCCTGTGTGAGAGCTGAAGCTTAAGCATCATATTGCACATGCTGATGGTGAAGAAGTCGCTTGACCAGCACCCTGTGCTCTCTAGCATCTGGGCCAAAGCAAGGAAGCTAGTTGGCTACTTTAGAAGCAGCACCTCTGCCAAAGTATGCTCTTTCCCATTATGCCGATGGGCTACAGTGACTCAATGGTCGATTCATCTGTTTTTTTAAAGAAGCTTACACAAGCACAGCTTCATAAGTCAGTCCTGCAACCACCCCCCACGACACCACCCAACAGATCACCTCCACCTCCTCCTCAGTGACAACTCTTTCCATACATGAGAGAGATGTTAACAAACTCTTCAGAAGACAGAACCCCCGGAAAGCTGCTGGACCAGACTCTTTCTCTCCTTCCACCTTGAAGCACTGTGCTGATCAGCTGTCTCCAGTGTTCACAGACATTTTTAACACCTCACTGGCGACATGTCACGTGCCAGCCTGCTTCAAATCCTCCACCATCATCCCTGTTCCCAAGAAGCCAAGGACCACAGGACTTAATGACTTTAGACCAGTCGCTGTGACCTCTGTGGTTATGAAGTCCTTTGAGCGCCTTGTGCTTTCACACCTAAAAGAAATCACAGACCCCCTCCTGGTTCCCCTACAGTTTGCCTACAGAGCCAACAGGTCGGCAGACTACGCTGTCAACCTGGCCCTTCACCACATCCTCCAGCACCTGGACTCTGCAGGAACCTACGCCAGGATCCTGTTTGTGGATTTCAGCTCAGCCTTCAACACAATCATCCCAGCTCTGCTTCAGGAGCTCTCCCAGCTGAACATGCCCGACTCCACCTGCAGGTGGATCACAGACTTCCTGTCTGACAGGAAGCAGTACGTGAAGCTGGGAAAACATGACTCTGACTCACAGCTCATCAGCACTGGTTCCCCCCAGGGCTATGTTCTTTCTCCTCTGCTCTTCTCCCTGTACACCAACAGCTGCAACTCCAGTCACCAGTCTGTCAAGCTCCTGAAGTTTGCGGACGACACCACTCTCATCGGACTTATCTCTGATGGTGACGAGTCCGCCTACAGGTGGGAGGCTGACCATCTGGCGACCTGGTGCAGGGAGAACAACCTGGAGCGCAACGCTGTAAAAACAGTGGAGATGGTTGTGGACTTCAGGAAGAACTCAGCCCCAGCTACCCCCATCACCCTCTGTGACTCCGCCATTGACACTGTGGAGTCTTTCCGCTTCCTGGGAACTACCATCTCCCAGGACTTAAAGTGGGAGCTGAACATCAACTCCCTCACCAAGAAAGCCCAGCAGATGATGTACTTCCTACGGCGGCTGAAGAAATTCAACCTGCCAAGGACAATGATGGTGCAGTTCTACTCCTCCATCATTGAGTCCATCCTCACCTCCTCCATCACCATCTGGTACGCTGGTGCCACCGCTAAGGACAAGGGCAGACTGCAGCGTGTCATCCGGTCTGCAGAGAAGGTGATTGGCTGCAATCTTCCATCTCTCCAGGACCTGTACGCCTCCAGGACTCTGAGGCGTGCAGGGAAGATTGTAGCTGATCCCTCGCACCCCAGTCATAGACTATTTCAGTCACTTCCCTCTGGCAGGAGGCTGCAGTCCATCATGACCAGAACCTCACGTCACAAGAACAGTTTTTTCCCATCTGCTACCGGTCTTATGAACAAGGCCAAGAGCCGCCCGTGAAACTGGACACTGCCTCTCTCCCTCGTTCAGGACTTATAAGCTTCTGCGTTACATTAAAGCACAGTTTACTGAGTGTATATATCTTCTGTATATATATCCATTTTATTTTATCTTATTTTATTTTTTGTCTGCACCATCAACACCAAGTCAAATTCCTTGTAAGTGCAAACCTACTTGGCAATAAACTTGATTCTGATTCTGATTCTGATCTGGGCCTAGACGTGAAACTGATGCAAGAGGAAGAGACCAGATGGAATGGCACATGCTTAATGTTGCAACGTTTGTTAGAACTAAAGCTATAGTTGGTAATCCTTTTCAGAAACCCTTTTATGGTATTGGGTAAAATCCTACTTTCAAGTGGTAAATGTATTGGGCATTCAAAAAATGGAGGTTAAAAAAAGATCTCTATGGGAGCTGCAGGCCTGTGAAAACTCTTAATCCTTGCTCTTTGCACGAAAGAGCAGTGATTTGTCCCACGTGCCAATCATCCTGACGTGCTCACTTAATGTGTGTGTGTGTGTGTGTGTGTGTGTGTGTGTGTACGCGCGCACGTTCCTTGTTTCCGCTTGCTGGCTGCTCGTACACTTCTCGGGTTTATGTATCCGGTTAGCTTAGCAGTTGGCTTCGGTGTTGGCCATTCATTGTAGCGCCGCTGCTCTCACCGTATACTTGGAACATGGGTGAGAGTTGCAAGAAGCAAACCGCGTACAGGTTTATGAGAAGAGGAAGGCCTGAGTAGGAATAAATGACACCAGAGTGGATTCGGAAGATCTTTTTTCACGTGATCCCCCTGAAGAGCAAGGTAAGACAGTCTTTCGCATATGCAGTTATTCAAAAAGCGACTTGGGTAAATTTCTGGAAAAATCGCTGACCCTAGCTTTGAGGGAGCCAGTTGAAACATTAGCTGGCCTACAAACTGACCTGTGTTTCTTAACATGAGAGCAGTTCAATATTGTTGGACATCTTTCTTTGGTAGCATTATCAAATGGTGATACCACTGAGCTGTCTGCAGAGGAAAATGTTTTTTTCCTCCAACGGTTTCCCTCATGAAAATGTTGGCGCAAAGCTTTCAAGAGGAATTGACAAAGCCAGCAGCTGCATTAGAAGTTGGAGAGTAATTTAGAGACTGACCTCAGTGTGCCACCATTATGGGATCTAGACAGCAGAGGAAATATTTCATGTTTCCACCGCTTATATCACTGCAGGTATTTTTTCTCCCCCCATTTTCAGATCAATTATTTCTATTAAAACCCTTTCTAATATGATTTGGTTTCTATTAGGTAGCAAACTGTGAGATCGTTTGGACACGAGTGTGACACAAGAAAAACACAATGTAATGGCAGATGCCACTGTTGAAGTTATAAGCAAACTGAAAAATCCACTGGAGTACTGGAAGAGGCAGAAACTGCTGTAGCCCCATTCACACAAACTTGCTGTTAATGAAAATACAATGATTACATTCACATTTCTCTAAGTTACAGGCATTTAGTCTGTTTCAAGAGCTGGCTTGCAGGAATGTTCTATTGTTTTAACTCCACACAGGAAGAACAAATGCTTCATCACTTGCCCTCATATTTTTGTACTTGCCAGCATCTTCAGTGCCCTGCGAACAGGCAATTTTAAAGGCTGCAAAAGTGGTGTCAAAGGGAAACAATTAAAATATTTTTTTTTTCATTTCTGAATAAAATCTCCCATTTTGCACATCATTGTCCAAGTTACACAACCATATCCAGTGCCCTCTGCCGAGTTCCAGAAGACTTTTCACTGTCTGCTTAAACACATGACATGCCATGACGTGCCTGCTTTATAAGATTGCATTAGTCTTAGAAAATTTACACACAGAACATACTCAAAAATATTTTGCTATACACATGATAATTATAAGAGAAATTGATATTTTTAATTTCCAAGGTCCCAAAAGGATAAATATGCATGCGAGCATCACAGATCATATTGCTCACTGTGATTATGCAATCGGCCAGTAGGTGGTTTCCTGTGCAAACGAAGCTTTGAGAAATGAACCTTGAAGCAAAAATATAACCATCACTATCCATTGGACTGTTCTGTTTAATTCTGCTAGTCCTGTCTGTCTGCCAGTCTGTTCAGCTGTCATCCCCACTAAGAGCCGCCTGTCCTCGGTTACTGGCTCATACTGGACACTTTTCTGTTATCTCCACATTTTTTTAAAACAAATCTTTTAAGCACAGTACCAAACTTCAACATCCAGTTTTCTGGTTTAGCCATTACAGTTATGAAATAAAACGTGTTCATATAATACATATTTTACACATAAAGAATAAGAATAGGGGGTTTTCAGTGACGTCACTGGCCAGCTTCCTGTCCGCCATCTTGGGTGGCATATTATCATATCATATCGCGAATGGATAAGTACGCCAGCACGCTAGAGCCACCAGATAAGGACGTATATCTGAGGAAATGTTCCGTGATCGACCATATGGACCCCTATGCCCTCCACGGTGCCTTGTTTAGCACTAATCCAGATGATTGGCCAAATGTAGAGCATGGCGACATAGTGCATTACCTGGTGTTCAGTGAAAACCCTCTGCACACTCTTGAGGAAATGAGAGCTTACAAGGGTCTAGAGGCTCACAACCAGTTCACATCTGGTTGGGTACGAGATGTAGAAGTTATGTACATGAAGGAAATCGCCATCATACGTGGACGGGTGAGTTTTAATAAGATGGTAAAAATGTAAACAATCCGATGCAAATGCGACGAAAATGCGTGACAGCTTCTGTGGTGGCTGACGGCCGGCGGTGCGCGAAGGCGCTTGGCTGCAGGGCCGATCGACGCCGCTCGCGGCTTTAATTATTTAAGCAGAACAATGACCAGTGCAAAATTAAGTTGTATTTACCGTATCTACGCCGGCGTAACCCGGAAGTAGCGCGGACGTCACTTTGCATATCGGACGTCTTCGGCTACCTTGTTTGTGGTGTGAGCGCCTATACTTCAGAACAGTTCTGAAGCTACAAGTCCTTGGAGTCTCATGTGCAGTTTACGAATGGATGGGTTCAGGAGCTGCAGATCTTAAAGCAAGCAAACAGTGGGAACACAGTAACTCGTACAAAGGTAAGCTGCGCTCAGACGGGCTCTGGCACCTGCTAAACGTTAGTGCTAACAACCACTCACGCATGTAATGTACTTTTAACTAGCTGCTATGTGTTTCAAAGGTTTAGAACACACTCTCATTGACATCGGGATACTGTGGAAAGTTATGTTCGGTCGTCTTACAGCCGCGATCCAAGCGAGCCGACGACTCTTCGTTATCTCTGACACTTGTTCTCCGTGGTTGCGCCTCCAGGCAGGAAAGCGGTGGAAAATGAACCCATTTCTATGTTTTTCCCATGGCGATCATGTGTTGCGCTGTTACAGCCCACAATACAGCAACGGTTTACCATGGTTGAAATCAAGTTAAGGTGAATTTAATCAAATTAAAACACGGCTGAGAGGGAGTACAGTACGCGGTAGTCATAGGCAGTAGTCTGAGTAGCGGCGGCGGAGGAAAGTAATACGTCATGACACCCAAGCCCTATTATTAATATATTCTTACATGTTTTAAATGCTTAACAGTTAATTACCTGTGACAAAGTGAGCACCGCAGACTCTGGCGTATTCCAGCTTAACACCGTCCAAATCGGACCTGGATATCTGTGTCAGCCATAGGTGACGGCGTTGTTCAGATAGCTGTTTTGTTTTTTCACATTGATTCACGATTACGGCTGGTAGGCGATAGAGCGTTGTTCTCCACCTCCACGGGCCGTGCAACCAACCATTAAACACGTTTTCCCCATTGTTCACTTTCAATACTGCCTAAGGCGTCATACAATGCAGGGTCAACGGTGCGAAACGACTGCCACCCAATATGGCGGACGCGCTGAGTAGTCACGTGAGCGTGACGTCACCTGAAAACCCCCTATTTGTATTGAAAGTGTAAATGGGCACAGAGTGGTTTATTTACATGTACAAAATAGTAGCAGGAAGATGAACAACACCCCAATGTGTTTGTGGCAATGGCTGGTGACTTTAATCACACCTCACTCTTTGCTATTCTTCTTATGTTTCCACAGTATGTAAGCTGCTCTACCAAAGAAACAAAAACTTTTCATGCCAATGTCAAGATTTCATACATCTCTAAAGCTAGAACACCTCTTCAGAAATCAGATTACGATTTTGTTTTTCTCTGCTTAACCCCTTGTTCAGAGGCTACCTGTAATGAAGAAAACTGAGGGTCACTGGAAGTTGAAGAACCCCTGCAGGGTTACTTTGAGGCTACATATCGGGATGCACGGTGCCAGCCACATGGACAGGACATCGATGTCATGACAGCAGGCATGGACTGGTAATCGGGCGTACCGGGCATTTTCCCGGTGGGCCGACGTGCTGTTTGGGCCGGCAGACCCAACATGTATATTAATAATATGTATTATTTTTATTATTATTATTATTATTATTATTATTATTATTATTATTATTATATTATTATTATTATTTTATATATCTGCCTCGTTATATTTGCATAATGCATGAAGAAAAATAAAATCAGCAGCGCAAGAGTCTGTTCCGATTATCCGGCCCTTACCACAGGCTACTGCAGCCCATTGGTTATCATCCCTGACAGTCTAAAGGGCTAGGCCAATCATAAAGTAGAAAAACACCTTCACGCTCCATGTGGAACTTTGTGCAGCGCTGTTCACAGTAGTAATGGATAAGAAACGCAAGGGGGGCGCAGAGAAACTGCACGAAAAAAAGAAAAGAGTTCTTCAAACGGATGCTGCGAAATGTGTAAAACTGACTGACATGTTCCCAACAGCAGGCTCTTCATCTGCTCCGGTGTCTGATGTAAAATATGGTGGTGGTGGTGGTTATAGTCAGTGACGTGCGGTAGGGTTCATAGCTGGTGAGGCACTGACGTCATCAGAGTCAGATTTACAAATATATACACTCTACAGAGTAGACTCGTTGCAAAGTGCTGAAGGAGACTGATTGAGCCAAATAAATTCACCAAGATACATGGAAAAATATTGGTTCTTTGATGAAAAAAAATGTGTCATTTGATTGGTAACAGTTTATGAGTTATGATGGATTTCTGCATTTGTAACACATTCTAAAACTATAACCCACATTACGCACATTTTATCACAAAAACAAAACATGAATAAGTATCGCTGTCTTACCTCTACTTATAATTTAAGTCCCTGCGGCGCTCTTTCTGACAAAAATATCATTATTTTCCGGTAAAAGTTCTCTTTATCTTCTTCAGTTTTAAAAGTCTCTCAGTCTCAATGGAGCTCACTGCCAGGGAGGAAAGCCTTCCCTGATCAGTCCTGTTCCAGCTGTATGTTTAGAGTCTTTTTAGTGCTTTACTTGTTTAGCAAAACTCGCTAATAAAACATCAATAACTTGTTTTGACTCTACTATTTGGGGATCAGGAGCGGTGCCCCTTGAGCGCCCCCTGCCTAGCGGCCAAGGAACTGCCGACCTCACCTACAACCAGTTCTTTGCTGTTTATGATCGGCCAGCACCACGAAAACATGTTATCTGCACACAGTTTGATGACCAAAACACAATTCGTAATCCACATATATTAAATTGTGGAAAATCAGTTCATAACTGTTTGAACAATTGAATTTATGATCTATAGACAGGAAGATGCATTCACAGAATGGAAGTTAACATGGGATTGCGCAATCCCAGGGGAGGCCAAGCTCGCTGCGGCCTCACCGGCTTCGCTATGAAGCGCCACCAAGGATTTACATGAAAAATAGCGAAAAGTCTGCGATTTTAAAGAAAATATGATCAAAAATTAGGAAATTAGATAAATAAAATACTTATTACAAATGACTGAGTAAATCAAAATGTATATTATGTTATTATATATTTTCTTTCTTTCCATGATGACAAGTGAGGCATTTCTCTGGTTCATTTTGTCATTGGCATCCCTTTTTACACAGTGAGTGCACATTAGTCCAATGTTACCCTACAGTATCTGGAAGACTGAATAGATCTGATGAGCAACTTACAATAACTTCTTATAATGATGTAACGTGATAATATGTGTGATTGACCGTGACACCTCTCTTTCTCTCTCTCTCTCTGATCTAAGAATTGTTGCTGTGCTGTGGTGGAGTTTACATTTTACAGTGTTAATAAATTAAGATTTTGGAAGTATTTTAAGTGTCCACTCTCACTAACTTCCATTAACCTGGCCTCAAGGTATTGCACAGTTGGTATTGCACAGTTGGTATACACATTCAGTACACAAAAAAAAATGTGGTGGGCCAGTCTAATCCAAAATGCCAGGGCCGATTTTTTGTCCCAGTCCACCCCTGCATGACAGTGTGTTATAATCTTCGTTCTGGAGAGTGAGACAATCTTTAATTTATTAGTTTTGCAGTTTTAGTGTCACGTGTTCTACTGTGTTTAGGCCTGACCGAAAGCGGGGTGCATTCCATTTACTCTATATCCATCCGCCGTACTTATAGAGGGAAAATAACTAGAGGGAAATTCAACATTTAAAGACAGGATCTGCAATTCTTTATATTTTTATGGCATTTCTAGCAAACGTATTCATAACATTTCCATAATATTATATCAGGAAGTGTAGATAGAGACAGTCTGCATGCTTGGTGTTTGATTTTATACACATTTGGACATGAAAATGGTTAGAACATCTGATTTCCATTATTAAGATAGGTGGGTAGATAGATACATTTTGCAATATATGTCTAGTTGTTGAATTTGTTAGGATCGTAACTAGATGGAATCAGTGTTCAAACCAGACAAACAGTAAGTTCCGATAAACAGTTTATTTAACTGAAACGGGGCAATCAACGCCAACGTCAGCGGCAGGAAAACTAAGGACAGAGACAGTAGGTTAGTGACCACGTCTATCAGGAGATGATTGTTCAGAAACGTGACGGTCACTAACCTCAGCTCAATGTCCAGACTTGCTCCGGAGGACGATGTAAAATCCCAGCCGGCTGGCTGTTTACGCTGCGCGGCGGTGGCCGCCCTGGGTGTCCCGGACGCTGGTGCGTCGGCAGTCGTGGGAAACTATGAACCCAAGAAACGACATGTTGGAAACATGAAATTCACATTTCTCTGCTTTGACAAATAACTGATTCTGGAGTAGACGGAGAAGTACTGATCTGACGTGTTTCTTGTGGGTCTCCAAGTCCTTAGAATAAATGAGAATGTCGTCCAGATACACAAACACAAATTGCCCGACCATATCCCTGAGAACCTCGTTTACCAAGTTCTGAAATACTGCAGGAGCATTGGTTAAACCAAACGGCATCACTAAATATTCGTAGTGACCAGTAGGTGTGTTAAAAGCAGTCTTCCACTCATCCCCTTCCCTGATGCGTACTAAATGATAGGCATTACGGAGATCCAACTTAGTGAAGATCTTAGCTCCCAGGAAAATGCTCGGTGTGAATAACAGATGCTGGAGCTACTCTGCCATTCTGACGTTCCCCAGATCTTAGCTTTTCCTGCTAACTGGGAGATGACATAGGCGATCCTTGCACGTTCTGTCGGGAATGCTGAGGGCTGTAATTCAAAGTGCATCTCACATTGCGTAAGAAAAGCCTGGCACTGATCGGGATCCCCCTTAAATAATTCAGGCGGAGACAGACGCGGCTCTTGACAAGCTGGTGTGACGGGCTGTGACGTCACGACTGAAACCGGCGTATGCGGAAGTGGGGGGGCCGTGGATGCATCCTGGCGGCGAAGGTGAGCCAGAATCTCCCGCACACCGGACTCAAGCTGAGTAATAGAATTTTCTACGCTGGCGCGCCACTGTTTGTCTGGTGATGAATCCATTTCTTTTGGGGCCAGATTATTATGTTTGGATCGGAACTAGATGGAATCAGTGTTCAAACCAGACAAACAGTAAGTTCCGATAAACAGTTTATTTAACTGAAACGGGGCAATCAACGCCAACGTCAGCGGCAGGAAAACTAAGGACAGAGACAGTAGGTTAGTGACCACGTCTATCAGGAGATGATTGTTCAGAAACATGACGGTCACTAACCTCAGCTCAATGTCCAGACTTGCTCCGGAGGACGATGTAAAATCCCAGCCGGCTGGCTGTCCCGGACGCTGGTGCGTCGGCAGTCGTCGGACAGGCGGATGGTCGGAGCCGTGGAGGGAAACAGTAGCAGGATGATCAAAAAAGGATAATCCAGAATCGGTGTCGGGGATGCGGTCCAAGGTCAGAGCCGGGTTGTCAGAAATCCGAAGAGGCGCCAGAGGATAATCCAAGACGTGGTCGGGTCACAGGTCCAAGGTACGGTACACAATCAAGCAGACAGAATGTAAGAGGACAGGCAGGCTCAGTGGTCGATAGACGGAACTGGTCGGGATCAGGAAATCAGACAAAGTAAGAACGCTGGAAAATATCGCACCTAAGGCTTGAAAATAATCTGGCACTGCTGTCTGGTTTGGAAAGTGAATATATACTGTTCTAAGCAGGTGGAACAGGTGAGCGGTAATGAAAAACAGGGCGGAGTTAAACAGGTGTGTGGCATAGGTGATCAAACCAGACCTCAGTGCCGAGATCTTGACAGAATTTGGCCAAATTGTAGACCCATTTGCATGTGGGACACCAAGACTCTCATGCTACCCTTTCCCCCTTGACTTTTTAGGTGAGCTTTTAACTGTTTTTAGAAATTTGCAAGCAGACATATCCCTAAATCCTCATTTACTAATACTAAGCCTGGATGTATTTAATTCCTGTCAGGAGAGCCTTACTGTAACGTTTCTGGCACTGGAGCTTCTAATTGCAATCAGCACACCTGTGCTGTCTCCGCCCTACCTGCTTATAAGCTCTGCTACTCGCAGTCTCCAGTGCCAGAACGTCTCAAGCCTCACGGTGAAAACTTCCAGCCATTAGCCTGAGTATCTGTCTGCCTGTCTGCCTGTCGACCTGTTTTTGCCCCTGTTTTTTGAGCCAGTCTGACTCCTTTTGGATTTGTCTGCCCGCCTGAGTCCTGTTCTTCAGCCTCAGAGATTTGGACTGCCTTCCTGTGTTTCGGACCCCGCCTGCCGTAAGTTACTGAGATCGCTTGCCCCTTTGACTGTTGTGCTTTTGTCTGTGGATTCTCCCCTGGATACCTCTGTTGGATTTGACGGATCTCTCCCCTACCCAAGACCCGGACTGGACCTGGACTAAAGAACTGGATTATCCCTTCACGGACCCCGCCGCTTCCTGAAACCTGGACGCTGCCAAACTAGCCGTCCCTCGTGCCCCAGGAACCGCCAGAGGCTGTGTGCTGCCGCACAAACCGGGGGGTCCTCGCCGCCACCATCTTAATAAACTGTTTAAGTTTTTACTTACTTGTTTTCGAGTATTTCTTGGGTCATTTAGAATCAAAGACAAATTTTAATCACTTATTGTGTGAAAATAACATTATTGTAATGTGCCCATGGGCTGGGCAACAATTAAAATCTTTAATCGCGATTAATCGCATAATTTGCCTGAAAAATCATGATTAATCACATTGTATGTGCAAACTCCAAGAATGAATTCAAAAGTAGTGTAAAGAGCACTTTTATTTTAATGTTCTGCTGCCATATGAACAAAAGTGTTGTAACATTTGTAGCACTTATCAGTAACACATATTTAGTGTAAAGCTCAACTTAAACATGTAAAACAAAAAATAGCAATAATAATAAATTAAAGCTTATTGCCACTGACAGGAAATTCTCTTTATGGGGAAAAAATCTACCAAAAACAGGCAATTTCTGAGGTAACAGCAGGGAGTAGCATTACCATTTTATGTTCAATACCAAAGTGTGAAGCACAAAAAAAGGTCTACAGTAGCTATCCACTTCGCCATTACATTGGTTAGCTTTTCTGAGTCATAGAATTGTTTGGTGATGTCTACAGTGTGTTTGGCATAAGTGATATGTTAAGCTCAAAGTGCTCCGGTGATAAGAAAGTTTAACTTGGCAGTGGTTACAACTAACTTGTTTCTGTCATATTCGTTGCTGGAAGAACTTTAAACTGAAAATGTCAATTTAAAAGTTCTGTGACTTTGTTTTTTCCGCGTTTTGCTTTTTCCAGCCAGCACCTTTCTTCCTGTTTGAATCCGAGGCTGGGCTGACAGCGAGGTTATTGGCGCATTATCGCCACCTACTGTTCTGATTCAAACCCCTACACCGCAGCAACAGACCTTCACAAAATAAAAGCATGTGCAGTGTTTCTCGCAGCACTATGTTGGCGAGGCGACCGCCTCGCCAACATAGTGCTGCGGTAACACGCGTTTTTTTGTTGTTGCTTTCTCGCGTGCATATAGTGAATGGCAGGGAAAAAACAGGCAAAAATACATGGATACTTTTAAGCGAGAAGCGACTTTACCGACGGTGTAGACGCCCCCCCCCCCCTCCCCCCCCCCCCGCCCCCACTCCACCAGCAGTCATCCGCGCAAAACTTCTCATCCGCGCAAAACTTGTTCTCTCCCCCCGCTCCGCCAGCAGTCATCCGCGCAAAACTTGTTCCGGCTGCCAATTCACCGCTTCGCCTGAGCAAATTCCTGCGGGAAACAGTGATGTGAGCAACATGCGTTAATGCGCGATAAAGTAAATATCGCCGTTAATAGTCTAATGAATTAACGTGAAATTAACGCGTTAAGTTGCCCAGCCCTAATTTACATATTCTTTTTTAATTCAATTTAAGAAAAATACATTCTTATTCCCAATGAGAAATTAAATATTGGTATAACTCATGCTATTGGAGTTTCTTCAATGAGCTATGCATGGGTATATGCAGTAAGGATCTCCTGTAGCGGTTCTGTCTTACAGTGGATCTGGAGAAGCTTCTTACTGAAAAAACTGTTTTATGACAACCTGACGAAGAGGATACTCAGGGTTCTCCATAATGTTCTTCATTTATGAGGAGTACTTCCATTTAAAATTATCTCCAGAGGTTCAAGATGAGTCCCCAGAACAGAGCCGGCTTTCCTTTTTGAAGAAGCTCAACAAACTTTCTTCAAGTCAGTTACTCTGATGCTTCAAGTCAATCGCATCTGACAACAGAAAATGGCAGAAGAGATACACTACACAACAGAAAAGATCTGTAGCATCTTGTTACTAAAACTGAAGGACCTATAAGCTTCTTCAAGAGGTTCAGTCTACTTTGTCCCTTCTTGCAGACACTATCAAATGACCTTTAGACTGCTTTATGTCATGGAAAGTGTAATGGTAACAATGTCCCATCAAGGGCATCATGAGTGATAGAGAGATGTTTGGTTCACAGGACATTATAGTATTAAAGCAGAACCCTTGGCCACCCCATGGCTATAAATGTATCAAGTTATGTGACTCATGTATTCCTTTAAAAAATATGTAACTTAGATACTCACTTGCCAGTTGATACTGCACATCATATTTTGTTTATCAGAACCTCTGGTTTACATGTAACAGTGTATATAATGGCACAACAAAGAAGGTGCATCTCCTTAAAAAAGCCCCAATAAAAACTGAGTTAAGTACCCCCCTTGCACTTTATGTTAAGATTGTGTGTTGATTAATGTTAATAATGACTCTTGAACAGACTGTTGGTCTGTATTTCTTATAATTTCTTTATAAGTTTTGAAGAGAGCAAAGATAGCAGCCTCCAATGAAACAGCCTTAACAAATGCTTTAGGGTTGGGGTTAGGGTAACTACTAAACAATATATTATCTACACTTCCTGAAATAATATTATGGAAATATTATGCATACTTTTTCTAGAAATATCATAAAAGGTAAAGAATTGCAGATCCTGTCTTTAAATGTTGTATTTCCCTCTTTAATTATTGTAGATGGATATAGAGTAAATGGAAAGCACCCCGTTTTTGGTCCGGCCTACACCTGGTAGAACGTGTGATACCGAAACCTTAGGTGAAACTAATAAACGAAAGATTGTCTACATCCCTGAACGAAGATTATCAATATATTATGCATACGTTTTGTTAGGGATGTCATCAAAATGCATAGAACTGCAATGTTTTACTTAAATATTGATTTTTATGAACACGTAAGTCCACGCATGTCGGTGACGTAACTGGCTGGGTCTGTGGCAACCGCCTAGCAACGTCACGTAACTGCTTCACGTCTCATTGAGACACAATTAAATATTCAGCGAAACTAATAAAGGAAAGGTTGTCTACCTTCCCTGAACGAAACCCATAATTTTTTATGCACACTTCTCGCTAGAGATGTCATCAAAAGTCATATAGCTACAGATGTTTTGATTGAATATTGTTTTCAAATGTACCAGAATCTCGGCGACACTCGGTGACGTAGGTAGGAAACGTCACTTCCTCACATCATTCTGAGAAAATCTTCAGCGAAACTAGCAAAGGAAAGGTTATTAACTTTCCCTGAACGAAGATTATGAAATCCATATTTCTTTATGCAATGTAATCAAAATGCATATAAACACAGTTGTTTTACTGAAATGTTTACTTTTCCATGGACAACTGCAGCTATGTTATTTTTTTCGCTGGGGAAAACTTGATACTCGGTTGCAAGCCAATGTAAATGAGTAGGCCAAATAAAACGTAAGCCTGATACGTATTGAACAGCTAAATTGTAACAATACTATGTTTCCCCCAGTGGATCAACGTGGATATTACACGTTTTTCAGTGAGACTGCTGGTTGTGGAGAGTGTAAGCTCTTATGCATAATATCTTCTGGTGCAGGATCAGAGCCAGTGACTTAAAAAACGCAACAAGCAAATAAAGAAGTCTGGCTCTGTTCTTTGGATTCATCTAAAACCTCTGAAGATGTGCAAAGAAAGAGTCTTCATAAAATAAAGGGCATTATGGAAAACCCTGAGCTGAGCATCCTCTGACAGACTGTTGTACAACAACAGAATGCCTTCAGTCAGAGGCATCTTCAATCAGCTGTAAGTCAGAACACCACAGAAGATCCTTTGTGCCCACAGCCTCATCATCTGCAATAACTCTTTGAAGAAACCAGCATAATAAGAGTTACAATAAAAGTTAATTTGCCTTTCGGATTAATAAAGTATTTTTGTATCTGAATTTGATTGAGGTATTCATAAAGTCATAACTACCATATAAAATTAACTGAAGTGTATATGTTGGTGTAGATTGTGAGAAATCCAGGAATTTACTTGTGCCTGAACTTCCTTTCTTGTTCCTTGAAACTGATTTCTCTTGTTTCTTGAACTGGACGGGTTTTTAGGTGAAACATTTTCATGAAACAAGAGCACCGGTCCTTTAAATAACCATTTAAACTGCATTATCTAAAATAACAATAAAACAAATAAAACAAACATTCTCAGCATCCACATGTCAGCAACATTTTCTGGTCTTATTTAGTGGAAGTTGATACTGTGATCTGAATGGTAAAACTATTGTAAAAGTGTTGTAAATTTCAAAACTCAGATGTTTGACTGCTCTTCCCATGACAACTAACACAAACTATATAAAGGACAATATGAGACTCTCTTTTTACTTTAAGACCCGTTACCTTACTTAAGCTTTCATACATCTGCACAGAATGTGGAACAAACACCACAAAATAAACTGGAAATCCACAAAGAGTCAAACAGTACCGGAGTATTTATCCAGTGCCTCAGGCAGGTCTAATGTAGGCCCACCTCTCTGGAGACTCTATATTTGTGAAAGAAAAGATGGCTCAGTTGTCAGTATGCTAAGTGCTGACAAAGAAAAAAAAAGATGCATCAAGTACCATCGTCCTTGCATATAAAGAGCAGAGTGATTCCAGTGTTGTTCCTTTTTAATGGTGGTCCACCGTGGTTTGCACACTGTGGCTTATTGATTCCAACTGAAGCCAGCCAGATATGAAAAGGCATACATGAAATAAAAAGGGTTTTGACTGAAATGCCTACATTGCAATTTTTTTTATTTGTAGTTTCCATACTTAATCTGCATCCTTAAAAATTGGTAAACAGATATGAGTTAAATCAATTACTGAATGAATTTTGGATTTATGACTAATATGAGTACATCTTAGAGCAAATTGCAAATGACACTTTAAACAACAAATTAAAACACAGAGTAAAGTTTTTTTTGTTCCTTAGTTTGACTTTCATAGCTGTAGTTGTCAGTGTTGATACAATGTTGTATTTGTCAGTTTTGTTTGCTAAAGCTCATATTATTTCTCACAGAGTGTGCGCAGCTATTTTCAGGAAAACAAGTAGAAAAAAATCCTGAAAGCTTAACAAGCGGAAACGTGGTTGAAGAAGCAGGTATCACACATGCAACTGTCCAAACCGCGTGCATCAACAGCAACAAACCCTCCCTTCAACAAGGCTTCAACTCCTATTGAGGTTAGCATGGAAACAAGAACATGGCAATACGACATGTATCTATGTCATCTCAGGGATGACAACAAAGCCGGCTGCAAACGTGACAGTTGAGCCAGTTAGAATTCAAATTCAGCTCCCATGTCCTTGTTGTTATGGAGGAGAGGAAACATGAAATGAAATAAAAGGTAATCTGATGGACAGCATGCAGTCCAGTAGGGAATAGCTTATCAGCCACACACTTCAATGTATTTTACTGTGATTGTAAGAGACACACTGAGCTGGAAGTGAAAGGATAGTGATAACACAGTCTCAATGTTCAAATTAATAAGCATCTGAAAGTGTGGCATACATTTCTAGTAATAATAATATGTTTTCCTTTTGGTTGTAAGTCTGACAAACAAAATTATTTCTTATAACTGTTTTTGAAAAAAATACCCGAAACACTGTCACCTTCTGGATGCAGAGTAACTGGGAACAACAAATTGTAATCAATGCCCAAGGTTCCTTGTTGGATTTAGGTGTAGTGGCCTTATTCAACACATGTATTTGCTTTGTACTAAACCAAGTTATTGAACCTCTGGTTTTATGATCAGGGACATTCTTCTACTCTACTGGAGGTTAAACCTCCACTCCAGCCTTATGTCTTTGCAATATATTTTTCCCCTGTATTTAGCTCCTTACATTTCCCATCAACTCTGACTAGTTTGCCTTTCCCAGCAAGGACAAGCATCCCCAAAGTATGATGCTGCCAATACCATGTTTAATTTTGAGGATTGTGTTTTTAGGGATATTGTACAATATTACTTTTTCACAACATAGCCTCTTGCATGTAGGCCAAAATGCTTACATTTGGTTTTATTTAATCAAAATACTCTCTACTACATTTGCTAATGGCTTTTCTTTATTATGGCTTTCTTTTTGCTTCTCTTTCATAAATTGACTAATAGTTATCCTGCCAACAGATTCCCCCACCTGAGCCGTGGAATCCTCCAGCTTCTCCAGAGTTACCATGGGCCTTTTTTATTTCTTCTCTGATTAAATATCTCATTGCCTGGCCTGTAAGCTTAATTGGATGGCCATGTAATGATTGATTTAGAATGATTGATGGATTTAGTCCTGAGTTTGAATCCTGGCATAGGATCTTTCTGCATGGATATACCGTGTTCTCCCTGTGCATGCGTGGGTTCTCCCTGGGTACTTCATCTTCCTCACTTAGTCCAAAAACATGACTGTTAGGACTAACAACCATGCACATACACACACCTAAGGGCAATTTGGAGACACCACTGATACCACTTAGCCTGTCTGTCTTTGTATTGTCCTGAGATGGACTTCTCCAGGATGTACCCCACCACTCACCCAATAACCATTGAGGATAGGCAGCCCCCCCCCCCCCTCCCCATCAGTCAATCAATCAATCAGCTTTATTTCTATAAAACAAGAAAAGGTTAAAAAACAAATTCAAAACATGCACACACAACATCAAAAGCTAAAAATCAGATTCACAGCAAGAGTATTTTAAAATGCCATACACGGCAAGATCACAGAGTATTAAAAGCAGGGCTTTGAACCGGTTCAAGGAACGAAAACGAAAACCGGGAACTTTATGTATTTTACAGGGAACAGAAACGAAACCGGAAACGTTATTATTTTTTATGTTCTGGAACTGGAACACTTATTTAAAAATAATGGTAACCGGTTAATACCGGTTTTATTTCGTTCCTCAAAGTTCTGTTGCCTAATTAACTAAAAAAAAAGTAATTATTTTCCTGCGCACGTTACGTTACGTGACGGCTGAGGTTCACTTCCTGTGTGACATCACATCACACATTCGCTGACTGAATGGAGATAGAGCGGTGTCTCCAATAGAGCTACACTTCTTAAATAAGAGGTAAATTACAATCCATCGTTAAGTAAAACACTCATTCCAAACACAATATCAATAGCTATATTTGTCAAATCCACGTTAATGATGGACTAGCGAACATTTGGCTAAATGCAGTGTTTCCCGCAGCGCTATCTTTGCGAGGCGCCTCGCTAACATTCCAAAAAAAAAAAAAAAGTTTATTTGACGTTAACACGCGGTTGTTTGTTGTTGCTTGATTGGCAGGAAACAAACAGCCCCCCCCGCTCCGCGAGTGGTCCGCGCAAAACTTGTCTACTTCAAACCCCCCGCCGTCGGTCAGTCGTCCGCGCAAACCCCCCCCCCGCTCGGTCAGTCAGTCTACTCACCGCCTCGCCTAAACAAATTCCTGCGGGAAAAACACCTAAATGGCGCCAACACCTCTGTTTGCCTAATGCACAGATTGCTAGCTATTCTTTTGTTCGGTTAAGCTGGATGAGAAAGATGTGACATAATTCTATAGCATTAAACAGCTGACAGGAACGAAATTAACCGTTCCGGGAACAGTATTTTTTGGTTCTAACCGGTTCGGGAACGTCAATTTATTGGTGGAACTCATAATCGGAAACGTCATAATTCCGTTTCTGTTCGGAACGAACCGATTGGGGAAAAAAATCGGTTCAAAGCCCTGATTAAAAGCAAGGATATAAAAGTGTGTTTTTAAAAGAGATTTAAAAACAGAAAAAGATGAGGCCTGTCTGATTCTCAGTGGTAAGTTATTCCATAACTTAGGAGCAGCAACAGCAAATGCTCTGTCACCTCTGAGCTTCAGCGTAGTTTTAGGGACTGTCAGCAGCAGGTAATCTAAGAGATCGGGGTGGGCAGTAAGGCTGAATCAGCTCACATAAATATGGTGGAGCAAGGTTGTTCAAACATTTTAAAACAAATAACAAAAGCTTAAAATATGTGACACTGCATGTATAGACGATAGATTAAACAGTCCTCTGCAAGAGTTCAAAAGCTTTGAGTGATTGAGAACCTTACTCTTCTAATGGTATTATCCTTGAACTGTCACATGTGTTTCCTGGTCTTCTAGATGCTTGTTTACTGATGTTCTCTCTTACGTGTCTGAGACTTTCACAGAATAACTGTTTTTATACAGTTTATTTATTACATTACACACGTGTGGACCTGACTTACTACTTAGGGGACTTTTGAAGGCAGTCGGTGTCATATACTGGATAATTCAGGGTCTTTCTATTTTCCTATCTACCTCTTCCAGCTGATCTTTCTGATGAGAGAATGGAAACTCTGGATATAGGTGTGCACCTGTTACCTATACACACCTATCTATCTGCAGGCAGCATAATAGATACATGACAATCATTCAACATCTTATGGTCAAGCATAACTTTGGTAACTTTACCCTTTTTGAGAAAGCTCCTGGTTAAAGTAAGTTGATTATTCCTTCATGCTCCTCTTGTGCTCCAAAGAAACATCATTGAGTCTCCCTCAAGTCTCTATGAAAGAAACAGTCCATCTGGATTCCAACCAGCCCATCTTCTGTCCCACATCAACGCCTAGATCAGCTGTTACATAAAGAACCTATCTAGTGATCCAGGATGGTTACAAGTTAACATACAGACAAGAAGTGGATTGGCTACTCCATTGGTGCAGTCAGAACCCCTTAGAGCTTAACCTGCGTAAGACAGTGGATATGATGGTGGATTGCAATGCCATAATTGAGTCTGTCCTGTGTTCATCCATCACTGTGTGATTTGGCTCATCAACAAATCAGGGCAAATCCAGACTGCAACAAACAATTAGGTCTACAGAAAAGATCATTGGGTTTGACCTTCCCTCCATCCAAAAACATCCTGCACACAAACAGTTTTGACTTTTACCCTCGGGTGGATGCTACAGAGCACTATTTTTAAAAACCAGCCACCATGGAGACCATTTCTTCCTCTAGGCTGTCAGTGTAATCAACAAAATGGACATCTTACGGCCTGATTAGTCAGCTACACTGCTATGAAACAGAATAAGTATACTGTACTTTCACAACTCCCAACCTTCCCTTTTTCTTTTCTCTATATAGCAAAACATACTAGTTTCATATTGTATATCATATGTATGTACCTTTTGAGTGCTGCAATCAAAGTCAAATTCCTTGGATACAAAATCATGGCCATATTGTAAGCCTACCAGAATCAATCTCAATATATTAGAGTCATTTGCTTGTCTTTTTTGGACCCATTTAACCTGACTTCTTCTTTTCTTGGATGTTCCTGTAACTAAAATGGGCAATAACCTTTGACAAGAAGTTATTGCCCATTTTGTCAAATTAACAAATCTTTTCACAACGATTCCTACCTCAGTGTGAGGCTCAATCTAGCTCCAAAGAGCCTCAATAAGACATTCCTCAAATTACGTCAAATTACTAAATTTAGAACAGCTCAGTGCGCATGAGTCACGGCCATCTTGGGGTCGTACAAATAGAGTGGTAAAGCTTGAATAATTTACTTGAATGAGTAAAATATTGACCAGATCTGTCCTGAATATCACCTGAACAGACATAATATGGCAATAACAATACACTGCCGTGTTGGTATCTGCTGGAGTGATTTGCGTTATGATGATCGTGAACATACGAAGAGAGTTTTTTTTCATTAATTTTCCAAAACCCCGAAAGATTGGTGAGAAATGTCTGTGTTGAATACGAGCTTGTAACCAAGAGAAAATCTGAGCTAAAACACTTATGTGCTATCTACATGTCCTTGGTGGTAAGGAGCCAACTCTTGAATGTCCAGATCTAATACCAGCAGCTGCAGCGTCTGTGCAGGTAGGCTACTTTTATACGGCTTTTTCTCAATGGCATGAAAACATCATTCAATCCATGAGGGGTGTTTATGTGAGCTTCAGTGTTGCATAGTACACTTATTATAAGGGACTTGAACTTATTTTTTCTCTAAAGTCACTTGCAACTTTTCTGAGTTAACAGTTGCGATTTTGTTTGTTTGGTTTGTTTTTGAATGTGAAGTAACTTTTTTGGACTTGGATTTTTTTTCACAGAATGCCTTTTTTTGGTTATTTCGGGTTAAGAGCTAACACCCCCCCTCCCTTCCTCCCTGACAACTATTTTATCACGAGCCGTAAAATCCCGTGTGTATAAATACCATGCTATATAAATGCATTTGTGATAATTAGAAGTGGAGTCTGTATTACAGTAAGGTGGTTTGCTTGTTTGGCTTCAGATTGTTTTCATGGATCAAGTTGATTGCTTCTCTCACAAGATAAGTGAACTTGGACTCAAAGCTCTTAAGATAAGTGTTGTCTCCCCTCCACTTCTGTTACACCCCCCCAGCACACACACACAGAACTGCGGTCCCCGAGCTGTCCAGGCAGAAAGAAGCCGTGCTTTATTTTTATTTATTTATACCAACAGGAGTAGAATAGAGTGGAGCCTGGCAGTGAGAAATATGGTTGGAGTGGTGTAAAAGGGGGTAAGGAGATGTAACGCCATCCGTTGCATGTTATTTTCTCCAGTCGGGATGAGTGGCAGGATATGGATACAACTTCTCTTCATTTTCAATTCAATTCAATTCAATTTTATTTATATAGCGCCAATTCATGAAGCATGTCATCTCAAGGCACTTCACAAAGTCAAATTCAATCAGATTATACAGATTGCGTCAGATTATACAGATTGGTAAAAAATTTCCTATATAAGGGAACCCAGTTGATTGTATCAAAGTCCCGACAAGCAGCATTTGTCTATTTGACTGCAGTCTTATTGCCGACACCAGCTGGACTGAAGTGGTACTGCAATTTTTCAGCACAACGTCCCATACGTCATTGGGTTGTTTTACATAAATGGCCCCTATCTAATGGAAACACAAAAACCCAAAAGCCTCAGTCTTTGGTTTACTGGGCTTTAAATCCTGGGGATTTTAATGGAAAAGGGGCTTAGGAGAGATCTCTCCTAATAGAAAATCTACCCTTGCTCATCCACTGCAGCTCCACTGTCTCCAGTCATCACCTGCCAACACTCTCTAACACTTTGGTTGATCTCAGTCAGGATCTAAAACCTTTACTTGCTCCGTGTTAGCAGCATTTTCTCTCTTCCTCCAGATGCAACTGAACTACTAACGAGAGACCATTTTCTATCAGACCTCAAAACCCCATCTAGCGTTTTCATATGGGAGATTTCATTTGGCTTTATTTTCACAGGATAAAGGTCGTGGGGTCTCATTTATAAAACATTGCATGGAATCCATACTAAAAGTGTATGTACGGCCAAAAAAAGAAAACTGTGTACGAAAAAAATCAGCTGATCGTTGTTTTTTTCATCATAGTGAAATTGTAGCCATGGAGAAAAAGCAAAGACACTCTGGAAAAAATTCACAGAGGCTCTTATTAAATCTGTAAACCAGAGGTAAAAACACATTTTGACCACATTAAAAGAACTCGTTGAAAATTAAACGTGATTGCTGTTTTAAATAGAGATGCACCGATCCAGTTTTTTCCAATTCAGTCTGATACGATACCTGGGCTAAGTGTATGAGGTGATACCTGAGCCGATATCTGATCCGGGTATCGGATCAGTGCATCTCTAGTTTTAAACATTGGATGACAGCCATACTCCGTTGTTGAAATTTCTCTGAGGCTGTCCATTCAGATCGACATTCAGAGGAGGGAGGGAGACCAGGAGGAATGAGAGGTTTCCCCCACGATGATAATGACTCCCCAATGCAAAAAAGAAGAAAAACACTCCAAGTAGCATTTTAGGGAGCTGATTGACGCTGATCGCTTCATGGGTTTGAGCGGTACATGCACCTTCTCTGCGCTTTGGGGTATGGAGAGCGGTCTCTCAGCACCTGGACGGGGTGGGGGTAGCCACTTTCCCTTATTGGCTATAGCAAAATGCAATACTTGGAGTCTAAAGCGCTGTATGGGCCAGTCATCATCATTGGCCAGGAAATATTTTATCCCTAAAACTGCAAAGTCTTCCAACAATGGCAATGTATCTGCCACGCAGCATTACGCATGAGTGTATTTGACCGTTTACAGCAATTAAAGTAATCTCTGCACACCTTTTCACAATAAAATGTTAATCTGTGGTACATGCCACCCTGGTGATCGTCGGGTAGAGGAATGTGATGGTAAAAAATAAAAAACTGATAATGTCATGATCTCGGCACTGATGATGGTCTGATTACTCATTTCACACACCTGCTTAGTTCCGCCCAGTTCTCATTACCACTCACCTGATCCACCTGAATCTGCTAGTATATAACCAGCCTTCAGACCAGTCATCAGTGCCAGATTATTTCAAACCATTGTGTGAGATTTATTCCAGCGTTCCGTACTGCCTCTCGACCTCTGAGCCTGCCTGACCCCGTCTGTCCTGTTTGCCTGACCTTTCTACCTGACTTCTGCCTGTCCTGACTACCTGCCTGATCCCTGCCTGCTTGTGTACCGACTGGATCTGTTACCTGACCTCCGAGCCTGCCTGCCCTCGCCCAGCCTGTCAGCGTGACCGTGTACCAAACCTGGAACTGTGACCCGACCTCGTCCTGGATCATCCGCTGGCGCCTCATCGGACTTCTGACCCTCTGGCTCTGACAATCTGAAGACACACAGCAGGCTGGGACCTGCTCCTGTCATCAGACCCGAACTGAACATTAAGACTAGGTTAGTGACTGTCACGTTTGTGATCAATCACCCTCTGAGAAACGTGGTCACTAACCTGTTGTCTCTATCCGCAGAGGTTCCTACCGTAGACGCCAACACCGCCCGCTCCATTTCAGTTTTTAATAAACTGTTTTATAAACTTAACTGTTTGTCTGATTCAAATACTGGGTCCACCGGTTCTGAGCCTAACAGATAAAATGTTGTGCAGACTTTTATTTAGGATTTAAGATGGCTTATGGGCATTTCTTTTTAATTTATTTGAAAGGTCCTTTTATATAGTTATGTGTCAACAGCCCAAACATAAATAACACTGCAGTTTTGAATGCTTATTATGAAGTTGATCTATGATTACAATCTGATATGGAGGGAAATTTAACGTCGGAAAGGAATCATCATGCGATGTGGCTGCAATTCACAACTTTACCATCTGCATCCCCAATTTCCCCAGTCTCCAAAATGAGCATACGCATGGGTCAGAGTTACCTTGAGGACCTCACATTTTCCTGTTAAGTTTTTTTAATAGATCGCAACCTTTGCATGGAATGTGACGTATGCACATTTCAGGCCCCATTCTATGCGTATGCAAGCTTTATAATTGAGACCCCTGCATGGGACATTTCAAGAAGCCTTGGGCTTTGTTCAATGGGCGGGGTTGTGTGCAGGAAGAAAAACTGTTCGCTATAAGGGGGAGTAAAGGGTAGTAAGGAGATGAGGAGTTTACAAACCTATTGATTGTATACCCTTAATTTGTCAGAGAAAGTATTTTTAAGATGATTTTAGGCAAGGAAGTACACCTCCAAACTTAATCTGTGCAGCCTGTTCGTCAAGGTTATGAGCCAATTTTGAATATATATTCAGACTTGTCGGGAGTGGCAAAGACATGCTGACAGGCGCTTCTTGCTGGGGAGGCTGCAATAGGAAACCCCTGTCGCTGCAGCGTTTAGTCGGTCAAACAGTCTGTGATTTCCTGTCGAATCATTGTGTTTGTTACGGATGAAAAGTGATTTGGTGGTGACTGGAAAGATCCAAAGCATGGGATATAAAAGTTGTTGCTCGATTTGTTCGTGTGCTCTCTCTTCCCTCTCTACTTGTTCTCAGTGTTGATTTTTAATGAGAAATTGCATAGGTAAACAATCCAGCCAACCAACCCACTAACATTCTTGTAGAAAATTGTTTCATCAGTGCTGGATATACAGTATGTTAGAGCTAATGTAGAATCGGGAAAAGTATACTGATGTCAAAGTTAACACAACAAAATAAGAAGTATAGCATTTGTTGCATTTCTTGATCAGTTAAATGCTGAATTACTATGCAACCTTTCTTCTTTAAATAAACTTAAATCTCTTTCCTTTGTGACAGTCTACAAGTCAAGCCAAGTCAATAACATTTACATAACACCTCCTTTTCTTAGACCCTGGGAAAACCCTAGCTTAGGCCAACCCTGCTGGCACAGCAGAATGTATATTCTTCACCAAGAGATCAATATACACAAAGGGAGGTTGTTGTCTGTGTCAGTGATGCTTTGCACTTGTAAAGTTGGTTTTATTTTGGATCCTATTATAACTTTTTATGCTAACACTATAGCTTTTTTTATTGTTCTATCATGTTTATATAGATAGTGATCTGCAGAAATAATCATGAAATGCAAATTTAAAATGAGCTCACTTCTCAACTTGTCATTGAAAGCCATCAGGTAACTAACCCAATTTTTTAGCAAATGTTAGCAGTGCCTGAAAGGTTTGCTGTTACTGGGGAAGAAAAGCTTGGACTTTATAAACCTCTCCTAAATCTGGCATAGCATTTTTAAGTACAGTAACGTATTCCTGGATGCTTATGTTATCGTAATGCATAATTGCTCTGAATGAAGTGTTTGAGTCTATGTCAAAGATGCAACAAGGTGAAATAGCAAAAGCAATAAACTAGATTCATTAAGCTATTAACCCTAACAATATTGTGTTAGTGTGTAACCATATAAATTATTGTATATAAAATTGTTTGACTCTTGTGTACAGGTGGGTAGAGACCATGACTGCAATGAATATTTATCCACCTTCCACAGTGACCCCTGTGCATAGAACAGTAGCAGTCCCCTGAGATCAGGATGAAGGGGGGTGGGGGTGGGGGGTCTGTCTCTCTGCTGCAGAGACATCAGTGAGGACATATCCTCATAGATACACACTGACAGCGGTTCTGGCACATACATCAGTTGTGACCTTTGGCGAAAAAATATGATTTGTTCCTAGATATGCTTTGACACGCTTTGTCACATCCAGTGAGGGTTAAGAGGTGGCTGACAAACTGCAACAGATGGACATCTTTCTGGCATATGACACTCTGTAAGTCAGGATCTGATAGCAGCAGCAAAAGAAATTCTGAAGAACAGGATGTTGGTGACTGCACCATAAACCAAATGTTTGCAGTCATGAACAGTATTGCAGCATCAGCAAGAATGGGAACAACATTCAGCGTATCTTGCTTTTTCTGGGCTTCTGCTTTATTGATTTATATGATTTGGGTGTCATACATTCAGGATAAAGATATAGAATAACGAAACCCTCACCTTACCATTTTTATTTGGGGAGTTCTACTTTAAGCTGAAATCCTCTATCAGAGCTATATGAAAGCTGGAGCCATACCAGTATCATAGCTGTTCATAGAACTCAGACTTCAGAAGTTGTACTTCAAATTTGCTGGAGCACCTCTCCAAGTTTGGGAATGCCACTTGTGGCTTTTTCCACTTTAAAGCAAAGAGCGCCACTTGATGGCATTTTTTGAGGTTGATGTGTTTCTTTTTCTTGGTCTTAGTGTCACTAAAATTATCTACAGAAGTCTCTTAGTTCATCCCATTTACTTTGTGTATCAAAATGTCAGTTTGAGTCTTATAGAAATTGTTAAGATAACTAAATTATTGTGATGGCAAAGAGTCCTGCTAAACTCCGAATTGGAACTCATGTCATGGTGCAGCTTTGTCTGCTGCACCATGCACATTTCAGGGCACGTTTCACCCTCCATATACCTCGTTCTCCTCTCCACCTCAGTGATCAGCTACACCTGTCAGTCACTAATCAGCCAGCACTCAGCACACCTGTCAGCCTCCCTATTTAAGCTCCCTGCATTCAGTCCTCCCCTGTCGGTTCGTTCTGTTGGTTCTGATTACTTCTGCTTATTCCTGCTACCTCTGCCAACTACTGTCACCGTTGCTCACCTCATGCAGTCTCGTCCAGCCCGAAGGCCCGTCATCTCCGCCTGCCTGCTGTGGATCTGGTTCTGTTTCCACTCCGGTTCTGCAAGTATTCTCCACTCCGCTGTGCTACTTATCAAGTCTGGTCTCCATTCTGCCGTGCTGCTGGTCAAGTCTGATTCCAAGTCTCCATTCTGCTGTGCTTCTGGTTCTGCTGCCTCCGTGCCCTGGCTCCGTCCCGCTTGCGAGTTCCTGCCTTCACCATCCTCCTGCTTCAGCTCAGCACAGACTCTTGGTTCCTTCCTCCACTATCCACAAACTTCAATAAACTGTTAAACTAAGCTCTCCTGTGGTTGTGTCCGGGTTCAGTAAACAAATCATGACAACTCATCTTTATTATGCAAAAAGCTTGTCAGCAATTCTAAGACGGGTTTGATTGTTGTAATACGAATCAGATCTTTCTGTTGATTATTGAGAAGGGTAAAAATAACTTTAAATTTAATTTAATTTTCTTTTTTTTTTTTACTTTATTTTTTATTGAATTTGAACACATTACAAAAACAGTGCCATTGCCTTTCCACTGAAGAAAAAGAAAATATTAACTGCATATACATACACACCAATCCACATAAATATCAGCATACACTCCTGCACGTACATATTATGTACACTAATAAACCGGTAGAGGATAAGAGATGAGCCGATCTTCAGACATCACACAGGCAGAAAATCCCTTATATACAGGCAAAAAAATGTTATGTCAGCCAGAGAGCCGATAAGGGCGTCCCAATGCCTGCACAGTAGATGTTCGCGGTTTGTGTACAACCGCCAATGACCTTTCTGAAATGGCAATGTCAGATTTATTTTATTTTTTTAAAAAGATATTTCCTTTCATTTCCTTAAACACGGTGATCCTACCACTCCCCATGAGCTTTAATGTATTGGTAAGTAAAACTAAAAGATCAAGGTCAGTTAGGATTGTTATGCCAGAAGCTGGTTGAATATGCTTATTATTATTAATTATAATTTGGTATTATAATTTAAATAATAAATCATTCAACTCAAAATTCGCTATAACAAAATTTAGTTCAAATGGTGGTGATGTTAGCTATAAGCTTGTAAGTATTTATACCACTAATGCATTAGTTAATTTGCTGTTATGAACTCATTTATGCTGGGATAAATGATCTGGTCGGACTTGTGACCGACGAGGTTTAACCGACAGGCTGTGAGAACCCCAATGTAACTGCAATTAGAGTTTAAATCCTTATTCCTTTATCACCATCCAATGATATTGTCTCTGTATTAATGTCAGATGTTAACTCCAAAGGAGGTTAGCTCTGATTTCTGAATAACCAGGCAACTGTGAATTGGATTGAACACAAAACAATGTCTATTCCGCAGTCGTTGGTTTTATTGAACCAAAAGCAATTCCTTGTTACAGTAATTCTATGATTCAACAACTTTGGAATTCTTACTCACTACTAAAACATGCAAAGTATATATGTGGAAATAAAAGAACAAAACAAAAATAAACAATGGATTAAAATGAGCGGTTAGCAGATCTTAACTCAACTCACAGTGGTTTAACACCACACTCAGAACATCGGCATTTGACGTAGCAGCATTGACAGACAGAACAGCTCTGAGAGTCCCACCGGACGCTTTGATGTCTTATAGAGCCATCCGCTAAGCTACCTACAGTTCAGTCATCCGACACCCTCCCAAGATGGATGCTACGATGACGTATGGTCTACCAATTTGCGTGATCCGTGAGGGGAGGTTCTAATGACGTAACCACGCTTACGCTGATGGGGTAATGCCTCGCTTCGAGAGGGTGCGGCTAACTGGGAGTTTAAAGCAAAGAGCGCGGAATGAGCTCGGACAAAAAGATTAAACTGATAAGAAGCGAAAAGAGAGAGGGGGGAAAGCAGGGAAGAAGATGGAAAAGAACTGAAGCAATGACCCACGGCGGGGTTATTGATGAATCACAAATCAACACAGCAAAATCAATTGTAAAATGCATGCACATACAAAGAAAATATTCAGCAAAATAATTCCAACTTCGTCGTGGAATAAAAGCATTAACCTAAACCTACAAATTTCTACGTCTGCCCAGGCACTTCTAAACACCCTGTTGGTGAGACAGAAATAAAAGGGGAGAACCCGTTACTTTGAGGTGCCTCGGGGCTGGTCCGGAACGCTCCGAGTAAGGCGGCTTTCTGGACGCGTCTCGATGAACGCAGTTGTCCGCAGGCTGCAGCGGGACGGGGAAGAAGCTCCTTCGTTTCTTCCTCCGGGTTCACAATCGCTTTGCTCGGCCCAGCAAAGCGTGGTCCTCTTTCGATCACTGGGAGATAAGGCGGCTTCCAGTATTTGATCAGAGGGAATTAAAGGTACCTTTTTGAGTCGACCTCCTACTATGAAAAGCAGGGAACAACGTTGCGTCGAAAAATCTCGGTCCAGCGAGAAACTCGAGCACGTGGCGTGTGGGTAATTAATCCACGGAGTACAGCTGTATGTCTTCTCAGGGTGGCGGTGAGCCAGAGAAAGAAGGCCGATTGTGAGGCGCAACCGAGTTTTATCAACTTTACCCTAGCAACGTTATCGGTTGCTAGGGCGCCGGCCATTTTGGGCCGCGTTGCATGATGGGAGTTGGTGGCCATTTTGACCACCTTGCATCATGGGAAATGCAGTCCATCATGTCCCGAATTAATGCGGTCGTCACGTCTTGAACTGGCACAACAGGATTAATGAAATGGCTAAAATGATTATTGACATGCAAATTGTACATGTATTGTGCTTAAAATATTGAGCTATATATGACCAGTTATTTTATCCAAGCAGTCCTTAGCAATTGTGATATGACACACATTGCAGTGGCAATGACTGGTCATTGACTGACTTGGATATTGTACAGATTTAGTGCCCATGCACTGTCTTAATCCAGTCTTTAGTTCAGCCTTCAAGATAGGTACGTCCTGAATTTGTCAGCAGTCGAGGGTTTCTCCTGGTGTTCCAATTCCATACTAAGCTTCTGCTGCCTGAGACATTCACATCATTAACGAGGACTAGTCATGTATTATGACTATTAAAAAAAAACATATACTTATCTTCAAATAAAACAATATACGCTCAGCTGACCAGCAGACATAAACACTATTTTTTGTAGTACCGCAGAACTATCAGAAAGCAAGATGGCGAGAACTGATGCAGCTACTGCATACAGTAAAGTGATAGTTCAGTGTTACTCATGTCTTATCCCTCTTGACATCAAATATTTTTTTTTTACAGTTTTTCACATTTTCGCCCCTCCGCTGGGTATTGCTAACTTGTCGGCTTAATTGCTTCTTCTTGTTTACATGTTGCACACATGTACAATATCACAACTCCCATAATGTGGTCTTGCTATGGTAAATTGCTTTGTTTACTAACTAAATAGAGCAACAACAAAGTGCAAAATATAGAAATAAAATCTAATTAGCCAACAGGGCACAGTAATCAGAAAACCTTTGTATGCAAAGAGAGTCAGCTACTGCCGTAGAACTTTGGAAAGTCATAATACATGACTAGGCACCTTTAAGGCCTGTCTTTGTGATGATAGAATTTTTGCTTTTTCATTTTAGATGGTGACTCATTAGTCCCCTTTTGTTTAATGCGTGCTGTACTTGGAATGAACTCTTCCTGCATTGTAAGAGGCTTTTATAACTTATAAAATATCAGGGGCTTGAGTACCTCATCAGCAATTCATGTATCCAGAAATGCCTTCGCATCATCAATTTACTGTACTATGCATATCATTAACTGTAACTGAAAACAAGGGCAGTGCATTGTAATGTGTACTTTTGTCATGAAGTTGTACTGCATCCCGAGATACTGGTTTAACAGCAGTATTAAAAAACAAAAAGTGGGTCCCTATTCAGTTAGAAATTATTGAGCAAAGCACTAAGATATCTGTTGGTTACACTTCTCTAGATTTGGAAATATTGTTTAAATTTACACTGTACCAATGTGTGTCAACTTGTAAAAATGTTTTTTGTACGCTTTCCACTTCTTTCACATGAGAGCTTTTAATTCACTGTTATGCCATGTCCTTTGGGACATAAAGGTGTTTTGAGACACTATTAGGAAAAATGTGTTCCTGATTTTTTTCTTTGGCTCATGTAGGTCAAAACATAATTTATGTCATTGTACATCCTAGATTCTCTTAAAGTTATTTTTTGGTTTGTTTTGGTGTGAATACTGCCTTAGTGTTCAAAGGCAAATTGTACATATAACAAACATAGTTTTATCTTTTTATTTTATCATAAACTACTGATAAAATCAAATGAGTCTGATCATTTTCTAGAATTATGTTATGAGCATAAGTGTATTCACATTTCACTTCCATTTATTTATGTTGTGTTAATTCACAACAATGTCATCTAAAGGGACTTTGCAAAAACGTCAATTCAATCCAATCATACAGATGGTTCCCAAGTCAGTTACATTCATCCCAAACTGATCTTAGTTCAACAAGATCAATACAATACAATACAAACAAGTTCAGTTTATTATTCAAATTAGTTAAAAGGTTTTCTATCAAACGTGACGTATTCGTATTTTGATTTGCGAAAAAGAGGACACTTGGCCCAGGCATGAAACACATAATGTCACACTCTCAGGTCTAGGTGCAGGTTTGGGTTTCTCTCTCTCCTCCTCTGCAGGGCGTGACGGGCAGGTGCTCCACATCACCACTAATTGGAGCCCTTCATAAGGAGCTGAATCCAGCAGGAGGGCGTCAGAGACAGTTCCGTTAACAGCAATACCACCTTGGATACTTCCTGATGCTAAAGTTGATCTTTCATTATTAGAAAAGAAGGAAAAAGATAAATATCATATTATGAATAAATATATAGTACAAGAACACTTTAATAAATATTATAATTATATACAAATATATATACAGATGCATCAAAAAACACAGTTAATAGGGTAGGGATAGCATTTATCATACCACAGTTTCTTATTAAGGTAGGAAAAAGGATTAGTGATGGAGTTTCAGTATATACATGAGAAATGCTAGCTTTGCTTTTAGCAGTTCAATGGGTGGAAGAGGTAAGACCATTAAAATCGATCATTTGCTCAGATTCTAGTTCGTCTTTAGTCAGTTTGCAAAATAATCAGTCAGACAGTAGACCAGATATATGAATTGAAATACAACAAACGCTTTACAGAATAAATATGATGGGGTTAGTAGTAAATTTTGTTTGGGTTCCGGCACATAACGAGATTAAAGGAAATGAGATGGCAGACAGGATGGCTAAGGAGAGTACCAATAAGGTAAGGGTAGATATTAATGTTAGTTTTGGTATAACAGAAATAAAGGGTATAATTAAACAAAAAGCCAAAGATAGGTGGCAAAAGTTATGGGATGAAGAAAAGAAAGGAAGGTGGCTTTATAAAATACAAAGGAGAATTGGACACATGAAAATAACCGAAAGGAACAGGAGAGAAGAGATAATTATTTCACGGCTTAGAATGGGACACACTGGATTGAATAGATCATTATTTTTGATAGGGAAACATCAGACAGGGAAATGTGACTGTGGGGAAGATGAGACTGTGGAATATGTTATTTTGAATTGTAATAAATATTGGATTCAGAGAAACAGGTTGACAAGTAAACTTAGTAACATGAAAATTAAACTTGATATTGTTGATTTATTGCAAAAGGAATCAGGAAGCAGAGGATACCAGGTCATATTTGAGTTTTTGAAACAGAGTAGGTTGTATAATAGGATATATATATATATTTTTTTTTTTATGTTATGTTTATGTTTTTTTTGTCATGCGGTCCACACTCCATACCAGTTGGTGGTGGTAATGCTCACCTAAACGTTTTTTGCCAACCGCCAATAAAAATCAAGAAGAAGAAGAAGAAGGAGGGCGTCAGGGAGGAGGTTAGACCGGTTAGGGTGGTAATTTGTACAGATTCAAAAGCTGCAATAGAAAGCATTCATTCAGGAGGAAATAATAGGAAAGACCTGGTAATAGAAATTTATCAGAGTTTATATAGGTTATATAGGTATTGAATAGAGGTTCAGTTCTGTTGGGTACCGGCACATGAAGGGGTATGGAGCCAGATCGGTCTCGATATTCACAAATGCACAAAAAAATCCACACTCACACAGGACAAGATCCACACATGCAAAGCCCGATTCATGCAAGCACAAAAAAGTCCACAAATGCACAAAAAAATCCACACACACACGGGACAAGATCCACGCATGCACAGGCCCGATTCACGCAAGCACAAGAAAATCCACACGTACACAAAAAAATCCACACGTGCACAAAAAATCCACACGTGCACAAAAAAATCCACACCTGCACAAAAAAATCCACACATGCACAAAAAAATCCACACACACACAGAACAAGACCCACACATCCACAGCTCTAGGCTTTAAACCTCACAGCATTTGTGTGTGGATTTTTGAGACTGTTCTGCCGTCTCGGGATTCACACAAGCATTTTTTTAAACAGAGAGTGGTTTGCAACAAATCAGAAGCCTCCCTTGTATAAGAGACAAACGGCTGCTGCCCGCTGAAGCCTGAGAGCACATTGTGCTCATAGTACGCGCTTCCTGAACAGGTTGAATGTGATTGGCTTATGAGTAAGTCACCCCACGTGGAGTACTTTCCAGTATAAATTCCATCTCTTGTGATCAGCTAAGATAAAACGAATATAAAATCATGCAATAAATAACATCTGTAAGGCACACTTGTTTTTATTCCATTTTAATCTTGTCAGGGCTCAGCAGGCAGAGCCGTGCAGCTTTGCCGGCTCCGCGCTCTCCTCCTCTCCTTACTCACAGGTGACAGCAGTTGACCGGTGGGCGGGACTGTCACACCTGCAGCGTGTTCAGCGGCGTCTCAGCGCACTATAAGATCAGCGCACGGACAGCGGGAGGATGCCAGAGTGTTACCTTGTCGCGGTATGCCTAAAGGCCATCAACCACCTCCTGAGCTTCAGACCCGTGAGTTTTTCGATCCCCATTTTGGATCTAATCCTTGTCTCGTGTGTTTTCTCCAGTGCTCTCGTGTTTTTGGAACCTTTCTCTCGTGTGACTCTGCGCTGTGAAGACCAGGCTCCCGAATCCACAACCCGCTCAGATTCTGCTCTGGCGACCTTCCCCTCAAACTCGCTTGGTGGTACCAAGTTGGGCACGAGTTTCCCCTTCCCGGATTCACCCTGGTCACTCCTGGTTCATTCCGGATCTCTGGACCCGCCGGCGCTGCTCGGACCCTGCCCAACCTCCGCTCACCGGTCACTCTGTCATCTGCTTCTCAAACATCAGCTGAGCCCATCTCACTCCCCCCGGCTTAGTTCCTAGAGCTCCGTGGTAAGCGTACGTGTTTAGTTGTACTTTCCTTTAGCGTTAGTCTCTGTTAACCATTTTCTCCTTTACCTCACAGATCCCGTGTTACCTGCCCGAGTCGGTCCCTGCGTTTCCCCGGTTCTGAGATCCTCCCTGAATCCTAGCGTAAAGATCAATAAAAACTGTAAAAACTGCTTCCTGTTTGCCGGTGTTCTCTGCATGTGGGTCAGACATCTTAAACCAAACATGACAAATCTATGTTTGTCATGGTTGAGTTCTGGTTTGACTTCATTTTTCTGTTATTTTCATTTTTCATCTCATGTGGGTTAGGTTTGACTTTATTTATTGTTAGTTTTCATTGTCATCAGTTATTTTCTGTCATTTTCACTTCACCTCCTCAGCAGTCAGTCACACCTGTTAACAATTTACCAGTCAATTAGCCAGACCCTTGTTCCACCTGTGAAGTGCTCTATTTAAACCTCCCTCTGCCTTCAGTTCAGCACTGGGATGGTGGGGGAAGTGGGCGGCGAAGTGTGTTTGGCTGGAGGAAGGCGGAGACGACAGCTGGCTTGGAGCGGAATTTGAATAGACGGAGCAGAATTGACACAAAGTTGCTGAACGTGTGCGGTTGGTAAAAACTGGTTTGTGACTGGACTGCTATGGCGTCTCAGGTTGAGGATGAAGGAGATGATGAGATGGATTTAGGAGATTGGACTCCAGTGCGTGGTAGTAGAGGGTCGGGAAGAGAGAGAAGAGAAGGAAATGTGTCAGAGACACAAAGTAGCAAACGGAGTCTGGAAGGAAACAGTTCGGATGAAAATAATGTAGTGTGTAAGAGAATAGTTCGGGAGGAAGCTAAACTAATAATAAAGTTTAGAAAGGAGGATGAAGGTATTCATCTTAGTCCGTTGGCTTTGTCAAGAGAATGAAAAAAGAAGTTTGGAGAGCTGACATTTGCTAAGATACTTAGAGATGGGAATCTGTTGGTTACCGTGAGGAATGAAGAACAGAAAAATAAAGTAATGAGCACCCAAAGTATTTGTAAAAAAATGATTACTCAGGTAAAGATTGTGGGAGAGGATAAAGTAGTAAGAGGGGTGATTACAGGTATTCCAGTGGAGGAAGATCTTGAAAAGTTCCGAAGAAGTATTTATGGAGGAGAAGTAAGCAAAATTAAAAGGTTGATGAGAACAGCTGAAGGTGAAAGAGTGGAAAGCCTATCAGTAATGCTGGAGTTTCAAACAAATGTTCTTCCTGAAAGGGTAAAAGTCGGGTGTATGTGCTTTCCTGTGAGGCCATATATCCCTCCGCCTCTCAGGTGCTATAAATGCCAGAGATATGGACACATCGCTGCAGCATGTAGAGGAAAACAAAGATGTCCAAAGTGTGGAGGAGAGCATAGCTATGATGAATGTAAAAATGGGAGGGATACTTGCTGTAATTGCGGAGGGCAACACAGAGTGACTTATAGAGGATGTGAGGTCAGAAGAAAAGCAATGGAAATCGAACAAGTTAAAGTCACCAATAATATAAGTTATGCAGAAGCTGCTAAAAGAGTGAAGCCAAAAGAAGTGATAAGGAAAGTTCAACCAAATCCAACACCAGAACAAAGACAGAGTGGAACTGAAAATGTGCTAACAGTTGAAAAGATATTGTTGTTCATTGCATATGTCATAAATTGTACAGATCAAGTTAAGCAAAAAACAGAAAAAATCAAAATAATTGTGAAAGGGGCAGAGAGGTTTTTTGGTATAAAGGACATATCCTGGGAGCACATAAATAAGAGACTAGGGGCAGGAGGACAGGAAGACAAAAACTGAAAATCTTAGTTTAAAGGATTTGTTAGAGAATTTAAAGAAGATATAGATATTTTATGTATTCAGGAAACTTGGCTTAAACCAAATCTTGATTTTGTTATAAAAGGATATGAAAGCATTAGAAGAGACAGAGAGGGAGGATCTGGAGGAGGGTGTATAATATTCATAAAACAGGGAATTCAATTTAGACTAATGGCTAAAGGAAGAGAGTTAGAATACATTGTTACAGAAATTTGGACAGGAAATGGGCCATTTAAAATAATCAACTTCTATAATCCATGTAAAAGACTTTCAATAGATTTAATGGAGGAACTTGGGGTGTATTTAGAGGGTAAGGTTATATGGTGTGGGGACTTTAATGGGCATAGTACACTATGGGTTCATCATAATGATCAAAATGGGGATATAATAGAAGAAATAATGTGCATGCGTGGATCTTGTCCTGTGTGTGTGTGGATTTTTTTGTGCATTTTTTTGTGCTTGCATGAATCGGGCTTTGCATGCGTGGATCTTGTCCTGTGTGTGTGTGGATTTTTTTGTGCATTTGTGAATATCGAGACCGATCTGGCTCCATAAAGGGGTGAAAGGAAATGAAACTGCAGACAAGCTAGCTAAAAAGGCTTTAGGAAAGCAGAATAAAGATCAGATTTCATTTGGGAAAGGGGAAGGTAAATCAATAATTAAAAAGAAAGAAACAGAAATATGGCAAAAAATATGGGATGAAGATGAGAAAGGAAGAAGATTATATAGGGTTCAAAAATCTGTAATATGGAAAAATAATGGAAAAATAAGCAGAAGGGAAGAGATAATTTTTACTAGACTAAGAACTGGACACACATACTTGAATGAGTTTTTGTATATACTAGGGAAGAGAAATAATGATATATGTGAGGGTTGTGCAGAAAAAGAAAATGTGGATCATGTTTTGATGAATTGTATTAAATATGCAACAGAAAGAGAGAGGATGAGGAAAGTAATTATGGAAAAAGGGAGAGATTGGAGTATTAAAGGAATTTTAGGGACAGATGGAGATAGGGAAAAAAATTTGGTAATTAATAAAGCATTGTTTTTATTTTTACATAACACAAAATTAAAAAATAGAATATAGTAGGTGGAACCATAGAGCTACACACTCATGTACAGTAGGTGGCGGTATGCACCTATAAGTTGTTTGCAATCCGCCAATAAAAGGAAAAGAAGAAGAAGGAGGGCCTCAGGGCCAGGAAGTGGTGAGGTGGTCGGCCGGGCTGTGAATGGTTGGAGAGATGCCAGAGGAAAATGACGTGTCAGGAAGTGATCTCGCGGAAATGGATGAGGGTGGTGATGGCGGGGAAAATGAAGGAGTATGGTATACTCAAAAAGCTAAACACAAACGCAAAAAATCAAGACAACAAACAGAATCGTCTGTTTCTGAGGATGAAAGAGAAACAGTTGTGTTGACAGAGTTTAAAATTGTCTTGAAAACGGTCAAAGAGGGTGTGTCATTTGGTAAGTGGAATCCGATCAAACTTACTAAAGAAATCAACATGCTGGTTGGAAAAGTGAGATATGTTAAAGTGTTAAAGGATGGATCTTTGTTGATCAATATTAAAAAAGTCCTAGGTGAGAATGTCAGGGGGAGAATGTTAGATAACAGGAAATATGTGTGCTGCGTTATTTCAGGTATTTCTCCTGATGTACCAGTTGTTGATATTAAATCCAATTTATCAGGAGGGAAAGTAGTTGAAGTCAAACGGTTGAAAAGAAACAAAAATGGAGAAAGGAGCGATAGTTTTTCTATCATGCTAAAGTTTGAAGAGAAAACTTTACCAGATAAAGTGTTTGTGGGATATTTGAGTTATGATGTTCGACCATTTATTCCTCCGCCACTGCGGTGTTTTAAATGTCAAAGATTTGGACATGTGGCGGCAGTATGCAAGGGGAAACAGAAGTGTGGAAGATGTGCTGGGGATCATGAGTATGGGAAATGTGAGGAAGGAGCTCCTTTGAAATGTTGTAATTGTGGTGGTGGACATAGTTCAGGTTTCAGGGGATGTGTAGCTAGTAAAAGAGCTGTGGAAATACAGAAAGTTAAAATCACTACTGGGGTTACTTATGCAGAAGCGATTAAAAAAGTGCCTGTTCAACCAATGATGCAGCCAAAGAAAGTGACAGGGGTAGAAGAAGGAAGTTCTAATTGTCTGGAATGCAACAAGATTAAAGATGACACTACTCATGAAGAAAGAAGATTTTGTTTTATTCATGGTGGAGGTTATAAATTGCACTGCTCAAACACAAAGGAAAACGGAAAAAATTCAAATAATTGTGAAGGCAGCCCAAAAGTATCTTGATTTTAAGAATGCTAGCTGGGAATTAATTAAGGAAAAACTGAACGAAACGCAATCTTCTCTTCCTCAATCATGCAGTGGTGGCCCTTCTTCATGTTAGTTATATTCCAGTGGAATGCAAGAAGCCTTATTAGTAATGGTCTAGAGTTTAAGAAATACATTTCTGATTTGATATTCAAACCCCATTTGATTTGCATTCAAGAAACTTGGTTGAAGCCCCAATTAGATTTTGTAATCCCTGGATATACAGCTATTAGGAATGATAGAAAGGAAAGACAAGGTGGGGGGGGGGGGGTGGCAACTTTTGTACAAAATGGTATAAGATATAAAGTGGAATCAATAGGGCAGAATTATGAATCAATAGTTGTTAAGATCTGGATAGGAAATGATCAGATTTCAGTGATTAATCTATATAATTGTAGCAAGAAGTTGACCATTCAAAATCTTAATGAAGTTAATGAACAGCATGAAGGAAAGATTGTATGGTGTGGTGATTTCAATTCACATAATATTTTATGGGGCAGTCTAAATACAGATGCAAATGGATTGGTCATTGAAGAGTTTCTTGAATTACGTTCACTGGTTTGTGTTAATGATGGACGTCCTACTAGATATGATTGTAATAGGAATTCAGAAAGTGTTTTAGATTTAACATTGGTGTCAAGTGGAATAGCTGGAATTACATCTTGGGAGGTGATTAGTGATTCTCCTATGGGTAGCAATCATTTTCCTATTCTAATATCAGTTGGTTCTAAAGTAGATAAAGAAGAGGAAGTACTGATTCCAAGATGGAGATTAAGTAGGGCTAATTGGTAATTATTTCAATATTTAGTTGATAACCAGTGGGATAAACTAGATGAAAACTTGTTTGATGATGTGGAGTTAAGTAAATCAAAGATTGTGTCTGTTTTTATTAATGCAGCTGAAATCGCAATTTCTAAAACAGGGGGAAGAGGAAATAAAAAGTCTATTCCGTGGTGGAATGAGCAATGTAGTATTGCTATCAGGGGAAGAAATAAAGCTTTTAAATTGGTAAGGAGAAGCCATACTTTTGAGGCATTAATTCAGTATAAAAAAGCCCAAGCTATAGTTAGGAAGACAATTAGAGCAGCTAAGAAGGCATGTTGGAGGCAGTATTGTAATTCTATTGGAAGAGAAACCAAGTTATCGGAGGTATGGAGAGTTATTAAGAAAATGAATGGTGTTAAGAAGAACTTTTCATTACCTGTTCTAGAATTTAATGGGAACATAGCTGTTAGTAATAAAGAAAAAGCTGCGTTATTAGCGGAAACATTAATTAAAGTGCATAGTTCAGAAAATGTATCTGAAGATATAAAGAGTTATAAAGAGAAGATTTTAGCTGAAAATCCAGGAATCACTAATAAAAGAATGGTTACAAATCAAGATCTAGATACGCCTTTTACTTTGTATGAGCTGAAAAAAGCAATTTTTAATGTTAAACAGTCAACACCAGAAAAAGATGGAGTGTGTTATATAATGCTTAAACATTTAAATGATATATCTCTTACTGTTATTTTAAAACTGTTTAATCTGATTTGGGAGACGGAGATTATTCCTGCAGCATGGAAACAGTCAGTTATAATTCCTGTGTTGAAGCCAGGTAAAAATGCAACAGACCCTTCAAATTATAGGCCTATAGCTCTCACATCTCAATTACGGAAAACAGTGGAGAGAATTGTAACAAATAGACTATCATATTTTCTTGAAAGTAAAAATTTATTGTGTCCTTTTCAAAGTGGTTTTCGTAAAGGGAGAAACACAATGGATGCGGTACTGTGCCTGGAGTCAGAAGTAAGGAAAGCTCAAACAAATAAAGAAATAGTGATAGCTGTGTTCTTTGACATAGAAAAGGCATATGATATGTTATGGAAAGAGGGATTATTGATTAAATTAGAAAAACTTGGCATAAGTGGTAAGATTTCTAACTGGGTTTTAGATTTTCTATTTGGTAGAGAAATAGAAGTTAGAGTTGGGGCTGATTTCTCTACTAGATATATTGTTGAGAATGGTACCCCTCAAGGCAGTGTGTGTAGCCCAATTCTTTTTAATATTATGATAAATGACATTTTTGATGAGATGGATGGTAGTATTGGGAAATATTTATTTGCAGATGATGGAGCTTTGTGGGTAAGGGGTCACAATCTCATATTTTTGCAGAAAAAGATGCAAGATGCTGTTTTGAAAGTGGAAGAATGGGCAAATAAATGGGGATTTAGAATGTCAGTGGCAAAGTCCCAAGTTATTTGTTTTTATAGAAGACATAAGGAAGTTAATTTAACTCTTTATAATCAGAAGCTTGAGCAGGTGAATAAAGTGAGGTTTTTAGGGGTCATCTTTGATGAAAAGTTAACTTGGAAACAGCACATAGAATTAGTTCAAAATAAATGTAAAAAAGTGAATAATTTGTTCAGATGTCTTTCTGGACAGGAATGGGGAGCTTCAAGAAGTGCGCTGTTGGGAGTTTACCAAGCTCTAATGAGATCTTCCTTGGATTATGGATGTATAGCATATATGGCAGCTGCTGACAGTGATTTGAGAAAACTTGACAGTGAACAAACACAAGGGTTAAGATTATGTTGTGGAGCTTTTAGATCATCTCCTATAGCTGCTTTGCAAGTTGAAACTGGTGAGCTTCCTTTAAAGTTACGAAGATTGAAGTTAATGTATACGTATTGGGTAAATCTACAGGGACATAATAATGATCATCCAACTAAGGCGGTGCTGCAGGACTGTTGGGAACATCATAAATCTAATTGTAACAGCTTTGGATGGATTGGGGACATCAAAGCTCAAAATCTGGGTTTGACTCAGTTCAAGTACAGTTTTACAGTTCCACAGTCACCAATTCCACCATGGTTATTTATCACACCAGAAGTTGATCTACAATTGGGGAAACTTCTTAAAAAGGGAAAGACTCCAGAATGGGTTATAGTAAATAATTATTTTGCAAGATTTAAAAATAGTATAATTATATATACAGATGGATCTAAAGATCCTAATAGTGGCAGAACAGGAGCAGCTGTGAATATCCCACACCATAAGGTCATGATTAAAAAGAGAACAACAGATCATCTAGCAGTTTTTACAGTTGAATTAATTGCCATTATGTTAGCTCTAGAATGGTTGGTTGATGATAATATTAGAGAGGGAAGTAAATGTATAATTGCATCAGACAGTCAAGCTGCATTATTAAGTATAAAATCTGGCAAATCTTGTAGATTAGATTTATTATTAGGCATATATCAATTATTAGTTCAGCTATATAATAAGAAATGTTTTGTTTGTTTTGTCTAGATTCCCGCTCATGTAGGTATAAAAGGAAATGAAGAAGTGGATATATTAGCTAAACAGGCCCTGAAATTCGATGTTATTAACTTAAGTATTCCGTTAAGCATAGCTGAGGGTAAATCTATCATTCAAAATAAAATCAGTAAGGTTTGGCAGGAGCAATGGGATAGTCATGACACTGGTAGAGATTTATATAAAATTCAAAAGAAAGTGGGGGGTAATAGTTGTATGAATGGAAGGAGGAAGGAAGAAGTAGTCATATCTCGACTTAGAATTGGACACACTGGACTTAATAGATCTCTTTTCAGAATAGGGAAACATGAAACAGGCACTTGTAATTACTGTAGTCATATGGAAACAGTGGAACATGTGTTATTCGAATGTAATAAGTATTCAGAGGAACGTCAGCACTTAAAGTTGGTACTAAATAGAGAGAAAAAAGGATTTTCAATGATAAATCTTTTAGGAAATAAATCAAATTTTGTTAGAATTCAATTAATTAGATTTTTAAAAAAACACTGGGTTATATAATCGTATTTAGAGTGTGTATGTGTGTGTATGGATGTTAATTTGAGCATTTTAGCATACCATTGAGGTACTGTATTATTAATTTCCCTCTGGGATCATCTCCAGTCTGGTAGGTGGCGGCAAATGCACCTTGAGTTGGTTGCCATCCGCCAATAAACAACAAAAGAAGAAGAAGAAGGAGGGCGTCAGGGTTTTATAAAATACAAAAGAGAATTGGACCAATGAGAAGATCAGAAAGGAACAGGAGAGAAGAGATAATTATTTCACGACTTAGAATAGGACACACTGGATTGAATAGATCATTATTTTTGATAGGGAAACATCAGACAGGGAAATGTGATTGTGGGGAAGATGAGACAGTGGAACATGTTATTTTGAATTGTAGGAAATATTGGATTCAGAGAAACGAGTTAATAAGGAAACTTAGTAACATGAAAATGAAACTTGATATTGTCGATTTATTGCAAAAGGAATCAGGAAGCAGAGGATACCAGGTTATATTTGAGTTTTTGAAACAGATTAGGTTGTATAATAGGATATATATATATATATATTTTTTTTTTTTTTTTTTTTTGTTTTTTGTCATGTGGTCCACACTCCATACCAGTTGGTGGCGGTAATGCTCACATGTTTTTTGCCAACCGCCAATAAAATTCAAGAAGAAGAAGGAGGGTGTCAGTTCTTTCTCACTTCCAGCGTGGTACTTGACCAACCTAGATATCTTGACCTTGTTAAAATCCTAGCCTGGACCTAACTCTGTGTACCTGTTCCCCCCCTCCCCCCCTAGAAACCTGGAATCCAGCCTCAGAAACTTTAAGCTGGACCTCCAAGAATCTGAGAAGACCTTCGGATCTATTTTCTGGTTAAGTCCTCCTGCCTAGGCTCACCTGCCTGTCCACCCTCATACACCACCATACTGGAGAGAACTCACCGGACCTACACCTACAGCCTGGACATCACCCTTCCCGGACAAAACCTAGCCTCGATCTCCTGTGAGTCATACGTCCTCCCATTATTCTCATCGGCACCTTTCTTTGCTCACCAGTCTCCCCATCTTTCCTCAGCGGAACCCGGACAGTCCGACCAGCCAGAACCACCTCAGAACAAACCACACCTGTTTTCAATAAACTCTTACCGTACTGTCTCCGTGTTTGCCCTTGTTAAAGAAATGTGAATGTAATCATTTTCTTTTTATTAAGGAATGTTCTACTGTTTTAACTTCACACAGGAAGAAACGTATGTTTCTCCCAGACAAGGAATCTCTTGCTGTATATGTTAATCCTACACCTCTTTGTATGCCAACCCCATGTTGTAAAACCCCCCTTGCCTTTTCTTTTGTTTCTTAACCCCCATGTTGTGAACCCCTGACTCCTCCTGCCACTTCTTTGATGTCTGATAATAAAGGCAAAGAGACAGAGGTAACCAGCGCAGATGGAGCCGAGACTGTGATGGAACAAGCCTCACTTTTCTGGCCCTCTGCCCTCTTTCTGATGGAAGAGTCTAAACTTGTGTTTTTGTTGGTTTTCTTTCCAGAATAAAGGGGTTATTAAACTTAACTCTATCAGCCCTCATTCAGAGTCTCACTTTGTAAATCATGACACATAAGTGATATTCTGATTACTTAAAGGCAACTTAGCATTGTAACAAGAATCTCTCTTTGTGGCTAGAAAGAATAGTTAACAAATTTCAGATAGGCTTTCATAAGTCAACAAGTGTAAAAGATTACTTTAACATATCTGGAGTTTAATGATAGAAACAGGGACTCTTCTGGATTAGGAAACTAACTTGTAAAAATAATAGCTAAATTTTCATGTTATACTGGAAAAATCCCAAATAATATCTGAGAAAATAGGATTTATTTTCCACGTAATAATAAAATACTAGCAGACTCACAAAGGCACTAATTTAAACAAATGTGCATACCCCAGACTTTAATTTTCTTCACCTAAATTTCTCTTCTGCATTCTTCTTGTCCTTATTTGTCTCAATTAATAAATACAGTAATAGCTAATTGCAAAATACTAATGTCTGGTGGGTCTTTAAATCGGCTTCTTTTTTAAATATACCAAGTGTCAGGATTTTTCTTTGATGAACCCAGAAAGCACACCACACACACGGGACTAATTACTGAGAGTTTATTGGCTGATAAATGAGTAGTAGATGATGAGACCAGAGAGGCAGGACTGGATTGGAACACGGGTGTAGATGTGAGCGGGAGCTGAAGGACCAGAGAGAGTTCCTGAGAGCAGGGTTGTTGGAGCACAGAGGAGGCAGGAAATCCAGCAGCTCGCAGAGGCCTACTGAAGTTCAGAGGTGAGAGGAAAATCCAACAGTTAACATAGGCCTTACTTGAAGCTCAGAGGCGGCAGAATAAGCCAGTAGCTGAAGCACAGGTGAGGCAGGGTAATCCAACAGTTTGCAGAGGTTTGAAGCAGAGAGGTGGCAGAATAATCCAGTAACTGAAGCACAGGTGATGCAGGTCAATCCCAGTGACGTGCAGTCAGGGGAGGCAAGTGAGGCCAGGCCTCACTTGTCATCATGGAAAGAAAGAAAATATATAATAACTTAATATAAATTTTGATTCACTCAGTCATTTGTAATAAGTATTTTATTTATCTAATTTCCTCATTTTTGATAATATTTTCTTTAAAATCGCAGACTTTTCGCTATTTTTCATGTAAATCCTTGGTGGCGCTTGATAGCGAAGCCGGTGAGGCCGCAGCGAGCTTGGCCTCCCCTGAGATTGCGCAATCCCATGTTAACTGTGCTGGCTTCTATTCTGTGAATGCATCTTCCTGTCTCTAGATCATAAATTCAATTGTTCAAACAGTTATGAACTGATTTTCCACAATTTAATATATGTGGATTACGAATTTTGTTTTGGTCATCAAACTGTGTGCAGGTAACATGTTTTCGTGCTGCTGCGCGATCATAAAAGGCAAAGAAGTGGTTGTAGGTGAGGCCGGCAGTTCCTTGGCCTCTAGGCAGGGGGTGCTCAAGGGGCACCGCTCGCGATCCTAAAACTGTAAAGTGACAGCAAGTTATGGATGTATTATTAGCGAGTTTTGCTAAACAAGTAAAGCACTAAAAAGACTCTAAACATACAGCCGGAACAGGACTGATCAAGGAAGGCTTTCCTCCCTGCAGTGATCTCCATTGAGACTGAGAGACTTTTAAAACTGAAGAAGATAAAGAGAACTTTTACCGGAAAATTATGATATTTTTGTTCAGAAAGAGCGCCGCATGGACTTAAATTATAAGTAGAGGTAAGACAGCGATACTTATTCATGTTTTGTTTTTGTGATAAAAAGTGCGTAATGTGGGTTATAGTTTTAGAATGTGTTAGAAATGCAGAAATCCATCATAACTCATAAACTGTTACCAGTCAAATGACAAATAATTTAGTTTTATTTTTTTTCATCAATATTTTTTCCATGTCTCTTGGTGAATTTATTTGGCTCATTCAGTCTCCTTAAGCACTTGTAAATCTGACTCTGATGACGTCAGTGCCTCACCAGCTATGAACTCTACCGCACGTCACTGGTCAATCCAACAGCTAGCAGAGGCTTAACTAGACACTCAGAGGTGAGACAGGAAACTCCAGCAACAGACAGAGACTTAACTTAGGCCGTTTCTCAATATGTGTTCTTGAGCGTTCTCGTGTGCTCGTGACACGTCATCAGCCTCAGCCCGAGCACTGTTCCGATTGCCGAGAACGCCAAACCGAGAACGCGCCGAATTCCTCGGATGTTGTTCTCGCCCGCCCTCTTTATCGAGCATGCATCAGAGCAGACTTGTGCGTTCTTCAGACTGACCGCTTTCCCAGAATGCAGCGCGGCAAGATGATAATTTTTAGGCTTTTTAGAAATTAAAAATGTTGTTTTAAAAAAAATTTCAATAAGATTTATTGTGGTGTAGTATATAAATAGTTTTGAATGTTAAAGAAATGCTAAAGAACTGTGTGTCTCATGACGTCACAAGTACGCTTCTGTTCCAATACACCATACGTGCTGCGTGCTCGCGTTCTTGTCAAGTCCGATCTTCCTGTGTTCTCGCCAAGACCGGACTTGACGAGAACGCGAGTCCGTACTCGTGTTCTCGTGAATTGAGAAACGGCCTTAGACACAGAGGTGAGAGGATTCCAGCAGCAAGCAGGGGCTAACCAGGTTGACAGGTGTGGAGAGAGGAGAGTCTGATGACGAACCGGCAGGGAAGAGAAGACTGAGGGAGGCTTATGTAGGGAGGCTGGCAGGTGGAGTGAGTTCTGACTAATTAATGTCCAACAGGTGTGACTGATTGCAGAGGGAGAGATAGGTAAGCTGAGTGAGAGGAGGAGGAGGAACTGAAAACTAACAAAAAAGGCCAGACTAAAACTAAACCATGACACCAAGGACTAGCCCCAAACACTGGGATAATCAGGTTTTCTCAGGCGCAGATCTCAGACAGTTTCAAACCTATTTTCATTAATCCAGGGAAATGACACTCAGTCAGATTACACTCATTCCTTATTATTTTATTTCTGCAATTCCAGTGCTTTGCACCTCACATTTATCTGCATTACAGAGTACAACCAGTTATGTAGGGCTCTTAATACTAGTATTAGTTCTTCCTTATTTGAGCATGTTATTAGCTCAAAATAAATGCTTAATTAGTTAATTACATACCAGAAATCATTTCAACTTTATTTTTATCAGCAGACTACAATCATTATCAATAATGCTTCAGCCCCCCTTCTGCAAGCAAAACAGACATAATTAATATGTTGCTGTTTTCAGTCATCACAACCTTGGCGTAGGGATATGTTTCTTTGATTGTACATCCTTGATTATTTTTGCATGGAAACATGGAAAGATCTCACCTCAACTTGAAAAAGGTTACTGCTGGCTACCTACGCCGCCGTAAGCTCCACTGTGGCAGTTTTAAATGCACTTGAGAACAACATACAGCAACACGACATTTGTTTAGGTGGAGGCGGGCTTGGGGAATTTTTCACAACCTTGTTCTCCGATTGTTCACCCTTGTTCTCATTGGATCTTAGACAATGTTGGGGCGACCAGTTCCAGGTGAATTTGCATGTGAATCTAAGCTCCAATGAGGCCAGCAGGTCTATAAAGCTTGGAACTTCACACTACTCCAGACATTTTGAATTGAGAAATCTTCCTGGATGGAAAGCGAAACGTCTTCAGCTTCAGAATATTAGTCCAGTTGTTGTCAAAACTTTTTTTGATTGATAAACCAGTGAAAGTCATGCAATTTTTTTTCCAACGTGCTATCATTCAAGTTACCCAGCAAGCAAACTCAGGGGGAAGGTGAAATTCAGGCACTTTGACAAGTCCTTACATATCTAGACCCAGAACATCTGAACAGGTGTACATAACCATAGTGCATGAATATAATTGTCAGGATTATTGCCTGTGGACTGTGAACATACATTACCTGAATAATATTTAACCTGTATAGTGTACTCTATGAATGATTTTGTATTGTATTAGTTGTAAATTCGGGTTTCTAGCCATTTTGAGAGTTCTTAAACATATCCAGTTCTTAAACCTTTAATGATCTTAAATTTATTTTTATTATAGATTTAATTTGCTGATATTCTAAGAATGTATTTTTATTAATACCATATTGTATATTTAATTTATCAAATGTGATAAATTCAGTTCCTTCAAATATATGTTCCAGGTATTCAATACCTTTACTCTTCCAGTATAGAAAGTTTATCATATTATTTTTTGTACGATGTCAGAATTATTCCAGATGGGTGTACGGCTGCATGGGATAAGTGATGACTCTGTCATTTTAAGAAACCCCCATCATGCTGTCAGAGAAGAGCTGATGTTGATATTTTTAAAGCATGCATGCCGTTTTATATTTGAGCTAATAAATGGCAAATTAGAAATCTTGATATCATCACATATTTTATGTTCTGTGTCTAGCTCATGGCTCATCTAAGGGATTATGTTTTATCCATTTTCAGATGTATTGTAGCCTATTTGCTAAGAAGTAGTGGTGAAAGTTAGGCAGATCTAGTCCCCCTCTATATTTAGTCTTCTGTTGTGTCGTTAAGATGAAACGGGGGGTTTATCTTTCCAAAGAAATTTAGAGATGGATAAGTAAATAATTCTAGGTAAAACCATAATTTTAATTGAAGCAACCCTTCCCATAAGTGAAATTGATAGCGATTTACATCTGTCTGTGGTTAAGTTTTATTAAATCTGCCAATTTAGATGACACAGTAATACCCAAATATGTAAAACTCCCTGACTGTAGTTGTAAATCTAGGGGGTTCTGTAAAGAGCAGTTAATTGGCAGTACTGTAGATTTTGACCAATTTATAGCGTAACCTGAGACTTTTGAGAAAGATTCTAGTAATCTAATTACTTGAGAGAGAGAGATAGGTGTTTGAGTGCTGGAGAGCAATATATCATCTGCATAAAGACTAATATTATGATCCATTTTCATGCATTTTATACCTTTAACAACAATAGTTTGTCTAATTGTTGCTGCTAATGGTTCAATCAAAATAGCAAACAGTGAGGCTGAAAGCGGGCATCCTTGCCTGGTGCCCCTCTGGAGATTAAAGCTGGGAGATGTTTGGTTATTTGTCCTGACACATGCTAAAATTTTGAACCAATTTATAAAAAAGTTCCAAAACCAAATTTATGTAAAGTAGCAAATAAAAATGTCCAATTAACTCTACCAAATGCTTTTTCTGCATCTAAAGACAATATATTGGATTCAATATTTTTACTATAGGAATAATCTATGAAATTAAGCAATCTGCGTGCATTTGTGGATAACTGCTTTCCTTTAATGAAACCTGTTTGATAAGGGTGTATTATGAGAGGAGTGACTTTATCTAATTTTTTTCTAAGAGCTTTACAGATTATTTTATTATCAACGTTAATAAGGGATATAGTTTAAGCAGGAGATTAATGGTAGCAGAATTCATATTAGCTGGAAATCTGCCATTTTTCTGATTTTCCTGCAACATTAGAATATTCCAGAATTCTTTATAAAACTCAGCGGGAAATCTATCTGGACCCAGAGCCTTTTTATTGGGCATGCTTTTGAGAGCTTCCTGAATTTCAGCTGTTGTCAGCATCAAATCCACGGTCATTGTTTGACTGTTTGATAATGTAGGAAGTATTATTTTATCCAGAAATTGCTTGATGTCATTATCTGATGGGTTTATCTGCGATGTGTAAAAGGATTTGTAGAAATCTCGGAAGGTGTTCTCTATACTTTCAGGATCATATAATGTATTACCAACTGAGTCTATGACTGCAAATATAGTTGTTTTTTCTTTATTTTCAGCTGATTAGATAAGACGTTTCCTGACTTATTGCCATGTTCAAATTTTTCTGGTCAAAGTCTTTGTATTAAACTTTTATTTAGCTGTTCTTTTTATATACATCTCTGCAGGTGTAGATGCAGACTTGGAGGGTGTTATCTTGTTTTCTCCTTTTCCTCTATTAAATTTTTGTCACCTTTTAGTATTTTGTCTCATCTTTTTCCCTTCCTGGGGGCTGGATACCCCTCCCTAACTTCTGTGCCACTGTCGTAGGAGTTAGGGAGGGGTATCCAGGGAGTTCGTCCTTCAATTGGCGGGTTGCTGTTTCGATCCCAAGCTCCAACTGTCTCATTTATTATGTCCTTGGGCAATACACTTCACCCGCATTGCCTTCTGGCGGTGCCCATTGGTGGTGATGTATGTTTATGTTGGCTCGGCTGTGGGCTCGTCAGCTCTTGATTTCTTTGCACTGGTATGTCCTGCCTTAAATCACAATACTGCAATGTGATTGGCCCATTTTTGGTTCGGACACAAGCGACTGAAGCCGGAGCGGTACAACATGGATTCTCGTGTGTTTGTGGACGAACAATTACCACAAGAATTCATCTTACAGGCAAGGTTAGAGGAATCTGGTTCATGCGACAGTTCATGATGTTTGAGAGTGATATGGACTAAGAGAGAACATCACAACTTCCTGAGCTGGGGTTTCTCTGTCAGCCAGTGATCTTCACAGCTCACCCCAAGGCTTGTTGGCAAAGAAAATTTGCCAGAGCTTCCCACATGCAATTTCATGAATTGACATTGATTAATGTACAGAAAACTATGGATATAAAAAAGATTACAGATCACTTTTGCTCTATGTTAGTGGTTGTTTTTCACTTTCAGATTCTCTCTTTGTCATTTCGTTTTTTTAACCTATCAAAAGCAAAACTTAGTATCATAAAAGAGCCAAGATGGGGTCAATCCTCTCGATTCTAGTTGCCCACAAGGCTTAACGTGTCTGTCAGAGCCTGCCAAAGAAAGCTGAAATAAAGCAGTGTTGCCATGACAACAGCTCTGCCACTTTGCAACGTGCATATGTCCTGTGGGGGAGGACGAGGCAACACCTTGCTTGCTGCCATCAGTGACTTTTCTCACCTTGCTATTGTGGAGAAATTATTCCTCTTGAAAATTTTTAATGGATTGATGGTGGTCTTTTCATTAAATTTGCCCTAATGCTTGCAGAAAATATACACTGTTAAACCTTATAGAGTTATACCTTGCTATTTAATGTTTTATCAGATTTCTCATACAGTTTATTGTCCTTCTTTTGGACAGTTGTCAATTTTGCCCATTTGTTTGCTGCTTCAAATGAGTGTGAATAACGAATAAAAAAACAGCCTCTGTCATCATGGCTCCTTGTTATCCTGGTTCGATAGAACAAGAAACAACTGTCTCAACAAGCTTAAAGTACACTCTGGGCTTTTCTCTTTAAGCTAACACACCAATAAGTTTCCAGAAGAAAGAGCTGGGGAAAAAAAACACCTTCCACCTATGTGCTTGGCTGATCTAAGGCTAAGGGTATAGCGTATTTTTTCCTCTAATTGGTCCAACTCCATGCTCAGAGTTTCAGTGGCTTCACTTCTCTTATCAAGAAGCTATCCAGTAGATTTCTGACTTGGGGAGCTGGATCATTGAGAAATATCAAGGGGCACAGTTACATTAAATTCTCTTTTATACCGTTTATTGTGTTATTGACACATTAGAAAGAATGTTAGTTGATACAGAGTAGCAAGCACTAGAGCTCTACTTTAAACACTTAACATGTATGTAAATATCTGGTGGAATGAAACCACAAATACGTGGTATAAAACTTGAATCCAATTTCATTTATAAAGCACTTTAAACACGCACCAAAGTGCTGTACAATATATATATATATATATATATAGATATATATATAGATATACATACAGCAGCATTTTGTACCATCTGCAGACGTCAAATTACAGATCCACTGACACCAAAAAAAAGTGCATTACAGTAATCCAGCCGAGTGGTCACAAAGGTGTGGATTACTGTCTCAAAATGTGCTTTGCTCAGCATGGACTTTATTTTGGCCAACTGCTGAATCTGAAAAAAACTGGATTTGACAACAGCTTTGATCTGGCTGTCGAACGTAAGGCAATTATCCTGTCTGACGTGACAATAGGTTTGGTGTCCAAGAATCTCCACAGCAGTCCTCGCAGGAGCTCTGGCAACAGGAACCCACGCAGTAACTCAGGAGATATCCTCCCAAGCAGCAGCTTTGGGCCTTTTGGAAACCATGGGCCCTAAGATGCTCGGCTTCTCATTGAGGCCCAGGTTGCTGAGGTTGTTGGGTTGACGAACCTCAGCGCTTGCTGGCAGGCCAACCTGAGTATCCTCGTCGACCATCTCAGGGACGAAAACTGAAGTCCGATCCACTTGGACCCCCTCCTCGATGAGATCAAGGACACTGACTGGAGGCAGATCCACCTGGATCTCCTCCTCGACGAGCTCAGGTGCTTGAACTAGAGATGGGTCCACCTTGACCCCCCACCTTCAACAAGCTCAGGTGCGTGGACTGGGGGTGGGTCGAACTGGACCCCCTCCTCGCAGAACATTGGAGTGAAGGCAGGAATCAAGGCGGCAGTTGGACCCTCGGAAACAGGAACAGGACCAGATGCTTCAGCTGGACCCTCAGATACAGGAACAGGGTCCTAGATGTCAGCTGGACCCTTGGATGCAGGAACAGGAACCAAGGTGTCCACCAGACTAGAATAGGCTCTGGGATATCTTCTCTGACATGAACAAGCTCTGAAACATCCTCTCTGACATGAACAGGCTTTGCTAAGTCCTCTTTGATGTGAAAATGCCCTTAATGCTGGATGAAGGTAAAATGCCCTTAATGCAGTCTTATAATCCTCCTCCAGCTTTTTTAACTTATCCTCTAATACAAGAGATTAATGACAAATCAAGGTCGCTCTAAGCCAGGGGTGGCCAACTCCGGTCCTCGAGAGCCGGTGTCCTGAAACTTTTAGAGGTTTCCCTGGCCCCACACAGCTGAATCAAATAGCACAATTAGCTCCTCAGTATGCAGTCAGGTTCTTCAGAGTCCTGCTAATTAACTCATTATTTGACTCAGGTGTGTCAGTCCAGGGACACATCTAAAGGTTGCAGGACACCGGCTCTCGAGGACCGGAGTTGGCCACCCCTGCTCTAAGCCTCTTGAACATAGGCACAAAATTAACTCCCTGCTTGGTTTGGCCTCAAGACTAGGGGGGAGTTTGGTTAGATTTTAATTTTTTCTTTGGTAGTTAGAGGGGACGGGGCTGCTGTGTCGTTGTGGCTGTGTTGGGGTTCCGTCGGTTCAGGGAGAGGTTGTCACGGGAGTGAGAATATTATATGGGTGATCCACTCAGGCAGGTTGTGGTTCCTGCTAAGTTTCGCAATGAGGTGTTAGTAACCTCCCATGATCGGTTGGGGCATCTGGGGGTCCGCAAGACTTATAACTACATTTTGCGTTACTTTTTCTGGCCTCGGTTAAAAAGGGATGTGTCTGAATATATCAGAACCGAACATACATGTCAGATAGCAAGAAAGCCTAACCAGAGTATTAAACCGGTTCCTTTGTATCCCATTCTCGCAATTATGCAACCATTTGAACATCTCATTATTGATTGTGTTGGTCCTTTGCCCTATTCTAAGTCTGGGAGTAACTACTTGCTGACAATAATGTGTCAGACCACAAGATATCCGGCTGCTTATCCACTTCGTACTATTACTGCTAGGTTTGTGGTGAAGGCTCTGACTCAGTTTATTTCTACTTTTGGCATTCCAAAGGTGATCCAATCTGATCAAGGTTCAAACTTTTCTTCTCACTTGTTTGCTCAGGTCTTGAAAGCGTTGCATGTGAAACATAACCAGGCTTCTGCATATCATGCTCAGAGTCAAGGTGTTCTGGTGCAATTTCACCAGACCTTGAAATCCTTGCCACCTAGCTAGCTGGGTGGAGTTAAACCAGGAATGGGAGGATGGCTTACCGTGGCTTTTGTTGGCTGCTCGGGAGGTGGTGCAGGAGAGCATTGGATTTAGTCCAAATGAGCTTGTTTTTAGACAAGGTGCGTGGGCTGCTTAAGTTATTGTATGATGCAGTGGGGCAGTCACAACCCCCAAGCAATTTACTAGACTATGTCAATGGCTTTAGGCATCGGTTGTCTGTGGGGGGAAGAGATGGCTAGGGAGAAGCTAACCTCTTCCCAGGAAAAAATGAAGCGTCTTTATGACCGTAAAGTGGAGCAACGGTGTTTTAGTCCTGGTGATCAGGTACTTGCCTTATTACCAACTGTTAGTTCTCCCTTTCAAGCTAAATTTACAGGCCCATTTACAATCCTAAACCAGTTGTCAGACCAAAATTATCTGCTGCCAACCCTCGGGCGTAGGAAATCAACACAGCTTTGCCATGCACATTTATTAAAACCTTATTATACTTGGGAGTTGCAGGATTCTGACCCACTAGGTGAGGAGAGGCAGACTGAAAAAGCTGTTTCGGTAGCTACTGCCGTGGGTAGTTTGGGCTTTTTGTCTGTGCTGGAAAATGATGGAGTAGTTCCATTTAATGAGGGTTTATTGACTGGTAGGCTGAAAGATTCTGATACTCTGAGGAATCTGGACTCTGTGTTTGGACATTTGTCTCAGGAGGAAGGCGCAGAGTTGACTACTCTGATTAATACGTGTCCCTGTTTGTCTGGTGATGTGCCAAGCTGAACACACCTGATCGAACATGATATTGATGTAGGTGAGGCGCAGTCAATCCGGCAGCATTTTTATCGGATACCTGAAGAAAAGCAGAAAGTGATGGACGGGGAGATTCAGTACATGTTGGACAATGGTGTTGCCAAACCCTCTGCATCTAGTTGGGCATCGCCTTATTAGTTGGTGGAGAAGTCTGACAACAGTTTTAGGTTTTGTACGGATCATAATCCATTAACATTCTTGCATTCATTGCTGTGCCCAAATCGCAGATTGATGCGTTAGGTGTTGTTCTTGCAGTTCTATTGTCTGGATATCCGCCAAATTAAGGGCTCAGATAATGTTGTCGCTGATGCTTTATCCAGAGCACCATATTCCTAGCTTCAAAGTTGTTGGAGTAATTGTAGTGGTGTATATTTGGAGTTTTAGTGAGAACTCCATTTTTATTGGTGGGGGTGTGACGACCCCCTCAGTCCACTAGGTGTCTCTGCCCTTTTCTTTCTTTCTTTTTCTTTCAGGAAGTAGTTGGACGGCTGGGTTGCCTAATTGCACACACCGGGCTGCCGTTAAAAGGCTGGTTTTCAGCCAGTTTCTTCCTGCTTGGTTTGGCCTCCAGATGGGATCTGGTGGGAGCAGGCAGCAGCACTTGTGCACTCATTCATTGGACATGCTGTGGTCGCTACTCATGGGTTTTTCTAAATAAATGTTTTTGACATAGATCTGCTCGTCTGCCTCCTGTTTTTGTCATAGCCTTTGAGCTGGGTGTGACAGAGTGAAAAGATGCCTGAGGAATGGAGAAGAGTACTGGAACCAAGAGAACCAACAGAATATGTGCAAGTTGTGGCAACTACAGATGAATAAAGTTGATGAGTCATACAATAAAGTTATAGAAAAGAGTAGTGGAAGCTAGATTGAGGTCAGAAATGAGCATCTGTGAGCAGTTTCATGTCAAGTATGGTTTGATGTCAAGAAAGAGTACTATAGATGCAGTATTTTTTAGGTTGTTGATGGAGAAGTTCATGGTGTCACAAAAGATCTACAGAAAGCATATGACAGAGTGCTGAAAGATGAGCTGTGATATTGTATGAGGAAGTATGGAATAACAGAAGAATGAGTGGTCCAAAACATATATAAGAGCTGTAGTACAGGGCTGATGTGTACTGTAGCTGTGACAGAGAAGTACAATGTTGAATTAGGAACATATCAAGGATTAGGTCTGAGCTCTGTCTTGCTGTTGCTTGCTGTTGCTCCGTCTGGCTATTGCTGTGGGGATGGACAGGTTGACAGGTGAGGTTAGACAGGAATCTCAATGGATGATGTTTGCAGATGCCATTGTGATTTGCATTGAGAGCAGAGAACAGGGGAAGGAAAGTTTGCTCTGGAAAGGAGTAAAGGTTAGCTGTTACAAAGACAGAATATGTGCGTTAATGAGCAGGATCCAAGTGGAGCCATGATGTTACACGGAATACAGATAAAGTAGGTGGAGGATTTTAAGTACTTTGGGTCAACAGTCCAGAGCAATGGTGTGCGTGGAAAAGAGGTGAAGAAACTGTCAGATTTTTAGCTTTGAACTAAAACCCCACTCACCACCTCCCTCCTATTTCTGGGTTAAAGCTCACACTAGCTGGGGTTCTAAAGACCTCTGAACCTAACGAGTATTACCCTGTTTAGAATTCCTGTGAGACCTTTTCAGCTAGATGAGTAGGATACGACTGACCAGCTAACCACCTCCGTCCTAGGGCCACACCCTTCTGCCGTGGACAGGTCAGGCAACTTAGTAGCCCGAAGCCACCTGTACCCCATCCATCGCCCTAGTTAACGGTGGCTCCTACTCCTATAAATCAGCACTTGTTACACGATCAGTATTTTTTAAAGACTCAAAAGTCCCTAAGGGTGTTGTTTTAAAGTTTGGGCTATAGGCAACCTTTTAAGACCTCCAAAATATTTCTAGAACCATGCACCATGACTATTTTACAATCATAGAAGAACTCAGAAAAATGTTGACTCAATAAGAGAATGTCCACAACTTCTAACAAAATTTTATATGCTTCTTTAATTAGTATGCTTTAGCAGGGAATTAGAAACAGCATTAAGCAATTTAACAGATTACAAATTAATATTTAATCAACATCCTATCTCTTATCTAAGGCTGCTTACTAATACGTTCAGGTGAGGATTTTAACTTTAGAGGAGCAAACTGACCCGAACCTCAGATGGAAACTTATGGTGGCTTTGATTGCTGGATAAGGAGTTGTTCAGCCGAACAACGTGCCTTCTCTTGATGGCAAACCCGATGTCCCGTTGATGCCCCACTCACAAAGACTCACGCCTTGACTCTCTGCCTTGAGGTCTGTGCAGGGGTGCGTCTCTTCTGGTCACAAAGTTGGTTCAATCTTCAGAACTGACATCTCATGGGTGCAACTCGCATCTTCTTGACATCTAGGATCTTCTCATCAACCAGGTCAAAACCACAGCAGTTCTTCTTGACAGGATTTGCAGATCGTTGGCCCCGAATTGTGGAAAAACACGAAAAATAGATAATCTGACTCAGTCTCGGCGGTTCTCAGAGACAGGGGCACCGTGTTCTTCCTTTGGCTCCACGATCGTCCTTCCGTCTTGGGTCTTCTTCTCTTCTGCTCCGCGCTGCATGTCTTCTGAGATGAGAATCTGAGCCACGAGTACCCAAATCACCTTTCTTTTATGTGCTGAGAGAGCCGTTGGGAGGTTGCAAACCTCAACCCCCCCTCCCTCCACCAAACACTTGCACCCAGTCCCTTATCACCTCATAACCTTTTCACCCTATGCAGATCTCTGGCCGAGTCAAAAGTTCTCGCTCCTCTTTCTCCGACCCCAGGCAGCAGGTCATTGAACCAAACCGTCCGGTTCCACTTCCTCTTCTCTTCTCTGCAGATTTACTGTAGCCAGCAGCTGCAGTCTCCTTCCAAGCGTTACTTCCTCTTTCCACAAACCTATTTTCTCCTTAGCCTGTCTGACACTTGGACTGCACTAAAATAATCATCATTTCACTCATTTAATACATGAATGCTTGATCTTTTTAAGAAAGAAAAACAATCAGTCAAAACATGCAATTCAATAAAGAGAAAACAATCAATTTAAACACACAATTAAAGAGCTCTTTATGTTATCTTTTTTACATGATACATTTAATGTCCAAATCATACCTTAATTTGCGAATGATAGAGAATATGGTTGAGCTCACCACACCACCGATTTTAGAGGTATTTTGACAAAACATATCCAAGTACTTTGGAATGGATGGACAAAAATATATGCCGTGTTCTGTGATAAAACATTATCAATGAGAATGAAAGGAAAAATATACAAGATTGTGGTGAGACCAGTGATGTTGTATGGTTTAGAGATAGTAGTACTGCGGAAGAGACAGGAGGCAGAGCCAGAGGTAGCAGAGATAAAGATGTTCAGGTTCTCTTTGGGAGTGACATTGATATATAGAATCAAGAATAATCATAAAGTCAGAAAGGCCAACCTGAGGTGGTTTGGGCATGTACAGAGGAGGGATGGACAGTACATTGGTAGAAGAATACTGAAGCTGGAACTTCCAGGTAGATGTTCTATAGGAAAAGGAGATCTATGTATGGAGTGAAAGAGGACATGAAGGTAGTTGGTGTGAAAGAAGAAGATACAGAATATAGAATTTGATGGAGACTGATTACTTGCTGTGGCCACCCATGAAAGGGAAAAGCCAAACGAAGACTAAGCTTTTTGATGGCTAGTTTAACATGAAATTGTTAAACTTTACCATCTAATGTAAAACAGATTACTAGATCAATGTGTGCTTCTGTGCTTTTTGTCTGTCTTGTTGTGTCTCTGCTCTGTCTTCTGTAACCCCCAGTCGGTCGAGGCAGATGACCGTTCACACTGAGCCCGGTTCTGCTAGAGGTTTTTCCTTCCCGCTAACGGGTGTTTTTTCTTTCCACTGTCGCTTCATGCTTGCTCAGTATGAGGGATTGCAGCAAAGCCATTTACAATGCAGTCGACTCTCCCTGTAGCTCTACGCTTCTCCAGGAGTGAATGCTGCTTGTCGGGACTTTGATGCAATCAACTGGTTTTCTTATATAGGAACATTTTTGACCAATCTGTATAATCTGACCCAATCTGTATAATATGATTGAACTTAACTTTGTAAAGTGCCTTGAGATGACATGTTTCATGAATTGGCGCTATATAAATAAAATTGAATTGAATTGAATTGAAATTGTACATATATTTCCCACTCAAATGCAGTTGTATATATTTTAGATCAGAATGCTTCCTGACAAAAATCTAATATGCAGAAACCTTTTATGAAAACAAACAAAAAAATAGCAATCCATTAAGCATATTTTAGATACAACAATGATGTATAATAAGAGGCAGCCAACTATGACAGTAGCTGGTCAGTGTGCATACTGAGCAGCTCTCTAATGAAATGTCCATCTGCAAGTTTTATTATGGAGCTATTTGACTGATACAAATGACAGCATGTGGACATCCACTGACCTGAACTGATTCTATCTCCCTGTTATCAGTCTCATTGGTGTATTCCTGGGTGAAGGACACGGTAAAAGACTGCAGACAGTCATTGATCTGATGCCTTTGACTTGAAAATGCAATTAGGGCTTGGCCAAGACTTCATTGGTGGTTATCTCTCGGCACATTTAGATGTCTAAATCTGGATACACACAGTAATGATTATTTCCTAATTACTCAGGCTTGATTCCTTGGACTTCATGGTTGTACAAGTGCAATATAATATGGATTTTCTTGTATAAACAATTAAATATTTATCATTATTTTTATTTCTCAAGTCACATATTTTTCTCAATTTAACTAGAATGAAAACTCCCTTATGGTTAAACTGGGAATGCCTGCTTCACATTAAAGAACAAAAATAGTATGGTAAATCAGTAATGCTCCTGACCAAAACATCACACCCTTTATAATGCACCCTTTCTGTTTCAAACTTATTTGTGAAGAAGAAACAAATTTTCAAATGTTAAACTATTAACTTTCATATTATCAATGCAAGCAATTATTCTGAATCCTCTGTCTGTAGAACTGTACAATGATATTCAAACTGATGTTAGGTAATAGAGAGGCTATAATATGCCTTGTGGCAAAGATTTTTCCTCTGAAAAATGTATGCTGAAATATTTCCACATAACTTTACTATGTTACATCTTGAGATGTAAGAAAAATATTATATCAATAGTATATATTATGTATCAAAGAATTAATTTAAAAATGTATTTGAAAATATCGTTTGGCTCATCAAAATTGGAGGGAAAATGTAATGGTGAATGTTTGAAACAACAATGTCTGGATCTTAATGCAATTTTTAGTTTTCACACTTTTTACAAAATCATTGTAAGCCAATTTTTTTTCAATTTAGTTTAGACAAACAAATCTAAAAAACACAACTGACCTCTATTTACTGAGAACAGGGCAATGATAAAATATAAAGCACAAGAGCACATAAAAGTAAAGAGTAAGACTTATCTGAAAAAAAGTACAAGTAAGGTGCTTGAATTTAGATACAGTTTCACTTCTATACAGAAAACCCCAATTATTATCTTCAGTTGTTCCTTTATACATTACTTATTAAATAATACTGTATATTCTTCAGTGATGGTATCAAGGCGTTGGCTGTTTGTACCTGTAATACTTTATCAGTTGGTTTTGCTGTTCTTTTTATATCTCTCTTTGCAGGTGAAGAAGCACTCAGAGGATGTTGTATTGCTCTCTCTCCCTTTTCTCTCCTCTTTCTCTTTCACCTTTTCACTGTTGTGGCATTTTGTCTAATCTGTTTCTCTCCTTTATTTCCTCTTCTACCTTCCTGTTTCAGTGTCCATTTAACATGAAATAGTCCCAGCAAAAAATTCTAATAAAGGTTGCATATATAAATCAAGTGGAGCACTATGGCGAAAGCAGTAAGGCTCCACTTGTGAAAGTAAAATCTGTTGGGGTCTTGTTGCCATTAAGACAACAATTCTTATTTCCACATTGCCAGACAGGAGACACAGAAAAGTACAAGGAAAAAATACATTCTTGCACCATAAATGCATTCATCCACTAAATGTTTTCTTTTCTTTTCAATTTTATGACTGTATGTTAACCTGTATCGCATATTTTATTTCTCCTGTCAAAATACCTCTAAAATCGGTGGTGTGGTGAGCTCAACCATATTCTCTATCATTCACAAATTAAGGTAGGATTTGGACATTAAATGTATCATGTAAAAAAGATAACATAAAGAGCTCTTTAATTGTGTGTTTAAATTGATTGTTTTCTCTTTATTGAATTGCATGTTTTGACTGATTGTTTTTCTTTCTTAAAAAGATCAAGCATTCATGTATTAAATGAGTGAAATGATGATTATTTTAGTGCAGTCCAAGTGTCAGACAGGCTAAGGAGAAAATAGGTTTGTGGAAAGAGGAAGTAACGCTTGGAAGGAGACTGCAGCTGCTGGCTACAGTAAATCTGCCGAGAAGAGAAGAGGAAGTGGAACCGGACGGTTTGGTTCGATGACCTGCTGCCTGGGGTCGGAGAAAGAGGAGCGAGAACTTTTGACTCGGCCAGAGATCTGCATAGGGTGAAAAGGTTATGAGGTGATAAGGGACTGGGTGCAAGTGTTTGGTGGAGGGAGGGGGGGTTGAGGTTTGCAACCTTCCAACGGCTCTCTCAGCACATAAAAGAAAGGTGATTTGGGTACTCGTGGCTCAGATTCTCATCTCAGAAGACATGCAGCGCGGAGCAGAAGAGAAGAAGACCCAAGACGGAAGGACGATTGTGGAGCCAAAGGAAGAACACGGTGCCCCTGTCTCTGAGAACCGCCGAGACTGAGTCAGATTATCTATTTTTCGTGTTTTTCCACAATTCGGGGCCAACGATCTGCAAATCCTGTCAAGAAGAACTGCTGTGGTTTTGACCTGGTTGATGAGAAGATCCTAGATGTCCAGAAGATGCGAGTTGCCCCCATGAGATGTCAGCTCTGCAGTTAGACCAACCTCTCAAGCCAAGGAGACGCACCTCAGGCACGGACATCAAGGCAGAGACTCAAGGCGTGAGTCTTTGTGAATGGGGCATCAACGGGACATCGGGTTTGCCATCAAGAGAAGGCACGTTGTTCGGCTGAACAACTCCTTATCCAGCAATCAAAGCCACCATAAGTTTCCATCTGAGGTTCGGGTCAGTTTGCTCCTCTAAAGTTAAAATCCTCACCTGAACGCATTAGTAAGCAGCCTTAGATAAGAGATAGGATGTTGATTAAATATTAATTTGTAATCTGTTAAATTGCTTAATGCTGTTTCTAATTCCCTGCTAAAGCATACTAATTAAAGAAGCATATAAAATTTTGTTAGAAGTTGTGGACATTCTCTTATTGAGTCAACATTTTTCTGAGTTCTTCTATGATTGTAAAATAGTCATGGTGCATGGTTCTAGAAATATTTTGGAGGTCTTAAAAGGTTGCCTGTAGCCCAAACTTTAAAACAACACCCTTAGGGACTTTTGAGTCTTTAAAAAATACTGATCGTGTAACAAGTGCTGATTTATAGGAGTAGGAGCCACCGTTAACTAGGGCGATGGATGGGGTAGAGGTGACTTCGGGCTACTAAGTTGCCTGACCTGTCCACGGCAGAAGGGTGTGGCCCTAGGACGGAGGTGGTTAGCTGGTCAGTCGTATCCTACTCATCTAGCTGAAAAAGGTCTCACATGAATTCTAAACAGGGTAATACTCGTTAGGTTCAGAGGTCTTTAGAACCCCAGCTAGTGTGAGCTTTAACCCAGAAATAGGAGGGAGGTGGTGAGTGGGGTTTTAGCTCAAAGCCAAAAATCTGACACTCTGCTGCCATAATATTTAAAAGGTGGCAATAATTATATCACTAATATTTAATCTCAAAATTATGTCAGCAGATTCATGGTGCTTCATCCTCAATGTTAAATTCATAAAAAACTAAAATGAATACTGTAATGGACAAAATTGTTGGAACCTTTCAGGTATGCGGTTTGTGCAGTAAAGGAGTAGTGTTGTTCCTACCTTTCTCAAGCAGGGTGTAACAGATGGAAAACGCCTGTGGCTGGCATCCATCTACACCCAATCGGGAGCAGCATTTAAGGCGACTGGAGACGGATGGAAGGCTTCAGCTTATTAGCTCAAATGAGCAGTACCTGACCAAATCCTTGCTCGTAGTTTGTTCCATGGTTCTAAATTTCCTTTGACTAATTCCTCTGTTCCTCTCTCAGGTTAGCCCAAGCTCCAGTCTGGTAACACCAAGAACTCTCCATGAAGAGATCACTCAGTCCTCTGGCAGTTCTGAGTCCCAAGAGTCTTCCTGACTCTTGGGACCCCTCCGATTCCGCTGTGGTCCCCAGGCTTTGATCTCCAGGCCAGTCCACCCTCCATCATGGAAGGACCGAGTCCCAAGTCACACCTCTACTCAGAACCAGCATCTGCTACTTGTTTCTCACCCCCACCCCTCCCCCACAATCCCCATCTTCCCTACCTTCAATAAACTGTCACGAACCAGAGACAGAGGGACCCAGTATTCAACCAGACAAGCAGAGGTTAGGTTAAAGAAGGTTTATTTTTCCAAAAACAGATGTGAGCAGAACCCAATACAGGCAGGCAAAAATGAAGGGCAGGACAAAAACAAAGTTTGTGGTAAACAACAGTCCAAGGCAACAAAGCAGGCAATCAGATAAGGGAGGAAAAACACAGTACAGGGAATGCTGGCAAAACTCACCCATGGACATGGCAGAAACAAACAATGATGTGGCCGATTGCAGGGGGCAGAGACAGATATAAGGGGAGTGAGCAGGTGAACAGAGTGAAACTAATTACAAGAATGGGTGGAGCTGATCAGGGGAGACAAAATGGCTGCAACTAAACTGAAGCTGATTGGATGGTAACTGGTGAAGGGGAGTGAGAGCAAGACAAAAGAATGCTGGCAGGTGAACTGAATAAAGGCTGGTGACAGAAGTGATCAGAGCAGGCCAGAAGAAAAGTACAAAATCAAACCACATTAAAGGAGAAGTCCGGTCAAAATCAGAATTCAAACTGCTGAAAGTACTTTAAATATAAAACTACTACATACTGTGCAAAAAATTATAAGTTTTTTTAATTAATAATAATTCTCATTTAATCATGTTTATGTGGAGGAATCCATCTTGGTCAAGAATAGTACTGTCACCTCCCATTTTTTTACGTCACTCGGCGGACCCGCTGTTGAGCAAGTTTCAACGCTCTGTTTGTCACGGCGCACTATTTTCCAAGATCAAACTCAGTCGGGTCCTACAGTATATATCTATACACGCGTGTGTGTGTGTGTGTGTGTGCGCGCTCCGCGCAGCACGGCTTTGCATCTAACAGACGGGGTTTCAGTTTCAGTTTGCAGCAGAGCGCGCGCACACACACACAGACACACAGCGGAGGAGAGATCGCTGAAGTGACTTAAGTTAGCTGATTATTATAGTATAAGTATTAAAATATAAGAGCATTCCAGCACATGCTGGGCTGATCACGGCTTTGCACCGGCGCTGCAGCTGAGCGCGCACACACACACACACACAGCGGAGGAGAGATCGCTGAAGTGACTGTGTTGAAATAAGCAATGTTTTTTCCTCTTTTACCAGTTGTGTTGGAACATCCGATGGCCATGCACGTGGGCATTGTTGCTTCAGCAATAGCTCTTGGGAATGTCAGCAGTGAAGTCCTCTGGAAATCCGAAATAATTATTGATGATCGCAGCTGTGTAGAACGGCTCCTATTGACTTTGCATGGAAAGCGGAGAGAAATGCTGTCGCCGCTTCCGCTCTTCCACGTCGCAGGATGTGATGTCAAACGCCCCTTACTGCCCATATTTGGGCAGTCATGTCAGCCCCCATACACAGTGATTCAGACGACAATTTATGTTTTTATTTTCTTATTGATTAAAGATAAGTTCATTAAATAACCACAAATGTATTAGTTTTAGTTATAGCTAATGATACCCTGATTTTTCCTTGTTGACCGGACTTCCCCTTTAAAACCCAAACTATTCCATTAACCAAAACTAGTACAGAATTGATTACATAAAAGAATCACTAAACCAAAACAGAACTTAAACTAATCCAGAACCAAAATCACCATAAAGACCAAACAGAACATAAGCAAATAATAAAAACCCCAAATCATGACAGAGCCCCTCCCTCAAGGACGGATTCCAGACGTCCTCAGAACCAAAAACAGACTAAACCGGGTGGGTGGAGGGAGGTACAGGATGGAGGGACAGAAACAGGAGCCCAGAACAAACTCCAAATAAACTAAAGGTGAACTCCAAGGTCAAGGTACCTCAGTATGAGATCACACCATCCATCATTATTTGAGCCAAAGTGGACTTCATGGGAGACACCACTGTTGAAAGCAAATCATAAAAAAGCAAGACTGGAATTTGCCAGAATGCCTATGGGAGAATGTGATTTGGACAGATGAGACAAAACTGGAGCTTTTTGACAAGGCACATCAGCTCCATGTTCAAAGACACAAAAATAGGTACACCTCGAAAAGAACACTGTCCCTACTGTGAAACATGGAGGAGGCTTGGTTATTATCTGGGGCTACTTTGCTGCATCTGGCACTGGGTGTTTCAAATCTTTGGAGGGTTCAATGAAATCACAAGACCACCAAGGCATTCTGGAGAAAAATGTGCTGCTTAGGGTCAAAACGCTTGGTGTCAGTTGTAGGTCATGAGTCTTCCAACAGGATAATGTCCCAAAACACACAGCTAACAGCACCCAAGAATGGCTATAAGACTATTCTGAAGTGGCCTTCAATAAACCCTGATCTAAACCCTATTGAACATCTATAGGAGCTGAAACACCGTCTGGAGAAGGCACCCTTCAAACCTGAGACAACTGCAGCAGTTTGCTCATGAGGAGGTACAGAGATCTCGTTTACAGTTACATAAATTGTTAGACTGCAGCGATTGCCTCAAAAGCTTGCACAACAAAATATTAAGTTACAGGTTTCATTAGTTTATTTTTTATATTATATTTAATTTATTATTACTCTTGTCAATTTCAAGTTATTCCAGTTACCATTGTGGGGTTTTCTTTTAACAGAGGGGTACCAACAATGTTGTCTATGAGTGTATAAATAAACTGAATTTAATTTAATGTAATAAAATATAAACAGGACATTTTATGCAAAAAGATATGAAAACACTCTCAGAGAAAGTTTTTTCCTTCTATCACTTCCCATTGGGTGAGTACACAGTTCTAAAAACTTGAACAACACATATTTACATTGGTTCTCAGACCACCAATTGATGTGTTCTCAGGGTTTCTGTACTGTAGATGAAGATGAGCTTTGCTCTACACAACCATTTAGAACAAGTGTGTCCAAAGTGTGGACACTCCATCCCACCTTATAAACATTTGGTCTGGTTTCCAACCAAAATTTAAGAATGGGAGAACTTCCTACCGCCATGCTGAAAGCTAAGATTTTTCTTGATCTGAGACCTTTCAAAAAGTTAGACCTCTACTTCAAAGCTAAAGACCTGGATTCCATCAATGGAAAAAGTTTAAAATATGTATCTACTATGTCCCTATAATTTAGTTAGAAATCCCCTTTTTACTAAAATAAAAATACAATAGACATTTGACTAACAAAATGTCTTCAGTATTTCAGTTTATGGATTGCAATAAAAACAAAACAACCACAGGTAATTTTTGTGCATGTGGACACAGAGCAGCACAATTATGTACAATGCAACTTTTGATTGTTCCAAAATTGCTGAGCTCTAGTCATGCTGTTATTAGAATGTTTTTCCTCAGCCAGAGTGCAGCTTGGACTGGTGTAGGAGGAAAAGTTTTCTCCTGTGACAGAAAAACTGAGCTGCTTGGCTAGATAAATTCCTCCAGCTCAATTTATTAAGGTGGTCTGACACAGTTACAACAATATTTATTAAATCAGAGCAAAATAAAATAATAAAGACAAAATTATTTGTACTAGTGTAAGGTTGTTGAGGAACCAATGTAGAGCAGGATTGACAAGGAAAAATAATGAATGTTTTTTAATGAATAACTGAAACTTACAAAACATGAGCAAACCCAGGAGAATGGAAGAAACCAACAAGAGAATCCACTTATCGAGAAACAGAAACCAGGAACTTAAATACTACAGTAATCAACTACAACAAAAGCAGTTGAGAATAATCAACAAAACATTGTAGTGCACCTGGGGGAAGAATCAAGGCGGGGAACTTTGGATCATGACAATAAACCATAACACCACAAAATAGCAATAGAAATACAAAAAGAAATCTGTGCATTTTAAAACATTACTTTTCCTCTCCTAACAAGGAGTCAGATAGATTTTCTCACAATGTTTTAAATTAAAGGTTATGCAGATTTTGTTTATTTTTGTCATTAGCTGCATTTTCCAGTCTTCCTGTTATATTTCTGATCTGATTAATATCTCTGGATATAAATTGGATCCATCTGTCTTTCTTTATAAAAATGAATTTAAAGAAATTGATTTGTACCTAAACTCCCACAGCATGTCAGAGAGTATGTGATTAAATGGTGACTATGAAGACAATTTTGATATTATGATTATAACTATGTGCTTTAATTATGAGAACGAGGAGCCAAAGAAAAGTAAGGTTTAAAAATCTAGCAATAGGGGGAACACATTAACAAAATCCTGAAATAAGTACTCAGATAATTACACAGTTAATCGTCTACCTAACAATGGTATTGTCATGGTTTTGAGGTGTTTGGCCCACATGCAGACTAAGACGGACTACAGAAACAGTCTTAAGATGTTTATTAAAGGCTCTACGAGGGTTTGCACCAGTGGCGTATTTAGGCCATTTTTAGGGGTGCTCAAGCACCCCTAAATCTTAGCTCAACACCCCTAAAAAATTACTGATTCAGAGTATTTCTGCATGTCAGTTCGGCTCTGCCAGACGTGCGTACATGCACAGGTTCGCCCGGAGCGCCTCAGTTTGAAGCGCTCGGCGTTCCCACTGTCATTTGAACGCTGCTGTGCGCAGCTCCACTGCCTGCTTTTTGTTTCCTGTCCCTTTAACTCTGCAGCGCACGTGACTGTGCTGTGTGCTGTTTAATTCCACTCTCATTGGTTTTGCTGCCTTAAATTCCGCCTTCCCTCTTCCTGATTGGCTGTTTTCTATTGCGTGTGTGTGCGTGCATATTTGTGTGTGCTTGGAGCGCGAGATTTAAGTTTTGAGTCATACTGGGATACTGCCGTTACCACAGTTAATACTAGGCTACAAAACTGGTCCCAGTTAAGAAACTAAATATTATCTGCACTAAAATAGGTGAAAGCTGCTGAGTGCAGTTCTGAACAGAAGCAGGAGAGAGTTTTGATTTGTTGAACTGAAGAAATGTAAGTAACTAACGTTAGCATCTCAAAATAGCAATAATTCATTCTGAAGTATAATACATTTTATCAACAAAAACCTAATCTCTTTTATAAAACTAAATATTCTATGCCAGGCAGGAGTACTGAAGACTGCTGGAAAGATGGAAAAGCAAAGACTGTAGGCTACTAAAAATTCAGATTCTTAGCCACAGCCGACTGAAAAAGAAAAGGTGAGGGTTTCCCTTTTACCAATATTTTGTTGCTATTATTGCTTTAATTTTTTTTCGACCCTTCGAGGCAGTTCAGGTATAAATAGCAGGTGTAATTTCTTTTACATAATATTCAGTATAAGAACACTAGATGTCGCCTAAACAACTATTTTTTGTTTAGACTTTTGCTTATTTATAATAGCATGATTAGGATTCCATAAAATAGTGCTATTTATTTGACTTTCTACTTCTAGAATTAAGATAAAAGACAAATAAAACAGAGGAACACTATTTACATTGGTTTTATTGTACATAGATTTCCACACTGTCCATTAGTAAATTAGTACAAATCAGGGGCGGAGCTAGACATTCTCATCATCAGGGGCTTAGCCCACAACATATTTCATCATTACGAGGGTAATTTGGTACACCAGAAAAGTAAGAAATTATTCAACCTGTTGATGTGGTCGCAAAATTAATTTAATATAGGCCTTTACATATCTTAAAGTTTAATCTGCTGTTCTTTAATAGTCATACTGGTATATACCTATAGTATATTAATATGTTCTCATTTCAATGATGAAATGGACAACCACTCATATAAGAACTCAGTCTTGGTGTAACCAATCTTACTCAAAGTACAGTATTGGATCCTCCATGCCACTTATGTATAAAGGTTTACTGCACATTTAAACATTGACAACTCACTATTGTTAGGGAAATAATTAGTTGTCTGAGAAGATGTAGGTAAGGAGAAGCTGTTATCTACACTTTAGATATATGATGTAAGAAATGTGTTTGGAATGTTAAGATAAATTACATGAAATGGGCTAAAGAGAGTAACTACAGCCCAGTTGTACATTTGTTGAAATTTTAATTTAATACTTGAAATGCTTTTAGTATCAGTTACAGTTCTTCTGCCAGTGCAGAGTAAATACAATACATTTATTTGCAGTCACTTGAATGTATAATCTTGCTGTGTTTTATGATGCACACAGAGTATCTTAGATAAAAAAATAAGGGTGGGGTTTATCTCTGCGCATTTCTATATCTTCAAAAGAAAATACAGGAGAAATCTAGACAACAGACATATTTTGACTATATTTGGTTTAATAGGCACATAATCACCGTCTGTTGCTGGTAGTTCAAATGGAAAAAAGTCCCAATTCGACAGTCACCAGATCCGGTGGTGCTTTAAACATTAACAAACAGCATCTAGTGTGTGTCGTGGTTATAAAATTTGTATAAATGTAGCAAGAAATACTGCTTTTCTCTTTAGACAGACGAAACGCACCCTGACGCTCAAGTCAAGCATCAAAAAATAGGAGCATGCATATTGCGTAGGACCAATGACGTCAGACCAGGGAAGGTTTGTTTGTAGGTGTCCCTACCAAAGTTCAAATCAAACCTATGTCCTTGCATCTTTGTTTCACAATCAGACCATGATGGGACCACAGATATTTTTAGTTGCTAAAAAAAAGCAGAGCACAGCTATTCTTGCTATTTGGATCTGTTCGAATAGAAATAGATCCAAATATTTTACATCTGCACATGTGGCATCTGTGTCTGAAGCGCTTCAGCTGTTCTAATGAATTGTTTCTAAACATGAGCTCAGTAGATGCAGTCGTGGATTCAGAATGCGTGTCTGAAAAGTTAAATCTGAACAGTATGTTTTTTTCCTAATAAGGAAACTATTTCTCTTAATCTGAGTTTTAAAAAAAGGGATTTATTAACTTATTAGCAATTAGCTTGACAGAAGACATGGACTGGTCATGAGACCGCCATAATATTTGGCAGGCTTATGTCTTATATGAGACTGCATATCTAATGGCATCATATATATATATATATATATATATATATATATATATATATAAATAAATGCTTCTCCACAACTGGGTATATATCCAAACTGCTAAATTTGTCTCTCCTGTAAGCAAAGCAATACGACAATAAGGAAAGTGTAGTAGTATCAGCCCTTTTTTTCAATCAGCTGACAAACTGTGCAGCAAAAGGTTTTTGTGGGCTACCATGTTTTGCTCTGTTAAGCCAGAGAAAATTAAATTTCAAGAAAGCTAAGTTAGTTTTTTGTCTTTAGGGACATTATTGCTCACTTTTATCAATATAGCTAGTCTAACTATTGCCATCATGCAGGTTTTACAAATGCACAAGGTTTTATCGCGTGAAAACATTTCAATCTGGTTGTCACTGCCTTTGGATGGGTGTATATTGTAGCTTGTTTGACGAGCTTTAGCTAAAAAATGAGTCAACTCTAAGAATCTTACATCTGGACTAAAAATGGAAAGCCTGTTGTTCATGCCAGGAATCACAGTCAACACTGGGGGCTGAGCACCCCTAAAGGTCAGATCCTAGAATCGCCCCTGGTTTGCACACAAAGTGAGCAACAGTACAAAGTACAAAGACAGCAGCTTCATCATTACATCATCTACTTCACTCCCACATCATAATTTTGCTCGGCTGGAGACAGCCGACGGGGAAAAAAAGGCACAGGGGTGGAGTTTATTATCCGGGTCTGCCTGCTGGGACAGAACAGCCCCGACCCCTGTGTCAGAGGCATCGATTTCTAAAACAAATTGCTTGGAAGGATCGGGGTGAACCAAAATAGGAGCCTGTGAAAATCTGGTCTTTAACTCCCTAAAAGAGGCCTCTGCCTCTGGACTCCAAATAAACGGAGTCTTGGGAGAAGTTGGAGCATGAAGAGGGGACGCGATCTGGCTGTAATTCCTGATAAACCGTCTGTAGAAGTTGGCGAAACCTAAAAAGCGCTGTAGCTGCTTCCTAGAGTCAGGAGTCGGCCACTCAACTACAGCCTTGATCTTGTCAGGGTCAGACTTAACTTGTCCACCTTCTAAGATTAAGCCGAGAAATGAGACTGATGGTTTGTGAAATTCACATTTCTCGGCTTTGACAAATAGGCGGTTCTCAAGCAGTAAAACTAGACCATGGGTTAAAGCAAAAATAATCACTTTGACTGAAATTTTTTTTAAGTCAGCCCATATATTCCCGGGCCGTGGACATCATGCCACATCAGTTACCTCACTTGCTTATTGTGCAAAGTCAACATTAACCAAATCTGGTAGGTCTATAATATCCATTGACCATTCCTGTATCTCCCCCACCTTTCAGCTTCAGAGCCTTGGCGTCATCCTGGACAGCCTCCCATCCTCTCCTTCACTTTCCACATCATCACGTGGTTAACTTTCATCTCGGCAGCATCAAGTTCTTCCTTCACACTTTGGCCAAACTGGTTCACAGTCCACTCACCTCTTGACTTTACAATTTCAGCTTCCTTCCCTCTTTGTCCTCCAGAAAACCTCCATAAACTGCAGTTAGTACAAAGACAGCAGCTTCATCATTACATCATCTACTTCACCCCTGTACATTAACTCCACTGGCTCCCTGTCACATTCAATATAAACCAATCCTATGATCATACAAGGCCAACCACAACCATGGACAATGCAGGACAAATAACCAACACTATGATGACGTCATATATTTTAATTTAACACAGATCGCACATTACAATAATCAGTCTGTTTTTCCTATTATTGCACAGCAATTAATTATCACAACTCATGAGTTTATAAAAAAGGCATTATTTAACTTTTTTGAAGTCTAATAAAACGGTTATATTTTAGCTCTGTGACTGGCGACCTGTCCAGGATGTAATCTGTGTCCCCGCCTAGGAAGAGCCACCTGAGTACAGAGAACCACAGGAGGCTTTCTCAGCTGGTTCTAGTGCGACTTGGTTCTACAGTGTCGCTTCACATCGCGCTCCACTCTGTTTAAAAATAAAAAATAACATCATAAAAGCTTTCTGTGAATCGCCTTTCTCTAGCCTCACCCAGTTAGAACTGGTTCTGCAGTCCATATTGTAGCTGCAGTTTATTTTTTTATTTATTGACGTAGTTTCCTTAATAATCTGCATGCATCAAAATCCTTGTGATTTAATTTAACGAGTGTCCTGGTGAGCAGCTGCTCCTGAGGTGGAGCTGCTGCTTATTGACTGACAGCCGATGCAGCTCTGCCTTCTTTGTTACAGAAAAGCGCAGGTGGAATTTTTTTTACTTTTTCTGAATCAGACCCATTGAAATGTGGGACACTGTTTCACATTCCAACCGTTCTTAAAAAAAGAAAAAGAAAAGAAAAAGCGCATCATGCTAAATTAGCCTGAGCTAGCGCGTACTTCTTTGAGTTTTAAATAAAACTTAATAGCGAATCATGAGGAGATCCCTGTTTGGTTTATCAGCTAAGTTACTGGCAGCGAGGGAATACACGCTGACAGGTGACGTGGCCACAGGTGGAAATAATTCATTAATTAACTGCAGGAGCAGCGACAGACACACTTACCGATGAAGCTGTTGTCAGCTGTTCATTCCGGTGAACTTTATGACCTGCTGGTTTGCATAAATCCAAAGAAAACGTTGACCACCGCTACTTTCATTCATGCCATCTGAGGGCACTTTAAAATGCTCTCTCAAAAGTTAAAATGATGAAACACTGATAAAACTCAGATTGGCAGATGTCCGTTTCACAAAGACCCGCCCTACTCTCTTTCTGATTGGCTAATGTCCCGGCTCTGCCAGGTTTCATTGGATGAAAGCAGCTTCTGTTTAATACCTTGCATAAAATGTCTAGACAGAACTTTTTGCGCTCATTTTCCAAATGACGGAAATCCGTCGCAGCGACTTTAACCCCTGAACTAGACGAACATGTTGTTGGTGCTGGACGGGATCACGAGAATAGATTAAAATGTCATCTAAATAGACGAAAACATAGACGTTCAAGAAGTCCCGTAGGACGTCGTTAACTAGAGCCTGAAAAACCGATGGAGCATTACAAAGGCCAAAAGGCATAACGAGATACTCAAAGTGACCAAGGGGAGTCTTGAAGGCTGTCTTCCACTCATCCCCCTGGCGGATTCGGACCAAGTGATAAGCATTACGCAGGTCAAGCTTTGTGAAAATGACCACATCCTGGACTGGTTCTAAAGCTGAAGACAAAAGAGGAAGTGGGTATTTATTTTTAACGGTGATCTGATTTAGCCCTCGGTAGTCAATACACGGACGGAGGGATCCATCTTTCTTGCACATAAAGAAAAACCCCGTGCCCAATGGCGAGGAGGAGGGACGAATTAACCCTGCAGCGAGGGACTCTCCTATGTACTTCTCCAGTGCCTGACGTTCCGACCTCGAGATGTTATAGAGCCGGCTGGTGGGTAAAGGAGCACCAGGTAGCAGGTCAATGGCACAGTCGTATGGGCGATGCGGCGGGAGTGAACTGGCCTTGCTTTTGCTGAAGACCAGACGCAAGTCATGATAAGTCTCAGGAACCAAGCTAAGGTCGATGGGATCCTCTGTTTTAGGAGAAGGACTAGAGGGATAGCCAATGGGCGGGGCTGACAGGAGACAGCGCGAATGACAGCCAGAGGACCATGACTCCAAGCGGGACTCCGCCCAGTTAAGATGTGGGTTATGTTTTTGCAACCACGCTAAACCTAAAACCACCGGAGAGTGTTTAACAGGAAAAACAAAAAGGGTCAAAAACTCTCTATGGTTGCCCGAGATGATTACTTCTATGGGTCTGGTCTGATGATTAATTAAAGTTAACTGTTCTCCGTCTAAAGCTGAAACCTGAAGAGGCGTGGACAAGGGGACCGTCTCCATTGGAGACTGTGTGACCAGTCTTTGGTCAATCAAATTAAAGTCAGAACCTGAATCTACTAAAGCCGAAATACTAAGGCTATCCTGCCCAAAAAATAAGGTTGCCGGGAGGCAAAAACGAGACGAAGCGGGTTCACCAGATGGTTTGGGTGAAAAAAACTCTATTTCGGTCCGCCGTCTTCCCCACTACAGGCGACGGACCTGATCTTTTGGTCGAACTGGACAAGAACTGATAAAGTGTCCTGCAGCTCCACAATAAAGACACTGGTTAGCAGCAAAACGCTGTTGACATTCCTCTGGGGTGAGGTGAACGCGACCAATTTGGCTCGGGGGGTGACGGCGGTGCCACAGCGGGTCGAGGCGGATTAAACCCCTGAGCAGGTGGAAATGTTGGCCGTACGGGTCTTTCGGACCGCCCCCGGCCTCGACTACGCAGACGAGCGTCCAACCGGATGGTGAGGGCAACCAAACCCTCGAAAGTCTCAGGCTCTTCTATACGGTCTAATTCATCCTTTAAGGTTTCGTCAAGAGCCTGGAAGAAGACAGCCTTTAACGGCCGAGCTTCCCATCCGGCGGCAGCAGCAAACGTGCGGAACTCCACGGCAAAGTCGGACACACGACGTCCTTGTTGCTTTAGCCCCAGTAACAGCTGGGACTGCTGCACATTATCTAATTCGGTGGAAAAAACTGTTTTGAATTCACTTATGAATTCATCAAAGGTACAGCCGAATGATCTGCAGTCGGGGAAGCAAGCCTCAGCCCATCTCAGGGCTCTGCCGGTTAACAACCGTAACAAAAAAGAGATTTTAGCATGATCTGCGGAAAAGGTGCGGGGCGAACGATTAAATACTAAGGCACACTGAAAAAGAAACCCTCCGCAGTCACCACTGTCTCCGAAGAACTTCTCAGGGCTTGGAGACGAACCCTCGGAGACAGGGGAGGACTGGTCGGTGGGTTCAGCTGACGGATTGCTCGGAGGCGGAGCGCTGGGAGTCGCGGAAACTGGCTGACTAGACGCGGAAGTTAACGCGGCAATCAGCTGGCTAAGCTGAGCTATCACAAATTGCAGCTGTTCTTGCACCGAGTTAATCACTGCACCGAGAGCCTGCAACTGTTCCTGTTGGGCAGCAAGCTGCTGACCGAAAGTGTCTGCTGGGTCAGATTGGCCAGAGTGTTCTTCTGTCATGGTTTTGAGGTGTTTGGCCCACATGCAGACACAGACGGACTACAGAAACAGTCTTAAGATGTTTATTAAAGGCTCTACGAGGGTTTGCACACAAAGTGAGCAAGAGGCGAGGTCGGAACGTCAGAACGGAGGTAACTGCGGGAAGAAAGCGGATGAAATTAACACTAATCGAACCAGGGGAAATTCTCCAGATGCTGCTATGCTTACCGCATGGCTGGGAGGACCTATCCGGGGAGGATGAGTGGAAAAGGAGTTCTGTGACCGTAAACTCTCTGGTGGAGGGAGATGGCAGAGTGACGGGAGGGCTGGCAGATGTTACACAGGCGGGAAGCCCGAGCAGCACCACTGCGGCGGCAGGCAGGAGGAGCAGCTGGAAGAACCAGGGTGAGTCCAGGGAGGGGGTCTCTTGCCCGGCTTGGTAACACCAAGGGAGTTTGAGGGGAGACGCCAGAGCAAAATCTGAGCAGAGGGGATTCAAGGAACTGGTCTTCGATGCACGGAGCCAACACAGGTGAGCAAATCCAAAAACACGACGAACTGGAGAAGACAGGAGACAAAGTTAGATCCAAAAACAGGGATTTCAAAAACTCACAGGTACGAAGCTCAGGTGACTGGTCTATGGCCTAGGCATACCACAACGGGGTAACACTCTGGCGTCTTCACCTGTCTGAGCACTACTTTTAAGCCAGAGAAGAGCCGTCCAAATGAGCCCCAGGTGTGGGCCACGCCCACCCTTCAACTGCAGCCACCTGTGGAGCAGAATTAGTAGAGCACAGACACAGAACCCTGACAGGTATGTGTTTGAATAAAAAAAAGATGTGAGTGAATGAATAAAATAAACAATATAACACAAAATACCTATTATAGTCTTTATAACAGCTATAATAGCTATAAAGACTATTAGGTAAGATCAAAGTAAGGCATGCCTATTTTGCAAGATAAAATAGTAAGTTGAGAAACTAACAATAAGGTTAGTTTCTCAATAAAAAAAAAACACCATATTCTTAGGTGAATTTATCTTCAAATGTTTGGTGAGGTCCCAACAACAATTAAATCAACAAAATACTTTTGGTTTAAAGGTGCATAGCCATGTTATTTGACTTTTATTTAATTTATATGTCAGTAGGTCACTCTGGCCACATACGTTTTTATGAAATATCACATCCTGCTGGCGTATTAGTTGTTATTTTTGTGTTTTATGCTTTGTTTTTACTCAATTTGTTAGTAAATAAAGCTTTCTGTGTTTATTTACAATATCAACGGAAGTACGTACAGCACATGCACAGCAGGGGTGACAGCAAGGAAGCGGCTAATGGCTATTAGCATCTCCTAGGGAAACAATCATGAAATGTCAAACATCTAATGAAAAAAAGCACGCAAAAAATATGATTCTAACAGGGAGAAGACTCGAATGTCGCTGGGAATACAGTATGAACATGGGTTTTCACTGTAGCGGACACTAAACCTGCCAATTGCTTTGGTTTAAATAACGATATAGACAGGTTGAATACAACAGGGACTCAGCGCAGTTGGCAGTCAGTAAATGTAGTCAAACAATACATGAGTGATTTTGGTCTTTGCGATGCATGACGATCTCTTCATCCTAATGGTAAGGAATATACTTTTTTCTCAAATGTTCACCATTCGTACTCTAGTCTGGACTACTTTCTAATAAGCAGCTCACTGCTGTCGGAAGTTTCAGAGACGGTAATTCATCCTATTGCTATCAGTGATCACGCTCCTGTTACTCTCACCTTAATTAATAAAAAATTAACCCCACAAAACAAAAGCTGGAAATTTAATACATCACTGCTTAAAATTAATTATAAAATTAATCAAAGAACAGTGGTTTTCATACTTGGAATACAATGATCAACCAGGTACATCAGCATCGATATTGTGGGAAGCTGGAAAAGCAGTGATGAGAGGTAAAATAATTTCTTTCTCATCTCATAAAAAGAAAAAAGAAAACAAAAAGATTCAGGAATTAGAAGAAAAACTTAAGTTACTAGAATCCTCTCAAGAAGAGGGAAAGTTAGGTAAAATCCGTGAAGTAAAATTAGAATTAAACCACTATATTGAAAAGCAAAATAGATTTATAATACAAAGACTTCGAATAGAAAATTTTGAACATGGATTTAAGTCAGGAAGCTTCCTAGCTAATCAGCTTAAAATAAATAAGGAGAAAACTACTATATTTGCAGTTACAGATTCAACTGGTAATTGAACCGGAGTGTATAAATAACACCTTTCGCGATTTCTACAAATCCTTATACGCGCCACAGATAAATCCATCAGATAATGATATCAAGCAATTTCTGGATAAAATTACACTTCCTAAATTATCAGACAGCCAAAGAATGACACTGGACTCCCCGCTGACAACAGTTGAAACCCAGGAAGCTCTTAAAAGCATGCCTAATAAAACGGCTCCAGGTCCAGATGGATTCTTATAAAGAGTTCTGGAATATTCTAGCCCCAACGTTCCACAGAATGTTGCAGGAAATACAGGAAAAAGGCAAATTTCCGGCTAATATGAATTCTGCCACCATCAGCCTTCTGCTTAAGCCAGACAAAGATCCTATGTTGCCCACCAGTTATCGTCCCATATCCTTAATTAATGTGGATATTAAGTTAATCTGTAAAGCTTTTGCAAAAAGATTAGACAAAGTAACTCCTCTCATAATCCATCCAGATCAAACTGGTTTCATCAGAGGAAGGCAGTCATCCACAAATACATGCAGATTACTTAATTTAATTGATTATTCCTACAGTAAAAACATTAAAACCAATATATTGTCTTTAGACGCAGAAAAAGCATTTGATAGAGTAAATTGGAAATTTTTATTCGCTACTCTACATAAATTCGGTTTTGGCAATTTTTTCATAAATTGGTTAAAAATCTTATACAGTTCTCCAACAGCCTGTGTCAGGACAAATAATCAAATATCTTCCAGTTTTTGTCTACAGAGGGTCACCAGGCAAGGATGCCCTCTTTCTCCATCACTTTTTGCCATCTTTATAGAACCTCTAGCAGCAACAATCAGACAAACAAAAGCTGTAAAAAGGTATAAAATGCATGAAAATAGAGCATAAGATTAGTCTCTACGCGGATGATGTATTACTTTATCTCCAGCATTCAAATACTTCTCATTCACAAGTAATTAGAATACTAGAATCTTTCTCTAAAGTATCAGATTACTCTTTAAACTGGTCTAAGAATCGGATGCCGTAGGGGACTAAAGGTTGAGAAGAATATTGTTTACATACGGTTCATTAGTTTTTTGTAAGTTGGGTTTCTGCCTGCAGGCACCCTCCATGCTTGGTAATGTTTTCCCTGTTTTTATCACCTGCAATTAGCTTAGTGCATCAATGTGGTTGTTCATGTATGACTAATTGTGAGTATTTAACACATCCAGCAAACCAGGAGGGCCTACCCAAATAACAGGCATTTCCATACAAACACTTGAAAGTGCATGATGTTTATTGATGAAAAAAAATCATCTTAACCTATACCTTGTTTAATTTTAATAAAACAGCAAATCTTCAGTAAGGATACTGCTGAGAAAATCAGGTAAATCTTACTGTTATCAAGTGTTTCAGTTTTTCTCTAAGACAGAAACCAATTCAGGCCATTATGTAACTGCATAAAAAGACTAAACAGACAATAGCAAAGAAAATCATAAAACAGTGTGAGGACAGGGTGAATGCTAAGATCACGGGAGTATCATTTACAAAATGTTTTTATTATGTCAAGGCTAAATGTTTAACTTTTACAAACCTTTTAGATTTTTTTATACCTCAACTAAAAACAGTATTTAAGGATGAAATTATCAGATGAAAGATTTCAAAATATGTTCTTCCTACTGCTAAAAAAGTACTGGAATTTTATTTTATTCAAGCAATTAATTTCAATTCAGTTTATTTCGCACCCAGTTTATTCAACTCAAATCTTTCACATCCCACCCCCAGCCCAGTTCACAGTCTGCTACATGTTTACAAACATACTACTGTTTCCGTATGTTTCGGAGCCAATGAGAATTTTTTTATACTGTATCTTACATGCTAATGCCTATTTGCACACTTTAGTTTCTTAGTTTCTGGGCCTCCCTACTGAAGCTGCTACCCCCGCGACCCGACCCCGGATAAGCGGAAGAAGACGGACGGACGGACGGAGTTTCTCAGGGAATGTTTGTTTGGACATCATACAAATTGCAGAGTTCTGAAACTTGAAGATTTTAACTAATTGCACGGTATTTTACATCATCCTGTAAACATACCGCTACCTGACTTTTTGTCTCAAGCATCAATTAATTTGCACATTTCAACTTGAAAATTTATTCATTTGATAAATGATTATTGGCACACTTTTTACTTCTCAGCGTTTATCTGATACACTCATGCAACTGCACAGTAATCTACATCGTCTGTAAAAAGACTACTATCTGTCTTTTTGAGTAGAATATGAATTTTATTTAATGCTAAATACTATTTAAATGCTTTAAGCTTCTCAAGAAATGTTCTTGGTGCACTCAAAAAAAGTGAAAACAATATGTCTTGTTGTGTCTGCATGTTATGTGTAATCTATCTAATCAAAATTCCATTATGGTAACACATAATGACGATAAACATTCTTGAGAATTTTTTCTTGATTTGGGCTCCTTTAGACCAAGCCTAGTGCCATGAGCCAGGTCTTATTTGCTGTCTCCCTTCTAGGGCCTAAATCTAGAAGGTGCAGAAGTTTCTCTTCACCAGATAATGAGTGTCATTAAACAATAGTCTTGTTCTGTCAAGTTCTTGAAAATTTTTTCAAGAAGGGATGTCTTGGTTAGGGATTTTTAACCCGTCATACAAATCCAAGTTCATCCATTTTCTAACATGGTATCCCTTGTGGAGTCGTGAGGGGTGCTGGTGCCTATCTCCAGCTGTCAATGGGCGAGAGGCGGGGTACACCCTGCACAGGTTGCCAGTCTATCGCAGGGCAACACAGAGACTTACAGGACAAACAACCATTCTCCCATTGGACAGTGGGAGGAAGCCGGACTACCCAGGCCCTGAATCCAGGACCGTCTTGCTTGCATGGCAACAGTGCTACCCACTGCTCCACTGTGCACCCCCAAATCCAAGTCATTTAAGATTTTCTAAAAATCCTCCATATACTTCTCTTACTAGGGCTAGAGTAAGAAGAGGAAGCTACATACAAACTTCATTTGTGCTTGTTATTATTCAACAAGTACAGCTGCAGTTTCAATATATTCACATCTGCTAAGGTAACCCTGGCATGTGTGTTATGTGTTTTAAATATTACTTGTTGATAAATCAGTTACAAATATGTATTTCAACACTTTTCCAATGAATCATGTGCAGACAAAACTTTCAAAGAAATTACTCTCTAGCTTTGTACACAAACATTTTCATTTTGAACATCCTAAAATATTATGATAGGGCTTTCAGCTGTGCTCTGCACACCTCACCCTATCTCAACAGCTGTCTGAGCAATGTGTGGAGAGCAGGTTACATCACCTAGATAATGTAGAAACTGTATTGGCCAATACACTCTGTTGTGAGTGGTGTTGTAAAGGTAAAACACAACTTAGATTTTGAGGGAATATTTACATGTGTTAGATCAACAAAGTCATGTGCAGAGCGATGTAAGTTGATACTTTGTTCAAATCGAGACATCCCAAGTCTTTGTGTTGCAACTCTGTTGAACCAACTGAGCTTTGACAGAACATACTAGTTATTAGTATTTTAAAAACAAATCCAGCAAATTAAGGTGATTCAATTTTAGTCAAAAGATCTTACATTGTTTATAGAAATATGTTTATAGAAAGTTAAGTATTATTAAGCAAATGGGCACCGCTTCAACAAACGTATCCAACAAACTATGTTACTGAAGTATTCCAAATAGATTCCCCATGATTATTCACAGTTTCAGGAGCATTTATCACACTGTGGACTTTGTCATCATTTTAAAATATTGCAAAATTTATTTACATGTCACTAAAACAGATTTGAAAGATTACTTTATTTTAACAACACAAGAAATAAATTTTCATTTGAATGTAAATTAACAAGAAATTGGTTAAATTTGTAACATAAAAAGGGCTATACACTCCCAGAGTGCATGTGACTAGAAGCTCTGAAAGCACCCCTTCTCCTCTCCCTCTGGGTTAGCGGGGAGCGCAGCCAGTTTGCATACATTAGTACAAGCCAGGATGTGATTTGTGCAGCACTTTGATATGTTTTTGGTTTTAATGCATTATGTGGAATTACCACTAACTACAACTGAAATTCAAAACCAAACAGAATGATCTTTTCAGCTCAAAATAATACTATTATATCATATATCATAAATCCAGTTGATATATATATATATATATATATATATATATATATATATATATATATATATATATATAGATAGATAGATAGATAGATAGATAGATATATATAGATTTTATTTTTTTTTAAATATGACTAGAAGAAACATGTGTCTAGTGTAAAACAGAATAAATTGTAATTATCAAAAGGCTCTTGCGGAACTATACAATGCCCATTGTTCTACAAGGTCAGTTTTTTCATCTTTGAGGAAAAAGCAGTTTCTCTCAGTTTTCTATGGAGAGAAACTTGTTCCAATATTATTGCTACATTAACTACACTTCTCACAAATGTATATAAAAAATCTGAAGGAATGCCAAACTAAAAATTTGTAGGTTCAACTTTTGCACACACATTGTAAATTACTCCAAAAACCTTTTTTTTCTTTGCTTGCAATAATACTGGAACTAATTTCTCTTCAAAGTTTACAGACAATATGCTATCTTTCACTAAATAAGCTTTAAAACTAGGATTTAGTTAGAATTTATATTGCAATAGCAAATAAACTGACTAATAATTACATATAGCTTACAATAATGTATACTCTTCGTAAAATATTTCCATAATTTCCCCAGTTTATATAACTATATTGATGAATTAAAATGTAAAAAAACATCTTTCTTCCCATCTTTTTTATATCACATAACTTTTTAATGTCTCATAAGGGTTTGTTCATGCTGCAATTACACAAGCTCATGAATCTGTCAGTCTCACAGTGCACTAGGACAACAAAAAATATGTGTATTGTTGCTTTTGTAAAATGATAATTTTATATTTATTACCTTGACAGTTTGGAATTTTAGATATAAATGACAAAAACTTTGTTTTGCATAAAGAGTGAAACTGAAACCGTTACATCTTATGCTTGCAACTAGGATTTGGATTAATTTTTAACTGTATTTTTTATAATAGTCTTGTCTATGCTGCATTCAGTCAGTGGTTTAGATGCATAAAACAGTGAGCAGCTGGTAAAGCAAGGAAAATAAAGGGCCTGTCTGCCTGCCACTGGACTTTGATAAAACATCCTGGCAGAAGATTTTTTTTTTTTTTTGTTTTCCTAAGGGACCTTACACTAATCGCATACAGAAATAATGTTCACCCAGCAGCTAAGTGGGGACCCATATGACCATTCAGCTCAAAAATACTTAAAGGCCCACTCTTTAATTGCAGTAAATTGCCCCTGATGGAAAACTGCACTCATCTACTTGTTACTTCACTGCAGTGGTTATTATATTTATAACTGTTTGGATGTTTAAATGTACCATGTATCGTTGATCAACTGATATTTTAACAGTAGAAGTTAGTTTTTGGTTGCCTGAAGATAATGTTTACCAAGAAATTATTCTGTATTGTTTTGTGGTTTTTAAATATAAAGGCACAATTCAAAATAAACAAACTAGCTTTCTTGAAAAGTAAGTTATCGGTTGTTTATCTCTTTCTTTGGAAATAAAGGCTAAAACAAACTGTTCAGTTTTAATTGTAAGGATTTCTTTATTGTGAGGTACTGTGAAGTTATCAGTTCTGTTAGAAGACATATCTCTGATGAGTTTGTTACAAAGTGCAGAAACCCTTATAGCAGTGGAAGGATACTAACTAGTCAGGAGGAACCCCATTTTAGCCATATAAAATTTTTTTTTTCATTGAATACAATGTTATAAGCAGATACTGAATGTCTATTTTCACACAAAACTGTTCAGATTGTTACAGGTTTCTATGCCAATGTAATAATTAATGCTGGTGAACCCGATATTCAGCCAGACACAGTTATGTTTTTAAAAAGTTTAATGTGAGGATGAGTAATGGCAGCTGAGGCAGGCAAGCAGAACCAGACTTGACAGATGAGTAATGGCTGAAGGTGCAGGCAGGCAGGGATGAGCAAGGGACCAGAAGATGCAGATAGGGTGAATGGCGGAACCAAACTGACCAGGAGTTGCAAGCAGTGAGAGACTAAACCAATGATGAAGATAGGGACAGACCAGAACAGGCAATGTGGACCAAGGAACCACCAGAACGGGCAGAGCGAGCAGCTGGAACTCTCAGGGAAACAGGCAGAACTGCAGCATGCAGACACAGGCAACTGTCATCGGAAGAGTCCAGCTGGCTGAGGACACAGGAAGATTTCCTGTGTGTTGGCTGAGGCCAGTATATATAGACATGTGGACAGGTGAGCAAAGTTTGCAGTAATTACTAGCAGCAGGTGGAGCTGATCTGGGCAAATTGACTGGTGACTGAGGACTGGACTGAGCTGATTGGATAGTGGCTGGTGGCTGAGAGGTGACAGGCTGAAACTAGAAAAAGTCCAAAACAAACAAACAAAAACCTAAATTATGAAACCAAATAATGTTTTTGTTACTACACTAAAGTAACATCTTTGACTAGTCTGACTGTATCAATCCGCCTCATCATTTGTGATTCATCAGTGCAAGGTGTCAAAGATGGTCTAGCAATACAGTGTTTCGCATGTGTGGTCTGCAACCAGTATGATAAGTAACTCAAAGGGGGAAAAACTATGACGTTGTGCAATCTCGCCTTCTATCATAACCCTGTTTGATTTGGGGATCTTAAGTTAAACTAAGTATGATACAAGGCTGTGCAATATGATTTAATTCAGTGTGATGTAACAAACCAAAGAAATTATTATATGCAATTAAGTAAGCCTAATTAATTAACTTTAATAAACACAGCTACTTTTTACAAACAGATGTTAAGCAAAATGCATTCTCTATATAATCAGGAACAATACATAAAATTACCTTTTAAAACATTTATTTTACAAATTATGACATTCAATGATCCTGCAAACTAAAACGAGTATCATTTATAAAAGTAAAACAAAAACACGGCAGTACAACAATTTGGCATATTTACAACAACAAAAAAACAACACCTTAATACATCTCGTTACCAAAGTAGGTTTTGTCTCTATACTCTCAATTTAATTTTCCATACATGTCAATGATGAGCCTTTTCACCATCCACCTGTAAAAGAAATGTTTTGATCATCTTTTATTTGTCTAAATATGTCAAAATATTAGATATGTTTATTTTATTTGTTCATGCTAATATGTATTTGTGTTTCAACCTTACTGTGATGACAGTAAAATAGCTTAGCTTTGCTGAACACTTTGTATCAGGATCCAAGACATGGAGGAAGTATTGAAAATCCTGTTCCCAATAGCACTGTAAGACTTGGTCTCTACTGATAAATGATGCTATGACATCTGTAATTGTTATTTCAGACATATAAGGCTGTGGCATTTGGCATTGTCATTATGGTATGATATCTTTGATTGTCTTTGTGTGAGTGGAGATGTAGAGAGGATGGCATGAAAAAAGTTGGAATACTTTGCTTTCGGAGCTCATTGATATATTTTTCCAAATCCAAGGCAAGTAGAAGGAATACACATTCACAGCATGTCGCCATCTCAAGGGTGTTTTTACCGTACCCTCCATCTTTAACTTATTCTTGTTGAAACAGTGGTTTTAACAAGAATAAGTTAGACTCTTGTTTCAAACAACGTGTATGCAAAGAAGAAGATTAACCCAGAAGATCAAATCATTGGGTAGATTATCTTTTTAATAATAGGTGTAGGGGATCTGATTAATTGGATCAAATCCAATGTGAAAACCAATGAATCCACCTCCCCAAAGTTGCATCTTTTCACAGCTGCTTTACCAATGCCTCACATCCTGCATGTATGCATCTGTGTAGTGAGGCTAATTCAATTACTCTTAACATTCCTACAACCTTCCAGTGCTTTTCCAGTTCTTGTGGTTATTTGGAAATTATAATGCTGATCAGGCAGAACAACACAGCACCAAACTTAATAAGGGTCCCTGGTGAACGTGTACATATATTTTTTTCTACAAACTCACTTTGACATCTGTCTGCTTAAGGTGATGAAACTATTTTAAGAAACAACTCATAAATCTTATGTTCAAAAATATTCTTTAGCTTACTAACTGAAAGAAAGAGACAGACTTGTAAATGTGTGTGAGGACTGGTCCTCGACTGCTCTGAGAGTCACATGGTATAGTGACCCTCAGTTAAAGTACCACTATTATTAAAGGCATACTATGCAACATTTTTCAGTTAATTAATGTGTTCCATACCGTTTTGGATAATTAAATGAGTCATTTTAGGTCGAACAAAGGTTTTCTCGGCCGCCCTGGTGGTCTGTGGGGGAAATACCGTACTTGCAATTGCAGGAGCCTTCGGCCCGCACCCACAGGCTCAGAAGTCTGGTGCATCGCGAGAGTCGGTCTTGCTTTACGGCGAGAACTGCTACACGCCCCCAGTGAAAGGCATGTCCAACCAACAACTCTGATTGATTGTTCACTCTGAATGTTGTTTCAAAATAGCAAACCTGGTTTCATTTCTTAGTTATGTCCTGGATTTTGTAACGTTTGTGGACGCTACGTCGCTACTTGATCAAAAAAATAACGTCACTACAGGAAAGTTACTTGATTCATAAAGCAGCGACGCTACGGTCAAGCTACTGGAAAATGTAGTTTAACTAATAGCTTCGCTACATGTAGCGGCGCTACTGCCCATCACTGTACAGTAGTATTAAGACAACTTTCTAATTGCCACATTGCCAACCAGGACACAAAAAAATTAAAAATAAATAAAACATTTTGTTGTTTATGATTAGTATGGCTGGATTGAGTTATCTGAGATAATTGCGCATTCATGCATTGGTTTAAAAGGGGATATGTGTCGATAGTAGAAACAACGCTGCTATTGGCTGTTCAGCATGGCCAAAGAACGCGCACAGTTTTTCTCCCAAGCAAAACAAGAGCTTTTAATGGAAGGTTATGCCGAATTTGAGTCATTAAATTAAAACGACAAACACCTCAAAGTCTGCTAAAGCCAGGAGAGAGGGCTGGCAAAAAGTAGCAGACAAATTAACTGCGCAAGTGATGTCCATAGGTGTTTCTATCACTTTCTACAGTATGTATTTTTGCATTTTAATAATGTCATATTTACTTTGTTCTTTTATGTCAGAGCCTCCACGGGACCCACTAGAACATGGGGACAAGTAAAAGTGAAGTACAAGAATATTCTACAAAATGGTAGCCTTTAATTATTATACTGTATTTTAAAAAGCCACTTCTTCCTCTTTTTAAAAGCCACTGTTAAATCATGTGTTTGTCTGTTTATAACAGCCACCAAGAATAAGGCTTAGGAAAAAAAAAAAAAAAAAAAAAACAGGTGGTGGTCCTGCACCACCACACTATACCCCAGCAGAGGAGCCGGCCCTTGGGTTAAATGAACACCGAGCCATTGTGGAGGGCATCCCTGGGGGCAGCTCTGCTCGCGAGCAGGCTTAAGTTTGCGCACATGTTGCTAAAACAGCAAGACCAGGATGAGTGTCGAAGAACCAAACAATCCAAGATCATGCCAAATCGTCAACAATCAAATCCAGCTAACTGAGTTAGCGACGTACGAAGAACGGGGCCCAGGTTGTAGAAGGAAGACTTTGTTATTGTTTATACATGTCTTTGAAGGTTCACGTCTGAGTTAATCACTACACCGAGATTTCGGGCCTGATTAGTGGTTACTAGCTGAAGCAATTGAAGCTGTGTGCTAACTCTTAATTGCTTCTGTATTGGTCCAAAAATTATTACTTCACTTTTGTTATTATTCAATTGTTGAAAAAGTTGGCACATCCATGCATTCATTTCTTCTAAGCATTTACTCGGCGATGGAAGTCACCTGGGTCCCATTTCAGAAAGCTGGGTCAGTGGATATCCAGATTCAAATTTCAAGAATTGATTTGATTCTGATTCTCAAGATATGGAATCAATTTTTTTCAATTGCTTTCAAATCGATCTGATCTCAAATTGGATTGCCAGTATCAAAAACCTTTTTAGCTGTCATCTGAATTTCATGACTGTAGTTATGCAACATATTGATACTAGTATCATATTAACATTTAACTGCAAATTAATAAAAATAATGGTAGCTAATGGCAGCTGTAAGAACCAAACACTCTTCTTAAATGTTGAGACAATTGTTTTCACAAACATGCTGTGGGGCACAATACCCAAACAGATCCAGGGTACCAGAGATGACTACAGCTGCTATTTCAATTAAAGTCAAAAATACTTTATTACACGAAAAAAGGCCACTAGATTTGGACACTAACCCGATGCATTATTAAAAATTTGACATTAAAATCCCCTCCCGGGCTGTAATGTGAAACCTCCTGTGAATGATGTTTCGTCCATGCCTCCGACAAGGTGGAACTTGGCACCTTGTTTTGTTTTTGTCCTGCTGAGCAGAAGAAGAACTAATAAACAGACTAACATGATTGTTAAGCTAAAGTTGGCTATTGGTGTGCTTTACTGGTAAAAACACAATATTACAGCTCCCACATACTTGGGCGTGCTGTGCGCATACTGTGAGCTGCACAGACTCTCCGTGGACCTTTTACCTTCATAGTCGAGCGTACCTGTTGCCTACATGTCTTGTAACAAATTCCTACAATTACCACACTTTTTCCCAGCGGGATGAACGGATGGTAAAATTTTTATTAGTTTAGCTAGTTGAGCATGTAGAGCTGTTTCTTTTCTAGCATGCACCCACTGCACATCTGTCAGTATGCACAGTGAGAAGGACTGTGATGCCACGTGTCCTTGCGACCGCCTGCTTGGAGCAGCTTGGTGCATCAAGCTGGTGTCACATATGAAACAGTTCAATATAAATACTTCTTGCCCCCAAGTAGTTTATAGTGTGACACAGCGTACACAATCGTAAAAATTAAGCTCTGTGCTTACAGCATTACTTGACATGAGTCAAGTAATGCTGTAAGCAATTGCCTATATTGGCAAAAAGAGGAATGAACATAAATAATTGCCTATACTGGCAAAAAGATGAATGAACACATCAGTTATTAAAATAACTCACACCATCCCATCATTAATTGCAAATGTTGATTATAGCCATTTAATGCTTTAGTTGATTAAGGTTAAACATAAGAATAACTTAGAACTGGACCTTATCTGATTATCCTGTATTTTCATACTTCATCTCGATTTGCTGTCCTTTATATTTCTATCGGATTGCATCTAGACACGTAATATATGTGCCACCTCCTTTCTTTTGTTTTGGGTGTTGAATTAGTGTAGTATTAGAATACATCTTGAATTCTGCGTCAAATAACACGCATTTCAATCAAGCATTGACGTTTTCAGCAATTCTGTGCATCTGACTTGCTTTTTCAGCATCAATAACATTGTTTCTTTTTTGTAATTATGGTTTAATATTCTCCATATGCCTTCATTAAAGATTTCTAATTCCACTCGTGGGAAATGCGCACTTCGAGGATTCTTATTTCCTGCTGTTGACATAGTCAATTGCATTATCTGCATTCTATTGATGAGGGCTTCTTTCATGCTCGTGCTCAACTGAGGGTCGATTGGACGCTGAGTTTATTTACCTAGTAGATATCACTTGTTCTGAAACTGAAAATGCTGAGTATGATGGAGTGAGGTAGAACTAGAGTAGCTGGTTTCTACCCAGGGTAGATCGGCCCTTCTTTCTGAAACGGGGCCTTGGTAACATAATGATGTAGAGCTGTGTGCTGTCTGCATAGTTATGTTAACTTATGTTGTTGCTTTTTGTCTGAGCCAGAGGGAACCCTGGCTGTTATATCTGTGGTCTCTGATGTAAAGTTACCTGCTGACACAAAAAAGCCTTCCTGCTCTCCACCCCTCCTTGCTCAATCACAAATCCCCTTCTGTTATACTCACACTTGAACCTACCACACTAGAACTTGAACCCACACTAAGACCTTCAGTGCTACAAAGCTATCACAAGGACACCGATCCCAAATCTTTCACCGGCATAGCTCAGTAAGTCTATCTCCCATTTCCCTGGTTGTAATAAACTCTTGTTTCAAGTTAAGTCCAATTCTGCAAAGGTAAGGAATTTGCCTAGAACTACAACAGCTGAGGTATTTCTAAGTTCCAATAAACTCTATAGCACTGCCATTTATAGATCTAACAGGCAAAATACAGTAGCTTGAAGCAGTTTTTTGTAACCTATATAGCCTTTGCTCTGTTGGCATTAAGAAAAAAATAAAGTTGAAATAGATCTGATTGGCTGGAATTAAATGCAGACTACAGATGCTCAAGAACCATTGTTCCAGCCTTCACATGACAAATTATTTTCATCAGCACATGAATGCATACTGGGCTCAGTAACATTTTAATCAACAATAACATACATTTAAAATAATATAGCACCCAGAATGTATTTGAGTGGCGCACTTTTCATGATTTTCATATAATCTGATGACAGGCCATTATGTTGTACATGATTCCCAGACAGTTTGAAAAAGCAACTCTCAGAGCGTCCAACACAGGATGGAATGATCCACAATTAAAAAGGGCAGAAAAGTAGCCTTTTGCATTCAGGACTTTCATAATACAATACTTGGCTGTCACAGTACTGTGTTTCCTAAAACCAGACTAATATCAAGATAGAAAGTTAGGTAAAATCAAGTAATCTCAAAGTTGGTCATCAACTGACATTTCCAGGAATTTAGTTAAAATTCAAAGTTTGGAAATTGACTGATTATTAAAAACATTCTTTCTTCAAAAGATAGAAGTCGTATCAGGCTAAACACAGACTGCAAAAAATCTTGGTGTCATCATAAACTCAAAGCTACAGTTTCACAACCACAAAGTCTGTTACTAATTCAGTGTACTGTCATTATGAAAGCAATTAGAGAATAAAGGGTTTCTTACCAAACATGGACACACAAAAGCTGCTGCATTATTTATTTGACTTTTGGAGGATACCTCAATATGCTGCAGTCAGAGCTCTAAAAATAAACGCAAAATTGATCATGTCACACCAGTCCTTAAATCACTACAAGAGCTGCCCGTTTGTAAAAGGATAAAATCTTGAATCTTGTTGATGGTCTATAAGGCACTGACTGCTCTTGGGCCTAAAATATTTCAGAATCGCTGGTCAAGTGTGAATGATGTACAACCCTCAGGACATCAGTGACCTATTTATTCAGTGTCTTGGACAAGAACTAAACAGTGGGAGTAGGCATTTGATTTCTTTGATTTTCAGCTCTGGAACCACCTGGCTAAAAACCTGCCTGGAATCTAAGGGGACAATTACTTTATCATAACACTATACTCCTTTGGCCAACTCACGTTTGGACTACATTACACTGTTATCCAAACATGTATATACAATATTGTCCATAAAGGGATAACATCCTTTTCACACAGCACTCTATATCTCTGAGTCATTCAAAAAAAGTAAAAAAAAACATGATCATGACCTGGATGACTGAGAATCTTCACCAGCATATACCTCTGAGATTTACAGTTTATGCCACTCACTTCATATACCTACATGGAAAGATGCATGCATTTCCAATTCATGATTTTACATAAAAATCTTGATTATGAATCAATTTAAGGAATTGGGCCTAGAGACATGAATATGATACTATTTAATATGGATGAAGGTAAACAAAGATTGTTGATGAACAACATTTAGAGATACAGCATTCAATAAGGACCCTAATTAGCTTAGCACAGCCAACACTGAGCCAGATTACATCTCATTATCAAGTTCAAAGTAAAACATCACTACACATGATTATTTCTGACACTTAAATATTTTCACTGAGACATTATGCAAGACAATGCAGTGTTTGTGGAAGAATTGTTAATTTGTGACAGATGTAGGACAGTTTTGAATGCATTCGTAAAGTAGTACAGCTCCAATAAAGATAACCCTTTTTCAAAATCAATCCAAAATAACTTGTCAACATGTTAAATAGTTCTGAGTGTGGTGTTGTTTATAGCATGTACTGTTTACTTAAATTATGTTTAGACTTTGATGTGTTTATTTACACTTAAATCAAGTCATATTTTTACAGATAATTTACTTTAACATCATGTTCTAAAAGATTGAAACTCATATCAAAATACTGAGCTTTCTAAGCCAAACTTAGCAACCATGATGAAAATACGGACTAAAAACTGTCCAATATTTATGCAATTAATATTCATCTCATACTCAATGCAATAAAATTTACCCTGAGAGGTCATACTAAATGCCATAGAACTCAAAAAGTGAGAAAAATAGCACTGGTAACAAGTAGAAAGCTACAATCATAATGTCATTTCCTGATTGGTGTATTCACACCTGCCACTTTTGGTCTGCTTAAAACAGACCAGAGTTTGTTTCCCTGCTTGGTCCAGACCTTTTGTGCAGCTTGTGAATACACTCAAGCGAACCCTGGTCTGGACCAAACAACCGGACTGAGACCCACTAGAGATAGTCTTGGTCCACTTCTAAACAGACTCTTGAGCAGTTCATTTCTGGTGTAAATACAAAATGGTCTCAATCCGAACCAATTACAGAAAACTTGCGTCTCTTTGGACTTAACAAGGCACTGTAGTAGTAACGTAGTACTTGTTGCTTAGCAACACTGCTACCTGCATGCTGTGGGGCTTTCCAAAATTTGAAATAATATGTTCTGAAATCGGTATTGAATAAACTGCTCTTGACATTCTTTAACATACAGGTTGAAATGCTAAAAGACAAAAAATGCTCCTTCGGTTAAATAAAACTGAATGGAGTCATATTTCAGTGTATTTAGGTGCACTTTACCACTTTATATGTTGTTTTTGTCAATTGAAAAAAGTTTCCGTTGCTTTCACGCAACATTAGTTTTTTAAGATGCTGAGTTGTGCATGAAACGTTGCGTCTGAGCTTTTTGTACGAGACCCCACCTCTCCTAGACCAACTGCCTGTCTTCTGAAATCTCCATGCTCTTGAAACTGTGTTGGGAGAAACAGCAAACATTCTGACAAAGGTATGAATTGATTTGCCATCCAGGCGGAGTTGGATTGCCTATGTATGGAATGACCCCGAAGAAGGCCACAAGCCGAAACACATTGGTCTGTCAATAGAGTCTGCTTCTGAACCATCAAGTTTTACTGAAGTTTTCATCTACCAGTTCATTTACCCCCTTCATGTACCTTGAAAGTTGGCGAAGTTGTGCCAGAAACTTTTGGATTTCAACCCCTGTGGGTCCAGGTATCGCCTCAAACTACTAGTAGTGACACTGACCCTGGTCAAATTCAAAACTACTAAGCAGCAGTCAACAATGAATAGGGGGAAATTATCTGTGTACATCTGTCCATCTGCACAAATCATTCCTGTTTTTGGGATTTTCTGATTGTTGCCCGTTTAGTGCATCTGTTCTTAATTTAATTGACGCCAAAATGGCTGACACTGATTAACATTACCCTCCACTACTTAAATGATCAGATCAATATTCCAGATGCTTAACAGACTTGATATTGTACTCTGTTGCAATTGTATTTTTTAGCATTGCAGTTGAGCTGCTATCACTAATAAAATTAAATAAAAAATCACGATGCAGCACATAGGTAATAGTTTTTTTTTATCTCACCATACAGAGAAGTCAATAATACAACCCAAGCTTTTGTCATTGACATTTATGAGCATCAACGGTTCTTGTTTAAGAAATGGTAAGGAACCTAAGTAAGTAAATTTTTTCACTGAATGAAGTCATTGCCCAAACAAAAGACGAAGAAACTTTACCCTTTAGTAATATCTTTTTAATACTAAATGATTATGTGCCATACCAGCATCTGTATTTACTGATACTGGGATAGTGTTTAACATAATGTAACTCGTTTTAACCAACTGCTTTCTGATTCCTAATTCTGGTTACCAAATCACACTAAACCAAAAAGCATTTATCCAACTGTTGAAATATTCTTAGCTTTTTCCTTTTAGCATTCACAAAGTCTTTGTAGTATGTAAAAAAAAGCCACATATTGGTGGAAGGTCATATCTAGTCGCTTTGTTCTGCAATCAAAACATCCCTCTACAGGGAGGCTCGGTTAACTATAGAATGACTGTCTGTAGGGATAAATTTGCCACAAGACAGCCGTCTGAAACACACACAGCAATAACTATTACCTTCAACCATTAAATTGTTGAACGCTGGGCTTATTGTCGTTATGGCCAATATAGCAAGCTAGCATTAGATACCACTAATTTACCCACACATGTCATCGAGCTCATACCCTTCAAGTTTGATGCCCCTCTATGGCTTCCCACATGCTCCTGAACTTATCCAGAGCCTTTCGTTTTGCAAGTCACAACCTTTTCTGGCCTTCTGGTTTTACTTTGAGTCAGACAAAAAGTAACAGATTTTTACATTCTCCATTATTGAGGTGTATTTGCATATACAAATCAAGTCATGTTACTTTTCATACTCTGGGGTCACCTTACTGTGACGACCATGCTCACATTGAGGTGGTACTTGATTATAATGGAAAACAAAAAACAAACCTTGTAGAGTTGAGTATAGATGAATCGAGTCAAGCTAAGTAGTACTAATGGAAAAGGGCCAAATGGCTTCATCCAAGAAAGTGACAGTTGCAAATTGTCAAGAAAATATGAACTAAGCTGTCCCCCCACTGAGCTTGTATCAGCTTTAGACTATAAATGAAAAATGAAAGCCGTAGTCTTACATCATTTGAATTCAAACTGGGATCTACAGTTTTATTATGCCAGTCAATGTATGGTGGAAAGGTACTGTGAGGGGAAAAAACATTCAACTTGAGGCCTAATACATCCTTTGAAAGCTGTCCAGTCAAATAGAATGTATTCACCTTGTAAAACCATAAGTGGGCCTAGATCAATGACACTTTGACCTGACAAGTTTGGTATAATGGTGGGTTTTTCTTCCGGAAGGTATGCCATGCTATAAAACTTTACACACATATTGGTACCATATAGGCAGAATCATAGAAACACATAAATAATCTAGTTTGATCCCGTGGCCTTTTCTTGAACACCTGTTATGCTCTGTCATATTCATTATGCAAATCAGGTGGATGTGGCCAGTGAAGTTGTCAACACAAATGGGGCATCTTGGTTCCAGTGAAGTAACACATTCATCTCTCAGAGCTCTAAGATGTGCAAGATGAAAGTCACAAGAAAGTCAAACTAATTTCCAAGTTACTGCAAGCTTTTGGCAAGTGTCTGTTTGAAAGCTTGTTAAAGTTTCTTTTTATGAGCAATGGGACTCTACTTGATAGGCTATTCTATTTGGTTTGTTGTAAAAAGAAGCTGTGTCTGTTTGTCTTTTTGGGGGGGGGTTCGCAGCGAGCAGGAAGATGGTGCGTGTCTTTGTAAGAATTTTAAGATGTTTTCAGCTGACTCGATCCTTATCACAATGAAGGCTGTTGAATCTGATAACCATCTTCTATTTGCATTTTTGCAAATGTTTTTTTTTTCTTTTATTACAGAGATTAGTGCATTCTGTATTTGAAATGTAGGTTTAAATGTGGCAATAATTTCCTGTCAAATCTGATCCCATGTCGAAAATTTTAAAGCCAACTCCATTCAACTCCATTTACCACAGAAAACAAAAACATGCTCAGTGCTCCCGTTGATACCTGGAAATTAAGGTTTATGATGCAATATTATCACTAAAAGGTTGCTGCTTGAGATTTTTCAAAGCACATTATTTTTCAGTATTTAGCTACTGATGGATAGCCAAAATAAAACTCAATCTTATAAACTTGTTTTTGAATTGCACTTTTATTGATAATTTATTTTTAAGTTTGCAGATAAAAACGTTATTTTCCTCCAGCTGTTCTTTTTCACGGAAACAGCAAAAATGTTCTGGTACAATGGTTGCTACTCAATGCTCCAATTGTATTGTTAGCTGTAACAGGAGGTGGGGGGCGTGTTTTTGTTATTGCAGATTCAGGTTTATGTTGGATGAGGTTTTGCTCCTTGAGGTTGCTGTCAATTTTCAGTTAAACAAGGACCCAAATGCAGAGAAACTAATACATGTAGGTGTTTTTCTAAATAAAGAAACAACTTGCACAAGGAACAAGACGGGGAAACAAACTGTGAGGAAGAACAACATAGAAACACGGGCAGAAAAATGGATACACAGACAGCATGAAGTCAACAGAAGAAAGCACAGAGTAAACGAAAGAGTCAGAGAAGCAGGCTTGAAAAAAGTGAGGCACAAAAAAGTGAAGGTAATCAAGAGGAAATGAAGAACAGCTGAGAACAATTAAAACAGATGAGCTAAGGGTAGGGGTGCAATGAACAGAAACTGAAAGGTATCACATGCAGGGAATCTCACAGAAAATATTACAAAATTTACATAACATGAACCAAGAACAAAATCCACTAATCCACAAAATTATAAACTAAATGGTAGTAGCTAGACAATATAAACTAGAAAAAGGAGAAACAAACAAAAAAAACTTAAACACCTAAGAACACTAAGCATAAGGGAATGACTAAAGAAAACACAATCTAGGTAATATAACAACAAAGGATCAACAACAAAAATCAATTTCCAAAGAAAATATTAACTTTTTAATGAAACAATCAATTTGTCCAATAAAATCATGAAATAAAAATATGGTTGAACTGCTTTAAACTACTTGCTGACATATTGCTGGTATTTTGCTTGGATACTACCCCTGAAAAAACCTTATGCAGTAAAAGAAAGCTTTACATTTATCATCAAAATGCCATGGCCTCCCTTGGAGACCCATACAGCTCATTGGCACACATTTCACATAGCTGAACTCTGACCTGCATCAAAATCTGTTGGCTGGGTAAGGAAATGCTTCGAGGACAAAGACAGAGGGGTTAATAAGAACCCCTCAGCTATTTGAACTGCTTTCGCTATAGTACCTGCTCACACAGTGGGGTACCTCCTGCGCCCCCTTTGACTGATGTGCTGAGAATTAGATTCTGTCACTTAAACCCTTACCAGGCAACACCCATTGACTTTTTCTTGGATATCGACAGAGGTCAGCCCATGTGGAATGGGGAGAAACAAGAACAAGGTCACTTTTGAGTTTCTACACTTTCAGCTTTATGCTTGACTGTCGGTTCAGTGAACACTGACAAACCTGCAGTGCAAAAAAAAAAAAAGATGATGACATACACTGATGTGAAGTATAGCTGAACAAATGTGTTTACCAGACACACTTGAAGACAACATTTCTAGGGTGTTCTGTAGATGAATCAACAATCTTAGAATAACTGTTGTAAGGTAAGGTAAGTTTATTTATATAGCACTTTTCAATAACAAGATGATTCAAAGTGCTGTACATGAACAGAAAAACATTACAGACATACATAGGAAGAGCAAAGGAATAAGCTAAATAAATCCATGACTAGAATTCTTTCATACATTAACAAACATACAGAAAGACTTAATTGTTTCTATTAATAATAATAAATAAGCTACTGGTAAGTATATTTTTTGGGATTTGTGATCTAAAGTAATTTTGTCCAATCTTTCCAAAGCTACAAATATAATAACTTATTTTGTTTCATTGTTTCAATGGAACGAGCTTCATCACTAAAAATTCAAAGCTTCATTTTTTTCTAGTCATACATTCCACAAAGCTACAACTTAAGGTCTCTGATCTGACCTTTCTAAACCACAGCTAAAATGGGAGAAGTGTTTCTATTCAGGATAAAGTTTCACTGGAACGAGCTTCATCACCCAAAATTTTAAGAAAGCTACAGCTTGAGTTCTCTGATCTGACCTCTCTGACACCACAGCTAAAACAGAAAGCAGCATAAGGGATAAGCATAGTAGAGGCGGTGTGTGCCTGTGTGTTTTAGTGTAATCGTGTGTGTGTGTGTTTTTAAATTCAGTCCCGCCAGATTAAAATGAACTAATTCATCATCATTGATCACAGCCAAAACATTCTGAAATAAGTTTTTGGCTCCAAAAAAATGTCATCAATTTTGTTTGAAATAAAATGTTCATAATTCATATGCTGTTCATCATATTCAACTATTTAATATGTCTTTATCTAGCTCCTGTAAATTACCTTACACCTGTTTATTCAAAAAAAAAATAGCAATTCCTCTGAAGTATGCAAACTAACATGGACAGTTGCAGCTTGTTACTAGCAGAGTACAGTGGAGTGCACACTGTTCAAGCAGTGCTCAAATGAGCATCTTCACTCCTCTCATTCAGGTCGGCTGACGACACCCTCTGTGGTCAAAATCAAGTGACACAGCAACTTCTCTTTGATTATTTTGGTTTGTGCTACATGTTTTAAAGGATCTCTCACAACTACAATGAGTATAAAAATGGCTAGAATATTGTAAAAATAAACCGTGTGTTTGCATGGAAATTTTAAGGTGTGACAGGTGATTAAATACTTTTAACAGAATATTATTGCTAAAATTGACCACAGCCTTACCCTTTCTACAGACACTGGAAGACATTGGACTGGATGATTTTTTTTGTTTTGATTGGGATGTAAAAGCATAGATTTTAGCAAAACTAAAGTTGAAAATCACTAAACAAACCAACTAAGATAATTTTGTGCCAAACTGAAACTCAACTGAAAAAAATCAATAAAAAAAGTCCCATCAATTACACAAGTCATTGTTTTTTTTTGTTTTTTTCAAATATTAGTTCCTTTGAAGTTTTAGGCTGTTGTTTTAATAAATGCTTGTTGTAAATAAAGAGGAAATGAAGATTTGGTTTAAGCCATGTTATCGTTTGTTATTCCTGTTCTCTTATCAGGGCCCCGTTCTTCGTACGTCGCTAACTCAGTTAGCTGGATTTGATTGTTGACGATTTGGCATGATCTTGGATCGTTTGGTTCTTCGAAACTCATCCTGGACTTGCTGTCATAGCAACATGTGCATAAGCTTAAACCTGCTCGCGAGCAGGCTTATTTCATGTAAACAGGATTAGATCGCAGTTTAGAAGATAGGGAAGTCTGCCGTAGCCATGTCTTGTCCATTTTTACGACAGCAACCAGTAACGGGAAAGTTATGAAAATTAAATTTTTGTGCAAAGTTTTTGAAAAGTAATGAAAAAAAGAGTATAAAGTAAAAAAAAAAAAATTAAGCAAAATTAGTGGACATTGACACGCATACAATAGGTATTGTGTAGTGTATATTGTCTGGTCTAAACCCGTTAGTGCCACATGTGTTGTATTGTTAAAACTAAGAATGGTCTCCTTTATGAAAACATTACTAACTTTTATCAATTGGTAATGATCCAAATCAATGAATGCTCTAAGCACATACCTGGAGTCTCAGGGAGTCTTGTTAACATTGTGGTATGATAACTACCGATCTGGTGTTATTTGTGTTCAGTGAATTTAAAATATTTTCTTTTCCAGACAACCGAAGAGCCGGCACTCAACCAAGCGGATTTGCCCAAAACAACTTATGACATAGATTAGTAATAGTTGTATTTGTCAGGGTTCTCTGTGCTGCTCTGCTCTAACTCTACTCCTCAGGTGTGTCTAGTTGGCTGAGGAGGCGTGGCCCACACCTGCAGCTCGTTGCAGGCGGCTTCCTCTGGCTTCTTAAGCAGAGCGCTGACAGATGGAAGACGCCAGAGCCTTAACCAGTCGTGGTACGACGTGGCCTCTGTCCCAACTCTTGGAAACCAGCTTGTGAGTTTTTTCGCTCTTTGACTTTGACTAATTTTGGCTCTCCCTGTTTTGTCTCAGATTTTTGGTACTTGGATGCACTCACCTGTCTTGACGTCTTGTCCGAAGAACCAGACCATCAGAATCCTCTGCTCAGATTTTGCTCTGGCGCTCCCCTCATACTTCCTGGATGTTACCCAGCGAGGCCTGAGATCCCCTTTCCCGGATTCTGTTGGTTCTGCTCTCACTCTGGTCAATCCATCTGTCACCATTGCCGACGAGGCTCGCTCAGGATCCCTCGCCAGTAACATCTGCCGCCCTCAGCCACTAGCCGCCTATCATCAGCAGAGTAGTTTCACAGAGATCCCTCGGCGCTACTCCTTCCCGGTTAGGTCCGCCCAGCCCAATGGTAAGCAGCGTAGCTTCTAGCAGTTCTCCTGGTTCTCCTTTCAGAGTCACTTACTCTCTCTCTCTTGCAGACTCTCCAGCCTTGACGTTCTGACCCTGCCGAATCGCCTGTAGTTCCGTCCGTAGATCTGCCTGTTTCCTAAAATAAACATCTTTAAACTGTGCTTTGCTTCCCGATCGTATCTGCATGTGGGCTCGTCACCTGAAAACCATGACAGAAGAAGGCTCTGGCCACCAAAGTCCAGCGGATACGTTCGGGAGGCAGATAGTCGCACAGCAGGAACAGATACAGTCGCTAGGGCTAGCCGTAAATTCAACACAGGAACAGCTTCAGAGATTAGCCGCTCAGTTTAGCCAGCTAATGGACACAGTCACTTCCGCGATGACGTCGCCTGTCACTCAAGACCTCAGCACCCCGCCTCCCGCCGTTCAGAGTACTGAGAATCAGAATCAGACTCCGCCACCTGAGGGCGCGTCACCTTGTCCGGAGAAGTTCTCTGGTGACAGTGGGAGTTGCGGCGGTTTTCTATTCCAGTGTAAACTCGTATTTAACCGTTCCCCTCAGACATTCGCCTCAGATCAGGTTAAGATATCTTATGTCTTACGACTATTAACGGGAAAGGCTCTTAGATGGGCTGAGGCTCGATTCCCTGATTGCCAGACATTCGGGTGTACTTTTCAGGACTTCGTTACCGAGTTTAAGACAATTTTTTCACCTGAGTTAGAGTCGGCTCAACAGTCTCGTCATCTCCTTTCCTTGAAGCAGCGCGGTCGAAGCGTATCAGACTTCTCTGTGGATTTTCGCACGGTTGCCGCTGCTACGGGTTGGCAGCCGAGGCCGTTAAAGGCAGTATTTTTTCAGGCTCTAGATGAGACTCTAAAGGACGAGTTAGCCCGGGTTGAGGAACCTGAGGATTTTGAGGATTTTGTAGCGTTAGCTATCCGTTTGGATTCCCGGTTACGCAGTCGGAACCGGGTTAGAACGGACCAAGTCCGGCGATCATCCACTTTTTCGACGTTTACCCATAGGGAACCCCGGTCTAGTACTCCACCTCCAGAACCCATGCAGTTGGGGCAGGTCGGTTTAACTAATAAGGAGCGTCGGCAGCGAATCTCAGGAGATTTATGCCTTTATTGTGGAGGCGAAGGTCATTTCCTAAGAGACTGTCCTGTTCGGCCAAAAGACCGAGTCCACCGTTCGTAACGGGGAGAACGGTGGACGGTGACGGAACAGTTCCCCGGGTAGCCACTAAGGCGCCGTCTTTTTCTCGCTTATGTTTGCCAGTCACTTTAATGTTTGACCAGGATAGTTTTGATGTTTCGGCTCTAGTAGACTCTGGTTCAGATTTTAATCTTATGGACCAAGCCATAGTGGACCAGCTCCGTGTGCCTGTCGAGCCATTACCCGAACCTCTTCAGGTCTCATCTTTAGATGGACAGAGGTTAACTTTGATCACCCATCGCACCCGACCACTAGTGGTGATAGTCTCCGGTAACCACCGGGAACAACTTTCATTTTTTGTTTTCCCAGTCAAGCGTTCACCCGTGGTTTTGGGTTTAGCCTGGTTAACGGTCCACAGCCCACAGTTCAACTGGGCTGAGTCCCGACTGGAATCATGGTCCCCAGCTTGTCATTCCCGTTGTTTACAGTCCGCTCGCCCCGTATCTGTTTCCCCTACCACCATGACAGATTCCGGAGACGTTATTGACCTCTCTCACGTTCCGAAAGAATACCACGATTTACGGAAGGTATTCAGTAAGACTCAGGCTTGTTCACTTCCTCCACATCGCCCTTACGATTGCGCCATTGACTTATTGCCTGGGGCTCCACTCCCGGTGAGTCGGCTTTACAACATTTCCAGGTCAGAACGTCAAGCGCTCGAAAAGTATATAGGGGAGTCTCTAGCTACTGGGTTAATTCGTCCTTCATCCTCTCCATTAGGCGCCGGCTTCTTTTTTGTCGGCAAGAAGGACGGGTCCCTTCGTCCCTGTATCGATTATCGAGGGCTCAACCAAATAACTGTTAAAAATAAGTACCCGCTTCCTCTATTATCTTCAGCTCTCGAGCCAGTCCAGAATGCCAAGGTCTTTACTAAACTTGATCTGCGCAACGCTTATCATTTGGTTCGGGTGAGACAGGGTGATGAGTGGAAGACGGCCTTTAAGACCCCGTTAGGTCACTTCGAGTACTTAGTCATGCCTTTTGGTTTGTGCAATGCTCCGGCAGTTTTTCAGGCACTGGTGAATGATGTCCTTCGGGACTTTTTGAATGTTTTTGTTTTCGTCTATCTGGACGACATCCTGATTTACTCTCGTGATCTGGAACAACACAAACAGCATGTTCGTCTTGTTCTCCAGCGACTTTTAGAAAATCGCTTATTCGTTAAAGCCGAGAAGTGTGATTTTCACCAGACTTCTATTTCTTTTCTTGGACTAGTTTTAGAAAGCGGACAGGTGAAGTCAGACCCGGAGAAAATAAAGGCAGTAGTGGAATGGCCCGTTCCTGAGTCGCGCAAACAGCTCCAACGCTTTCTTGGTTTCGCTAACTTTTATAGGCGCTTTATCAGGAACTATAGTCAGGTAGCCTCCCCATTGCATGCTCTCACCTCTACCAAGGTCCCTTACATCTGGAGTCCTGAGGCTCAGGAGGCCTTCAACAGACTCAAATCTCGTTTTTCACAGGCTCCTATACTCGTTCACCCCGATCCAGCCAAACAGTTTACTCTAGAGATCGATGCCTCTAATACCGGGGTGGGAGCGGTTTTGTCCCAACAGTCTGAGGTTGACAGTAAATTACATCCCTGTGCGTTTTTCTCCCGTCGGTTGTCCCCGGCAGAGCAGAACTATGACGTGGGTGATCGTGAGCTACTAGCCATTAAGCTAGCTTTGGAGGAGTGGCGGCACTGGTTAGAGGGGTCCGAGCAGCCCATCATTATATGGACAGATCATAAGAACCTCTCCTACCTGCAGTCAGCCCGTCGACTCAACTCCAGACAAGCCCGCTGGTCTTTGTTTTTCTCTCGATTTAACCTCACCATCACCTACAGACATGGCTCCAGAAATGTCAAACCCGATGCACTTTCTCGTCAGTTTGCCACTGTTGAACAGGAAAGAGAGCCGGAACCGATTCTTCCCCCTACTTGTACTATTGGAGCCCTGCATTGGGATCTAGAGGACAGGATCAGACAGGCCCAACTATTAGACCCGGACCCAGGCACAGGTCCACCTGGACTTAAGTATGTTCCCCAGTCTGTTCGTCCTGAGGTTCTACGCTGGAGTCATGATGCTAAGTTTTCCGCCCATCCGGGTATTTTTAGAACCCAGTCTCAGGTGTCCCGGCGCTTCTGGTGGCCATCATGGACCAAGGATGTTAGAGAATATGTTCTAGCCTGTCCAGTCTGCGCCCAGAATAAGTCCTCTACCCAGCCACCTTCCGGTTTGTTAAATCCTCTCCCCATCCCCAAACGTCCATGGTCCCACATTGCTATTGACTTTGTTACTGGTCTCCCTTTGTCCCAAGGTATGTCAACTATTTTAACAGTAGTTGATCGGTTTTCTAAGCCTTGCCATCTTATTCCCATCCGTAAATTACCCAACGCCCTCCAGACAGCCCAGCTCCTCATCAAACATGTTTTCAGACTTCACGGCATCCCTGTTGACATCCTCTCTGACCGGGGCCCTCAGTTTATCTCCCAGGTCTGGCGGCACTTTTGCTCTGCTCTGGGTGCCCGTTACACACTCACCTCCGGATATCATCCTCAGACCAATGGCCAGACTGAACGCATGAATCAACAACTAGAGACCACCCTCCGCTGCCTCACGTCATCTTCACCTTCTGACTGGAACAAGTTTTTGCCCTGGGTAGAGTATGCCCTTAACTCACACATCACCTCAGCTACTGGACGTTCACCATTTGAAGTTGCTTTAGGATATCAACCTCCACTCCTACCCACAGATGAACTCAGGATTCCCTTCACCTCCGTCAACGACTACATTGCTCGCTGCCAGGACATCTGGAGAACTACTATTACAGCACTCACTCGCACCGCAGAGCGGAGCAAGAGGTTTGCCGACCAGCACCGCAGACCAGCTCCCCATTATCGCCCCGGTCAGAAGGTTTGGTTATCTTCCAGAGACGTTTTGTCCAACCCTTCCGCTAAGAAGCTTGCTCCCCGGTTCACTGGTCCATATGAGATAGAGACAATTATTAACCCGACCACCGTCCGTCTTCGTTTGCCCCCTCACTCCCGAGTACACCCTACCTTCCATGTTTCCCAGATCAAGCCCGTCTTGGACAGCAACTTGTGCCCTACTGCCGGACCCCCTCCACCCTCCCAGGACAGTCAGAACCCTCGCGTTCTCAGGGTTGTGGATGCCCGTCGGCGAGGTAGGGGCCACCAATACCTCGTCGACTGGGAGGGTTGCAGCTCTGAGGAGCGCTCGTGGGTCTCTGCAGCAACCATCCCGAATAAGGATTTGATTTTGGATTTTTGGGCTGCTCAACCCAGCACCTCTTCGTCTGGGCCGCCAGGAGGCGGCCGTTGAGGGGGGGGTAGTGTCAGGGTTCTCTGTGCTGCTCTGCTCTAACTCTACTCCTCAGGTGTGTCTAGTTGGCTGAGGAGGCGTGGCCCACACCTGCAGCTCGTTGCAGGCGGCTTCCTCTGGCTTCTTAAGCAGAGCGCTGACAGATGGAAGACGCCAGAGCCTTAACCAGTCGTGGTACGACGTGGCCTCTGTCCCAACTCTTGGAAACCAGCTTGTGAGTTTTTTCGCTCTTTGACTTTGACTAATTTTGGCTCTCCCTGTTTTGTCTCAGATTTTTGGTACTTGGATGCACTCACCTGTCTTGACGTCTTGTCCGAAGAACCAGACCATCAGAATCCTCTGCTCAGATTTTGCTCTGGCGCTCCCCTCATACTTCCTGGATGTTACCCAGCGAGGCCTGAGATCCCCTCTCCCGGATTCTGTTGGTTCTGCTCTCACTCTGGTCAATCCATCTGTCACCATTGCCGACGAGGCTCGCTCAGGATCCCTCGCCAGTAACATCTGCCGCCCTCAGCCACTAGCCGCCTATCATCAGCAGAGTAGTTTCATAGAGATCCCTCGGCGCTACTCCTTCCCGGTTAGGTCCGCCCAGCCCAATGGTAAGCAGCGTAGCTTCTAGCAGTTCTCCTGGTTCTCCTTTCAGAGTCACTTACTCTCTCTCTCTTGCAGACTCTCCAGGCTTGACGTTCTGACCCTGCCGAATCGCCTGTAGTTCCGTCCGTAGATCTGCCTGTTTCCTAAAATAAACATCTTTAAACTGTGCTTTGCTTCCCGATCGTATCTGCATGTGGGCTCGTCACCTGAAAACCATGACAGTATTTTTTTAAATGTTGAAACAACTAATTCTTTTTTATGTTACACAATTGACTTTATTGCTTAATCTTGAAATCTTAAATTTAATAAAAATTATAAAGTAAGGCTATACAAAAGCTTCATGTAGGCAGATTTACAACTCCACCAGAAACCAGACAAAATTGACAATGAAAATATCAATCTTATTACAGATATATCAAAAGCCAAGGACCGAATTAGTCAAATGGACGACTCGGAAAAATTTCAACTTGTAAAGACCAGAAAACCACCCAAGTCTTTCAATTTCCCTGCCAGAGAATTTAAAGACAACCGAAGAGCCAGTGGGGTGACCAAAAGAACATGCCAGAGGGACTGGCTCGACAAGTATGACTTCTTATCATACTCTGCCCAGGAAGATGGGGTCTACTGTTTGACATGCATTTTGTTTCCTGTTCAAAGTCAGAGTAGGAGGGCTAGTATTTTGATAGACCTGCCATTTACTAACTGGAGAAAGTTCAATGAACAAATGACAACACACATGCAACAGCAGTACCACCAGAGTTCTGATGCAAAGTTTCATGCATTCGTGGATCTAATGAATGGTCAACAAACAAGGATTAACCACACGTTGAATACTGAAATGGATAAACGTGTTCAAGACAATAGACTGTTCCTCTCATCAGTTATAAAACGTATAGAACTGTGTGGGCATCAGGGCATCGCCCTAAGAGGCCATTGAGATGATCCATCATCGGAAAGTCTAAACAAAGGCAACTTTCTTGCACTTCTCAAGTTCAGACAAGAAGCAGGCGATGCCCACTCAAAAATTACTTGGACTCATGCAGTCAAAATGCAAATTACATTTCTGAAACATCTCAAAATGATTTGCTTGATTGTATAAAAGAGTATATAGAAAGCACTATTGTGCATGATGTGCGGAATCAGGAATGGGGGCCATACTATGCTGTAATAGCTGATGAAGTTACTGATGTTTCAAACTATGAACAACTAGGTGTGTGTATTCGCTACGTGAAAGATGGCATTCCTGTTGAAAGGTTAATATATTTTGTTGGATGTGATTCCATAACAGGGGAGGCAATATGTAAAAACCTGTTGACCTCTTTAAGGAAAGTTGGACTAGATCCGAAACTGTGCCGTGCTCAAGGCTATGATGGTGCTGTCAATATGGCAGGAAGAGTAAATGGTTGTGCTGCAAACTTTTGCAAAGAATCCCCAAGAGCTAAGTACTTCAACTGTGAGAGTCACCAATTAAACCTTGCATTATCAAAGTCATCATCTGTTCTGGATATCAAATGTATGCTTTCAACTGTTGCTTCAGTTGGTATTTTTTTCAAGTATTCACCAAAGAGGCAGCAACAGTTTGAATCTTCAGTGTCTGAGATTAACCAGGAAAGGCTTGCAGCAGAACAAGAACTATTAGCTAAGAAGAAGATAAAGCTCATGTGTGAGACTTGTTGGGTTGAGCGTCACACTAGCCTTGAAGACTTCCACAACCTTTATGAGGCTCTTCTCCATTGTCTTAATGTGATATCAGAGAATGCAGATTATGTGTGGGATGCCAAAGCAATAGTTGAAGCAAATGGACTCCTCAAAGCAGTAACTTCGGCCAACTTTATTGCTGCTTTACAGTGCAATAGGTACTTCGTTGGATTCACCAAGTCACTAAGTATGCTATTACAAGGGTCATCACAGGATATCCTCACTGCATATGAAGAGGTCAAACTTGTAAAAGACAGTCTAAGGGACATAAAATGTAACGCTGAAGCTGAATTCAAAGAGGTTTATGAATCGATGGTAGAAATGGGGAAACTGGCTGGTTTTGATGATGACCTCCCAATACCTAGACGTTGTGGACGACAGACAATGAGAAACAACAATCCTTCAGATAACCCTATGGAGTACTGGGGATGTACAGTCTTTGTTCCATTTCTAGACAGTCTCATCTCAGTGTTGTGTCCTCAAATCCTTTGTCACTTGAACCATACCAAACTGTTCTTAAGTCCTTGGGTCTTTTTATTTCATTTTCTGTATAAATATCATTTCTGGAAATAAAGAAAATCTTTGTTTGATTAATTGTTGATAAGGATAATTTTTTCTTCAAACTACTTTTTAACCTTGTGCATGCTGTAAAAACCGAGAGATTTTGGCTTAAAAATCATTTTTCAATTACTATAATGTAATCATGCTAATTCCACTTATGTTCATCCATTAAAATGATTATCAATTCAAAAACCCTTAGATGAATAATTAGGGTAGTGTGAAAGAGTAAAGATGGCATTCTTTGGTCATTTAGCCTCACATTGTTTTGACATGACCCTTGACCCCATGACCCTTATGTGCGCACCCCCCTTTGAAAAATCCTGGATCCGCCCCTGAGTACTATTGCCCTACATGTTTTAGGGGCCTGCTTGCTACCACACACATGACCTAAATGAATGGATGATTTAAGAGGCTTCCGCAGCACCTGATGGCATACCGAGGAGGACATGCAGTCTTTTGAATCAGGTGAGTTTGTCATCATCATGGTGTCTGAGGCTATGTTCACTCTGCAGGCCAATGTGACCAAAATCTGATTCATATGCAACATATATTGTTACGAACGGAACTGAACAGGTGGACTCAGTATTCAGACCAACAAGCAGAATGTGTGTTTTTAAGACGTTTTATTGCTCTCAGACAAGCAAGACAGGGACAGGCAGGCTCAATGATCAAAATGGCAGTCCAAAAACGGTACACAAAAGGCAGTCCAAAATCAGGCAGAAGTACCGACAGGGATAAAGCAAGCTCGGATATTCCTTAGGCAGATTCGGGTAGGCAAAACAGATTCAGGGGACAGGCTGGCTCAGACTCAAAAAGCAATCGGGTTTGCATCAACAGGTCAATCAGAATAAAGAACGCTGGAACAAAACTCACCGTGGGCTCGTAAATGATCTGGCGGAGAACTGAAGACCGAGGGAGAACTATATAGTGGAGTGCACAGATGAAACGGAGTGAAACTAATTACAAGAAGGCAGGTGGAACTAATCAGGGCAAGAGAGCTGACAGATTGCTGAGGGGAGACCAAACAGAGCTGATAAAGTGACAGGTGGCAAACAGGTGACATAAACAGAACAACACGTCTAAATCAAAACCAAACAAGAAAGAACCCAAAAGCAGAAACTTAACTAATAAATCTGATAACGTAAACCAAGACAAAACCCAAATCGTGACATATATCCGTCTTTTTAATGGGAGTGTGAACAGCCTGATTTCAATCTTTTCACCCCCCAAAAATCTGATTAGTGCCACTTCCATATGTGGCACTGATTCAGGTATGTATCGGATATTTTTCAAAACGTCCAAAGTCTGAATGGTCATGTTGCATATTATGTCTTTTACATCACTGTCCTGACTCTCCACACACAGTAGTAGCAGTTAGTACTCTGCAAAAGACTATTCTAAAGTTTGTCTTTCTTCCATTGACCCTCAGTCTTTCTGCAATGTTGTCTGAGTGCACATGTGGCCTCATTTATCCAGGGTTCAGCTTTGGATTTAGTAGATTTAAAATCAACTAGAGTAATTGAATCCAGGGTATCACTGCAAGTTGTATAAAAGAAGGTGAGAAACACCTCAGGACAAAACAGGCTTTCCTTTCTAACCAATGAATATGGTAGTGAAAACTGCCCAGCTGTGGCAGAGGTGAGGATGTAATGGAAACAACCACCTGCCAGAGGCCTACTGGCTGGAGGGAGAACTGTAAAAGACATAACAATGAGCAAGTGAGTTAAGATAGCAGAATTTGATATTTTACAGAAGGATGGTGGAAAGTCCATGGGAAATAACAAGGTCCAAAGTGTGACCAAGGTGATGTGTTGGTCCAGTGACAGATTGAGTCAGGCTGAAAGATGCCAGAAGCCTTGATAATTCAGAGGCCGATGAGTCAGTAAACCAACAAACATGAATGTTAGAATCACCAAAAATAAATAAATCACCACAAATTACTAGATGATCAGATTTTGGAATACAATTTCCAAGAAATTTACAGAATTTTTGGGTGAAATCCTTCACATATTTAGGTGGGCTGGAGATGACAGCACATTACACACAATTTATTCCTTTTTCCATTAGGTCTGTTGATAAGAAGATTAGGTGGAACCAGATAAAGAGAGCATATAAAACTAAAAACTGTGAATGTTGTTGCTATCATCGACTGACGGCAAGAGGTTGCTTAATCCAAGGTAAACAACAAAAGCACAGAACAGAAAAGTGTATTTCAGGAGGGCACTGATACAGTTTGCCCTATCCTCAGTCCCTTCACATAAGAAATTCCCCACTTGACAATAGTGTTGTCATGATGCAGCCTGAAGGCTGCACTCTTAGCAGTTCCTGCTAAGACAGTTGTTCAGGGATCAGAAGATCACCCCTTGGCTTTATTAGTTACACCACAGGTGGACTTAAAGCATGTTTCAATGATTTTAAAATAAACAAATAAAATAAATAAATAAATAAGACGCACAGATCGGTACACGGTGATAAATTAAATACACGCACAGCTCAAGAGCACGTTGGAATGGTTAGTGTTCACGGTTGGGTACAGAAGGCACGGGCTATGGTTTATCCCTTTTCACACTCTCTTACTCTTTGCACTTTTTTATTTTTTTGTGTATTTCTATCTTATTTGTCTGCTTCTTTCCTGATCATCAGTCAATCACAAGCACATCATATGATGCTACCTGGGTCTATGTATGACTATTTTCTCGTGGGCATGCACCTTCTAACTTCTCACTCACATCTATGGCGAATGTAAAGTTTGTGACATGGAATGTGCATGGGGCTGGCACCAGAGAGAAAAAAATGAAGATCATTAACCAGCTTACTAGATTAAAGGCAGATGTTGTATTATTGCAAGAAACCCACAAATCAGCCACAAATGCAAGTGAGCTTAACTCACCTGAGTTCCCTAATGTGTTTGCGGCCTGCTATAACTCTAGACAGAGAGGTGTAGCAATCTTAATCCACAAAAACGTTAGTTTTAAAATATTAGATAAAACTATAGATCCTGAAGGTAGATACATAATAATTAAAATAGCTATCCATAACCAGAAGCTATGTATTGTCAGTATATATGGTCCAAATGTTGATGACCCCTCTTTTTTCCACCAATTCTTCCTTGCACTTTCAAAACACGGGGATTGTTCACTAATTATAGGAGGTGACTTCAACTTTAGTTTAAATAACGATATAGACAGGTTGAATAAAACAGGGACTCAGCGTAGTTGGCAGTCAGTAAGTGTAGTCAAACAATACATGAGTGATTTTGGTCTTTGCGATGCATGGCGTTCTCTTCATCCTAATAGTAAAGAATACACTTTTTTCTCAAATGTTCACCATTCGTACTCTCGTCTGGACTACTTTCTTATAAGTAGCTCACTGCTGTCGGTTGTTTCAGAGACGGTAATTCATCCTATTGCTATCAGCGATCACGCACCTGTTACTCTCACCTTAATTAATAAAAAAATAACCCCACAAAACAAAAGCTGGAGATTTAATACATCACTGCTTAAAGATGAAGAATTTATAAAATTCATTAAAGAACAGTGGGCCTCATACTTAGAATACAATGATCAACCAGGTACATCGGCATCGATATTGTGGGAAGCTGGAAAAGCAGTGATGAGAGGTAAAATAATTTCTTTCTCATCACATAAAAAGAAAAAAGAAAATAAAAAGATTCAGGAATTAGAAGAAAAACTTAAGTTACTAGAATCCTCTCAAGAAGAAGGAAAGTTAGGTAAAATCCGTGAAGTAAAATTAGAACTAAACCACCATATTGAAAAGCAAAATAGATTTCTAATACAAAGACTCCGAATAGAAAATTTTGAACATGGCAATAAGTCAGGAAGCTTTCTAGCTAATCAGCTTAAAATAAATAAGGAGAAAACTACTATATTTGCAGTTACAGATTCAACTGGTAATACAGTAAGTGAACCAGGGTGTATAAATAATACCTTCCGCGATTTCTACAAATCTTTATACACACCACAGATAAATCCATCAGAGAAGGATATTAAGCAATTTCTGGATAAAATTACACTTCCTAAATTATCAGATAACCAAAGAATGACACTGGATTCCCCGCTGACAACAGCTGAAACCCAGGAAGCTCTTAAAAGCATGCCTAATAAAAAGGCTCCAGGTCCAGATGGATTCCCTACTGAGTTTTATAAAGAGTTCTGGAATATTCTAGCCCCAACGTTCCACAGAATGTTGCAGGAAATACAGGAAAAAGGTAGATTTCCAGCTAATATGAACTCTGCCACCATCAGCCTTCTGCTCAAGCCAGACAAAGATCCTGTGTTGCCCACTAGTTATCGTCCCATATCCTTAATTAATGTGGATATTAAGATAATCTGTAAAGCTTTTGCAAAAAGATTAGACAAAGTAACTCCTCTCATAATACATCCAGATCAAACTGGTTTCATCAGAGGAAGGCAGTCATCCACAAATACACGCCGATTACTTAATTTAATTGATTATTCCTACAGTAAAAACATTAAAACCAATATATTGTCTTTAGACGCAGAAAAAGCATTTGATAGAGTAAATTGGAAATTTTTATTCGCTACTCTTCATAAATTCGGTTTTGGCGATTTATTCATAAACTGGTTAAAAATTCTATACAATTCTCCAACAGCCTGTGTCAGGACAAATAATCAAATATCTTCCAGTTTTTGTCTACAGAGGGGCACCAGGCAAGGATGCCCTCTTTCTCCATCACTTTTTGCCATCTTTATAGAACCTCTAGCAGCAACAATCAGACAAACAAAAGCTGTAAAAGGTATAAAATGCATGAAAATAGAGCACAAGATTAGTCTGTACGCGGATGATGTACTACTTTATCTCCAGCATTCAAATAATTCTCTTTTACAAGTAATTAGAATACTAGAATCTTTCTCTAAAGTATCAGATTACTCGTTAAACTGGTCTAAATCTACGGTACTGTCAATTAATTGCTGTTTCGAAAACTCCCTAAATTTACAAATGCAATCAGGAAATATTAAATATTTAGGTATTACTGTGTCGAATAAATTAACAGATTTACTTAAACTTAACCATGCCCCACTTTTAAGCAGGATAAAAGAGGACCTTGAAAGATGGAAATCGCTTCCAATCACACTTATGGGTAGGGTAGCTTCAATAAAAATGATGGTCCTACCGAGAATTAATTATTTATTTTCAATGATCCCCAATAAACCATCATCTGACTGGTTTAAATCTCTAGACTCTGCCATTTCTAAATTTCTTTGGAAAGATAAACCCCCACGTATTAGCTTAAAGACAATACAGAAGACTAAAGACAGGGGAGGACTAGATCTGCCTAACTTCCATAACTATTACTTAGCAAATAGGCTACAATACATCTCTAAATGGATAAAAAATAGTCTTTTAGATGAGCCTTGGTTAGATATAGAACAGGAAATGTGCAATAATATCATGATTTCAGATCTGCCGTTTATTAGCTCAAATATAAAACGGCATACATGCTTCAAAAATATCAACATTAGCTCTACTATGACAGCATGGTGGGAGTTCCTCAAAATGACAAAGTCATCACTTATCCCATGCAGTCGTACACCTATCTGGAATAACCCTGATATCCTACAAAATAATAAAATGATAAACTTTACATACTGGAAGAATAAAGGTATTAAATATCTGGAACATCTACTTGACGGAACCGAGTTCATCAATTTTGCTAAACTAAATATGCAATATGGCATTAGTAAAAATAAATTCTTGGAATATGAACAACTAAAATCTATAATTAAAAATAAATATAAGCATATTAATGGTGGTTTACAAGTCCCAACTAATATAATAGAGTTCTTAGATTTAACCCCCCCCAAACTACTGTCTAAATCATACAGGACACTGACTAAAATAGATGATTCAATATCTCTTCCTATTATGAAATGGGAAGAAGATCTATCAGTCAGCTTTGAACAAGACTTCTGGGCTCAGACATGTCTAAGAACTTTCAAATTGACTAGAAACACCAACTTACAACTAATACAATACAAAATCCTTCACAGAGTACACTACACAGGACAAAGATTATTCAAGATGGGTCTGGCACAATCTAATATCTGCCCACACTGCATAGGCAATCATCCTGATAATTATTTTCATGCGTTATGGTTATGCACACCAGTCCAGAGGTTCTGGACACAGATATGTAAGGACTTATCAAAGTGCTTGAGCTGTAAAATTACACCTTCCCCATCAGTTTGCCTGCTCGGTAATTTTGAGGAAAGTCCTCTGAAAAAAGAAATAGTTTACATGGTTTTTACTGCTTTATGCATCGCAAAGAAAACTATCCTCATGAATTGGAAAAGTAAACAAAATCTCAGTATCAATCAGTATAGAGATCTTTTGTTGGATCATATTAATCTAGAGACAGCATCTGCTTCCACATCTGATTGGTCTCTTTGGGCTCCTCTGATCAACACCATCACTTAGTGGAATAGGGGGCGGTGGGTTGCTTCCTGCAGGGCGCAGTGGCTGGATGGGGGGGCTCCTGGGGCCCTGGGGGCACTTGGAGTAGGGCGCCTGGTGGATCCGGCACCGGGGTCTGTTGCCCCCGTCTGGGAGGAGTTTGGGAGGCCTACGGGTGGCCCACAGCGGCCGCTTGCGGCGCTCTTTGGGAGCTGCGTGTTGACGGACGTGGGTTACTGACCTGGTAGCTGTGCTACCGCTGGGTGGGTCCGGGGTGGGTCTGGGGGTCTGGGGTCCCCGGGGCGCGCCGCCCTCGGGCGCGGGCTCCGGCGGGGCCTCGGGGGTTCCGGTTCCGGGGGGGCGCCGCTTTTGGTGTGGGCCGGCGCGCGCCCGGGTGTCCGCCCCTGCACGGGGCCTCTGGTGCGCTGGGGGGCCTCGGGGCCCGTTGAGGTGGTAGGGGGGCATGGTCATTAACACCTCTGGGCAGATGCTCTTCTCCTTCATTGGATAGGCACTCTGCCAGTGGGGGGAGGGGGAAAGGAGGGGGAGTAGGGACCTACCCAGCCTGGATGTCTACTGTCGAATGTATGGTGAGTTGTTTGAACGTTAGTGTTGGGGAGGGATTAAATCTACGGGAGGGGGGGGGGGGTTGGGGGCGTTGACGTTCTGGTGGGCTTGTGTCCGGCCCCCGGTCCTGGTCCGTGTCGTCTTCCGGTGCGGGTTTCACCTGGGGGTGGGGTTTGGGATGGCTCGTGCGGGCCGGCTGGCCAGTGTCCCCCCCTCTTATTATTATTATTATTATTATTATTATTATTATTCTTTATTTATTTATTTATTTAGTTTAAGTAGGCTTGGTTGGTGGGCTGGGGGGGGTTGAGGTGTTGGTCCTGGTGGGTGGTTGGCTGGCGGGCCCTGCGGCCTCTCCCTGTCCCCCGGGCTACGGTGGTGCCGCTGGCGGGGCCCCCTTCTCTGGGTGGAGCTTTCGGGGAGCGGGGGTGCCTATTGGAGTCAGTAGGGGAGCTGGCTCCCTGGGTTGGCTTCCCAGTCATTTGCTCCCCATCCCCGGACTCCTCCCTCTGCCTGCTCCATCACGCCGCCACACATGTAGGTCATGTGGGAGGGGGCGTTACTGGAGGTTGCCACTTTCTGGTGACGCCCCTCTCCCCAATTTTATCATGCATCTTAGACACTTTCACTTCAAACATTTTTCACATCGCACACTCATATAGGCCATGGTAGGGGGGGGTGGGGGGAAGACGTCTGGGGGGGGGCTTATGTTGTGTGGGCCTCACCTCGGACGGCTCCCTTCACCTCCTCTCCCACTTAGACATTGAGGGTTCTGGGCAGTCACACGGAGGGGGTGCGCTGGCAACAGCTACCTTCCGGAAGGGGGGTGGGCTGTGCCGTGCATCCCCTTCGGCGCTCCCAGTTTTTAAACGCACTTGAGAACAACATGCAACAACACAACATTTGAGCGGGCGTAGGGAGGGTCGGGGTCTTCTGCACACCCCCGTTCTCCGATGGCGGCAAGGAGTCTGGGGCCTGGAGCGGGCCACTGTGTCCGGGGTCTTGGTGGGGGGGCTGCGGTGTGCAGTCAGCGGCTTGCCAGGTCTGGGGCTGATACCTCTGCTCCCCCCAGGGGGCGGGGGGCAGGGATGGCAAGGGTAAGGTGGGGGGAGGGAAGGGGTTTATTAGGTATTTAGGGGGAGGGGGGGGGCTCTGGCCGGGTGGCTCGTGCGGGTCGTGTTGGCCCGCCCTCTTGGGGGGGCCCGGTCCGGGGGGCGTCTGGTCTGGGGCCGGGGCCGGGGGTCGGGCACAAGCAGTCGTATAGTCGATTTGGGGTGACCCCCCCCCCCTTTGGTCAGTGTTGGATGTGAGTGTTATGTGGGAATGTGTGTACAGCGTCTTTTTTTTTTTTTTTTTTTTTTTTTTTTTTTTTTTTTCTCTGTGTGTGGTGAGTGGGGCACAAGGGAGGGATGGGGTGAATGAGTTCTTTTTTTTTTTTTTTTTTTTTTTTTTTTTTTTTTTTTCAGGTATGGGTCCGGTCCGCTCCCTCTCCCAAGAACATCTCAAGTCTCCGCTAGGTGCGGAGCCCATCCCCCCACGTCCTGCCCTCCTCCACTTCGTTGGCGGGCGCCTTGGCCCCCTGGCTCGTTGGTTGGCTTCGGGTTTGGGGCGGGTTCCCGGGAGTGCGCCGGCCCACTCCCGGCGGCCTCTTCGCGGGGCCTGGCCCCCCGGGGGGCGGCCGGGGCCCTTGTCGCGGGGGCGGGGCGCCCCTGGGGCCTCTGGCCCTCAGGGCCCATGGCCGGGTCCACTTCAGCGGGGCTAGCTGCCGGCGGAGCCCACGGGCTCGTCTCCGCGGCTCTTGGGGGCGTCGGCATAGCGGTGGCTGGGGGATTTCCTCGGGGTCGTCTCTGCTCCTTCCTTGGGGGGGGTGTTGCGGATATCCTGTGTCGGCCCCTCCTGGGCGACCTGCTTTAGGGGCCCCTTTGGGAGTCCGAGGTTACGGGTCCCCTGACGCCTGTCTCTGTGCTCGGGGAAGGTGGGTCTTCGGTTCTCCACAATCACTATCAAGCTATTTCTGGATAATCTTCACCTAAACTAGTGCACTTTCATATCTCCCACAGGTGCTGGGTCCCAGGTATTAAGTGTTCACTTATATACAGTAATCTTATAATGTGTTTATTTATTTATTTATGTTCTTTCACTTTCTTTTTTCAAATATCACATTACACATGTCAGCTTACATAATAATATATATGATTTAGCAATGGCATCTAGGTGTTGTTCGAGTGTAGCTGTTGCTTTATGTCTGTTGGTTGTGCTGTTCTTTTTGTGTCTCTTTCCAGGTGATGGAGCAGACAAAGAGGGTTTTATCACTCTCTCCCTTTTATCTCCTCTTTCTTTCACCTCTAATCTTTTTTTTCTTTTCTTTCACTTTTTCTTCTTCCTTTAGTCTCCCATTGTCATGTCCATATAATTTGAAATTCTCCTTGCAGGAATCATAATAAAGTTATTTACAAGCATAAATCAAGTGGAGCACAATGGCGAAAGCTGTTTGCTCCACTTGTAAAAGCAAAATCTGTCGAGCTCTATCTGGCATTGAGACATCAATTCCTATTGCCACATTGCTAGACAGGACACTGGGAAAAAAAAAAAAAAAAAAAAAAAAAAAAAAAAAAAAAAAAAGCAGTTCCTGCCTCCTCCTTTCTCTGTGCAGCTCTGATTGGAAGCACCTGTCAGGCTGCAATTAGCTTGGACTGGCTCCACCTGTTCACTCCACTATTTAGCTCACCTCAGTCTGTTCCTGGTTGCCGGCCGTATTCAGCCAAACCAACACCACGCCTGTCCGTTCCAGTCCTCACGTCTTGGTCTCCGTCTAATCAGTATGTACCTGTCTGCTGCGCTGCTGGACTCTGCTTCCTCGTCTCCGTCATCCTGTTCTCTGGTCTTCACTCCCGATCCTGCAGCAGCCCAGCTCCTCCGTTTCCTGGTCAGTTTCTCCGCTCCGCTCCGTTCCTTTCAGTCAGTTCCTGCACCCTACAACTCTGTCCGGTAACTAGTTATGGGTCGATGAGGCGTCATGAAGCGTTTCGAACACATTGCCAAACTGTATTGATACTGTGCTGATACTGTGTCACTGAATACTGACACCTGCTGGACCTTAAAAATCCCTACAGGCAACCTGGTTGACAGAGTTAACTGACACTGATTTGATGACCAAGTATACACAATATTTACAATTTAAGTCATTATATGTTGCATTGTATTGTTTTATATTTTCATTTGAATTAAACATATATATATATTTATTTTTTTTTAGATACAGTCAATAAATAATGTGAACGAGGATGCTTGTGGACTGGCTTTTTTATTTTTTTATTTTTACAAATTTTTTGCTGCCATGTCCTTTCAATCAGTCTGTGTCCGGGTTCATCAAAGACAAATCATGACAAGTGTAATATATTTAGAGTTTTTCTCATTTGCTTTGTGGCAATAAATGATTATTAATGTATGATGAATACATACGTTTTGCAAAATTGTATTTGTTTAAATTTCTATGCTACTGTTTATCATTTCAACTAAAAATCCTATTACACATGTTATGGTTGATGTACTTTTTACGTATCTTCCAAACTGTAAATTATGGATCTGGTCAGCTGGACTCTCAATCCAATTGATCAAATCTTCTCAGCGAGAAGACCGGGTGAAGGAGAGCCCCCCTGTGTCCGATGGGACAGCTGTATATACGGTGCGAGGAGGATCGTGTGTCTGTCCATTTTGTCAGTCAAGGATGTTGAAGTTATGCTCAAAATTTAATTTATGATAACAGGATTTCTGCATTTTGGAGCTGGCGGTTACCTGGAGTATCGAAAATTGTGAAAACATCAGCAGCCGTTTCGGCCCATGTCAAGGCTGCCTAAATTATGTGAGGGATATGTCCTCTACCGGCACTCAAACTGAAATGCTGTGTAAGTAGAACTGCAGGCCAGCTGCAATTTCTAAAGTTGCTGGCAGAATTGGAATGGTCTTGGAGAAAGCTGGACCCTGGCAAAATGACCACAATTTTGGCTGTTTTGGAATAGCCATTGGGAAGAACCAGCAAGACTTTTAAGTCAGACAGAAAAACAAGAGTCTGCCTGCAAAAACAAATGCTATTATTCAAACTGGCTCCCCTGCAATCTTAATTTCTCCTGGATGTTATGTAAACAAGACGCTCTGTGACATCTGTTACCTGAACCAGAGTGCTACTGAGCTGTGAGAGATATCTGGCACAGTTCACAGTCTAACACACAGTCTAACACGCACGATTACACTAAACCACAGGCACACACACACACTGCCTCTACTGTGCTATTTCCCTTATTCTGCTGGTTTCTGTATTAGCTGTAGTGTCAGAAAGGTCAGATCAGAGACCTCAAGCTTTATGAATACAAACAATTAAGCTTAGAGTTTTTAGTGATGAAGCTCATTCCAGTGAAACTTTATTATGAATAGAAACAATTCTCCCATTTTAGCTGTGGTTTAGAAAGGTCGGATCAGAGATTTTAAGTTGTTCTTTTGAGTATGAATAGAAACAATTAAGCTTTGAATTTTTAGTGATGAAGTTCATTACAACAAAAAAAGTTATTCTAGTTGTAGCTTTGGAAAAGTTTGGACAAAATTATTTTCGCTCAAAAATCCCCAAGAATATATGTAGCTTATTTCTTATTATTAATAGAAACAATTAAGTCTTTCTCTATGTTTGCTAATGTATGAAAGAAGTCTAGTCAAGGATGTATTTATCTTACTTTGTTTTTCCTATGCCTGTAATGTTTTTCTGTTTATATACAGCACTTTGAATCGTGTTGTTACTGAAAAGTGCTAAATAAATAAGATTGCTGTGCCTTGCCTAGAGGCCCCATATCCTTCTAAAACCTTGCCTGACTAAATTTGTATATAAAAAAAATTAGAGCACAGGGGGCAACACAAATCAAAAACAATGTTTTATTAGAAATTTTTGAAAATTGTAAATTACTTTTTATTCAACTTCACAGTTAACAGCTTCAGGTTGTATCAAAAAAACTCCAAGTGAAAGACACTAGCTACGTTTACATGGACAAAAACAATCGGAATGAAGGGCCAATCGGAGTAAAAAGGTGTCATGTAAACAAGCCAATCGGAATATGATGATCGGATAAAGCTCAATCTGAATGAAATTGTAATCCAAATGAGAGGGGTGGTTTATGCCAATTGATAACCCAATCAACATGCATATAAACACTTATCAGGCTCAAGTTATTCTGAATGTGGCAAACTGACACGAGTGCGCATGCACGCCCAACGTAAATGTGACGTATTTCCGCATTGGTGAGTGGCGAAAATACGTCGGGAATCAAAACTGGGGGTCTGTATTTGAAGGGGAGGAAGTGGGATGGAGAGATTTAGTGGGCTTTATCAATAAATTTAGAGTAAATTAAATGGTTTAAAAAGTTGTTTCGTTTGCTTGTTAACTGAGCATTCAATGATAGTTATATTTGACCTGAAATCCTCTTTAATTGGTACAATGGATGTCAGTCGCATCAGATGGGATTAAATTAAAAGATTTATCTGTTTGTACCTTCATTTGTTAGAACACCTCTGCTCCCGAGAAACCTTTCTATTTTAAACAATAAAGAAGCTCAAAATTGTTGCTTACTCAGTAACGTTCCAACCATAATTAGAACCTTGTGCAAGTCGATCCTGGGTGCTCGGAAGACAAACGAACTCCTATAATACTGCTTTGTTTACTATTTTTTGTTGTTCAGCAAAGATGGAAGTTTTTCTTCTTATGTTTATTTTTTTGGAGGAATTTGATAACTGCGCATGTCGAGTGGTTATATTCTGAATAAAGCCAGGTGCATATACACTCACATTACGGTTAGGTTACTTGATTGTATAAATGGTCCAATCTGATTATTTAATCCGAATACATTTTAATCCAACCATGAAATTTTGTGCATGTAAACATAGCTACTGATGTGTATGCTTGTAACATTAAAACTTGAGAAAGATCAAGGGAACCAAACACTATATTTGATGTACTGTACATGAAATACATATGCTATGTTGCAATATATATCATTATAACTTTAATATTTATGTTAAAAATGAAACTTCTGTTTTGAAGTAAAATCCATCTGTACGTTACTGCACATAACCATATATTTATGGAAATTCTAATGCAGGATTTCTATGCAGAAAACCTTGTCAGAATCCAACCACAGAGAGCGAGACAATGATCCTTGGGGTCGACTTACACAATAAAATCCTCTTGTGCTTAGAGGGAAAAAAAGAGTACGGTTATATCTGCTTTGTATGCCACACAAGCCTCAGGAGATCACAGCCCTTGGTGAGCATTAATATTCCTATTTCTGCTTCAGCGCTCAAACCCGCAGTATAGCTCACTGCAAGTGCTATAATGTCTTCAAAGGGCTATATAGTGGAAAGTTAAAGTATTAAAGCAAAAAGGACAGCAGCAACTAGATTTCCTTTTTTGTAAACAAATGGTATAATTTTATAAATAAAACTCATATGCACATATAAATGTTCTTTTTTTCCCTATGAAATGGTCAAATCAAAATTAAATAAAAAATGGTAATACTGCCCCTAGTGTGGACATGTGACATTCCTTATAGTTGAGCACACAAAGCGAAAGATAAACCAAATTTTGTGTCATTGCAGACAGTGGGTCTTTGAGTCAGTCCTTGTTAGAGCTGCTGGAATGACACATTTGGATAACCGGGCTCACTAACTTGAGCAGGATATGCTCATAATACTGTATCTTATAATGACTAATGTTTTGCCTGCATGCATATGTTGCTCTTTAAACTGTTCTGCAGGATAAAAGGAACACAAGAGTATACATGATGACATTTCATCGCTAATCTTTTATTAAATATGCATTCAGTTACTTTTTCCAATTATACGCCTCTCCACGGGTAACTAGTGCCACAGCAAACTATGTAAATTTGGGAACACTATCCACTGATTTTATCTACCAGATGCAACGAACTTTAAAATCAAGATGGTGTCACTCAATCAGTGTGCACAGAGAGGAACCAAAGTAACTGAAGTTTCATATGCAAGGCTTTTGATTGAGTATATACAGGAACTCTATTTGTCTCAAATACAGGAGAAGAAATTTGGGCAAGGGACAGCTTTTAGGCCTGAAGCTGTTGTATTGTTGACAGGACAATGATTGTATGGGTTATGGGATCTGTATCAGAGGAAAGGGATGAATAAGCTATTGTGCCCTGCCCTCCTGAAGGGTCAGAGAGCTTAGAGAAGACAAAAATGAGGTTAGTGACCTCATGTCTGACAGGTGCAATTGAAAGTTGTAGCGCTTTTCTCACCCAAAGTAATCAACCAAAGGCCAATAGTGATTAAGATGTTGAACACTGAAAAGGTTAAAATTTGCATACAAGTCTCCCTTGGCCTGTAGATTGTTTTTAGCTAATCCTGAATTTACAAATTCAGTTGTTTACTTTAAGGGGTATAAATACTTTTGCATGGCACATTATAAAGTGTTTTTTAATATTTAGTAACATTACAACCACAAACCTTGGGGTATTTCACTAGGATTTTATCAATAGACCAACATAACTTAGTGTATAATTTTGATGTGTTAGGTTAACTGATTAACTGTCATACATTTTTAGTGTACTGTGTTCCTCTTTGGTGCCTTGCGATTAACTGGTAATCTGTCCAAGGTGTGATAAGAGACAGAAACCCCAAGACTCTACTAGTGAGGGGAACCACGGTTCTTTTGAGTGTATGGAATCACTACATTAAAATTATTAGTTCAAATGTTTTGTTAACAGAATCATTCAGTTCATGTAAATACATTTCTGTTTCCTTACAATTATATTAGGCAATTAAGGCGCAGGTCAAATTTAGTGTGCAATTCCTAGAACTTATCTGTTCCTGTACATTTAAAATAGTTAATAAGGTTGGCTTTAGTGACACTAAGTGTGCTATTTGTATAACTTTAACCAAATATGTTTATTTACAGTTAAAACAAGTAATAAAGATCAGATGGACTTTTCAGGCTCTCTTCTTACCTTATTTGGAAGTTTTAGCAACTGGACTGATATGAGACGAACATATGTGATTTGGGTTAGATAACACAGTGATTTATGGAATGTAATATTTCATGACGTAATCTGGAATATCTTTTTCAGAAGAGATGTATTTTAGCGTTTTTCCAATGAGTAATGCTCCACAAACGAAATGTCAGAAACTTCTGGTGTGGATTTGAACTATAGCAATGCCCCGTGACTGGTTTCAGATGGGTCCCCTCTCTTGCAGGGAAGTACTGTGCTGCTTTATTCAGCAGGCAGTGATCTTTTTTTTTATATAATTTTTTGTTATTTAGAGACATATTTTTTTCCTTTTTCCATCTGAGCTGACTGACCTCCTTGGTGCAGTATGAGAGTAAATGACTAATCCAAAAAAAGTTTAAAGGAGAAGTCCGGTCAAAATCAGAATTAAAACTACCGAAAGTAATTTAAATATAAAATTATTACATACTGTTCAATAAATGATAAGCTTTTTTAATTAAGAGTAATTTTCATTTGAAGGTCCTTTTATGGGGGCCGCCATCTTGGTGAAGAACAGTACTGCCACCTCCCAGTTTGTGACGTAATGGTGCGGTATTGGCTGTAGAGTAAGTCCCTATGCCCTATCTGTCCCCTTGTAAATAAATACCCATTTTGATGCCGAAATATTTTTTTTAAACTCTTAAACAAAGATAGACATGGTATTAAGCATTTAAATTTAAAGTAATACTAATTTTACATTTAGTATTAGAGACATAAAAAGACAACAAATAAGCATTAAAGTATGGTTTCTGGGTTTGGTTCTGCAATGTTAAAAGATGAGTATAAAACTCATTTTTAGAACCAATCTCTGCTCAAAATGGTGATCTGCACCGTCTAATCTACTTTCAGCAGTTATCATCAGTTATTGCAACTGTGAACTGCCGAAAATACGGGCAGAGCGGCTCCTTCTGAGTTTACTCTCTGCTGCTGTGAGGAGGAGCTGCAGCGCGTTATGAGGGATATTTCAGCGTCACTTAGTTTAGAGCCCAAACAATCGACTTCACTTTCAGAAACAAGCCCAAAAAAAACTGCAACCCCACAACTCATGAAATATACAAGTGACTTTAGAAAAAATAAGACCAAAGTTGCATAAAATAAGTGGGCTTCACAACAGTGAGCATGCTTTCTAAGTGTGTCGTATCCCTCCGCCGCTCTGGTCGGTACAGAAATGTTCCGGCAAATTCTACATTATGAAAAAGAAAAACATACCGAAAATCCTCGCTCTCATGTCATCTTGAAGACATTCTTCTTCCAAATGTTGGCTGCATATGACGTTTCTCTCTGGCAAGAAGCACGATGGAAAATCCTCTCTCTTCAAGTAGGTAATCCAGCAAAACAGTCCATGGTGGATGATGAATCGGAAAGGTGAAAAAACTAATGTTTTTTCCACTTTTACCACGATGTATTGTTACATCCGACTGCCATGCACGTGAGCATTGTTACTTTAACAATAGCTCCCGCGAATTTCAATGGTGAAGTCCTCTGGAAATCCGAAAAAATTGTTGATGATCACAGCGGTGTACAACAGCTCCTATTGACTTTGCTTGGAAAGTGCGGAGAAATACTGTCGGCTCTCCGCTTTTCCACGTCACAGGATGTGATGTCAGGCGGCCCTTACTGCCCATATTTGGGCAGTAAGGGCCACCCCCATACACAGTGATCCAGACGATTATTTTCTTATTTAATTAAAGCTAAATTCATTAAATAACCACAAACGTATTAGTTTTAGTTATAGCTAATGATCCCCTGATTGTTCCTTGTTGACCGGACTTCTCCTTTAAAGAAAACAAACAACTGGACTTCTGAAACTGAAGTCGTTTCGCTTCCCATCCAGGAAGCTTTTTCAATTCAAAATGTGTGGAGTAGTGTGGAGTTCCAAGCTTTATAAATCTGCTGACGAGGCCTCATTAGAGCTTAGATTCACATGTAGATTCACCTGGAACTGATCACCCCAACAATGGATAATCGTTAAGATCACCGTTTGCCTGTCTCACAGAAGAAATGCTGTGGTCATATGCATGGAGGTGTGAATTGGGGTGAAACTTGGCAGGAATCAAACCTGTCACTTTGTTGTAAGTTTTTGAAAGTTGAAACCTGAGCCCTCCACCTTGGAGTTAAAGTTGTTTTTTCTCGCTTTACATAAATGGCTTCCTTCACCCCTCTCTCAAACCATCTGTTTTCTCTGTTCAAAATGTGAACATTTTGGTCCTCAAAAGTGTCCTTTATCCTTGAGGTGCAAGTGGTTGGCTGAGTCTTGTCCGGAGGAGGTAGCTCTCTTGTGTTGAGCCATGCATCTGTGGAAAGGTTGTTTGGTTTCTCCAATATAAAGATCAGAACATTCCTCACTGCACTGAACTGCATACACAACTCCGCTCATCAAACCATTGAGGTTTTTGTCCTTAGGATGGACCAGCCTCTGTCTGAGGGTCCTGTTGGGTTTGAAATGTACTGGGATCTTATCTTTAGAGAAAATCCTCCTGAGTTTTTCAGAAACTCCAGCAACATATGGGATGACAATGTTTTTGCACTTGTTCTTCTCCACGTTCTGTTCTGTGACGTGTCATTTGGATTTCCTTGCTGATTTGACAAAAGCCCAGTTAGGGTGTCCACAGGTTTGGAGAGCATCTTTGATGTGTTTCTGTTCCTTGTTCTTCCCTTCTGTCCTAGTGGGGACATGTTCGGCTCGATGGTGTAAGGTTCTGATGACAGAAGGTTTGTGTTCCAGTGGGTGGTGAAAGATATTGGTGTTTGAGTAGGTTTCCTGTAGACTTCAATGTTGAAACTTCCATCTCTTTCCATGCTCACCAAGCAGTCCAGAAAAGGTAGCTTGTTGTCGTTGGCATCCGTTCTGGTAAACTTGATGTTGTTGTCCACTGAGTTGAGCCTTGGACTCTTTCAGAAGTAATTGAAAAAAGCGGTATAGTACTAAGTAAACACACAGTAATTCAAAGAAAAAAAAATGAAATTCTAAGGTGGCCATCCATGGCATCATCTTTAAAAGATTTTACAAAATACCTCAAGCTTTGTCTGCCTGAATGGAGAGCGTATGGTGCCATCAATTCTCAAGACTTCCCATGGTTTTCTTAATTGGTCTGGACTTTGGCTGTACCATTCTGACACAAATATATGCAAAAAATACAAAAAAATGATCGGATTGCTGTGATGCTAATGGAGATTTTTCCACTGATTCTACAGAAGAGCAAATTGAATTAAATATAATTAAAAACAGTTTATTTTAATTGTTGCTCCTATTACATTGTTTTATTCTCTTTTGAGAGATATCTGTTTCATTTCCTGTCAGAAAAACATTTTCTGGTGGATTGAAAATAGTTTTACTTTTAAATCTGCCGGGGGTATGAATACATTTGGGTTTAACTGTACCTGTTGCTAACAACTGAATTGTCACGCTACCCACAACCATCTCACCAGCACCACACTGTGCCTTTAGATGACAGAAATTAAACATAAAGCAATCAACACTGAAAACATCATATAGTGTCTGTTTTGCCAGAATTCAGATCTATAAAGATCATCCCATTAGTCGCTAAACCTAGCAGTCGGCATCTGCAGGTTATTCTTATCAGTAGGGATGGGAATCGAAAACCGGTTCCTGTTCAGAACTGGTTCCGTGTGTTCCAATGCGGTACCGCGCACGTGACTTCACGGCCTTAAGAGTAACGCCCCTTTTGCCGCACCGGTAGGGCAAACAGTCGTAGAACGCACATACAAACCAGCCATTACAAGCGCAACAGAACCAGCGATATGACCGACTTTGCAGCCATTAAACTTACCCAAGACGATGTCCCAGGCGTACGGTTTACTGGTCGCACTGTGGAAGAGCACACCAACCTTCAGCTGAAACGGTGGCTTGAGTGTCGAGGGCTCAAAAAAACCGGAAGACGGGCCGAGTTGATTCAACGGTAAGCTTTGTTTTTTTCCCTGCTCGGCGTTCATGCCTTTGTTATGATTTCCACCGTGCTCCGTTCACGTCGGCCTTTTTTGTTTGTTTGCAATCAACGTCCAGGAATCTGTATATCTTGCCAATAGGTAGCTACAAAACGATTGTTCACATCTCAGAATCTTTCGCTTAGGAGATTCAGGGCGTTTGTTTTTGAGTAAGCTATCCCGGTAGCAGGGTACCATGTTAGCGCCTGCTAAAATGCTAGCCTATATGCTATCATCACCCTTTCCACCGACAAAATGCTTGCTACATATGTAGGTGAATTTGGTAACTTTTTCCGGGTTGAAATGTTGTGTAGGCCGCCCGCACAAGTGTACCCAACGCACACACTTCTCCTTGGCACTCTTGAGTTTCGGGAAATTAATGAAGAAAACATCCTTCATATGCGGCCGATGAGCGTACCTCGAGTCGCTGTTGCACGTCCCATAGCAACAATGTTTATAAACCATGGTCTTAGATGTTGGAAAAAGCAGTCGTTTACCGAGTAAAACCTAGGCTAACGCACGTCTCTTCCACAGCAAAACAGCGGCGGGTTTGGGAGTTTGCCCTACTGCGTACCACGTGATGTGACGTCATCGTGACGTTGTGTTTCTAAAAATAGCTCGCGCGCGGTACCGCATTCCATGGCACCGTTTGGCAGCTCGCTTAACGATTCTCTTATCGATTCCAGGCAGCACCAGAGCCGGGCAGCGCGACATACGTCACGTTTTTTACGCAAGTTACGCACACGGCATTCAGTAAGCAAGTACGACGTGACCAGGCGTAAGTCTAGAAAAGCAAAACAAAACAAATGGCGCCCCATCGGGTAAAGCGATCGAAAGTCCGGTCAACAAGGAAAAATCAGTGGATCATTAGCTATACCTAAAACTAATACGTTCGTGGTGATTTAAGGAATTTAGCGTTATTCAATAAGAAAATAAAAGCATAAATTGTCGTCTCGATCACTGTGTATGGGGGCGGCCATTATTGCTCGACATCACATCCTGTGAAGTAATGTCGTGGTAAGACACTGCGCTCTACAACAATGGTTTCGGATTTCGACAGGACTTCACCATTGAAATTCACGAGAGCTATTGTTGAAGCAACAATGCCCACGTGCATGGCCGTTGGATGTTCCAATACATCGGGTAAAAGTGAAAAGTTTTTTCACCTTTCCGATTCATGATCCACCACGGGCTCTTTTGTTGGATTGCCAACTTGCCATCGAACTTCTGGCCAGAGAGAAAACACGTCTGTAGCCGACATTTCGAAGAAGAATGCCTTCAAGTTGACATGACAGCGAGACTTTTCGGTAGGTTTTTCTTTTTTATAATGTAGAATTTGCGGGAACATTTGTTTACCGACCAGAGGGGCGGAGTGATATGACACACTTCGATAGATTGCTCACTGTTGCGAAGCCCACTTATTTTCTGCGACTTTGGTCTTATTTTTTCTAAAGTCACTTGTAAATTTCATGAGTTGTGGGGTTGCAGTTTCTTGGCCTTGTTTTTGAAAGTGAAGTCGATTGTTTGGGCTCTAAACTAACTGACGCTGAAATATCCCTCCGCCTCATAACGCACTGCAGCTCATCCTGACAGGAGCAGAGTAAACTCAGAAGGAGACGCTCTGCCCGTATTTTCTGCAGTTTACGCTTGCAATAACTGATGATAACCAGTGTTGTATAGTAACGAAGTAAAAATACTTCACTACTGTACTTAAGTATATTTTGGAGTACTTTATATTTTTCTCAAGTATAAAATTTTTTGATTACTTTTACTTCACTATATTTCCGTACTTAATTGCATACTTTTACTCCGATACATTTTTAAAGTTTGGTTTAGTTACTCGTTACAAAAAAAGTGTCGGTTTGGCTCAGCCAGACCTCGCCTGGAGCGCCTCCGTTTGATGCGCTCGGCGTGTCATTTCAAAGTTGCTGTGCGCCATCGGGGGCGGGGCCTGGCGCTCCACGCAGCCAATCACTAACGCGCCTGGCCTTTGATTGACAAGGTAGAGACCCCCCTTTAACTCCGCTCTCATTGGTTGTGCTGTCTTAAATCCCGCCTTCCCTCTTCCTGATTGGCTGTTTTCTATTACGTGGGTGTGCGTGCATGTGCGTACGTGCTTGGAGCACGAGATTTCAGTCTTGATTTTAACTGGGATACTAGACTACGAAACTAGTCCCAGTTAAGAAACTAAATATTATCTGCACTAAAATAGGTGAAAGTTCTGAACAGAAATAGCAGAGAGAGTTTTGAATTGTTGAACTTGAGAAATGTAAGTAACCAACGTTAATATATCAAAATAGCATTTAATTCTGAAGTATAACATATTTTATCAACAAAAACCTAATTTCCTCTATAAAACTAAATATTCTGTGCCAGGCAGGAGTTCTGAAGACTCCTGGAAAGATGGAAAAGCAAAGACTGCAGGTCATAAAAATTCAGATTCAGCCGTCTGAAAAAGGTGAAGGCGTCACTTTTACAATTATTTCGTTGTTATTGTTGGTTTCATTTATTTTTGACCATTTGAGGCAGTTGCTACTCTTGTTTAGACCTTTGCGTAGTTATAATAGTATGATTAGGGTTCCACAAAATAATAGTGAATAGTCAAATAGTCATTTGACTATTTCTACTTCTAGAATTAGGATAAAGACAAATAAAACAAAGGAACACAATTTACATTGGTTTTATTGTTCATAGATTTCCACACTGTCCATTAATAAATTAGTATAAACCAGGGCCGGAGCTAGCAGATTCAGAGGGCAGAGAATTCCCAAAGTATCGAACATATTCTACCTCCTGCAATGGAAGGGAAAATTGTTATGGGCTGGCTGATATACAGAAGGTCAAAAAAGGCCATATTTTGGCTGCAGTGCTTTCCGTTCACTTATGAAGAAAAGATCATTTAGTGCACTAAATTCAATAGCTGGGTTGAAAATATCCAGTATAAAATACAGAGATTTGTGTGTGTGGTGTGTTGGCGGCAGGTGTAGAGGGGGGGCCCAAAAAGACTGTGTTGTCCCAGGCCCTAGCAAAGCTGTCAGCTGGCCGGCCTGCAGGTGTATCTATTAGCAGGTTTACCACTTCCTGAAGGTTAACTAAGCCTGGTTTATCACTTCACCATGTTCTTAGTATACACCCCCTTTGCCTGCACTTGGTTGTGTATTGGTTGCTTAGCACTGACCTTACTTGAAGAAGGAAAACTGAAAGCTTACAAAAAGGTTGTATTTTCTGTCTAAACTTGGTCTAAATTTCTCCTGCACTTGGTTGTTTATATTATTTTAAGTGCATTTGACTTTCAAAGTTTACCAAAATCTAAAAAATGTCATTCAAATTGCATTTGCTTTGTTTTACTTTTTACTTATACTTTTCATTACATTACTTGAGTACATCTATTTTTACAGTAATTTTCATACTTAAGTACAAGACATTTCAGATACTTTAAGACTTTTACTCAAGTAACATTTCAGTCAGTGACTTGGACTTTTACCAAAGTCATATTTTGGATAGGTACTTATACTTTTACTTGACTCCGAGATTTCAGTACTTTATACAACACTGATGATAACTGCTGAAAGTAGATTAGGCTGTGCAGATCACCATTTTTGAGCAGAGATTGGTTTTAAAGATGAGATCTTATAACATTGCAGAACCCAACCTATAAACCGTACTTTAATGCTTATTTGTTGTCTTTGTATGTCTCTAAAATGTTAAATTAGTAGTACTTTAAATTTAAATGCTTAATACCATGTCTATTTTTGTTTAAGAGGTTAAAAAAATTTCCCCAAATTGGAATCGATAAGAGAATCGATAAGGAATCGAATCGTTTCACAGAATCGATAAGGGAATCGGAATCGTTAAAATCGTATCAATTCCCAACCCTACTTATCAGTCTCGCAAATTTCAGTAGAGGCATAACAAATGACAAATGTCTTTGTGTTATCTTAGTGGTTAGACAATAAGTTATCCACAGCAAATACATATAAGGAAATAACCACAATAGACAAAAACAGACAAAACATTTTTGACACATTTGGCCTTTATTTGACAGGTATTTTGCAAGGTAGACATTTTGCATTGATTTTCTCCAATACGCAGTTTTAGGAGAGACATCTTGGCCAACCAAGGTGGGAGTGGGTGCCTAGTGGTTAGGGAGCTGGGCATTTGCATATTGGAGAGCCTGCAAAGGTCGGTGGCTTGAAACTTAGTCTGTCACACTGGGTCCCTGAGCAAACCTTTGACCACAGAATGCAACCTGTGTGCCACTAGTATCGACAGCACACCCTAAGTAATGGGTTATATGGAAAGACATATTTCTCCTTTGTGGCACTATAAAGGGAAATATTAATTTATTTATTATATAGTCTGAAGTGATCAGAATAGAAAGGTTGTGTATTGTCAACAGTGGGGAACTTGAGTTGTACTAGCAGCAAAGAGCAAATTTACAACATACTCTATAGTTTGCTCCTGTTGACATGCCTTTTTTACTGGACAATCATGTTTTTACAGAAACAGCCCTTGTTATTGTTGTATGTGTTACTGAATTGTTTTTTAGGAATGATATTTTTTGACAGATGTGACTTTATTCTGGGAAGGCCTGTCCCTGCTGGAGTCTGATAGGCGGAGGAGGGCCGTTATGGAGATTTGGCTCACCTGCCCATACACTGCTTCCTGTGGTCGTGGCATTCAGCCAGTCCCTCTCTGCCCCCTCTCTGAACAGCCACCCTTATGCTTTAGTCATTGTGCAGGTTCATTTTCCAGAAAACTATGAACAGCCAACATCAGTAATATAGAGACCAACACATAGGACAGATTTGGAAGAAAGGTTATTTATCATAAATGAAAGTGAACAGAATTTTATCAGTATTTTATGTGACGGACCAAAACAAAATGGTATAGAGCTATGAACTTGAAGAAAAAGATACATGGTTATTATCCAACTTTTTCTAGGAAATATAATTAATGTTATGTACATTTGTATTACCTGGAGGTGGGGCACGTTGGCGAGCGTCTGGTGGCCGGGCTTTTACCCATGGAGCCCGGCCGGGCTCAGCCCGAAGAGGCGACATGGGTCCCCCTTCCGATGGGCTCACCACCTGTCGGAGGGGCCAAAGGGGTCGAGTGCCTTGTGCAACGGGGGGCAGTAGAGGGCGGGGACCTTGGCGTTCCGATCCTCGGCTGCAGAAGCTGGCTCTTGGGACGTGGAATGTCACCTCTCTGGTGGGGAAGGAGCCTGAGCTCGTGCGCGAGGTTGAGAGGTTCCGACTAGAGATAGTCGGACTCACCTCGACACACCGCTCTGGCTCTGGAACCAGTCTCCTCGAGAGGGGCTGGACATTCTTCCACTCTGGAGTTGCCCCTGGTGAGAGGCGCAGAGCTGGGGTGAGCATACTTGTTGCCCCTGATCTCGGTGCCTGCACGTTGGGGTTCTCCCCGGTGAACGAGAGGGTGGCCTCCCTCCGCATTCGTGTGGGGGGACGGGTTCTGAATGCTGTTTGTGCTTATGCATCAAACGGCAGTTCAGATTACCCACACTTTTTGGAGTCCTTGGAAGGGGTACTGGAGAGTGCCCCTCCTGGGGACTCCCTCGTTTTGCTGGGGGACTTCAACGCTCACGTGGGCAATGACAGTGGGACCTGGATGAGCGTGGTTGGGAGGAATGGCCCACCTGATCTGAACTCGAGTGGTGTTCTGTGGTGTTCATGGATTGTCCATCACAAACACCATGTTCAAGCATAAGGGTGTCAACATGTGCTCTTGGCACCAGGACACCCTAGGCCGCAGTTCAATGATCGACTTTGTTGTCGTTTCATCTGATCTGCGGCCGCATGTCTTGGACACTCGGGTGAAGAGAGGGGCGGAGCTCTCCACCGACCACTACCTGGTGGTGAGTTGGCTCCGATGGTGGGGGAGGAAGCCGGTCAGACCTGGCAGGCCCAAACGTATTGTGAGGGTTTGCTGGGAACGTCTGGCAGAGTCCCCTGTGAGACGGAGCTTTAATTCCCACCTCCGGGAGAACGTTGAACACGTCCCGAGGGAGGCGGGGGACATTGAGTCTGAATGGACCATGTTCCGCGCCTCTATTGTTGAGGCGGATAGTCGGAGCTGTGGCCACAAGGTTGTCGGTGCATGTCGCGGCGGCAACGCTCGAACACGCTGGTGGACACCAGCGGTGAGGGAAGCCGTCAAGCTGAAGAAGGAGTCCTATCGGGCTTTATTGGCCTGTGGGACTCCGGAAGCAGCTGATGTGTACCGGCAGTCAAAGCGGCAGGTGGCTCGACTGGTCGCTGAGGCAAAAACTCGGGTGTGGGAGGAGTTTGGAGAGGCCATGGAGAAAGACTTCCGTATGGCTTCGAAGCGATTCTGGTCCGCTATCCGGCGTCTCAGGAGGGGGAAGCAGTGCGGTACCAACACTGTTTATAGTGGGGGTGGTGTGCTGCTGACCTCGACTCGGGACGTCGTGCGTCGGTGGGCGGAATACTTCGAAGACCTCCTTAATCCCACCAACACGTCTTCCATTGCGGAAGCAGAGCCTGAGGACTCTGGGTTGGGTTCTCCCATCTCTGGTGCTGAGGTCGCCGAGGTTATTAAAAAGCTCCTCGGTGGCAAGGTTCCGGGGGTGGATGAGATTCGCCCTGAGTACCTTAAGGCTCTGGATGTTGTGGGGCTGTGTTGGTTAACGCGGCTCTGCAGCATTGCATGGACATCGGGGGCAGTTCCCCTGGATTGGCAGGCTGGGGTGGTGGTCCCCCTATTTAAAAAGGGGGACCGGCAGGCTGGGGTGGTGGTCCCCCTATTTAAAAAGGGGGACCGGAGAGTGTGTTCCAACTATAGAGGAATCACACTCTTAAGCCTCCCTGGTAAGGTCTATTCAGGGGTTCTGGAAAGGAGGGTCCGTCGGACAGTCGAATCTCGGATTCAGGAAGAGCAGTGTGGTTTTCGTCCTGGCCGTGGAACATTGGACCAGCTCTAAACCCTCAGCAGGATCCTGGAGGGGGCATGGGAGTTTGCCCAACCAGTCTACATGTGCTTTGTGGATCTGGAGAAGGCATTCGACCGTGTCCCCCGAGGGATCCTGTGGGGGGTACTCCGGGAGTATGAAGTACCAGGCCCTTTAATAAGGGCTGTTAGGTCTCTGTACGACCGGTGTCAGAGTCTGGTCCGCATTGCCGGCAGTAAATCGGACCTGTTTCCGGTGAGAGATGGACTCCGCCAAGGTTGCCCTTTATAACCGATTCTGTTCATAACCTTTATGGACAGAATTTCTAGGCGCAGCCAAGGTGTTGAGGGGATCCGTTTTGGTGGTCTTTGGATTGCGTCTCTGCTATTCGCGGATGACGTGGTCCTATTGGCTTCATCAGGGCGTGATCTACAGCTCTCACTAGAGCGGTTCACAGCCGAGTGCGAAGCGGCCAGGATTAAAATCAGTGCCTCCAAATCTGAGACCATGGTCTTGAACCGGAAAAGGGTAGAGTGCCTCCTCCGGGTTGGGGAGGATGTACTGCCCCTAGTAGAGGAGTTCAAGTATCTTGGGGTCTTTTTCACGAATGAGGGGAAGATGGAGCGGGAGATCGACAGGCGGATTGGTGCGGCGTCTGCTGTGAAGCGGGCGCTGTACCGATCCGTTGTGGTGAAGAGAGAGCTGAGCCAAAAGGCGAAGCTCTCGATTTACCAGTCGATCTACGTTCCTACCCTCATCTATGGTCACGAATTTTGGGTCGTGACCGAAAGAACGAGATCCCGGATACAAGCGGCCGAAATTAGTTTTCTCCGTAGTGTGTCTGGGCTCTCCCTTAGAGATAGGGTGAGGAGCTCAGTCATCCGGGGAGGACTCAGAGTAGAGCCGCTGCTCCTCCACGTCGAGAGGAGCCAGTTGAGGTGGCTCGGGCATCTGGTTAGGATGCCTCCTGGACGCCTCCCTGGTGAGGTGTTCCGGGGACGTCCCACCGGGAGGAGGCCCAGGGGAAGACCCAGGACACGCTGGAGGGACTATGTCTCCCGGCTGGCCCGGGAACGCCTTGGGATTCCCCCGGAGGAGCTGGCCCAAGTGGCTGGGGAGAGGGACGTCTGGGCCTCGCTACTGAAGCTGCTACCCCCGCGACCCGACCCCGGATAAGCGGAAGACAACGGACAGACGGACATTTGTATTAAACTATAAATAAAATGCAATGAAATTATTTACATTAAGAAGTTAATATACCAGGAAACAGAGTTCATCTATGTGTTAATTAAACTCAATAAACATACTGCTGCTATGTGAAACTATCATAGGTGTGTTCACATCAAACACGAATGGCACCACAATGTCACCACTTTTGCTTGCTGTCGCTCGCACAGCAGGTGACAGCAATTGCACAGCGGGCAGTGAGCTAGAAATTACAGTAATAAAATTTCACTATCTAGTGACTTTTTCACTAAACTGCCACTCCAGTCTCCTCACTCGCTCTTCTTCAGGCTTGCTTCTTTCTGGACTTGTCTCTGTAGTAATAATTGCTTCATATGCTCTATGATCAATTTTACAAGATTCCATTTCAATAACCTTTTTTCTGAGTGATTCTACAGGACAGGAGGCTTGCCAAGGATAGTTTACAGGTCTGTAACAGTTAGATCAAAGCATCCAGGAGTCCCCTTTGTCTAAAACTGCGAGAAGGCTCTATTCAGAGGTGTAATAATTAGAAATGTACACTTTCAAAATGATACAGGATCCTGGAAACATTGTGGGAAAAGTGATTGTTAAAAATATCTTTGAAATCTGGAAGCTTCAGTTGCTAAATTCATCCAATTTGATAATTACAGTTTGATCAAACATTTAATTTGGCCATTTGTCTGTCTCACCGTTTGTTTGTCTTTGCTTGTGGAATGAATGAGTGTTTGCTCTATGTTGCATGTTGAAATCAGGATATGTAGTGCATGACGATACTAATTTCTGTGTGGAAATGTAGTTTTTAATCATGGACTGATATAAGTTTGGAGTTTTCTGGTCTGGTGAACCAGTTTGGTAGAGATAAGTATTGGCACAAAATTAAACTTTAGGCCCGTTTACACTACACCTAAAAAACCGAGCCATGCCGAGACCAGTCCGAGCTTGGTCCAGTTACCAGGCCGAGCCTCGTTTCTGACGACCGTTTACACACAACGCTATCTCGGTTCCTTGGTTGCCCCTCGCCCCCTAGTGGCGATCTGCGGTACTACCGCTCTCTGGGATTGAAGGCGGAAGCACCGAAACACACACAGCTGCGCCCGTAACATTCAGGAAGTTATGCTTGATATTGTGATATTTCGGTGTTTGCGGAGAGTCAGGGGAAGAAGGAAACCATTGGTGAATTTACTTGAGAAAGTTGGCTTTTTGGGAAGTGGATGAGACAAACGAACGTCTAATAAGGATTTACAGATGCAGGAAACAATGACAGACGCTGAGGTTCATTTAGCTGCTAAGCAGAATCATCTCTGGAAACCGTGTGGCACGGTAAGGAAGCTAGTATTATTATGAATGTCTGAAATTTGTCTGAATGGAGTGTGAATCGGGACGCGCAGCCAGACACGCCGGAAAACCCGCTGACAGTCAGCTGACTGTAAGGAGATGACGCGGTCTGCTCATGCGCTCTTCGTTATCAGAAACCGGGATAAAATAGAACCAGGCCGAGACCTACCTGAGAGCTGGTCTGCAGTTAGCGCGGTCCGGTTATGGTTAGCGCGGTCTGGTTCAGTCTGCTGACCGTTTACACACAAGAGTTATCTCGGTTACCGAGCTCGGACTGGTCTCGGCTCGGTTAAAAAAGTGTAGTGTAAACGGGCCTTTTGTTGTCTCAGTAGAATGCAACCCATGACCTGTCCATATCGTGGTTCTCCCACCTGCTGGGTGTTATCTGTTTCCAGAGAAATAACACCCCTTCTGTCCTAGGGGGTCTATATTTGAAGGGTAGGAAGTGGGATGGAGAGATTTACTGGGCTTTATCAATAAATTTAGAGTAAATTAAATGGTTTTAAAATGTTGTTTCGTTTGCTTGTTAACTGAACATTCAATGATAGTTATATTTGACCTGAAATCCTCTTTAATTGGTACAATGGGTGTCAGTCGCATCAGATGGGATTAAATTAAAAGATTTATCTGTTTGTACCTTTATTTGTTAGAACACCTCTTAAATAATAACTATGGGACAAAATCAAAGCATTGGTGATATTAAGTTTATGTAGAATGATTGAGGATGTAGTTTATCTGGGGAAATGGGTGAAAGAGTGGACATTTGAAGGAAGGTTGAAAGTTGTTAGAAGTTGGGGGTTCCGCTATGATTATGGAAAGAAAAATAAAGTTGAAATATGGAACAGTATGTGATTTGTTGCAGGAGGTAAAAGTCAAGTCAAAAAGAAAGAAAACGGATGGGATAAGTGAGGGGATGTCATTTGTGTTTGGGTATAACATGAATGTTAATGTTAGTTTAAAATAATTGGTTAAAGTTAACTGGAAATTTATAAACTAATCTTGGTTGTATGAAGAAGAGCAACAGAAGATTTTTGATTGAAAAAAGTTATACCTGTTTCATTGACCCAAATTATGTTTGAGATCTTTAACATTTTGATCTTTATTTTAAAATCCTGGAAATTGCTAGCAAAATATATAAATTTGAATAAGAATCTGACAAGAAATTAGACAATTTGTTAAAAAATATTCACTAGAATTTAGAAGCCTCAGTAACAATGTTTTTAAATTTGTTCAACGTAGTTGATTAAACAGCACCTTTTGACCATGGGTTGAGTATGTCTGTGTTTTGGTTTTTGTATGTCTTATATGTTGCATAAAATATTTTATGTTATAATATAACTATCTGAGTGAATATTGTGCTCAACTAATGATGTGATTATGTCTTTCTCAACAGGTCACAGGATCTTTGTCATGGAGAAAGAATTTACCATACTTCATCTATTGACATGGAAAATGAGTTGTATGTTTTTCTTTTTAGGAGCAGGAGGCCAATTGATGCAAGTTGTGGTTAGAAAATTGAATAATGACAGGCATACACTGTACGATATTTTCAACTGTGGTACTCATATACTACTCAAACTGTACGACAAAACCACAGGGTTTAAATGTTCACAGCTCACCATATCTGTTCTTACACTGTACGGCCCGATGCTCTGATGCGATCTGACAGCTGACACTGTATGTTCAAAAACCACGTGTTGGACTCAGCACCTTAGAGAGATGGCGCTTGTCAGATTTGTCTATCCGGAAGCCAAATGTACCAAACAGTAGAAGAAGAAAAACATGGAAGTGTCAATGCTCACTGTTAAGTATGCTCACTAGAACCAAACGCACTGCCTTGGCAATTCTACGAGTTGCTCCTCCATAGTTTGGCTCCATGTCACACGTACCACCGCCATGCTTCTCTCCACACCTATGTTTTCGTCTGAGAAGAAGAAGAATTCCCTTGTTTGCGCATGCGTAGTGTGCAAGGTTGGGGGAAATCGGCTCGTAGACGCTTGTAACTCCGCTTCAACAGCAGGATGCGCTCACCATCACTCATGGACTGAATTTCAAAAGTTTGTTTTTCCTCCGACCGTACGATTCCTGATCGGGAGGTGGTCATGAGAGGCTAATCACCCCTCGTTACACCCTGTATACGAAGTATTTTCACCAAAGGTTCTGACTGACTTAACAACCTCACTGACAAAGACAGTAACAAAGTTTATCAAAGGTTGTGGTGAAATAAGGATGAACGGAGGCCTGTATGTATGATGTATGAATGGTTTAAAGGGCCGTTTGACTGCAATTTGGGTGTCATTTGTGAGAATATGAGCGATCAAGTTGCATGTGTTGGTTTCTATCAGTTGTTTAATTATTTATGGGAATGACGACGGTGTTAAAACAGCAAATTATGTTTATGGGTATATTAACAATTTAGAGTTATACGCTCTTAACAGAGGGCATCTCACCATTGTATATTGCAGCAAGTTCATTTTAAACACTAATCAAGCTGAAAAGCCTTCTTTTTAAGTTATTTCTTTACATGCTGGTTTTACTATCTCTAATTTTCATTTAATTTAGAATCACATTTAGTTTAAAATCCTATTCCACCTTTTCTCCTTTTGAATCTCGCCCCCTCCTATTTCATAGTGTGAACTGCTGTTAAAGTACTTCTTGATTCTGAGATCATACAAGTTGCTATATGTTAGAAAGTTCACATATTATTATGACCCGAGGAAAAAAATAAAAAAATTTGATGACAAAGTGGATTTTTAAGGCTTTTTAGCTCAAGGCTCATAAAAAAATGTTGTCGACCAACGACGTAATTCGTAGGCAAGCATTGATCTGTTGATATGGTAATAAGATACTTCCTGCTTGCAAACTCGCTTTCTCAAACACAAATAGACGGATCAAACATGGCTAAAAAGTGTGTGGCTTATGGTTGGTCAAATACCAACAAGGATAATGTCTCCTTACACACATTTCCGAACCCGAAAAGTCCTAGTGTTGTGCGAAATTCAGTTCCCCTGTGAAAACCTGTTCCCCTCTGTGTCGGGAGCGCGCACTGCAGCCAGAGAGGCGGGGTTTCATGGCGCTTCTGATCAGTTTCTCGGTAAAACAACTCATATAATCATGTCAAGGTTGTAACATTCAGTTTAATCGGCAACTGTTGTTTACATTACAATGGGATTTACCAGGAAGTCTACACTCTCGTCTTTTCAGGAAATCTTAATTTTTGTGCCCTGCTATCAGCCAGTTTCCATCCTCTTATTTCAGCAATGGAAAATCATAAATACACACTACGTGTTGGAATACTCTGTTTGGTGGCTTACTTTTATTTGTCAGGCTTAAGTGACAAAAGGTGGAAAAAGACTGATTATCTTGGCGTCTAAAATAACACAAAACACAAACTGAATTTCGCACAACACCGGGGGTGAGAAATAGGGTGACCACCCGTCCCGCGTAGCGCGTGCGCGCACAGCGTTTGAAGCCCAATTCATGCGTCCCGCAAATTGAGACCGTGTCACGCATAATCAATGCTTTCTCAAAAAAAAGTTGGTCGCTCTATCCACCTTATTTTCGAACGCGGAAGTAACTATGGCCACAGCTTCAAATTATTCATGACTGAGAGGATGACATGAAGAAGTGGCCTCATAACGTACGAGGACATTTTAACCTGTTTTGTGTCGTCACTTGGTGCGGACGGCTCTGCTGTGCGACTTTACCGAAGCGAACCTCCGCAGTGAAAGAGTTGGATCGGTGTTAATAAATATCAACAAGGATAACCTGGTATTCATGGAGGCTGATGGCCGTTCAAGTCAAAACTAGTCCGACGTTCACGCTGCTGGATCCTGACTGCATCAACCGGCTCTACTGTGACGACCGGAGCGTTCTGGTGCTGCGGCTCCAGGGGAAGCCTTCAGTCATGCAGCGGCGATCTTATGGAAGGTAGGCTAATGAATGGTCTGATTCAGAAACATCCTGGCTGTTGGCTCGTTGTGATTAGATTGCTGGTCAGTTAATTTTGTAATGTTTTGGATTAAACTGATGTTATAAGTGGACATCTAAACATTCTGCCCACTTCATGTTTTGGCTTGAAAAGGTTTGAGTCCTAAAGGTGACCCCAAAGTCCTAAAAGTGTCCCCAGAACACTGAACAGTTTTTTTTTTCCTGCGCCTGCCTTTACCAACATCCAAGTTCACCATCCTTCCTCCCCCTTCTCGTTCTGTGAACTTCTGGAGTCGTGAGTTAAGACTTTTTTACAGTTCCTGTGGTGTAGAGCAACTACAATTCCTGTCAATCCTTTAATTTTAAATTATAATATATTTAAAGTGAATAAATTGTAATGAAAAATAAATAAAATTAAATAGCTAAAGTAAATCGGAATTGGAAGTGCATCTGTTCATTGAATGTTCAAAGTATTATGAATCTTTATTTACAAAGAAATACACATTGGTTGGCCTATTCATGAGCATACATCAGCAATTACACATGTTTATGGGAATAGGGCATTATTAATATACCATGTAAGGTGGTATGTGCTAGAAATGTGTAAATCACTATCAGTGAGGTGGGGGCACCGCCGCGCCAAGCAGTGTCCCACTTTGTCCCTCAGAAACATACCCCTTGTCCCCCCTTGGGCTTAATAGCAGGTGGTCACCCTAGTGAGAAAATCCTCGCTGAATGGAATGGCCAAGCAGCCGGTAGCCTCTAAACTTTCGTTTTAGACGTAGCATTGCCTCACGAGTCCTGAGCAGAGTGTCTGTCCCACTCCAGCCTGAGCTGGAGAAGCTCTGTGCGCTCAATCAGAGCCCACCGAGATCTCTGGATGTCTCCTTCTCTCCTCCTCACTCATCACGCATGGGAGCGGAGAAATCTCGCTGTCTTCACAGCAGCCTGCTGTGAAGCGACGTGTTATCCACACTACCTCTCAGCACGCCGATGCTACTCCGCAGAACCCTGAGCAGTGGTGGGGATAGACCCACAGCCCTTTCGGTTCGGAACCCCCATGCCGCCGCCGCCCCCCTCCGGAGAATATGAGCGCTACGGTGCAACAGATAAATGCGCGTCCGCTCTCAGAGCGCTCACGTCCAGATTATTAAGTAAAATTCCAGGAACACATAATGCTGAGACACTGTGGTTTGTGCTGAATGTACATCTTTTTCTTTTATGTGCTGTTTTGGCGAATTTCAGCCGTCGTAAACGATGCCAGACAATCGGGCTTCGACAAGTTGTTTCCGTGTTTACATCTGAACTGTCAGCCAGAACCGTGATTATAAGCCCCGATTCCAATTATACACCAGCGACCCATTTAATTTATTCTCCTAAAATGTTTTTCTCAGACTTACCCGAGTCGTAACAGACCCTTGCGCTGTCTTTCGTGTTAAAATCATCAATTTGTGAATCGCCATCTGACCTTGTCGTTGTGTTCTCCATTGAACTCTCTGTAGCGTAGCCTGGGCTCCACCTACGAACTACGTCATCGTACCACGTGACCCAAGTTGTGGATTTTCAGCCTTGTAGTCGCCGAAGGACAATTTTAAGTCCTTAAAAAAACCTTTAACGGCGCAAGCACGATCTTAATGCCACATTTTTTGAAAATATGGTCACTAATGCATGTATTTCCGAGTTGGTCGATCTGAGAATTAAGAAGTACTTTAAATTCAAAAGCCTCTATCCCCGCTCAGAGGTGGTTGGGACAGGGAGGTGTCCCTAGGCATAATTTAAATATCTGCTCACCCTATATTGCATTGCAGGCTGTGCTTACAGACATTGATAGCTTTTACAATATTCAGTTTTTCAGTGGATCTTTGCTCATTTGTATGATTGTAATGGTTTTAAAATTCTGCCAAATTCTGCTAATAGATTTTGCTTTTTTGACAGGTTCCTACTTCTGCATATTTTAAGTAGGTGTCTCATTCAAACCTAAAATGTAATTGCTATATGACATAAACTTTAATTCAAGAATCTCAAAAGGATTACGTAACGGTTTGGGTTTGTTAGAAGTGTTTTGCACTACCAGGTAACGTATTTTGCATTTTGGAGCACAAATGTTTATTTTTCAGCTCTGACATTCTTTAATTTCACAAATTAGTATATATTACATTTTAATACCAACCACTGATCATGGAACTGTGGATGAACAGAATTGAAAGTAAGCCCCCACTCTTTGAAGAATAGCGATCACATAAATTAAATGTCTCAGGATGCTTCATTGGTGGCATGAAACAGAACATTTCCCCAGGTCCCAAACAATTGGAAGCAGGTTTCATCAAAGTAACAAAATAACTTGGCTTGGGTCTTGTGTCCATCCTTGTACTTGTATTTTTTTTCTTGAAACAGCGTCTTTCCTTGTTGAATGTAGTTAATGATCGCATTAAAGTACCAGCAAATTGTCATGAACTGTAAATATAGATGTATAGATGAATATACATAGATCAAATATTATTTAAAAAAAATCCCTAACAGTCAATATGAGTCCCAGAAAAAAGAGATTAATGAGTAAACACTGACAGTTTGATGAACTCTGATGTTCTTCTTTATAATGGCTTCATATATTTGATAAAAGTTTTTTGAAGACCTCCAAAAAAAGTTAATAGGCTACACACTTTACTTAAGCCATTTGTAATAGAGGGCAAGAATGATGAAACAGCTTCACACTGTGAGTGCAAGCTCTTGACAGGCCTTTTCTGAAGCCTTAATGAGAGGGACCCTGTATTTGATACTTGATATTTGATAATTCACGGCTCATTAGCAGAATGTGCCAGTTCCTCTGGTGTATGCTTCCTGTCCTCAGGAAAACCAGCGTCTCAGTTGAATGTTAGTGACTCGCTACTATCTGCCACTACCAGGCGTGTACTGAGCTCTGTTAAATCCAAACAGAGAGCCTTTCGGTTTAAATAATGACTCTGATGATTGAATATTTTAGCCATAGAATTAAATTTCATTTTTATAGTTGTAGTATTGCAAAAACTTAGAACAACTTAAGTTTGTGTAATTGTGAATGGAGAATTATTCTGAAGTCACTTTGGCCTCACGCCACTCGGACATGTGAGCATGGGTCCGCTGATTGCAAGGCCGAATGCTACGTAGAATGATTATTGTCTAGGATAGACTGTCTCTGTTTTGTCTCATGCCAAGGCCACTGTGCAGTATTAGGGAGAGCCGAAAATCGAGACCGGGCAGACGCAGACTGCAGCGGGACCGTGGGGTGTGATTACTTTCCATCTATGTGATCTCTGCTCTGTTTCTCAATAAAAGTGCTGGAACTTCATCACCGCCGTCTCTTCATTTAGTAAAGATGGAAATTCAGTTATTATTGTTTAGAATTCCCATAACAGTAATGGAACTTGTTTCATTGGGTGTCAAGCTGAAAAAAGATACATTTCTGCTTTGGACACTGGCATTGAGATTTAAAACAAAAAACTAAAACAAATCAGAGGAAACCATTCACTTGTGAATGGGATACAGTCTGTGCTTTGCAAGAGCAGTAATATTTATTTAACCTTTCCATATTTTGCCTTGTTACAGCTGCAAACTTCAATCTTTTCAGGATTCCATGTGAGAGACCAAGAAAAGTTACTCATAATTTTGATGTGGAAGCGAAAGTAAACAACCAAATGAAATTTACTAAAAACAAACGCACGCCACACTCATCAAATTTTGTGTTCCTAAAAACTAAATGTCATACTTTTATTCCATGCATAAATAGCAAAGCACCAGTGGTACAGCATGTTGTCAGTAAACTACAAAAGATCCATGAAAACCTGAATTAGACACTCAAGAAGCACAGTGATGCCTCTAAATTAATGATTAGGTAAGAAAATCTAAAGTATTCTACTTGATGTCTTACTTGAGTGCATGACTTGGTTCTCTTCAAAAAGCAGAGGCTTAACTGTCTTAAAAAGTCATTCTGTCAAAAGTCAGTCTCATAATACAGGAAACCACTTCCTCAAAGGTGATGGAGCAAAACAAAAGTTGATCAAGATATATTATAAAAGTTCCCAGATGTTTCACCAGCTTAACACTACCGTTGCGAAACAGCTTGCAGTGTTTTAATGTAAACAACCATGGGAATAGACACAATATTTGATGTGTGCACTCAAATGTACTGCAGTAGAGATGGATAAAAATAAAAATGTTAAAATGTCAGGTTAAGCATGACTCCAAGTGTCATTTTAACTTGACATCCTCTCTTGTTCGTGTTCTCTTTCCAGGCAAACTAATTTCTCTGCTGTGATAAGCATTTTCCTGTTAGTTGTGCTCAAGGGTCTAAGGTTTCTGCTTATTAAGACATGGCCAAGAAAATACGGATAAAGGCAGGAGTGCCTCTGAATTTCCAGCAGTTACAAGTTTCACCATCAGGTGAAACTTATGCTGATTTACCCCTCGCCCCCTCCTGGAAACATGCACCTTTTATATTTCTAGCAATTTATACAACGTATTTAACTAATAATCCATGTTTAACTGTGGTATTTTACACGTAACACCAGAGAAAAAGAGTCCATAAAGGTTTAAATTAACTGTTCAGTCTTTCTTTAAAATATTAAGTGAGAGCTGAATATTTCTACTGAGGTAGATTAAGCTTACTTTGTATTTTTCATCATTGTATATTTATTAAGAATGCAAATAAGATATGTGACCCAGCACAGCAAAAGTGGGGACAAGAAGGCAGAGCACAAACTGAGGAACACGTGAAAAATCTTCAATTTCTAGTGATTTTCGTTTTCATTGCAAAATGTGCTTGATGAAGTTTTGAAGAAACCCCTCAGTGCTTTAAGTTACGTAATTGTAAAGTAAAGTAATTCAAATCAACAGCTTTTGCTGGCTGAGGGGATGCTAAAGAAACTTTGAGGCCTGTTTTCTCACTACCAGTAATCTTCTTTGAAGACCGCCAACATTCAAATATCATTGGAAAGCTCAGATTCTACTCTTTCAGCATCTGTAAATAACCAAAATGGCCCTGGGAAGACTTGTTCCTAGTTTGCTGTGGCCCATCACATATATGCCTCTAAAGGGGAAGAGTTAGTCAGCAACTTTGAATTAATGCCTTAGTTGTTAAAATATTGCTCCATTATTTAAGGCATGATTGCAAGATGTGTCACATGATGGCAGCCCTTCACTTGGCTATATGTCACTTTACAGAAGGCAGTAAAAGTAGTTTGGATCAAGGTAAAGTTATTTGAGCATGAAAGTGAAACAAGTGATTTTTTTTCTCAACATGTATGAAACTGGTTCAAATCTTATCTTGAAGCTAGACAGCACCGTGTCAAAATAAACTGTCAAATCTACAACACAAAAATGTAATTTACCACAAGGGTTGATATTGGGGCTTCTACTCTTCTGTATGTATATAAATGATTGACCCTAACTGGCAATTGTATGCCGTTGATACAATCATTTCTCAGGAGAGAAAAACAGGAGATGCTCTTCATCAGGCTGCAGAATTATTTACTCAGCAGTTGGTTGAAATATCTCAATGGCTGCAGAAAAACTGCCTAACACTAAATTATAAGAAAACAATGTTTCAATGTGGTGTTCTTTAAAGAGGAAAACACAGTTTAACGTAAATATGAATTAAAAAGAAATCAAGGAAGTATCTGAGTTCAGATATCTGGGGGTTATCTGAAAGTCCAAACTTAAGTTTAATGTGCATGTCAAAAACATGTCTAAGATTATATAGACTAATATAAACTGCCACTATTTGATAAGCCCTTGTATATCTACCAAAACATCTGAATATGCACGCAGTTATAGTAACACTGTTACGTCCCAGAAAGGGGCCAACATATTTAAGGACACGTAGACAAGAATGAGGGTTAACAAAATTATTTTATTTTAAACCTCTTGTAAGAGATTATGAGATTACAAAGACTGAACTGCAAAATTGGTTGCCATGGAAATTACAGATAAACTGACTCTGAAGGCAAAGTGTCTGACATTCTCAGACTGGACAGAATGACTGTTATTGGTGATATGTGTAACAAGGACGTCTGCATTGCAGATCTTCTCTACCAATGGCATAAATGGAATGCTGATATCATACTGGGAACGCCCTGAATGGGTGGACACATGTTTGGTATTTAATGTAACTAACGAGGTTCTCAGGGACCGTTTGCATGGCGTTGTTATGAGAACATAGTTCTGTCTGTAAAACATTTCTCTGCCTATTAGATTAAATACGGTAAAATATAGTTACGGTTAAAGAGTCTTTTTATTACTACAGAAGTCTACAATGCAAACACCACAAAAGAACCAGGGGAGGCCGAGAACAGGTCAATACCTGAACAGATGGTGCCGAAACCTCGGTCTGAGTGGTGTTTGTTTTGAATTTTTGAGTCTGCAGTAGAGATGGGCATCACAGCGGCTGCGCAGCAACAAAATAAGGTGAGATTTCCTCTTTTTTATGAAATCTCTTGAAGCTGTGATGTCAGATCCTATGTGAGCAGAATTTTTTGTAACTTTTAAGGGCAGAGGAATGTTTCAGGATAATTGTTTGCAAACGTGTCGGTAAAATGTGATTTGCGTGTGGTTACAACGGTGTGGTTACAACGGTGTGGTTACAACGGTATGGTTACAACGGTGATAAGTCCGGGGGACCTTGGCCAGGTCTCTGAAAAATACTGTAAACCTTGAGAATGTGGGTTTAGAGCTCCCTTGTTAGGCACGGACAAAAATGCGTCTTCCTCTGTGTTTAACATTAAAGCTGCCATTCTGACAAACAGGCACGCAGTTACGCGTGGCTTCATAGGGTTTATCATGTCCCAAGAGGTCAGGCACCAACCTCTAAAATATGATGTAGCCTAGAAATGCGGGTTTAGAGCCCCTTATTGCGCGAAGACGAACGTAAAATTCTTTGTTTTCGCGGGAATAAAAAAGCCGCCTTTTCGAAAAACAAGCTCGTATGAGTTGGCTTAGGTTGAAGTCCAGTGACCATCATAAGTGGTTCCAAAAGCTCCCAGCCGCAGTTGGAATTTTGGTTTTGATAGCTCCAAAGTTTCTCTTACAGAACTTAAAAGCCGCTAGTCCAATTATATTTGAAAAAAAAGTAAGGAAAAAGGTATATGTTGATACAGTTAACTGGGGATTGACCACGTGGGGTGTGTTTGTGTGTGTTTGAAAATGGTGTGAAATCGCAGGCCTGCGTGTGTGTTTATGTGTTTTTTGTCTAAATGTCTTGTTTGCATATGAACTCTCTGTTCGTCTGTGTGACGTAATTCAGTCTACGTTGTAAATTTCACGGTTTCAAAAATGTTTATTTGAGCTGAGATTCTGCAGGTCTGAACATAAATAATTTTTTTGAGAAACCTCAAGTAACCACAGACTGTTTGACTAAAAGTTTGTAAGAGAAAAAAGAGAGACAATTTAAAAACATTGAAGTTGGTGTTTCACATTACATGTCTAGCCCAAAATAAAGTGATACACGGAGAGATTGGCATGGTTTGAACGGAAAATATTTCAGGTTTGTTAGAAATAATTGATTGGAACTGTAAATGAGCTGTAAATGTCTCGTTTGGGATATTGTTCTGCAGAATTGAGCTGCTGAGGCCTTGAGGCTGTGTCCCGGTTGTTTTGCACTGTAAAATTGCTCAGAAGTTGTTTTTGAAAATGGATTCATGATAGTTGAGTGTAGAAGTGCCAGAATAAACTTTTGCATCACCTCCCAGAAGCTGGAAAGAAAAGAAAAAAAAAACATAAATATTTTAGACTATATATTTTAGGCTACAATATTAAACTTTTTCTTTTTTTTTCTTCAATCCCACTGCTATGTTTAGTAATTTCTGCCAAAGGCTGCAGCATTTTGATTGAATCCATCTGAATGCAGTATTTGCAAGCCATACGCTGATTGGATGAAAAAAACCTGTCTGTGATCAGCTGGTGGAGTGGACAGTTTTTGAGCGCAGAGACAGAGTCGAGCGAACGCAGAAACAGCCGAGCGAACGCACAGCTGGTGTTGAGCATTGAATGAGTAGGTCCAGCGCGCGAGCAAAGTCGTGCGCGAGCAGAGATGGAACTGAGCGCGAGGACAGAGCGTGGGTTGAGAAGAGTTTTTCAGAGTTGAGCGCGTGCCAGACCGGTTTTGAGCGGGCGCGTGTTGTCTCACTGCGCGCTTGGATTGGTTCCTGCCTCACCTATTGAAAACCACTGCTCTAGAGTATCCATGGCATTTGAGAGCTCGCTGAAGGAGGCCGGACCTTCAGCGAGCTCCAAAAAATACTGATGTACACAGATGAAATGTCTCAGTAAAACTATATACACGTTTCTTCACTCACTGTCTGGGGTATATTTATGGCACAAAAGAAACATATACAGTTTCCTTACCAGCTCAGAAGCCCAAAATGAGCTCCCCTTTTCAATATTTACAGTAATGCTTGTGCAGTACCTGACATAATCAAGCTGGACAGTGGATGTCTGTATATATATGGTCTAACTATCTCATGCATTTATAGCTCTGTAAAAGCTTGTGGGAAATTGGATGGTTGAAATATAGCTTAGTTCAGTTCTGATTAGTATATCTCTGGCCAACTTCTGCCCCATGAAATTACTATATTTCTTAATATATGAAAAAGATATACAAAAAATATATGGAAAACATAATGTTAACATATGATTTACTTATATACAACATACATACTTTCACATAATTCTTTATATTATACTGTATGAAACAAAATGAAAAAGTGACCACTTTCTAGAGTAAATCATTTAAGCCTTATATGAAGTGCAATGTGTGAAACACAAACTGAAGATGATTGAATGCTGGATTTTTCTATTCTTCTTCACATGAGAATGGTCATTTGGCTTATTAGTAAAATCAATGTATTATTATACTAACTTTGTCATGGTTGTATTTTCCATTTTGTGTTTTAGATCAACCAAACTCACCATTTCTCAGAGCAAACACAACCTACTCTGCATAATAATAAAGCTTTTACCACTTGGATTCTGAGTGCGTTCCTAATATTTGACCATCAGTTCATTTGAGTTTTTGAGTTCACCTCCAGCAGGTGTTTTGCTGTCAGCTGCACCTGCATAGAGGTGTTTTTCTATCTCTCTTGGTTTTTCTGCCTGACTTGTTCTGTCAACCCAGCAGCAGTTTCTTATGTGTGTGCAGTTTCTTTTTTGTGTCAAAAAGTGATAAACCGGTGGACAAAAGCAGAAGACGTTTTGCTAAATGCCCCAGTTAGCAAATAGGTTATTCCACAAACCTACTGTGCAAAAATATGAATGGATACATACAGATGTTAAAAGCAGGTTTAAAAATACAATGCTGCAGTAGTGAGCGCTAATGATACATGACATAAAAACATAAAATGCATACACACCATATATCTGCGTAGGGCTAGGTCCAATTAAGTTCAAAGTTGTGCATTGACTACATACATTACTCAAATGAGAAATTAGCCAAAATATATCTTGACATTCCTCCTGAATGCCCAATATCTTGCCACAGTCCAGCTATTGGATCACAAGTTTTGGTCAAGCAGATCAAAGAAGCTTTTGGACAATCATCTTTGAAGTGGAGCTTAAGCGGGATTTCAGTCTGAAGAAACTCTATTGCCTACCTCCCATCCAATCAGCGACACATCCGTCTTCGTCGCAAGCCTATCAGCTTTGAACTGGTTCTCCTCGAAGCCAATGAGCATCCTGGGTTCATCTTAAAAGAGCTCCACTTCCTCGTCTCGGCCTTCTGCATATTGGATGAAAATTAAAAGTAATATAGATAATCATGTGAATTCAACTATTATACAAAATTGTTGGGAATATGTGAAGTTTCAAAGTAATGGATTTGGATGGATAGTTAGGAAATGGATTAAAAAAGTATGGATTAGAAGACAAGGAAATAGCTCAATTTAACCCAATTAGCGTTATTCCTCCATGGCTAATACCAGAGGTTAATGTAGATTTGCAAATTAATACAATGAAAAATGATTGGAATTTAATAAATGAAATAGGGATAAAAACTGATATTTATTTAAGAACTACATATAATAATTACCTTAAAATTTATACAGATGGTTCTAAGAATTTAAAAGGATATGTGGGAATAGGAATATATGTTCCAGAGTTTAAAAAATGTATTTATAAAAGAATATCAGATCAATTGTCGGTTTTTACAGCAGAAATGGTGGCAGTTATATTAAGCTTGCAATGAGTGGAGGAGATTCGACCAATCAGGGTGGTGGTGTGCACAGATTCTAAAGCAGTAGTGGAAAGTATTAAGGGAGAAGGAAATAATAGAAAAGATTTGGTATTAGAAATGCATAATATTTTATTTAGATTATATAGGGGTGGCATAGATGTTTGGTTTTGTTGGGTACCAGCACATGAAGGAGTAAAAGGAAATGAAAAGGCAGATAAATTAGCTAAAAGGGCTTTGGAGTGGGAAATAACAATTTCAATTCCTTTTGGGAAAGGGAAAGGCAAATCACTTATTAAAAGTAAAGAAATGGAGGAATGGCAAAAAATATGGAATGAAGATAAGAAAGGAAGAAGATTATATGAAGTGCAAATGTCAGTTCGAATTCGAAGCATTAATGAAAGAAACAGAAGAGAAGAAATAATAATTAGTAGATTAAGAATAGGTCATACCTACTTAAATGACATGCTTTATTTAATAGGAAGGAAAAATAGTGATAAATGTGAGAGATGTGGAGAAAAAGAAAATGTAGAACACATACTGATGAACTGTAAGTCATATAAATTTGAAAGGGAAGAATTAAAGAGAATAGTTAGAAGTATAGGGCATGAATGGAATCTTAAAGGTATATTAGGAAATGAAGGAAACATAACAGATATTCATAAATTAAGGAAAGCATTGTTTATTTATCTTAAGAATACAAAATTTAAAAAATAGAATCTAATAGATGTGAAGTAACGCTACTACACACTCATGTACAGTAGGTGGCGGTATGCACCTTAAAGTTGCTTGTGATCCGCCATAATAGAAAAGAAGAAGAAGAAGTCTCGGCCTTCTGCTCAGCGGGCAAACGGTGGCTGTGCTGTGTCTGGTTTGGACTCTGATGACTGGATTTAAGAGATAATAACTTATCCTCAAATCCTCCTGCCATAGGAATACCGTCTAGCCGCACATCCATCCTCTCCGACCTCTGTATTCGCTCCAGGATATCTTGCCCAGCGCTGATCTGGACTCGCTCTCTCAGCTGGCCTCCCTCCGCCGTGGCGTCTCATTTCGTCACCCAACCTCTGTTTTCCGTCAGCTCCTATTCCTGGCGCAATAACTTGTAAATCCTCCGCTTCCTCGCCAAGCGACGCAGACGCCGTCCCAACTCTGCATCAGTTCCGGTCCAGCTTCGCTCCATAGTGCGCCGGGGTCTTTCTCCAGCTGATTCCGTGGGGCTGGCTCTTGGTTCGGATCCGCGTCTCACCGCGGGACCTTCTCTGGTTTTGATCGGCTTTGCGGGGCCACCTTGCCGCTCGTTCCGGCCGCAACTTTTCAGCCGGATCTACTCTCTCTTTCTCTCGCTAATGCGTTCTGAGCCAGCTCAGGTAACATGTATCCACTCATGTTTTCATTCATACATTTTTTTTATTGCATGCGTTTCGCTCATCATGCTCCTGAACTGTCCGTCCACTATTCAGGCAGAATGTATTCCATCCAATTTGTTTGTTTTCGTTTTTCTTCTTCTTCTGGTATTGGCGGTTAGCAACGGGCTTGTAGTAGCATTGCTGCCACCTACTGGGTGGAGTATGGTTCGTGATGGTCTATTTTCATCTTTTTATCCAACCATCTATATCATTCATTCATTCATTCATTCATTCGTTAAACATTTTACATTGCATGCGTTTCGCTCATCATGCTCCTGAACTGTCCTTCCACTATTTAGGCAGAATGTATTCCTATCCATTCTAATGTTTGTTTTCGTTTTTCTTCTTCTTGTAGTAGCTCGTAGTAGCATTACTGCCACCTACTGGTTGGAGTTGGGTTCGTGATTGTCTATTTTATGTTTCTGTATTTTAACCATCTATATCACTCATTCATTCATTCATTAACCTTTTCCTAATTTTTTTCAAACATTACTCATACATCTCTCTTTATTTTATAATTATATCATTCTAATTTAAATCATTGTTCATATTTTTACAGTAATTACTTTTGCCCTTAGTATGCTTTGATTTTAAGTGTAAATTAAGTTTTGTAAGTTAAAATCTTAACCTTGTTATCACCCTCTTTTCTTACATTTCTGTTTTCTCCTATCTTTAGATACGGCATCGTTTCTTCACGTCTTCACTTTATCATTGACCTGCAGGCTGTATTGGCAAATGATGTCTCAGCATTTTCAAATCCTGATTTTGTCATTTAAAGACTAACTATTGGCAAATCCTTTCCGCATTAAGCATCTACGATGACATTTATGTATAGTTTACCTGGACTGTAGGGTTGAGTCGATACTTACCCATTTTATTCCAGAAGTTCATATTAAATTCAGCAATTATGCCAATCGTTATTAAAACCGCTGCAACTCTGCTGCAATTCGGCATCGCTTGGACTGGTCTGTATTGGATTCAGACCACTTATTCATGCTGTCCAGGCCACTTTTTATTTCATCTGTCATTTCGATGTTTAGCAATCAATTCCTTCAGGTGTTGTGCAATTATAAATGTTAAAGTTATTTAATGTTTCTTATTTGTAGGTATTGTCTGATGAATGTCAGCTGGGAGCCGATGTCGGGATGGCTGTGGGGGATGGTTCGAGTATTGGGCGATCTTAACAGCAACTTTGCTCATGTATTTAGGGATTGTCTATTTCTTCTTTTAGGTTCAAGAATTAATTTAAGATGAACATCCCGAGAGCATCATTGTGGGTGCTGTTGTATGGTTGATACTATTTTCAATTACGGATCCTCTCTGCAGGCTGGTGAGGCTAACTAAAGCTATTAAGCAATGAAGATCATCAGTTTTATCAGGATGCAATGCAGAATCTGAATTTAAGTATTAAATTCATTCAAACAACATGGAATGAGCTAAATAAGCTTAATCGATTCATAACAGCATTTGGTATACGTTCGGCATTCTATGCATTTATGAGCTAAGCAAACATTATCGATTATGTCTTAAAGGAGTGTTACCCGTATTTAATCGTCCTTCATTTTCTGGTTGTTTTCTTCTTATAGATATTCCTTTCACTATTCCCAGTTGTTTTTCTCAAACTAAACCTGTCAGCCCTGCAAATTGAGTTCTACGTATTGAGCTCAACCTAGTTCCATGATGGCTTTCTGCCTGCAGACAAGCTCTTGAGTTCTCGAGACATCAGTTTCATTCTCATATCAGTTATTTCCAAGCGTCAGCTGCTCTCCTCGCTCGGTCACCTCAATCTCGCAGGTGCATCATTGCAAGAGTCACGCTTTTGTTTCCAGGCAGCTCAAGCTCACTAATTCCGTTCCCTTCCCTCCTTGAACAGGATACTCTGGTTGAGAGCTGCTGTTCTGAACTTTCCTTCTGGTCTGGCTTGCTTCTCGTCTGGATTGGAAATATACTTTCTATAATAATGTTTGTTTTTTTTTTTTGTCTGTAGATATGTTTAATTTTACGGATGCTGCATCCGTAAGTTTTGGGGGATTTTTAAAACAGTTGGTTCGCAGATTCGTGAAATTGTTCTAACGTACAAATGTCTTCGCTTTTCAAAGCACTTTTCTTACATCGGAGGGTCCCCTTGCCAGCACACTGTTTTTCAAATCATCCAAGAAAACTGTTAATCTTGTGACCTTCCATCTAGTGTTATTTCAGCATTTCATTCAGGATGTGAGATACGCAACAGCAGGCGCTCGTGGAGCCCAATCGCTGGGCCGATGGCTATCATCAGCATGCCTCACATATCTGTTCTGACCATTCATTCATCTTGGCTGCCTAATGCTCTCAACTTCAAGGTAATCTAACTGCGAATACTGGTGTTGGATTCAAGTCTCGCCAGACCCGTATGTATCACTCAGTGTTGTAGTACTCGAGTCCGAGACTCGAACTCGAGTCCGAGTCATTAGCTAAATTTAGAGACTCGTGACTTAACTTGGACTTGAGCACTGATGACTCGAACTTGGACTCGGACTCCTACATTCAGATCATTCTGACTCGGAAATTGAGAAAAAGACTTGACTTTTTCTTTATATCAGCTTTCGGTTTCCAGTGGCTGGAACATGATGTGCAACTGGACTGTCTCAGCAAAGAACGTTTGAAGAATGAGATCAAAGGTGAGATTGTTTTTTTGTTAGCAGTTCACAACAGCCATTTCTTATTATAACTTAAGGTGTTACAATGAAGCCCATGATATTTTTAGCTCTATTCAGTAAAATACTTGTAAAAAGTGCCCTTTTCATTTCAGAGTACATAAAGGCAGAGGGGGACGACCAAGTGCCACCAACAGATGCAGACACTGGACCAGAGGAAAGTGATGCAACAGTGACAGAGTCTCCTCCTGAAAAGCAGCCAAGACTGTTCTCCCACTACAGGAAGACTCTCCCTTCTGGCGAGAAGCCTTCTGTGCAGGCTCAACTGACTGCATACCTCCACTTGATTGCAGAGGAGAACGTTACCTCAATCTCATGCCTCAAGTTTTGGCAACAAAAAAAATCCAAATTCCCTGCCCTCTTTCAGATTGCAACAAAGGTGTTCTCCATCCCTGCCTCCAGTGTGCCCATTGAAAGAGTATTCAGTCAAGGCGGCATTTTAATGAGGCCTCATCGGGCAAGGTTGGGTAGTAGCATGGTGTCGGACCTAATGTACTTGAAATGCAACATGTCTGTGTAACATGATTATGCTTGCGAGTTAGAGAGTTATAGAGTTATAAAGAATATTTTTGTATTTTATGTTTTTTGAAGTTAACAAAATAAGTAAAAGCTAATTGGAAGCAAATACTGGTGTGGCAGACTTCTTTGACATATATTGTTAGGCCTGTTCCTTGGCCCAGCACCAAGGTTTATATTATTATTATTATTATTATTATTATTATTATTATTATTATTATAATATAAACAACAGTCAACCAGAATTTGCAGTGTAGGCCCTATAATTTTGCATTTCTGTGAGTGTTTAACATTGTTGAACGACATATATGCTTAACATTGGTGCTGCCAGTCTTTTTGTACATAGGCTATTTATGACGGTTATGTGCAGTTCAAATAAAGCACATTTAAGTTTTGCATTTCTGTGAGTTAAGAGGACAGGAGTGTAGTCATGATGAGCACCGCTAGAGTGAGTTCAGAAGGTAAATTATATATAAAAGTCCATAGCGGGCGCCATTAGGATGTGCCTATGAGCTGCGACACCACAGCTATGTGGATTTTTCTTTTTGTCTAAAAACATGTAGGCTATGCTTACTTTAGTGCGGAACTTGGACTCGACTTGATCAATAAGCACTCGACTTGGATCAATAGTGACTCGACTCGGACTTGACTCGGATGAGTAGTGGACTTGACTCGGACTCGACTCGGATTTTTTTTAATGACTTGGACTTGACTCAGACTTGAACACTGGAGACTCGAACCTGGACTCGGACTCGAGGCATAGTGACTTGACTACAACACTGGTATCACTCTTCCAAATTGGTTATAATTCATCCTCACATTATTCATCACACTCATGTAATTCCTTCTCTATATGGTCGATATTCAATGCTTCGTGCATTTCATCTTATATTGTCATTCATATTTTCATTCATATTGTCATTCATACGGTCATTCATATGGCCATTCATCCTGTCATTCATCATCTCCTGTCATTTATCCTGTCATCCAGGCGTCCCGTCATGCAGGCGTCCTGTCATCCTGTTCATTCATTCATGGTCATTCATTCATTCATTCATGTGCATCATCCCCAAGCATCTCCTGTCATATGTCCCGTCATTCAGCCGTCCTGTCATCCCTGTTCATTCCTTTATGGTCATTCATTCATTCATGTGCATAATCCCCAAGCATCATCCCTGAGACTGACCATCTCATCTATCTACATTCACCTCACCATTTACCTCACCATTCACCTCACCTCATCTCCCCATTGATCTCACTCATCTTTTGGTAGGCCTTCGCGGCAACCGGCCCTGTTTTGGTAGGCCTTCGCGGCAACGGCCCTCTTTTGCAAGCCTTCGCGGCTCTTTGCCTTCGACACCTTCCATCCCCAAGCATCATCCCTGAGACTGACCATCTCATCTATCTTCATTCACCTCACCATTCATCTCACTCAACTTTTGGTAGGCCTTCGCGGCAACGGCCCTGTTTGGTAAGCATTCGCGGCAATGGCCCTCTTTGCAAGCCTCCCTGCCTTCGCGGCACTTTCCTTGCCTACGCGGCACTTTCCTTGCCCTTGCGGCACCTTTCCTCCATTACTCATCCTGCTTTTCTCTGTTCTTAGTTTTAATTCAAGTCTCTTTGCCTTTCAACCATGCAAACGCACTGGCCTCGACCTCGGCAATTTTTTGGGGGAAACATCCCTATTCTCATACACCTGCTTATGCATATTGAAGTATAATTCAGCGTGAATGTTTCCTGCCGAGGTCTGAGTGCCAAAGTCTTAAAATATTGTATCAATAAAATTCTTCTAATTGCCTTTTCTATCCGTGTGAGTTTTTCAGATTGAAGTGGAGCTTAAGCGGGATTTCAGTCTGAAGAAACTCTATTGCCTACCTCCCATCCAATCAGAGACTCATCCGCCTTCGTAGCAAGCCTATCAGCTTTGAACTGGTTCTCCTCGAAGCCAATCGGCATCCTGGGTTCATCTTAAAAGAACTCCACATCCTCGTCTCGGCCTTCTGCTCAGCAGGCAAGCGGTGGCTGTGCCGTGTCTGGTTTGGACTCTGATGATTGGATTCAACCCACCTCCATCCCCTTCTCCACCATCGTAGCAAGCTCCGCCTGGCTTTCCTATGGTCCTCCTTCAACCTCGTCCCTATCAGAGTGTAATACCTCCCGGACTCTTACGGAATTCCATGTCACTCCTTCAAACGGTCCGGCAGAAGACCGCCATGTTGAGCCTGGTTCTGCCAGAGGTTTCTTCCCAAAGGGGAGTTTTTCCTCTCCATGCTTGCTCATCATGGACAGTTCATGCAAACCTGTGTTTATCAAGTTGGACATCTAGCTCAAAGAGATCATCATATGGACTGAACTAACTTTGTTTATCTCCACTCCACCACCAGTTTCAGGCCTGGGGGAAACATCCCTATTCTCATACACCTGCTTATGCATATTGAAGTATAATTCAGTGTGAATGTTTCCTGCCGAGGTCTGAGCACCAAAGTCTTAAAATATTGTATCATTAAAACTCTTGTAATTGCCTTTTCTATCCGTGTGAGTTTTTCAGATTGAAGTTAGATCTTACATAAGGGATGTTAAGATAAATTCTGACATTACAGATGCCATCTTTGGGTTTACACCCTCGGATGCGCAATTAAATAACTCAAAGTCAAACTGATGGCATGAAGAATAATCCTTATGCAATGGAAGTCGGCAAGCTCCCCCTCATTTATACACTGTGTTAAAGAAGTACTGTCCATGATTCTCCCAGGGAGACTAAAATGCAGTTGCAGTGACGGGTTCTTCTTTGTCAATACGTTTCGTCTCTTCTCCAAGAGACTTCTGACGTCTGAGGAGTTACAGTTACTCAGCCTTATAAACAGTGCCTTTGCATAGTGGATCAACAAGTTTAACAGCAACAATCAAAACTGGTTGCTCACATGCAAAAGAGGACCATCCGCATAATGTATGTTGTTTCCCTTCTGATTCACAATTATTTTCTACTCCATGTCCATCTATCACTGACACTTGTGTCAGTGATATATAGTGGTGGAGCATGTGGACAGCATAAAGGTCCTGGACCTTCACATCTCCTCCAACCTATACTGGACTGTGAACACCTCCCATCTTGCGAAGAAGGCCCAACAACCGCTCTTCTGTCTCAGGGAACTGAAACAGATTGGACATTCCGCTAAGCTGCTAAAAGACTTTTACCTAGCCACCATAGAAAATGTTTTATGTATCAGTATAACAGTGTGGTATGGAAGCTGCACAGTGCAGGAGAGAAAGGATTTAGCACGAGAGGTGAGGACAACACAGGGGATTGTGGGAGGCCGTCTGCAGGACCTGGACTCAGTTTATGCAGCAGGAGTCCAGAGAAGAGCCAGACGCATTGCCACTGATCCCACCAACCAGGGCAATGCACAGTTTGACTCACTTCCGCCAGGTAAAGGCTTCAGAAGCAGCAAATCCAAAACTAATTAAAGCTATAGTTGGTAATCCTGTTCAGAGACACAACTGGGGAAAATCGTCCATGGATTTAACAGTTTTATTCCTGCTCTCACCCGTAGACGTTATAGATTCATCCCCTCTGTACCTCTGTTCTGGGGGTACCTATTGGTTGTCCCACATGCCAATCATTCTGACGTGCCCACATAAAGCCAGTGTGCGTGCACATCCCTTCCGAGTTTCCGCTTGCTGGCTGTGCATGTGCACTTTTAGTGTTTATGTATCCAGTTAGCTTAGCGGCTAGATTAGCGGTTAGCCGTTAATTGTAGTGCTGCTTTTCTCACTGTAGACTTTGAACATGGCTGAGAGTCACAAGAAGTGATCCGCGTTCATGTTTATGAGAAGAAGAGGAAGGCCTCAGTAGAAAGAAATAAGACCAGAGTGGATTTGGGAGATTTTTTTTTAGTGAACCCCCTGCAGAGCAGAAGAGCAAGGTAAGACAGTCTTACCTATTCAAAAAGGGACAGGCTCTTACATTTCTGGAATAATCTCAGACTCTTCCTTACCTTTAATTAATTTAGGGGAAAAATTACCCATGTTATGTTTGCTGGCATCCCTCCTATTACTGTGTAACGTTTTTTGGTCAATTCTTCTGAAGAAACTTCCGGAGAAATGACAGACTCTAGCTTTAACACAGAAATAACTTGTTTCCAAAAGCTGTAAAGGCTATCGCCCCCTGCTGATAAATTTGTGGCCTGTCATATGTTACAGTGACACCACTGTTAATGCCTATTTGCACACTTATTTCTCAGGGAATGTCGAACTAAATCTTTCTGTAAATGAAGCCTTAACATTAATGCACAAAAATTACTGCTGGCATGAGTGCATCATTGAAGTAGCACTGAGGGATTCATTCATGCAACATCACAGTAATTTACATCGTTTGGAAAGGGGCTGATATCAGACTTCTTGGACTCAGATACAAATCTGATTAGACCTTTAGATGTGAAGACCCCTATTTTTTTGAAGGCTTTAATGTTTATTGTTAAAAAAAACTCCAAATACTAAGTCTGTGTTTTTTTTTTGCCTTATCTCGTCCGTGTACATCCTAAACCAGTGTCTGTCTCAAAATAAATTTCACCATAGTAACACATGGTGACAATAAAGATTCTTGATTCTTAAAATTAACAGAAAAATACATTGTAATGAGACACAAAAATGGAAAGGTTCAAGGGGTATGTTTGTTTTGCTTTCTCAGCGTACTGCAGATGTGTCATAGTTTGAACGTGAGACTCTGAATGAGAGCAATAACTGAAGCAGATGGTTTAGTTAAAGTGTTCATTGTAAAAATAAGAAGATGGACAAGATCAAGTGTCAGCGGGTCAACTAGGGCTGAAACCGAATGCTGAGTGTAATGCTGTAACAAGAACCTAGGACTGGAATTTTCAGAGCACGCGCCCGCCAGTATCCCCTGAGCTACTGACGGAACAGATCTTTTGGGCCAAAGAGGACAAGCTAAGCGGAAATGTCCCGCGGCTCCACAATAAAAACACAACCTATCCCTCATACGCTTGTCCCTTTGCTCAGCAGATAGGCGAGCTCTTCCTATCTGCATAGGCTCTTCGATAGGTTGATTTTCAGAATGGGCCGAACGGGACTGGTGTGACGTAAAAGGAACCGGTAGACTAGGGCGTTGAGCTGTCGGATGGTCCTGGCCCTGCCTTTCACGAGCCCTCTCTCGGAGCCGTTCATCTACCCGAATAGTTAGTTCAATTAACCCCTCGAGACTATCAGGCTTGTCACGGCTAGCCAGCTCGTCTTTTAATTTGTCAGAGAGCGCATTGAGGAAAGCCGCCTTTAAAGCGCTGGTGTCCCATCCAGCCTGGGTAGCTAAGGTGCGGAAGTCAACGCTGAAATCAGCAACCGACTGATTACCCAGTTTAAGCGCCCACAGCCTTTTGCCTGCCTCCTCCTCGCTAAGAGAGGAAGAGAAAGTTCTTTTAAAAAGAACTAAAAATTCTGCGTAGCTGTAGTTGTGAATCGAAGTCTCGTTAAATAAAGGATTCGGCCCATCTAAGGGCTCGGTCTCTGAGGAGACCAACCATATGGGAAATCTTATGGGCATCATCGGGGAAGGACTGTGGAGAGCGACTAAAAACTAAAGAACATTGTAAGAGGAACCCTCTGGACTTACTCAGGTCTCCTGAAAACGGTTCGGGTACTGGAATTGAAACCCCATCTCCGGACACAAATGACGGAGTGGAGGCTACGGGAGGACGGGTTGCTGGAGAAGAAACAGAGGTTGGTGGATTAAAGTTCAGCAAGATCTTAATATCCTGAGATTCGTGGGTAAGGGTGTTTACGGTTTGCATGACCTGTGTCTGTTGCTGGATCATAGTTTGGATTAATGTTTCGTGTTGGCCGAGCAGTATACCCTGATGGGAAACTGCATTCAATAATTGCTCTCCAGAGTCTGAGTGGTCAGTTCATTCTCTCATAGTTTGAACGTGAGGCTCTGAATGAGAGCAATAGCTGAAGCTATTGCTCTCATTCAGAGAATTCAGGATTAGTTAAAGTGTTTATTGTAAAAAAAAAAGAAGATGGACAAGATCAAGTGTCAGCGGGTCGGGGGTCTTGTAGGCTCTGCTGGGAAAGATTGAGAGGCCGGTGAATAACTGGAGTCTGGGATTGTGAAAAAATGATGTTTGGATGAGAAACTCACTGAAGTTGAGGCTTGGGTTTGGTCTGGGGGAAAAGGTCCTGCTCAAAAGTCCGGATTGTCGGTGCAGATCCAGTTCCCTTCTCTGAGTTGGTTTGTTGGAGGGTGGACAGGCAGGTGAGCGCAGGCAGGAGGGCTGAACAGAGAGATCCGTGGTTCCTCTCAGGTTCTAGGGAGTTAACTGGAGTCTTCTTGATTCGGGTCCAGAGGCTTTGGTTTCCAGGTCTCTCACTGGTTGGATCCAAGGTTCTAGGAGGAAATAACAAGGACTTGGTTAGGTTCAGATTTGCAAGGTAACTTGGTTTTACTAGGAGTTTGGTCTGTACCACGCTGAAGCATAAACGAACTGACTCCCTCCTCCTGGTTCCAGCTCCTTATAAAGGGTGGCAATCAGCTCTGATGTGGTGCACCTGCCCGTCCAACCCTGCTGAGGAGAGAGAGAAAGGAACCCAGACCTGCACCTAGACCACAGAGTATGACAAGATAGAGCTGGTTCCAAGCAATACAGACCTGAAAAGCACAGGAGCCACTTCCCCATGCTGAGAAAAATCTGCTGAAATTGTGGCTGTAACCGGGTCAGAGGATGCAGCAGAGCCCAGGCCTCCGATCCTGACCACGTGTCAGCTCATGGTCACATGCCTCCAAGCTGCCCGACCACGCTATCGGTTAGCTCATAGCTGCAGAGCTGCAGACCATATCAGCATTGCACTGCTGATATGGTTCAAATATGTTTTATGGTTATAACAAACGTTATCACCACAGGGGTTTCATACATTGATGGAATATTAATGTTTATGTTATCCGGCCACTCATTATGACTAAAATAAAAGCCGATGCTTTTAAAGTCAGCTCCGAAAATCCCCTAGCAAAAATGCTATTTAACTCCTGGTTACATTCAGTTCAGGACCTTCAAAAGGAGCTTGTTTTAAAGCATAAGGATTGTTTGTTTCGTCCACCGTCGTTCGATAGTGCTATGAGCCTTATTCCCGCATTAATATTGAATATTAATGTCGATTTAAAGGTGTTTTGGTTAACTTTAGGAGCAACCGATTTTAGCGACCGATCGCTGCAGCGACCCCTAGCACCTGGAGGTAGAATCACATAAATATAATCTACCCTAAAGTAAATGATTTTACTATGCAAATCAATTCTTTAAAATGTTCTTTTCTCAAATAATGTTTTGTGTAACTCAGGATTTGCATTGTGAATGGGTTGAAACACATACCAAATGTTGTTTTGAATTAGTAAAGCTAATTTAATCTCATTACATATTCTTTAAAATGAACCTTGGATCTTTAACTTAAACTAAATGTTATTTAATCAAATAATGTTTTTTTTAACTCAGGATTCGCATTGTGAATGGATTGAAAACATGCCAAATGTTGTTCTAAATTAGTTAAGCTAATTTAACTCCATTCCATGCTTCTTGAATCAGATCTGCAGTGAACAGGATTCACTGAATTATTCTGATTATGATCAACCACTTTTGTTTTGTCCTTTGTTTTGTTTTTGCATGTAAATAGTTCCTTAGCTTAGTTTCTTTTTATCTTGATTTTGCTTAGTAGTTTCGTTAAGTTTCACTAGCCTAGTAGAGAGGATTTGTTAATCGAAATATTGTGTTAATTCAGATAAACAGCATTATATAGTGATGTTCTCTGGATGTTCTTTCTATTTCTGTTATTAAATTCTTGAACTTGAAGAGAAGTTGTCACTCTTTTATTCTCTGTGTGTGCAGAGTTTGCTGTTAAAAGATCGCTAGTGCTCTTTCAACCATTGTCCTGATATCAACTTAAGAGCTGATCATCACCAGACAATACTTAAAAGACAGAGAGTTATTTATGAAACATTAAATAACTTTAAACAGTGTATAATTCCACAACAGTATAAACAAGTTGATAAGAATTGAGTTCTTCTCTCTTGGAGTTTTTAGTTAAACTCAATGTTGCACTTTACAGTGTGAAATAACTTGTTCCAGCTTTGCTGAAAATATCTGTCGTGTCAAAGCATCGTTACTACAACAGGTTTTCTTGACCAACAAGGTGTAATAAACTTCTTTTAAAATGTCAGACAGTTAAAGGAAATTTCCATCGCCTTTCTGGGAGAACCACTTTTGGAAGTAGGTGAACGGAAACCCCTTTGGAGTCATTTATCAATTATCAAATTTATTAAATACACATTTACCCCAACTTTACTCAGTGCTGGAAAAAAAGTTTTCGTTACAGTGATCATATCAGTTAAATGTTTTCAATTCTGTTTGATTAACTTTACCATACAAAAAGCCTTCATTGATAAAACTAAATTTCCAAAAGTTCCACAGGGTAAAAAAACAGGTCCAAGGACCTAAACTTAAAGTGGTACTTATTATAAATGCTATTTTGGCAGATGACTGTAGCTCAGCCCCTTGTATTCTCTTTGATTTATCTTTGTTTGTTATTTATCCTTATTTTTTCTCTTTAATGGTCTGTTTCTTTTTTATTTGATTTCTATATATTCAACCCCAGGATACAATACTCACTAGAAGACTGAAGTATAAATTTTGAGACAGCATCTGAATTTAATATAAAACACCAAAGCTTATTTATTCATTCTGACACCCAACCATACGAGTAACAGTGAATCTTGCCTGAGGCATCATCTTCAGATAAGTGACAAAGTAACATATCAGCTTGAATTCCTATATGTGGTAATATCTGTGAAATTGGAAACTTGTGTCTCGTGACAAGCTGGGATTTGTTTCGAGATCACATAGGCATGGTCCGTCTTCTTGCTGACATCAGGATGGCTTCTCTCCATAGTAATGATGTTAGGGAAATTGGTGGGATAAATGCCAGTCTGGGGAAATGAATCAATCATTATCTCCAACAGCTCTATGTGACAGGTTATTAATCAGTTCAGCAGGCACCACTTGCTCATCAAGACAAGTATGAGGTCGAAGTCTGTTTCAATCAGGCCTCTTACAAGGGTTAGTATGATGGTAAAACCTTAATAGGACTGATAGAAATGTACAGCAATGGTGAGAATCAAATGTGACAAGGGGGAAGATGGTGGACAACATACACATTGTGGTGTAAATAGAATTTAATAAGGAACAAAGAAATCCTGCTCATTTTACAAGTAATTAATTTTTTGCAATGCTTACCAGCTTCACGGTATAGTGCAAAAACACGGCAAAAATCTTAACACATAGAAACGTATGTCTAACATAGAACTACATTGTGTGACAAGCAAAGCAAAGCCCAAAAATTTACTTTGAAAATAACTTTGGTTTTATGGACCAAAGGAGAACAAAACTTCCCTCTGTAAAGCACTATTAATAAGTACCTGCTTCTTGACAGTGAGTGAATTAATACAAAAGTTTGACCACCTTAAAATTTGGCTTACTTGTGCCTGGGTAATAAAACCTTTGTTTTCTACAGTATGTTACTGAATTTGAAATTTTTGTGAATTGAAATTGAACTTTAAAGGACATATATCATCATGTTTAGAGCTTTACATTTTGTTAGTATTCAGGCTCGTTCACAATACATTTCCAACTCATGTCTTAAATGCATGCAGTTTTGATCAAAAGAGTCACAAAGAGCCAATACTACACACTCGGTAGATGGAAGGGAAGTCTTAACCCTGATATGCAATTTTTGTCATGATTTGTGGCAAACTTCTTATCCACATGCATGACACTCGCAAGAGACATAAATCACAGTCTTCACAGTTTAGTGAACTATCAAGGAATAATGAAATGGCTTGTTGGGCATGGTTTCTGAATACGCGCCTCAGATAACAGAGAATTGGGGAGAAGGGTGAGTGGTGCTGTTGACTTGAACAGTGTTGTTAAGCTGAGAAAACAGCTGAGGTCTTATTTATAAAGGTTGCATATGGTCGAGAACTATTTCGGTTCTGAGTGTACCTCGTATTTACTTCCTGGTTCCTGAGGCAATCATATGAGAGTTCCCAAGGTTCCCAAAAACAGAGCGTAGCATTTGGTATTTTATTTTGGCAAAAGAGCAGCAGCCTGCAAACATGGAAGCCAGTAAGAGCATCGGACCAGAAATAGAACAGAATACAACATTTTATACCTATCTTGTGTAAGTAGAAATTCAGTGCAACAACTGACCGTTGAGCAAATGGTGTATCCATGAAAGGCATTATGTATGTTTTGTTCCAATTTTAACCACTAGGTGTCATTATTACTTATTGTTCCTTTAAATGGTGATCTTAGTGCATAACACTGCACAATGGATGTATTGGCACTGCTGGAAGACCTTGCTAATGGGAGAATTTGGAGGCAAAGCATTTTTAGGGATCAACGATTTCCTGCCCCATGATGATGACAGGCTAATTTGCCAATTAAGACTCCCTCGAACATTACATTCCAGTATGACCAGCAGGGGACACAAGCTACCCCCTCAGGCGCTGCACTTAACCCACTTTCAAAAACCCCAGAGCACTAAGTGCCCTGTGAATTTTCCATTTGTTCCTGATCATTTAGTTTCAAAAGTTATTACCTTTTGTCATGCATCTAACTATTCTGTCACCTAGGCATAACTAAAACCATTGCAGTGGTTCATCTATTTGGCTTGCCACGGTGTTCCAGCAGTTTCTTCATAATTGAGTACAGTATTACCCTGTTTTGGTTTTTCTGATTTTCTTCAATGTGAGAAGATAATGCTGTAACAAAAGCTTAATTTGAACTTTAAATAAATTATTCAATCTTTGAAAGAGATTAACTTAAGGACATAAAAGGTATAACATTTTTTGAAGAAATTAGAAAATATTCAACTCTCAAATATATTTTGTCATTTAAGCTTAATTTTATGATACATGAAAATTTGCATTTATATACACTATGTAAATTAACAGAACTTAATTATTCTTAATGACATAATTCGAACAGCAAAGTGCAAGGACTAAATAAGCAGATAAATGGAACCCCAAATGTTGTCACTTGTACCTGAGAAGGCAACCTCTTGGCCCTAGAGGGCTCAGTCCTTGAAATCTCAGGTAAATTATTAATATCTGTTAGATGCATTTAATCATATGTGAAAGGGAAGGTTTGCCCTGGAGCCATATTGAACATTTGAGTGGTAAGCTGCTTTCACCACAGTTTACCATTTATGCCCTATGAGACTTGCGTTGTAAAGAAAAAGGATTAAGTCATGAGAGCTTGTCTTCCAAGCCAAAACAACCCAGTGAACTTATCGGGTTCTGCTTGTAGTCTAGCAGAGTGAAACACGATCAAGTCATTTGATAGGACCTTTAAAATGTGAAGTTTCTGTTTGAATGAGCGAATTCACATGCTGACAGGAGCTTAGTGCAGTGATTGCATCCGCTGATTCCACTGCTGCAGAGGTCAGTCTAAAGTGACACAGAGAAACACATGAAAAGATGTAAGATTTAACTCAACAGAAATAACATGTTGGGGATGGTCCAGATTCACAGTCAGTGAGCACAAGGGCATTAACTTGTTTATTAGGTGGGTGCCCTCCGGGTCATCCACACAGACAGGATTTTTCATTGCATTTATAAAAAGATTGACTGATACCACACTGTCCCTATATCACAGCCTGTCAGATCAAATCTAATTCTATTTTCAAACACAAACGTAAGAACCTCTCAAAAACCTTACTGTCCTGGCTCATATCGGGATTTCATAAAGCCTTAGAAAGGTTTTTGGTCAAACAGAAAAACATGTCTTTTCCTTCACTTTGCAATAAGACATACATACTTTGCAAAAGTTTCCTCTTGAACAAATTTATATTTTGCCACTTTAAAACCAACAAATTAACTGTGTTTTATTTGGATGTTATGTGATTGACCAAGGCAAAGCAGTGCACATCAGTGAAGTCAAATGAAAACATGCTGTTAAATAATAAAAAAGGAAAACTGTGGTGTGCTTTGTTATTCAGCCTCACCCCAAGACATAACTTTGTTCAAACCATCTTTTGCTCAAATCACAGCTGCAAGTTTTTTGGGGTTTATGGCTATACATTTTGAGAATCTAAAAGCTGAAATTTTTAAATTCTTTTCAAAGTAGCTGGAGGTCAGTCAGATGGTAGTAGAACATCTGCGAATATCAACTTCCAGGCCTTGCAGTTAGGTTGACTTTAGGCTCTGGACTTTTACTGGGACATTCCAATACATTAATACACTTTGGTCCAAACTATTGCATTGTAGCTCTGCAAGTTTGTTTAATTTTTTTTTTTTTATCCTTGTCTCAAGCCTTGAGACAAGGCTTGAGACAAGGAATCTGTAACAGGGTCTCTTCCGCCTCTCTGCCTGTTCGGACGCTTTTTTCTCTGCTCTCTGCTTCCTTGCATTTTCCTGCCTTTTACTTTTTATCTCCTTTTTATCTCAACCTAAACCACAGAAAGTTGGATTTAGGTTTTTTTTCTTTTTTTTTATTTTACTTATTTTTTTATTTTGATTTTGAAAAGATGCCTTCCTTCACCACAATGGACTTTGACAAGCTTTTACAGAAGATAGCTGTTATGGAACTGAAAATCTGTCGACTTGAAGTGAATTATGATGTAAACGCCGCGCATGGAAATGAAACAACCCTGCCAGTGATTCCGAGCGGTGACCACCAGCCCAGCGACTCAGCGAACAAACAGTTCCCTGAGGAAAATGAGAATCCCTGGACCACTCTGGGTGCAAGACCAATGGATCAACGAACCCCACACCTAGACAAAGGAAACTGGCCGAGACTACAGAGAGATGTCCCAAGACAAGTGAAACAACAGCGGGCTGTTCTCAAAACAAATGATAGGAGTAAACCTGCTGGAAATGCTGGAATTCCGTTAAACAGATTTGCTCCGCTCCAAAATGTTACCCAGGAGGACAAAAATCAGAGGTATGTCAACGATTTTCGTTCCAAGACATCAGAGAACAGACATGCCACAGGGCCAAGGACCCTGATATTATGCAATGGATCTGTAAGGGGGATTAAACATTTCTGTAACAAGAAAAACACAGAGGTGTTGATGTATAACGACAGGAACTGTGGCCTGGTGTCTGATTTAACAGACATCCTTCAGACAGACCTTCCAAGGGTCTTGAAAGAACGTCCGTCCTTGGAAAAACTCATAATACAAGCTGAAGCCCTGGAGGACGTCACCCGGATAAGAAAATCAGAAGTATTAAAAGAGGATTACATTCGTTTGTTGAACTTTGTTGATGGCCTGAATTTCAAGGTGTTTCTTAGTGGCCCTCATGCGCCCGTGAATTGTGGAGATGAGATTTTTTCCAGAATTCTGATGCTAGAAAAATGGCTGGAAAAAACATGCAAAGAAACAACTGTAACCTTCATAGACAACTTTAACATCTTTTGGGAAAGAATACATCTGGTCAACAGAGATCATTTCTCTCTAAATAGGTCAGGTGCAAAACGGCTGATTTCAAACATCTTCTATTCTGTGAACCATGCGTCATCAGCTTTGTTCCAAAACAAAGTACATCCAGTGCCAAAACAAATGATAAGCCCAGCGCAGCCCGAACAAGCCAAGATAAAGATGGCCAGAAAGATGACACAGAAAGAGGCTTCGTCAGAGCTACAGGACGATTCATCCCAGATCTCAGCAGGACAAAGAGAGGACCAAGAACCTCCATCGTCATGAACACCGGTCCAGACCAGACCCGCCTCCCCTTCTTCTCCACAAAGCCCAGAAGTTCCTTTTCTGGAATTTTCTCACAACATGAACAAAGTATCTAAGATTGGCCTACAGATGACATCCTCTCCACATAGCCATTCTGCTGTGAATAAACCAGGATTCCCCAAAGGCCTCAGAGCCTCCTCCTCTACGTATCACAGAACACTCTGGTACTGAGGAACTCCAAATTACTTCGCTGTGATACAGATTGGGCCCTGGCCACACGTTTATCAGACATGACAGTTCCCAGCATCAGCCTGGGCCTTTCGCCGGAGATTATGGAATATCTGTGATAATACGTGGCAGAAATAAGAAAAACAAAAGGATAAACAGGAACAAATACTTAAGTCATAAACAGTCAGATGCAACCTGACATCATCAACCACTAAGTCATATAAACTGGGTTTATTAAATATTAGATCTCTGTCAGGAAAATCCCTTTTAGTTAATGACTTCATTATTGACAATAATCTTGATGTAATGTTTTTAACAGAAACATGGCTGCATGAATTTAGTGAAGCAGCTATACTGATGGAGTCAACACCTCCAAACTACAATTTTCTTTGTGAGAGCAGACAGCAAAGGAAAGGTGGAGGAGTAGCAACATTGTTTAATGATTCACTAAAGTGTAAAAAGGTGTTTTTGGGAAAATTTGACTCTTTTGAACATTTGGCTCTCCAGGTAAAGGGCCCGGTACGAACTATGTTTCTGAATGTGTACAGGCCTCCTAAGTCCACATCAAACTTTTTTAATGATTTTAGTGACCTGCTGTCTGTGATATGTGTTGATTATGACTGTTTAATTATTGTGGGAGACTTCAACTTTCACGTTGACAACCCTGAAGACAGAAGTGCAAAAGAACTGTGTGACACACTTAGAAACTTTGGTTTAAGTCAACATGTTAAACAGCCAACACACAAACAGGGACATATTTTAGACTTGATCATTACTAAAGGTCTAAAAATTTCACAGGTCAATGTAACTGATGTTGCCCTATCTGATCACTTTTCTGTTACCTTTGAAAGCATAATTTCCAGTGACTCATTTAGCCAAAGGGACATCGTAAGAAAACGCACCTTTAAGGACAATGCCACAGAAACTTTTATTCAAGCTTACTCTGATACTTCAACCTTGGGCTGCAACTCAGTAGATGAGCTAGTAGATAACTTTCATTCTAAAGTCTCAGACATCATTGACTGCATTGCTCCAGTCAAAGTGAAAGTTCTTTCCGGGAAGAAAAAATCTCCTTGGAGAAATGCTCCAGCAGTTAGAGGTGAAAAAAGGGAATGTCGGAAAGCTGGGAGAAAAGGTGGAGAAAGAACAGACTCCAGGTTCACTATGACATCTATAAAGAGAGACTGTCATGCACCAGAGACAGTGGACCCAGTATTCAGCCAGACAAGAGAGGTTTTAAGCAAAAAACAGGATTTATTAATAAACAGGGACAGGCAAGGCTCAATGGTCAAAAAGGCAGTCCAAAATCCGGTACACTCAAGGCAGTCCAAAATAGGCAGAAGTACAGACAAGTATAAGGCAAACTCAGAATATCCCAAGGCAGATCCAGGTCAGAAAAACAGGTAAGCAATCATACAGGGCAAGAAAATCAGGTTCAGGGATCAGGCTGGCTCAGAATCAAAAAAGGCAATCGGGTCGGTATCAACAGGGCTATCAGAAATACAACGCTGGATAAGACTCACCAAGTGGCTCGAATTGATCTGGCAGATTGCAGGAGGAAGAGGCAGGTATAAGTAGGGGAGTGAGCAGGTGAATGGAGTGAAAACTAATTACTGGCATGGGTGGAGTTTATCAGGAACAGGGAAGTGACTGGAAGTAACTGAAACTGATTGGATGGTGACTGGAGAAGAGGAATGACAGGGTGTTGACTAAGAGGTGAGCTGGCAGGTGAACTGAGTGACTGATTAAAGGCTGGATACAAAGAAGTGAACTGAGCAGGCCATGTGACTTAATAACAAACTACTCCAATAAACCAAAACAGAACCTAAACCTAAGACTAAACAAAACACAAGCTATAATAGAAACCAAACAAGAAAGAACCCAAAACCAAAACTGATTTTAAAGGCCGGAGAGTTAACTAATAAATCAAAATTAACAAACAGCCAAAACAAGACCCAAATCCTGACAGAGACTTTACAGATACAACTTACAATTGAAAAATGCAAGAGAATCTTTCTTCTCTGAGATCATTAAGAAAAACATTAATAATGCTCGTGTCTTATTTTCCACAGTTGACAGGCTAACAACAGGCTCCTGTGTCAGTGGCTTCCGAACACCACTCCACCAGGGCCTGCAATGAATTTGCTAACTTCTTTACTGAAAAAATCCTAAAAATTAGAGGATCACTTTGTACTACCATATCAACACCAGAACCAAAGCTGTATTCAGCTGGAACTACTTCTGACAAAATGTCCCATTTCAGCCAAATAAACCACAAAAGCTTAGAGCAGATCATTCAGCAGCTAAGTTCCTCCTCCTGCTGTCTTGATGTTCTACCCACAGCTTTCTTTAAAAAAGTTTTACCAGGCATAGCGTCTGATTTGACTCAGATAATAAACACGTCCCTTCTGTCAGGTGTTTTCCCCCAGTCCGTAAAAACAGCAAATATCAAACCACTGCTGAAAAAGAACAATTTAGACAAACTACTACTCCAGAACTACAGGCCCATCTCAAACCTCCCCTTTATCAGTAAGATTATTGAAAAAGCTGTATTTCAACAATTAAACACCGTCTTAACAACGACCAGCCGCTTTGACGTATTCCAGTCTGGCTTCCGTGCTCACCACAGTACAGAGACCGCCCTTATTAAGGTGTTTAATGACATCCATATAAATACAGATCGTGGAAAAACCACCGTGCTGGTACTATTGGACCTCAGTGCAGCATTTGATACTGTCGATCACTCCATTCTGTTAGAGCGCCTGGAGAACTGGGTCGGCCTCTCTGGTACAGCTCTTAACTGGTTTAAATCCTACTTAAAGGACAGGGACTTTTTTGTGTCAGTAGGTAACTTTACATCCCAGACGACAAAAATTACATGTGGGGTTCCCCAAGGGTCCATCCTGGGTCCCCTCCTCTTCAATATCTACATGCTCCCTCTAGCTCAGATAATAAAAAATAACAATATCAGCTACCATAACTATGCAGACGACACACAGCTTTACATCACCATGTCACCAGGTGACTATGAACCAGTTCAAACACTGAGTAAATGCCTAGAAGAAATCAATGCCTGGATGTGCCAACATTTTCTTCAGTTGAATAAAAACAAAACAGAAGTAATAATTTTTGGACCAATAGAGGAGAGATCAAAAGTTAGCACACAGCTTTAGTCGCTTCAGCTAAAAACCACTAATCAGGCCCGAAACCTGGGTGTAGTGATGGACTCAGACCTGAACCTTCAAAAGCATCTAAAGACAATTACAAGGTCGGCTTTTTATCACCTGAGGAACATTTCCAGGATTAAAGGACTAATGTCTCAGCAGGATCTGGAAAAACTAATCCATGTGTTTATTTTTAGTAGAATTGATTACTGCAACGGTGTTTTCACAGGTCTGCCTAAAAAGTGGATCAGACAGCTGCAGCTGATCCAGAACGCTGCTGCCCGCATGCTCACTAAGACTAAGAAAGTAGAGCACATCACCCCAGTTCTAAAGTCATTACACTGGCTCCCTGTATCTCAGAGAATAGACTTTAAAATACTTCTGTTAGTCTATAAATCCCTAAATGGCTTAGCACCTAAATACATCACAGACTTGTTATCAGCATATAAACCCTCCAGACCACTAAGGTCCTCTGGCTCCAGCCTTCTCTGCATACCTAGAACACAAACCAAACACGGAGAAGCAGCATTTAGTTCCTATGCTCCACTTATCTGGAACAAACTTCCAGAAAACTGTAAAAGTGCGGAAAGCCTGAGTTCCTTTAAATCGAGATTAAAAACACATTTGTTTAAAATTGAAAAAATAACTCTGTACTGAATTGTGCTAAATAAATAAATTTGCCTTGCCTTGCCTTGCCTTCTAGGAGTTCCCTGATCCTGGTGAGAAGAAAAGCATGCCTACAGCATAATGTTACCACCACAAGTGTTCAGGGCTGGGATGTGCATTTATCATATCTTGTATCAGTAATAAGCAAAAAAATTGCCATAATAAAATAAATCTAAACTCTGATATATACAAATCCACAAAACTAGCAGCATGACTGAGGTTTCCATTTGAATGTCTTTTCATGTTTGGGGCCATAGACACAACAATTAATAACAGTATATTTGAAAATGTTATAGAATGCAAAAATCCAGTGCCGTGTAGTGGTACAATTGCTCAATGTAATGAAACTGGAATAAATAAATAGCCCATTTGCTAATAGTACGGCTTTGGTTTACTGCTGTATTTGTGACGGTGATTAGATGCAGGGAGATTTATTGCCCAAAATGAATGTGGTAAATTTAAAACTTAAATTAAAATATATATATATAAACACATTTAGTCACAATACATATACAATAAATCACAAAAAAATATCACAAAGTATTGTGATAATCTTTTAAGCCAATGTCACCCATTGTCATGGTTTGGTGAAGGACCAAAGTGGCAACAAGACGACAGCAGGCGCATACTGAGCTGAAAATAAAAATATTTAATTGAGCCAACTCTCAGAATGCACAACAGGGAACAAAAACCGGGAACGAAAACAGAGTACGAGAACAGACAAGGAAAACGGCACGAAAACAGACGGGCCTGCAGGCCTGTAAAAACTGACCAATTCCTGCTCTTCGCACCGAAGAGCAGGGATTGGTCAGAGTTTGGGTCCTGCTCTCCCTCCCCTCTGTTTCTCCAGTTTCAGGGGGGGTTCATTTTATCTATTGGTTGTCCCACATGTCAATCATTCTGACGCACTCACGTAATGCCAATGTGTGTGCGTGCACATTCCTGGTTATTTTCTTCTTGCTGGCTGCGCATGCGCACTTCTAATGTTTATGTATCCGGTTGGTTTAGCGGTTAGCTCTAGTGTTAGCAGTTGATTGTAGTTCCACTGCTCTCACTGTATACTTTGAACATGGCTAAGAGTCGCAAGAAGCGAACCACATTCATGTTTATTAGAAGAAGAGGAAGGCCTCAGTAGAAAGAAATAAGACCAGAGTGGATTTGGCAGATTTTTTCCACACGATCCCACTGAAGAACAGAAGAGCAATGTAAGACGGCCTTGCGCATGCGCAGTTATTCATAATGGGACTTGGGGAAACCTCCGGAAAAATTGCCAGCCCTAGCTTTAAAGCTTCTCCAACAATTTATCATAGAGCTGTCTACCGTGTTCCTTGGTTTTACATAATTTGCAGTCGCTGCTTTCAGAAAGAAAAAAATAGACACTTGTGGTTACCAAAAAGGTGACTTGTGAAAGCACTTGGTTGCTGTCATGGTGCAGTTTTTGGCCTGCCTGTCTCCCCATGAACTTTCCAGATATTTCCACCTATCATGCAGCCCAGCTCTCACTCCACCTCCTCGTTAGTTCCACCTGCCGTTCCTAATTATCCCGGACTCAGTTCACCTGCCACTCTCCCTACTTAAGATCCCTTCAGTCTGCTCTCCCCTGCTGGATTGTCATCATACAAACCTTGTCCTGCCCCTTTCTTCTTACGTCTGCTAGCTTGTGCTTCCTACGCGTACTAGCCAGAGCTTCCTGCGTCTGCCAGTCAGAGTTTCCTACGTCTGCTAGTCAGAGCTTCCTACGTCTGCCTGACAGAGGTTTCCTACGACTGCCTGCCCGTCTGCTGGAAACTTCAACTGCTGAGCTGTCAGCTGAACCACTCCCCTGCGATCCAACAATTCTCTCTGCTGAGCTGCCGGCTTACCTTCAACTCCAAGCGCTCTAAGTACTCACTCTGCTGTGCTGCTGGTTCTCCTGCTACTCAGCACTCCAAGAACTCTCTCTCTGCTAAAGCTGCTGGTTCTGCTGCTATTCCCGCACTCCAAGAACTCACTCTCTGCTGCGCTGCTGGTTTTGCTGTTACTCCAGCACTTCAAGAACTTACCCTGCTGTGCTGCTGGTCCTGCTGCTACGCCAGCACTCCAAGAGCTCTCTCTGCCGTGTCGCTGGCTATTCTTGGCTCCCAGCATACTTCTGACCCCACAGCACAGCACCCGCAGCCAGTGTTCCCTCTAAGCTGCGCGCGTGCGCAAACGCGCACGGCATCTGGCTTCAGCGCGCACAGCAAATTTATGCTGCGGCAGAAAATAAAATCCAAGCTGAACTGTAAACAAAATAATAATAAACCAAGTTATTTTATACCATTTTGCAACTCTGGTGAGACGGTGTTCCACGGTCTCGCTCTGTGAGCAGCGGTGCTGATCTGAGCGCACCGGTGATGGATGGGTGGGGCAGACGCTTTATAGTTGGGCAGGTTGCAATGTGCGTCTCTGTTCTGGACTCGGTTAAAGAAAAAATGGCCGGTCCACCCTAAGTAGAAAGCTGCTACTCTCAGTAGTTCTACCTCACTCTGTCATACTCAGTGTTTCCAGTTTTAGAACAGGTGATATCAGTCAGGTAACTAAACACAGTGTCCAATCAACCATTTGTTGAACACGAGCATGAGCATGAAAAAAGCCCTGATCAATGGATCGCAGATAACATGATTCACCATGGCAACGGCAGGAATAAGAAGCCTCAAAGTGGCATTTCCCCCAAGTGGAATTAGAAATCTTTAAAGAAGGCATATGGAGAATATTAAACCATAAGAAACGATGCTGTTGCTGCAGAAAGAGCAAGTTGGCGGCAGAGAATGTTATGAGAATTATTTGATGGAGAATTAAAGCTAATTTCTCACATCTAACTCATTCAACACAAAAAGGAGGAGTTTGGGGGGGCGCATTGCTTTGGAAAGGCATTGAAAGGACAGGGCCGCAAATGATGATCAAGTATGAAAATACAGTTTAATCAGGTAAGGTTAAGTCATACGTTTTTTTTATGTTTAAAAGTACTCAACTAATGCATTAATTGTCTGTATTCAATATATGCAATTAATGATGGAATGGTGTGAGTTATTGAATAACTGATATGTTCATCTATTTGCAAGCATTGTTCACCCATCCTTCTAAAAATTAGTTGACATTAATTGTCTTGTAAGTGTTTAATTTGTGCCAACCTCACTTTATATTAATCATACAGGCTATATGTATATTTCCAGCTGAAGTAAAGGTAGTGTTATTTAAGTGAAGAAACGTGTAGTTGGGGGGAAAATAAGTGAATGGAAACTAAAATATATGAATAGAAAAGTAAAGCTGGAAGTGCCAAAATTTGACACAGAATAAATTATTGCTTTCATTCTGTAAAGTTCTGTTATTAATCTTGTGGGTCTCTGATTGTGAAACACCTTTAAACTATAACTGAGTGCAACAGTAACATTCCTGACAGTACGACATACAGCAGCTTCTGAAAGATTTTCTGCGTCTCCTACGTTATTAAAAAGCTGCTGTTGGCATGAAATGAAGTACAGCACAAATAAATTGTTCAGAACTGAGAGTGTTTCCTCTGTGTTAGAAAAGCGATGTGTGGGTGAGAATATTGAAATAAATCATCTGACGACCCCAAAGCGTTTTACACTGGTCAGTCATTGACCCATTCATGCACACATTTACACCCTGATGGTGGTGAGCTACACTGTAGCCACAGCTGTCCTGGAACAGACTGACAGAAGAGAGGCTGCACACAGAACTACATGCTGGTTCTAAGTCTCACTGGAGAAAATGTAAATAATTTAATGGTAATAAAATTGGAACTCTGAACGATATGCACATCTCTCAGTTCTTCCTTAGCAGGAAGCCTACTAAAAAACGACAAATAAATAAAGCCTAAATAAAAAGATGCTATACAGCTCCAAGATTTGTGTCTTTTTCATATAATCTTGCTAAATCAGTTTTAAATTAAGTAATCTAAAAGAAATTATGCTGTAACTTGCTTCTTTTAGTAAGCCATGTAGCTTGATATAATCTCAGGTTTTGGACAGGCATAATATAGCCTCAGTGTGCACGATGTTGCTCACAGAGGTCAAGTGATCGCTCAGGGAGTCTGTGAGTTTGCTCAGACACATGAAAAATTAGGGGGAACATTGCCCGCAGCTCTCTCTCTCTCCAGTCTTCCAGCACCTGCACTCCTCCAGCTCCTGCCATCTACAGTACATCCTTCTACTCCTGCTCAGTCAAGACTCCGGTTCACTCTCTCTCCACAACTCATCCTTGCTAAAATAAAACTCTTAAAGCTTAGCTCCGTGTGTGGCTGTATTTTGGGTTCATCAGAAAAAGTGTGACAGTTGCACTGTTTTATTTAGTTATTGGAGTAAAATGGTGTGAATACAAATGTACTCCACACTTTTCAGATTTTTATTCGTAAAGAAATTTTAAACTGTGAATCCTTTTCCTTCCACTTATTATTTATGCATTTCTTTCACATGAAATTCAAATAAAATGAATTAAGTTTTCTTATATATTGACAAAATGTGGAAAAGCTCAAGAGCTATAACTACTTTTTAAGGTACGGTATCCTTGGTGTTCAGATTTACCTATCTGGATGCTTAAATCAGTCATGGTATTTAACAAAAACCACATTCCCAACATAAACACAGAGAAAACGCTGGAAGACAGAAGACGAAATGCATTGGAACCAAGTCCCAGATAGCCATCCCCTTGCTGACGGAGGCATCTGCAAGCGGCAAGATAAAAGACAGAGCTGGAAGTGGATCCAAAATTTTCCACAGAAGGATGAGCTCTTACGACGACTCTTGACAGTGGATGGCTTGACACTGTTGAGCCTTTCTTCTGACAGAAATTTGAGTCCAGATCCATAATCCCTCGATCCAAAAATTCGAACAATCGTGTGTCAGATACAACGCTGCAGCGCTGTGCAGACCTCAAACATGTAGACCTGGAGCCACAATAAAGTTGTCACTTTGAATAGATAAGGAAGAAAATGCCCAAGGTATCGTGATAATTAACTTCAGGCTTAGTAAATTCAATCAGTGACTCTCTTTTCATTTAATTTCATATTTGGTAATACTATATTCTTCTTCTGTTTTTCATATGTAAAAATTATACAAATTAAACTCAGTGAAATCTAATATTTTCAATATCCTTGCAAAAGTATTCATAGCTCTTGAAATGTGTCACATTTTGTTGTGTTGAAAGCAAAAACTTCAATGTATTTTATTTTATGTTAGACTAACACAATATAGTGCCTGTGAAGCGAAAAGGAAGGTGCCACGGTCCCAATCCTTGTGTTTAAAGGTTCTATATCATGCATTTTAAGCCTTCCAAAGCCAACTACAGGCATTTTTATATGATAAAATATTGTCTTTGGCACTACAGAATTTTCATTTGTTATGAAATATTAGTTATTTTCTTGTGCTATGTTTTCAATCCTAAAAAAAGATGCTTGCATTCATTGTGATGGCACCTCTCCCTATGTGAGTTCACCTTAGAGTCGCTGCAGCATGGTATCAAAAACGAGCAGTTGCTCTTAACCTGGCTAGTCAGATTGATAATGTGTAGCACTCAACGTTCAGCGACTTATCAATTTGGGACTGCTCCTATGGAATCCATTTGGGGAAAGGAGGGACATTAAGCAGAACTCTGAAAGCTGTTTGGGTGAAGCGACACCTGGTCGACGCCAACCAAAGGGTTGGTTTCAGCCAATCACGGCATCAAATTAAAACATAAGCTGCATGTGTCATGAAAAAATGGTTTCACTAGTCATCATATCAAAACAATAACTTGATGGAAACAATACTGTCATGTTCTGAGGTAGCTTCTTAACCAACATGCAGAACCACACAAGCAAAAGGCAGATGAAATGGTAAAATAACATTTATTTACAAAAACCACAAAACAGAGATGGACTGGGTTCAAGGCTCGGGAGGTTGAGCTGCTTCTAAAAGGCAGAGGGCAGTCATTATATATTTATTATATATATATAGAAATCTTAGATTTGAGCCGAGTCGAAAAGGATCCTTTGAGGTGAAGTGGAGAGCCTGGTGGTAAGTTTCATAAGGCATTAAGAAATGGGGTAACCTGACAACAGCCAGCTGTATGTTGCTCCGCCTAGCTCCACTCACATACATCTGGGACACCGCCGGTAGAGAGTGATTTCTCCAACCAAATTTATGGTCTGGCCAATCAGGACGCAGGGCTGGAGTTTCATAGATGTGACGTAGTGGAGACGCGACCATGACGTGAGACTGTTTTGATAGCAATGGCGGCTCGTCGAGGAAGCAAGCGTTAACATCGATGCTGCTATTTCTTCCGTGTTGTCCAATCTACCTAATATTGTTTCATTAAAAGAATACCAGAGAACGCCTCTGAAGGCTTTCGTTGGTGGAAACGATGTTTTCGCCCTTCTCCCGACCGGATTTGGCAAGTTTTGTTTTCCGGGGCGCGTCCGCGGCGGACGCGGAAGCGCCCCGGAGCGGTTAGCGGTTAGCGCTAACTATGTTAGGAGGCCTTTAGTCCTCAACGCGGTCGCCCCGGAATCGACTCTGACCCGCGGCGCTTTGCCGCCTGTCTTCCCCCCTCTTCCTGTCAGCTCACTGTCAATAAAACGCATGCCACTAGAGCCGCAAACACATTATTATTTTTTTTTTTTTTTCCTGCGTCGCTATCATCAGCGTCACGGGTTAGCTTCGGTGTGAGTGGTTGAAATAGCACGTCAATAAAGATGACAGACAAGTGGCTTATCCAATCATATGCAAGAAGTTTTGATAAGGCCCAGCCTTCTGTATAGGCAATTCCTATGGCGGTGTCCCAGATGTATGTGAGTGTAGCTAGGCGGAGCGACATACAGCTGGCTTTTGTCAGGTTAGGAATGGGGGCCTGTGCAGTTGAATCTTCTGAGAGTTGGAATAGCAAAGGTAATCTGGGTACTAGGACGTTTCTTCAACCTGGACAGCGTACAACAAAGAGGCAAGTTTGAATGAGATTGTCATGATTTGGGTTTTTATTATTTGCTTATGTTCTGTTTAGTCTTAGGTTTGGTCTTTATGATGATTTTGGTTCTGGATTAGTTTAAGTTCTGTTTTGGTTTAGTGATTATTTTATGTAATCGATTCTGTCTTAGGTTTAGGTTCTGTACTAGTTTTGGTTAATGGAATAGTTTGGGTTTTAATGTGGTTTGATTTTGTACTTTGTTTTATGTTATCAGTTTCTTCTGGCCTGCTCTGATCACTTCTGTCACCAGCCTTTATTCGATTCACCTGCCAGTCTTCTTTCATCTTCCTGTCACTCCCCTTCACCAGTCACCATCCAATCAGCTTCAGTTTACTTCCAGCCACTTTTTCCCTCCTGATCAGCTCCACCCATTCTGGTAATTAGTTTCACTCCGTTCACCCGCTCACTCCTCTACTTATACCTGCCTCTGTCTCCGGCACTCTGCCAGATCATAGTCTTTCAAGCCTATTGGTGAGTCTAGTCCAGCATTTCCTGAGCTCTGTATTGTTTGCCTTTTGACCTGAACCAATTTGCCTTTTTGACCTCTGTGCCAGCCTGATCCTGATCCGGTTTTTCCTGCCTGATTTTTGCCTGTTTACCCATATACCAGACCCGGCTAGTTTTGGGATTTTTTGAGTTTGCCTTGTCCCTACCTGTTTTTTTTTCCTGCCTGCCTGTGTACCGACTTGGAACTGTTATTTGACCACCGAGCCTGCATATTCCCTGTCTGAACAGTTTGAGCTTTATTAAAGCCTTCTTATTGTCACACATGTCTGGCTGAATACTGGGTCCTCAATCAATCTCTCATGCCTGACAGAGATGGCAGCAAAAACTGGGTTCTTAGGAGAAAAACTTAGAAAGCGCTTAGAACTCAGAGGGCTCAATTTTACCAACAAATGTGGACCAACAGGCAAAGGACAGCAGAGATCCTCAAAAGGAGAGAGAACTCACCAGCACACAAACACAGACAGACTACCACCATGATCATGACAAACACCGTAAGTTAGATACAAAGTCTACTCAGCATTGTTTGAAAATGAAGGCAGCACAAGCCCTCCGCCTAGTGATGTTACGTGATGTGCCGAGGCTTCGAGGCGTGTGTCGAGTAATGGAGGGGGCGTTTCCGTAAAGCGCGTATCGAAGCTTGCTTCATTTAGGGGAGGAGCCGAAAACGATGACGTCCGAAGCCTCGCTGCCCGGCTGTACCATGTGACTGCTTCGGGAAGTGGTTCAGATTTTGCCAGATGACCGGTTCATTCAGAACCAGGCATGGCTGCACGCTGGATCATAAAACAGATCTGCTAACCAGATGCAGTTTAAAACGCCACTTAGTCTGTTTATAAGTTTCGATTTTATTAATTCTGCATTTTTTAACTACATGCACCGTATTTCTGTGCCTCAGCGCTTGCTCCTCTCCCCCCCTCCTTTCCCTCAGAGCAGGTGCTTTTATCACCGTTCACCATTCAAAACGTGAATCACTACGTTTAATGTCCTCACATCGGTAGCAACGTGTGCCAGTTAAAGTCAATAGGAGAGTTAGTAGCTGTGTTTCATGCTATTTTGTTTTTAACAACATAGAATCAGTGGCGCTTCGGTGGGCTGCTGCCTTGCGCTTTAATTCAGGTGCGCACTTTTAAGGGTCATTTTAAAGAACTTGTAACAACATCAGGGGCTTCATCTCAGATCTGTCAGTACCCCTGTTCCCTTTATAGGAGCCCTTTACAGTCTTTATTTATGCATTTTCCCCACTGTTTATCCGTTGCACGCAGCGCACCAACGGGGGTAAAATCCGCCCACCTCACCGCCGTACTGACGAGAGCAATAGAAATTTGTCTGGTCAGCGCGGCGACTGAATGAGAAACCTGGCTGTCGCTGTGAAAGGTGATGAGAATGTTATAAACTGTAACAGTCTAGAAGTGCATTGAGCTGAAAAGAGGGAGACATCAGCAGCAGGATCGTGCGTAAAGACGCAGCGTGAACCTCTGTGTGCTTCAGTGTTGCTGCTGAGGGGAAATTGTTGACATTAATCCCCCCCGCCCCCAAAATTAGCATAATCTCACTCTTAACTTTTGATTATTAATTAATTATCATTATTAATAATTTAATGACGTATTGATGTTTCAGAGTAAAACTGTGCAAAAAAGTCCAAAGTCTGCACCTGTAGTCTTTTGTTTGTAAACTCGACCGGATCCACTTTGCTTTTCATCAACTGATTTTCTGCCTGAACAACCCTCTCTGCTCCAGACTGACATTGAGTAGGCGCAGTGAGCAGCAAAAATAGGATAGCCACATATTTTAGAGAAGCTGCGAGCGCTTTTGGGACACTTCAGAAATGTGCCACGTGTAGAACCACTCTGACCAACTAGAGCTGGTGCGATCGGCCGCAAAAGCACTTTAGAACACTTTGGTATAACTGCTTGAGCCAAAATATTGCAAACCAAAGAAGCCCCAAAATAATTTAATACAAAATATCTGTGCTTCGATGGAGATAGGCGCCAATCCAACTACAAACCTGTACAGATAAGCCGGTACAGATACTGGATGGATAAGTTACAGAGCCCGTTTTGGAACAATGAGGAATGGAGTTATGGATAGTTTGTGGACCCGCTGTTCTAAAATGACCATCTGTCCCTGATTAATGGGGAGAGTCCCCGTTTTGGACGATCTGTCCCCATTTAAAATGTCCCCAATTTCACTGTTTTATGAATGACAACTAGACCTAAAATTGCACAACAGCTGTAATGGTAATTGTTGGACTGCTGTCAGTGGTCAGGACAAACAATGTAGAAGAAAAGGAGACTGCGCTGTCACAAAACCCTCCCCCTTACACACACACCCCGTGGACCTGCACAATACGCCCTCCTCCCAGAGCGGCTTCAGTGCAGCAGTGTAAAACTGTTTTGTCACAGGACTTAACAGTCTTTACAGCCTGATGGTTGTTCTCAGGTAGTGGTTAATATTCAGTTTTGGTTGTTTATAAGTGTCCGAAAATATTTAAGATCAGTGATGGTATTTTTGCACTTTGGTTTAAGCGCATGAAGATTAATACCACCACACACTGCTCTAGAAGAACTCTAGAAGAAACCCTGTTTGAGGCAGCATAATGGTGTGTCCAGACCAAATGCCTTTTGAGCATCAAGGACATTTGGTTTACATCATAAATACCTGGGGACGTCGAGAGGTCCTATGGTCCTGCGCATTTTGAAGCTTTCTGTGCATTTGGTGCTGTAAATTTGGTTTGACGCACACCTCTAGGGTGGCTGACGCAAGAGTTAAAAAATCTGAATTTTTGCTGCTTGACGCGGGGCGTCAACCAATCAGAGAGACTCCGACTCCACTTTGTGACGTAGTGGGGGATTTTCCGACAGGAAAAATATTTTTACTTCGGATCAAAGATAAATGTTAACATCGAGATACCCACTAACCTCAGACAGGTGGACAGATACTCTTCAGCTGAAATGGGGCACCTATAATTGGTGTCCTGGCGGGAGATGTGGGCATTGATGCCAGTCAGCAGGTTGTCAAACTGGACTGCGTGAGCATCAATAGCGCTGAAAGCGACCCTTACCAGCGCGCAGCTCCTGCAGTAGGTGGTGAAACTCACCAAACTCAAAACACATCTGAATGACCTGGTGAACTCAGACACGGCACAGATTATATTATTCAGTAAATGAAGCCAAGCCTCTTGATTTCATCTGCAATTTTCCAAAGAGTCAAGAAGAGGAAAAGAACAGGGTAGCTCCTCCCAATAGGAGCCACTTTGCCAGACGCGCCGTCAGAGTGTTGAGGCTCTAGATAGAACGTTGGACTTTTATGGGTCACTTCAGGCATTGGATGCCTTTTTGACGCTCAAAAGGCATTTGGTCTGGACACAGCATAAGATTTGAGACGGTGGCTGAAGTTTACCTTCAAGCAAAACAATGACCCTTTAAGTTTAGGTCAAAGCATTTCCATGATTTAGAAAGCTCCAGTCAAAATCCAGGCATACATACAACATAGAATATGTGCCAAAAATTGAAAACTACCATTTATACATGCATTTCTTATAATTTAACTTCTATTAAACAATTTTGCAAAGAAGGATGGGAAACATTGACTGTCCATATTCAAGGCTACTAGAGAGAAATCCCTCAAGACCTGCACTTGTATTTGAAACAGAAAGTGATTTTTACAAAGTATTTATTCTCTTCATTGAATTAACTAGTCAAAGAAACTGAGCAACTGACAAAACTAAATCAAAGAAAACATTCATCAGGTCTGGGATGTTGGTCTGAATATAACAGAATATGTTTTTCTAAAACATTAATCAATATAAGAGAATCTTGACAAATTTGCCCCCAAAGTGGTGAAAAACATAGTCATTGCATTATTAAAAGAAAATCCTGAAACAATATTAGGAAAGTGTCTCAGCTGTCAAATTACAGGTAGGATGTTTTTTCCTGATACTGCTACAATGACCTTATGAAAATTAATCCATAATTGAGAAATAGCAACTCCAAAGTGCCTTTCAGTGGATATAATAGAGGATGCAGTGGTGATCTGTGGAATTCCATTAGGAACCTCTCTCCCATCTTCCACAAAGCTATTTCCTTTTCTTTCGACAAGGGCGACAACCATTATGGATGAGCGAACCAATTACTTCTTCTACACCATGCAACATTTATGAAACACTTAACCAACAGTCTGGGGGTTAATATTTCATTTGCAGATAAGACAGACCTTTATACACAGAATAAAGCTGGAGAGAGAATTGCTTTAAGTACCACATATGGTGTAAGGCATAACCTGAGTTGTTTCACTGTCAGTGAAACACCCCCCGATCCCCACCCTTCTCAGGCTATTGGGGTTGATTGATGAGGCCCTCTTTCAGCACAAGTTGTACATGTTTTGAGTGGAGTATATTGCATACTGTATGTGTGGTTTAAAGACTCACGGTGGTATTGGGACATTGATTGAGTTCCCCTTTTTTGTTTGGCCTTATGGCCAAAATGGAGAGGCACAGATTAGTTGCTCAATAAACAATCTTTCAGGGCCTGGGTCATTTTTATTCAATTAGACCCTGTTGGAGGAGGATGGATAAATTGTTTTTCTACAACAAACAGATGTCATGTGTCTTCATTGTACTGTAATTCTAATCCTTATCTTTAGCTTTCACTTGCTATTATTGAGCTATCAAAATATTTGCAGTCCACTGTGAGGTTTTAATGACCTGCCTCTTGACATTGTTATTTATTGTGTTTGAATGAAGAGCTATTGTGGTGCACTACCACACAATTAAAGCTCCGTCGCAGCTGCATAGGGAATTATGCCATCCCAGGTTGGAGAGAGCTTCAACAGTTAAGTGAAAATGACCCTTTTTGTTATGTATAATTGTCTGCAGTACTAATAAATAGAAATGCTCTTTTTGAGTTCCTGGAATCGCAATATCTGGATTTTAATATATATGTGAAGGCTGGTAGTTTGTGGTTCAGAAAGCTTTTAGTCAAAAATGTAAATTTGTTTTTGTCCAGATGTTACACAAGCTAAAAAGAATAAACCACACAGACACTGTCAGTTGTACAGCTGCAGTGCGTACCCATATATTCAGTTGTGTTTAAAGTGTATTAAAATTGATAATTACATATCAAACCTAGGTGTAATTGTCTAATGTCTGTATGCTTCTCCATGTGAGCTGATGAGCTAGCTAGAAGATATCAATGTAGACTGCAAAGAAAAAGGGTGAGGGGCGGGCACAATGGATATGAGAAAATATTGGTAGTTTAGAAGAGTATAATGTTCTTATGCATATTATGCTTTTAACTCTGTGGCTTTTTGGGCAATGTACAATGTCAAATGAGCTCAGATGCCGCTACATTCAGTGACAATACTGCTTTTCTGTTGTGAACAGTGAACTGCTAATGATAATTAATGATAATTTGTGAAGTCAACAAACTATCTGAAAGAAGAAACCAGCAGGGATCAAGATTAGGTAATATTAATCTCCCTAAAGGAGGTCTGAAAGCCTCATTTACGGAGTGAGGCTTCACAACCAATTATTCTAATTTTGTCACACGTTATCTGTTGTATAACACATGTATCCACTGCATGATCAAGGCTCTTCGCATGGGTTATTGTCCGTCCCTTTGTGTATAGAGCGAGTAGAACGGGAGAGAGAACTTGTGCAACTTGCACGCTAGGCCTCAAATTTTCAATAATGAAAGGCAGCCGGGGGATCTGATGCTCACATAAATATACACACATTTTTTTAAACTCAACAATTTGCAGGTCATGATATCATTGATATTAATTATTTCACCACCTTGCATTTGTAACCTGCCAGCTCATTGACATCAGTTTTATTCTCTCCTTTTATTTGCTCTCATAAACTGTGTTCATGTATTTTAATGTTTTCTTTGATAGAAAGCAAAATGAGTTTGAAATTTTGATGGAAAAGTGCTTCATAGACTACATTTGTGATGTCACTCACTTTTAAAGCAGTAGAAGATTGCTGTTTCTCTATACCTGAAAATCAAAATTTTTATCAAGTACAGTGAATATCTAAATTAACACAAATTAAAGATCCCTTGTGTTGTTATTTTGACTCCTTACCTGTTGGTGGTCTGAAAGAAAAGCTAGATGTCACAAAATCCATCTGGCTGCAGCTTTCTTGTATGAACAATAAAATTGGAGTGCAAAAAACTCAGTTTAATCTCACCTGAGTAATGTGTGTAAGGCCATTGTGAAGATTTTCACTTTTTGAGCTGAGCCTATGCAACAGTCCACATGCCAGCTCTCTCAATGCATTCAGTGCTCTAAATGAAAGAGCGATTACAGTGCCCTATCCTAAGCATATTATTAGTCAGATTCTGCTAATTAAGGTGTTTTTCAGATTAGATGGCACTGAAGGATAATCCAGTGTATCTGCTTTCCGTTCACACCAGCTTGTTGACTGCTATCTTTTCTTTGTAGCAAGTCATTAAGTCGTATGTGCTCCTCAATCCACTTTTGACCTTTTTTGCCACTTTGCCACTTTGATTCGCTTTGCTAGTGGTATTGGTATTTGATTCAATTTGGTATGGGTGATTTGCTATCACAACTGAATGTACCACAAATGTGGGCGGGGTGGCCGCTGCAAGGCTGTGCTGGGAGACAGAAAAGCAACGACGTGACGAAATGTTTATGCGAAACAATAACAGGTAGCATTGGTGAACAGGGACACATAAGCTGAGAAGCGGGCTGCTCGGTCTATATTTTTTATCAGACTTTGAGTACGTCGACCAGAAGGGATAAGGAGTTGACAGAGCAGAGAAAGACTGGAGAGAACTTGGAGAGCATTAGAGCAGATGAAGAAGACATCTGAAGACATGAAGAAGACATTCATCAAACATGAAATGATTAGCACCCAATGACGTGTACTGGGTAAGTTGATGCTTGTTCTAGCTCACTATGTTGTTTTATATATACAAATTAAGCCGTGAATGCAAGGCATTAAAATATTCGGTTATCATGTAATATATATGCTGTTTGTGTTTCAGATGGCTGTTACAAGAACAGCATAGTAGATGTTCAGTCCTCCAGAAAAGGACTGACTATGATGTCCAACAGGTAAAATCTATGAATACATCCTTAATATTGACTATTTTAAAACCGTAAATCAACTAAAGATAACCTGATAATTCTGTTTTCTCAGAATTTCCTTTAAGTAGTTTAATTTTAATTATTTCTTAAAGTTCTTATTTCTTTAACTGATTACTAACGTTTATTGAATCATTTAGTGATTAGATCTGATGTAATCATATAGTTTAAATTTAAATCAAAATATTGGGATTCTGAGTAAATGAAATTTCATTGTACCTCCTAGTCACTCCTTTGTGTAGTTCGCAAATTGGGCTCTCTGACAAGATAATCTACCTTTAGACATATTTTGGAAAGTTGTACCAGTAATAAAACATTTACTGAGACTGATGTAATTTGACATAAATAAACAGAATATGAGAAGTCTGAATATGTAAAGACATAGCAAAATCTGTGTGCACTGACAGCGTGCATAAGTAGTGCAGTTGTTGGGGTGGTCATTGCAAAAATTTTATTTTCATTGCAAATGTTTATAGCATAGCTATAAACATTTGTTAACCGCTAACATGTCTTCTACCAACTGCATGGACAACTTATGCATTAATAAATGCAACATTCTGTGCCATCTACTCCTATCGTGTCATCTCTCTTGCCAAGGAGGCTGAAAGCTCCGTCGTTTCTCGGACCAAGGACTGTGCCCAGGACACTTCATGTTCCCTAACCTCCTAAGCATCATGCAGCAAACACTCCACGTGTTTTTCACCCAGGGTGAGGTGCAGTGCATGGTCCTTCTGGATATCAATGAGGATCAATGAAAGGTTCTGATCTGAGGTCCTCTTCCTCTTGCCTAGACAGAAGGAGAAAATGGGAGATGATTTAGGAAGATGCAGTAAAAATGAATAAAATATCTAAAGCTTAATTGTGATAGTACAAGTGCTGTGTTTTATAATGAGATTATCAAAATCTATGCCATCTGCACAGTTATGCAGAACAGTTTTGTCCTGTGTGTACGTCAATGTTTTTATCAGCCTACTTGCTTAGCCACTGACTCACCTAAATTATCCAAATGTGGGACGATAAAGGACATTTCTATTACTTCTCTCTCAGGTGGAAAAGATAATAAGTAATCAACCATGAGCCAATGTTAAATGCTGACTGCTCTTTTTTTAATAACAGAACCACGTATCTTTCTCTGCTTAACTCGTAAACTAACCCAAACAGTTCATTTCAAAGCAGGTGTAGGGTTCATATAAAGAAATATTATCAGTGCATGTATTTTTCCCTTCTCTACTAAGCAGAGGTCAGTAATCCAGCTTTAGAAAGTAAAAGGCCTATACAGAGATTAGTTTCCACCATTTCCATCTCCAGCTCCACAGCATCGCCAGGGAAAAGTCCTTCATCCTGGTTAAGTGAACAGGATGAAGGAAAACCTGGCAGAAATTTTGCTTTCTGAAGCTGGATTTACCCACATCTGCTACTAATTCAACAATTAAATTCCCACAACTCCCACATGGCTAAAAACAGATTTATTGAAGATGTTCATTGTTCCTTACCTTGGAAAGCACATTGCAGTGTTTCACTTGGATGTTGGAACCTGTACTTGCGTGGGAGGCCTCAACTGGGGGAGGGGTGTTCAGAAGCAAGGGGCAGATGCAGGGGAGCTTGGAGGCTGATGGGAACAGGTGGCTGAGTGACTGGAGGGCTGACAGATGTAATGCTGGTGAGGGATCCGAAGCGCACCACCGTAGACGGCAGACGGGAGGAGCAGATGGAAGAACCGGAGTGTTGTGTGTGAACCAGGTGAATCCAGGAAGGGGGTCACACGTCCGGCTTGGTACCACCAAGAGAGTATGAGGGGAGATGCCAGAGCAAAATTTGAGCGGCAGGGATTTTGAGGAGCTGGTTCCTTGAACACGTCGCCAAGATAGGTGAGTAAATCCAAACACGACAAACTGGAGAACAACAGGAGACAAAGTTAGTCCAAAAACGAGGTTTCAAAGAACTCACAGGTACGAGGCACAGGTGACAGGTCAGAGGCCTAGGCATGCCACAACTGGGTTAACACTCTGGCGTTTTCCATCTGTCTGAACACTCCTTAAGAAGCCAGTGATGATGGCTCCTGACGAGCAGCAGGTGTGGGCCACACCCCCCAGTCAACTAAAACCACCTGTGAAGCAGAGTTAGAGCACGGAAACTCTCTGCTTTTGGGGCATGGTATTGACGTCAGAGCTTCCGTCTCTATTCAGTACCTAATGATACACTCGGTATCTGCTGCAGCTGTTGTGTGTTTTTTAAATATCGCGAGTCTGATTCTACTTCTGGAGTCGCACTTGTTACAAAAAAATGACTCCACTCATTAGCCAACCAGAGACAGATAGCCTTCTGGCATGACATCTCTAAGTCAACTGGTTGCCCTTGGAACCACAGCGAAACAGGTACTAGAAATAGTAACGGTTCCACATGATCGTTATCAGTGGGAAATCCTAAAAAGCAAGATGTACTGTAGCGAAACTACACCTGAGTTGGTGCGATTGGAAAAGGGGGATAATGTGAACCTGAGCTCCTCCATTCCATTTCAACCCATTCGTCTCATCGGGAGACAAAAGGATGCTAACACCTCACTCCTTTACAGCACCTCAAGAGAAATGTGAAATACACGGTGCTTCCTTTTTCAAACGTCCATAATATGGAACTTTCTCACAAAGCAGCAAATCCGCCTTGGACCCCAAGATTGTTTTCTGTTTATCCAGGACCGGGTCCTGGATAAACAGGGCAGCAGACTCAGGAAGGACAACCAGACTTTGTTCTCTCCCAAGGAAGCACATTTCAGCCGCTTGTATTCAAGATCTTGTTCTTTTGGTCATGATCCAAATTCCATGACCGAACCGAGTGTAAGAATTTTAAAATGAAATGTTTCACCTTTCTGCTTGCCTCCCTCTCTGCACCACAACAGATCTATGCAGCATACACATTACGCCTGCAGCTGCACCAGTTTGTTTGTGGATCTTCTGCTCTATTCTACTTTACACATGAACAAGACCCCAAGTTACTTAAAATCCTCCAAGGCACCTTTTTACGGTTTGAGAACAATGGCTTTGGAATTGGAGGAGCTGATCTTCATTCCTGACACTTCACACTCAGCTGCAAACCACTCTAGTGCATGTTGTAGGTCTTGGTTAAAATGGGTACCAGAACCAAGTAATCTGCAAAAAGCAGAGATAAAATTCACTGGTCCCCAAACCAGACCCCCTCCAGCCCTTGGCTGCGCCTAGAAATTCAGTCCATGAACATTATGAACAGGACCAGTGACAGAGGGAAACCCTGCCTTATTCCGACCTGCACCAGGACCAGGTCCAACTTAACACCGCCAACTTTGAGACAACACATACCTGACTCCTGCTGCGTTTGTAAAGAGACAGGGTGGCCCCTAACAAATCTCCCCACAACCCATGCTCCTGGAATGCCCCCCACATAGGACCATGAGGACATGGTTGAATGCCTTCTCTCTCCACAAAGCACATGTGGACTGGTGGGGCAAACTCCCATGACCCCTTGAGCAGAGGGTGGTGTGGGGGGGGGGGGGGGGTGCTGAGAAGTGTGATCCCCCTGTAGTTGGATCACACGTTACGGTCTTCCTTCTTATGTAGGGGTACAACTACCTTGCGCTGGCAATCTAGAGCCACTGTTCCAGAGAAACCACGCATTGTTAAAAAGGCGTGTCAGCCACAACAGCTCCACAACATCTAGAGACTTGAGGTATTCAGAGCAGATCTCATCCACCCCCGAAGCCTTGCCATAATGAAGCTTTCTGACAACCTCAGTGATTTTGGCCTGGGTGATGAGCAAGTCTAACTGTGAGACCCCAGTCTCTCTTTCCACCAGGGTAGGCACGACAGGGGGTTTGAAGATATCCTCAAAGAAATCCTTCCACTGCCCAACAATGTCCCCCATCAAGGTCAGCAGCACCCCACACCCACTTGTAAACAGTGTTGGCAAAGTATGGCTTCTCTTCCTGAGGTGCTGGACAGTTTGTCAGAATTGCTTTGACTGATAGTCCTTCTCCATGGCCTCACTGACCTCCCCTCCAAGCATGAGTCTTTGCCTTAGCAACCACCCAAGTCATGACCGGCACACTTACCCTCACGGTACCTGCTATCTGCTTCAGGAGTTCCACAAGTCAACAATGCTCAATAAGACTCATTCTTCAGCTTAACAGCATCCCTTATGGCTGGTGTCCACCACCTGGTTCTGGGATTGCCGCCATGACAGGCATTGCAAACCTTACAGCCACAGCTATAGAAAGCCACATGGACAGTTGAGGCAGAAAATATTGTTCCTAATGTCCCCAGTCTATCCTGGAATCTGGGGAAAGCTGTCTTGGAGGTGGGAGTTGAATGCGTCCCTGACAGAGGGCTCTGGTATATATTCCCAGCAGAGCCTCAAAACACTCTTGGACCTGCCAAATCTGTCCGGCTTCCTCCTCAGCCAAGAGATCAGAGACATATAGCTGAAGGTCAGAAGACATGACAACAAAGTCGATCATTGATCTCCAACTTAGGTTGTCCTGGTGCCACGTGCATGATCAACACCCTTATACTTGAACATACTGTTCGCTATGGATAGTTTGTGGCTGGCATAAAAGTCTAATAACAAAACACAGCTCACGTTCAGGCCTAATCTACACATAGCCGGATATCTTGGAAAACGGATACATTTCTATGAGGTTATGCCTTTCATCTGCACGTAAATGGTGTTTTGCATCCCTAAAAACAAATGATTCTGAGTAGTAGGGTCTGGCACATCACACCGCTGACATCACTTGAGGCCATTGTTATAGACTTAGCCATACAGTGGAAAAAAAATTGCAAGCTGGCAGAGAGGTGGTAATTTCAAAGTTGGTGCTATGATGAACTGTTCAGTCTGATCAGTGTTAAACCGGACAAATTCACTAACCTCATCTCTAGTCATTTATTTCCAACTGACGTTACCTCAGCACCACTGAGCATTTCTCGTCTTACTTCAAAGTAAAAGCATCCATGGAACATTATAAACATTCCAGCTGGTTCAGTGGCTTTTTGTTGCTCGCTTTAATGATCTAAGGCTCTGACTGACCGTTGTATGTTTTAGCTTAGCAGTACACTGCCCCCTATGCCTCTGGCATGTTTAAAACAATGGTCAGTGGTGATGGGTTTGTATGGATGAAAACTTTATAAAAACAATCCTGTGTGTGCAATGTTATTTTTAAAAATGATGTGAGGGAGATATTCGTTTTTATAAACACCCAGCTACATGTGTACAAGGCTTCAGATCAGGGAGGCCATTCCGCCCAATCACAACCCTCCACATATCACTGTTATTTCCCATGTGGGCATTGAAGAACCTGGTGGACCTGCAGCGGATGCTGCGGAACCTCTTCCCAGAGGACAGCAGGGAGAAGAGTCCATGGTGGGGGTGTGAGGGGTCTCTGATGATGTTATGGGCTCGGGACACGCAGCGCTGAGATGAAATGTCCTTAATGGAGGGAAGAGGAGCCCCGATGATCCCTTCTGCTGTCCTCACCACCCTCCTCACGTTCTTCCAGTCGGAGGCACTGCAGCCTCCACACCACACAGAGAGTAGGGCCGCAAATACCTGGGCTGGTCCTGAAAAAAACTGCTCCTGAAACATTCAAAAATGAGCGGAGCCATGTGGTGAGCAGCCATTACATGCCACTGGAATCCTGCCTGAAAAGAGAGTCCAACCTCTCTCAAAGAGCTGGGTTCCAGAGCCCAGGCTGTTGGACCCTCAACCTATTGTCATGAAGTCTGTTTCTACTGGTTTGGTCAGAGACATTTATGCCAGTGGCCCACTGGAGGTAATCTTTTAGGTCTCTGGTAGTATTCATCCTGTTACTCCTTGAACAAAGGAACAGATACTGGTCCTGTTGATGGGGTAAAGATCTCCGACGGCCCTATCCACCTGTCATAGAGTAACTCCCTGTCTCCTGGAATCTCCTCCATGTTCCCGAGCCTGTGCTGGAAGCTGAATGCATATATTCTTGAGAAATATGAAGGGGGATTGTTTGGAAAGTGGGTATCAATTTATCTCAATCTGAGGATATTTGCATTTTTGTGCAGACATAAAAATCAAACCATGCGAAAAGAAAGCATCTGATAAATTTTATGCTGACAAAATTTACAGTTACCAGAGAGATCTGACTGTTGACTCCTTACGCGAGCTATCTTTCCTAGCTATGGCATGAAATGTATTCTGCATTTTTTCCTCATCTTTTCATTGTTCCACTAATAATTCAGTAGTTTTACAATCCTGGGTCAAAAATATGTTTTCCAAAGGGAGCTCACCTTCTAAAGTGAGGTGCCCAGCAGGGAAGAGAATTTAACAGACACTAAACTAAATATTTTCATTGTTTAGGCTGATAGCAGTAACTTTTGAAATTCTGGTATGCAATCTAAAACTATCACAATGTTTTTTTTTTATTAGCTATGCAAATTAAATATTTCGCAAATTATATATTGTTTTGTTTTAAAATAATTTACATGTAAGGCAAATATTTGGGGAATCAAATTGCTTCTTTTTTGTGTGAATTAAAATTTTCTAAAAACAATCCTATGTGTACAATGTTATTTTTTTAAAAATAATGTGGGGGGAGATATTAGTTTTCATAAATACCCAGCGACATGTGTACAAGGTATATAGACAGCTACATGTGTAATTTGCAACTCTGTGTGATTCAAAGCAGATATCAAACAAGAATTATGTTCCTAAGAGAGGCAATGTTTATAATAGTCAGTCTTACAAGTTCATTTGGCACCACTTGGACTTTTTGTGGCATCTGGAGAAAGAAACGTAAACACCAATATCCCATTTAAATCTGCACTTAACAAGAATTGCCTGTTTTATTGATAAAGTAATTATTATAATGGTAGTGAGGCAGTAAAAATCCCTTCTGTCATTTCTTGGATTAAAAACAAGTATGATAACAACAGCTGCAGCTTGTCGGTTCACCAACCAATCACTGTTGAGAGCAAATCACTACGTATCAACTGCTGATTTGTTGTTATGTATAAGTATTTAATTATTGTTGTCATTAATTTTGTTTAGTTTTACAGACATAAACACAAAGCTCCACTATGATGGTCATCCTCTAAATTTATTATCATACCAACTTATATTGGTCTGCTAAATATACGTTCAGAGGGAACACCCATGTGGTAGTAATACTTATGTGATTGTTAAACCATTACCGCTGTGTCAGGGAGTGCACCCTGTTGCACTCTGCCAATTCACAGGGGCTTTGCTTTAATGAATGACTTTCTACTTAAAATTAATAGTGGGACTGATTAGTGGGCAAAAATATAACACAAGCATTTTTGAACACTGCTTTTGCAAGAGGGGGATGTTACATGGCAGATAAATGTAATTTGGGTGAAGAGAAGGTCCCAGTCAAACAGGGGTGAGTCATCACTGCACAGGGAAGTGGGGGTAGGGGACTGGAATGATTAAACCCACACAGACACAAAGTTATGTCAGGAGCACTGATGGATGCCATAGATATTTCACTCTGTGAAGTCACGCTCCAAATCATGGTCACACAACATACCATAAAAATCAGCTTTCTAAGGATTAAATTCACAGAAAATCTGCTGCATATTAATATAGCATGACAGATAACGTACAATTTAGGGATGACCTAGGATGAAATTCCCATACAATAACATGAGTACATTATATCAACATAGTAACACTAATATCTGAGAGAGTTAGTACTACTGCTGCTACAATAATGTAACATATATACTATTACAGGTATATTAATGCTGTTATTGCTGTTGGTTATTTAAATAAACAATACCTGAATTAATTTTTGTCTGGTTAAGAACGCAAGGTATGTAAGACATAATTTGATAATAACAACTGACCAATTGATTGTGCAATCAAACAAGTCTGGGCTTTTTTTTTTTTGCAGGAATAAGCAGCAAAATGGGAACAACCTTGGACGACTGTCTCTGCCAATGGCACAACGAGATCTAGAACCATTTCTAAGCAGCAGAAATGGTTGCATGCCATGCTGTGTATGGTAAACAACACATCATGGCATGCATGTCAGTGTTGACCATTCACGTAAGAAAATATCAGTTAACCTGAGATGTCAAAGAAAATGAAAAGAGGTCCCTTGATGAAGCCTTGTTTCTTACGGAGGATTGTGCATGAACTAGAGGTGCATCTTTAGTCTCATGCATGTCAAGGGTTTCCCATGGGGGAAAACAATTCAAACTAAATTGTTCTCCTCACTCATAGTTTGAATTTGTGCAGAATCCGGTAAAGTTCCTTTAACTTTATTCACAGATCTGAGCAAAAACATAAAATAAGCAATTGTTATAATTAGTGAACATTTTGAATAGTTTTTGTGCAGATAAGTCTAGTTTTTTGTTGTTCCAGTCTTTTAAACAAGTATAAAAAGCTGACATTACCTTGTTAATGAGACACACTGCAGTCAGCCTGCAAAACAGTTTAAAAACCACATTACCTGAACAGAAGTGACAGTCAGGGCTTCTTTAGTTTCAACATCATGACTGTCCATATGTTTTGGTGAAATATTTCAGTTGACCTTTTGTTTTGTGAGTGGAAGAAAAATGTAGTAGCCTCACTTCAGTGTGCAGTGTGCAGCAAAACGGGGGAGAGGAAAAGAACTGATTTACTTTGTTCTTTATACAACTTGAGACAACTTGGGTCACACCATTAGTTTTTCTGGGATCCCAATAAAGGACGGTTTATTTTGAGGTGGAGGATTTGAATGAGGATGCAGGAGCCAGAGCAAAAACAAAACATAGACCTGAGGTGGTGTTGAGGGACCAAGCAGTACATAGTGGAGGACACAGGTGTTGGATTCAAAAAAGTGGGTTTTATTTACCCAAAGCACAAAAATATTTAACAAAGTCAGGAATTAAACTGGCATGCCATTAAAAGAGGTCAACAGAAAAATACTGAACACAGAAATAACACACAAGGGGCCTTAAATACTAGTTTAGCTAAACCATAGACACATACAATAGGGGAAAACAAAATGGCTGCCACAAAACTACCAACTCAAACAATGAAATAAACCTAAACACCCCTTAACACTCCCCCACTTGGCAAGAGGCACTTGGTTCAGTCCAATTAGGCCATCAGCTGCACTTGAGTGATCAGCCACGCCTTTTCCCATCCGGAAGGGGGAAGCCAAACACCAAAGTAACTCAGACAAAGAAAAGAATATTAGTACAACATAAACTGAATTGACCTTGCCCTGTTAATATGTGTGCACTCCATATAAACAGTGTAAGGTGATAAAGGAATAAACTAGTGATGGCGAGATGAAGCCTCATGAGGCATTGAACCACTCAGCCAACTGGTTCGAGAAAAGGTTCATTTCTTGATGGTTCATGTGCACACAGCACCACCTACTGGCAAGTTGTATAATCACAGCCAGGTGTATCTTAACACGTGTGATGCATTAATTTTTGTCTATTATGGCTCTTGGGAATGACTTCACAGAAGGTGTAGGACGAAATCATTTATCTACATAAATTTTGTAAACACATGTGTACAATAAAATATTGTTTGAATGTATTCTCTGTGTGTAATTATTCCCAAAATAGGAGTGTCATGTGATATGGCATGTTGTGTAATAATGTTTTTCTGTGACTCTACAAAAATGGCATGGGCTTAATCAGGCAGAGGACAATGAAAGTGCTTATGGAACTAGGGAGGGGGTAATGAATAGGCTGATGCTTGTGTAACTTGGATGATTTCATGCATTTTTATTAAGAAACAACAATTTCTCCACAGTTTTTGGTTTCAAACGATTTCTCTTTTTTGATACTACTTCTCCAGCCTTTGAAAAGACACGCTCACATGGCACAGATGATGCCGGGGTGCATAAATAAATAAGTGCAAGTTTGTACAGATTGGGGTACAGTGACCGATGATTAGCCCAGTACTCCAGGGGGTTCTCCAGCCTGCTTATGTTCGCCTCTGAGAGGTAGCGCTGGACCTCTACGGTGGCATCTGCTGAGACATTTGGAGTCCTCTTTGCCTCCATGACACTAGTGTCCAATCTTTGCCAAAGTCTGCTACCTAAATGGAAACCACAGGTCAGGTTAGTAAGTGTTTTAATAGGAATAAGTAATCTCAAAATGTAATACAAAAGATTACCTCCACTGAATTCTTGAGAGGTGGAAGCCTGGGGAATCTCGTGAGTGTTCTCTTCTAGGTTCCGTCGGATTACGGTGGCACACTCTGAAGTCAAGCGCTTCACTGCTTCAGCAGCTTTTGTGTTGCTGAAAAATGCTATAACTTTAAATCGTGGATCCAGGAGTGTAGCCAGCGACAAGATGCTCATTGACTGGAGCATGTGCAGCTTCTCCCTGAGATGTCTGATGAGCTGCTCTCCTATTTGCACTGCTTCTGCAGGTGCCGACTTGGTGTCCTCCTCCTGAAGGGCATTCTCTATCATCTTCAGGAGGGGGATAACTTTTGATGCCGACACGTGTTGTTCTGCCGAGAGCTCCGTGGTGGCGTCATAGAAAGGAGAGAGTAACGAAAGGCACGCTACAACAATATCAAACTCACTGGCAGTTAAATAGGGAATGTCAGTGTGCAATCCAGCCAATGCCGCTCCTACTGGCTCCCTCAACTCCACCAGACGGTGCAGCATCAAGTAGGTGCTGTTCCATCTTGTTTCCACCTCCTGCATCAGCTTGGTTGCTTGCATGCCCAGCTGAAGCTGCACTTGTGTAAGCTTCTCCTTTAAAGATACAGAAGAGTAGGCCATTAAGTCACTGCAGTAGGAGTACAGACAAACTATTAACATTATATATTGGAATAAAATAAAAGAGGATACCTTAGCAGTGGTGCTGCTTCTAAAGTAGCCAACCAGCTTCCTTGCTTTGGCCCGGAGGCCAGAGAGCGCAGGTTGGTGGTCAAGCGCCCTCTTCACAATAAGATTGAGGGTGTGAGCAACACAAATGTGGTGGCGAAGCTTCAGGTCTCTCACGCATGCCACCATATTAGGAGCACCATCGGTGACCATGCATGTCACCTTGCCTGAGATTCCCCATTCCTCCATCAGGGAGGCTTTCACACAAGCAATATTTTCAGCAGTGTGAGACTGGGGGAATGCCTGCACTCCCAACAACACCGAGCTCAGCTTTTCATTCTCCTCCACAAAGTGGCATGTCACTGCCAGGTAGGCATCCATGTTGATGGATGTCCACATATCTGATGTAAGGCTAACAGCAGCCACCTTCTCTACTTTAGCCTTAGCGTGCTCCTTAGCAGACTCATATTTGGCCTCCACCATGGCCTTCAGAGCCTAAAGGAAGAGATATATATATATATATATATATATATATATATATATATATATATATATATATATATATATATATATATATATATACACATACATACATACATACATACATACATACATACATACATACATACAATAATGTAGTCATTCATTTCATGTATGGACCCACACATACCTGCCTTGTAGGGAGAACATAATTGGGATCCAGCTTAGACACAAATGTCTTGAATCCAACGTCATCCACAACAGTGAAAGGCTGGGTATCCTTCACTATCATGGAGACTAGAGCTTCATCCAGCTCTGCTTTTCTGGTGGCTGGTTAAAAGGGAATAAATACAGTGTCTGTTACCTATCTTTATTTGCACAACAAGCAAACATCAGCATGCAAAAATTGTGAAAGTGTGTTTTTAATATAGTAATGAAATACCTTGGCTGGGTGAAGCTCCAGTTTCATCCCTATTCTCATGCAAGGCACGGTAGTGCCTTAGCATGGATGAGGTGTTATTATTGTACCCCAACTCCTTGGAGCACAATAAACACCTCACCTTTACACAAAATAAGAAACAGTGAAAAATACAGTTCCTCATAAGCAAACCTAATGCATCTGCAAATGTTCAGTTCACCTTACCTTGTTAGGGCTTATCAAATCAAAATGTTCCCACATAGGGGACATCCTCCTCTTTCTCGCCTGCTCCATCCTACTCCTATCCTGTCCTCGCACTCCTAAATCTCCTATGTATCTCTTTCCTAAACTCTCCAAACACCAAACTAACTTTCTCAAACTAAATAACCACTATCCAAACTCTACTATCCAAACTATCCAAACTCTATCCACTCTCTCAACTGACCGCAACTCTCCTACAACAACCCACATTTTGAATGGAGCTTGTGGACTTTTTAAAGCCGTCAAACCCCGCGCAACAATCTGAGCCACTTCCCGAAGCAGTCACGTGGTACAGCCGGCCAGCGAGGCTTCGGACGTCATCGTTTTCGGCTCCTCCCCCAAATGAAGCAAGCCTCGATACGCGCATTGCGGAAACGCCCCCTCCATTACTCGACACACGCCTCGGAGCCTCGGCACATAACGTAACATCACTAGAATAAACTAAGAAATATAATTAAGGAATATTTAAAGTAATAACTAAAGTGAATTAAAGAGAAAGCAAATTGTTGTAGGGTGTGCTCTTTCCCTGTGTGGCTAGCCATCACAGGGAAAGAGCAAGCGATCAAGCAAGGTGACATGAAGCAACAGTAGGAACCAGCGGTAAATGGAACAATGAGAGGAGCTTAAATACTGGGAGGATGAGAGTTGTAGCAATGGCAGGGGTAGACTGACTAATTGAGAAGGTGTGGAGAAGGAGCTGGAAGAACAACTGAGGAGAGAGAGCTAATGGCAACAGGGGGGGAGAGAGAGAGAGGAGCAAAGGAACAAGAAAGACAATCTAAATCTAACTGAGGATAACTAGATACAGGAAATAAACTAAATACATTGCAGAAGGGACCTGAAACAAGGCTGTTCTGATAAATACCAGAACCAAGAACTGTGTAAACCATGACAGACTTAGATTATCCTGAGCTATCTCTGTAGTTATGCTGCTTATAGGCGTAGGCTACTGAAAGACATCAAAATATATTTCTTTCACTCTGCTTAGTTCTACTGTTCTCCAATGTTGCAATATTTGTTGTTATTTCAACTTTTAACTTAATGTTCTCTTTGTTTTTGTCTCTTATTAGTAGGTACAGCTGGTCTGGCATCCTGTTACCATCCAGGGGGCCAGCTCATCTGCTGTAACCTTATAACATAGAAAAGATTCCTGGATCAATGTGTGGTTTTGCGCTTTTTTGTGTCTCTGCTCTGTCTAAAAAAAAATAAAGCCCCTAATAATCCACCTCCGTTATATATCAGAGCTCTGATTACCCCGTATGTTCCTAATAGAGCACTTCGCTCTCAGACTGCAGATCTACTGGTGGTTCCTAGAGTCTCTAAAAGTAGAATGGGAGGCAGATCCTTTAGTTATCAGGCTCCTCTCCTGTGGAGCCAACTCCCAGTTTTGGTCCGTGAGGCAGACACCCTGTCTACTTTTAAGACTATCTCATATTACCCTGAGCTATCTCTATAGTTATGCTGCTATAGGCTTAGGCTACTAAAGGACATCAGGGTCTATTTCTCTCACTCTGCTGAGTTCTCCTACTCTTCTCCAATTTGCATTGCTTGTCGTCATTTCAGCTTTTAACTTTTTGTTCTCTCTCTTTTTTTCTTCATAGTAGGTACACCTAGTCTGCAGTTCTGTTAGCTGTGACATCATCCAGGGAAGACAGATCACCCGCTATTACCATATAATGTAGAACAGATTCCTGGATCAATGTGTGCTTCTGTGCTTTTTTGTCTCTCTTGTTGTATCTCTGCTCTGTCTTCTCTAACCCCCAGTCGGTCGAGGCAGATGACCGTTCATACTGAGCCTGGTTCTGCTGGAGAATTTTTCCTTCCTGTTAAAGGGGAGTTTTTCTTTCCACTGGTGCTTCATGCTTGCTCAGTATGAGAGATTGCTGCAAAACCATGGACGATGCAGACTGTCCCTGTGGCTCTACGCTTCTTCAGGAGGAGTGAATGCTGCTTGTCAAGACTTGATGCAATCAACTGGGTTCCCTTAGATAGGAACTTTTTTTGATCAATCTGTATAATCTGACCCAATCTGTATACTCTGATTGAATTTGACTTTGGAAAGTGCCTTGAGATGACGTTTCATGAATTGGCGCTATATAAATAAAATTGAATTGAATTGTCTTCTCAAACCCCCAGTCGGTCATTGCAGATGGCTGTTCAAACTGAGCCTGCTTCTGCTGGAGGTTTTCCTCCCTGTTTAAGGGGAGTTTTCCTCTTCACAGTCGCTACATGCATGCTCAGTATGAGGGATTGCTGCAAAGCCATCGCCAATGCAGATAACTGCCCACTGTGGCTACCCGCTCTTTCAGGAAGAGTAAATGCTGCTTGTCAAAGACTCTATGCAATCTGCAAGGTTTCCTTTTATAGAAAACTTTTTGACCAATGAATTGATTGAATTTGATTTTGTAAAGTGCCATGAGATGACTTGTCATGAATTGGTGCTATATAAGTAAGATTGAATAGAATGGAATTGAATTCTAGTTAATTAGTTTTTGCAAATTTTTTAACTTCTCCGGGAATGCTTATGTGATACATTCACAATAATTTACATTATACTGTACAGTAACACTATCTTTTCTTAGTAGAACATTTAAATTCTATCAGATGCTGTGGACTATTTGCATGCTTTTAGCTTCTCAGGAGGTGTCGGTGCATTCAGCCTGAGCATTATGTCTTGATTTGTCTATGTTATTTTGAGCCGGTATATGAACAAAATTTCATTATGGTCACATAATGACGACAAAGACTCATGACGTGATGACAGATTTCCCCACCATGTAGAACTTAATGTTCTGAAAAGTACAGTCTGTTGGTATTCTAAAGAACTTCTGGCGTAAGATTTTCTCCTTCAAACATTCATTCTTCCTAGGCATTTCCACAGATGGGAAACCTCTCTGCCAATTTATTATTTGTCGGATCTTGTGCCAATAGAAAATTAATTCCCAACATGGAGATATTTGCAAAGGCATGAAAGCAATCTCATTTTACTTAATCTCAATAATGCTGGCAAAAAGAAAGGCAGCTTTACATCAAACGGCCGTGTTTGTTTCCTTGGCCACTTTCAGTTGCTTTGATTAGGTGCACATCAGTCGCTCACTCTATCTGTCTTTTATAATTTGTGCGATTCTGACATTTCTTTCCTTGAGTGAAAGATCCTTGTTCTTGTGCTGCCAATGACATTAAAGTGAAACTAGATCCAGTTTGTGAGAAGGATTTCTTTTAAATTGTGGGATTATTCTGATCATTTTTACAGTGTGACCTGCAATTAGTAATTTATGAATATCCTATTTTTCTTGCATTTTGCAGCAAAGTCGCCAAAAATAATAGAATATTTTGATGAATGAATACTTTTGAAATAAAATCTGTATTACATGGTATCTTTAAAATATATATTTTTTTCCTTAAGGGGAGCAGCCTATGTATTACCTAACCTGACTCTCGCCAGATGGATTTCTTTCCACAGAGCCCCGCACATCCTTCTGGAATTGCTCCATTGGAAATGTATTTCAGAAGGAGGGGTCTTATCAATAATCGTTGCATACGATTGGATAAACCACTTGTCTGTCATCATTACTAACGTGCTGCTTCAACCACTCACATCGAAACCAACTCGTGACGCAGACGAGAGAAAGACAGGGAAAACCAAAATAGAACAACCGGCACCTTGGATATAGCACAATGTTGGTAAATGACCGATGTCGTCTGAAAAGCCTTTTCCAAAAGCCTTCAAAGCCGTTCTCTGGTGTTCTTTTAAATAATTAATATTCGGTAGATTGGACAACACTAATGAAATAGCAGAATCAATGCTACCACTTGCTTCCTTGCTGCATGCCACCATTGTTGTCTCAATTCAAACAGTCACTTCTCTGTTGCGTCACATCCACGAAATTCCCAACCGGCGATCCTGATTGGCTGATCAATTTCATGTGGTATTGAAATCCCTACCAATAGCAGCGATTCAAGATGGATGTGTGGAGCCATGTGGAGCTCTGCAGAACGACATCCATCAGGTGAAACTCAGGTTTTGTCATACCTTCACTAAAGATCAAAGTGTTGTCAGTTTGAAGACTAAAGTAGAAAATTCAAATGGGAGTGTCAAGGTAATTGCTACTCACACAATTCAAAACTGAATTTCTGCAATGTAGAAAAAAACACAAACTCAAACCAACCCTAGCAGTATGATCAAACTGTATATTAGACGTGCGGAAGAGATTCTCACACTATGGTAACAATGAGTATAACTGCCACATACCATACACTGTATATCACAAAAGTGAGTACATCCCTTACATTTTTGTAAATATTTTATGATATTTTCCTATGACAACTCATACGACAGTTTGATATTATTTATTCATTACATCACAGATGCTGAATAGGGTATAGAGCTGGATACATACTTACCCAGTCCAGCACCTTTACCCTCATTTATTTTAGCAAGGCAGTGGTGTGTTTTGGTGATGTTTTCCTGTTGGAATACTGGCTGGGGCCCAGTTTCCCCGGAGGGGCTCATGCTCCACTTCAGTATGTCACAGTATATGTTGGCACTCATGGTTCCCTCAATGAACCATAGCTCCCCACAGCTGGCAGCACTCATGAATCCCAAATGACACTTTCATCACTATGCTTGACTGTAGGCAAGACACACCTTTACTCCTCACCTGGTCATCACCACACACACTTGAGACCATCACAACCCAATAAATTAAGCTTGGTCTCATCAGACCACATGACCACGTGCTTGTCTTCAAGAAACTGTTTGCAGTCTTTCTTGTGCATCATTTTTAGGCAAGGGAAAGCAAGGCAAGGCAAGGCAAGTTTAATTGTATGGCACATTTCAGTAACAAGATGATTCAAAGTGCTGTATATGAACAGAAGATAAGAAAAGAGAACATTTAGAATAAAATATACATTGCAGTGGAATACTAGCAGTAGGTCAAGAAAGGTTGGACTACAAACGTAATCTAATGAAGCTTCAGTTGACTACAACTGTTTCAATAGAACATTAACATTTAAAGGCAACTCTAAATAAATAGGTTTTAACCTTGATTTAAAGGAATTCAGAGTTTCAGCACTTTTCCAGTCTTCTAGCTGTTTGATCCAGATAGGTGGAGCATAAGAACTAAATGTTGCTTCTTCATATCTGGTTCTGGTTCTGGGTATGCAGAGTAGGCTTGAGCCAGCCAATATAGCAAAATATGTTAATCCACTGTTGAATCATGGTCGAAAAGGTTGATTTTTGGTTAAGGTCAACAATGGATGGTGGATCATCTATCAAACAATTATCCAATTCTAGCCAAATAACCAATGTTGAAAAGATGTCATTTAATCTAATTGAAATGCCAATGTCTAATCAATGTTGAATCAATGTATGCTTGTCATATACCCACCCCCTCACCCCCTCCTTCTCTTCTTTGAGCTCTGAGTTAAAGTATTTTATCATTGGGTGGCAGTTCATCACGTTTTAAATTAAGCATCTGTCGTGATGTTTGGATGTTTTGTTAATTAGTTAATCCCACTCACCTGTATTGAGCATTTTCCGTTGATTCCCAGTTGTATTTAAATTCCTCCTGTTTTGCGTCATCTGTTTTCCTTCACCATTGTCCTTCCCTGTTTTTCATCCCTGTTCCAAAGTTGCGTTATTTCTTGAGTTGGTCTCATTAAATGATTATGTCCAGTATGCGCCTGCCGTCTTCTTGCTGCCACTTTGGTTCTTCACCTCAAACCGTGACAGAACGACGCAACACAGGAGGAAGAAAAACCTGGAACTGAAATACAACGATGGAATGGAAAATGCTCAACAGAGATGAGTGGGATCAGGAACGTGCAGGGGGGAGGGGGTGGGGGCAAAGGGTGCACATGCCCCTTTTCCCCTTGATGCCCAAAGGGCCCTTTTGTCAGTGTTTTTTTTTTTTTTTTTTTTTTTTATGTGTGTGTGTGCATATGCAAAATAAAAATAATTTAGTAATAATTTAGATCTACCGTGCCACGGTAACCATCTGGCCGGTCACATGATCCACACAACGTGCCCTCACTCTGCCCTTACTGCTCTGACGTGCCCAGGCATGCCCTAATAGCTAAGCGCTGCTCCAGACAACCACTACGAGTCCTGATTCCAGAAAAAGTAAACAACAGGTCAGGTAAGTAGGTTCTGCAGCGGTGTTAGTTTGTGCACAGTGTATTGTTGCAAGATGAGTAGACTGACCAAGTAAAGTAAGCAATGAGCATCCTCTGTGCTGTCCAAATTTGCACACACCTCTCACAAGTTATAGCTGCTAGCCAGCGGCGCAAAAAGTGGGTATGCACAATAGGGCGCCGGTACTGGAGGAGGCGCAGAAACGATTGCGGTAAAATAATTTATAGTTGGCATTTTCTGTATTTAACAACATCTTTTCATGCACACTATGATTATGTCGCCGACTGGTTCCCGCCAATCCTTTTTGAATACTTCGATGACAGGCTGAAAGAAAGATACTTTCTGCATAGCCCCAGAAAGTAGGTAGTGTTATAAAAATATATAATTACTTATATGATAATAGTGTATTTTAAAGTTATACAGATAATAACCTTTAAACACAGTAACCCAAGGTGAGAATGTGTGCAGAACACAAAAGGCCTTTAGACTTCAGCGAGCGTGTACCAGCCACAGTGCTGAACAGTAATTTATGAGAGCCTTAGGAAGCAGAGCAGATAGTGTTTTTAAAGCAGATAATGTTTTATCATTCCTTTCTCAAGATCTCATTGTTATTTCAGTCAACTCCCAGGAACTGAACTAGGCAATAGATTACATTTAACGATCAAATGTCAGGAAACACATGTTTTAGCCAGACTCAGAGTCTGCACTTAGATTTGGGGGGGTTTAGTCCAGCCCCCTGTTGGAGCCGCCTCTGGGTAAATGGGCTTGTTCCGGGTGTAAGCGCTGAGACACATCTTTACAACTCACGGAGAGCATTTTCGGGATAAGGTTAGAATATCTGCGTTGGTGATAAAACTTGTAAGTGTCTCCCTTTTTGGAATTCCAAATTGTAATAAATATATGTTAAACTGTTTTTGCCTCTGAATTCACTGTCTCCTAGTGATGGGTCCGGCAACACCGATGCGTCGGCGCATGTGTCGAGCTCATAGAGCAAAACCCGTGTCGATGCGCGTATCGACACGGGAAAGTCACGTGACCGATACAGGAACTGTTTCGAACTGACTGACGCGGCAAACTGTTTCTGTTCCCTCTAAGCTGCACGCTTGTGCATTCATGCACAGCAGCGCGCACAGCAAAGCTATGCTGCGCAGTAAATAAAATCCAAGCTGAACTGTAAACAAAATAACGGTTAATAATGGTTAATTTTTAACCATTTTGCAACTCTGGTGTGATGGTGTACCACAGTCTCGCTCAGTGAGCGCCAGGTGGTGATCGGAGCGCACCCCTGATGGATGGGTTGGGCAGACGCCTTATGGTTGGGCGGGTTGAGCTGTGCGTCTTTGTTCTGAGCGTCGTTTCAGAAAAAACGGCTGATCTACCCTTAGTCGAAAGCTGCTACTCTGAGTAGTTCTTCTTCCCTTTGTCGCATTTCCGATTTCAGAACAGATTGAAAGGTCATGGCAGCAAAGAATTTGTAAAAAATAAATAAATAAAAAAGCCAGTCCACAAGCATCCTCGTTCACAACATGTTTACTTAGAGGTTATTATATTATGATACAAGTTCACATTATTTATTGACTGTATCTAAAAAAAATCAAATATATGTTTAATTCAATTGAAAATATAAAATAATACAATGCAACATACAATGATTTAAATTGTATTGTGTATACTTGGTCATCAAATCAGTGTCAGTTAACTCTGTCAACCAGGTTGCCTGTAGGGATTTTTAAGGTCCAGCAGGTGTCAGTATTCAGTGAAACAGTATCGGCACAGTATCAATACAGTTTGGCAATGTGTCGAAACGCTTCATGACGTCTCATCGACCCATCACTACTGTCTCCTCTCTTTTTGCCAAATATTCGAACCGGAATGAATGAGACGGCCCGTAGTTACAGGTACGGGCCCATGAGTCTCAAAAGTAGGTAGTTGCATCCCTGCCGCTAGCTAGTTGACCACACACGCACAGCGTGCTATGGGGAAAAAGTACATCAGGTTTTTGTTGTTGTTGCTACTGTCTGTTTCGCCTGCCATGAGCAAAGTGCATTAGAGAGATATGATGTGTTATCTTACTGTCAAGCTGTTTTGTCCTATTTTATTTCACTAAAACTATGCAGTATGCATATTCATATAATTCTGGACCGTATAAACACAACAAAAATAATTTTAGTTTTAATTTTCTAAACCTCTCATTTATTTACACATAAATTAAATAGGCCCATATAGGCTAATATGCATACAAATTATATAAGTTTTAGACCCTTGCTGTCATGCACAAAGTCAACATTCAAACTAAAGAAAAGCAAACAAATACTTGAATAAGTGATTTCTATATCATTTAATACATTTTTACTTTATAGGACTAGGAATAATAAAGGGAAAATTATTAATGGATTAAACTTGTGGCTATACAGTACAATTTTTTGAAAAGGTATGAAATGTCAATTTGTGTTTGTGTATGTGTGTTTAATGTGCATGAGATTGTAGTTTAAGGATCATGTTTCATTTTGCAGACATGTCTCGTAAAGAGAGGAGGTTAAAACTAAAACAAAAGGAGCCGTGTGAAGCTGCGAAAGGCAGTGGATCACTCACCAGCTGGATGACAAAGAGCACAAAAGGTAAGAGTAACACATGCACCAGTTATTTACAGACATATTCAGTTAAAAAAAAACAACAGTAACAAACAAAATTTCAATGTTGTTCTGTTACATTATCTATCATTATGTATAGTGTGTTAATTATTGATTGATTGCTAATATTATTGATTAATGATTAGGTGTAAGGTGTTGATTAGATTAATCCAAGAGCAAATTGTGCCTGGTTTCCAGATGGAAAGGGAGTGAGTGAGTACAGGTCAGATGAGGAGATGGAAGGAGAGAAAGAGGAGGAGAAGGGAGGAGAGAAAGAGGAAGACACTGTGCCTCAGAGAAATGAGAGTTTGCTGGGAACAGAAAGCCAGGAGGAGCCAGAGGCTGGAGGAATGGTGTCAGAGGTTAAGGAGCCCACACAGGATGTTGAAGTAGAGGAAGCAGCAAACAAGGAGACAGAGGTTGGAGTGAGAGAGGGAGAGCCTGATTTAGAGATTACACAAAATGTTGAGGTAGAAGGAGCATCAAACCAGGAGGAGATTGAAACCAGAGGTACGCAAACATTCTCACACCTACTTGGACTTACTCACCCAAATGATCCGGCCCATGTCCTACAATTAAACATTAAATGTGATGAGGCCTTCATTCAGTTTTGCAACAGTATTGGACCCTGTCAACCAGCGCTCTCATCCTTTCCAAAAAATGAAGAGGGGCAATCATTTCAAAAGAAATGGTATGGGAACAACACATGGCTGGAGTACTCACCAAGTCTTGATGCCCTGTTCTGTTTCAGCTGCCCTCTTTTTTTGCGTGAGGATAAATACAAAGGGCGCAAAACATGGAAATCAGAAGGAGTTAATCGGTGGAGAAAGGCTCTAGAGAGAATTAAAGAGCACTGTGCCTCAGAATCACACGTGTGGTATGGTGAGGTGGATCACTGGAGGCAGCTTTTGAAATGGGTGACCATGCATCACAAGCTGCTAAAAACAGGGAAAGAGAAAAAAAATAGAGAAATCTTGTCCTGCTTACTGGCAACCACTCTTTACCTGGCAAGACAGGGCATGCCTTTTGGAGGAGATGATGAGACCCTGTCCAGCCAAAATCGAGGTAATTTCCTAGAGTTGGTGGAGCTGTTTAGCAAGTATGATAGTGTAATTAAATTACACCTGGATGCCATAAAAGAGAAGCAGGGATCTGGTAGAAGACCTCTTGTCTCACTTCTCTCCAACAGAAGTCAGAATGATATGATCAAAGCTTTGGCCATATCAGTCAAACAAGTAATGAAAAAAGAAATCCAAGAGAGCAAAACCTTTTCAATTCTCATGGATGAAACCACGGATGCTGCACACACGGAACAGGTTTCTTTTGTGATTAGGTATGTGCATAACATGCAAAACAAGGAGCGGTTTCTTCAGGTGTGTAACGTTCATACACAAGTGGAGATGCTCTTGAAAAGATAGTAATAGCTCTACTGGAAGAAAATGACCTGAAGTTGGAAAACATCCAGGGTCAAGGCTACGATAGTGCTGCAAATATGAGCGGATGCTTTAAGGGACTTCAGGCAAGAATTCTAAAAAGAAATCCAAAGGCCTTGTATGTAACTGTCAGGCACACTGCCTTAATTTGGCGTTAGTTGAAAGTGCAAAGTCTAACATCTGTTTTGTCAGCTTTTTCAACTTAGTTGAAAAACTTTATAGGTTTGTGGCCAACTCATCCAAATGACACTCTGCATTTATTGAAATGCAGAAGACTATGTACCCTGATCAGCGTCCACTGGAGCTGCAGAAGCTGTCAGACACGGGGTTGGCCTGCAGAGAATCTGCCCTTCAGACTCTGAGGATGTCCTCCCAGCTGTCATGCAGTTTCTTGAGGAAATGACACAGCAAGACCCACCAGACTCTTCGGCAGGTGATGCATTGATTCTTCTCAAGAGCATCAACTTTGAATTTTTCCTGTGTCTGGAGACCACCTGTCCAATCTTCCAGGTGACTGCAATGGCCTCTGATGCTTTGCAGCAGAAAGACATAGACCTAGCGACAGCATACAAAGTTGTTGATGAAGTTTTTCAGAGGCTGGCCTACAGCAGAACAGAGGAGTTTGAGAACACCCTCTTATTTATACGAGTGGTATGTCACAACCACACAACCCCTTCCGTATTTCATCACGGTTTCCAGCTGGCTAGTTTATTTATTTATTTTTCAATTGCTGGCTTGCTTCTGACTGTCCCCTGGAATTCATTTCTACTGAGAACACTTTTGCAGTAACTTTGGCAACATTACTTTTATCTTAACTGTGTTTATTGAAAAGCAACTGCATTGTTTTGTGCTATCAAGCTGCAGAGCTTGAAAGGGAAATGTGATATATATGTCAACTAACATTAAGATAAATATTAATGGATATTCGTTGGTGTGTCATTAACTTAGCTCTGAGTGTAAAAGTGGAACCCTACGGATTCTGTGTCTGTTTTTAGACCTATAACCAGTATATTATTTAATATTAGGATGTGTTTCGAAACTTCAATGAAGCAGGGTCAGTGGAAGAATCAGTCCATCAAAAGATGGTTATTTATTTGACAGACTGAAATGCATTCTTTTATCAAATGTAGATAATTTTAGTGTGATCTTGCTCGTTTTTCCTCAGGGGAAAATGTGTTTTGCTTTTAAGCTACTTTAGTACAAATTCTGGTCTACAAGTTCAAAATGTAAATAAGAAATGGTGTATACACTCTATCTCCCTCGCTCTTATTTTTGTGATTTTTCAGCTGCTGCTCAGCAGCTGACTGACAAGGACAACAGCAAAACCATCACAAGTCTCCGCTAGGTGCGGAGCCCATCCCCCCACGTCCTGCCCTCCTCCACTTCGTTGGCGGGCGCCTTGGCCCTCTGGCGCATTGGTTGGCTTCGAGCCTGCTCGTCCCCGCGGCTCTTGAGGGCGTCGGCATTGCGGTGGCTGGGGGATTTCCTCGGGGTCGTCTCTGCTCCTTCTTTGGGGGGGGGGGGGGGGGGGGGGGTTGCAGATATGCTGTGTCGGCCCCTCCTGGGCGACCTGCTTTAGGGGCCCCTTTGGGAGTCCGGGGTTATGGGTCCCCTGACTCCTGCCTCTGTGCTCGGGGCAGGCGGGCCTTTGGTTCTCCACAACCACTATCAAGCTATTTCCTTTTGGAAAATTTTCACCTAAACTAGTGCACTCTCACAAACTCCCACAGGTGCTGGGTCCCAGGTATTAAGTGTTCACTTATATACAGTAATCTTATAATTTATTTATTTATTTATGTTCTTTCACTTTCTTTTTTCAAGTATCACATTACACATGTCAGCTTACATAATAATATATATGATTTAGCAATGGCATCTAGGTGTTATTCGGTTGTATTTGTTGCTTTATGTCTGTTGGTTGTGCTGTTCTTTTTGCATCTCTCTTTCCAGGTGACGGAGCAGACGGAGAAGGTTTTATCATTCTCTCCCTTTTATCTCCTCTTTCTTTCACCTCTACTCTTTTTTTTTTTTTCTTTCTCTTTCACTTCTTGTTCTTCCTTTACTCTCCCATTGTCATGTCCATATAATTTGAAATTCTCCTTGCAGTAATCACAATAAAGCTATTTACAAGCATAAATCAAGTGGAGCACTATGGCGAAAGCTGTTCGCTCCACTTGTAAAAGCAAAATCTGTCGAGCTCTATCTGGCATTGAGATATCAATTCCTATTGCCACATTGCTAGACAGGACACTGGGAAAAAAAAAAAGAAAAAAAAAAAAAACATCACGAAGGTGGCCTCATTATGTGATAGAGAGGCAAGGAGCCATCCCAAGGAACAAAAGTGACCCAAACCCAATCCAAGTTAATCAGTTTCAAACTTAGGTTACCCCAACATATACTGTTTCCCTGGTTAGTACAGGACTTAACATCATGGACACTGTTCTTCCATGGTGTTCTGTCTGTTAAAAAGGAGTCAAGTATGTTTACAGATACATGCATCTACTTGAATGACTTGCCACTTCAGCCTGTTCTTGTATTTTTGTCTCCAGACTTTCCCTATAGTTCTACAAAACCTGTTATCACAAACAGAATGTGTTGCCATATCACCTACACCTGTTGTTCAGGGACAAGTTGCTGGCTGCCTTGATCTATGACTGTTTTCCTAAATAACATGTTGTATTTATACTATGTTATCATTTCTAAGTTTGTGTTCACACGTTTTTGAAAATATGGCAATGTAGGATCATTTTGACCGTCTGTCAAACAATATTGTGTTTTTAACACCAGTACTAAATGAACAAATGTTATGATGTTGATATATCAGCAGAAATTCATTGGTAAAAAACAAAACTTTTCTAATGGCCTTCACAATGGCTTTAGACAGTGGTTCTCAATCCTGGCCCTCGAGGGCCGGCGTCCCTGCAGGTTTTACACGTGTCCCTGATCCAACACACCTGACTTACCTCCCCAGTATGCAGTCGTGGGCCGTTTCTCAATTCACGAGAACGTGAGTACGGACCAAGTCCGGTCTTGGCGAGAACACAGGAAGATCGGACTTGACAAGAACGCAAGCACGCAGCACGTATGCAGTGACGTGCGGTGAGGTTCATAGCTGGTGAGGCACTGACGTCATCAGAATCAGATTTGCAAATAGATGCATAGATTGACAGCAGTTTACAGGTTATGTTTCACTTCTGCATCCTTACACATACAAACTGTAGCTCACAAAACACACATTTCCTTAAAAAACAAAACAAAATAAATGTTATTACTGTCTTACCTTTACTTATAAATGAAGTCCATGCGTCGCTCCTTCTGCACAAAAACATCCGTCACTTTGCGATAGAAGTCCTCCTTATCTTCCTTCAGTTTTAAAAGTCTCTCTGTCTCAATGGAGATCACTGCCAGGGAAGAAAGCCTTCCTTGATCCGTCCTGTTCCTGCTGTATGTTTTCAGTCTCTTCAGGGCTGAGAATGACCGCTCCACTGACGCTGTAGTATAAGGTGACCAGATTTCTGAAATCAAATCTGGGGACATTTCTTACTCGTGAATAAAAAAATCAATACATCTCATCAAGATGAAATTAGGAAACGGGGACAGTAATGGTTTAATTTATTTTTACATATTTATTAATATTTAACAACAAAAATCAAGTGTAAAAGCCAGGAATGTGCCTCTCCACACTTTTATTATATCCTAAGATTAATAAAATGAATACATCAATAGTGTTATTAATAGAAAACTAGAACTGTGTCTCTGGGTTGGGGCAAAGTGGTGGGGGTGGGAGTGGAGGGGTCAAGGGTCGTTAGCAGGGCTTTCCAATTTTGTGGGGCCCAAAAAACTCTGCCGCCCCATAAGGGGAGAGTGACATGAGAAAAAGAAAAACCAGTAAATACAAACATTTAGCCTGTGGCTGTCTGTGGAGACAGAGTTCCTCCACCTTTTCAAAAAAGTGCAACAAATACTTATTCTGTTCACATCTACATACCTATGAGAAATAGGTTTTTCTGCATTACCATCTAAAAGAAGCAGAGGTCAAACCCGCAGGTAAAGGATGATATATGTTTCTTACTGTCAACTGGCCACATCAAGGGCCGTTGCATCTCAAAGAAGCAGATTAATTTCTTTCACTAATGGGCTATAAGCACAGCTCCACTGCTTCCTGAACTTCAGCAGCTCCTTTGTTTCCTGATTAATCCAGGTGTGTCTGGCTGGTTTCTGAGGTCAGACACACCTGGATTAATCAGTCTGTCCAGTAATGAAAGACAGGAAACAAAGGAGCTGCTGAGGTCCAGGATAAGGTAGAGCTGTGCTTAGAGCCCGTTTGGGTTGAGAAAATGGGTTGTGGTGATGTGAGGTGAAAAAGTGTTAAACATGTTCAAAATAGGCGCAGACTTGGAAATCCCCTTGACATGAATGCAAGTGATTGTGTGTAGTGCAGTATGAGCATGTATAAACTTACATAAAGTGTATATAACTACATTATGTGTATGTGTATGGATGTAGTTGATGTGTGAGTATATTGTTTGCTCCTATAAGGTGAGTTAACTCCGGTCAGTGAGTCAGCTAACATGAGATCATCTCTGGTTTCTTCAAGGCCTTCTGTGTCGGAAGAGCCATCAGCCACGGCAATCAGAGGTCTGGATAAAATAAGAGAAGAGGATATATTATGTGCAAAACAGAAATTTTTAAAACACAAGAAAAAAATACAACTAAACTGCCTCTTCATTCTGCCACAGCTAGGGAAGTGCAGTGAAACTCATGTTCAGTGCTGAGACTCAGAGAGAGGTTATATCCTCAGACAATTGGGCTTCTCAACTCAAACCTGAATATATAGCCTTCTGTTTTACATAGCATACTTCACACACTACATTACTCAATATGTTAGTTTATCACTTAAATCATGTCAACACTTTATCACTTGAACTTTAGTAATACTCTAAGTAAATTTTTCTCCCTTCTTGTCAGCCGTTCTCTCCATCAGTGTTCCTATTTTCCTCCACTCTCATTTAATCTCCTGTCTTCCTATCTTCTTCCTCTCTCTTCTTGTATCAATCTTACATTATTCTAAAACAGATATTATATAATTAAAATCAGTTCCAAAAACATTAGAATGTACAAAATGAAAACTTCCAATTGTTATTATTATTATTATCTCATCTGATTAAATACTAAAAATCTAATTACCACAATATTAGGAGCTAAAAGCAAAACCAACATAATAAATGAACATTAAACAGGTGGTTATCTCTGACTCCATCATTTTCAGATCATGCAGATCTTTTTTCATTCAGTTTTCCTGTTACTGACTCCTATTTTTTCATGAGGAACTTTCATATATCCAAACTGAGCAGTAGAAAAGCTAAACCTAAGCCTGGAAGACTATGCTCATAAATCACAACCATAAATCAGCGAAACAACTTGTAATAACTCTACTTATAACTATCTGAAATATAAAATAAAGGTCACCAATCAGTTCTAAAACATCTTTAGATGAACCCTTGTTGATCCCTGGAGAACCAGCGTACCAGATTAGTGCTTTACAAAGAGTTTTCAATCATTCTGTAACATTTTATCTGAGTGTCTTTTACTCAGGCGAGCAGCAACTCGTGGTCTTGTCTTACTTTTTATTGATTATTTTTTAACCTGGACACAAACCAAACATTTCTCACAGGATCAGCCCTATCCAAATAAAATGAATCGATTAACACACTTAACATAACTCAGGGTAGCTCTCCATCAGTTGCCGCAGGTTGTGAAAAACGAACTTCCACTTCTTCTTCTTCTGTTTTAAAAGCTCGTCTTCTTCTTCTTCCTCTTCGTGTTTTAATGGCAGTTGACATCCAAAAGGATCATTACCGCCATCTAGTGGTACGCTCTGTTCCTCATCTTTATATTATCAGCAGCGCAACCAGCTACCGTAATAGCTGTTTCTGTGCGCAACAGCTCTACCGTAATAACCGTCTACACGCAACTTTTTTCCCCTCCGTAAAATCGGGGACATTTCCGGGGACAGCTTTAGCCGGGGACAGGTGGTCCAAAACGGGGACAGTCCCCGGAAATCGGGGACGTCTGGTCACCCTACTAGTAGCTGGCACCGTGAGCACGAGCTGGAGCAACTTTGTCGCCTCAGGAACAGTTACAACAAGAGCCTTCTCGGCCAAAAAGTTCAGAAGCTGTCCAGGAGATTTGCATTCATCCCTCACCGTTTTTGAGGGATGAATGCAAGAGAGGGAAAAAAATCACTATCTCTATTATAATCTATCGCTGCACTTGACTTGCTTCCCGAATCGTTTAGCCTAGCTCGCTGTCACTTACTCGGCAGTTGAGGAGTGAACAAGACGAACGTCTGGGATCTTGAGCACCCCCTGCCATGAGGCAAGAGAACTGCCTGCCTCACCTCGAACCTGTTCTCTGCCGTTTATAATCGCTCATTACACGAAACACGTTACACAAACACAGTTGGTGACAAAAAGCACTGTACATTATATACATAAGCTAAATTATTGGAAATAAGTTCACATATTAAATTTGTTTAAACCATTTTATTGACGCCGTACAGCAACATGCTCTCTCCGCTTAGCAGCCAGCGCAGAGCCAGGGGTTGCGCAATCCAAGGTGAGGCAGAGCTCGCTGCTGCCTCACCGGCATCGCTTCCAAGCATTTGAATGGGAAAATAAGAAAATTCAGCGATTTTGAACAAATAAAAATCGAAATTGTTGAAGCTACATGAAAAATAAATATTTTTTAGTACAAACCACCGGATGAATATAACAATTTAAATTACTTTATGATTATATATTTTCTTTCTTTCCATGATGGCTGGTGAGGCACTGCCTCACTTGCCTCCCCTGAACGCACGTCACTGCACGTATGGTGTATTGGAACAGAAGCGTACTTGTGATGTCATGAGACGCACAGTTCTTTAGCATTTCTTTAACATTCAAAAGTATTTATATACTACACCACAATAAATCTTATTGAAAAATTTTTTAAAACAACATTTTTAATTTCTAAAAAGCCTAAAAATTATCTTGCCGCGGTGCATTCTGGGAAAGCGGTCAGTCTGAAGAACGCACAAGTCTGCTCTGATGCATGCTCGATAAAGAGGGCGGGGCGAGAACAACATCCGGAGATGTGGCGTGTTCTTGCTCTGGCGTTCTCGGCAATTGGAACAGTGCTCGGGCTGAGGCTGATGACGTGTCACGAGCACACGAGACCGCTCAAGAACGCATATTGAGAAACGGCCAAGTTCTCCAGAGTCCTCCTAATGACCTCATTATTTGACTCAGGTGTGCTGAACCAGAGTAACAAATAAGAGTTGCAGGACACCGGCCCTCGAGGACCAGGATGAGGACCACTGGCTTTAGAGAGGCTGAATATTTTAATGTCAAATGTACATGAATCAATATTGATTCCTTAACTTTGATTCAATATTAACTCAGCACAAATGTATGTAAATCACCACTAAGATGGTTGAATCAATATTGATTCTTAACATTGATTTAATGTGTGTAGATCTAAATTTAGATGATGGTTGAATCAACAATGATATAGTGTCAGTTAGGGTTGAAAACCTAACATATAAGTCACCGACCACTTTATGTATATTTTGAAAGTAAGGCTTCAACATAGATTCAACATTTCTGCCTAACCATATCTCAACATTGATTCACGCATAATTAGTTATCTGGGAGAAGACCTGAGTGGTCTGGAAGGTTGATACACTGATAACCAGTCTGTCATGTATTTAGGTCCTAAGCCATTCAATGATTGATAGACTAACTGAAGTATTTTAAAGTCAACAACAAAAATATAGTGTCCTGTCTGGCAATGTGGCATTAAGAATTTTTGTCTTAATGCCAAAAACAGCCCAGCAGATTTTACTTTCACAAGTGGAGCTGTACCGCTTTCGCCATAGTGCTTCGCTTGAGTTAAACATGTAAATAGCTTTATTATAATTTATGCAGAGAATACTTAATGTTATATGTACACTACAATAAGAAAGTAGAACAGAGAAAGAAAGGGAAAAAAGGACAAAAGGTGAAAGGAAGAGGAGATAAAAGGGAGAGAATGATAAAACAACACCAGTCTGCTTCTTTACCTGCAAAGAGAGATGTAAAAATAACAGCGGATAAAGTATTACAGACACAATAAAGTAGAGCCTTGATACCATCACTGAAGTATATACAGTATTAATTAATACGACATGTATAAAGTGACAACTGAAGATAATAATTGGGGTTTTTCTGTATGGAAGTGAGTCTGTAAATATCTGGATCCAAGCACCTGTTTGTGAGAGTGCGCTTATATATGTAAAGTTTATCCATGAGAAAAATGCTCATTAGTGATTGTGAAGAGCCAAAGACCTGCCCCCCCAGAGCACTGAGGCAAACACCAGGGGAACCAAGAGCCCAGATACCCAAAGGGACCCTCAAAGATGTCCTTGGGAGAGGGGCAGCACAAACCCAACCTGACAAATAAACAAACAGAAAACTACATACAGTCTCATTGACTTGTTCCTCCCCTAGTGCCCCCACACGCAAACACTTCTTAAAAAAGAACGAAAAATAGGGACGCAGTACACACATTCGCACTTACTACTCACATCCCATATTCCAGGTCCAGGCTACCGGCCCGAACCTGGTAGGTGAACCCTAAAATTAAGATGGGGGTGGCACCACTGGGTTGTGGTGATTCCTGCTTCAGTCCTGACCCCCCATCCCATCCCGTCCCCAGACCAGACGACCACCGGGCCCATCCTCCCGTGGATGGGGCCAACATGAACCGAACGGGCCAATTAACCAGAGCCCCCGGCAAGTCACCTGGGCCCAACAACAACCGCAGGGAGCAGGGAGAAGGCTGGAGAGATGTGGTGGCGCTAAAGCACAAAGGTAGCATGAGCAACTTGAATCATTACAATGACATGTTGGAAGAAGGGTTTGGTTATAAATAAATATTCAAAGCATTGAACATTTCATGGAGCACTGTTCATTCTAATGTAAGAAAGCAAACACTTTGGTACACCTAAAAACATACACAGACATGGCCATCCCCCAAAACTGGCAGGTCAATCATTATCAAGAGAAGCACCCAAAAGGCATATAGGAAGAAAGCCTATACCTAAAAAAAAAAAAAAAAAAAACAAGAGGATGAAGAAGAGGCTTGAGAGGTGGTTCTACAAAGTGGCTCCGATACAACAATTACATGTAAATGTATATGTAAAAATCAGAGGTGGCTCGGGCATCTGGTTAGGATGCCTCCTGGACGCCTCCCTGGTGAGGTGTTCCGGACAAGTCCCACCGGGATGAGACCCAGAGGGAGACCCAGGACACGCTGGAGGGACTATGTCTCTCGGCTGTCCTGGGAACGCCTTGGGATTCCCCCAGAGGAGCTGGCCCAAGTTAACCTGACAAAAGCCAGCTGTATGTTGCTCCGCCTAGCTCCACTCACATACATCTGGGACACCGCCGGTAGAGAGTGATTTCTCCAACCAAATTTATGGTCTGGCCAATCAGGACGCAGGGCTGGAGTTTCATAGATGTGACGTAGTGGAGACGCGACCATGACGTGAGACTGTTTTGATAGCAATGGCGGCTCGTCGAGGAAGCAAGCGTTAACATTGATGCTGCTATTTCTTCCGTGTTGTCCAATCTACCTAATATTGTTTCATTAAAAGAACATCAGAGAACGCCTCTGAAGGCTTTTGTTGGTGGAAACAATGTTTTCGCCCTTCTCCCGACCGGATTTGGCAAGTTTTGTTTTCCGGGGCGCGTCCGCGGCGGACGCGCCCCGGAGCGGTTAGCGGTTAGCGCGAACCATGTTAGGAGGCCTTTAGTCCTCAACGCGGTCAGCCCGGAATCGACTCCGACCCGCGGCGCTTTGCCGCCTGTCTTCCCCCCTCTTCCTGTCAGCTCACTGTCAATAAAACGCATGCCACTAGAGCCGCAAACACATTATTATTTTTTTTTTTTTTCCTGCGTTGCTATTATCAGCGTCACGGGTTAGCTTCGGTGTGAGTGGTTGAAATAGCACGTCAATAAAGATGACAGACAAGTGGCTTGTCCAATCATATGCAAGAATTTTTGATAAGGCCCAGCCTTCTGTAAAGGCAATTCCTATGGCGGTGTCCCAGATGTATGTGAGTGGAGCTAGGCGGAGCGACATACAGCTGGCTTTTGTCAGGTTAGGCCAAAGTGGCTGGAGAGAGGGACATCTGGGCCTCCGTACTGAAGCTGCTACCCCCGCGACCCAACCCCGGATAAGCGGAAGAAGATGGATGGATGGATGGATGGATGGATGGATGGATGGATGGATGGAAAAATCACTTTCACTTCTGCACAGCATTATTGTTCTATCACATAAAACAAACATAAGATACAATAAATTTTGAACCTGTATGTGACAAAATTAAATAAAAAAGATTGTTTTCCTTGGCACTGTGGTTTAGTTCTTTCAACCTTACAAAACATATATATTACCACAACTTTTTGGTAATATATATGTTTGGAATTATTTGAAATAATTCCAAAATAATATCGAATAAAGATTTTTGCATACATATCAAGTGGAGTACTATAGCGAAAGCAGTAAATGCTCCACTTGTGAAAGTAAATATGTTGGGCTCTCTTTGGCACTTATTAATGCTACACTGCTAGACAGGACAAATAAAATAAAATAAATAAATAAATAATGCATGTATTACCAAAACTTGTTCTTTTGCTAAAGGTTTCTTCACCAAACTGCGTCAAGCATACAGTATTATAGGCTTGAAGTAACCAAGGTTTTTGCAACTACAATCAAATAATTTTACATAATATATGGCACTTTGGGGCCAATTACAGGTCAGACCACAAGATGCAGGTTTTGAATAATAGTTAATATCCACTGAATGAACAATGCAAAACTTTAGGCCATGCTGGTGGGAAACGTTTCCAAAACCATAAATCATAGTTAAAGTCTGTGCTTAGTGTTTTATTGATTAATATTTAAAATACCCTCTAAATTTTAATTTTGCAATTCAAAGTATATTTCGATCCCATCTGTTCACTGAAGTGAATTCATCACTGGTGGTTTATTATTGTTCCATCCTCAGTTTCAAAGGTAACAGCAACTGATCTCAGATGCTTATTATACTACATGATTAAATAATGTGCAGCAGCTCCAGTTTTCTTTTATTTTCCTTCTCTCATTCCCCCTCCAATCTGAGATATCCGGTGGCATAAAATACGATTAACTTTGGTCCCTTGCTGCCAGCTGCCTGTTTGCCTGATTCCATATATTTAACTTTTCTGTTAAAGTCAAGTCACCCCTCTGTCACACACTCATTAATTCTCACACACAGACTCTAGCACTATTCTACACACTTAGGCCTCTCTCATACCATCTTTGGGAGAGAATGGATAATTATATAATCAGCCATCAGCGTAGCACGGATTAGGTCCCAGAGAAAGTGATGAGTGTTGTCTGATGTTGACATATTTCTGTCACAGACAGACAAAAAACAGGCTCAAGAGCATGCTATAACAAAGAGCAGCAGAGCCAGGAAGACCATGAGCAAAGTCTGAGAGGGGTCGGTCACATTGTATGGCAATTATTCAGTCCCAAGACAAAGTTCATATTGCAGATTGTGCTGTTTAACAAGAAAATTCCATGTTGGGATTAATGTTGTGTTTTTATTATGGTGTTCAGGGTGTTCATTTTAAGATTAGATCTCAAGCAGTTACAGGTGTTTGTTCTAAATGATGAAAACAACTTTTGTGCCCACTATTGTTGTGTGCTTCAGTGCCTTTTAGTCTGCACTTCAGATGAAGTTGTGGAACTGCTTGGATCGTTTTGCGTGTAATATTTAATAGTAAATACTACATAGCTAGGGAAAATGACAACTCAGACATGCTTTCCCATGCTTTCAGGGGATACAACCAATGATTTTTGTACTTGCTTTACACCAGAGAGAGGATCTGTTCCTCACTAAAGTGCACTTCCAAAATTTTAGAAATCACACTCGGAAGGTTATGGAAGTACTCTGCTTTTGGTCATTGAAAAATACTAACAATCTGAGCAAATCTAAAGCATGGTAGAAATAAAAAGGTAGGAAAGAGGAAAATAGTAGGATCAGATATTGAAATTGACATTAAAGAAATACATTTTCAATTAAATTTTATTTATATAGCGCCAATTCACAACACATGTCATCTCACGGCACTTTATAAAGTCAAATTCAATCAGGTCATACAGATTGGTCAAAACGTTTCCAATTTAAGGAAACCCAGTAGATTGCATCATGTCTTGACAAGCAGCATGTACTCCTCTTGAAAGAGCGCATACCCACAATGGACAGTCGTCTGCATTGTCGATGGCTTTGCAGCAATCCCTCGTACTGAGTATGCATGAAGCGACAGTGAAGAGGAAAACTCCCCTTTAACAGGGAGGTAAACCTCCAGCAGAACCAGGCTCAGTGTGAATGGTCATCTGCCTCGACCGACTGGGGGCTAGAGAAGACAGAGCAGAGACACAAAAGCACAGAAGCACACATTGATCCAGGAATATTTTCTATGTTATATGATAATAGCAAATGATCTGTCTCCCCTGGATGATGTCACAGCTAACAGAACGCCAGACCAGGTGTACCTACTATGGAGAAAAAAATGACAGAGAATAAAAAGTTAAAAGTTGAAATAACAGCAAACAATGCACATTGGAGAACAGTAGGAGCTTTATCAAAAAGTTAAGTTTCAAGCCTAGTTTTAAAAGTAAACAGGGTGTCTGCCTCACGGACCAAAACTGGGATTTGGTTCCACAGGAGAGGAGCCTGATAACTAAAGGATGTGCCTCCCATTCTACTTTTAGATATTCTAGGAACCACCAGTAGACCTGCAGTCTGAGAGTGAAGTGTTCTGTTAGGAACATACGGGGTAATCAGATTTCTGATAAATGATGGAACTTGATTATTAAGGGCTTTCTACGTGAGAAAGAGAATTTTAAATTATATTCTTGATTTAACAGGAAGCCAATGAAGGGAAGCTAAAATTGGAGAAATATGATCTCTCTTGTTGATTTTCACCAGAACTCTTGCTGCAGCATTTTGGATCAGCTGAAGGCTTTGAACTGCATTTTGTGTCTTCCTGATAGTAGAGAATTACAATAGTCCAGTCTCGAAGAAATAAATGCATGGACTAGTTTTTCAGCGTCACTCCTGGACAAAATATTTCTAATTTTGGAAATATTCCAGAGGTGCAATAAGGAAACCCTGGAAACCAGTTTAATGACATGTCTTGATCAGAAATAACATCAAGTTTTTTTACTTTAGTACCAGAGGCCAATTTAATGGCACCCAGATTAAGTGACTAAGAAATGTATTTTTAAGGACTCTGGTCAGAATTTAAAAGCAGGGAATTTAAAGTCATCCACATTTTTATGTCATCAAGACATGCCTGTAGTCGAAGTAATTAATTGGATTAATCAGGATTTATGGATGAATATAGTGTCATCAGCATAACATTGGAAATCAATCCCATGCTGTCTGATAATTTTGCCGATCGGAAGCATATATATAGTAAAGAGAATTGGTCCAAGGACTGAACCCTGTGGTACTCCACAAGTGATCCTAGAGTTTGAAGAAGATTTACTATTAACATGAACAAACTGGAATCTGTCAGACAGATAAGATTTAAACCAGCCTAATGCTTTTCCCTTAATCCCTACAGTATGTTCATGTCTTTCTAGGAGAATATTGTAATCAACTGTATCAAATGCAGCACTGAGCTCTAACAAGAAAAGTACAGACACAAGTCCATTATCTGAGGCCATAAGAATATAATTTGTGACCTTCACCAGTGCTATGATGAAAGCAGTTCGGTACAGTAGTGAGGAAGCAGTTCTCACACTCCTGAGTCTCTCTTTGGATGAATTCTTCCCGGAACCTGAGGTGGGCTGCGCTCATTGTGTGGAGGGGGTCGCAGCATGGGGATCTCTGCACAGCCTGCAGGACTGTGGCTTGGCTCCCAGGACAGCTTTCTCCTGCACAGCTTGGAATGATCACTGCTGCTTTGATTTTGATTCACAGAAAGTAGACACTACTTAGCTTGGTCCAGCATGCACATGTTTGTGGGCCCAAATGAGGTTTGGACACCCACCGTCGCTTCTCCCTCCTGTGTAGACCTTCTCCTCACGAGGTCCACAAAAAAGGGGGCGTCTCTCCTGTGTTGCACGAAGCAGCAGGCAAAGAGAGAGATTGGTCTGGGCAGCTAGGCTTTATAGAGTGGGAAACCTGCTGTAAGGACAGTCCCTTGGGGAGGGAGTCTCTGCTGCTTCTAATAGCATCAGAGACAGTCTGATTCTATTGTGGCTTTCAGCCAATGGTCTGATTTTTACTCTCATGGCTGATTTCCCAACATGTCCATCACAATAACCATTAGCACATGCACCCCCGAGAGGTGTTTTCTCTCCCCACTCCTCTTGTCTCTTTCCACGAATGACTGGACCTCAATGGACCCGTCTGTGAAACCCCTGAAGTTTGCAGGCCCCATTTTGTCTGATCCAAGACAATGAAAAGTCTGCATGCAGACAGAGGGTGGATGGGCTAATCCACTGGTGCAATCAGAACCAGCTGGAGCTCAGCCCTCTCAAGATAGTGGAGATGATGATGGACTTCCGTAGAACACCCCCACACACTTCACCTAGCATCTGCACTTTCTCTGCAGACTTGGAGTGTTTGATGTTTGTATAAGATCATGTTGGCTTTTTACAGAGAAACCATTGATAATTTAAAAGCCAAATAAAGGGCTCGAAATTTAAGATTGATCAGCAGGAAAGTTTATGGCTATAATAGTTACTCTTACTCCCTGGGAACTTTATGAACAGGCAACCCTCAGATGCTTTTTATGCTCCACACTATAGATATACATTACTAAACTTGGGAAGAAGGTACAGTGTTTCCCTCTGTAAACACAGCCGGTAGAAACATTTGTTCTTCCCATCATCAGTTAAGCTAAGTAATGAGTGCTTAATACAAAATTAACAGACAGAAATCCTATAAAGACAGACAGATAATTCATTCTTCATTAACCATTTTGGTTTTGTGCTACGTGTATGCGAGTGGGTGGGAGGAGCATGGGTTGTTTTAGTTCTCTTTTAACCAGGAGAATATGAAATTTGGTTTTGTTGTTTTTAATTAACCTATTTTAACAAATGTTTTTATTTATAAGTGTTTTTATTGAAAGGTGTTTTTTAAATAAATGACTGTGTTTTTGTAAGTAATGGTTTTATTTATCAACACTAAGGTAGGGATGAGTGCAATGTCTTTTGGTGCAGTAAATCTGCTCGGAAACAAATTTCTCACAAGGGAGATTGTTTTATGACATTTTTATTCAGATTCGGAAGAGATCGGCAACACAAATAAAAACACAAACAATGCTTCGGCTAGGATAATAGTGCCCATATTTATTATCCCCACAGAATACAGCAACACTTAACAGCAAACACTTCGAACATGCAAAGTAGCAAGCACTTAAAGCAACATTGCTTTCAGACAAGCGTGATGTTCCACCCCTTACCATGGCACAGAACTGGGAAGTCGGTTAGTCCGGTAAGAGCACAATCCACGCGGCCGGGCATCCACAAAACCCACGGCAGACTTCATCGACTGAGGGTGGTTCCTTCCTTTTTATACTAATAAAAAAAGTATCAGATGGGAGCGAGAGTGGCCAGCTCTCTCTCTCAGCTGATCTGTTCGTTCCGTTTCCAAAACATGTTTCCAAAACAAAAACCATTCCCAGCATCTCAGCAGTGTGTGAAGCAAAATAATACTCAGAATACAGCAAATATAAGCAAAAATAAGGAATACAGAGAGCGAATCCGGGTGTGAAATGAGACATGTTGCTCCCAGTTTCCTGTGAACCCAGGTGCGAACAGTCCTTCTCACAACACATCGTCAGAAATTCCCACCACAAGTTAAAAACAAGTTATAACAGAATAACACATGTTGTTAAACATAATAACAGGCAAAACTCAGAGCACAAGCATATATGTTGCTCTTAGTTTATGTGAACTCAAAAACAAGTAACAAGTTATATAACTGAGCAGGTTTTCCCATAATACATTGTTAAAGAGCAAAAATAATTATTTAATATATCAGAGATGAATAAAGATACTTTGACTCAGACTGATACAGGATCAGTGTGTCCTGTGCACACCTATCACTGTGTGCTTCATGCCCTCTACAAAAACAGGATAGGTCCAGACAGGACCAAGCAAGTAGGTGAGCAGAGAGGATCATCAGAGATAAGTTTCCCTCCATCCAGGAGTTGTACAGGTCTAGGGTCAGGACAAAAGGCAGCAAATGTTTCTGCACACCCTATGCATCTTGAACACAAAGTGTTTAGACGTCTACTTTCAGGTTAACACTTCAGCAGGCAATTCTGGTGAAGTGGCTTGCCCAAGGACACAATGACTGAGACGGTCGGAACGGTGGATCAAACTGGCAATCCGGTAATTGCAGGATGAACTCCCTAACTCCTGTGCCACTGTCGTATTGTGTCTTTTGGAGTTTCCTTTTTGAATTGATGTTTTTAACTTGAATTGTTTTATTCATTTTTTTTCCTACTGTTCAGCACTTTGTTTGAAAGTACTTTAATAATAAAGTTATTATTATTATTATTATTATATTCATTACAATGATTTGATTCTGAACAACTTCGCCACATGACTGCAGTGCAGTTGAACCCCATAAGTAAAACATAGAATATTTATATTCAGACAAGTGAGACTTTCAGCTGCGTCCATTCACTACTGCTTAATTTATGGAACTATTGCATGGCTCACAGGTTTAAAGTATTTTGGGGACACACTTAAATTGCAAGTTTCCATGCCACTGCTCACAGTAAAACCTTTCTCCTGACTTCCTCCTCCTTACTGAATATATTAGGATTAAGTCAGGAAAACTACCTTTGATCCATCAATAATAGACCTAAAAGGATGTCTTAATTTGTGTCAGATGGCTGTGCACTATTGCTGAAAAAACGTGAGTTTCTGCTTTCAGCTCCATCTTTCTTTGAGCTATAGGGAGAGTTGATTTTTTTGTAGTGCAATGACAGTTCTGTTTGTGTATAGGTCACTCAGAGACTGGCAGCTGTTATTTCTGCCTATAGGCTTTTTTGTTGTCTTGGTGGTTTCATAATTTGGATACTGAAATCGGTGCTTTGTTATTGAACTGGTGGAGGCGGTGTCAACACCAATTGACAGCAGAGAGTATACTGTTAGAGTTGTTGTAGATCTAAGCAAGGCCTTTGACACCATGGACCAGTTATTGCTATTAAATAAAATGGAAATATATGGAGTGAGGGGTGCAGCTCATGATTGGTTACAAAGTTATCTTACTGACAGAGACCAGTATGAATAATGTCAATGTCAAAGATAACGCATGGAGTTCCACAGGGTTCTGTCCTGGGGGCCAACAATGTTCATTACGTATATAAATGATATATGTGAAGTTTTAAAAAAAATTACATTGCATCATGTTTGCTAATGACACCAGTCTGTATTGTTCTGGACAAGATCTCAAGTTGCTCTTGGATACAGTGGAAACTGAACTTAAAATGCTAAAAGAGTGATTTATTGTCAATAAGCTATCATTAAACTTACCAAACTTTTCTATTACCAAAAAAACATTATTTTTGGTAATAGAAAAGAAAAACAATGTCAACTCAAAATTGGTGAGGTTGTAACTGAAAGGATGTTGCCACAAACATTTTAGGAGTCAATATTGACAATATGCTTAGTTGGGAAAATACTGTAAAAATAAAATATCCAATCTTATCTGCATATTATGTAAAATCAAAACATTTGTATATCAAAATGTTGTCACGATTTGGGTTTGGTTTTGGTTTATGTTTGTTCTTTGCTTTATTTAGATCAGTTCACATCTCTGTTTCCAGTTCAGTTCTGTTTTCTCCCAGCTATCTGCCAGCTCACCTCTTAGTCACTCCCCTTCCCCTGATTAGCTCCACCCATTCCGGTAATTAGTTTCACTCCATTCACCTGCTCACTCCCTTACTTATACCTGCCTCTGCCCCCTGCAATCTGCCAGATCAATTCGAGCCTTTTGGTGAGTCTTATCGAGCGTTCTTTTCTGATTGCCTGTTGATGCCGACCCGATTGCCTCTAGTTTTCTGAGCCAGCCTGTTCCCTGTACCTGTTTTTTCCTGCCCTGTTCTGCCTGCCTGCCTGTTTTGCCTGACCTGTTTCTGTTTTTGTATTTCTGAGCTTGCATGATCCCTGTCTGTATCCCTGCCTTTTTTGGACTGCCAAAATCATATACTTCCTTGCTCTATCCAAGAGTTGTTCCAGACTCTAAAATCCACTTACAATCTCAGAGGTACTGGATTTTTCCATAAAGCTATGGTGAGAACATGTTTTTGTAATGGATGGGGCTGGTGAACCTGATATTCAGCCGGACACAGAGTTACGTTTTTAAAGGGTTTATTGTGAAGGATGAAAAGTGATGGGTGAGGCAGGCAAGCAGAACCAGACTTGACAGATGAATAATGTCTGATAATAATAATGTGCTGGCAGGCAGGGATGAGCAGGAGACCAGAAGATGCAGGTAGTGACAGACCAGAACGAGCGATGTGGACCGGGGAACCACCAGAACAGGCAGAGCGAGCAGCTGGAACTTACGAGGAAACAGGCAGACTTGTGCAGCATGCAGACACAGGCAGCTCTCATCAGAGAAGGGAACAGAAGAGTCCAGCTGGCTGAGCACACAGGAACTGTGCACAACTCAAAGCACATCACACAAGATGAGAAGAAACGTTCTGGCAGTGATTGGATGACTGAGGCAGGTATATGTAGGCAGGTGACCAGGTGACCAGAGTTGACAGTAATTACTGGCAGCAGGTGGAGTTAATGTGGGCTAACTGACTGGTGACTGAACTGATTGGATACTGGCTGGTGGCTGAGAGGTGATATGCTGATAGGATGGTGGTTGATTCAAGTCCTGAAAAGTCCAAAATAAACAAACAAAAACCTAAATCATGACCATTTTAAAAGCAGGTGTCAATTCCATTAACTCATAGGAGTCAATAGAATTAGTTTGACGAGTTCTAAACCAATTAATATATTTTAAAAAAAATTATAAATCCAATGTAATAGAAAATTACAGAAAACTTTGCTAATGGTGCTCAGAAACCAAGCAGAAGGGAGTGGGAGGGAGCAGAAAATGAAAAATTGTGTATGTATTCATATACATAGGTATATATTAATAAATAGAGTTAAAGGGAATGATGATAGTGTATGTATCTGCTACTGTGAAACCAGGAGCTTTAATGGTTATTGGACTTTAACAATTAAAAGGATGGCACTTATAAGCTTCAGCCTATACCTTTTCCATGTTTTGTTTGATCACTTATTATTTAAAATTTAATTTAATAAATGTAACTGAACTTTGATGAACTGTTGACTAATGCTTGATTAGAATCGTTTTTTGTGTTCAAGATCAAATAAAATAAAATAAACTAAAACTAAACTAAAAAGCTTGACACTCAATAAAATATTGTGTAAATTTCATTCAGACTAAAGAGAGCAAAAATGTGAACAAAGCATGGATTTTTTTCAAACTTTTAGTGAATATCTAAATTTACTGATTAATTTAATTTATACAGGAGAACTTCAGATAGTCTCACTGGGTATTCACACAAAAGATGTATTTGAACATAACACTTGTTGAACCGCTGAAGATAACCCCCATAACCCTGCACGGATAAGCAGGTGTAGGCAATGGATGAATGGATAAATAACACTTGTTGAGTTGTAAATTGGAACCTCACAGACTCTGCTGGCATGGAATAATAGGGCATTTGTACTAGATCAAAACGGTTCTGGAAGGAACATGTTGAGGTAACCTGAAGTAAAATATTTCTATACTATACTATATTAATAGGTCAAAATGTGACATGTTTTCATGCACTACAAATAAAAAGATCAAATGCCAAATAGTGAATTGAAAACTTGCCACTAAAGGTGTATGTGTGCAATTCATTGTAACATACTTACTATGAAAAGATAGTGTTTGCATAATTTACAATGTGAATTTTGCAAAATAACCTTTCTCCCATGCCTGTCTTAGACAGCATATCTTTTTTCATACCCCAGGTGCTATAAAGTAAATATCAAGAATCTTCTGTGCCAACACCCATCTGCCCGGTTGAAGAGCCTGGGAGCAAGACACCCAATCAACTCCCGAGGAAACAGTTCTGCCATAATGTTGCACCTCTGACCTCGATGCTGGAAAAAGAAACAAAAGAAATAAGGATTCCTTGGCTTCAGTTGAGACCCCAAAATAGCCTAGGGGTATGCTCTGGTCTAACAGAATACCAAATGTTTCACAGTAGAAGAAAGTTGTGTGAATAGCATTTTGAGTGAGCTTGAGTTGTAGTTATCAGTCTTGGACAAATGAGTGAGCTGAGACAGGTGAAAATTTAGGCACATATTGCAGATCAGATCACTTATTCTTCTCGTATCAGAACTAACACTCACAGCAAACACACAACATAGTAATTAATCTGAATGTCTGATATGAAATTTATACATAAGGAAAAACAAGCTCTCCGATACTACTAAAGAACTTCGTTCTATTCCAATGAGAGTTACACAAGTGTTAGCCAGCCGGCTCAGCTCGATCTCTACATCATTCTAACTTACACAGGACTTGAATGGATATTTAATTAAAACCTTAATTAAGTCTACACATGGCCACGTTACGAGCCGGCTGCTCCCAATATTGCAACGCTAGGTAGCTGGACCAGAAGTAGAGCATCAGCATTTGTCTAGCTCCACAAAAACAAAAACAAATGACGTGTCACAATGAATGAAGCAGGCTTTCGCTTAAAAGAGCTGCACGGATAATCCAGCTGAGTTTGCATTTGTAACTAAAAGAAGGCAGAATGAGAGATGAGAGGGTAGAGAATGTATAAAAAGAAAAGGGGGGCACAGCAGCAAACGTAATACATAAGAACGGCACCGGCAAAGTGCTAGAATATTAATAGATACATTGCATTGTCCCTTTGGAAACCTGGTGAGTCATGACTCAAGTTTAGGACAAAGCCCCAAAGATGGTGGAAGGGACCTCGGAGGAAATGGCTTTATTACAGGGAATTGAGTGTGAGTGAGAGAAGGATGTTTTTGTATGTTGAATTATTCTGTGCTGACACAAATAGAACTATTAGTATGCCTGGATAATGGTAGTGACTTGCACTTTATGAGTTTCTAAGTAGACATTGCTTTATACAAATGACAGTATAGCATAGATCAGTGATCTTCAATTCTGGTCCTTGAGGTCCGGTGTCCTGCAGCTATTATATGTGTCGCTGGTCCGAGTGCTTTAGAAATAAATATGGTATGGTATGGTATGGTATGGATGATCCTAGTCATACCTGGGCCTACAGCCTTCCGAAAAAGAACTACAAAGTGCATGCTCTCTTCTCTCCACACATTTTCATTAATTTCCATGAGGTGGGCTGTGCTTATACGTCATACAAAGGATTGTGGGATTTTCTTTTATAGCTCCTTAGTGTCAGTGAGGGACATTGTGAGGTTCCTATGGTGAGGGAGCTGTGAGAGAAAGCATACAGGGTCCTTTTCCTACCTCCTTCCTTACTGACTGCACTATTCAGCCAGCACTCATCATGGTGACCGCTGAGGTACTTCCGCTTTGGCTAAGGAGTCTTTAACCAAAAGTTGTTTTCAGATGCAGCCAAAGTTCTCTCTTCGTTCTGACTGGATATTTTTTTCTTGTAGCCCTCCCCTTTAAGGCTTTGATGCCTTGAGAGGTGACCCACATCATCTGAATATTTGCCATTGAGAGCTTACAAAAGTTTACAGATAAGTTTCAATTGATATTTATTTCTTACCATTTCACATAAATTATTTACTCATGTACAACGAGTTTGTAAATATGTTTGATAGCATTATGTTAGTAATTTATCAATACACATAAGGTAGTGAATAGCAGAACAGGACAATAACATTTTCATATCAATATAAAGGAATGTGAAATATTGTGAAGTTATTACATACACTGTAAGCAATAATATACAACAACAGTTGTTATACACATTGAAAAACTATCAGATTGTTGTCCTTCAATGGAGGGATATCTTTGCCCATTTTCTTGTTGAACGTCTTAAAGTTGCGCTTTAAAAGGTTTATTGATAAAATCAGAAACCTTGTGCAGGCAGAAAACCACTCTGTAGAAGCTTACGGGTAAAGGGAAGAGGCTGGAGACAGGCAGGCTTGGGTCATGCACCAAGAGGCTGACCGAGACAGGTAAACAGGTCTGCAGGGCTTAGCAAGGCTCCTGGTCATGAAGAACAGTCCAGGTCAGTGTCCAGAAAAAGAAAAAAACAGATGAGGTATATGACAAGGGCAAGATGAGACAGGGATGTGAATCTTGGTCAAAAACTTGGCAAGGCAGGTAAGCAATGCTGAATATCCACATACCAAAGGCTTTAAATAATCCTGCCCTGGCTGAATGTAGAATAGTATATAATGGCAGAGGAACAGGTGAACTGAGTGAGGCTGATTACGCTATGACCGATGAGCGCACATGCAGATGATGATCCTAATTGCAAGGAGCAGAGGTAGACACACAGTCAGCTGGGCCAGAACATGACACATGTGCAGATGCTTTGGTCCAAAACATTCTGATTCTAGCTGTATGATTTGGGTTGCTGTCCTTCTGGAAGGTGAAACCCAACCTGGATGTTAAATATTTTGCTGCCTTCTCCAGGGTTTGTTCTGATATTGGACTATATTAGGCTCCAACCAATCCCCCATCAACTCTGACCCACCTCCCTATGCCTGAATGATGATGCTCCCCTTTTTGTATTTTTACTGATTTATTTTTGTTGTTTGTTGTTGTCCCTTCATGTAAAATCCCTGTAAAATCCATAAAATTTAGTAGTTGTAACATGACAAAATATGTAAAAGTTCAATGAATAATAAAACACTGAGAAATTCTAAATGATGATGTTATTTAAACAGCATATTTATGGAGTTTTTCACTCCTATTATCTACTATGAGATTAGGAAGAGAGTGAAACATTTTCACCAGCATTTTCAGGTACCTTTATGCAGCGAAAACTATGAGGAGATTGGGTTAGGAGTTTACTAATGTTTTTGGTCAGGTTATTATTCTGCCTTGGACCCCTGGTGACTGTAAACTGAAAGAAAAGGAGCCGTATGCCTGGCCAGCTGGCCAGCATGCAGCCAGCGGGAGCCACAAAAAATCAGTCAACACTTGCCCTTGTGGAGCCCTACAAGCCTTGATTCAAATCCAAACTGACACCTCATAAACAGGTTGTCAAAAGGGGTTACCTTGATTTTCTCTGTCCATCTTTCATTCTTGTCTAGACCCCCAGTCAATAAATTAATTACATTGATCCAACAAAGTTGTTGTTATGTCCTAAGCTTTGCTTCCTTTCAGTGCTGTTCAGGCATCTGTTTTTACAAATCTGGACATACTGTGTCAGATATGAAACTGACACAGTATCTGAAAAATCTGAAGGGCAATAATGAAGCTTATGTGATGGATGAGGACTGATGTTTTATGTTTGTTAAAATCTTTCATGAGAGCATTAAAGCCAAGAGCAGATGGTTATGCACCTGTCAGCTACATCCATAGCTGAACCTTATTGTGATGGCTGCGTTTACAGCCACACAGATGTGGTAAAAATACCATTTATGTAACTTAGTTTCTTTTTCATATAGGGCTTCATTTACAGAGCCATTTCATTATTTGGAATTTATTTATTATCCTAACACTGTATTTCAAAATTAGTGTGCACATTTTGCTTTACCCCGTTTTGTTATGATTGTTTGAGTTTTCAGTTGCTCTAGTTCCCTTGGCTGAGGAACCAGCAGGTGGCCAAGGGGCTGAGCTGATTTGGACCATACCAAATCAGTCTATGGGGGGAACTGGGGGTTTTGCTTCATTTGGTTTAGTTAGGTTTGTGTATGTTTTACCCCATGTGTTTCTTTTGTGGACTGCTCAGCCATTATTTAAGTTCCTCTTTGTCCTATTGAGGGAGGTCAGTTTGTTTGAGTTATTTCTGTTATTAGTTATTTTGAGTAGTTTTGTTCCTTTGACCTCTTTTCTGGATCCATTTTTGTACATTTTATCCTTTTTGGGTTAAATAAAAGAACCCTGTTTTGAAAATATACCAGTGCCTGACTGTCCTTGCTGCTCGGTCCATCACACTTATCCTTGTCATAAATTGTAAATTAATAGGAAGAGGTTGAACGGGTAATAGCAATTTTCCTTTCGCTCTTTATTTAGCTAATACTTTTTCAATTGCCTATTAAAATGCTAATTGTTTCATTAATTGAGCACAGGGGTGTGATAATTGTTGAACACAGCCAATGTATTTGCATAGGTAAATAAAAAAACACAAGTAAGTAATCATGGACATAATGCCTAAAATAATGATATAAAAAAAACAGAAGGTGAATTTGCATGCCCATGACAAACAGAAACAGTTTCTGCTGTCACCAGTACAAGAGGTGATAGCAGCGACTTTATTTTAGCCACGGCCAGAAGTGAGAACACACCTGACGACTTTATTTTAGCTCGCAACCAAGCTTGAGCTTTGGAAAGCACACCTGGCAGTGAGTTTACCAACAGACTTGTTCTGGTTTATGAAGGCTGAAATACTGTTTTTTCTTTATACTTAATTAATTTTCTGGCACTGAAATACATATGAAAGTATTTTTAATACACCTGTGTTCTTTTCCAATGAGATGTAAGATGTAGGTTTGAGGTTTCTAAAGCTCTTTTAAAGAGCCACTACTACCAATTTTAAAATTTCATGTATCATCAAACCTCTGAGCTAATGGTGTTTTTTTTGTTTTTCCTTTTGATAACCTTGTTAAAGTCTGGGACAGAATTTGGACAAATTGTATAGGAAACTACAAAATACTTTAATAACATATTAAACAAATCGCCAGGTGAAACAGATTACTGTTGATGATGAGTAACTTCTCACCACAAATCTAAGTGAACAGATTCAGTAACTACATCTTATGGATATGCTTCCAAAATGCCCTCATTAGCTAAGCTTTAATACCGGTGTTTATAATTTTTGGCAAAGACAAGATCAGGGACTCTGAGTCCAACAATGAAACCAAAATGAGGAATTTTGTATCATGTCAATATTTCAATTTGTTCTATAAAAGTTTTTTAGATTAATCAACAGCAATACAAAGAAGCTTCAGAAAATGTACACTGTAACTATATAGATAATACTGTGGACACAAGGAATTTTAAGTTGGGGGTCTGCAGCTATGACCGTCTTACCCAGGCATTTGAGGGAGCTGTCATGCACGGTATATATCAAACGCTGAAGGAATTCTATCAGTAAGATTTTTCATTTTCAGAAAATAAAAATGTCTTCAAAATTGGTAACAAATCTTCAGGGATGTGCACAGATAGACCCATAGTGGTGTGCAAGTACCGACCCTGTTGTTCTAGATGATAAAAGTGCCCTGTTATGTTGGAGTCCACTTTTTTATTCACCAATAAATAAAATTAAAACCAAACATACAACTTTTTATAATTGCACTATCCTGGCCAAAACTCTATTTTGTGTAGAAAAAGTGTCCTTTAGTCAATTAGTTCCTTTCATGCAAGAATTTATACTTCAATCATTTAGGAATTTGGTAATTAACATTTCAAACCAACAAATGTAAAACACTAAATATATTGCTCTGTGATATGGAGCAGTGTGGAAAAAATTATGAATAAGAAAATGTTACAAAGCTGTCCATTTGATTTTATTACCTTAATAACAGATCCATTGTTAACAATAATGCAGTGAGCTCTTGAATCTCTTTCAAGAGTTGTCACCAATAAGGTTGCTCAAAGTAATTTCTTGAATCATTCTGCTACCTTCACCTTCATAGAGAGCCTTGACTCTTTTGTAAATAGCTGTATTTTATAGAGAATATTGAATGCTTTATTTGTATTTCATTTATACATAGCAGAGTTTTCAGATAAATTGCTTTTTTATGATTAATAAACTGTGGTGGACTGCCGATCTGACCAGGCTGTACCCTGCCTCTCGCACTATGACAGCCGAAGATAAGTCCCAGTTTATTAATCTGTGCTTGTTTTGACCAGGAAACACTGATTAGATAGAAAAAAGGTAATCAACAAATAAAGCTTTTGCCTGGAATAAACCAGAAATGTGTCTGTTAATGTGATAATACCGTTTATGGTGTTCACCTCATACAAGAAAAATTTCACGGCACAATTTTAGTAATAAAGTCTTTTACAAGCTTTTCCCCAGCAGGATGTGATACCTCACCAAAAAGCAGTGTATCTAATGACATTAACAAAAGCTTCATTTCATTTTGGTTTCCCGGTGTCAGGTCCTGTTACTGCGCTTGTTGACTCACCAGTAGGTCTTTCTTGGCTCATCTTATGAGGAACCGACTCCTGTTTAAATTTTGTTAGTAACACCAGTGTGGTGTCTTCAGTTGGAAATTGCAACTAGTGGTATTTTTTTTCCTCTCACAAGTTGTTTTGATGTGACAATTTAGCACAGAGATACAGTCCAGAAGACTGTGGTTATGAAGTGAGTCACAAAACTGTACAAACTGAAATAAGAAATATGTATATGGTAAGAATACACATGACTTATATATATTCTTAAAAAAATAATGGCAGTTAAATTTGGAAATTTGGTGTCTCAATTAATATAAGGTTACTAATCTGTTAAAACTGCAAGGTAAAAATAACCAAGTTTGGAGTATTTTGATAATTCAACCCTTGGTCAATTATGGACCTATCAAGGCCTGAGTTGATGGAACACAATGGTAGAGTTCTAGATTTGACCACTGGTAACAGAGGTTTTCAACTAAAATAATATGTTAAAAGGTATGTTTAATGTCAAGTAAACCAAAGTGAGTGGAGAAGAATAACCCAGAACCTGGTTTACCAAACAAGTCATATTTAGGTTAATGTAAAAGAACCAATCAGCATTTTTGATATCACCGCATTGTCACTAGTGGTGAAGACAACACAGAGACACACAGGACAGACGGGTAAATTCCTGCGTACTCTTGCTTTTCCGTTTCAGAAAGCTAGGAAGCTGTTACCCAGAGTCAAATTTTTATGACAACTTACTCTGTGATCCAACGCTACTCAGTAGCAGGGTATTATTCTGGTACATACAAGCATTGTGCAGGCTGAGAATATTATTAACATAGATTATTGACTGGGATGAAATACAGTAACACTCAGAAATATATTCATTCTGAGGTGATAAGACATCTACCTGTGGTCTGATCACCCTTACCCAACAAAATTCTGCGGAGTATTTGTGGTCCAATGTCTACAGGCTCCTCCAGAAAACACCTTTTCCAACACTTTCCTTGTTAAAATGCAGGCCAAACCAGGGTTGGTTCGATAAACCCTGCTACCAAGAATGATTAGTTCACAGAGTATATTGCAGCGGTAACTTGACTCAGGGTAATGGCTACCTGGCTTTTTGAAACCGTTACCCAGGGTATGAAGATGCATACACAAAAAAAACCTACTCTGGGTTTTCACTAACCCCTTTGTAAAATGGACCCCTAGTAATTGTGATGGATCTATTCTAAAAAACACATACCACTTTTTTGCCAGACAAACTCCCATTACTCAAACTTTATACAGAACTTAGTGAGCAAGGTGCTAAAGCTCACAGATAGCGGTAGAGACAATGGGATGAAAAATGAGTAAAGGATAAGGAAACTGTAGGTCAATTGCGGTCAATATCATCAATGCAATGTTCTACTGGATTTACATATGCAGTCTTGGAATTTTATTATTTCATTATGTGGAAGAGATTCAGGAAAATTGGTATGGTTGTTTTAAAGTTAAAAATGGAGGTCTGTGAAGAAAGATGAGGCCTCTTCTCTTTTTGACCCAATGTTTGGTGACAATTGCCTAATGTCTGTCCTAAAAACATAAATCCAGTATTTGGTTTAAAAAATGATAAAGTAGTTCTTAGACTATGCAACTGATCAAGGCTATTTCAGTTCTGGTCCTCAGGGCCCACTGTCCTGCATTTTTTAGGTGTTTCCCTACTGCCACAAAACAGATTTAAATGGATGGGTGATTAACATGCTTAGGCAGCACTTGGTGGCATGTTTAGGAATTCAATCATTTAAATTAGGTGTTTTGGATCTCAGGCACATTTAACACATGAATGGCAGAGGGCCCAGACAACTGGGGTTGAGAATTGCAACACAATATGCGCACCTGTGTAATGAGTCATTTAACAAAATCCCCCTTTTATTAAGCTTCAAAGGGCCTCAGATATTCATAAAGGCATGCCCACAATTACCATTGTCATGAACCTTTTAGCCTTCATTAATGATCATCCTCCATCCTTCTGTTAGGGTTCCAGATTCATTATGGGCTTGCAGTGGCATGACAAATTAAACCAATCAAACAATGGAAACAACTAACCCTCTTTTATTAGAGAAGCCCCGGATGACCAACTCCAATAACTGTAGTTTTCGTGTAATTTTGTCAACATACCAAGAAAATATCTAGAACGACAAAAGTGTCACAAATGAGCACTCGTTAAATATCATGGGTTTGCTCCCTGGTGTGGTCCAGAATGCTGTAGCTCGAATGCTGACTGGCACACAAATGTGGGATTATATCACAGTGATCTTGGCTTTTTGCACAGGGTCGCTAACCATTTATATATTCATTTTAAGACCCTATTTTTTTCATTATTAAATGCGTTAGCACTATCACATCTTTTGCTTCTGCTTTTTCTCCACTTGAGGCCTTTATCTTTTATCAGCCATCCTACTTCCTTCATCATTGCCAGATTCTGTCCTCCTCCCATCAGATCTCAGCTTCTCTGTTGGACTTCCATGTTTGTAGTTTTTCTGCCTGTTACTCTGCCCATGCTTGATGCCATGTTTATAACTTTTGTAAGTTTTCTGTTTTACTATTATTGCACCATCACAATGCTCCATCCAAGTTCCTTCTTGCAGTTTGGTCCAACACACAACACGCAACTCAACTCATCAGTGAGTCAGGAAGTTGAACGTCTTGAAGAGTAACAAAGGAGACCCATTCAATTCAATTCAATTCAATTCAATTTTATTTATATAGCACCAATTCATGAAACATGTCATCTCAAGGCACTTTACAAAGTTAAGTTCAATCATATTATACAGATTGGGTCAGATTATACAGATTGGTCAAAAATGTTCCTATATAAGGAAACCAGTTGATTGCATCAAAGTCCCGACAAGCAGCATTCACTCCTGGAGAAGCGTAGAGCCACAGGGGGAGTTGTCTGCATTGTACATGGCTTTGCTGCAATCCCTCATACTGAGCAAGCATGAAGCGACAGTGGGAAGAAAAACTCCCCATTAACGGGAAGGAAAACCTCCGGCAGAACCGGGCTCAGTATGAACGGTCATCTGCCTCGACCGACTAGGGGTTACAGAAGACAGAGCAGAGACACAACAAGACAGACAAAAAGCACAGAAGCACACATTGATCCAGTAATCTGTTCTACATTAGATGGTAATAGCGGGTGAGCCGTCTTCTTTGGATGATGTCACAGTTAACAGAACGCCAGACCAGGTGTACCTACTATGAAGATAAAAGAGAGAGAACAGAAAGTTAAAGCAGAAATGACAACACGTAATGCACAATTGAAGAACAGTAGAACTCTAAAGCAGGCGCGGATTCAGGCGGGGGCGCAGGGGGCGCGCGCACCCCCCTTTTGGAGACCAAAAGTATTTTTTTAAAGAGCCCAAAATTTTAAACATCCTTCATAGAATTACGATTAAGAGCCAGTACCTTTCATTTAGAACGCACTGTGACGCTGGCGCGGCATAAATTGTCGTCGCAATCACCGATACTGCGGGCGGCATTTAGTGCCCAAATATGGGCAGTAATGGCGGCCTGACGTCACATCCTGTGTTTCTTAGCAGAGGCATTGCACTCCTACAGCTGCGATAAACAACAATTATTTCGGATTTCCAGAGGACGTCACCATTGAAATTTTCGAGAGCTATTGTTGAAGCAACAATGCCCCCGTGCATGGCAGTTTGATGTTGCAATACATCGGTTAAGAGTGGAAAAACATCACAAAAATAAGGAGATGGCTGCCGCAGCAGACAGATTCAACTCACATCGTTCCTTTTTGGTCTCCTTGCCTCAAACTGGGCTGGATTTCGTCAAAAATCAGGTTGCTGTCAAGAAAGTCTTCTATATATTCCAAATCGCTCTCAGATGATGATGATAAATCCATGAAACTCCATCACTCTCTGCCGCACCGGTCGTGGCCATCTTGAATAACGCAGTGACGAGCCTGTTCTTCTTCTACGACTACTTCTTCTTCTTCTCTTTTTTAATAGTGGTTGGCAAACAACTTTTAGGTGCATTACCGCCACCTTCCAGATTGGAGTATGGATCAACCTTAATCTTATATTCTCCCCACAGAAAAAAGGTATGATGATCGTTAGAAAATTTTGATAATGAAAAAACATTGAGTTCTCACAAGTTGTGTAAAGTTGTAAAGTAGTGCAATTTCAGGAAAACTTTTTCCAGTAACGGGAAAGTTTAAAAATAAATTTTTGTTGCACAGTTTTTGAAAAGTAATGAAAAAAAGAGTGTAAAGTAAAAAAAAAAAATAGTGGACATTGACACCCATACAATAGTTATTGTTTAGTGTGTATTGTCTGATTTAAACCTTTTAGTGCCACATGCGTTTTATTGTTAAAACTAAGAATGGTCTCCTTTATGAAAACATACTAGGCTTAAAACTATTGCCAAGCAACTTGCATATGATGAACGATGAGAGTGAGAAAGAGATATTTACATCATATAAAGATGATCTACCATCAGGATCAACATTCAGGCAGGAAGTGAAGTTGTGGCACACAAAGTGGTCATCATCAGTGGAAAATCCCAGCTCTCTCCCTGAAATTCTAAGGATAACAAATATGAAGTGCTACCCAAACATTTTTATGATTCTTCACCTTCTGTCAGTTATACCTTTTACAAGTGCTTCTGTGGAACATGCTAACTCAGGCCTTAATCAGCTAGATTTAAGTCTGACGAATTATATCTATTTATTTATCAATTATGATTAGGGCTATCAAACAATGAAAACCTTTTAATCACTACTTAATCCCAAATTATATTTCATTTCTGAAAGTGTATAGGTTCATTAGGCATTTTTAAAATGCTATTTTGCAATAGATAACACTAATTAAAATTATACTCTTACAAAAGGTATCTTCCCTTTTTTGTTTTTTCCCAATTTTTAATGCCTCAAATAGATGTTTAATGTTCTCCCAAATTTCCAACAATTTTTCCAAACTTCTAACATCTTTCTAACTTTTAGGCGACAGTTTAAAATAGGGCTGGGCGATATAGAAAAAAAGCTTATCGATAAAAAAAAATGCATATCGATCGATATCGATAATTACTGAAAATATTTAAAACCATATTTTATGTGCAGCTCTGCCTGGACATTTTATGATATTGCTAAATGATTTGATTTAAATAAAGAACACAAACACAGAATTCCAATTAAATCTTTATTTAACCAACTTTGGTTGGTAAAATAAAGTGCGGCAGGTTTTTCAGCTGCAGAGAACAGCAGACATATCCATCACTATGAAGCATGTTACTGCATGCGTTATGTCCTTATGCCGCTTGGACGATTTGTCATTTTATCACAAAGAAGGGAGCCCAATTTAGCTGCTATACCTGCTTTGTTTTGGAAGAAGTTCCAGACGACGACGACGCGGGGCCGCTCAGCTCAGCTCGCGGGGCCGCGCTGCTGCGGGTGTGAGCGGCTTACGTGATGAATACTGGTGGGTTGCGTTACCAGACTCTGCTTTTACCGGTTCCTTGCAAGTTTTACAAATCACTGTGGTTTATTTCTATCAGGCTGGCAAACTAGTAAAACCCCGTTTTGGGACAATTTCCTCCGCCGCTACTTGCTGCGACATATTCACGTGTTGTGTGTTGTGGTTTGAGAGGGCGGCGCTTAGTGACGGCGTGCCGACTGTAGCAAGGAAGTAAAACTGTCTATCGAAGTTTTTATCTTTATTGTTATTGAATTATCGCCCAGCCCTAGTTTAAAATAAAAATTTTCTCCAAAATTCACCAAGATGCAGTGCGCTTTCCAATGCAACTCACCCAATCAGCTTGCAGCCAATACCTCAAGTCGCTTTTCTCCGTTCAAACTTCTCCTGCACTTCAACAAACATCATTAATGCATCAACCTTTTTTCCAATGATTTCCAAATTCCCCTTAGTTTTTTACCCATATCTTAGCCAGATTCTTGCTCCATAATAAACACTTTTAACTCAACCAAATGAAGTCTGCTCCACAGTACTTCTCTTATCTTGAGGCCCACGCACGTGGGGAAATTGACACCCTCATGAAGACACACACACACACCCTCAGAAATACACACAGAGACACCCACACTTTGCAGATCCGCAGGCCCCACCAGTTTCTCTTACGTTCTCTCACACAGCATGGATCCCATTCAAAACCGAGACATACAAAATGTTGGACAAGACATCACAGAGGGACCCTTGTCCCTTCCGTAGTCGACGGAACGTCGTCTTTTAATATCTCCTCGTCTAACCGTCGTGCTCCAAATTCCATTCTGAAGCTAGGGAACAACCAAAATTGTCCCCCTGGGGCCCCTTGTTTCATCTCTATTCTCTTCTATAAACAGTTCACCATTTCAGGGTCTTGCTGTTCTTCGGCTTCAACTTTTAAAGATATTACGTATTCTTTACCGGTCCTATCGCTAAACTACTTTTGAGAGTCTCATTTCTCAAGGAAAGTTTTCCATCCCAGCTCTAAGTTCACCAGTACTCGTCAGTCTGGAGTTGAGGCAGCCAACTCTCGAGACTCTTTTTTTTCTTTGTATTTTCTTTTTTATTTTGTTTTATTTTATTTTTCAACAGCCTCACCATTTAAGGATTCTTGACTGTAATTTCTATTTTCGTTTCTATCTTATTTTACGTTTTTCTGACATAAATTTAAACATAAATCCCATTCAGTCCTTTCTCGGTTTTAACATAAATTCCATTCAATCCTATCATATTAATAGCTCTGTTCAACCTCTGATATTTTGAGAAGGGAACGTCTCATCCACAGCACCACTTTCAATTTAGCCTAAACATCTAACATTTCGCCAATGGAGAATAAAGGTCTCCTTACCTGTTTTGGGTTGACCCTATGATGCTATTGACTCCCTTCGTGTCCAATATTCAAACAGTTCCTCTGCTTACTGCCAAATCCGGGTCACAGCACCATGTTAAAGAATGAGGTACACCGGCCTGCTCCTATATATCTATTGAAGGCCCATCTTACCCCGGTTCCGGATTTGGCCGTAAGTGAGAACACATAGATCAAGAGGTGAACAGTGTAATATGCATATTTAATTTATTAGAAAATTAAATATGGAGACAGAATATTACATTACCGTCATGAGATGATTTCACAGCGCGATGTAGAAGTCTGTCTGACTTTCACAACTCTATACACATCTCTTTAAGGGTGAAACCCTCCCATGTTTTTTCAAGAGGAGGAGGATCTGTTTCGAACAAAAGAAACTCTCTTTCTGACCCCCCCCCCCCCCCCCAGGGGGCAATAAAACGTCTCTTACCCTGGAGAAGGGAGAGACAGACACCACTCTGCTTTCCTCAGTAACCCCAACTAAGATATATTTTTTATTCTCAACAGTACCTAGAATCAGAACTAAACAAGGAGAAGCAGCATTTAGTTCCTACGCTCCACTTATCTGGAACAAACTTCCAGAAAACTGTAAAAGTGCGGAAAACCTGAGTTCTTTTAAATCATGATTAAAAACACATTTGTTTAGGACTGTTTTTGACTGTTCTAGTTAAACTGTTCTACTGAAACAGCATTAGTTCAACTTTTTTAGTCCAACTGTTTATTAATGTTGTATTTTGTTTCTACATTTTATTCCTACTTGCTTATATTCTGTTTTATTTTCCTGTATTTTTATCATGTAAAGCACTTTGCATTGTCTCTGTACTGAATTGTGCTATACAAATAAATTTGCCTTGCCTTACTACACATTGTTAGGGATATAATTTGTGTAGTGAGTAAACCAAGTTTTTTATATATATATATATACATACAGTATATATAGTCATTTTCTTCCCCAGAAATTACTACAAGCAAGATTTTGAAAGAAATAAAAATGTAAAGTCAGATAATTTTTTCAAAAGACTGTATGTCAGTTTAATCAGACATACTCTTAAAATTTGATCATGAGAGGATCTACAAGGTGTCTTTCTGAGTGGCTCTAATGAATTTCCCATTAAATTAAAGGATATGAAGGAAGAGTGGGTTTAAATGGAAAACTGTATAAAGTCACTGTCATGGTTTTCAGATGACGAGCCCACATGCAGATACGAACGGGAGGCAATGCACAGTTTTAAGACTTTTATTAAAGGAAAACAGGCAGGTCTATGGACGGAACTACAGGTGACTCGGCTGGGTCAGAACGTCACGGCTGGAGAGTCTGTAAGATAGAGCAAGTGAGTTCCTCTGAAATAAGAGCCAAGAAACTTGCTAGGAGTTGCGCTGCTTACCATTAGGCTGGGCGGACCAAACCGGGAAGAAGTAGCGTCATGAGAACTCTATGTGACTACTCAGATGGAGATAGGTGGCTAGTGGCTGAGGGCGGCAGATGTAGCTGGCGAGGAATCCGAGGCGACCTCATCGGCAGCGGTTGACAGATGGATTGACCAGAGTGAGCACAGAACCAACAGAACCCGGGAAAGGGGATCTCAGGCCTCGCTGGGTAACTTCCAGGAAGTATGAGGGGAGCGCTAGAGCAAAATCTGAGCAGACGGGTCTGCTGGTCTGTTTCTTCGGACGGGACGTCAAGACAGGTGAGTGCATCCAAGCACCAAAATCTGGAGCAACAGAGAGGTACAAAAAATTACTCAAAAAAGAAGAGTAACAAAAAAAAACTCACAAGCTGGTTTCCGAGAGTTGGGACAGAGGCCACGTCGTACCACGACTGGTTAAGGCTCCGGCGTCTTCCATCTGCCAGTGCTCTGCTTAAGAAGCCAGAGGAAGCCGCCTGCAACGAGCTGCAGGTGTGGACCACGCCTCCTCAGCCAACTAGACACACCTGAGGAGTAGAGTTAGAGCAGCCAACACAGAGAACCCTGACAGTCACAAAGGCTGACCTTTATGACTTTTCTACCAAAAGCTTTGGAAGCTTGTTTTATCCTTCACTAAGGCAGCGGTTGGTTGGAATGCCAGACAGTGACAGGGACAGAGTAAGGGATGAAAGAAAAAATGGCAGGAAAGGATGGCTTTGTCTAGTCTCCTTAACATAAATTACTTCACAGGGCACTGAATAGAACTGAGCAATACTTTTTTCATTCCCAAATGTGATTACGTTGTTTAAATTAGGATGAATGTGATCAAGTAAAAACATTTCATTGTGAAAAACATTGAACTATTCAACTGTGATACATGCAGAAGGCTGTTAAGCTATTCTGAGATCACCAAAGGGTGTATTTGAATCCTGGGAAGAACATTACATTTACGCCATTAAATAATCTACTCACTTTAGTTGGTGTCAAGTAAACGAAGTGATCAAACCTAGCTCCTGTGTTGTTTTTCTTACTCCTCCACAAAGACATATGGAGAATGTCAAGGCATAATTAGCAAAAAGGAACAATGCAAATGCTACTGAAAAAAAGCGAGTTAGCGGCAGAGAATTACTAAAAAAGTAAATACATGAGTGATATGAGTGTTATTTGACTGGGAATTAAAGCTATATTCTCAAACTACACTCATTCAACCCCCCTCCCCACAATTTCTTAATTGTCTGCAGTTTAACCGGGCCATGTCCCAAGATATTAATTTGCTTTGATCTAAACCAGAGGTTCCAAAACTTTTTTAGCTGCGCACCACCCTCTGTGTCCCCCACACCCTCAAAAAAGAAATAAATAAATGCAACAAGCTTTTTATAGCCATATTAAAGATGGCATGATTAATAATACTCAAATGACCAGAACTCACATAACAAAAAATAAATAAATAAAATACATAAAAATTGCAGTTGCCGTTACAATAGCAAAACCATCTTAACACAGGTTATGGAAATGAAATTAGAACAAAATTTTAATCAAATTGCAACATCACAACAGGATCTAAATCTGTGTCTGACTCACAATTTTTGCGCCGCAGAATAGAAACACACAGTTTAACCGACCACCGATTGCTGGTTTCCCTTTTCCTGTCTGAATACGCGCTAAAACTACATCTTTAAAATGAACTGCACTTATCTGAATCACATTATCCAATGAAAAGTACTACAGCTCTGTGCATCAGCATAGTCAAGAAACCGCATATACCACCAATTTTCCCACCAGCAGCAGCGGTGGCGGCATCAGTGCAGGTATGAAAAATACTGTAAACTAAGAATGCTTTCAGCAATGGAAGTCTTATTATATAATTTTTTCAATTAATGAAATATAGGTAAAGAACAGGAGAGAGATCTACAGACATTTTTTGATTCTCGCTCATTTCTTCTCCCAGATCTGTTGGAATTCTCTGCTCTGTTGCTCTTGGTTCCTCTTCTCCATCATCGCTACCTTTGACCTTAGATGTCTCACCTGGCAGTTTCCCTGATTTCAGCCAATTGAGCATATTTTTGAGAATGAATGAAGTAGAGACCACAAGCTTGGTGCGCATATACAGCACAATGCGTAGAAGATATTTCATCTTAAAATTAAGTGCAGAAGAAGTCTTCTTCTAAATAAATAAATTTTTGTGTAAATACATTTTTATTTTTTTAATAAATTTACACTTTTGAATCTGAATTTTTTACATGTGTATTTAAACATTTTTATTGTCTGGGGAAAAACACTGTAATATGTGACCATATTCTATTACCCTGCTGAATCAATTCAACAACAGTATATTTGACAATGGAGATGGTGTTTTAACGGTGAAAATTCTAGTGCACCCTAAAGGCAATTGAATCTCAGCATCAAATTACAGAGTTGGACTATATTTACCAGTTAGGTCCTATATGAAGACAATGGGATGTACTGGATTTTAATCGGGGGAGATATAAACATCTACTCAACATATTTTTCTGTTTTATTTGAAAACCAATTTTGAAACCACTAAGCACTTTCCTTCCCCTTCACAACTGCACACTACTTTGTGTCGGCCTATCACATAAAATCCATATGGAATGCATTGAAGTTGGTGGCTGTTGCATGACAACATTGAAAAGTATTCATAACAGGATTTAAATATGATCCTAGGACTTCTCGTCTAACATAACTTAAATCCTAAAATGAATGTCAGTCACATATAAAAAATAAAAGTATTTTTGATACTGGTAATCTACATGACTGTTAAGCAGTCCATGATGGTTATATGTTGAGTTAAAGCACATGAAGTGCTAAATAAAGCAACATAAATGCAAAGTCACTGAGGCACTGAGTTCAGTTATTTACTATATGTCACAGCTAGCTAATTTTGCACCTGACATTTATGGTATGCGGTTATCAAACAGTATCATCCCAAAGGATATGGTAAACTGATATGGCTTATCCTGCGGCAACATCTGAAGGAAGGTGTTGCTGCAGCTAATTAGCACATGTTGACTTCATTAAGGTGCTGCCATGTTAAATTAAGCACATTCAATACATTTCAAATTTTACATTGAAGTTGTTTTCTTGAATTTGAATAAGAGCACAATCATAATGTGAATCAGATGTTTGCATTATATTATGGTAGAGCATTGATGTTATTGTGAAAAATATTGTTTGCAGAATCCGAATTTTCCATTTGGCCCTAATTTCTTAAAGTCTGCATCATCACTCTCGCCTTCCACAAAAACAATCCTTCTCTCATTTGATGAAGGAACACTGTTTTCCTCTTTAGTAATCTCAAAGACTTCCCCCTGTCTTCTTCTTATTCTGCTCAGGTGGTTGAAAGATCATTAATAGGTATTTTAACATGCCTTCTCAGGGAGGGTTATTGGCTTCTCATATAAGTATTCCCCAAGGTGCGATAAAAAATGTACTTGTAAAATCTGGAGATATCACACCAACAATGACTGAGGTGGATTGAATCCTATCTTACTACCAGAGAAAGACCCATAGGGCATGCAGCTGTTTCATTAAAAATGGCTGAATTGAAGAACATGCATGTGTGAAGAGAGACACATTTTTCACTTAGAAGGATGGATAGTAGTCACAACAGGTCTTTTGAATACATATTTGTTGAATTCTCAGTACTGACAGTATACATAATCTTTGAGGCATGATGACAACCTGCTTGGCTTTCACTTATATGGTGCTTTTAGAAAACAGAAAGCAAGCTTCTGTCTCCATAAAAACATGACAACAGAACTAAGGTTTGTAATTGTGCCAGGTTATGGGTCTCATGACCTCAGATAATGGACTTGTGTCTGTACTTGTCCTGTTAGATCTCAGTGCTGCATTTGATACAGTTGATCACAATATTCTCCTACAAAGACTTGAACATACTGTAGGGATTAAGGGGAAAGCATTAGGCTGGTTTAAATCTTATCTGTCGGACAGATTCCAGTTTGTTCATGTTAATAATAAATCTTCCTCAAACTCTAGGGTCACCTGTGGAGTACCACAGGGTTCAGTCCTTGGACCAATTCTCTTTACTATATATATGCTTCCGATTGGCAAAATTATCAGACAGCATGGGATTAATTTCCACTGTTATGCTGATGACACTCAGCTATATTTATCCATAAATCCTGATGAATCCAATCATTTACTTCGACTGCAGTCATGTCTTGATGACATCAAAAGCTGGGTGACTTTAAATTTCTTGCATCTAAATTCTGACAAGACCGAAGTTGTAATCTTTGGGCCAGAGTCCTCAAAAAATAAACTTCTTAACCAATCACTTAATCTGGATGGCATTAACTTGGCCTCTGGTAATAAAGTAAAAAACCTTGGTGTTATTTTTGACCAAGACATGTCATTTAAATCCCATATTAAACAGGTTTCCAGAGTTTCCTTTTTTCACCTCCGGAATATCGCCAAAATTAGAAACATTCTGTCCAGGAGTGATGCTGAAAAACTAGTCCATGCATTTGTTACTTCAAGGCTGGACTATTGTAATTCTTTAATATCAGGAAGTCCACAAAATGCAGTTCAAAGCCTTCAGCTGATCCAAAATGCTGCAGCAAGAGTTCTGATGAAAATCAACAAGCGGGATCATATTTCTCCAATTTTAGCTTCCCTTCATTGGCTTCCTGTTAAATCAAGAATAGAATTTAAAATTCTTCTTCTAACGTATAAAGCCCTTAATAATCAAGCTCCATCATATATCAGAGCTCTGATTACCCCGTATGTTCCTAACAGAGCACTTCGCTCTCAGACTGCAGGTCTGCTGGTGGTTCCTAGAGTCTCTAAAAGTAGATTGGGAGGCAGATCCTTTAGCTATCAGGCTCCTCTCCTGTGGAACCAACTCCCAGTTTTGGTCCGTGAAGCAGACACCCTGTCTACTTTTAAGACTAATCTTAAAACCTTCCTTTTTGACAAAGCTTATAACTAGAGTGGCTCATGTTACTCTGAGCTACCTTTATAGTTTTACTGCTATAGGCTTAGGCTACTGGAGGACATCAGGATCTAATTTTCTCACTCTTTACAGGGGCGGATCCAGGATTTTTCAAAGGGGGGTGCGCACCTAAGGGTCATGGGGTCAAGGGTCAAGGGTCATGGGGTCGAGACAATGTGAGGCTAAATGACCAAAGAATGCCATCTTTACTCTTTCACACTACCCTAATTATTCATCTAAGGGTTTTTTAATTGATAATAATTTTAATGGATGAACATAAGTGGAATTAGCATGATTATCTTATTGTAATTGAAAATGGGTTTTTAAGTCAAAATCTCGTGCTTTTTACAGCATGCACAAGGTTAAAAAGTAGTTTGAAGAAAAACTTATCCTTATCAACAATTAATCAAACAAATATTTTCTTTATTTCCAGAAATTATATTTATACAGAAAATGAAATAAAAAGATAAAGGAGTTTTAAAAATATACATGTATTTTAACAATATATTTTAACCATATAAACTATATTAAGAAAAAAAAATACTTAGAAAGACTCAAGGACTTAAGAACAGTGTGGTATAGTTCAAGTGATAAAAGATTTTTTAACATATTTTAACAAGACAAACCATGTTGAGGAAAAAAAATCTTTAAAGTAAGTTAAACCAATGAACATGTAGGGTGAAGTTAAGCCATAAGCCTATAATAGAACTGTAAGACTTAACAAAGAATATTGTTCTCTTTTACAACACCTTTAACTTTATGATGACGATGATAATGGGTTTATGAATGTCAACCCTCTAGGATGCTTCTGGGCAAATATGTCTATGATTTTGTTGATGTCTAAATGAATGTCCTTGTGGACATACATAAGTAGCAAAGCCACAAACCTTTTCTGTCCCATTGTTGACCTCAGCAAAGTTTTCACTGCTTTAATAGAGAGCAGAAAATAGCACCCTGTCACCTTTTGCTCATTTGCAAGCCTGGGAAAACACGAGTAAGCAAAACTAAAAAAGTTACAAGTTAAGGTTAAAATGAAGCTTAATGGTGTGGGCAAAAGGATATTGCGGTTGATTTGACAGATTTTGTTAACCCTGCATTTAGTCATGAGTCAGTTTTGAAGTTATCCTCAAATGAAGCAGCTAGAATTGAGGAATCTATGACAAATGTTAATGGCTTGCATCATTTTATTATAGATACTGATATTGTAGAACGGCAGAAATTAGTAGAAACGGACATCTCAAGTCTCCGCTAGGTGCGGAGCCCACCCCCCCACGTCCTGCCCCCCTCCGCTGCGCTGGCAGGCGCCTTGGCGCTCTGGCGCATTGACGGTCCTCGGGTTTGGGGCGGGATCCCGGGTGGGTGCCAGCCCATTCCCGGTGGCTGCTTCGCGGGGCCTGGCCCCCCGTGGTTTGGCCGGGGCCCCCGCCGCGGGGGCGGGGCACCCCTGGGGCCTCTGGCCCTCAGGGCCCATGGCCGGAACCACTTCAGCGCGGCTGGCTGCCGGCGGAGCCCACGGGCTCGTCCCCGCGACTCTTGGGGGCGTCGGTATTGCGGTGGCTGGGGGATTTCCTCGGGGTCGTCTCTCCTCTTTCCTTGGGGGGGGGGTTGCAGATTTCCTGTGTTGGCCCCTCTTGGGCGCCCGGCTTTGGGGGCCCCTTTGGGAGTCCGGGGTTATGGGTCCCCTGACCCCTGCCTCTGTGCTCGGGGAAGGCGGGCCTTTGGTTCTCCACAACCACTATCGAGCTATTTCCTTCTTGGTAATTTTCACCTAAACTAGTGCACTCTCACAAATTCCCACAGGTGCAGGGTTCCAGGTATTAAGTGTTCACCTATATACAGAAAGCCTGTAATTTATTTATTTATTTTCTTTCACTTTCTTTTTTCAGGTATCACTTTACACATGTCAGCTTAAATAATAATATATATGATTTAGCAATGGCATCAAGGTGTCACTCGATTGTATCTGTTGCTTTATGTCTGTTGGTTGTGCTGTTCTTTTTGCGTCTCTCTTTCCAGGTGATGGAGCAGACGGAGGACGTTTTATCATTCTCTCCCTTTTATCTCTTCTTTCTTTCACCTCTTCTATTTCTTTTTTTTTCTCTTCTTGTTCGTCCTTTACTCTCCTACTTTCACATTGTAGTGTCCATATAATTTGAAATTCTCCCTTTAGGAATCACAATAAAGCTATTTACATGCATAAATCAAGCAAAAAAAAAAAAATAATAAAAAAAAAATTAGTAGAAACGGAAAATATTACGGGATAATCTCAGGACGGTCCCCAAATTATTCATTATATGTTACCACATTTTCAAAGTCCTACCAAAATGCAGAAGCCCTTGTCACAAAGTAATTTAGGAGCCGAGGAACCTTTTCTATTTGTTCATTTGCAATTTCTGGTGAATAAACTTTTCAACATCGTGGCTGGTGATCGATCGTGGCTGGCAGAATTTGACTTAAAAATATTTTAAACACAGGCACAAAACTGATTTTAGAGCCATTTTAGAATGTAACTTCAGTGTTTTCTCTAATTTCTTCTTTGGAAGAAAACTGTGTAACCTCCGCATGCAGTTACACACAATTTCTTTTATTTATTTTAGCAGAGCTTTCTAAATTTGACTGGGATTTACAAAATCTACTGGAAAAATCCGAAGGATGGATCAAACACACGTGTGGATCCTAAAACTATCAGTCCTATTTGGGTGAATTATTTAGAGTAATAGTGTTAAAAAACGTGTCCTCTTCAGTGTCTCAGCTGATGAACTTAAATCCTGATACGCTCGCTGGGACAATATTTAGCATCATTTGCCTGTGACTCAAAAGGAGGGGAGAAACAAAACGATTGTGTTTGTTAATTACTAAAAGATGCTACACTTACAGTTATTGGAAACTAAGCAGAGGGGGAGTAACAGTAAGCAGCAGATTGCACCTAGCAATGTCTCTAATTTAATTAAAGGAGGGGGGCTACCTCCTCCTGTTCTGTTTGTCATTCAGTTCATTATAGGTCTGTGGATTCTGCAGCATGGACGCGGATGGCATTGTGACAGATCAGCGCGGACATGGGGGAAGGAGCAGAGGACCGAAAGGACGAGGTGGACATGTCAGAACTTTTTGAACACCTACAGCTGCTTACGCTGGGCCCTGGGCAAGAGACTGTTTCACATCACCAACAGGTCGCCCAGGCATGAAGCCCCAATACGACCTCACATCCAGAAGGTCAGTACCCCAGCAAGGGGATAACGCTCCCATGAACAATTTTTACACATCCTGGAAAAGTGGCCAACGCTCATGAACAGCGCAGATCCCAAGCTGTCAAGGGAAATCACTGTATGAACTTCAATCAATCAATCAATCAAATTTTATTGTCAATTACAATTTGCATTGCAATCGAAAAGTCAGTTCCAGTACAACCGTCCATCACATAAACAAACAAACATTTTGGGGGGAACGATTGAGGCCTTGCGTTGCCAAGGAACGCAGCCTGTCAGCCGCTGCTAAATAGCGCAGCCGTCAAGGCCACATTCCTCCAAACAGCCCCGAACCCCGCCTACACGGAGTTCACGAGGCGCTGCCCTTGAACTGTCGAAGGAAGTGCAACAACATGGGGTAAAGAGGGGGGGAGAAAAAAAAGAGACAGATGTTTGCCTATTTATGCTCTCACCAATAAAGAGACAAACAACCGACACAAAAAAACCCTCATAGCACGAAAAGCACAAATAACACAAGACAACATGTATGCAGAAGGTAAACATTTGAGACCTCCCAGCAAACACGTCCAGGTGGGCCCATGTGGGCCTCACTTGGGCTAGATGGGCTTCAGCTGGGCATGGGCTCAGGGTGGGCTGTGTTGCTGGGACCCATGTGGGCAGCCCATATACTGCCCACATGACTCATGGTAGATAGACCAAGCATGGGCAATAGGTGGGCTCCAGTTGGGCAGCCCTTACAAATTCAAAATGGTCAAATCGACATGTTATATAACAACAAACACTGAAAGGTCTCCTTTTTTATGCTATTTTATTTATTTATTTTTAATAAGTGAAAGTCTTTAATCGCACACTAATCCAGCCTATTTAGATGATACATTTATAATTTTTTAAAATTATATAAATTTAAATCACTTCATAACCCCCCTTTCAGTGAAGCGGCTGAAAATTTAGATCTGAAAATTTTACTGAGATGACAGATCAATATGTTTCATAATAAACCGGCCCTGATCAGTATTTCATATTCTTAAAGTTTTTAATGTCTCTTCCTTTATTGTTTTCACACAGGTGAATTCTACTTTCATATTGATACACTGGAATTAATGTCAAACCAAAAAGTATGTGCTTTGTTGTTTTATTATTTTATGTATAGCATAATGATTTTGTACACTTTTCATTAAGTTAATTCTGTTCTAACATCATCAGATGTGGATTAAGTAGCTTTTAAGAGCTTTTTTTAAAAAAAAACATGTTTTGCTAAGATGTCTTGCAAACGAAGGATGCTAAGAATTTAGTATTTCATTAATTGTGGCCTTTATTAACAAACTTTAGAAAGGGAAAAATAAATTACCACAATTCTCAATTCAGTCACTAGGGGGCAGTGAACACGAGACAGGGGAACATTTATAATGTTCACATTTTAATAATTTCACAACTAAATTAGTATCTTGAAAATCACCCAAGCTAACTAAACAAATACGAAAATTGTCTGAAACAGAACTAAACCTTAGATCGTCCAGGATCATCCAGTATTCTCTCTAACAAAACAATTCTATTTCTACCGGAAGTGGATTCCGACACCATGCTTAGCCGGAAGTTAACAGGCGCCATCTTGTTGGAAGGACGTTGTTTTTATCTTTGGAGACGAGACGGTATCTTTCGGACGACATACTGGTAAGAATATGCCTCTACATCTAATAAATACTGTTTTTCGGAAAGTAACTATAAAGAGTGCAGGAGCTAGGTTTATAGTGTCTGCTGCAGACATAGTTTAGAGAATGCTACGGGTTTGAGAGTAATAACAGCAGCAACAAAAAAAGCCACAGTTTTAGGTGACCACGACCGCAACTGCTACCGCCGTCGGCTCGGAGCTTCGGCTCTGCGTCAGATTCTACCGTCTTAAGGGAATCAGAGCTGGACTTACACTATTAGACCTTAGCTGCTTGGGCCGTTTAGTGTATTTATTTATTTATTTTGGCAGTCGGTATTTGACTAAAAGTTAAAAGGGCCGTGAGTATACCACAACGCCGACCGTTTTTAACGCGCGTTAATGGCGCTGATGTGTTTTTCCCTCGCCGCGCTGGACTTTTTTTTTCTTTCGCCTCGACACGGTTCTTCCAGTGACCCGCGCTCACTACTGTTTCCAAGCCTGATTATTTCGTACGACTGAGTTTTTTTTCTATTTGCAGGTTGCTGTTCTTTGGGTTTGTTTCTGAAAGTGAAGTCGCTTTTTGACTCTTAAATAAATGATAATGCAGTGCATATAACCAGCTGAAATCCCTCCGCCTTATAATGCACACATTAGCCTATAGTCACCTCTGTGATGCGATAAACAAATCTAGCTTCATTGTACATGGACTTAGATCTGTGATTAACTACAGAAACAAATTTTCTAACCAAATCATTTGCAGTTGTTGGTTGGAGTTTGTTATCTCCCGTGTTTGTTATCATAGTTGAAAGCTAAAACATTTCTTTTTTTTTCTTTTTTAGAAATAATGGAGTCTTCAGAAAGAACAAAGAGGAGGAAAATATTGGCAAAAGTGGAGGAACATTTGCTTATGCTCGAAAAGCAAAACCCTTTGAGACATTTTTAGGTAAATTGAAAAAACTATCCGTCGACCACAAAACCCTGTCCACCAACTCGTCAGGCGCATCCAGAAGCAGAAAGTGGCAAGCAAAAAGTCTGACCAAATGGTTTATCGGGCCTGAGGAGGATGAATGCTACTGGCCACCAGCAAGAGTTAACATTGCAAAGGCGGTCATAGAGCAACAGGACCCACACTCTGACTGGGCAACCTACAAGTTGACTGTCAAGAGAAAATCAGGTAGTGTAACCATCTTTCTTAATGTATGATATGATGCGACAAGAAGAGCTCACCATTGATTTGGTTAGAATTTGTTCTCTGAAATGAAAGTAATTGTAACTCTTTCTTTTGTATCTCTCGGACAGCAACATACGAGATAGCCCGTATAAAATTGGTTGAGTTTGAACAGAACACAGATGTCCTGACAGAGTCTGATTCCGCGGAGAACATGGGAAGGGGGAAGCGCATAACCAGGTAAGGCTATTTGGATTATGCATGCATGTTAGTGTTGTCTCCCAGCACCACACACACTGACAGTCTATGGAAACATCTACATTATATGCACTATTGCAGCAACTTCAGGAAACTAAAAAAAGTTGCTGAGAGGCTGAGGTCGGGCCGTTCCTTGTCTGACGCGCTCGTTGACAAAAAAGAGGAATTCGCTGAGATCCAATAGTGCTGATGTGTGAACTTTATTGACAAAAATAAAGTAAACGAGTAACGTATCCAATATATCTTGACAAAAGGGTTAATCACAGCGATCTGTATAGCGGTCAACAAAAAATACAGCAGCCCGCTCACCCACTCTCCTCCAGTGACACACCAACAGGTGAGTAATATACCCAATTAGCAATCTCCGCCCACATCCTGTTTACCCATACCTCTGCAACAAACAACCAAACAAAAACAACTCTAAACCCAGACAAACGAACATCAAATTATCTTTTAATTTATGGCTCCTACATGCACAACTGTGCATATAACTGATTGTGTTGTTATATTTTACAGGTCTAGGAAAGTGGTGTTGTCCAGCAAGGAAGAGGATGACAGCCCTACACCTCCACTACCTCCATCCACCCTCGGGTATGTGCTGACACCTCCTCTGCCTCCATCCACCCTCGGGTATGTACTGACACCTCCTCGGCCTCCATCCTCCCTCAGGTCCGACCCGACGCCTCCATCGCTGTCATCCACCCACAGACCTACACCTCCTCTGCCTCCATCCACCCTCAGGTATGTACTGACACCTCCTCAGCCTCCATCCTCCCTCAGCTCTGTGCTGACACCTCCTCGGCCTCCATCCTCCCTCAGGTCCGTCCCGACGCCTCCATCGCTGTCATCCACCCACAGACCTACACCTCCTCTGCCTCCCTCCACCCACAGGTATGTACTGACACTTCCATTACCTCCAGCCACCCTCAGGTCTGTACTGACGCCTCCATTGCCGTCATCCACCCACAGGCCTACACCTCCTCTGCCTCCAGCTGCCCAGAGTTCCGCCCTGACACCTCCTCTGCCTCCATCCTCCCTCAGGTCCGTGCTGACGCCTCCATCGCTGTCATCCACCCACAGACCTACACCTCCTCTGCCTCCCTCCACCCACTGTTATGTACTGACACTTCCATTACCTCCATCCACCCTCAGGTATGTACTGACACCTCTTCTGCCTCCATCCACCCTCTGGTCTACACCTCCAGCCCCCCTCAGGTCTGCCCCGACACCTCCTCTGCCTCCATCCATCCTCACATGCCATCCTGACAGTGATGTGAGCGAGAGAAACTGATTAGAATGTGTACTTTTCATTTGGCCTGTTTATTTGTCTGATTCAGGTGTCTGTGCTGACATCTCCTTTGCCTCTATCCAACTGGTCTACAATGACACTTTTTTGCTTTTACTCTTCCTTAGGTCAGCCATGTCACCACCCGAATCCCTGCCAATGAGGGACATCCTTTTACGCATCCTCGAACTTCTTGAGGAACTTAAAGAAGACAATCGAGCCACTAGAAGGATGCTACAAGCGCTACAAGCGCAGCGTGGCAACGGTGGCAGCACCCTTTCTTTTATCCCAGATGGTTTCCCCCTAAAGACAGTTAGAGAAGTCGAAGAAATGGAGGAAAAACTGTCTGACCCAAGCTTCATGTCTGACCTGGTATGTATGTATGTAAAGTCTAGGCTAGTGAAATTTCATTCAGTTTTTTTTGGGGGGGTGGCAGTAAATCTGATTTGAGCTGCAACAAATCGTCAATAAGTTGAACAGCAATCAATAATTCAATTAATTGGCTGTTATAGCTTTGGTAAAGCAAAAAATTCCTAATTCTATTATTTCAGCTTCCTAAATAGGAATATTTCGGTCTTCTTCATTTCGGTTCATTCGTGGCCATAAACTGAGTATCTCTTTTTGTGGACAGAACAAGGGATTTGAGAAGCACCAACATATTTCAAAATGTTTTAACATTTCATGATTATAGCAACCAATCTATTAATTGTTGAAATAATCAACAATTATACAGTAATCCATACCAGTAGATTAATCAACAATGAAAATAATCTAGATCCCGAGTTTTTCTTTTTGTCAAGTTTACCACCGGTCCTTTGCCACGTCTCTCCCATTTCTCCACCTCCTTTCCTGTCAGTCTACTGTCAATAAAAGCGAGCCATTAGAAGGTGCAAAAAATAAAAAAATAAATTAAAAAAATAATTTAACTTTGTACTGACTCTGTTCTCCCTTAGATCACAGCAGTGGCAGACATTGGAGGGAGCACTGTGGATGAGGCCACAAGACGGATGATGGTCTTCATCATGGACCATGACCTGTCAAGGCAGTATAACTTTGTGGGCCGGAATGGCAAGCGGGAATTCCGGTCTTTAAAGCTGTTTGAAGTTATATTCGGTAAGTGCATAATGGATAATTAATAACTGTAATATAGTAACTTTTGTCAAGATAAATTTACACTCATTTATTGGCTATGGTTATTACTGAAATCCCATTTCAGTCATGCTAGAAAGCTTAATTTAATGTAATTGGGATATTAAAGTGATCAGTTTTTGGTGAATATCACTTCAACGTGGTTGACTTTACAATCCTTGCTGAGAGTGTTGTTGGCACATGTGAAGTGACTGTAACATATGTTTCCTGCAGGAGCTTTAAAGAAGAACAGCCTAACCAGCCAGATCACCAGGAAGGATGTGGAGAGGGCAGTGTCAAAATGGCTGATTGGATCAAGGGACAGGGGAGGCAATAGACAGGCCAGGCAGGTCCGTCCTTCTCCCTCCTTCTCCCACTAGATCCACTTCTCGCTCAGCCGAAGAAAATTTGTTATGGGACCATTTTTTTTTCTGTTCCATTTTTTGTCTTGTATAAAACTTTCATAATCTGTATCTTATTGTGTGTATTATGCATCTGTAAAATACATATTATGCTTTTGAAATAATAAAAAACCTTGAACAATGACATGGCATTTTTATTTATATAGTGCATAGAGGCAACTCACAATTGACTGCATCAAAGTCTTCACAAGCAACATTCACAAAAAATAATACATATTACAATAATAACACAAAATGACCCCCTCCAAAATTAAATAGCCTGTAATAATAAAGGCTATACAGTGTAGGACATAAGGACCCATAATCAGCCGAGGGTCCACTGTGGATGAAAACTGGGTTGCCCATGTGAAACCCACTCTCAGCCCATGTGGGCTTGCCCACAAGGGGCCACCATGGAACCCACTGACAAAACTAGCTGGGCCCCAGCTGGGCTGCCCAGCTGGGGCCCACTCACCAGCCCACATCCAAACCGCATGGGCCCCTCATGGGTGTGTTGGCAGGGCTGTCGCGTGTGCGTAATTCGTTTTATGAGTATCAGTTATGTGTGTGTGTATGGGCGAAAGTGTTTTATCTCCGTGAACACTCTCCAGAGGCCATTGTCCTTGATGTTATCAGCCGCCACACAGTTCAGAGAAGCATCCTCTGGTGTCAGGGGGGGAGGAGGGTAGCCGGGGGCTTTTCTGAGCACTTTGCCATAACAATCCAGGAGTTGAGATAGGGAGGGAATCCAAATATGTTATTTGTTATGAGACAAGCTGCACTGCCTTTCCTGTCAGCTTTTAAGTCTTTTGCTGGCTCCACATAAATCCAATTTTCCAAATTATTGGGCTTTTTCGCGCTTCCAGATTTTATCCCATGTCCCCTTGAGTTCAACCACCAAAGTCAGTCTGCGTTCCAACACAGGCAGCTTTTTGGCTTCGCTCCATTCACCTGCCAGGTTTGTCCGTTCACAGCCACAGTGAGCGCGTCATGCAGCCGGCAGCCTGATCAAGGCCAAATGGCTCCGACATCCGCTGTATTTGCCGATACTTCAAAAATCCACAAAAACCAATAAGTAGAGATCCCAGTATCCTTAATCCAATGTCAAAATTTCAAACGTCCAGGAATGAGAAGGTCGAAAGACACCGTTTTCCTCCAGGAATTTAGGGTGTATCTCACAAAATAAGTCAAATCAGGACCGGACGGGTCCCCCTTCCGTTGCCTACCCGTCGGAAAAAATGTATCAATAGTATTGAGAGACCAGCTTACCAGATCCATGTTTTTCAGAGTTCGGTTGATATGAAGAAAGTGCTCAGAAAGACAAGACATAGCAAAGCAGGAGGGGGGGGGGGGTAAAAGCTGCAGAGAGAGAAAAGACATGACCGACCTCGGAGAGAGACAGAGGCACTTTCTGGACATATTGGAGCCACTTGATTCATCAGCATCTGAGTTGTGAAAAGGGGACTATGTCACTGAGTTGCGTCGCAGAGACATTGCAGCGATCTGCTACTGCAACACGTGGGGGACGAAATGTAGAGTTCCACACATGGAAGCCTTGAATATGAAGTCTTAATTCCGATCTCATGTTTGCCTGATCTGTTCCATGTCAATCTGAGTTCATCTCAGGAGCCACACAGTCTGGTAACAAACATCTTTAAGGCAGATGGATCAGGAGGTGGTTAAACATTTTTTGAGACAGCCAATTGAGCGTATCCCAGTGCACAGGGTTGCGGTTTTGAAAATATACTCATGTTTATTCACTTTTCTGTTATGTACATGATTACACAGCAAACGTTGTACAACTATGAGCAGGAGATTCACTGGGTGAAATGTCTCTCTAGTTAACAACTGCATGCCATAAATTTCCAGAATGGGAGTTGTTATCAGCTTTGGACTTCCTTGGGCCATTTTTACGACGTGGGGCCTCTCGCTGGTATGCACAGATGTGCCCTGAGATATACGTTTTGTTTTTAAACCAAATATTATTCATTACCTGATACACTTTTTAGGTTAAACAATCTGTTAGGTTATTCCTTATTAGCTCACAAGTATTGAGATTTTTCTATTGCACATATAACAGTTGCCAGCTATGTTAAACCAGCTTTTCACCAGGATTTCCTATATTACCAGGTATTTTAGTTAGGTTGTAAACAATGTTTTATATGTCCTTTGCCCAGCAACACCATCCTGATAAGCATTTGCAGTTAAGTTTTTGTAACAAAATAATTTTTGTTCCAAGGGAGGAAAGGGATAAACTAAATAAAATAGAAAAACTAGATAACATAGTAAAACAGAGGGTAACTTAATGTATACCTAACCTTAGTGATGTGCCGAGGCTTCGAGGCGTGTGTCGAGTAATGGAGGGGGCGTTTCCGTAAAGCGCGTATCGAAGCTTGCTTCATTTAGGGGAGGAGCCGAAAACGATGACGTCCGAAGCCTCGCTGCCCGGCTGTACCACGTGACTGCTTCGGGAAGTGGCTCAGAGTTTGCCAGATGACCGGTTCATTCAGAACCAGTCATGGCTGCACGCTGGATAATAAAACAGTTCTGCTAACCAGATGCAGTTTGAAACGCCACTTGGTCTGTTTATAAGTGTCGTTTTTATTAATTCTGCATTTTTTAACTACATTCACCGTATTTCTGTGCCTCAGCGCTTGCTCCTCTCTCTCCCCCCCCCCTCCTTTCCCTCGGAGCAGGTGCTTTTATCACCGTTCACCATTCAAAACGTGAATCACTACGTTTAATGTCCTCACATCGGTAGCAACGTGTGCCAGTTAAAGTCAATAGGAGAGTTACTAGCTGTGTTTAATGCTATTTCGTTTTTAACAACATAGAATCAGTGGCGCTTCGGTGGGCTTCTGCCTCACGCTTTAATTCAGGTGCGCACTTTTAAGGCTAATTTTAAAGAACTTGTAACATCAGGGGCTTCATCTCAGACCTGTCAGTACCCCTGTTCCCTTTATAGGAGCCCTTTACAATATTTAGTTATGCATTTTCCCCGCAGAGCACCAACGGGGGTAAAATCCGCCCACCGCACCGCCGAGAGCAATAGAAATTTGTCTGGTCAGCGCGGCGACTGACTGAGAAACCTGTCGCTGTGAAAGGTGATGAGAATGTTATAAACTGTAACAGTCTAGAAGTGCATTGAGCTGAAAGGAGGGAGACATCAGCAGCAGGATTGTGCGTAAAGACGCAGCGTGAACCTCTGTGTGCTTCAGTGTTGCTGCTGAGGGGAAATTGTTGACCATAATCCCCCACCCCCCCCCCGCCCCCAAGATTAGCATAATCTCACTCTTAACTTTTGATCAAAGTTGAGAGGTCTGATTATTACACACCATGCCATATCACATGACACTACTATTTTGGGAATAATTACACACAGAGAATACGTTCAAACAATATTTTATTATACACATATGTGTATACACAATTTATGTAGACAAATGATTTCGTCCTACACCTTTTGTGAAGTCATTCCCAAGAGTCATAATAGACAAAAAATCAATGCATCACACGTGTTAAGATACAGCTGGCTGTGATTATACACCTCGCCAGTAGGTGGTTTTGTGTGCACATGAAGCTCCAAGAAATGAACCCTTTCTCGAACCAGTTGGCTCAAGTGGTTCAATGCCTCATGAGGCTTCATCTCTAACCCTAACCCTAACCCTTCGGCGTTGCCTCTAACCGGGACTGCAGCTTCACACAGAGTTCAGAGAGATCCGGCCTACGAAATGACGGCGGCCGTACAATCCATCCAGAGACCCCAACAACAACGCCATCTTCTTCGTCAGACATGAGGTCTACGGTGGCGGACTACCAGAGTTCCACCTCGTCATCCGCTAGCACACTCTGTCTCGATTCCAGCAGCTGTAAAAAAACAAATGAATCAGTACTGTGCGATGGGATTCACTGCGTATGGACACAACACATCTATCAATGCACCTGAAAAATAGTCACCAAATAAAGTCTTACCTTCTTTCTTCTCGCTCGACTCCGAGCTGAACTCTTCGCAGCTTCCGCCCGCAAAGAGTTTTCTGGCTGCGTACTGTCCTGCGTACCGTCTCATAATAGGTCTTACAGGCGGCTGGAAAACAATTAAATGAGAGTGGTATGAATAAAAATCAAACGCAAGTCACAGTAACATTAAACAAGGAAGGAGAAACAGTAAAAACAAGTCACTTACACACAATTTTGTCTTTATCAACATCATGTAAATCTGGACTTGCAGATATTGCTCCGAGCAAATAGGAGGTCACCGCCTTGCTCCGGTTCATAGCACCTGCAATTTGTCTCCGAGTTGTGAAGACGGCGTACTGCTTCCTGTAACAAAAAAAATACACTTACTCTCTGATGATGTTATGGGCTCAGGACAGGCAGCGCTGGGATGATATGTCTTTAATGGAGGGTAGGGTACCCCGATGATCCCTTCTGCTGTCATCATCACTCTCCTCAGGTTCCTCAAGTCAGAGGCGATGCAGCATCCACACCACACAGACAAACAGCTGGTCACAATGCTCCCTATGGTGCTGCAGTAGAAGGTCGTGAGGATGGGCAGGGGCAGGTGGGCTCTCCTCATCCTGCGCTTCTGCCCTTCTGTGCCCTCTTCGCCAGTGACATGGTGTTCACAGACCAGCTGAGGTTGTCCGTTACGTGCACCCCGAGGAATTTATTGCTGCTTACCACCTCCACAGCTGAGCTGTTAATGAGAAGTGGAGCATGGCGAGGCAATTTCTTCCTGTAGTCCACGATGATCTCCTTCGTTTTCACCATGTTCAGGATCAGTCCTGGTCGTTGTCGTCTCTAATCAGGCCCACCACCGTCGTGTCGTCTGCAACCTTCACAATGTGATTGGTGGTGAACCTGGGGACACAGTCGTGTGTCATCAGGGTGAACAGCAGGGGGCTCAGGACACAGCCCTGAGGAAAGCCCTTGCTCAGGGTGATGGCATCAGAGGTATTCTGTCCGACCCGGACCGACTGAGGTCGGTTGGTGATGAAGTCTAGCAGGCAGTTGCGAAGAGGTGTGCTGAAGCCCAGATGTTCCTGTTTCGATGGTGTTGAACGCTGAACTGAAGTCCAGGAACATGCTCAAGGGGGCGGGGCGTGGGTGGGCTTGGAACCCGTTAATAACTGCTTGCAGTTCTAGTTTTATATTATTTTTGCCTTGGCTGCAACTGGTAAATCTTTCTCAGATTGAGTTTATCAACACACCTTTTTTCTTACAACAGGATTATGTATTTTTAGATATTGTATTGTGTTATCCAAATATATTATGTAATGTTTTGCTGGTTAGATCCTTTTAATCTTGTAATTTTGGGTGCTTTTTCAAAGCAGGTGCACTTCTCCATGTTTTGTGCAGATTTAATTACCATCATCCTGCTTGTCTTGTGTTATTTTGCTTGTTTAACTTTTCAAGTTAGTCACATTGTGCGATGTTAATAGAACATTTGACATTAATATTGTCACAGGCGAAGTTGACATCATTAGCATCCCCTTTGAGTCCGTTTGCAGGATGGCACAGTGAGGAATCTGACTGTAGTGCACCGTATGTGTCTCCAGCTATCGGTAGGAGGGCCTGAACATGCACTGCATGTATGTGGGTGTTTCTCAGCAGGCTGGGACTTTGTTTTCAGTCTTGTCTGACTATTTTTAGTTTTTCTTTTTCATTTTTCACTTCTAGCATTAATTGGCATGAGAGAATGTTTGAGCAAATAAACATGTTAAATGCTAAGAGGATATTTGTTTTACTTCTGACAAAGTTCTTCAAGAAACTTTAGATGACAAAATCAGTTTATGGCATTTCAGGATAAACAATAGGTGGATTTAAGCTTTAGTCATAGAATCTCATTAAAAAGGTGTAACAACTTTTTCAGTGAGCAGATTAATGCACTCATGACTCAACACAAAGTTTCTAAAACAAGATTATTTTGTAAAGGTTTTTCCTTCATCTTAGAACATCCAGTTTCAGTATGAAAATTAAATGTACATTGTAAATTAAACAACATTTAATCCAGGCTTATGAATTAAATTCACTTAACTTTTCTGAAACATATTACCTGAAATTTTCATCTTTACAGATTTAGATATACAAAATATTCCAAACATAAAAAATTGCTTAGAATAAATACATTTACAGTCCTACACAAAGAACGGCTGTTCAAATCTGCTGCAGTTTCTCGTACTCCAGAAAAACTGTTTATCCAATGGAAGAAACTTTTATACAGTTTTTTGATTGAGATCAGGATGGCCTTTGGTTACGCAGAATGTCTGTTTTTGACGGGCATCTTCACGGCTGACTGCTAAGGCACAGGCCTGACTGGCTGAGTGAGGACACCTGCAAGTAAGAGACTGTGTTTTTGTTTACAATCATGTCCATTGCCACATTTCTGAATGCAGGTTGATGGCCCACTTGGCTTGCAGCTAACTCTTTCTCTCCAGATCCACAAAGCAGTGGTTATCTTGTTGCTGTTGTGAAACTGATTTAAAAGCTGATGCAGTAATGAAAGCAGTGGAGACTACCATTATCAATCAGCCAGGGCAATGGTTGGTTCCCATGGATATTGAATCTTAATAGAAGGATGAACCTTGTTACTGGCCAAGGAGTTAACGTGCATCTTTGTGTCTGTGAACACTTCTTTCATTTTATTTCTGGCATTGTTGGACCACTGTGTCACAAAAATATACAATTCTCACTGTAGTTTGACAGAGGGCAATAATTTGCTGGTACACTGTCTAATCAGAAAAGAAAAGGAAGAACATAACTGAAAAAAGAATGAAGTGATTTTTCACCAAGATACCATGTAGGGGTTTTTGTTGTATTTTTGTGTTCCTCATAGACAAACAATTCACATGGAGAATGAGCAGATCTCCCCATGCTGTGTTTGTGATGTTGGTTTTCTTCTTCAGCTTCTGATCTTTATTTTATCAGCTGTGTGCCACTAATTGAATGGTATAATTGTTTTGCTTGGTATGGACACAAAAATCTGCGCTGCACACAGATGTCCATAGAGAGTTCTAGTGGACCCTAGTGGGCAGAACAACACAGATTGTAACACAATCCATGTTCCTGTTAAGAATTGACCGCCTCCAGTTGCAGTCACCCCAGGTTCTTTGCCTGAATAATGTGGTGTTCTCAATTTGTAGACTTCTGTAGTAATAAAAAGACTCTTTAAATAGAAACTACGTTTTAACTTGTTTACAGCTTCAGTACTGGACTCTCATACACAATAATGCGAGACGGGTAGATTTCCAGACGCCAGAGAGTGTCCATTTCTCGGCCACGTCAGCTTATATGAATGAGCAAAGCCTGCTCAGGAATGGTCAATGGGGGGTTTTCAGGTGACGTCACGCTCACGTGACTACTCTGCGCGTCCGCCATATTGGGTGTCAGTCGTTTCGCACCGTTGACCTGCATTGTATGACGCCTTAGGCAGTATTGGAAGTGAACAATGGGGAAAACGTGTTTAATGGTTGGTTGCACGGCCCGTGGAGGTGGAGATCAACGCTCTTTCTATCGCCTACCAGCCGTAATAGTGAATCAGTGTGAAAAAACAAAACAGCTCTCTGAACAACGCCGTCACCTATGGCTGACACGGATATCCAGGTCCGATTTGGACGGTGTTAAACTGGAATACGGTGCTCACTTTGTCACAGGTAATTAACTGTTAAGTATTTAAAACATGTAAACCGTTGCTGTATTGTGGGCTGTAACAGCGCAACACATGATCGCCATGGGAAAAACATAGAAACGGGTTAATTTTCCACCGCTTTCCTGCCTGGAGGCGCAACCACGGAGAACAACTGTTAGAGATAACAAAGAGTCGTCGGCTCGCTTGGATCGCGGCTGTAAGACGACCGAACATAACTTTCCACAGTATCCCGATGTCAATGAGAGTGTGTTCTAAACGTTTGAAACACATAGCAGCTAGTTAAAAGTACATTGCATGCGTGAGTGGTGGTTTAGCACTAACAGTTACCATGTGCCAGAGCCCGTCTGAGCACAGCTTACCTTTGAACGAGTTGCTGTGTTCCCACTGTTTGCTGGCTTTAAGATCTGCAGCTCCTGAACCCATCCATTTGTAAACTGCACATGAGACTCCAAGGACTTGTAGCTTCAGAACTGTTCTGAAGTATAGGCGCTCACACCACAAACAAGGTAGCCGAAGACGTCCGATATGGAAAGTGACGTCCGCGCTACTTCCGGGTTACGCCGGTAGGCTTTTGCCGGCGTAAATACGGTAAATACAACTTAATTTTGCACTGGTCATTGTTCTGCTTAAATAATTAAAGCCGCGAGCGGCGTCGATCAGCCCTGCAGCCAAGCGCCTTCGTGCACCGCCGGCCGTCAGCCACCGCAGAAGCATGCGACGCATTTGCGGCGGATTGTTTACATTTTTACCATCTTATTAAAACTCACCCGTCCACGTATGATGGCGATTTCCTTGATGTACATAACTTCGACATCTCGTACCCAACCAGATGTGAACTGGTTGTGAGCCTCTAGACCCTTGTAAGCTCTCATTTCCTCAAGAGTGTGCAGAGGGTTTTCACTGAACACCAGGTGATGCACTATGCCGCCGTGCTCTACATTTGGCCAATCATCTGGATTACGGCTAAACAAGGCCCCGTGGAGGGCATAGGGGTCCATATGGTCGATCACGGAACATTTCCTCAGATATACGTCCTTATCTGGTCGCTCTAGCGTGCTGGCGTACTTATCCATTCGCGATACGAAAATACGTGTACGACAACTAGAGATAAGGAAGTGTGACACCCAATATGGCGGACTGGAAGTTGGCCAGTGACGTCAGTGAAAACCCCCAATTACCCCATGTTGTCTTCCAGGATCCACGTCACCATTAGACTGAGGGCTTGGCTTCAGGGAAGATAACTATCCATGTGTTTGCATGCCAGACGCCCTTGGGTTCGTTTCACTGATCTTTCTCTGTTATCTCATAATCCATAACATTTCCATCAAATTGTCATGCAAATGTTGACCAAACTTTTATAAAGTTGCAAAAAATAACCATCTACTAGTTTGGAGTGAATTAACCAGGCTACGTAAAGCGCAACTTTGTGAGAAGTTGACGTTATGCGTGGCTGTAATACACAGGAAATAAAGGTTGCAAACTAGCATGGACCACATGTCTAAAAAGAAGGAGAGAGGTGTTCAGGAATGTGTTGCTATTGGGCAAGTTGTAATTATTCTGTCATTTCCACTAGTATTAGCAATGTTACAGAAGACGTCAACAGTGGAAACATCTTATCAGTCTTGCAACTCAAATGTTTGCTACGTCAGAACTTATTCGACACATTTGTTTCCGTCTCCCACTTTGTGCATTAACTCGTTCTCAAATTCCAAAAACCACCTCAGATGAGTGTAAAAAATATTTTGTGATAATGAAGAATGTATCACAATTGTTGCCATTTCCATCAACCTTTTCAAATGTGTGTAAAAAATGTTGATGTAAACATGGCTACATACGGCTACATACACCCTGCAATTGCTGTTTAATATCCTATATGTGAATGAAAACTGTACTTCATAAGTACCCTCTGAGTCAGATGAATCTATATGTGAATTTATAATAACCTGTTGCTTGTTTAAACTTCCCAGTATCCCAATGTTACATGGTTTGACTAATGGGCTGGAATTACTTCCAGTAATTTCTTACATCATATAAATATTAGTTCCTTTTTCACCCTTATTTACATAAGCATAAGAAACAGTTCTACTTGTTTTTTCCTGTTCTATGTCACCAAACAGAGTGAAACTGAACAATGCAAACTCCTTTAGTGAGACAAAAAACTTATTGACCATTACACTCAAACGTGTTGCAGTACATTGGTAGACAAAGGTGGAAAACTACTGTTGTTGGTATACAATGCAATCCAAAGCAAACCAAAGAAAAGGAGATCCTTGAGCACGTTTGGTACTGGCCTAAGAAGAAGCAACCCATCGTATGACAATGGCTGAACATGAGTGTGACCACTTTTAGGGTGATTAAATGATCATATGTCTGAAGATGTTTTACTGAGACCCAAGGATGTCCTAAAATTTACACTGTTCACTGAACACCATCTCAAAGCAATCAATTGTGACTACAACTTCTTAGTTGGAACAGATTTCTTTATTTGAAATACAAAACAGATTTTTGATTTCCTTTCTATAATCTATTATCTACTTTTGAGTTTCTTCACGTCTACAGGTCCAGCCAAACACACCACATAGCGGCGCTTGTCAAAAAGATGACACTGCTTTAATCTGTTTGCTTCTTTGACATTATCTTGTCCCAACAATCTCAGCCTAACGTGACAAATGTTATGACATTTTCACTGCCTATGAACTCTTCATCTAGAGCACATTAACCATTTCTGACTGCAGTTTTTGAGTTAGTTTGCCACAAACTCTTATTGCTCAAGCCCTACCATTTGTTTCTTCCTCTTCGGGCATATGACAGTGACCTTGACAGTGACCTCATCTTACAGTCCTCTTGTGACATTTAAACGGGCCTCAAGGAAAGCAGCAAATCAACTAAGAAAGCAAGACATGAGGAACTGGAAAATGACCCTTCTTTATAAATGGGTTAGATATACTGTAGAGTACAGGCCAGATGTAATGCTATACGTCAGGAGCATTCAGTCATGAAAAAAGAGGAAACATTTTTTTATATTTTTAACTTTGCTAAGTTGTTATTAATTAAGGGTAACTGAAAGGCAATGTGGTTCAAAAGTAATTCAGGGCAACTTATATTGTCATTTTTATATCCAATTAAAAGCTAAATTTGTATCCTCTGTACAGCCGGCAATAATGCTGACTACATACAGTCATTGTACTGAAGACATTCTACATTTTAAAATGTACATTACAGGAACTCATGTTCCACAAAGCCTCTTTCATTCCTTCACATTTAAACCCACATAACAGGTATTTATCAAGGTACCCGCATTCGTGGGAAGATAAACAGTGGGACAACAGCTTTAGTTTTTCAAACCCAGAGTTTCCATATTGGCTTTTTGTCTAAATAATGTTGCTGCAAGGCAACAGTGCTGCCAACTGCACCACTGTGCAGGCCTAGCATCCCCTTTAATTAAATTTCAAATCTGGTGTGGCCTGAAATATAATACTTTTGAATAAAAAAGATGTACTTTCGTAAACTGTAAGTTTATTGGAGACTTAGGTTTAGCTAACTAAAAATGAGCAAAAGCACACAGATCATAGCAAAAAGTGCAGCTGTCATAATGTTTGTTAATTTCAATGTAGTCAGTTAGTCTTGTTTGAAATTAGGCTAATTGTTTCATGGGTTCCATACTTGAAATATGTTGTTTCATGGATTCCATACTTGAAATGTGTTAATTGCTGATTGTTAATAGTCAGAGATTTCTTTGAATTATATAAGTTGGATCTCATATGGAAAAAAAGTCAGTTGATAAATAAAAAAACACTTGGCAACTGATTTTGGATCAAACCCCTTTCAAAAGATGATAAATCAGGCTTAGACCTCCCTGCTTCCATATTAATTCCTTCTGAACTATCTGAAATAGATCCTTCAGTATTCCGTGTGAGCCAAGTCTGGTGTCTTTATTGCGACATCCATCTTTAAAGTTCTTCAAAGTCTTCCATCAGGGTGTATGCCTGAGGGACAGCTCACTGCAGGCCGAATGACCCACATATTCTGTGTTGCCATCTTTATTCACTTTGGTCTAATGCTCTCTCTCTTTCCATTTACCAGCCTCTATCTGCTTCCTAACAGGCTTCAGTCTCACAGCCCATCCGTCATTCTCTTTTGTAGCATGCAGTGACTCGGCCTAAATGTATTTTCTCTATAATTTCTTAAATCTGCTCGCTTACTGCTGAGGGACGCTGAGGGAGGACTGCTCTAGCAAAAACTCAGAATGACAGCGTAGGAATTTTTGGCTTAAATTTTGTTCGCTTTTGAAAAACACAAATTAACGTTTATAAGTGTAATAAAAATACATAAAAATTAATATAGGCATTGCATAATTCAAAATTGCCGACTTTCTACTGCTAGAAATAATCCCTCACTGAAATTTGTAGGGTTCCACACCATGGACAATTCAATTGACTTTAGTGGAGAAGAGAAGATTTATGGTAAGACAAAACAAAGATTCAGTTTTATGACAATAAATCTGTTTGGAAAAGTCCAAATAATGTTGTAAAGCAAGGTGATGTAAGCATCATATTGTGGGGAATAACAAAGGATACTATTTCTCAGATGTTATCATAAAACTGCAAATGTTTAAATACATATTTATTAGCCAATATAGTAAAAGTTTGATTTTGGTATGAAGACTTTTATCTCAGCACTCACATGGCTATGCTGCTCAACATGTTGATGTAAAAGCGCTAAAGAGAAACAAGCAACAGCAGCATGCAGGAGCAACCCGTTAAATGCAGAAGACAGTTGGACATTTTTTGGGCTGTCTATTTGTTTAAATAGACTGCCCAAATCATTCAATTCAATTCAATTCAATTTTATTTATATAGCGCCAATTCATGAAACATGTCATTTCGAGGCACTTTACAAAGTCAAATCAATCATATTATACAGATTGGTCAAGAATTTCCTATATAAGGGAACCAGTTGATTGCTTCAAAGTCCCGACAAGCAGCATTCACTCCTGGAGAAGCGTAGAGCCACAGGGAGAGTCGTCTGCATTGTCCATGGCTTTGCAGCAATCCCTCATACTGAGCAAGCATGAAGCGACAGTGGAAAGAAAAACCACCCATTAGCGGGAAGGAAAAATCTCCAGCATAATCGGGCTCAGTACGAACGGTCATCTGCCTCGACCGACTGGGGGTTACAGAAGACAGAGCAGAGACACAACAAGACAGACAAAAAAGCACAGAAGCACACATTGATCCAGTAATCTGTTCTACATTAGATGGTAATAGTGGTGATCTGTCTTCCCTGGATGATGTCACAGTTAAAAGAACGTCAGACCAGGTGTACCTACTATTAAGAAAAAAGAGAGAGAACAAAAAGTTAAAAGCTGAAATGACAACAGTCATTTCAATGTAATACAATGCAAAACTGTAGAACTGGAGAACAGTAGAAATCAGTAGAGTGAGAAAAATAGGCCCTGATGTCCTCCAGTAGCCTAAGCCTATAGCAGCATAACTATAGAGGTAGCTCAGGGTAACATGAGCCACTCTAACTATAAGCTTTGTCAAAAAGGACAGTTTTAAGATTAGTCTTAAAAGTAGACAGGGTGTCTGCCTCATGGACCAAAACTGGGAGTTGGTTCCACAGGAGAGGAGCCTGATAGCTAAAGGATCTGCCTCCCATTCTACTTTTAGAGACTCTAGGAACCACCAGCAGACCTGCAGTCTGAGAGCGAAGTGCTTTGTTAGGAACATACAGGGTAATCAGAGCTCTGATATATGATGGAGCTTGATTATTAAGGGCTTTATACATTAGAAGAAGAATTTTAAATTCTATTCTTGATTTAACAGGAAGCCAATGAAGGGAAGCTAAAATTGGAGAAATATGATCCCGCTTGTTGATTTTCATCAGAACTCTTGCTGCAGCATTTTGGATCAGCTGAAGACTTTGAACTGCATTTTGTGGACTTCCTGATAGTAAAGAATTACAATAGTACAGCCTTGAAGTAACAAATGCATGGACTAGTTTTTCAGCATCACCCCTGGACAGAATGTTTCTAATTTTGGCAATATTCCTGAGGTGAAAAAAGGAAACTCTGGAAACCTGTTTAATATTGGATTTAAATGACATGTCTTGGTCAAAAATAACACCAAGATTTTTTAGTTTATTACCAGAGGCCAAGTTAATGCCATCCAAATTAAGTGATTGATTAAGAAGTTTATTTTTTGAGGACTCTGGTCCAAAGATTACAACTTCTGTCTTGTCAGAATTTAAGTGCAGGAAATTTAAAGTCATCCAGCTTTTGATGTCATCAAGACATGACTGCAGTCGAAGTAATTGATTGCCTAATGCTTTACCCTTAATCCCAACAGTATGATCAAGTCTTTGTAGGAGAATATTGTGATCAACTGTATCAAATGCAGCACTGAGATCTAACAGGACAAGTACAGACACAAGTCCATTATCTGAGGCCATGAGAATATCATTGGTGACCTTCACCAGAGCTGTTTCAGTGCTATGATGAGCTCTGAAGCCTGACTGAAACTCATCAAGTAGGTCATTACTTTGTAAATGTTCACAAACTTGATTAGCAACTACTTTCTCAAGAATTTTAGATAAGAAAAGAAGATTAGATGTAGGTCTGTAATTTACTAACTCATCTTGATCAAGAGATGGTTTCTTAAGTAAAGGTTTAATAACAGCTACTTTAAAAGCCTGTGGTACATATCAATTTACTAAGGATAGATTAATCATGTCTAAAATAGGACCATTGATCAAAGGGAATACCTCCTTAAACAATTTGGTTGGGATTGGGTCTAACATACAGGTAGACGGTTTAGATGAAGCTAAAATTTTAGATAGCTAAGAAAGCTCTACTGCTCCTAAACAGTTCAGACACTGCGCAGGTTCTAAAGATTCCTCCAACGCTGCCTCACTTACTGAGGACGAGGTAATCATGTTTGGGAGGATGCCAATTATTTTATTTTTAATGGAATCAATTTTATTTATGAAGAATCCCATAAAAGCATTACTGCTAAGAGCTAAGGGAATGGATGGATCAACAGAGCTATGACTCTGTGTAAGTTTGGCAACTGTACTGAAGAGAAATCTAGGATTATTTTTGTTCTCCTCAATTAATGATGAAAAATATGCTGCTCTAACTCTGCGAAGGGTCTTGTTATACAACAATAGACTGTCCCTCCAGATTAGGTAGGATTCCTCTTGGTGTGTAGAGCGCCATTTTCTCTCCAATTTCCTAACATTGTGCTTCAAGGAACGCAGCTCTGAATTAAACCAGGGAGCCAGCTTCCTGTGAATTATCACCTTCTTTTTCAAGGGAGCTACATTGTCTAATGCAGAATGCAATGACAAAGTCATACCGTTAACAAAGACATCTATTTGTGAATGGGAAGAAACAACATTGCTGCTATTTGCAGGGTATTTCTTCAATACTGACGATATTAAAAGGGGGACAGACTCTTTAAAGTTTGATGCAGCATTGTCCGATAAAGATCTACTATAATGGAACCCTCTTTTGGGGGTGGAGAATTCAGTTAGATTAAACTCAAATGTTATTAAAAAATGATCAGATAGGACAGGGTTGTGAGGAAATACTGTTAATTCTTCACAATCAATGCCATATGTCAGCACAAGGTCTAAAGTATGGAGCCAAGAGTGCGTCGGTTTATGCACATTTTGAGCAAAACCAATTGAATCTAGGATAGTTTTAAAGGCTACACTAAGGTTATCACATTCTGTGTCAACATGAATGTTAAAATCACCCACTATAATATCCTTGTCAGTGTTTATCACCAAATCAGATCAGAAGTCTGACAGCTGATCCAAAAACTGAGAGTAAGGGCCCGGTGGACGATACAAAACAACAAACAGAAGAGATTTTATTGCTTTGCAATTTGGGTAAGGGAAACTGAGGGTTAAATGTTCAAAAGAACTGTAGTTATTAATAGGCCTGGGACTAATTAATAAATCAGACTGAAAGATGGTTGCCATTCCACCTCCTCTTCCCACAGATCTGGGAATGTGGAAATTTGAATAATTGGAGGGAGTTGACTCATTTATACTGATGTAGTCCTCTTGTAGCCAGGTTTCTGTGAGACAAAATAAATCAATCTGTTTATCAGAAATCAATTCATTAACTAGCAAAGTCTTTGGAGGGAGAGACCTTATATTTAATAGACCACATTTAATTTAATTAGTTGTATGTTAGATATATTCAGCAAAAAGTGGGGGAAAGATCATGTGTGAAGCAGCTGCAAAATTCAAGTTGACTCCCTGAACTACCTCATATGCATTGAAGGTATATTTTTGAGCCTGTAGTCATAATTTCTACATTAAGGGAATTAAAGAAATTCAACAGTAAAGGCATTTGTACCAAATTCTTTAGTGTGAAATGCTTGAAATTGCCCTGTTGTATAATCACTTGGCCTTAGAAAAGCAGGATTCAACTAAATTATTAAAAGTCAAAATATATTTTTGCCTTATATGTTGATGATTGTAGATATTGAAAAACATATTTTCTCAAGTTGCAACCATCAAAATCTTTATTTGTTTATGTTTAGAATTTTTTCTAGAAGACAAATTACCTCAAACTGGAAAACACCTAATTGAATTCAAACTATGTAATGAGTGTTTTTTTTTAATTGAAGGCATGTGAGTTGTAATTTATTTTCTCCAAAATCCAGTCCAGAATTTCTTCTCAGAATTAAATTCTGTTAAAAATGCCATTAATCCCAAAGATAAATTAAAGTATGTGTACAGTACTGTGGAAAAGTTTTAAGAAGGTATTAAAAAAATGCTGTAACCCAAGAATGCTTTCAACAGTGGAAGTGCTGATAGTTCATAACTGATGTGGAGAAAAAAACTCCCAGACTCATCATAGGCCTTGGAGGTTTTAACAGCACAGCTAACTAATGAACTTCCAACATACAGACCGCATATCAAGTGCCCACCGGGGATAAAAACACATTGAACCACTGTTGCACAGCTTCAAAAGATACACATCACACTTTCACCAGTGACACTTTGGAACTTTCAGATCACTGTCTTTTTCATCTCATTGCCAACTATAGGCAGAAATAATAATTTAAAAAAACATCTAGGTCTAGGTTAAAACTTTTAGGAAGTGAGAAGAGCAGTGAAAGCAGATGTTACAGGCCGGACTGCACAGACTGCAGTGTTTTTGAAGCTTCAGCCACAGATCTAAATAAGCTTGCTAATATGGACACTTCTAACATCAGTTTTTGTGAGAAAATGTATGTGTGGACCAAGACCTATTACAATAACAACATCACTTCACATCAGATGAAGCTACAGAGGAGCAATGAAGAGGCTGACAGTACTTTACAGCTGTGGGATCTAGTCCTACTATAAGCAGGCCAGGAACAAAATCACGGAGGAGATCAGGGTACCTAAGGGAAGCCACAACAAGATTGATCCAGCTGTAGTTTGGAATAGTCATAAAAATATCACTCAGCAAAATCCTTATCTGGCAGACATAACAGCTTCTACTGCAGGTTTGAAATGCAGCCATTCATAACTCCCACCACTTTGTCCACATGTCATTAAAGATCCCCATCTGCAGTACCAGCCACCCTTCACTACTCCAACCCCCTATCTGGATTTAAAACTCAGAAGGAGATGTAAATTAGCTCTTTCAGTGTCAGAAGACCAGGAAAGCAACAGGACCTGAAAATACCCCTTTTGCACCTTTACCTACTCCGTGAGGCTCTACTAGGTTGTCAGAGTTTTACATTACTCGACTGAGCTTCTAAGCAAGATGAATTGATTCGAAAATCTGATGTCAAAAGACTGTTGGTCACTCTGGTTATGTCAACAGAACAGCTCCAATGATGCCCTCTTGAAGGTATTAGAGAACAATAAAGTAATGCTGTAAGATGCTTAAATTGTACACAAGCCAAGTCCTCCTCCTGCTGTCTCAATGTTCTAGCAACAGCTTTCTTTAAGAAAGTTTTACCTGTCATAACGTCTGATTTGACTCAGATAATAAACAAGTCTCCTCTGTCAGGTGTATTCCCCCAAGTCCCTAAAAACAACAATTACTACTACAGAACAGAACTACAAGCCCATTTCAAGCCTCCCCTTTATGAGTAAGGTAATTGAAAAAACTGTATTTCAACAATTAAACACCTTCTTAACAATGACCAGCCGCTTTGACTTTTTCCAGTCAGGTTTCCGTGCTCACCACAGTACACAGACCACCCTTGTCAAGGTGTTTAATGACATCCATAAAAATATTGACTGTGGAAGAACCACAGTACTGGTATTATTTGGCCACATTCGATACTGTCGATCCCTCCATTCTGTTAGAGCACCTGGAAAACTGGGTCGACCTTTCTGGTACTGTCATACTCTGTGGTCTAGGTGCAGGCCTGTTTTCCTTGCTCTCTCTTCTCTGCAGGGTTGGACGGGCAGGTGTGTTTCATCAGAGCTGATTGCCACCCTTTATAAGGAGCTGGAACCAGGAGGAGGGCATCAGTTTGTTTGCGATCTTGCGTGGTACAGACCTACCCTATGTTCTCTCGTGATTTCCTGAAACCAGTTACTAACCTTGTTCTTGTTGCCTCCTTGCTCCAGAAACCCGTTCATCTGACCTCAGCCTGGAAACCTCGTCACATTGTCAGAAGCCATTCTGGATCAGTCCACAAGAACCGAACTGAACCCATGGAACCCTGTTTGCCCTCCTGCCTGCGCTCACCTGCCTGTCCACCCTGCCAGCCACAACACGAGAAGGAACCAGGACTTGCACCGACAACCCGGACGTATGCTCAGTACCTCTCCTCTGCACCAAACCCAAGCTACCGCCTAAGTGAGTTCCCGACCAAGTCTCATCTTCACAATAACCAAGCTCAAGTTGTTCACCACCTTCTCCATCTTTCTGGCAGAACCCGTGAGACCTTCAAACCTCAGAAAGAACCATCCATCTCCCACCATACAATAAACCTTTTAAAATCTACCTTTTCGTCAGTCATTGCGTTCTTCAGAGTCACATTTACATAGACATGACAGAACGAACTGACCAAGCTGACTCTGGAACGCAATTACTGAATGCCGTCACCCATCAGGGCTTATTACTTGGCCAACATGAGAACCTAATCCAAACAATGATACAGCAGCAGTCTCAGGTCATGCAAGCCATGAATACTCTGACCCACGAACTACAGGGCTTGAAAGCGTTGTTAAATCCTTGTCTACCTACCTCTGCTCCTCCTCCTGCCTCGAGTCCTCCGGTGGTTACAGCCCCTTCATCCGTGCCCAGAGTTGGGGTGTCTATTCCTGTTCCCGAACCGTTTTCTGGAGACCTGAGTAAGTCCAGAGGGTTTTTGTTACAATGTTCTTTGGTTTTTAGTCGCGCTCCACAGTCATTTCCGGACGATGCTCACAAGATCTCCCACATCATTGGTCTTCTGAGGGATCGTGCTCTTAAATGGCACCGGACTGGTTTAAATCCTACTTAAAGGAAAGGGAGATTTTTGTGTCAGTAGGTAACTTTACATCAGAAATCACAAAAATCACATGCTATGTTTCCCAAGGGTCCATCTTGGGTCCCCTCCTATTCAATAACTGCATGCTCCCTCCAGCTTCTTGTTTGTAGACAAGCTTTATTATTTTAATGTTATTTTTCTGCTGAGCTCATTGAGCCATATGGAGGTCAAATGAATGTACAGTAAATATTGTCATTGGAAGTACTTTTCACCATTCTAACATACTGTATATACATTAACTGCTGTATGTATTTCAAGTTTAATGTTGAAAAGTGACTTAGAAAAGTGTTCATTTACTTTAGTGTATCTTTTTCAGAATTAGCACGTAACCTTATGTTTTTCTTATGTTATTAAATAATTTTTAAATATTAAATCATTAGTTGTTATGATTATTTACTCAGTACTTGAGTAGACTTCTTACTGCATACTTTCTACGCTTACTTCAGTCATTTTTTGGCTGACAATTTTTTAGTTTTACTTGAATAAAAATATGTTAAAGTAGTGCTACTCTTACTTACCCTACCCACTTCTGGAAATCAATGCACAGACGTGCCAAAAGTTTCTACTGTTGAATAAAAACAAAAATGGAAGTAATCAGAACTCTTGCACCAGTATTTTGGATCAGCTGAAGACTTTGAACTGCATTTTGTGGACTTCCTGATAGTAAAAAATTACAATAGTAGTAACAAATGCATGGACTAGGTTTTCAGCATCACCCCTGGACAGAATATTTCTAATTTTGGCAATATTCAGGAGGTGAAAAAAGTAAACCCTGGAGACCTGTTTATTACACCAAGGTTTTTCACTTTATTACCAGAGGCCAATTTAATGGCATCCAGATTAAGTGATTTAAGAAGTTAAACTTTTAACTTTTAATATGCTATACAACTAAACTTGCCTTGGCCTGCATTACACTGCTATATACTGTATATATAGATAAGTCTGTTTCTGCCTGGTAGTGCTGCTTGTCTTTTCTATCTTATTCCCGAATAAAAAGCAATATGGGGGATTAGTCCACAGAGGACTCCCAGTCAGAACAAAACATACACCAAGTCAATATCACTTAATTGAAAGTCCTGAACCCTACCTGTTCAATAAGTAATTTTACTCTTTGACACACACACGTTTTAAGAGCTGAGGATGAGCCTTAATGTCACAGGTAATGAAAGAGGGACGCAAGCATATGTTTTAGCTTGAGTTAACCTGAAATGTGCAAAAATTCTGTAGAATCCAAATATTCCTTTAAAAGACCTTTTGGCACCATGAACCACCCAGCAAATCATAATGCCATACTGCATAGTCTTTTTCAACAGGGTGCCATCATGCCATTTTAAAGTGCATCACAAAACCACATAGGTCATGTCTTGCTGTCTCTTTCGGAAGCTCATTTGACACTGCAGCCTGTCGCATTGTGTACATCCTATCTGAACATTGGTTTCTCTGTACAAGATGGACAAAGGCATCTGTCACTTCAGAATTCTCAAAGTGGATGAAAGTGCAGCATGGAAGCAACTCTTCAGCATTTGCCATGCATGTCTGCCTCTCTCTGGCTCTGCCATGCTCTTTACCCTCATGACTTTGCATTTTTCATTTGTGTTCCTAACAGCAAAACAGGATAGTTCGGTAAATATCTCTGAAAACACAATCTTAAAGGGCACCATTGTCACACAATGCATTGGACTCATCTTCATTTTCCTTAAGGATTGTTCCAAAACAGGCTTATATGAAAATCTGTAACAATACTGGAAATTAACATGACTAGAGTCTGGATAAATAAAAAATAAATTAACACAATGGAGAGCAACTCTGAGCATCATGTTAAATGATGACCTCCTCAGTTGAAGCTCCTTGAAAAAAATCTGTGAGGAAAATAAAAGTAAATCTTTCATACGCCATTGTTTATGCAAATGCAGAAATGTGAAATGTTTCTGTAATTCAGACATTAACCTTCATAACTACAAAATGGCAGGAGGTTTATAACACCAGGATCCTGCTTGTAGACGTCAGGTCAGCATCTTACGACAATCAACCTCCAATCAACAATCAACCCTGGCATCCTCCACCAGAAGCTCACCTAACTCACTCCAGCTGTCAGTGGATAATCAGCTTCATGAGACTGGAGCCTGGGGAGCATCTCCTTCCGCCTTAGGATAATCAACACCCTCCCCCCCCCCCAAGAGGTGTGTCCCCTCGTCTCTTCCCACTGTAGACTGATGACCACCATTAGTGATGTTGTTTACCTGTACTAACATATTTCAATGAACAACTCTTTACTAGGCTACTGAAAATTTAACTTAAAATACTAAGCAAAACCAAGATTAAAGAAGCTAAGGAACTATGTGCACACAGAAAGAACAAAAGGACAAATACAAATGGTTGAAAACCATTACAATAAACATGATTCAGTGAATCTCAGGATTCAGTGAGGATCTTTCAGTTAGAAGAAGTTCATCTTAAAGTATTTGGAATGAGGTCAAATTAGCTTAAATGAGCAATAAGTACGAATTTTACTGTAAAATCAACCTAAATCATTGTCATTTGTCAACTGGGATGTAAGTAACATTCCCTATAAACAATCGGTCCTCTCCATCAACAATGTCTCAGTCACGTTTTTCTCCTATCAAACCTAGAGGTACGGTCCTGTTTATTGTGTCCCGTTCTGGTGGTTGGGCATCCTGTAGCAATGAGTTGTTGCAGGGGAGCAGCTAGCTAGCTCTCCAGTTCAGGGTCAAAGCTTTCTAATTGGGATCCAGTTTTAAGTGAACTCTGCCTGGATGTCCGGTGGGGCTGCGCCTGTTGCTTGGACTGGCCTATGAAGGCTGCAACATGCTGGATCAGCAGGGTTCACTTGTGGGGAAGTTTTACATGACTTGCAGGGATGCAGTTCAGGAAACTGCTTCACGCAGTCTCAGATCAGCTTTCCTGCAAAAGGCTTAAAATGGAATAAAAATGTGTGGCCCATCAGGCTAATATAGAACAATTTAACACAGGTTTTGAGTCAGTGAGTCACATGACCAGGGAGCTATTGAAGAAAAATCCCAACTTTTGTCTTTACAAATATCTTTATATTTTTATAAAATTAACATAGATTAAAATGGAATAAAAACAAGTGTGCCTTACAGATGTTATTTATTGCATGATTTTATATTCGTTTTATCTTAGCTGATCACAAGAGATGGAATTTATTGATTTTTATTTCTCAAGAGTTCTTGGTTCCCACAGCGTGTGAGAGGAGGGAGCAGCTGAGAGACGCTGGCCGAAATCGGGGTCCATCAGCCGGATCAACCGTGAGCGAGATGCCGCTGATTCCACGGAGCTTTAATATCCAACTTTACCGCCCTATCCGCCAGAGGGCTGGCGGGACATGGGCGCCAGAGGCGAATCGTCAGAGCACAGGAGAAGCAGGTAACGGCGAGGCCGATGAGAGCTCGGAGGGAATCACTGCTGGCCGGCTGGAGATCAGACGGAAGAGGCCCGCGGAGTTAGATGTTGGGAGCTCAGAGACCAAGGAGCGCTGCGGGCGGATCCGGAGCGACTTGAAGGGAGCAGAGAGGCAGCTTTCGACGTCAGCTCTGAGGCCGGGGGGGTGGAGGCGGACACCTGCAGCTGGGCGCCTCCGCTCATGAGCAAACACCTGCGGAGAGAGAGGGAGACAAACGGCTGCTGCCCGCTGAAGCCTGAGAGCACATTGTGCTCATAGTACGCGCTTCCTGAACAGGTTGAATGTGATTGGCTTATGAGTAAGTCACCCCACGTGGAGTACATTCCAGTGATTGGTTTATACAAGGGAGGCTTCTGATTGGTTGCAAACCACTCTCTGTTTAAAAAAATGCTTGTGTGAATCCCGAGACGGCAGGACAGTCTCAAATCCACACACAAATGCTGTGAGGTTTAAAGCCTAGAGCTGTGGATGTGTGGGTCTTGTTCTGTGTGTGTGTGGATTTTTTGTGCATGTGTGGATTTTTTTGTGCACGTGTGGATTTTTTTGTGCACGGGTGTGGATTTTTTTGTGCACGTGTGGATTTTTTTGTGCATGTGTGGATTTTTTGTGCTTGCGTGGATTTTTTTGTGCTTGCATGAATCGGGCCTGTGCATGCGTGGATCTTGTCCTGTGTGTGTGTGGATTTTGTTGTGCATTTGTGGATTTTTTTGTGCTTGCATGAATCGGGCTTTGCATGCGTGGATCTTGTCCTGTCTGTGTGTGGATTTTTTTGTGCATTTGTGAATATCGAGACCGATCTGGCTCCATAGAAAAGAGGTCAATTTAAATTGGGAGTAAGGCTTTATTAACCTGACAAAAGCCAGCTGTATGTTGCTCCGCCTAGCTCCACTCACATACATCTGGGACACCGCCGGTAGAAAGTGATTTCTCCAACCAAATTTATGGTCTGGCCAATCAGGACGCAGGGCTGGAGTTTCATAGATGTGACGTAGTGGAGACGCGACCATGACGTGAGACTGTTTTGATAGCAATGGCGGCTCGTCGAGGAAGCAAGCGTTAACATTGATGCTGCTATTTCTTCCGTGTTGTCCAATCTACCTAATATTGTTTCATTAAAAGAACATCAGAGAACGCCTCTGAAGGCTTTTGTTGGTGGAAACGATGTTTTCGCCCTTCTCCCGACCGGATTTGGCAAGTTTTGTTTTCCGGGGCGCGTCCGCGTCTGCAGCGGACGTGCAGACGCGGACGCGCCCCGGAACGGTTAGCAGTTAGCGCTAACTATGTTAGGAGGCCTTTAGTCCTCAACGCGGTCAGCCCGGAATCGTCTCCGACCCGCGGCGCTTTGCCGCCTGTCTTCCCCCCTCTTCCTGTCAGCTCACTGTCAATAAAACGCATGCCACTAGAGCCGCAAACACATTATTATTATTATTTTTTTTTTTCCTGCGTTGCTATCATCAGCGTCACGGGTTAGCTTCGGTGTGAGTGGTTGAAATAGCACGTCAATAAAGATGACAGAAAAGTGGCTTATCCAATCATATGCAAGAATTTTTGATAAGGCCCAGCCTTCTGTAAAGGCAATTCCTATGGCGGTGTCCCAGATGTATGTGAGTGGAGTTAGGCGAAGCGACATACAGCTGGCTTTTGTCAGGTTAAGGCTTTATAGGATTTCAGGAGATATTAGGCTGTAAGGGTAGTCCTAAGAAAGTTTCTACACTCTTATATTTCTCATGGCTATCAGATCACAGTCTGAAATTTATATTCCACATGCTGAACCCCAACAGGAGCAACGGATCATCTTCTACACTGACATCATTCAGTATGCCTAGTGCTCATCCATCTCTTTGCAGTTCAGCTCATCCACACAACTGGACAGGTCCAAACTGCATTGAACAATTAGAGCTGCAGAGAGGATCATCAGAACTGACCTTCCATCCATTCATGACTTGTCCAGGTCCAGTAAAAGGGCTGCTAAAATCAAACTCATCCTGGTCACAGGTCATTCAGACTTTTACTTTCAGGTTGGCGCTACAGAGTGTCGATGTCTAAAACGAGTCGACACAGAGCCAGTTTCCACCCCCAGGCAGCTATCCTACTGAGGCGAAGAAAAAAACCTGTACATACTGCTCCTGTTCTTACCCTTCCCCCAGAATAATGTCTTTTCTGTAATAAATTGTAGTTGATGTTCTGCTTACGGTTACTCGTCTTTCGGTTTTTTACACGATGTGAACAATGGAATCCACAGTCAAATTTCTTGTTTGTAACCACAAAGTTGATTCTGATTCTGGTTCTGACTTGCTATTTATACAAAACAGAAACAAGTTATAACCTTTGTAATTTTGTCTCTGCCACTAAATTAAAGTGTCAGACTGCTCAGGTCTGATCTACTCTTGCATGCAAATAAGTCCCTCTGAGGTAAACCTGTTTCCAGTTTCACCATTAGTCTCTCTTTGTGACCTTTCTAAATGTTCTGTCAGCTTTGTTTTTATCACCATATTGGTATTCCCTCACCAGCCACTTTATTAGGTAGACTGTGGAAGTAACAGGCAAGAAACCCCTTTTACCCTGAGAAATACCTTAATTATTTGCAGCATACAAACATTTATCTGGGATGTTTGGAACATATTGACATGACTGTCAAATAGTTTCTGCAGTTTTTTTCAGCTGCACATTCCTTATGCAAATCTACTGTTTTTAAGAAATCCCAGGAGTGCTCTTCAGATCTGTTGACTGTGCAGCTCATTAAAGTAGAATAACCTCATTGTCATGTTAAAAAAACAATCTGGGATGATTTAAGCTTTGTGACATGGTGCATTATCCTACTGGAAACAGCCATCAGAAAAAGGATGAATTGTAGTTGTTGCACTCATGAAACAGACAGGACTCCATCTTCTGCTTGGCAACTTTATTAGCTTTTTTGTGTGTTCCCAACGGAACAGCTGGGGATAGACAGATCATTGTAGCCCTCCACTTTGCAAAACTTTTTCTCCTTTTTTTCTCTCATTATCTAACTCTGACTTTCTAAAACGTCTGTGCCTAAACAAAAATGACTATGCAGGATGTTCGACACAGTTAAGTTGTGTAGGAAAACAAAGTACAATAAATAATATTAATGACAATGTTATTTCAATGTTTTATCTGTTATTTAAGAAACTCTTACTGTCTCTTTAGAGCTCATTTCAGATTAGACAAGTGTGTTCTTTTTTCTTCTTTTTCATTGCTAATAATTGTGTGTAACTGACTCTGTGTATGACACTGTCACACCCGAATTTCCGCATTGCGGGACAATAAAGGAATTCGTATCTTATCTTATCAAAAACAAAAACCACACCAAAGCCCTATCGTTATCATACGGACAAGGGAACAAGCCCTCGCATATATTCAAATACCATCAAAGCCATTTATTTTACTTTAAAAAATCAGTTTGAGTATCTTATAGTAAAAATAAAATGTGTACTATTTTTTGACATATTGTTAAGTGAAATCCTTTAAAGAGGCATTTCTGTGACTGAATAGCCACTCCACTTGTAGCCTCTAAGCCACGAATCTTGTAAATTTATGGGGAGAAGCAAGATTGTATTTCTCCTCCCCTTTAACTCTTAGCAGCCACCTTTAAGAGCAACTGCAGATTTCAATCAATATGTTGCATGCTGGCAGACACTGATTTCAGGCCAGGACTCGGACAGGACAGCACAGATTGCTACCTACATGTGCAGATGGTGCCGTGTCAGTGGTTCTGCTTCTTTCTTGCTCAGTGTGATACATGTTCTCGACAGGCACTGGTGGCAGGCACACGAAATGCGAGGAGCAGGAAGAGGTAAATCAGATTAGTGCAACACGGGCAGCCAAATGGCACTTCTAAGGCCCAGGAAGTACCTGTTCTTCGCTTGTATAACAGTGAATGTCACTGAGGAAAATCAGTGAAGTTTCAGCTCACTGGTTATATTTATACTTTTAAGTTTTACATAACACAGAAAGACTCAGCAGAAGGCCAGAATTTAGTCTGACCTTAGGGGACCAGAATAACAATAATTTCTTTGTCCGCAGTGTCACACAGAATAGGAATCTTACAGAGAAGAGAGGTTCTGCACGACAATGGTGATCTTGTTATCTAGGGTGTCAGCCATGAACATGTCAGTTCTGCAACTACATGAAAGGTCCAGCTTCTGTAGCTTGCCATGTATTGCAATGCATGTATGGACCATTACTGCTGCTGTCAGTCTTAGTCTCTCGCTATATGCCACATTGCAGAAATTGCAGGGTGATTTCTTAAGACAAAAATGGAACTGCTATTAACAAAGGCTATTGTAGCATTATCAAACTACGCTGGAAAATGAGTACCCGAGCAGAGAGCAGCACACACTCTGGCCTATAAATGAATGTCCTGATTCAAATGTCAGGTCCTGATCTCACTGAACAGTAAAGTGTGTAAAAGGCCCTGTCAGATTAAATGCAGATGATTTGTTATCATCTGAACGTGATGTACTTACTGCAGCATCCCAAAACTGGCAAAGTGTCCTGTTAAATCACGGTCACTGTGAGAAGTTGTCCTAACTTTTACACAACACACAGGGCCAGTTTCGCAGGCAAGACTCAAGTCTAGTCCCAGACTATGACGCTGATTGAGGTCGTTTAACTCTAAGACCCATCAGTCATAAAAAGGAAAAAAACATAAGTGGCACCGGACTATAGTTAACCTTTATTTAGCTACCCTATATATTTCACAAAATCCAAGACTAAAAACTGATAGTTGACCTGGTAAGGCAACTTATTCAATTACACAATTGCATCCACAATAGGCTGAGTAACATGGAGCATACCTGGGAGCTTGAATGGGGTAAATTAGCATAACAGGCCAGCAACTTCAACTAGTAAGTTCTCGCAAGTGCATATCAGTGTAACAGCCCGTTAGGATGAAAGTTGTCAAAATTACGCTGCAATTGGACCGTGAATGTAACGATGCTATGTGCTAAGCTAACAGTATGACACTGATGTTTGAGAGCAACATGGAAAGGTCAGCCAAGCTCTTGAACATTGTCGAGGGACCAAGCAGTACATAGTGGAGCACACAGGTGTTGGATTCAAAAAGTGGGTTTTATTTACCCAAAACCACAAAAAATATTTAACAAAGTTAGGAATTAAACTGGCATGCCATTAAAAGAGGTCAACTGAAAATACTGAACACAGACAGACACAAACCAAACTGACCTAACGAAATAACACACAAGGGCCGTTAAATACTAGTTTAGCTAAACCATAGACACACACAATAGGGGAAAACAAAATGGCTGCCACATAACTACCAACTCAAACAATGAAAGAAACCTAATACACCCCCTAAAACTCCCCTACTTGGCATGAGGCATTTGGTTCAGTCCAATAAGGCCATCAACTGCACTTCAGTGATCCGCCCTTAGCCACGCCTTTTGCTCGTCCAGAAGGGGAAGCCAAACACCCATGTAACTCAAACAAAGAAAAAGAGTATTAATACAACATAAACTGAATTGACCTCGCAGTGTTAATATGTGTGCACTCCATATAAACATTGTAAGGTGATAAAGGAACAAACTATAGTTATTACTTTAAATATTCCTTAATTATATTTCTTAAATTAAATTAAAGAGAAAGCAAATTGTTTTAGGGTGTGTTCTTACCCTGTGTGTGGCTTGCCATCACAAACATGCATCAGCGAAGTTGTAAACTGCCCGGACAAAAAAGTTAACTCTAGTTATTAGCTTCCTAGACAGTCTAATGACGGGGTATGTCGCGGTCTACAAGCTGCTAATGTGCCCAACTTTAACAAGTCTAGATAAGGCCTACTCCTGGCTTAACCTGAGCCTTGTCTGGGAAAACAGGCAAGGCTCTCATTAAACTCAGACATAAAATACATCCATAAGTGTTTTTCCTTCTGTTTTGCAGAACGTCTGCTGACAAAAAAATGTGTTTCTTTATTTTTAAATAGCCTCATTAATATCGTCTCTAAGAAAAAATAGCAGAAGTTCAATAACGGTTTTGGGCATCCTGGGTGTCTTGAATGATTATCGAAAGGAATTGATCTTCCTCTTTCTATAACAACAGTTCCCAATCTGCCAGCAGTTGACGCTATTTACTGATTTAAATGGGGCAGACCAAAATCGATTTTGCAACAATTCTTATTGTTGCATATTGCAACTTTTACTAATATCGTGTAGCCTTATTCTGCACACATATTGAATAAATAAGTGTTGTGCCATTACGCACTATTTTAAGTTATTTAATGTTTAATAAATAACTCTCTGTCTGTTGTTAGGTATTGTCCGGTGAATATCAGCCCAAACAGCTGATATAAGGACAATAGTGATCCGAGCAATGGCATTCTTTTAACAGCAAACTCTGCATACATATGGAAGAAATGAGTGAACTCTTCAAGTTCAAGAATTTATTAACAGAAATAAAATAAACATCCAGAGAACACCACTATAGAACTCTGTTTATCTGAATTAACGCTAGATATCAATCAACAAAACCTCTCTGCTAGGTTAGTGAAACCTAACTAAACTACTAAGCAATATCTATCGACAGATAGATAGATAGATAGATAGATAGATAGATAGATAGATAATCTGTTGTTTGTGCTGATATGTTACACAGTGACAAGTTGCTGCTCTCTGCTCCTAAAACCTTTGAATGAGAGCAACAATCTGCTTGTCATCTCTCTTGTAAGCTGAGCTGTCAATCGAGGGTGGAAATAGGCCACTTTTATGCCTCACTGATGCGTTTCCATCAGCTGCAGAGCAACTCTGCTGAAGTCAATTTGATAACAAGGTATTTAGGCAATTTTACTATCAACTGAATGAAAATGACAGTGAAGTAGTCACTACTGTGTGAGCAGACAGTCTAAATTCCTCAAGCATAATTGTAGCTTTTGGAAGAAGGACATTGTTGCAGACTTATCACAAACAAAATAGTGTTATTTTGTTTTGTGTGAGGTTATGCATGCAGACATATTTTCACAACAGATGGTTTACACACTAAGTAACAATGCTAACTTGCTGAAATGGCTATTAGTTTACAAGTCCCATGCTGTAGTGTGGTAAAGTTCACCCACTTTCAGAGAACAGAAAATAAAACAAATGAGAAAAGGTGAAGGCTTTTTAAAAGTCAAAATCAACAAGGCCAGTGGTGGTTCTTATAGAAAGGCGCCCTGGGTGAGATCGCTGTTCTGAGGTGATACACAAAACTGGCATAAGGAGAACAAGGCATTTTCTGCAATATTTCTGAGAAACCTAAACGTCACAGTTTTTTTTTGTTTGTTTGTATCTTTTAAAGGTTTAACAAATCCAAAATGGTGTTTTAACTTTCAGTAATCCATTTATAAAAATGTATTTTGGTTTGACTAGTAAGAAATGTTATGCTCGTCTTATTCTACACTGATTTTTCTGCCAAAAACATATATAAATTATAAAATTGAATATGTCCCAAATGGAAGAAAAAAAATGTATCACTCAATCTCACGTTGTGTTTTAAAGAATCTCTGTTAAGTGTAAAATAATCCAGTTCCAGCTCAACCAGTCTAAGTATGATAGGTTTTGAGCCAGAAAGTAAGAAAGGCAGTACCAAATAATTTAAATAACACCAAATCAGAAGCTTTAAATCAGATACCATCATGATCCAGTTGCTGTGCTTTAGACAGGGAGATATTCATGCCCTATTTGCTGGACAAGCAACTAACACGACAGGTAATGCATATCTCCCCAAGGATTTGTGCCGTAACCCAGTGAAATGCTATTATTTAATCTGTCCCTTCACCCGGCTGTTTTCTAATTGTGCGTCTAAACAATAAATTTGTGCACAATGCTAATCTTGAAAAGTGCAAACTGTCCAAATTCATAATATCCAATTACACTTACCATAGACAAATATTTTGACAGACAAATTCTAGCTTACATAAAACACTCCATCAGTTTAAGGGATGATCCAGTATGCATTGTCCCCCACACTGCTTTCAGAACTTGGAATGTCCTGGCACATGTCACAGAAACCTTTTCCTGGACTTTCAGACCTTAGACTTTCTGACCAGACTGACAAAACAGAAAAACATATACAGTACTACTAGAACAAATAAAATACTATACTGGCATCTAAGTCCTAGTATAAAGACTAAAATAAGTAATTTGCTTTGTATACCTTGCATTTTATGGGTCAAACTATATATTTGTTTATGTCAAAGATTATTATTGTCATGAACCAGAGACAGATGGACCCAGTATTCAACCAGACAAGCAGAGGTTAGGTAAAAGATAATTTATTAACAAAATGCAAAAACCAAAACGGCAATCAAGCCAAAAATGGGAAGACTGCATCCAATAACCAAAACTAACAAAAAAGCAGTCACAGACAAAACTATATACTAGTGATGTTACGTTATGTGCCGAGGCTTCGAGGCGTGTGTCGAGTAATGGAGGGGGCGTTTCCGTAAAGCGCGTATCGAGGCTTGCTTCATTTAGGGGAGGAGCCGAAAACGATGACGTCCGAAGCCTCGCTGCCCGGCTGTACCACGTGACTGCTTCGGGAAGTGGTTCAGATTTCGGCGTGGGGTTTGACAGCTTTAGAAACCCCACAGCAGTGTTTTCCGCAGCACAAACTCACGCTACCGCCTCGCCAACATTCCAAAAAAAAAAAAAAAAAACGAACTCTTGCATGTTTATTTGACGTTAACACGCGGTTTTTTGTTGTTGCTTTCTCGCGTACATATAGGGAATGGCAGGCTGTGAAGGATACCCAGGCTTTTACTATTGTGGATGACGTTGGATTCAGGACAGGCTGGAGAACCCCCTGGAGTACTGGGGTAATCATCGGTCACTGTACCCCAATCTGTACAAACTTGCACTTATTTATTTATGCACCCCGGCATCATCTGTGCCATGTGAACGTGTTTTTTCAAAGGCTGGAGAAGTAGTGTCAAAAAAGAGAAATTGCTTGAAACCAAAAACTGTGGACAAATTGTTGTTTCTTAAGAAAAATGCATGAAATCATCCAAGTTACACAAGCATCAGCCTATTCATTACCCCCTCCCTAGTTCCATAAGCACTTTCACTGTCCTCTGCCTGATTAAGCCCATGCCATTTTTCTAGAGTCACGGAAAAACATTATTACACAACATGCCATATCACATGACACTACTATTTTGGGAATAATTACACACAGAGAATACATTCAAACAATATTTTATTATACACATAGGTGTATACAAAATTTATGTAGACAAATGATTTCGTCCTACACCTTTTGTGAAGTCATTCCCAAGAGCCATAATAGACAAAAAAATCAATGCATCACACGTGTTAAGATACAGCTGGCTGTGATTATACACCTCGCCAGTAGGTGGTGTCGTGTGCACATGAAGCGTCAAGAAATGAACCCTTTCTCGAACCAGTTGGCTCAAGTGGTTCAATGCCTCATGAGGCTTCATCTCACCATCACTACTATATACAAAAACAGGGGACAGGCTAACTCAGATATCTGGAGGCAAACAAGGTCAGGTCAACAGGCAAACAGATAACATAGAAAGCTGGACTAGACTCACCACCTGGCACAGAAAAAACAATGATGTGGCAGATTGCAGGGGGCAGAGGCAGGTATAAGTAGGGGAGTGATCAGGTGAATGGAGTGAAACTAATTACTGGCATGGGTGGAGCTAATCAGGAAAAGGGAAGTGACTGGAAGTAAACTGAAGCTGATACGATGGTGACTGGAGAAGGGGAGTGACTAAGAGGTGAAAGAATGCTGGCAGGTGAACTGAATTAAGACTGGTGACAGAAGTGATTGGAGCAGGCCAAAAAAACTTATAACATAAAACAAAATCAAACCACAATAAAACCCAAACTATTCCGAAACTGATACAGAACCTAAAACTAAGACTAAACAGAACACAAGCTATAATAGAAACCAAACAATAAATAACCCAAAACAGAAACTGAACTTAAGGCAGGAGAGTGAACTAATTAATCAAAGAACAAACATAAACCATAACAAAACCCAAATCATGACAATTATGTTTGTTTTTATGAGAATACAGTGCCTAATATTTGTTGTATTGCTGATTGATTCAAAATACTTGATTATTATTGCTGAGTGACTCAATATAATTTATGGTTCATGTTTTCCCTATGCATATGAGGGTTCTCTGAGGGTAATCCGGCTTCTTCCCACAGTCCAAAAACAGTTAGATTAGGTTAATTAGGTCAGGTTATACTAACGGGTGTTACTAAATTGCCCTTAGGAGTCAGTGTTTGCATGCATGCTTATTTGTCCTTTGTCTCTCTGTGTTGCCCCGGAATTGACTTAAGAACTGTCCAGGTCGTACCCTCTGTCCTTCCCAAAGATTGTCGTAACAAAGGCACCAGTCCAGTGTCAACTGCATGGATAAGCGGGTATAGATGATGGATAATATAATATGATACAAGATAATATCCTGATATGATCTTAATACGCTGCTTAACATCTGCTTTGCTTTGCAGTATAAAGACTGAAACAAAATCAAAACTGTGATACCACTTCTGAGTCATGAAATAATGCTTAAAATGTCTAAAAGAAAAGAGAAATCTTGACAGGGCAGGTCAGCGCAATGATGACAAAAGTGGCAGTGGTGGAGAACAACTTGAGCCAATTCTAGCTGACAGAGGGTGAAAGGGAGGTAACACCCTGGAGAGGTCGCCAGTCAAGCACTAGACTGATACAAAGACTGACACCAATGGATGCTCAAATTCACACCACGATTTAGTGTCACCAGTCAGCCTAACCTGCATCTTTGGGGACAGTGGCAGGAAGCCTGAACACTTGAAGGGGAAGGGTGGGAAATAAAAATTCCTTTGAATAAGCAACGTCTTCACAAAAAAGGCTCCTAGAGGCCTGCAATATTAAACCACGTATAGAGATTTTACTTGCATTGCAGAATTTCTACTATGTAAGATAACAAAAAGAATACCTTTGTGATGTGTTGCTATGAAACACACAACAATGTAATAACAACTACTAGTTGCCCCCAGATTCCACATCCTCCTGTGCTCCGTTTCGTTCACGTACGTGCACATCTGACTGATGGAGCAAATACGTTGTTATTTTAATTAATAAGAACAGTTCCACATTGTCCGTAACTACTCCGAACATCACCGTCAGCAGACACGCTCTCCGTCAAAATACGGAACAACTCCAATTTTCTGTTGCCTTCTGGTCCGTCGGGCTCCAGCCGGGTCAAGCTCCAAAATTGCAATCGTACCAAACAGGAAAAAGTAGGTCAACAATCTCCTGTTTGTCAAACTTAAATGGTGTAAATAGAGATTGTTAACTACAAATATATTTTTTAATATTCACAATAAACAATTAACTGTTTTATTTAAATATTGGATGCAAACCACTCTTTTTGCACCAAATAAGGAAGCTGATTTGTCTTCTCAACATGTAATTTGAAACGTGGTAATCTTCAAATAAATTTGCATTCTGCTTCTAATGACAACGATCACACATGCTCTCCTCGGGGTCCAAGAAACTTTGGAGCGGAGCTAGATGAAGTAACCACAGATGTAGTAGGCTTTTCTTGTCACAGACTCACAATGGCGGTCTGGAACGGAGCGGACACGACACCAAAGATGGGGAATTACGTAAGTAAAACTTTGAACTATTCATTTTTTATTTGAATAAGACCATACTTGTACTAATTGCACAATGTAAATATAAAAAAAAAAGATTTGTGAATGATTTGAACATATGAGAATCTGAAGAATTTGGGATTATCAAGGGGTATAAAAGAAATTTAAATAACTTTTGTGGTATCGTTTTACTCTCAATTGTTGGAAAATGCATGGAGAAGATCATTTCGCAACTCTTGGTGCCCAACATGATGGTGTCATCCCTGAAAGTAAAAGTTGTTTCATTGCAGGTTGTAGAGCAAAAAATAAACTCTTGTCACTGAAGTAGCTGCCCAAAATGCATAGAACAAAAGGAGTCTTTGCATCAAATGTTTTTATCTCAATAAAGCTTTTAAACCTTTTGGTAGAGACGGATTGTGAAGACTCACTCAAAATTAGCTCCCCCAATGAACAAACAGCTGTTTTTTGATGAGAAGATTAAACTCCGTGACAAAGTTGACGTATTTGAGTATTACAACGATATCTGCTGCATTCTTGATTCTCCTCGAATTTACTGAAATAAAATCTCGGAGTAGCACAGCCTGTACTGCCTGAACCTAATAAGAACTACACAGTAAGACAAAATGTCAAGCAGTCTTGCCTCTTTGAAGAATCAGTGACTGACCCAAACTTGTTGATACCTCTGTCAGATTTAGGTGTAAAGTAATTTTTATTTTATTTAACCCACATTACTTCTGAATGGAAGTAATATTTTGGTTCGGGATCACCTCAGCCAGATCCCAACTTGAATCTGAATGGGGTTCTGTAGAAAGTGCTGATGATTATGGTGAAGACGAAACCTTTGAGCTAACCACTGAAAATAGATCGCCAAAATACCATTGGAAACATGGAAAGAGCTGGTCAACAATGATAAGAGGTTTTTGATTGATGTAATGCCAATTTCCATCAAAATGTGATAAACAAATGTCAACATGTCAATTTTTATTAAAACGTAAAAAAAAAAAAAAAAAACTTTTTTAACTATCTTTTGACAGATGTCTGATTTAAAATCTAAATCTTCCCTTGCTTTGATTAAGTTTTAGTTCCGCTTTTAAAACCCCATAAAGACAAGTACCTTTCTAAGCTGCCTTTCACTATTTAAGCCAGTGAGATCCAGAGCATCTGTGAACTTTCAGAAATAAAGCCAGTAAGAGCGGAACTCAGAAGGGTCTAAGTGGCGCTCTCTACATAAAATGAGCGCTGGATGTCTCCTGTTATTAAGGTTAAAGCCCATCTACTGTGCCTGATGTCTTGTCAGTCTTGTTCTGAGTTCTAGCTTAACTGCAATGAAAGATACCACCCTCGGAAGAAGTCCAGTGATCTCTTCGATTAACATTTCGATGGAATGCAGAGGCTCCCGTCCGGTGTTAATAATAAGAAATTAAGTGTGATGCACCACAACACTGCGGTGCCTTCTGTGCATAACCTTTGACTCAGTCAGACTAGCTGTCATCACTATTTCAAATGCTCAAGCCCCAGACTGGGTAACCCTAATAAAATGGCTAATATCAGGCTGTGGCTACCTCATTTAGTGACTCAGCAGTGTAACATTGGTGGACTGTCTTCAAGTCCTTTAGGGTCCTTTAGGAAAATGTGTCTTTTCTTGGGATAGTCATCTCAGGAAAGCTGCCAACACATTGCTGTTGAGGGCAAAGCTGGCCAAAGATCAAGTAGCGTCAACAAGGTTCCAAAGAAAAAGTTCAGGGCAGCAACAAAGACTAAGCCTATAAAGATGGACTACTAAGCTCCAACTTCCTCCATACCACTGACATAGTCTGTCAATCCTGTGAAGGTAAAGTGCCAAAAGAGAACTTGTAATCCATCTACACACTTATTTTGCTTGATTCCTAGATAAAGAATCAGGTCAACCTTGCCTGGGCCCAGGAATGCCAATTTGTAACTGGTAGGCAGTTAATGAATATTTTCCATTTAAAGACATGATTTATACAGTATTCTATCTCTTTTCTCCATCCATCTTCTCCTTTACTCTCATTTTACCTTTCTTACCCTCCTATCATGTACAGTACATACTTATGATTTTCTTTTACCTTTCCTCTTTAGAACAGGTTCTAGATGATAATCTTGCTGTACAATGTCAGCAATAACAAAAACAAAATCAATAGGTTATTAAATACTTTATTTTACATAATAATTTTACTTACATTTTAATTATAAATTTAGAATAAATAAATATTTTTTCAATATAATTGGCATTTATTACTTAATAAAGTAATAAAATTGGTGAATACGTATATGGTCATACATACAAGTACATCATGAAATAATTTAAACTACTGCTATCTCGCAGAAATAACCTTAACATCTGATTGATTGACCTGCATAGAAACTGAGCTGCAGAAATTCTTTTTCTTGTTCTATAGACAAGAACCTTGTCTATGGAAGTGTTAGCCCCGCTAAGTGACTTTGATTTTTGAGACAGAGAGAAATAAATAAACTCATAATCTGCTGCACCACATAACCATGATGGATATATTTATGAAATATTCACTAATAATTTAAAGTCATTTCTACATCCACAAAAATAAATTGATATATTTGACGCATACATTTCCAGTTTTATTGCATATTCTCTATGTATACATATAATATTTTGGGTCTAACTGATTTATTGAATTATGGGACTTTTGGCTTCTATACTGGGTGGATGGTCTAAGTCATTGGTATTTTAACTTTCTGCTTGTGTGACATATTTAAGTATGAGCTGCCAATGTCATGGGAAAAACCTTGTTTACGCTGAGGTTCTACAGCAATATCTTCATTCTATTCACAGCCACTCATCTCCAGCCATAAATTGCACCTGGTAGAGACACCAATCTAGAGCAAGTTATGAAGCAGTGCAGCTATTAACGTTTACCAGCCTCCAAACGTTACCAATTGGACCTTTACTAATTATTACTTCCACATGGCTCTGACACAACTGCTGTGTTTCTTTACGCCATTAGAGCAGAGACCCACAGAGGCTTGAGGTATGTTCCTCAGTTGACAGACCCGGTACTGTCTCCTATCAATGTGATGGAGTGGCTGTCTGACCCAGAGAGGAGGGGCTGCTTCAGGTTGTGTATTTTTCTCACTCTAGCTGTAGTGGACAGAGCATTTAATACTTTACTGAAGTGGCTTAATCAATTTAAAGTCAGAAGTTGCATCAAAGACCAAACCATTTTAGTCTTTTGGACAGGAGCCACCAATGGAAAGACAGTTAGGAGGAAAAAAAATAAAAACAAAAATGGTTTAATGGAACTTTAATATACTTATATACTTAATAATTGGCCTAGAGAGAGAGATGAATTCCTGACCAAAAGTTTTACTGCTGGAGGGAAAAGTTCTGGGCCCCCTCTCTACCCTGGGCTTCTTATTATTTTGAAGAATAACAATCCCAAAAACTAATTCTTGTATTTTTTAGAAGAAAAGTCAAAAACAAGGCACCTACCAACGTCTGAAGAAGAGTTGGGCAGAAAGTCAAAGCAGACTTTTGGTGAACAGCTGAGTCTTCAGGGTTAGCTGCATGCTTTCAGGTAACTGAAGCATCACCGCTTTTGCATGAAAGCTTTGTTCACTTCAGTTTATGACAGATCTAGGAATTCAGTAGAAGCTCTGGATCTTTAATAAATTTCCATCCATTTCTCTCTTTTTTTCTCTCTGTAACTATGAAAAGGATACTTATAAAGCTGCCGAACACACACTTTGTTTTCAGTTTAGGTTTAACTTTTTTTCTAGTTCACACTGATGCCTTTGACTTCACCTGGCAGAGTAAATGTTAACCAAATCCTTATAAGGAAACAAACAATCAGGGTTTTAACTTCTTGCTGTAGTTTGAGCTGTAGACCTGTGTTGGACTATTTCCATATCAGATGCACTGAAAGGGACTTTCTGGAGCAAAGAAATGCATGTAATTCATTCATCCTTCACTGGTTTTAAAATATGTTAATTCACCTTTTTAATCACATAAAAGCCTGGCAGTTTTAAATGAAAACTGCTGTTTATCCTATTCCAACACACTTATCAGCAATCCCCACAGTGGTATTCAACATAAATCCACATGAGTTGTGACACAATTGCTGGCAGATGAGCATACAAATGTTTGCTTTGAAAAAGGAATTTTTGATACATGACTGAAATGTAAATGTGAACAGCAGTGAAGATGAACCAGTTCAGGGCAGCATTTCACACTGCAAATACAGAGGGGAAATGCATACATGGAGTCAGCATTTAGAATTACACGCAGGACAAATAAATCTGGGTAAAGAAGATGAAAAGGCTCTGGCAAACCCCCAGCCCTGTAAATTGTGTGGGAAACAGAATGACATTGTGACCATTTTTACTGAATCCCTATCACTCTGACTGCTCTTAGAAAGTTTGATTTCTGGTGTTTTTTTGCATAACGAAAATAGAGCAGCACTGTTCTTTTATAAAAAAAAAAAAAAAAAAAAAAAACACAGGCAAAACGTGATGACTCAGTTGCCCACCTGAGATAATACATCACCTTGCAGCAGTATTCATACCCCTGGAACCTTTTCACATTTGAAGATATTACAACCAGAGAGATCAGTTTATTTGATTGAGATTTTATGTGATAGACAAACAGAGAAAAACAAACTGTAATGTGGAAGGAAAATGAAGCATGGTTTGCAAATTATTTTTTTACAAAGAAAGATCTGAAAAGTTTGGTGTGCATTTGTATTCAGCCACCCTCAGTAGATGCTTTCTAGAACCACCTTTGGGTACAAGAACAGTTATGTTCTGTGTTTTGTGGTACATCACTACCAGTTTTGCACATGGAACACATTAACATGCTTTTTAAACCATTATACTGTGTGGTCTGGGTTTATATTTAGGGTAGTTGTCCTCCTGGATGGTGAACCTGGTAACCTTCTTTTTGGTCTTCATAATATTATTGACGTCAACATTGTTTTAATTGTTTTGCAATGTGACTGGACATGGAATTTAAACTATCTTCCTACTTCAGTGAAATCAACCTCTGATTAAGATATGCACCGCAGGTTTTGCACACATCATAAGGGTACTTTGAAGTTTTAAATCATTCTGAAGCATGACACAATATGTTGAGAAGAACAGTGAAACAATGAGGCCATACCGAATTTCTTCTGTTTTAGTGTCCCTCACTACGCAAGGCTCAGGTTAGTGAGGGTGTGATAGGGTTAAGTTTAAATAACCCTTTATCCTGGAAAGAAAGCCAACACAAACACAAGTTTTTACTCTTTCATCAGAAAGAGGGCAGAGAACCAGGAGCTCTTGAGTTCGTCTGCCCCGATCTCAGTCCTGAGTTCATCAGCCCCGCTGCCTCTGTCTTTTCTGCCTTTTATTGTCACACATCACATGGGCGTCAGGAGGATTTGATCACAGTCTTGAGTTTACAACATGGGGATTGGAAAACAAAGAAGGGAGCAAGTTTCATTGTGGGTGATGATCAAATCACCAGCTTCATGCACAGTTGGGTTTGTTCTCCCTTATCTAAGGTTAAAAACAAACAGAACCTTCCTGAAAGCAAACTCTTAAAACAAACCAAATGCCTGTAGCTTGATAAAAATAAAATGATTACATTTACATTTTTCTAACAGGGTGAGACACAGAGACAAGCAGGTCACTTTATGTCTTCAACCTCTGCCAGACAGCAAAACTGATTAAGGCTCTTCATACAAGCTTTATTTGGTGCTTTTCTGCTTCATATATAGCCACGTCTCACAACAGGCAAACATTTGTGGATGACTCATCCCCCTTTGTGAATAATATTCTCTTAAACTTGTGTGGGATTGCTTTTTTTTAAAGGAATGCAAAATACTGTTTTATATTGTACTCTAATCTCTGTGTGATGAAACATTAAATTATTGCAGATGGCTGAAAAAATGGTATGAACTTGCTCAAAACTGAAAGCTGCATATTTTTTGTTGCTTCAAATTTTATCATTCTCATAAAAGCAGGTCATTGCGTAGGGATCCAGGAAACAGCACTAGACTGATTTAGATCTTTTTTGTATAAAAGCTAAATTATCAGACATCATGGCATAAATTTCAACTTTTATGCTGATGATACATAGCGATGTTTATCCATAAATCCTGATTAATCAAATCAATTACTTAGACTACAGGCATGTCTTGAAGACATAAAAACCTGTACAACTTAAAATGTTATACTTTTAAATTCAAACAAGACAAGTTGTCATCTTTGGACCAGAGAAAACTATGGATCTGATCAGCTGGTTGCTCAGTGCAATTGATAAAATTTTCTCAAGCAGAAGACCAGGCGCAGAGGAGCCAAGCTGTCCGACCGGGACACCTGCTGCATCATGGAAGTTTGGGAGATGGTGTGTCTGTCTATTTTGTCCATCGAGGCCGTAGAAGATGTGTACTAGGGTTGGACGATATAGAAAAAAAAGCATGTCAGTAAAATAGATATCATATTGATCGATATCAATAATTGTCAACAAATTCAAAACATATCATTTAAGTGCAGCCCTGGCCATTTTATGCTGTTTCTTAGCGACCTATTTTTAAATACAGAACACACAAACACTGAATTCAAACTCAACCCTTTATTCAACCAACTTTTTCCCAAAACTGCAGGTATTTAAAAAAATAAAAAAGAACACCTGCTCTCTGAACTCTTGAAAGGCGCAGAGCATTCCTAGGTCTATTTTTGTGATTGGTTGGGGGATGTAATGACTGTAATATTAACCTACATAGCTAGAATGCAATTCTATTGAACTTTTTATTGACCCTTTTTTTCTATCATCGATATACATCTATCGATTGATATATATATTGTTATTGAATTATCATCCAGCCCTAATGTGTACATAATTGGATTTATGATAACAGGATTTCTGCTTATTGGAGCTGGTGGTTACCTGATATACCGAGTAATACGGAAGATCTCGGCAGAAGTTTTTGCCATGGTAAGGCTGTTGGGGGTTTGTGAGGGTTTAAACCAGGCCATGATCTCCCAGACTCAGATGATTACTGAACAACAGCGCAAGCTGGATGCCATACTTGCACAGTATTGCATGTCGGCCGGGGTTGAACTGAATGGTGGAATGGTAAGACCTCTCGGAAGTTTCTAGCTCGTTTTATAGCAGAAAGTCCAACAAATTCGGCTGTATGGGACTTGCCATGAAGACGGACCAGCAGAGACTTGAAGGCTGACACAAATTCAATGGGCAGCCTAACACAAAACAATTTCCTTGTTATTGAATCTGTTGGCCTGATGGCTAGCCTTAGAGCTGGCTATCTCAAATTCTCCTGGATGATTTGCAAAAAAAGATGCTCTAACCCCGTTCGGACCCACTCATGATACCTGTACATGCTCTGATACATCTAAGACAAAGGCTGGAGAGGGGGGTGGAGAGTCATGAGCCCATACTGACACACAAACATACACAAACAATACACCTCCCTGTGACTCACCGCATTTGCTGTGCCTGATGTTTTCCCCCTGGGACAGGAACCTAGGTTGGATGTGTATGTACATTTATTTATTTCATGATATATTTATTTATTTAATATTGTCCCCTTTAACCCTCCATAGGTATATAGGTACAAAGCCTCCGTTTCTAAAGCAAATGTTTAGCATAACTACTGCAACCAGAGCACTGTAATACTTTAATAGGATCACAAGGATCTTAAAGCTGGCACTTACAATGATCTACATTGTAAAAACGTGATTTGTTAACATTATGTAATTTTTGCAACTTTTAGCGAGATTAAAGATCATACATACAGTCATAGATTAGCAGCATATGGTCTCTGCTTACCTTCCTGGTACCAACAGAGTCCTTTATATAAACTCCCTCTTTAAGTCCCCATGAGAGTTTGAAGAAGTTTCAGAAGAGTGCCAGAAAATAAAGTGCTACCCAACTTGATGAACTAAACTCTTGTTGCTTTAATAACATACACGGCTCTTTGAGGCGTGTAATCAACAAGGTGGTTGAAATGTCCCATTATGATCTTAGCCTTTTTGAGCTTGAAAACACCTTAGACATTTTGTTGTCCTGAACATTTACAAGGAAGAGCCACCGAGCACGCAAGGCCCAAGAGGTTAGCTGTGTGTTGCAGTGTCTGGCACCATTGATTAAACTATCATCCCTGTCACTTACAGAATATCTCTTAGCCTTTCTGATGTTTTGTTGAAGATCATTTATAAAGGTTGACATGGATGTAACCAGTTCCAAGTATCATTATGGTAAAATGTCTTACTGTTTTGTGTACATACATTGGCTTTTTGAAATTACAGATATCCAATGAGAGTTTTGTGAATTTCAGTCTTCCATTTTTGTAAAGGTTTTACCTGTCAATTCCAAATTTATCCTATGACTCCTTCCTACCATCTGCGTTAATTTTTTATTCATATTAGATGCAATAGCAACATCACAATGCTGTGTGAGAGAGTGATTGCTGTACAACAGGGTTTCACTATTGTTTAAAGCAGACAAAATGATCACAGAGCTTTGTATTTTTTATCAGTGAAATTAATGCTGCTAGGAATACTATTCCAGGAGAATGTGTATAATCCCTCGAGAATACAGACACTGTCATGTCCTTCTTTAATTTCATGATCTCCCTGCTATAAAACACTTAACGACAATGGATGACATTGATTAGAAGTTTATTTAAAACATAAGAATTTGCAAATGTATACACCCCGTCTGGATGGATTAAGAAGGAGGAGGCAAGAATATTGTTGAATGAAGGTTTATAGATGGTATTTGTTCTAGAACTGGATTTGGCTCTGGAGAAGGAGAGGACTATTCTGGTTACGATGTGTTCCAGGAAGAACAGAACTGAGTGGCAAATAGTGGACAGGGAGGCGATGAAAGTGAGGAATGGAACTGTGGAGGACGACAATGGAGTATATGAGTTTTTTTGGGAATAGTATCTGTCTTAAGGTGGAAGGGGTTTGAGAGCTCAAAAGTCAGAATGCTTTAAGATGGGAGGGAGAGAGAACACAAGGATGAAAACATCTGAGGTAAACTTGTGATAACCACATAAGACTGGTTTGATCATAAGAGCTGCATAGGTAACACAGGGGGCGGACCCTGCTGGGTGATCATTAGGCGAAGACTGGTCATCAAGTATCTTCTGTTATCCACAGAGGAACTGATGAGGAGATTGCAGTCAGGTATCAGAGCTACAGGCCACGCCCACCAGACCTGCTATGCAGAGAAGAGCCTCAGACACACACATAAACCAGAATCTTGGCAATTGCCTTAACTCTAAGATTTTCCAAAAAGCTACTGAAGGAGTAATTAATCAGTATCATCCCAAATTAACGAGCAAAGTATCAATTAATGTCACTGTATTGTCAAGCTGCACAAATGCAGTCACCATCACAATGTCAATGTCTGCATTACTGGAGTTGCAAAAGACTGATTGGAGGCTATATCTGGTAGAAGATTACATTTTAGGCATCATGAATTCAAATTCTGTGTGGCAATAATTATTTTCTGCTTGTTGGATAGACTCTAACAGCCCTCAATGTCCCAGTAGATTCTAAAACTCACCAAGTCATAAAAGGATGAAAAACATCATGAAAATTTGGGTTAATGTTACAAACTGAACAGGTGGACTCGGTATTCAGACCAACAAGCAGGAAGTATGTTTAAAAGACGGTTTATTGATAATAGACTGAGTCGGGACCGGGAAGACAGGCGGGTAGAGATAAGAACAATGATCAGGGCAAGACAGAGCTCGAGGTCGAAAAACAGTCCATAGTCAAAACCAGATCAGCAATCAGAGGAGCAGGAAAAGTCCAGCACAGAATCCGAGCCCAGAGTCGGGGAACAGAATAAGGTTCGGTGTACGGGCAGGCTGACAGGCTGGACGAGGACAGGCAGGTTTGGTGGTCAGAAAAACAATCCAGAACGGTACACAGACAGGCAAGGTAACAGAAAGGGATCAGGCAAGCTCAGAAAATCCAGGGACAAAACTCAGGTCAGGCAACACAGGTAAGCAGTCAGACTCAGGCAGGAAAAACAGATATTCAGGGATCAGGCTGGCTCAGATGTCTAGAGGCAAATCGTGTTAGGATCAACAGGCAGTCAGAATACGTTGGATACAACTCTCTGATTGGCTCGTAAATGATCTGGTACTGATGACTGGTCTGAAGGCTGGTTTTATGGAGACTACTGCAGGTGGATCAGATGAGCGATAATGAGGAAATGGGCGGAGCTGAGCAGGTGTGTGAAATGAGTGATCAGACCAGGCATCAGTGCCGAGATCATGACAGTTAATCGTAATCAATATCTTAATTGCAAAGTTTTTCTGTTATTGTGCAGGCCTACTGTGTTGTATATGTAAACCTCAGTAGTTTAAATGCTAAAAAAGGAAATACAATACTGCAATCATGTGAATACAGTATTTTTTTACTTGAACGCAGAGGATCTGAACTTTCTGTTCAAACTTTCTGTTTATCTATCCTGCAGTGGGATAAATCCTGACTGCATTCGCCATGTGATCTTTTTGCTAGACTTTCTTTGACTTTTTTTTGCTTTAGTGTTCTAAAAAAAAAAATTAAAAAGGAAACCTTTTTAATTTTTTTTTAACTTTGGACAGAGGTATTCCTGCTTCACTTCAAATATTTCCAAATACAGCATGCATGTCAGGGGCAGTCCTGATTAGATAAACGTCACTTGCATTATTCCTGTTTTATTTTGTACTCATTTCCTCACTCGTTTTAGGCAGCTTCACTTCCTGAGTTCCTCCTTGCAATCAGGATCTGCCACAGCCTAATGCCATTCACCTAGTGTCTGTGCTCCTCTTTTGTTTGTTAGACTATTTAGTTCTCACTCATGCAGCTTCCCTTTGCCAGTTCGTCTTTGTTCTTAGAGCCTAGCGTTCCAGCCTTTTTGCCTGTAAGACTTTAGCCTTCTAGTGTTTGGACCTGTCTTTGCCTCCGTTTTTGATACCTCTGTTTCTGCTGGATTTTTGGTGTTCGACCCAGGACTGTATTTAAGGAACATTGAGTTTGAATCCGCTGTGTCAGGTCTTGCATTTGAGTCCTTTATTCCTGAGCCGTACGACAATGCAGAAGTTGAAACTTCAAAACAATAATGCTCTCTCACTCTCTCATAGCCTGAATAAACTGCAGACTTGGATTGAGGTTGGAAGCAGAATTTACTTTTAAATAGCTTCTTGCACACGCATCCTCTGTCTTCATTTTTAAGACAGAGGATGATACTGACACCGACAGTATCTAAATTTGAGTCGTCTTCCGTTAGGTACAGCATCAACAATGGAGGGTGTTGTCGGCATGACTTGGTAGTGCTAAGAAATCATGTGATCCCTAATTGGAGAAAAGTTTTTGTGACAGAGCCTACAGTTAACAAATGCAGGACATATTTGTGATTTATAATGTGAGAGGCCGATGTTGGTCCCAGAGGCTGGAAAGTACATGTAAAGCAAGGTGCCCTTTTCTCAAATTCAGAAAATAGAGCCAGCAAATTAGCAGAATCTGAAGCCTAATGAAATCTGCCATATGTCCATTTGGATAGTAAAAGCTCACTATAATCATAAGTGTTTGATATTTTGTCAAATTCAACTTAGAACAGTCAGACCAGTAGGAAATTGGTAAACGCTAGAGAAAAATAAAAACATAAATGAAACATATTCCTCCAACATTAACACTCTGACTGACAAATATTTCTGTTTGTCACTTGTAGGTTTGTTGTGACCAATTTTGACATTTTAAAATCTGTGGAAAACAGTTCTTTCAAGAAATTAGGCAGGTCATTATTAATGTACTCCTGCCTGTTGAAATGGATTATGTATCCCTCACTGATGTAAAAATAATAACATATGAAAAAAAGGTCAAAAAAAGCTTAAGTCTTGTTTGATTTATCTATGATCAAACCAATGAGAGAAGAACATAAGCAGTACTTGGCGGTTTGTCCCATTTTAAGACACACAAGATGTTTTAATAGCCAGGGGCACCATGATCGCAGAGTGAAATCTGTGTTGTCTGTCGTACAGATTTAAGCAGAAACTACCCCACACAGTATTGTCACAAGCAATAAATTTGTGAGAAATGTAGTTGTACGTGTTAAATCAAGTTCAGTCAATGCTATGGGGAAAGTTGATAAGTGCAAAACTGCACATGAGCGCATATCTTACATTTTTCTATATTATCATGGGAGCTCATAATAACATCAAAAGTGAAAGCACAATCTAGCCTTTGAAGTATTATTGTAGGGTCATAAAACAGTAAAAGTTGACTGGATTGTTATTTTATCCCCACATGTTAATTAAAAGAAACAGTAATTTGAATATAGTTATCTTCCTCCAATAGTAAATGGCCTGTCCTTCTATAGCACTTTACACTACATTTAGTCATTCATTTACATGCTGATGGTGGTTAGCTACATTGTAGCCGTAGCTGCTCTGAGGCGGACTGACCGAAGGCTGCCATAAAATTGTTGCAACTGGGCCTTCTGAGCACCAACAGCAAGCAAAGGACACAACGACTGAGATGGACAGAACCCACCCATTATAGGACAAACTCATGATTAGACTACCTCGGTCCACATGCTTCCCATGTTGACTGAATTTAAAGCAAACGTTTTCAAAGTGTGCCTGATTTAAACATGGCTTTAGTGTTTTTTCTGTCTTAAATATATTTTAGATTTGCAATCATTCATAAAATCTATTTCTTATTGTGTTTTTTTGGTTCTACTCATTTTGTTCTTTGCAGTTATAGGATAATCTGCATTTTGTGGCGTTGACCAGCTGTTTCTTCAATTTGCTGCTGGCAGTGGAGAACACCAGCTGTTAAAGATCTGTAAATCAACTTTCCTGCCTGGGGTTGGACCTGTGTTGTTGTTTTTTTTCGGAAAGTCTGAGGGAGAAGCTGTGGATAAAGATTCAAGGTAGATACAGTCATCATGGGTAAGGTTATGTCGGTGCCAAATAAGATTATTGACTTTACAACTGAAAATACAAAAGATGGAGAGTACTGCTAAGATAACATAATATGCTTTACAGCATCATAGCTACACCTGCTTTGTCAAACTTTCAGTTTTATTTAGATGATCCAATGCTAAATTGTAATTTGAAACACTGCATGAGGGTTAAAAGGTTCAAAATTAAATTAATAAATATATCACAACATTAAGAAATGTGAATTTACTATGAGATAAGCAAATTTAGCATTAAAAATTAAATGTACCATGAAATAAACATTACCATTAAACAATTAAATGCAACTATTCAAAACAACTTAACAGAACATTTTTGTATCCATTGGCTACAGTGCTATATTAGTTTTTAAACATCCACCCTTTCACAACATCCTGCCATTAGGTTTGTGACTGTTTTCTTAGCTGCATAAATACTGTCAGTAATCTAAAGTTACTTTGGTTTGCAGTGCAGAGTCCAGACTATGACATGTTAGTCTGCTCTAACTCTGTCCTATTAAAATTAGCCTGAAATATTTCAGTTTGAGAAAAAACAAAAGACATTTTCAAGAGAATTTGCAATAGATTTTCTATGAAAAAAATCACAAATTGAAGTTTTAATAATCTTGGCATTGCTTGGTTTTACCAGTCTACCTTTTTTCCCATCCCTCTGTGACACTATGTCCTCTCTTCATAATTCAAGTTTTAACTTCTCATTAATTTTGGAACTGTCCGGACTCCTGCACTCAACTGAAATGTGTTGCTTGCAAAATTATCCCCAAGGTTAAATTCAAACTTAACACAATGTGTAAGCTACAATTTAGAGTAAATGTGATATCGTTGCTAAAGAAATGTGAAAATAAAATGCAGGGAATAATTCACAAGCTGATTATGTCCTTTAGGTGTTGGAAGAAAATTTATTGATAGTGTCTGCCAAAATGTGCTCACTTTCTACTTCCTCTGCAGCCTGTTTGCTTGGATTCCTGTTAGATAGACGGCAATCTTAATGTCAACTGAGCTCCTAGACTGACGTTGGGGTTAGTAACTTAGGAGCACCACAGGGGAGTGTACATTCCTGTCCACTCTCTACACCTCAAACTTCTAGTGCAACTCTGAATCACATTGCCTGCAGAAATCCTCAAACAACTTGGAGTACACATTAAAAAGAAAACAAGCAGAGCACATCTTTGATTGACCTAAATAAGAATTGCATAACATATTCATTCAGGTTTGTTAAATGTTTTATTCCTGCTGTTTTCAAATAAAACTAACACTAATTGGAGGAAGTTGAAAACTGTTTCTAATGATTTTTTTTTTTTTTGCTTTAATAAGATGTTTACATGAACTCACTGCCATGAATATTACAATAATTTTCTTTTAATTTATTTGATTTGTTTTCTCTCCTTGGTGAAATGAGCAGCAATTAAAAAAAAAAACTAGAGCTGTATGCATACATTTTTATTTATTGTTAATTTTCTCTGACTGGTTTTGCTGGCATAGGCTTTGCTTGGTCAGCCTTATTGGGTCTCATCTAAGAAACTCACGATGCGCCCAGGACCACTTGGTACCAAAACACCATAAGCAGAAAGCAAATGGGACAAAAACATATATTGGCTGGATTTTTAATCAAGTCAACACCTGAAGGACTGACACTGGCGATTCCACCAGGTTAAAGCAGGCTTCTAACAAACTTCTGGGATGACCCCAACCCCATTAAAACAGTATGTCTAGTGTTTAAAAGACAGATTTATACCATTGAAGTTAAATCGACCGGTTTTAGTCCAGAAGAAGTATGCCAGAGGTCTGTTGATGGCAACAAAAAGTGAGTCCTGATGCATTTTGATGAAAGAACATTTGTTTAAGTATTAATTAAGATGTATGTATATATTTGAGCATGTATGAAAAGTTTTGACCCGTCTGGATTAAAGAAAGTCCACAGCAGGTTGAATGCTTGTTTTAAAGCACCACTGAAGGTTTTTGTGGTACGATTTATGTAGAACGAAAAAAAGAAACTAAAGCTCAAATAACTCTACTAAAGTTTATTTGTATAACCTTCATGCCATAGTGAGAGTATATCAACATCTCTCAGAAAGTTATACATTATAAAACACAGCAAATGTGTAATATATCCTAAAATATCCTAGCAAAATGCTTTCGGTTGTAGAAAGCCAACCTACACAGGAAACTGACATTAGGAGAGACTTGTTAAAGTCTATCTTCCATTCCAGCTCAGCTTTGGTTTTGTCAGACCAGTGACATCGTTGTTAGTCTTAAAACTACAGCTAGCATTTCTTAGCCTCTGATTTACTGTATATAGGCGGCAAAAGGCCTTGAAAGAAATCACATTTTTAGATTTGCTAGACTTTGATCTATCGATACTTTCGGAGTGAATGGACTCCTAACGCCATAGCAGCCGAATTGCTTAGACAGCTATGACAAGATATGACCACCAGATTTAAAAAAGAAATAAAAGAATAGTCAGGTTAAATGTTAATCCATCTCAGTTGAATCAGCGAGGGTATGTGAGTGCCCAGAGTCCTTCCATGTTTTAGCATGCAGAGGATGGTTTCATACCCAGCGGCATGCACTTTGGTCAGAGAGCCAAATCTGTGTTGTCTGTCATATGAATTTAATCAGACATCATCCCTGCGCAGAAACTGTCACAGGCAATAGAGTGTTAAGCGATTTTGGGTATGGGAGAGGGGAGCGGAGGGTCTGTGTGGGGGTAACATCTGTTTCAAAGCAACCCAGGGCCCATGCCTGTGTGCTTGACCTTGCGTCAGCGAAGTTGGCTGGGGTACTCTTCCATGGACAACACGTCGCCCGTGGCATAAACAAGAGGAGGTGATGATTAAACACAGGCCTGTTGCTTCCAGAAAAGAGCAGCATTATTTGCCTGAGTCTCACACGTGTACATTCGTAGAAGTTAAAGCTGTTGTTGCTGAGTTTTGTATTCTCCTTACCAGAGGACCCCAGGGGGAGAACCGGAGTGCAATCATCTGGGCTGATTGCAACATGGGGTCAGCTTTTAGATACGCAGCTGCTGCCCCTCACATTTCCAGTCCACCCTTAGCTGCATGTGTTTGCAATTATGTCTATACTCACCCATGCAGGCACACATGCAAGTGGTAGCAACAACAACAAAAAACAAAAGCACATGCACGGCCACATGCACAAATGAAGGCAGAAGCACTAAAACACACAAACACAGACGCTCAAACAGCCCTCCAGGCTTTATTTGTCTAAACAGAAGTTCTACTGAAGCTGTGTAACCGACCTGCTTTTCACTGTTTGTGCCTTTTTTTCTAGTCTACAACAACAGCTGTCTCGCTCCTGTAGATCTCCCCTTCTGTCACTGTCTCCCTGTTTTTTCCTCCTTCTTGCCTTTGTAATTCGTGTTTTCCTCCCAGCCGTTGTCCTCTTTTCCTCTCTCTGTCTGTCTGTCTACTTCTTTGCAATGTTTCACCACCGCAGAGGGTGAGCAGAGAATGTTTGCTTTTAGCCTTTCCTTCGTCCCCCTCCCCCTCTTCCCTGTCAAGGTCTTTACCTCAACTAACTCCCACTTCACTCCCTGTTTTCTCCTTTCCGTACACCATTTTCCTCTTGCTTCTTCAATTTCTCACATTTCTCCTGCAGCCTTCTCCTCACCTTCTGTCACAGGCTAGAGCTGCCCAGTGTTTTGCATCCCTGCAGGATCGAGGAGGAGGAGGAGGAGGAAGGGTGACGAGTGTTAGCGGGAGAAGAGCTCGAGCTGCCACTGATATCGGTATCAGACTGGCGCAGGGAGCACCCAGCTAAGAGGAATCAGATACACTGTGCACTTTTCCAGTGCAATGCAGTCCCCAAATCCCCAGGGTCATGAAAAAAAATTACACCCACCCTCCTTATGCTTCGGCCAGGATCACTGATTCTCGTGAATGCATTTAGATTTTTATTAAAGTATTCCCTTTTTAGAAAAAGTTCAATCAGAAGTGTCAAGAATTCTTCTGTTTAAAGTTGGAATATCTCTAGCTGTCAAGATGAAAAAAACATATTTAAATGAATATCAGACAAAATTTTAGACAAGTAGTATAAACAAAAAAATGCTAATTGCGCTTGTTAAATGTGTCACATTTGGTCACATTACAATCACAAACTTCAAAGTGTTTAACTGCTCCTGCAAGGTAGTGTTCAATCACAACAGTCCCATGAGACTGATATTTTTCCCCAGTTGTCAGAATGGATGTAGTGACTATAGGCTCTCAAAATCCTCTAGCATTTAGGTCGGTCTTTGACTGGGCCATCCTCACACATAAATAGGCTTTAATGGGAACCAGTGGTGTCCAACGTTCCCCCTAACTTTTCATGTCTGAGCATCACTGGACCTCTGTGAGCAACATCACACGTGCACACTGAGACTACACCAGTGGTACACCTGTCCAAATCCTGAGATTACAACAAGTTACATGGCTTACTAAAAGAATCAAATTACCGCAATACTTTATTTTAGATTACTTAGTTTAGATACAACTGGTTTAACCCGATTACATGAAACACTCAAAAATCTTGGATTTTTTATGAGTTGTATAGTATGTTTTATGTTAGAGTAGGGGTCCTGCTTAGGAAGAACTGAGAGACTTACATCTTTCAGAATTCAAATTTTATTGCAATTGAATTATTTACATTTTGCGTTTCTTATCCATTACTACTGTGAACACCGCTGCACAAAGTTCCACATGGAGCGTGAAGGTGTTTTTCTACTTTATGATTGGCCTAGCCCAGTGACTGTGACTGTCAGGGATGATAACCAATGGGCTGCAGTAGCCTGTGGTAAGGGCCGGTGTAGGTACCAGATCGACTCGGGTGGTCAGATTGACTCGGGGGGCCTGCGCTTCCCGATGACGTCAAAAATATGGCAACTCCACTCAAACAAACTACATTACGCCCGCGGTCTCCATTTGTTACAGATCAATCTTATTTTGTTAATTTACGGTTATTTTCCAGTAACTTAATCGAGGCATGAAAACTTTTACCATCATTTTGGAATGCTTCTGGGGTAGTCTGACAATTTAATCGGTAATTTTGCAGGATTAAAGTTACATCTTAAGAGAAATTTCCTTCCTCCAATTTAAAAAAAAAAAGTTGTGAAGGGAAACCAAACCATAAACTCTTTTCATTTTTAATAAAAGTCTGCAGCCATTTTTTATTTTATCACGGCATTCATCACTTTAAAATCAATAACGTTTATTCCTCGTTTTTCTACATTACTCGTTTTTTCTGATCACGTTTTTTATTATTCCAGATGAAATTGTGACAATATTGTTCCAAAAATTGCGCCAACTGTCAATTTTTTTTTTTTTGTAAAATGGCTTGAATATTTGTTCTGTCATTTTCAGTGTGGTCCTTGTTAATCATTATACCTAAATATTTTACCTCATTTTTATCAATTAAAGTGGGTTGATTATTTTGAATTGCTAAGATTTCACATTTTTCTATGTTCATCTTTAAGCCTGAAGCTTTTGAGAAAAGGGAAACCGCTAAATTAACTAAATAAAATTGATTCATTACAAATGCAGACCGCGGGCTCAATGTAGTTTGTTTGAGTGGCGTTGCCATATTACGACGTCATCGGGAGGCGCAAGGCCCATGGAGAATTTTGTGACATCATTGGGAGGCGCAGGGACCATGGAGAATTTTTTCGTGAAATTGTCCGTTTACAAACCGCAATCCCGCTCTCGAATAAAACCTACACCCCGCTATAATTACTTTTATTAAGTTGTCCAGCCCAATCACAATGTTTTGCGTAATTGTGCAAACGTTAAACCAATCATGTATAGTGACGTCATCCAGAGGCGCAGGACCCCGAGTCAATCTGGCAACCCGAGTCGATCTGGTACCTACACCAGATGATCGGAACAGACTCTTGCGCTGCTGATTTTATTTTTCTTCATGCATTATGCAAATATAACGAGGCCGACATATAAAAAAAATAAATAAATAAATAATAATAATAATAATACATATTATTAATATACACGTCGGGTCTGCCGGCCCAAACAGCACGTCGGCCCACCGGGAAAATGCCCGGTACGCCCGATTACCAGTCCATGCCTGCACACACATATATACCTGTAGTCATCAGGCATGCGGCCGTAAAATAAGAAGCGTATAAACAGGGTTGCTTTTCAAAAACAGAGGAAGAACCAGAAGGTTGGTCAGCCACTAGCAGATGCCAGGCACTGCAAAGCTGATGCCAGTGGAGCAGCAGCACTCCAGAAACAAACAGCAGGCGTAACGCTCAAAAAACAATCAAACTGGTTGAAAAACGGCACTTATGTTCTCAGATAAGCAGATCCCAAAAAAACAACCACACAAACAGCTGACCTGATGCAGCAGGAGTAACAAAGACGCACACCGCCACCTGCCCAACTATAAAGGCGTCTGCCCCAGTTGTCAATCAGTGGTGCTCTCCGATCAGCACCTGGAGCACACAGAGTGGGACCGCGGAACAACGTCTCACCAGCATTGCAAAATGGTACAAAATAACTTGGTTTATTATTATTATGTCTACAGATCAGCTTGGATTTTATTTTCCGCGCCGCCTAGATTTGCTGTGCGTGCTGAATCCAGATGCAGTGCGCGATTGCGCATGCGTTCAGCTTGGAGGGAACATGGGTGGTGTCCCAATCTTTTGCCAAACGAATCAAAATTATTGAGTTGAAATTAGCTGTGTACCATAAAAATCTAGAATATATATATAATAAGATCTGAGATGTCTGGAAGGTTGATACAGCAAAAACAGGTCTTTAATATAATTTGGCGCTAAGCCATTCAGTGGTCTGAGTCCATCACTACACCCAGATTTCAGGCCTGATCACTAGCTTGTAAGAACCGAAGCTGTGTGCTGACTCTAGTTCATTCCTCTTTAGGTCCAAAGATAATAACTTCTGTTTTGTTTTTGTTCAGCTGGAGAAGGTTTTGGCACATCCATGCATTGATTTGTTCTAAGCATCCATTCAGAGCATGGATGGGTTCAGAGTCACCTGGTGACATCATAATGTAGAGCTGTGTATCATCTACGGCAGAGGTCACGGATTAGCGGACCACGGTCCGGATCCGGACCCAGCTGCTACCTAATCCGGACCCAACCTCATTTAAAACATTTATATATTGCTGCATGTTGTCCAACGACAGTGTCTAACTCAGGGGTTAAAGTTCTCCGTCGCTGCGACGGATTTCCGTCATTTGGAAAGCGCAAAAAGTCCCGTTTAGACTTTTTATTCAAGGTTATAATCTGAAGCTGCTCTCAACCAATCAAACCTGGCAGAGCCGGGACATTAGCCAATCAGAATGAGAGCAGGGCGGGTCTTTCCAAAGCGGACATGGCCAGTCTGTGGTTTATCATTGTTCATCATTTAAACTAGCCACAGATGGTATGAATGAAAGTAGCGGTGGTCAAAGGTTTTCTTTGGATTTATGCAAACCAGCAGGTCAGAAAGTTCAGCAGCTGACAACAACTTCCCTCGGTAAGCGTCAATCTGCTCCGGCTGTTAATTAATGAATTATTTCCACCTGTGGCCATGTCACCTGTCAGCGTTTATTCCCTCGCTGATAAACGCGGCGACCAACCAGGAATCTCCTCGTGATTCGCTGTTATGTTTTATTTAAACACAAAGAAGAGTAACGCGCTAGCTCAGGCTAATTTAGCATGACCCTTGAAGAACAAGAGTCGGACTGTGAAACAATGTGCCTCATTTGACTGGGTTCGATTCGGAAAAAGTAATGCAGCAGTCGGTATGCAGCAGTGATCACCCGATGAGCAGCTGCGCTCCAGGACACTAAATAAAATGATAAGGATTTTGATGCTTACAGATTGTTAAGAAAACTACATCAAAAAGATAAAACAAATAAACTGCAGCTACAACATGGACTGGATAACGGGTTCTAACTGGGTGAGGCCAGAGAAAGGCGATTCTCAGAGTTTTTTTATGAAGTTAAAGTGGAGCGCGGACACAGGGTTCATCCTGGACAGGTCTCCAGTCACTGGGCTAAAATATAACCATTTTATTAAACTTCAAAAAAGTTAAATCATGCCTTTTTATAAACTGTAATGATTAATTGGTGAACAATAACAGGCAAAGCAGAGACTGATTATTGTCATGTGCAATCTGTGTCAAATTAAAATGTATTATGTCATGATAGTGTTGGTGATGTGTCCTGCATTTCCAAGGCTGTGTTTGCCTTGTATGATCATAAAATTGGTTTATATTGAATGTGACAGGGAGTTAGTGATGTACAGGTGTGAAGTAGATGATGTAATGATGAAGCTGCTTGAGGGTTTCTGGAGGACAGAGAGGAAAGGGAGCTGGGATTGTAAAGTGGACTGTGGACCAGTTTGTCAACAGTGTGAAGGAAGAACTTGATGCTGCAGAGATGAAAGTAACCCAGATTATGATGTGGATGTGGAAAGTGATGTAGAGGCTGTCCAGGATGACACAAAGGCTTTAAAGCTGAAAGGTGGCAGAGATACAGGAATTTTCAATGGATATTTTAAAAGTATCAGATTTAGTTGACTTTGCACACTAAGCAAGTGAGCCAACTAATGCGGCATGATGTCCACGGCCCGGGAATATATGGGCTTGCGAGAAAATGTTTTCAGTCAAACATTATTTTTGCGTCAACCCCTGTGCTAACTTCACTTGTTAATATGGCAAAGCCCTCCGGAGCGTTCCCAAACATATCCGCTTGCTCATACATACGGAGAAAATAGCTGATTTAAAGGCGCAGAACGAATGAGCACCTTGATATGTGCTTGAGGTTGGCTTTATTGCCAATCAAACCCAGGTGTAAAATCCTTGCAGGGCAGCCTAAAGCTCACTTCTATCATTAAGCCATAAAAATGAAATTAAAAAAAGTTCAGGTGTTTTATAAAAGATGTGAAAGTCAAGAAATTGTCTATATACCAAACTGTGAAAGATTGTGGTTCTCTATTTCAAAAAGCACTTTGGATTTTAAAATAGAAAAACGTTCTATTTTTATGTTATTTTTTTGTTTAAAAAGTCAATGTATAAGGTGGATGCATAAACATTTTATTTCAGTGTTAAATACTGTTTAAAGTAACAAAGTAATAAAAAATGTGTCCGGACCTTTACTGGTTGTTGATTTTCTTTATTCGGACCCCGCTGATTTTTAATTAGTGACCCCTGATCTACGGTAACTAATCTTGTTTCTTGTTATAACCTCAGCTAGTGGGAGCATAAAGATATTGAATAGAAGGGTCCCAGGATAGAACCTTGGGGTGCCCTGCATGTGACTTTTGTCCGTTCTGATGAGAAGTTACCTATTGACACAAAGAAATCCCTGTTCTTAAGGTAGGATTTGAACCAATTGAGTGCTGTACCAGAGAATCCAACCCACCTCTCCAGTCGCTTTAATAATATACCATAATATAATATATATAGTAATATTAAGGACCACCATGAACAGAGTGGGTCAAACATAAATATAATTTTCCTATCTTCAAAACATAAACCATGTCTGAAGAAAACAGAAAAGAAAAAGGACACTTTAGCTTTCTATACGCAAATGGGTGCACTGTATTTAATAACCTAGATCAGATCAGTGGATTTAGCAAAGCTTTCTCTCATTTTACACAATCTGAAAGCAAACGTTTTCTTCTCTAAAGAGTGTTTGGTTCAGAAATTTGTTCAGGGTCAGTGTTGCCAAGTCCACTTATTATAAGCGACTTTGGGCTTGCAAATTTTGTGAGTCGCAGACTGCTTGGCGTCCTGCATTTTAGCCAAACAGCTTCATTTTGGTCTCATCTGACCAGAGTACCCTCGTCCACATGTTTGCTGTGTCCCTTACATGGCTTCTGCTAAATTACTAAACAGACATCCAAAGGTTATTTTCTCAGCAGCCCTTTCTTCTTGCCACTGGAAGGATATATTTTCCAACCTGAACTATAGATCTGTTCAGCTCCTCCAGACATACTCTGCTCTTCTTGGCTGCTTCTCCAAATAATACCCTTCTTGGGCAGCCCACCTGTTTAGGTGGATGGCCACGTGTTTGTAGGTTTCATTTTTTTGTTATGCTCTTTTTCACGTCAGATGACAGAGTGAAAAATGATCTGTAAGATTTTCAAAACTTGGGATGTCTTTTTTTAACCTAACAGCTGTGTTTATACTGAGGATAAATCACACGGGACGCTTTATTATTTAGGTGATTTCCAAAGGTAACTGCTTACACTGGATTGTATTTTGGTCAAATTAAAAGGGGCTAAACACATTTGAAGACATAACTAAATACTTTTTATAAAACCATGTTTAATTTTTCTTTGACCAAATGTGAAACGATTATACATTATTTTCCAAGGAATTGTAATTCCTATGTGTACTTCAAACAATCACACCTTAAGGATTTATAAACAAATTGAAGTTAAGAGTAATCCATAGAAATCCTAAAAGGAGAAACCCATAGGAATGTGAAGAGATTCTAAAATGGGAATTATCTGCTGTATCTTAAGCCATTTGCAAATGTCACAGCAAAGCCTAAACTAAAGCCTCAACAGCTCTTCTGTATGATGTAGTCGAGAGCTTACAACAACATGAACAGGTCGGACCAGGTCTTTATTGGGGAGAAAACACTGCAAAAATCAGTTTTGAAGTTAGTGCGTGCATGCGTGTGTGTGTGTGTGTGTGTGTGTGTGTGCGTGATGTAGACATTTAACTTAATATGTATAGGATATAGGATGAAAAGATATAGAAACAAAGAACCTTCTCACAAATTGAGCATTGTGTTTTCAATTGTTTTGCTGTAGTGTGTAATGATGTTTATAGTGTTTACATTTTTGAAAGCTTCGAGCTGCTCTTTGGGTGTGAAAGTTTTAGTTTTGAAGGGAGAAGGTGTGGTTGTGTTTATGTAGCTTTAGAAAAGGGTGTTGTGTTTAGACATTGGAGAACATGGACGAAACATTTGTGAAATGTGTTTTAGCATTTGAAAAAAACTGTAAAATGGTAACTGGCCTGTACTTGTTTAACTCTTTGTCAAGTCCTGAGGACCCCAAACTGCTTTACACCATGTTCAGTCATTCACATGCCAACCGTGGTGAGCTATGTTAGTAGCCACAGCTGTCATAAGGAAGACTGACAGAAGCAAGGCTGCCATACAATCAGCGCCGCCGGACCCTCTGACCACCGCCAGCAGGCAAAGCAGGTGAAGTGTCTTGACCAAGGACACGACGACTGAAACTGTTGGAGCAGGGGTTCAAACTGGCAACCCACAGGTGAAGCGGTGCCACAAACTTTATTTAATTTTTAAATGCGTAGTAAGTCGATACAGGATGGTTAATTTCCTATCCCATCATGTTCACCAACACCATTGAAATGAAAGGCAGATAAATACACATCAGTGTGACGTAGATATTTGTAAGCATAAAAAGTTTAAAAAACCAAACAAACACTATTTTTAATAATATTTTACATACCTTTTAATGTCTACTTTGGAGTATTATGATGTTTCACATTTGGTATTATTTTTTGTCTTAACTGCCATGAGACATTTTCTCTGTTAACATTATTTTAATGCCACATAGATATCCCTCTTAATTGTCATTAATCAAAAGAAAGCAAAGGAAACATCAAATATTTCTATATCTAAAATGTTTTAGCACACCAACAACTATGATAAAGTGTAGAATAATACACATGTATTGTTGTTATTCTGATTGTGAGAATAAATAATTGTTTAATATATATTGTCTTTAGAAGAAAACCAGAAAATACACTGTGATTCATAATTGTATGTATTCTTATGTATTAACTGGTAAAACATTAATGTACAGTGTTTACAGTTCAGACATGTTTATTTGCTGTCAAAAGTATATTTTGAAGGTTATTATATTTGTTAAAATCTTTCATTTTGGAACATACCCCTTGCAGATTTAAATGAAAATGTATTTTCATTCAACTAAGAGGTGTGTTTCTGACTGGAAATGAAAAGGGTGCATCTCAAAAGAAATAAAAACTGTGTAAAAGAAATTAGGCTGCACATTGATAGTTGTTTTACTGTTGATGTAGAGTCAATTTTGGAAAATTAGCTACATTTGAGTATTGTAATGTTGATAGCCTAATGGGTTGAGTGGCAGGTCTGATGAGCAAAGAAGAAGTGGTTGCTGGGACAAGTGTCTGATGTGTGTGGTTTCAACAGGGGTTGGTAGTGCTTTAAAAAAATGGGGGGAGGGGGGGAGCACTAGAGGTCAAGGATTACAACACCAACTTTACTTAAAATGAAATCTATCCACTGTATATTTACGTCTGGTCTGTTTGGTCTAAATTCCTTTTTCTGCTTTTTTCTGCAGTAAGTTATGCAAGCATCATGAAATTATTATTTTGTAAATAAAGGACTAAATTTTCTTTTGCTGCCCCTGTTCCTTCTTGTCTGACTCTTCTGTTTGCATCCGTATGTTTAAGTGGCATTTACATCTGCACATCCAAGCTGTCTGGAGTGTGATTTTGACACATATCATGATGAATTTGATTGGATGGTGTTGATTGGTTCCAACTAGAGACCAGCATAAAGTCACATGGAAGCCAAAAGGTGAAAAACATACATACTAATTTTTTCAGCGCCCATCGGCATTGACACATATGTATATAACCCCAATATGGAACGGGAACACTAAAAAAACTCAAAAATCAGACATTATGAGAGAGTAGATATGATGGTCACTTTTTATTTTGTAATTTATGTTAACTGTTTTTACACATTGTCCTGCAATTTTGATGGGGGCAGTACCTGAGTGATAAGCAGCCACTAGGTTTCATGTTGATGTAATTAAGGATAGTGCCACCTGAGAATCTATAATTTTATAAGATGTAGGAGCTCAGGACACCCTATTTCCTGTGACTTTTCTTGTTTTCGTCTGAGGTATGGTGACCAGCTACAAAGACAGCAGACCGTACTCTACTTTGGAGCCAAGGTTCCTTAAAAAATGCAGTCTCTCACTCGGCCAGTGAGATTGAGATGTCTACGTGTGTCTCCCCAGCACAGCCTTTGAAGGAAGCGGCGGGAAAAAAAGTGAGACAGAGAGAGCTGGTGCGCGCTGGAGTTTTGTAGATCTATGATGTCTCAGGGCTCCAGCCGTGACTCCTCCTTCCTGGGAGCTGTGCATGAAAATGGGTTAATACTGTGAATTCTGTGATTCAGAGTTACCTGTCTCTTTTGTCTCTAATGCAGTTCGGTCCTTTTTGTCCCTCCCATGGCTGGGCCCAACATCCGCTATAGAGTCCGTGTCAGATTTAAATTGGGACTCTGGCTCGGCCAGAGTGTTGGCAAAATAAAAAGATTGGTTGAAAAGCTGCCAAGGGTATGACTAGTTTGTGCTTAACCAAGTAGTATTGTTTTCTTTCTTAGTATATTGCTAATATTCAAAAACTGAATTATTTTCAATTAGATTTGTCAGTGTGGTACATTTGGCATTACATCTTTAGCTGTCCTTGACAGACATAAACACAATATTCCCTGCAAGACTGAAAACTACTTAGAAAACACATGTTAGCAAATTATATCATTAACTCTTTATCATCCAAGTATTATTTGACTTGAAATATATTTGAATATGTTCTTTTTTCACATGTCTGTTTATTTGGTTATATAATTTCTATTGTTTACGTCCCTGGTGGTTTTAGGGATCTTATATCTGCTCCTGTGTTTTTAACCTGCGTAAAGAACCTGGAGTTATGTTTGGATACATTTTAAACGATGGATTTGAATGATTTTCCGCTGGTTTACAAATCACTGAATAGCCTAAGCCAAAACACATTTGTAAGCTGCTTCCCAAAAAACATGCAGACCATCATGTCTTCAGAGACCTGCTTGAGCAGAACTAAACAAGGTAAGCCAGTACTTGGTGTTCATGTTCCTCAGGGTTAGGGGTAGGGTTAGGGTTAGGGTTAACTCTCCTTTAAATCAGGACTGAACAGATTTTTGCTTCCTGCAGATTTCAATCAGAGTCCAACTAATCACCTTTGAGTCATTGAAATTTGAGATTGATATTTTCATTTCAAAATTTGTTTCTTTTTATGCAATGCATTCAAATGTTTGACCTTTCAAGCTTTCTTTTTTGGAAAAGATGTATGGTTTGTTGTTTCGATGTGTTTATTTTGTTTTTAATTAAAGCACTTTCGGTTTTATTTGAATGTTCCTTTATAAGTATTATTTTTTCTTGCCTTGCTTTAGCTGTAGCTATTTTTTTTCTCTTGAATTTACTTAAGTCACTAGTGTATAAATGGAAAAAAATAGGTAGGTGATCACAAGTGAATTGTTCAAATCTTCTATTTCCTGTTTTGATCTCTTTCGTCCTTTGAATTCCCTGCTTCCTGTTTTCCACATTTCTACAAACTCTTCTTGTCATTCTCCCGTTCTCTTTCTCTCTTCATTACACTGCGCTAATCTCTCATTACCAGAGATGCCATGTTAGAGAACAAGTGGTTTGAGACAGCAGAGGGAGGCTCTGTTCATCTGCAAACAGGCCAGGAAACATGGGGTTTCTCTTTGAAACCTATACATCCACATCTCACCCCATCACCAACTCTCAGCGCAACTTACAAAGCTATACATTTATGAAGCATTTGATGGTAGGTGAGCTCTGTTTTCATGCCATGTTTATCTGACTTAAGGGGGGCGGGTGAGGGTGGGGGGTTGTGCTTCAATAACAACGTGAGTTATTGAAGCACAATGTGGCCCCCTGGTGACTGGTTGTGCTAGTTCACATTATCTGCAGAGGTTTTCCCTACATCGGCCTGCTGGCAAGAGCTGTGCTTTCATTCTGCTCACACAATGTCTGGTCTCTCACTGTCAAGTCTGCAGCTGATTTAAGGAGGATACTGCACAGTGAAGCTCCATCCAAAGGCTGCAGAATTGTATTCAGAGAGGCAGATGGTTTACCATAACTGTGAGCCTAATTTCCCAGTGAGCAAAAACATTAACAGGGAGTTTATGGTTTTAAAATCTTTAGTCCAACTCATTCCCTTGTCATTTTCAGTAGCTCCACAGAGACAACATACGAACAAGATAAGGCCAGGCCACTGTCTCTTCGAAAAGGGCATTACAAAGATAACAAATAAATTTTTCTCATCCTTATCTCCACTATAATTCAGCCATGCCAATTATCTCCTTTTGAAGAATGTTTTATATGCTCTCAGACCTTTTTTTTCTTCATGTCTGTTAAGCTGCTGTCTTTGAAGTACAGAAGTCACAGATCTGCTTTGAGCTTAGAGGTTCAGAGAGCTAAATGGTGAAGAGTGACAGTGAACAGTACTGATTTGTGGTTTTATTTATTATATATATATATATATATATATATATATATATATATATATATATATATATATATATATATATATATATATATATAGAATGTATGAATCTATGTGTGTCAAGGGTTTGACACATTTTTTATGTTGAATAAGACATTGGAAGCTGTTGTTTAAACCTGAGTGAGTTGATTAAAATATTAAAAGTTACTAATTTATATTTATTACCAAAAGCTCCTCACTTTACATCAAACTCCTTACTTTACTAGTAAAATGAGCTAAAAATGTTTTCACCCAGCTGCAGGTACACACACATACATACATACACTTTCTGACAATCATGCAAACCATCAGCCCATTTCATAAACTGGACTCGCACTAGCTACACCTTATGTACATATTGAATCCCATGAATCCCTTATGTCCTTATTTTTCTTTTGTTCCACTGATACTGGTATTGTATATTTTCTTTGTGTTTTAAAGTTTTTGTCTGTGTATTACACGTGCCTTCTAAGTCTGTACAAAAGTGTTGTTATGGTTTCATAATCACAATAAAGACTCTTGATTCTTTAAACCTACAGAGTATAAGACAGCTGATTTTATTAACTTGGCATGGACAAATAACACACACCAGTGTATAGACAAACAATAGATGGGTACATGTCCAATTTTATTCTCTATTAAGTCTGCCAAGGCTACAAGAATGTATAGGAAGACAAAGCCTTCTCTGGAATAACAAAAACAGACAGCGGTATTGTTAAAAGAAATGCATTTATTTTATTACAATGCAATTTTATTAAAAAGCTGAGGTAAAAAAATATATATTTAAAACTGTTAAGCTCTGTCAGTTTGTTTTGCTAAATGGTGTTTGGTTATTTTGTTTTTTTAAACTATTCCATGGTGATTTGTCTGCATGGTAGACATTGAAAGAAATATGCATCTATTAGCAAGACATTAGAGAAAGCCTCAAGTATGGATTTGAATTTTTTAAATATCTGTTGATGTCATTATTTAAGATATGTTTAATTTCAATATATATATTTGAAAATTAATTTATTTTACAAGTGTAATTATTTATGTAATTGGGGCCTGCCATAGGCATTTGCATGGGAGGCAGTGCATCGCAAAGCACTGCCTCCCATGCAAATGCATGGCAGGCCCCTATTGTTCTACACCTCTAAACGGGTGTCCTTATAATTGGGGCCTGCCATAGGCATTTGCAATGCCAATGTAATTCATTGTTAATAGAATTTCAGTCCACATCCAAAACACAGCATCACCTGTTACCGTTTTATTCTTTCAATCAAAGTTTTGCTTTCACAGTGATACAATTTTGCATTAACTTCGAATTGTAATTATTTTGCAACTAAGCATTCACTGAACTAACAACAATCTATTAATTTAACACTACAATGTTTCTGTTGTGGAAAGAAAATGCACAATTTTCCATATGATTTTTTTTTTCCCTCTGATGATTCAGCACATCTTGTCAACTTGTTTGTATTTTTACCATCATCTGCAAAGCATTTGTACAATTGTTGGTACCATTTTCACATTGCCCTGTGTGTGGGAGGAATTTTTAAATCACTGCACAGCTAAACACGACTGACAACTATTTGGTGTTTTATAGCTTGTTGACATTTTCTGTTGTCATCCCATTACGTTTTCAAATAAAATCTATATAAGGCCATGATTCAGCCAAAGCCGCATTTGAATATGGCTGAACCTTGAATGGCCAAATAAATTCCAGATTGCGCTTTTAAGCTGTGGTGACATAATGAAAACCATACCTCACAGAGGAAGCGGGGCAGACATGTTGACAATGCCTGCACTATCTCTGTGAGATGTTTTTCCTTTGTTCCACTAATGCTGAAGGCTGGTAGCAGGTTTTCTGTCAACATGAGGAGATGTGATCTCCCGCAGGAGAAGAATGAGAAAGCCATTAGACATATATCTCACAGAGCAGTTACAAAAAAGGGGTAATCACAGATGTGTTTAATCCACCTTTAAAGAAGTGAACACAAAAAAAGCCAAGCATGGATGTGTTTTTACTGTCACCATGTGGGGAAAAAATTATTGTTCTTTGTTGCTCATTATTCCTGATCAGGTTCTACAACATCTGCCGGTGATGGGAGCAGTTACACACGATTCTTTCCATGGGGAGAAAAATATAATCAGTTGGGCTTATAAACACAGATTAGTTGATTTCAACGCCATCAAAATCTTATTTTTCTATACACTAAAATTGAATTTAGCAATCACAAAATTATAAACGCATTTTACATAACATTTTTAAAGAAGGAAAATTAAAGCATCCACACAGGACACTTCACACCCCCACAACCTTCACAGAATCCTTGCAAGCTGTTCAGTGTCTGCTCTTTGCTCTTTTTCTTTGGCACAGTGAGGGACCCTGTGGCACAAGTTAGTTTCTTTAGCATCCTATGAGGGACAGTCTTACACACACACTCCCACAGCCACTCACAAAAGGAGGTCTTGTCAAGAGAGGCAGTTCAGCAGTTGGAGAAACATACGGCACATATGCAAGCAAATGTTAGTAACTGCAGACTGGGAATGTTCCAAGACACTCAGACGGTTAAAAAATTCAAACAGTTGTGACAACACGCAGGATGTACTCTAACTAGTTTATGATGTGCATAAGGCTTCAGTCTCTAGGTGGCCTGGATTTATTTGATTGTATGTTGAAACAGAAGCAAACAAAATACGGCTGAAACCACATGTTTGCATACTCTGTAATAAAAGAAAAAAACATGGTTATTTTTCTTTAGATCAGACTTAAGAGTTAGGATTATCAAAATTATTTATATTAACTAAATGCCAGAATAATGACAAAGAGTTTTGAGTTTTTTTAAAACAAACATTGTTTTGCATATATACCTTTGCTTCATGCTTCTTAGTATTGGGTAATACTTTTAACATTTTTGACATCTTGGGCATCCTTTCACAAGCCTCTTACAGTATATTGTTACAATTTTGACCCCATTCCTCAGACCAGATCTGGTTTAACTGAGTCAGGTTTGTGAGCCGTCTTGCTCACACACACAGTAACTGTGTTTCCATCCAATTCTAAAGTAAATTGAGCAAAGTTTTAAAATATCGCAAAACAGAAAATGCGCATCAAACGTGTTTCCATCTACTGGTTTGTAGCGAATTAACCAGGAGACCCACAGCGTAACGTCATCATATGTTGACGTTGGCTGTAATAAACAGGAAGTAGATGTAGCTAACTAGCACAGACCGCTGATCAGTAATAGAACGAAGCTTTAACGAATGTACCGAGATTTTTTTTACAGATGAGCCTTAGAAATGGTTGCATCTTTTCGTTGACACACACATACCCGTTGTTGCTTCCAGTCCTGTTTTTCACCATTGTGGGAATATCCGAGAGGACTCATCAGTCCATTACAGCCCAACATAAAGAAACCCAGGACAAACCAATCACACACACAACTAAGAGTAATTTGGAGAAACCAATGAACATTATGATGTGACAGGCAGACGCCGGCAGCAGTTGTTTTCCATCATCACCTATCTAGAGAAGCATTTAAGGTGGCTGGGGACAGATGGAGGGCGTCAGAGCATAAGCTCACCTGAGCAGTACCTGACCAGAACTTTGTTCCTTGTTAATTCCTTGTCCCGAGTTGCTGGCACGAAACTAACTCCTTTTATCTTTCTACATCCATTCCTGCTTCAGCTCGGTTCAGGCGTCTATCCCTTCGGTCATCAAGTTTCGAATCCCTCGAGCCTTCCTGGCACTCCAGTCGACCTGAAGCTCCTCCACTTCTGCTGGCATCTTGCTGAACATCTGGCCTGTCCACCCTCCGTCATAGAACATCCCACCAGATCTGGAACCGCACCTCGGTCTGTCACTCATCACCACAGCCAGACTAACCTGACCTGGTTCATCACATATCATCTGTCCCCTAAGTCAGCCTCTGCTCAGTGTCATTATCGGTGCTCACCCTCTCTTCTCTCCTTCCCCACAGCCTGCTAGTATTCTCATCACATCCATAACCCCTCTGCCCATTACCTACACAATAAACATCCTAAACCATTTTCTGTCCATGTGTTGGTTGCTTCTGGGTCACCATGGAAAACAAACCCTTTACAGCAGAGCGCTTAAATGGTGCAGGAACCAGGTGCAATGCATGAAGCTGATTGCAGTGGAACAGGTTACAGGTGTAAGATATGAGGCTGATTACAGCAGAGCAGGTGGACATGACAGAATGCAGAAAACAGACGGGCACAAATAATGACGGCTGGAGAGGTACGACTGGAGATCTAAACATTTTTGAAACACTGACTTTATAAAATCTTTCTATACCATGATGCCAGAACCTACCCGTTCTTCTTTCAATTGTTTTCTAAGTGCCTGTCAGTGATTTACATTTCTGGAAGAAAATACGTTGTTTTTTGACATAAGGCCAAAACTCATTAGGGGTGAATATTAAGAGCTCTCCCTTGAGTTACCATGAGCTCTTAGGACGGTAAACATAAAGTAAAGATCCTTGTGTTCTGAATTAAATTAGCATAAAATCATGAAAATATGTTTTTTTCTAATGCATGTAAAAATATGTATATTCAATAAGCACTCTCTTACATTCAAAACCTTGTTGTTCTATTCTTAAAATTTAATGGTCTCAATTTTTGCTATGCTATTTGATTAAAACAGCCCCCTTAAAGAATGACTTACTCCAGACTCTACATGCAGAACAATTCAGTAATATTAAGTAAATTAAAAGAAGAATGTTGTTATACTCTTTTTTTTTGCATGATCCAGTGTCTGCTTTATCTCTGATACTTGGTGTGGTATAGTCTTTGTGTCTTAAATCACTTTTATGTTAATTGTTTCCATGTCTAGTCTGTGATGGTGCCCTCTTTGTTGTGCCCACTATGAGCACTATATGGAATGCAAGACTGTACACCCTGGGTTGCTTGAAATTATATAGACATGATGTTCATAAAGTTATTGCGTCAGAGAGTTTTATTGCATTATAGATTTTACACAAACTTTCTAACTGGTTATCTGTGCATTTCAGCATTAGGGACAAAATAACATCAGTCTGTCTCTGTTCTAAGAAGCAACAGAGAAACTCTCCCCCAGGGGACTGCCCATCACAGCAGGGGGTGCCAACACTGCCATGTACCAAGCCCGTTGGATTTATCTTCCTCTTTGTCGACCCTCGAAGAGAGGAGTCCTACACTGGAGAGACCCGCCATTTATGCAGGCTGGATCGAAGCTAAGTCTGCAGTCTGTCTTCTGTGTAATCAGACATCGGGTAAGGAACTAGTTTCTATCAAAACCAGTTTTTGTTATTTTCTCAGCTGTTGCAGGAAAACTGAGCTGAAACTGCATGAAGCGATTTCCTGCAGATGGACCAAGCAAAGAGACTCCCCGGCACCGAACACAGCCGTGGTAGGAAAATATGCGGAGTTTCCCTGTAGCAGCAAGCTTCCTCGCAACCAACTTGAACAGCTTTCAATCAGAGATCCCAACCCGAGATTCATTGACCAGCCTGCCCGAACTGCTTTCACCCTTGCTGCCCTCTCGCCACAACCAGAGACAAAGGCAGAGGTTTGGCAAAGAGAATAAGCAGGGATTTTTAAAAAGAAGTTTAAAATGGGTCACTCTTAATGTGTTTTACTGTTTTGTTTAAAGGTTTGACCGAAGTAAAACACCAAGCGAAGCTATCCATTAGCGATATTTGAAGCAATGCTATGCTGATATGTTTTGAGTGTTTTTATGGTTATAACAAACTTTATTTCCATAAGGGTTTTATACATTGATGGGAAATTGTTTGAGTTTTCTAGTCTGCTCATGTAATGGTTACTGCTGGTGCACCAGATCTGGGCTAATTGACTGGTGACTGAGGAGACTAAGCTGATTGGATAGTGGCTGATTCAAGTCCAGAAAGTTCAAAACAAACAAAAACTTAAATCATGACAGCTCATTATGACACAATAGAGCTTAAAAATCTTTTTAAGGAGCGCCGAACGCTCACGCTATTTTGGAACAGGCGGTGAAACAAGATTCACTGAATCGTTCTGATGACGTTTTTAACTATTTTATTTGTCCTTTTGTTTCTTTTGTATGTACATGGTGTCATGGTTTTTAGGTATTTGGCCCACATGCAGACACAGATGGAAACAGGAACAGTTTTAAGATGTTTATTTTAGGCTCAACAAAGGATAAGCACACGCTGTGTGCAACAGGCAAGGTCGGAACGTCAGAGCGGGAACGACTGCGGGAAGAAAGAGGATATATTAATGACAATCGAACCAGGGGAAAATCTCCAGAAGCTGCGCCGCTTACTGTTTGGATGGAAAGACCTATCCGGTGGGATGAGTGAAAAAGGGACTCTGTGACCATAACTCTCTGACGGGAGGTGGTGGCTGAGTGACAGGAGGGCTGGCAGATGTAATACAGGTGGGGGGCCCGAACAGCACCACTGCGGCAGCAGGCAGGAGGAGCAGCTGGAAGAACCGGAGTGTGTCAGATGAACCAGGTGTATCCAGGAAGGGAATTCTCTCGCCCGGCTTGGTAATTCCATGGGAGTAAGAGTGGAACGCCAGAGCAAAATCTGAGCAGGCTGGGATTCAGGTGACTGGTCCTCGGTGCACGGAGCAAACACAGGTGAGCAAATCCAAAACATGATGAACTGGAGAAGACAGAAGACAGGATTAGTCCAAAAACAGGGTTTGCAAAAACTCACAGGTACGAAGCACAGGAGACAGATCTGTAGGCTAGACATACCACGACGGGGTAACACTCTGGCGTCTTCCAGCTGTCTGTGCACTCCTTTTAAGCCAGAGACGAAGGTTCCCAATGAGCCGCAGGTGTGGGCCACGCCCACCCGTCAACTGCAGCCACCTGTGGAGCAGAGTTAGAAAGCACGGATACACAGAACCCTGACACATAGTTCCTTAGCTTCTTTTTATCTTAATTTAAGTTTCACTAGTCTAGCAGAGAGGATCTGTTGGTTGAAATAATGTTAATTCAGGTAAAACACATTCTATAGTGGTGTTCTCTGGATGTTAATTTAATTTCTGTTAATAAATTATTATACTTGAAGAGAAGTTGTCACTCATTTATTGCATATGTGTGCAGAACTGGCTGTTAAAAGAATGCCAGTGCTCAAATCACCCTTTCAACTATTGTCCTAATATCAGCTGTTTGGGCTGATATTCACTGCACAATACCTAACAGACTGGGAGTTATTTAATAAACAATAAATAACTTAAAAACATGCATAATAGCACAACAGTGGTCTATTAACTATCAGCCAAACTAATTGGAAAGTTGGTCACGATGCAATCAGTCCATCCACTCACAGGTGCAGTGAGTGAACCTTTGTCTGAGCAGACAGACCGTCTGTGTTTTTAGCCTATGATGAAGTACAGTTGTTTTGAGTATTGCTGCAACATTTTTTATGTTGCACTGGTTTCTGTAGCCGCGTGGTATGCATGGTGTCTCAGAGTTGTGTTGCTAATGTATCTTAATTTTTTAGTGTCTCAAAAAAAAAGTATGGGAGCCTGGTTTTTATTGTAATCTTATTATGTATGCCACAATGTCAAAAACGAGCCCATAATATTATGAACAACATTATGACCTGACTGATCTGTGGCTGTGGCTATGCAACCGCTTATGCAAGAACAGAGATGTACAGTTTATTCTCACAGCTTTTTATCAGAACCAGCATTAACATCTCCAGCAATTTAATCTACAGTAACTCATCTGTTGAATCGGACCATATGGGTCAGTGTTGGGTTATCTGTAGCATTCTAGAAACACCCCACTAGAGCTCTTACTTTGAAATGTACAGTAGACTGTATCTATCACAGTATGTTCTCATTAGACTTTCTCAGATCTTTCAACTTGTAGGTTTTGCGTTTTTTAACCCATTGATTTTAAGGACAAAATGTTAACTGGTTGTGTAATATATCCCACCCACTGACAGGTGCCATAATAGAAAGATATTCAATGTGGATTCCTTCATCCATCAGGCATATCTTCCTCTATGAATGAAACAGAAGCACATTAGTATGATGTGGCATTAGAATGACATTGTTTGAGACAATGTAAAAACTACATTATCAAGACCAGTCAAACCTGAACTGAATGAATTTACTATTTGAGAAATCAATGTAATTTTTATACAAAGGGTGCAAATAGGGAAGGGCTCACCCAGGACTACAGTTTAGTACCTTCCTTGATTCTGTCAAAATTATGTTTATTTGTAATGAACAGAGGCAGCGGACCCAGAATTCAGCCAGACCAGCAGAGGTTGGTTCAAAGGAAAGGCTCTTTAATAACAAAATCAAAAACAAACAGGGAAAAATCCAAAAGAGACCGTCAAACCAAAGACGGTATAAAAATAAACAGACCAGCAGGGCAGGTACGAACAGGGACAGACCGACAGGACAGGATGGCTCAGGCTTCTGGAGACAAGAGGGACAAAATAATCCAAAAAGCAATACAAAAACTGAATGCTGCAGGAGGAGACTCACCCATCAACTCAACAAGACAACCTGGCACTGATGTCTGGTCTCAGCAGTTTATATGGAGGTGGAATCAGGTGAAACCGGTGAGAGGTGATTGCAGCAGGGGTGGAGTTAGGCAGGTGTGCAGTGTAAGTAATTAGACCAGACATCAGTGCCGAGGCTCAACAAGAACAACCCAAAACCAAAACTAAGAAACTTCTGAAGACATAACAGAATAAACTACAACAGTAAACACTAATCTAAACAAGAAACCAGACTAGACAGAACTCAAAACAGCCAGATAACAAAAGACAGGGAAGAGAAGGAAAACTAACACTAACAAACCATAACAGAACTCAGAATATTCTAGAACGCAAATAAACCAAGAGGCAGGAAAATACTAACCAACAAATAAATGTGCACCAGAACATAATATAAAATAAATAGGCTAAACCGGACTTCAGAACTTAAAAACACAAAGGAAACATAAGGCAGGGAAACTAACTTAACCGAATCATAAACAGGAACCAAGACAGAATATTACAGAACCCCCCCTTCAAGGACGGATTCCAGACGTCCCTCAAACAAAACACATAGCGTACTAGACCGGGTGGGAGGAGGGGGTTATCGGACGGAGGGATAGAGTCCAGGCAAAAATCAAAACAACCCAACAGGGCGAACCAGAAACTAAAAGAAAAAACAGTCTCTAGGTACAAAAGTCTGGTGGACGTCCCGGCGGGCGGCCCCGGCGTGACGGGTTCTCCGGCGGGCGGCCCCGGCGTGACGGGTTCTCCGGCGGGCGGCCCCGGCGTGACGGGCTCTCCGGCGGGCGGCCCCGGCGTGACGGGCTCTCCGGCGGGCGGCCCCGGCGTGACGGGCTCTCCGGCGGGCGGCCCCGGCGTGACGGGCTCTCCGGCGGGCGGCTAGGAGGTCGTCGGCGGACCAAGGCGACAGACGGCCGTCGGCGGACCAGAAACCTCGGAGGTCGTCGGCGGACCAGAAACCTCGGAGGTCGTCGGCGGACCAGAAACCTCGGAGGTCGTCGGCGGACCAGAAACCTTGGAGGTCGTCGGCGGACCAGAAACCTCGGAGGTCGTCGGCGGACCAGAAACCTCGGAGGTCGTCGGCGGACCAGAAACCTCGGAGGTCGTCGGCGCGACCTGGAGAGAGAGAAAATAAAACCTGGCGCCGGACTACAGGGTACGTAAGGCGCCAGACTACTGGCTAAAGGAGGCGCCGGACTACTGGCTACAGGCGGAGGCGCCTGGTTAACGGCCACAGAAGAGGGAGCCTGGCTACAGGCGGCTGAAGGGGGAGCCTGGCTACAGGCGGCTGAAGGGGGAGCCTGGCTACAGGCGGCTGAAGGGGGAGCCTGGCTACAGGCGGCTGAAGGGGGAGCCTGGCTACAGGCGGCTGAAGGGGGAGCCTGGCTACAGGCGGCTGAAGGGGGAGCCTGGCTACAGGCAGCTGAAGGGGGAGCCTGGCTACAGGCGGCTGAAGGGGGAGCCTGGCTACAGGCGGCTGAAGGGGGAGCCTGGCTACAGGCGACTAGAGAGGGAGCCTGGCTACAGGCGACTAGAGAGGGAGCCTGGCTACAGGCGACTAGAGAGGGAGCCGGGCTACAGGCTTCAGGAGGCCCCGGGCTACAGGCTTCAGGAGGCCCCGGGCTACAGGCTTCAGGAGGCCCCGGGCTACAGGCTTCAGGAGGCCCCGGGCTACAGGCTTCAGGAGGCCCCGGGCTACAGGCTTCAGGAGGCCCCGGGCTACAGGCTTCAGGAGGCCCCGGGCTACAGGCTTCAGGAGGCCCCGGGCTACAGGCTTCAGGAGGCCCCGGGCTACAGGTTTTGGATGAGGAAGCCTGGGTGCAGGCTGTGGATGAGGAAGCCTGGCTCCAGATGACTGTGGAGGGAGCCAGACCCTTAATGACAAAAAGTCTCAACACCAGCCTCTGGAGAATGTCGGACAGTGACAACCAGTAGAGTCTCTCCCAAAGTTGACCGTCTACCAGGGCGACTAGGGGTTGAGACTTTAGAAGAACGCTGAGGGGGTCAAAGTCTCCAGGAGGCCATGGGTGCAGAGCCTTCTCCCGAGGCCCGGGGCGCCCGAAGGTGGAAGCGTCCGTCTGAGTTCCCACCTCGCAGATCAGCGACGGACCCTTCTGGGTCTCCGCGTCGCATGACGGCGACGGACCCTCCTGGGTCTCCGCGTCGCATGACGGCGACGGACCCTCCTGGGTCTCCGCGTCGCATGACGGCGACGGACCCTCCTGGGTCTCCGCGTCGCATGACGGCGACGGACCCTCCTGGGTCTCCGCGTCGCATGACGGCGACGGACCCTCCTGGGTCTCCGCGTCGCAAGATGGCGACGGATCCTCCTGGACCCCTTCTTGAGGCTCGGACGGAGACGTGTCCTTCAGAGCCCCCCCTCGGAGCTTGAACGGAGGCAGGTCCTCCTGGACCCCCTCATTGGGCTTGACAGGAGCCGAGGCGTCGGCCGGACCCTCGGGGACAGATTCGGGGGCCGAGGCGTCGGCCGGACCCTCGGGGACAGATTCGGGGGCCGAGGCGTCGGCCGGACCCTCGGGGACAGACTTCGGTCGGCTGTAGAACGCTTGGAGGGCTGACCTGTAATGTCCCTCCACCTCCTTTAATTTCTGCTCCAGCCCCTCTGAATATTGGCAGAGGAGAGCCTCCCTGAGGCGTTTAATAATGGGGGCAAACGTCCTTATCTTATTCTCCAGGACCAGATTTTCCCCCTCGTCACCTGCTGATGGCGGACCCTCCTGGACCTCCACGTCGCCCGCTGGTGGCGAAGAGTCCTGGGTTTCCACATTGCTTGCTGGCGGCGGACCCTCAGGGACAGGAGCAGAGGCTTCAACCGCCCGACGACGTCTGCGGGACGGCTGCGGCAATGCGCTCCGCCCTTGGCGGTGGCGTCCTGGACCGAAACCAGGGGGACAGAGCACTAACCTGGAACCTTCAAAAGAAACTCCCTGCATAACTGCTCTGCAGGTGACACGGCCCAAGGAACGCCGCAAACCTCAGAGAGAAAAAGAAAAAAAAAAAAAAGGTGCAGGAAAAAACAAAAAATAAACTTGCTGATCTGGCGATGGGTCCAAAAAATGGCCAGGTTGTAATGTAATGAACAGAGGCAGCGGACCCAGAATTCAGCCAGACCAGCAGAGGTTGGTTCAAAGGAAAGGCTCTTTAATAACAAAATCAAAAACAAACAGGGAAAAATCCAAAAGAGACCGTCAAACCAAAGACGGTATAAAAATAAACAGACCAGCAGGGCAGGTACGAACAGGGACAGACCGACAGGACAGGATGGCTCAGGCTTCTGGAGACAAGAGGGACAAAATAATCCAAAAAGCAATACAAAAACTGAATGCTGCAGGAGGAGACTCACCCATCAACTCAACAAGACAACCTGGCACTGATGTCTGGTCTCAGCAGTTTATATGGAGGTGGAATCAGGTGAAACCGGTGAGAGGTGATTGCAGCAGGGGTGGAGTTAGGCAGGTGTGCAGTGTAAGTAATTAGACCAGACATCAGTGCCGAGGCTCAACAAGAACAACCCAAAACCAAAACTAAGAAACTTCTGAAGACATAACAGAATAAACTACAACAGTAAACACTAATCTAAACAAGAAACCAGACTAGACAGAACTCAAAACAGCCAGATAACAAAAGACAGGGAAGAGAAGGAAAACTAACACTAACAAACCATAACAGAACTCAGAATATTCTAGAACGCAAATAAACCAAGAGGCAGGAAAATACTAACCAACAAATAAATGTGCACCAGAACATAATATAAAATAAATAGGCTAAACCGGACTTCAGAACTTAAAAACACAAAGGAAACATAAGGCAGGGAAACTAACTTAACCGAATCATAAACAGGAACCAAGACAGAATATTACATTATTTTGGAATTCATAATATATTTGGTTGAATTCTGCTGTTGAAAGAGCTTCCTTGAGTTCCTCGTAACTATTTCCATATCTGGAGTTCCTTTCCTTTACCGCTGAGGCATATCGTTTGTAACAAAAGAACGGCAAATTTTTTGACAATTTGTGACACACTACAAAATAATACACAGATCTCCGTCTAACCTGACTCTCGCCATATGGATTTCGCTCCGCCTAGCTTCACTCACATCCATCTGGGACATCTCCCATAGAGAGTGATTTCTCCAACCAATTTTATTGTCTAGCCAATCAGGACGCAGGGCTGGAGTTTCATAGATGTGACGTAGTGGAGAAGCGACTGTGACGTGAGACTGTTTTGATTCAGATAGCAATGGCGGCTCGCATCGAGGAAGCAAACGTTAACATTGATGGTGCTATTTCTTCCGTGTTGTCCAATCTACCTAATATTGTTTCATTAAAAGAACATCAGAGATTGGCTCTGAAGGCTTTTGTTGGTGGAAACGATGTTTTCGCCCTTCTCCCGACCGGCTTTGGCAAGTTTTGTTTTCCGGGGCGCGTCCGCCGTGGATGCGCCCCGGAGCGGTTAGCGGTTAGCGCAAACCATATTAGGAGGCCTTTAGTCCTCAACGCGGTCGACTCTGACCCGCGGCGCTCTGCCGCCTGTCTTCCCACCTCTTCCTGTCAGCTCACTGTCAATAAAACGCGTGCCACTAGAGCCGCAAACACATAAAAAAGAAAAAAGTTTTGTTTTTTCCTGCGTTGCTCTCACAGCGTCAAGGGTTGGCTTCGGTGTGAGTGGTTGAAATAGCACGTCGATAAAGATGACAGACAAGTGGCTTATCCAATCATATGCAAGGATTTTTGATAAGGCCCAACCTTCAAAAAAGGCAATTCCTATGGATCAGTCCCAGATGGATGTGAGTGGAGCTAAGCGAAGCGAAATCCATATGTTAATAAAATTGTGCAAAGTGATGCAAAAAAAATAATAATTCTAAAGCACCTTTAATCTGTGATTTCTAATCAATTACTACAGTACAAATAGATCAGGGTCAGAGCCAATTGAGCATGTTGCTGACTTAAGTTAAAAAGTTTAAAAATAGACTGCTCTCCCATCCCTGGAGGGAACAGCAAAGTGACCCTTTTACAGAACAACAATATTATATCAAAATACTTTTCATTATGTACTTTTACTATAAGGGTTAGAGTAGGATTATATTTGTGGCCATAAAGAGTTTGGTGACCAAACCAGTACTGTAGAAACAAATTTATGTAATACCTGAACAGAATCTGGAGACCCGATAATTCAAGAAATGAAGGTTTAGAAGAAAAACTGGTGTTGCTGGAGCAGGAACTGACTGGAATACGTACTGGGATTACTGGGGGGAGAAGAGCAGGGTTAGTGGCTGAGGACAACTCAGTGAAGGTGATAATACTCTGATTGAAAGCCACTAACCTTCTCATCCATCTGTATTGGTCTTAAAATTTGCTTGAAATTAGACATGCCTCAGAGAAAGGACTAAACAAACACATTCTACACACCGTAATATGTCTGCTCTACGGTTTTAAATAACGAGCTCTTCCAGGTGTTAATGAATGATACCAAAAGAAGAATAGCTGTTTTGCCATTCGCTGCGCCAGAGCCCATATCATCTATCTTCTGAACCGTCTATCTATCATCCAAGATCAGGTTGCAAAGGTATTACTGTTGAATAGAAACATAGACACCCCTCTCTTCAGCTCATCCTAAGGGATCCCAAGACATTTCAAGCCCAAAAAGCAATTATAAACTCCCAGTAGGTTAAGGGTCTCATCCAACTTGGCGGTCTGGAAAACCTCCAAAAGGAGGCTAGCCCTAGATGACAGAGCTCCAACCACCCAACAGAGGAGGCTCACGTCGGCTCACTTCAAAGATCGGTTGTGGTATCCGCGACTGATCTTTTAGACATGATGAAATATATCATGATCAGGGGATGGTAAGAAAATTCATCTTCTGCTCCATTCCTGCCCTAACATTACTCACACCACTGACATACGTACTTGAACATTCCTACTTGAGCCAGAGACTGATTCCCGTTTTGGAGAGAGTGTTCAACCTACTGTTAGGTTGGGAAACATGGCCTCATGTTTTTGAGCAAGTTGAACATCAGTTAATTGAGAAAAAAGTAATCGGAATTCAGCATTTCAGAAATTATACACAAAACATCAAGAATGTAACACATCATCATATACTCAGATTTCACTTTATTTCAGTTTAGTTTTTTTTCTCATATTTGGACTAGTTTTATAATTTACTTACAATTGCATAATTATTCCAAAAATTATTGCTTAAGTAAACATTTTATAAATACTTTGATGAACACTGCCACACATGCATAAGCACAACGTATCCATAAAAAAAATCAAGCTGTCTGAAAATTAACAGTTAAACAAAGCAGGGCCTTGACCAAAATAGCTTATGTTCATAAACCTTTGGGGGCAATTGTTCTGGCAAAACTGATCTGTGTTCTTCCAAAACAAAACAAGCTCAGTTACCTACTGCAGGTCAAATATTGAGAGATAGCATAACCACTAAAAAAACACACCAAGGGATGTAAAATGACCAGCTAACAAAACAACATGATACATAATATTATGTATAAAAGAAGAATGTCCATTTCTATTAATTTATGTACAAATACAGTAAAGGTTTCAGAATTCACAAACTTGTAAAATTATTCAGTTCACTTTTGATTATTTTAAGTATTTTATAGATTTTGAACTTGAGATGATCAAATGCAGTTTAGACTTACTAAAAATAGCCGTTCATTGCCAGTGTTACTTTTTCCTATCACACACCCGAACAATGATTAGCCACTGTCAACACAGCTAAAAATCTGAGAACTACTTTCTTTCTTACTTCATAATCAGAGCTAAAGATACAACAGGGTGTCAAACTTAAAGCTCTACTTTAGGGTCCTGGGCTCCTAATAATACACCAACTTCACCAGACAAAGTCACAAGCAGACAACAACTGGTTGGCCTTTCCGTGAGGCAAACTTCACTTCAACCACAAATATTGTTGTTTTACTTTTGTGCTCTCCTCTTTTCCTAATAATGATGAATATCTATTGACAATTTTTGTTTTTGTATCCCACTGCAAAAATAAATAGTTCATGATGTTGGCTGAAATCTGCCAGAGGTGAACTGTTGACCCCAAGCAGCTGTAGAGACATGGCCAGCTTGGCCAGGGCTGATTCACAACACTAGCAGTTTCATTTTACCCCCGCAAACAGTGCAAAATGTTGTGCCAGTTCCAACTGGGAATTTGCAGTTGCTGTGTACCAATACAATTAAGGAGAAAAACTTTTACTGATGCTTTCAGGGGCTGCAAGACAACAGTACGACGGAGTATTAGGGCCACACATGAAGAGAAAAAATATTTTTGCCATGACGAGATTAAACTCGACATGTCGATTTTAAAGTCGCCATGTCGACATTAAACTCAACATTTCGAGAATAAAGTTGAAATGTCATGTCGACTTTATTCTCGACGTGTCGACTTTAAAGTCGCCCTGTCGACATTAAACTCGCCATTTCGAGAATAAAGTTGATATATCGTGGCGACTTTAATCTCGACATTCCAAGGTTTGGAGAAAAGAGCAACCGCGCTCCACAGCTGCAGTCTCTGCGTTTTAATTAAGTGTGAAGGTAGTCTTTGCCGTGCTGCAACTGTATAATCATGGTTCTGGGCTAAAAGACCGAGGATTTCCTTATTGCTAAACCCGATTCTGAAGTACAATTTGACCAAATCATCTACACAAGGCATGTTGAATCGTCAGCCAACTGTCTTATTCTGGATTCAGTGCAGGTATCCTGTGCAGCGGTTGGCTCTCCAAACTATTTTGAACTAATTTCAACTTTATTATCGAAATGTCGAGTTTAATGTCGACACGTCGAGAATAAAGTCACTACGATATATGAACTTTATTCTCGAAATGTTGAGTTTAATATCGACATGTCGAGTTTAATCTCGTCATGGCAAAAATATTTTTTCTCTTCAGGTGTGGCCCTAATACTCCGTCGTACAACAGTGATGCTAAGCATGCAAGAGGAGAAGCTTTTATTTTTGACTTCCTCCTCCTACTTCTCAGGTACATTGCTTTGAATTGTTCTGGAAAAATAATATAGAAATACAGATCATTAAAAAAAATAAAACACCCTAATCCCTCAATACTCTATTTTGAGGATTTCATACTGCTTTTTTCACATTATAAAAGAGGTCTGGATTATTCATAGACAAAAAGCTTAGGGATGCTTATAAATATTATAGATCAGTGGAGTTGTACTTAAAAGTAGACTTGTAAGCTGCTACAATAATAGTTAACATTAACATCTGTTTAAAACCTAGAGATTGAAAAATAATAGCTTAGTAATCTTTCAAAAACTGTTATGTTCTTGACCTCTCTGTGGTCTACAATAATTGCACTGAGGACGACTAGGACAAAGTAATTGGTGTAATATCAGAACAAGAATGAGACCAATACTCCGTAATGAGCCGTTTAAAAGATACTTGTCCAGTTTCTCTCATCTCTGCCTTTTTCTGAAGCTTCAATATTCTAAGCCTACATAATGGCAGGCTTTTTAATAATGTAACTGTCATTTTTAAATGAGTTCATTATGCACTGCTATCATGTTAGATGTGCTAGAAACTGCAGTGACTGCGACTTAACTTCGCACTTGGAGTGAGAGTCTTATATTTATTTGGCCAGAATTCAGTACCATCATGTGGTGCTCTGCTCTCTCTCTCTCTCTCTCTCTCTCTCTCTCTCTCTCTCTCTCTCTCTCTCTCTCTCTCTCTCTCTCTCTCTCTCTCTCTCTCTCTCTCGTTTTCTCTCTCTCTCGGTGTGGCTAATCCTTTTTACTCCCACACTGACAACTGGAAAGGGAGACGCAGAGAAAGAGACGGAATGAGATAGAAACGGGATGAGAGCGTGTGAGGGAGGTGAGAGTGGGAAATGAAGTCAGAAGCTGTGAGGAAGGAGAGGATGTGAGTGCATCAGTGAGGAGAATGAGGTAAGGAAGTGAGCATCAGGACAAAGGGAATGAGGTAGGACCTGGAGGACAAGAGAGAGCCAAAGAGGGTATAAAGCACAAGGGTTAGAAGTGGTCCAATTTCACTACTATTTCTAAAGGCAATATCAGCCAAAGTAGGAATGAAGCAGAAGAGTGGAGACGCATTGGTTCTAAACCATTTACAAACGATAGCTATGTGTGAATTTCTGAGTTTGTTTTAGTCCTTCTCAGCTCACATGTAACCTTTTGATTTAATTCAGCAAACCGAAAAAGAACAATGTTAATATTTCACTCGGCCACATTAAAGAAGAGAAAAACGTTTTTCATAATCCTGATATAATTTATATCCATGTCCAAAATCAAAAATCCCATTGTCACTGACATATTTTTCACCCCACAGAACACCCAATAAATAAAAATCTAACATAAAGTAACATGTTGATGTTTAAGGTGGGTTATCAATGGTTCAACACAAAGAAACATGCACAGAAAGGTTATATGTTTTAGAATCTGTTGAGGCATTGACAATTTCACTGCCTGAGCAACACAAACACTCCCTTGAAAAATTCTTCCTAAACTTTTTTTTTCATGTTTTCACATATTCATACCACAAACGTTAAGGGGTTTTAATGGGATTTCATGTTACATAGTAGAAAAAAGTAGTGGATGATTTTGAAGTAGAAGGGAATAATAAGAATATTGTTTCTAAAAATGTCTCCATCAGAATCTGTTAAATGTTGCATGATTTATATCAAGCACCCCTAATACAGCTTTTTTTGGATACTTCTCTGTCAGCTTTGCACCTCTACAAGCTTTCACTTACTAGTTGGATTTAGGCCAGTACTAATGAGGCCATTCTAGCAAGTCAGTATGATACTATTCTATTGTAGCTTTGGCTTTAGGATGGTTGTTCTGCTGGATGTCTAATTTTTCGCAGCCTTTACCAGTTTTGCTTTCAGAATTCTCCTGGATTTTTCTCCATCAAAATGCCATAAACTCAGACCAGCTTCCCTGTCCTTGCAGAAGTAAAGCATCCCCACAGCATCCTGCCTATGCCAGGTTTAACCATCCTTGGACGGTGTGCTTAAGGTGAGTTGGACTGTTAGTTATCTACCACTCATAAATGTTTTGCACATTGACCTGAAAGTTCTATTATGGCTGCATCTAACCACTGTTCCTTATTTCACATATTCTGGAGCATTAAACAAGGCTTAATATGGCTTTATTTCAACATGTACCATAATTCTACAAAGCGCAGATCTGTAAGTGACGTGAGTGCATTATTGTTAGCTATCGTGTCAGCAGATTCCCCCACATAAGATGTGGATTTCTGTAGCTCCTCTAGAGCTATTGTCGACCTCTTGGGTGCTTCTCTGGTTAATGATCTTCTTGCCTGTGAATTTAGGTGGTTAGGTGTTTTATTTCCTTTTTGTTGACTGAAATTCTCTAACCAACCTCTGAGTCCTTTGCAGTAAAAAGAACATCTGTATTTATACACAGATTAATTTATTCCCTGGTGGATTATATTTACTAATTAGGTGAGCTCTGAAGGCAATTGGTTCCACTTATTTTAAAGACATTCTGATTAATGTGTGAAACCTGTGTTCCCAGCTAGCAGTCAGGGGGAAGATATGAAGGAGAGGAGAAGAAGATTAGTGGTGCTCTGGAAACATTGATGAAGCTAAAGTTAAACTCCAGGTACAGAATTTGTGGTCACAAGAAAAACGGAGTAATTCACATAACAGCACCACATACATAACAAGTTAAAGGCTGGATTTTTCCAGCTAAGAAGGACAATCTGGCAAAGGTTGGGAATCTTGGTAGTCTTTTTATACAATAAACAATAAATAAACCTCCATGGGATCTCCATACATCCAGATTTGTTTTGAATTCACAAAGGATAAGCAACAGGTTAAGAAATTGTTGCAGACTGCATGAGGTGTCATGCTTTGTAGGATTTTCCTTCTTAGTTTCCGGTGTCTTCAGGTTATTCATATGTGTTGTTATTGTTGTGCAATTAAATGCATTTATGCCAAATATTATCCTGCGAATACCAGCCCAAATTGGTATTAAGACAAAAGATGAAAGAGATGCTTCAAGCTCTGGCATTTCTGAACAGCAAACTCTGCACACAAATGGAATAAAGTTGTGACAACCTATTGTCAAAACATAAGAGTTATTAACAAAATAATTCTATTTCAATTTAAACATATTTCAATAAACAACTCTTTGACCAGGTTAGTGAAAATTAATTAAAACTATGAAGCAAAATTCATATGAAAACGAATTACCAATGTAGCCTACACACAAAATGACAAACAAAAATGGTTGAAAACCAATAGCATTAAAATTATGCTATGATATCACAGTTCAGTGTGGATGCTTATGTTTGAGAACCAAAGTTTATCTCGAAGAATTTGTAATTAGTTAAAATTAGCTTTGAACAATTTAGAAAAATAATTGATATGTGTTCAAACCGATTCCCAACACAAATCAAAGAGGTATTCAACACATTGTTTTGATAAAATATTATTTCAAAGTAACCTTGCCTGCAAGCTGTGAAACTCGCTGTGTTTGTGCGTTCACAAACACACGAGAATCCATCTTGTCCCACACCCAACTCGATTTTTCAGGCCCATACCAAAAACAGTTCGGGCCAATCACATTGCAGTATCATGTTATAAGGCGGTGCAACGAAGCAAGTGCAGCCAAGCCCACAGCCGGACCGAAATAAACAGTGCAGCGCAGGAGGATGCATGCGTAGCTGCTGCTATCACAGAGTGGCGGTGCTACATTCAATTACTCCACGGGCAAGATCACCTCCGAGCGCCCTGGCACTGCTTGTTAGGTGGTTCCTGCTCCATCTCCTCCTCCATCACCTTCTCTTGTCCCTCCTCACCTGTCTCTTCCTCCTCCTCCTCACTCCTATGACTGTCATTATTCTGTCCCTCTGCATCAATTCCATGGCACAAACATATATGCCAAGTCTGGGATGGGATGATATAGCCGTGTAGGGAGTGTTTGCTAACTTGTTGCCACCATGCTGCTCGGTCTGGTGTCGTCTCCGGAGTGGCTGATTGCAATCACGCCGACCTCAGCCTGTTCAGTAAAAGACTGTGATCACGCAGTTAAAAAACTGCAGTAAAAAACATGACTTTTGGCACCTGCGGCAACGAGGGCGGCTACATGCCCGTGCATCACCGCGGCTGAACTTCTCTTTTAAGATGGGGTCACACTGAAGATTGATCAGTTCCAACTGCAAACCTGGTGGTGCTGTTTCAGGATCTTGTGAGAAGGGAAATGACTAAAGTGATGTCTTGATTTTTTTCCAAATCAGAGAAGCGACAGCAGGACTCTGTGCAGATTGTCCAGTGACTTCCTGTATTTTCCCACATGTCGAGGGGCATCTTTCAGCATTGCAAGTGTGGGGAAATGAGCATAAGGTCTTTGTGACATTTGTCCTGAAAATACAGTCAACTTGACTTTGAAGGCTGTCATGTTTGTGTACATTTAATGCACAAATTGATCTTTCCCTTGTAGCTTCACATTCAGTTCATTCATGTGTTTCAGAATGTCCACAGTAAAAGCTAACTCACACAACCAGTCCATGTCACTCAGCTCAGGAAAATCGTCCGCTTTCTCATGAAACTCCAAAAATGAAACAACTCCTGTCTAAGCTCCCAGATCTGCTGGCATACTTTCCCCTAACTTAACCAGCGGACATTAGTCAAAATGATGGGTTATCTAGTGGTTGAGCAGCCTACTGTTGCTTCATAACTAAAAAGAAAGAAAAAGAAAAAAACTGACTTGGGTCAGATGTTTGGATAGTCTTCCATAAGATTAAGACATTTTTTAAACCAATTTGGTGTTACGCTTTGGGTCATCTACCCTCTTGAAGACACCCCCCCCCCTTCCCAAAAACTTGAACTACCTGGCTGATGTCTTAAAGCGTTTCTTTGATATTTACACTTAATAGTCTTTCCTCAAGATGCCATTTATTTCTTTAAGTGCACAAGTCCCTCCTTCTACGAAACACCCACACAATACAATGCTGCTGTCTGGTTACAAGCTTACCCCTTTCTCCTCTTAAATTCATTGGTGAGCATTATGGCCAAACAGTTCAATTTTAGTTTGATTAGATGTTACATCAAAAGATACATTTATTTTTCCCTGAGTCTATTAACACATGAAATCTGTTTGTTTTCATGCTGCTGTCAGAGTAATGACTTCCTCTGAGTGGCCTTTCAACCCATGTTGTTACAGGAATCACTTCCCTATGGAAGACACACCCTTACCTGTTCCAGCCAGCATCTTAACAAGGTCTTTTGCTTTTGTTCTAGGATTGATACATACGTTTTCATTTATGAGACACAGAACCCATCTCATTTCTCAACGCTATGGTGGCTCGGCATTCTCATGGTGTTTATACTTGCATATAATGGTTTGAACAGATAAATATGTCACCTTCAAGCATCTGAAAGTTGTTCCCAAGGATGCATGAAAATTGTGGCGGTCTAAAATTCTCTTCCTGATAACATAGCTGATTTCGTTTGATTGTGCCATACCTTCAAATATATTCAAATATCTGATTAACTCAAATGCCCTGAATTTACTAGAATTTTAACGTATCTTCTGAGCTTTCCCAAATTGTTTAAAGGCATGGTAACCTGAATGTATGTAAACATATTGACTTTACAGTATGAACAAATTCTGACATACTGCTGTTTGGCAAATAACGTATGTGCCAAGAGGAGCAATTTGCCAGTGTAAGTTTAATAGAAACCATCCTTAAAGTTATAGTGGACGACCTTTTTCGACTTTGAGTTGCGGGGAGATCACCTAATCTATAGGTTGTCCCACATGCCTATCATTGCTCAACTAACGCCAATGTGCGTACGCGTTCCTTGTTAGAATCCTTTTGCTGGCTGCGCATGCACACTTCGGGGGTTTATGTATCCAGTTAGCTTTAGTTTCAGCCATTCATTGTAGCTCTGCTTTGCTCACAGCATACTTTGAAAATGGCTGAGAGTCGTAAGAAGCAAAGTGTCTTACAATTTTATGAGAAGAAGTGGAAGGCCTTGGAAGAAAGAAATAAGACCAGAGTGGATTTGGGATTTGGGTTTATTGTAATGTTTATTACAATAAACATTTTGTTAAAGAAAATGAAGTAGCGCAGCTAACATGGTAATTAAACCAAAGCTGTATCAATCCACCTTTTCAGCTGATTTGGCAGATCAACTGATTGTGAGTGCATTCAGGATTTACAACTAACAACATCTGTGAAACATCTTTGACGCAGCTGCACAGCTGACATAAAATCCGAACTCCGGGCTCACATTGAATGTGGTGCGGGTTGCGATCCTGATCCAGTTGCGGTTTGCTGCAAACCCCGACTAACACTGCTCCTAGGCCAGCTGCTACTCTGGTTGCAGAAACTTTATTTTCTCGAGCGCTCAACGTTTCCTGTTTAGGTTGTGAAATTCAGGAGCTGGATCTGGTTACCGCTGCGCTGTCCGGTCAAACTTCCTTCTTGAGTAATTTTAGGCCTCAGTAAGCGGACCTACAATGCAACAGATGAGAGTTGACATATTGGTGCCTCAACCGGAACTACACCGCTAGACTGCATAAAGTTCCAGTGAATTTCAGAATGAAATCACTGCATCAACTTAGGCATCTTAACTAGTGTAAACAAAATGCCGACACAGAAACATGAGGAAACAGAGGGGCTTTTGGAGGATGAAATAGGATATTTAAGTGCATGGATAACGAGTTTTGCCAAACAAAATGAAAACCATGGCTGTTTTTTATGAGGGATAGCAACAGAAAGGGCCACATTAACTTCTGTTCTCGCCAGTGCCGTTTCCGCAACAGGAGCCACAGCTGGCCAAGGAGCAGTGTGAGTCGGTGTTTGTGGAAAACCAGAACTGGATCAAGGATTGCAACCCGCTCTGCATTCAATGTGAGCGCGGGGCAAGTCTACCCGATTCTGGACAGAGCCTGAGCAGACTGGCGATTCACAGGCGATGTCCCAGATTGATTCAACCTCGGCCTCAACCTGAGGAGCTTCTCATAGAAGCACGGATCAGCTCAATAAACTAAACAATTGTCTATGAAATATCACACTGACATTTTCTTTTTGAGTTGAAAACAGGCAGTGCACGTCTAACGAGCTTGTTAGATTCCACTTTTCAAAAAGCGCTCAGTAATGTGACATTTTCATTCTACAGATGAGGGAACCTTCACCAATAAAAGCTTGACACAACCTCGCTTCAAAAAAATGCATTCAACCCTTTAAGGAATGCCTCATGATGGGGCACTGGCCTATATGATGGGGCTCAAACCACAACAGTCCCTGTCAAATTTAACCTAAATATGAAATACTTTATTTTTAGGGAGGAAATGGCATGTCAAATTCTTGTGAGAAGATCCTGCATTATTATTTCCACCAAAATGTCTTCTTGGCAACAGGGGGGAGCAAATTGGAGAGAAAAAGATGTGCTTGTCTTTCATTTGCAAGATTGATGATTACCACTCCTCAGCCACAAGTCTGTAAGATTGGTGTTTCTGTTTGAACTTTGCTATATTACCTAAGCTGGAAATAATCATTCAGGCAAAGAAACAAACATTCACCACCCACAGAAAATGTTAAGATCTTATATATCTCTGTTTACATAGTTGGGAATGATATGCTGCTGTTTATCTTTAAATACGAAATGAATTCCTCTCAGGAAGATTAGATTTAAGTTTTACAGTTAAATAGAAGAAACTATTTCTCTGCAAAACAATTCTGGAAAGCAAAATTAGAAGGACAGTTAAGGGTTTTGGAAACCATGCAACTCTTTTTCTTTAAGTGTAACAGGGAGAGAATCAACTGAATCATCACATTGGCAAGATTATTAAAATCAGCTTCCTGTTTTCTTTCTGTTTTCCACGAGTCAGTGAAAAGGGAAGTCAAATGGCATTTACTGAGCATATAAGGCCAGGCCAGGGATAATGGAAAATTGCTCATGAAAGCAAAGAAATTACCATGAATAGGGGGGGGGGGAATCAAAGCTGAATCCAACTCTAAGCCTTTACAATAGCAGGGACAGTAGAAAGGAAAAAGAATGTAAGGCAAAAGAATGAGTTGGCCCGATTTAAGATTATCTAGGACCTGAAATGGTCGATTCTTGGGGGGTAAGGGCTAAAGAATGGCGTGCCATCTTATAATTAACAGCTCCATCTGATAGTCTATATTTGGCGAATCACACACTGTGGGTGGAATTCAATCTCACGTCTCTCTTATCTTCCGCTCGTGTGGATAGCAGCACATGCCCGGTGTTCCAACCTGCATCTCTGGCAAACAAGGAAGCAACATCCCCTCCTGCTGGCTTCACGGCTGACTGACCTCTTCTTGCTGCTTCATTTTGTAGCCTAATAAATAATGAAGGTCTGATTTCTCAGAGGGGCGTCTGCACACTGTGCACCTGGACACCCTGCATGACTGCTGGCAGGAATTAAAAGAGCCTGCTAGAAAAAGCTCGAAGCACAACCACTTTATGCCACCCACTGCATAATGTTTAGAAGAGAGAGACATTCTGACTAAATGGAAGCTGTTTCTCAGGGGTCCTCGCACAGATTGCCAAGCTGAATTCTGTCTTGGCGAGATTTTACTGGCAGGTGCTACTCAAACACAAAACTTTACTGCTCTGTAAAGAAAAGCTGCAGTACAATTGGTGTATCTATTTTTAAATTCTGCACGAGAACGGGTGATGACCAGTCCTGAAAGCAACATGAACATTGGATAATTTTGAGTGAGTATTCAAATTTTAAATCCCCAACAGACCCTAATCTGATTTATCCTATATCATACATCACCCTCTAATCTTCAAGTGTACTGGGTGTTATTTTCAAGGAAAATGGGGCAATTTATTCTTTTTGCTGTGTGTGTTTTCCCTCAACCTTCCCCCTCCACTTCTTCTTCAGTAAGCAATTTCCCACATTGCCCAGAATGACTGGAAAATCCCCAGAGAACAAGTGGGAACATATTGAATTCAGCTGTGGGTTATGCATGTAGGTGCAGAGAGCAGCACTGATAGCAATAGCAGTAGAAAACAGCAAAGGCTTTTTGCATATGAGAGAAAGCAGCATGACTAACTCAATCTGTAACAGGTTTCATTGCTGCTGGGACCTCTGGTTAACTGAGGATACTGTCATGGTATAAAGTTGTTACTTCTGCAGTGTATTTCTGCCTTTATGGTTTGGGAACAATGGTCAAGCTAATGGAGTACACTTCTTTACTGCCTGTAAGATCGTGAGAATAAAGAAAATATATATTAAAAAAACAGGCTTTATGTAAATTTCTTACAGAACAGTCTGGACAACAATGCATTAATATGAGAAAAGTAAAAACGATATCAGTCAGGGTCAGTGGTTAGGGGGAGTGGTGGCCTAGTGGTTAGAGCACAGAGCCTCGGATGCGGATGATGTATTACTTTATCTCCAGCATTCAAATAATTCTCTTTTACAAGTAATTAGAATACTAGAATCTTTCTCTAAAGTATCAGATTACTCGTTAAACTGGTCTAAATCTACGGTACTGTCAATTAATTGCTGTCTCGAAAACTCCCTAAATTTACAAATGCAATCAGGAAATATTAAATATTTAGGTATTACTGTGTCGAATAAATTAACAGATTTACTTAAACTTAACCATGCCCCACTTTTAAACAGGATAGAAGAGGACCTTGAAAGATGGAAATCGCTTCCAATCACACTTATGGGTAGGGTAGCTTCAATAAAAATGATGGTCCTACCTAGAATTAATTATTTATTTTCAATGGTCCCCAATAAACCATCATCTGACTGGTTTAAATCTCTAGACTCTGCCATTTCTAAATTTCTTTGGAAAGATAAACCCCCACGTATTAGCCTAAAGACAATACAGAAGACTAAAGACAGGGGAGGATTAGATCTGCCTAACTTCCATAACTATTACTTAGCAAATAGGCTACAATACATCTCTAAATGGATAAAAAATACTCTTTTAGATGAGCCTTGGTTAGATATAGAACAGAAAATGTGCAATAATATCATGATCTCAGATCTGCCGTTTATTAGCTCAAATATAAAACGGTATACATGCTTCAAAAATATCAACATTAGCTCTACTCTGACAGCATGGTGGGAGTTCCTCAAAATGACAAAGTCATCCCTTATCCCATGCAGTCGTACACCTATCTGGAATAACCCTGATATCCTACAAAATAATAAAATGATAAACTTTACATACTGGAAGAATAAAGGTATTAAATATCTGGAACATCTACTTGACGGAACCGAGTTCATCAATTTTGCTAAACTAAATATGCAATATGGCATTAGTAAAAATAAATTCTTGGAATATGAACAACTTAAATCTATAATTAAAAATAAATATAAGCATATTAATGGTGGTTTACAAGTCCCAACTAATATAATACAGTTCTTAGATTTAACCCCCCCCCAAACTACTGTCTAAATCATACAGGACACTGACTAAAATAGATGATTCGATATCTCTTCCTATAATGAAGTGGGAAAAAGATTTATCAGGCACCTTTGAACAAAATTTCTGGGCTCAGACATGTCTAAGAACTTTCAAATTGACTAGAAACACCAACTTACAACTAATACAATACAAAATCCTTCACAGAGTACACTACACAGGACAAAGATTATTCAAGATGGGGTTGGCACAATCTAATATCTGTCCACACTGCATAGGCAATCATCCTGATAATTATTTTCATGCGTTATGGTTATGCACACCAGTCCAGAGGTTCTGGACACAGATATGTAAGGACTTATCAAAGTGCTTGAGCTGTAAAATTACACCTTCCCCATCAGTTTGCCTGCTCGGTAATTTTGAGGGAAGTCCTCTGAAAAAAGAAATAGTTTACATGGTTTTTACTGCTTTATGCATCGCAAAGAAAACTATCCTCATGAATTGGAAAAGTAAACAAAATCTCAGTATCAATCAGTATAGAGATCTTTTGTTGGATCATATTAATCTAGAGACAGCATCTGCTTCCACATCTGATTGGTCTCTTTGGGCTCCTCTGATCAACACCATCACTTAGTGGAATAGGGGGCGGTGGGTTGCTTCCTGCAGGGCGCAGTGGCTGGATGGAGGGGTTCCTGGGGCCCTGGGGGCACTTGGAGTGGGGCGCCTGGTGAGTCCGGCACCGGGGTCTGTTGCCCCCATCTGGGAGGAGTTTGGGGGGCCTGCGGGTGGCCTACAGCGGCCGCTTGCGGCGCTCTTTGGGAGCTGCGTGTTGACGGACGTGGGTTACTGACCTGGTAGCTGTGCTGCCGCTGGGTGGGGCCAGGGTGGGTCTGGGGGTCTGGGGTCCCTGGGGCGCGCCGCCCTCGTGCGCGGGCCCCGGCGGGGCCTCGGGGGTTCCGGTTCCGGGGGGTGTGCCGCTTTTGGTGTGGGCCGGCGCGCGCCCGGGTGTCCGCCCCTGCACGGGGCCTCTGGTGCGCTGGGGGGCCTCGGGGCCCGTTGAGGTGGTAGGGGGGCATGGTCATTAACACCTCTGGGCAGATGCTCTTCTCCTTCATTGGATAGGCACTCTGCCAGTGGGGGGGAGGGGGAAAGGAGGGGGAGTAGGGACCTACCCAGCCTGGATGTCTACTGTCGAATGTATGGTGAGTTGTTTGAACGTTAGTGTTGGGGAGGGGTTAAATCTACGGGAGGGGGGGGGGGGGTTGGGGGCGTTGGCGTTCTGGTGGGCTTGTGTCCGGCCCCCCGTCCCGGTCCTGGTCCGTGTCGTCTTCCGGTGCGGGTTTCACCTGGGGGTGGGGTTTGGGATGGCTCGTGCGGGCCGGCTGGCCAGGGTCCCCCCCTCTTATTATTATTATTATTATTATTATTATTATTATTATTATTATTTTATTATTTATTTATTTGTTTATTTATTTATTTAGTTTAAGTAGGCTTGGTGGGTGGGCTGGGGGGGGTTGAGGTGTTGGTCCTGGTGGGTGGTTGGCTGGCGGGCCCTGCGGCCTCTCCCTGTCCCCCGGGCTACGGTGGTGCCGCTGGCGAGGCCCCCTTCTCTGGGTGGGGCTTTCGGGGAGCGGGGGTGCCTATTGGAGTCAGTAGGGGAGCTGGCTCCCTGGGTTGGCTTCCCAGTCATTTGCTCCCCATCCCCGGACTCCTCCCTCTGCCTGCTCCATCACGCCGCCACACATGTAGGTCATGAGGGAGGGGGCGTTACTGGAGGTTGCCACTATCTGGTGACGCCCCTCTCCCCAATTTTATCATGCATCTTAGACACTTTCACTTCAAACATTTTTCACATCGCACACTCATATAGGCCATGGTAGGGGGGGGGGTGGGGGGAAGACGTCTGGGGGGGGGCTTATGTTGTGTGGGCCTCACCTCGGACGGCTCCCTTCACCTCCTCTCCCACTTAGACATTGAGGGTTCTGGGCAGTCACACGGAGGGGGTGCGCTGGCAACAGCTACCTTCCGGAAGGGGGGTGGGCTGTGCCGTGCATCCCCTTCGGCGCTCCCAGTTTTTAAACGCACTTGAGAACAACATGCAACAACACAACATTTGAGCAGGCGTAGGGAGGGTCGGGGTCTTCTGCACACACCCGTTCTCCGATGGCGGCAAGGAGTCTGGGGCCTGGAGGAGGTGCGGGCCACTGTGTCCGGGGTCTTGGTGGGGGGCTGCGGTGTGCAGTCAGCGGCTTGCCAGGTCTGGGGCTGATACCTCTGCTCCGCCCAGGGGGCGGGGGGCAGGGATGGCAAGGGTAAGGTGGGGGGAGGGAGGGGGTTTATTAGGTATTTAGGGGGAGGGGGGGGGCTCTGGCCGGGTGGCTCGTGCGGGTCGTGTTGGCCCGCCCTCTTGGGGGAGCCCGGTCCGGGGGGCGTCTGGTCTGGGGCCGGGGCCGGGGGTTGGGCGCAAGCAGTCGTATAGTCGATTTGGGGTGACCCCCCCCCCCCTTTTGTCAGTGTTGGATGTGAGTGTTATGTGGGAATGTGTGTACAGCGTCTTTTTTTTTTTTTTTTTTTTTTTTCTCTGTGTGTGGTGAGTGGGGCACAAGGGAGGGATGGGGTGAATGAGTTTTTTTTTTTTTTTTTTTCCAGGTATGGGTGTGGTCCGCTCCCTCTCCCAAGAACATCTCAAGTCTCCGCTAGGTGCGGAGCCCATCCCCCCACGTCCTGCCCTCCTCCACTTCGTTGGCGGGCGCCTTGGCCCCCTGGCGCGTTGGTTGGCTTCGGGTTTGGGGCGGGTTCCCGGGCGTGCGCCGGCCCACTCCCGGCGGCCTCTTCGCGGGGCCTGGCCCCCCGGGGGGCGGCCGGGGCCCTTGTCGCGGGTGCGGGGCGCCCTTGGGGCCTCTGGCCCTCAGGGCCCATGGCCGGGACCACTTCAGCGGGGCTAGCTGCCGGCGGAGCCCACGGGCTCGTCTCCGCGGCTCTTGAGGGCGTCGGCATTGCGGTGGCTGGGGGATTTCCTCGGGGTCGTCTCTGCTCCTTCCTTGGGGGGGGGGTTGCAGATATCCTGTGTCGGCCCCTCCTGGGCGTCCTGCTTTAGGGGCCCCTTTGGGAGTCCGGGGTTACGGGTCCCCTGACGCCTGCCTCTGTGCTCGGGGAAGGTGGGTCTTCGGTTCTCCACAATCACTATCAAGCTATTTCTGGATAATCTTCACCTAAACTAGTGCACTTTCACATCTCCCACAGGTGCTGGGTCCCAGGTATTAAGTGTTCACTTATATACAGTAATCTTATAATTTGTTTATTTATTTATTTATTTATTTATGTTCTTTCACTTTCTTTTTTCAAATATCACATTACACATGTCAGCTTACATAATAATATATATGATTTAGCAATGGCATCTAGGTGTTATTCGAGTGTATCTGTTGCTTTATGTCTGTTGGTTGTGCGGTTCTTTTTGTGTCTCTTTCCAGGTGATGGAGCAGACAAAGAAGGTTTTATCACTCTCTCCCTTTTATCTCCTCTTTCTTTCACCTCTACTCTTTTTTTTCTTTTCTTTCACTTCCTTTACTCTCCCATTGTCATGTCCATATAATTTGAAATTCTCCTTGCAGGAATCATAATAAAGCTATTTACAAGCATAAATCAAGTGGAGCACTATGGCGAAAGCTGTTTGCTCCACTTGTAAAAGCAAAATCTGTCGAGCTCTATCTGGCATTGAGACATCAATTCCTATTGCCACATTGCTAGACAGGACACTGGGAAAAAAAAAAAAAAAATAAATAAAAAGAGCACAGAGCCTCAGTCCTAGAGGTTGTGAGTTCAACTCCCACAAGCTGCCATTCTGGGTCCCTGAGCAAGACCCTTAACCCCCAATTGCTCCCCAGGCACCACACAGTGGCAGCCCACTGCTCCCCAAGGGGATGGGTTAAGATGCAGAAGTGAATTTCTCCATTGTGAGATCAATAAAGTTTAATTATTATTATCATTAAACCAATTCAATTAAATTTTATTTATATAGTGCCAATTCCCAATACATGTCATCTCAAGGCAATTTACAAAGTCAAATTCAATCAAATCAAACCAACCAAGAAACATGTTTGATTGTTACAAATATCAAAATATATTCAGATATTAGTTGTTGTGGTATCCTTAGACATGAAAAAGGCATTTGACATTATAAAGCTTAAGGTTTTCGCTACAAACTCAAAAAAGTACGTTTTTCCGTGGTTCCGTTTATTTTAAAAAGATAAAGAACACTGTACATAATGCATAGTACAAGAACAACCATTCAAAATAAAAAGGGTTGTACCACAAGGTCCCATTTTGACTGCTGGTATTCTGGTTGTAGATGAATTATTTACCTGATAACTGTAAAGAATTTTGGTACTTAATGTATGCAGATGATGCTGTATATGTAACAGCAAAGACTTCATAAAATCCTGTAGATATTGTAAACATCCAAAGGGTGGGAACCTCCCAGTCTTCTTCTTCTTTTGGCTTTTCCCTTTCAAGGGTCATTAGAGCGAGTCATCTGTCTCCATCTAACCCAAACTTCTCCATCTTCTTCTCTCACACCCACTACCTCTTTAACTCCATCCATATTTGGTCTTCCTCTAGACCTCCTGCCAAGCACTTCCAGCCTCCGCATCCTCTTACTAACGTACTCACTACCCTTTCTCTCTAGATGTCCAAACCATCTCAGTCTGGCCTCTCTGGTTTTATCTCTAATAAATCTAACTTGAGCCGTCCCTCTGATGAATCCTATCCACCCTCGTCACTCCCAAAGAGAATCTCAACATCTGCCTCTCTGCTACATTAATCTGTGCCTCCTATCTCTTCCTCAGTGCCACTGTCTCTAAACACTACAACATTGCTCATCTCACCACTGTCTTGTAAACTCTTTCCTTTCATTCTTGCTGGAAGTCTCACAGTGGTTTGAGATTCATTTTGTGTCTTTAAACTGAAAAAATTATTTCAGTTTGCTTCGATCAAATACAAAATCATATGCCATAATTTCACTGTAATTATTGATCGGAGTGTAATTCAAAAAGTAGTTCAAATATTTGAATGTTGCTATGGATTGCCACCTAAATTAGTAAACTCACATTAGGAAATTCTCCAAATGATTGTCTGTCTTTAAAGGTTGCAAATACTTCTTTTTTTGTAGCTATTTTTTCTATAATTATTATTTTTAGCAATGTATGTGCATTAGTCTGTCTTGAGTTGTAATTTTATTGAATATTAACTTTTGCCAAGATGCTGTATGTATGGGAAGACATTTGGTTTTCTTAAGTTCAGTTCAGTGTAGATAGATTCCAATTTAGTCCTTGTAAGCAAAACAATGCCGTAAAGTTCACTTTGTTATTCAAATTAGTAAAAAAAAAAAGTCTTCTATCTAAAGAAACCGATACAATCACTCAAAACCATTACAGAAATTTCAGTAATATTTTATTAACTATTTCATGAGATTAGATAATTCATGGAGTTTGAGACATCCTGAAAGGAGTACCAATGAGTACTGAGAAGCCTGCTGCTGCTCATTGTATTGTTTTATAGCACCTGATAGTTTGGATGTAAAGCATTTTATCTCATCATTCAGTTGTGGTCATTCTTTTACTCCGTTTTCAGATGCTCAGTTTCTTTCATACAAATTTGAAACACGCATCATTTGTTGCCCTGCACCAACAAGTCGGTGGATGAGCTTTTTGCAGCTAGAGATTGAAATGTTTCTTTTTATTTGTTTTCTCTATTTTTGTCTGACTGCAATAATAAACAAGACCTTGAAGTAATCAAATAAATATTTTGGACCATTAAAAGATTTTTATCCCTTTTGCCCCCCTCTTCCATGGTGTCTGGCCTTGTTGGCCTTGTTGGAATTCAATGTGGGAACTGAGCTCTTATCACTATGAACTGAATTGTTAGAGAATAGCAGATATTTTATCGATTATTTAAGCTGATTATTTATCTAACAATTACAATTGCCTATCTATACACTCTTCCCCTGGATCAGATTGTAAAACTAAATTCAATTTTATTTGATTTTGTCAATTAACAGTGCTGTATTTATTGTCAGCATGCTTTGCTTTATAAAATGAATTGTTTATGCAGAGCAGCCTTCAGAAATAGCTCACCATCTTTGTATTGCTGATCCAGTGGATTTAATCGGGAGCTTAATCAGTAAAGCCTTAGCTGATAACCAGCTGAAATGCAAACTGAGGCCAGACAGCACAGTGGCTCTGTGCACTGAGCATGCAGGTGAGGTCCAGCCCCACTTTCTCTTAATTTTCCTGCTGACCAGGCATCAACGGTCTTTAATAAAATTCATTCATCTTCCCCTCTTGCTCTTTCTGTATTGGATCAGGCTGCCTTGGCTTATTCCTTGTGGAATCTATTTATTCACCATTTAGGTAATATTACACTCACTTTGTATCAGCATGCCGAAGATAATGTTAATCCCAGCAACATGTTTTAATAGCTACATAACAGATAAGACATAAATTCCTGTGGGATTAAATAAATTAACTTGTACATTCTTGAAGACTAGATGAACAATTGTGGGGTAAAATGCTAATTTGAGTCAAGCAAGTATTTTACTTCTTAAGTTTTATAAAATGGCTTGTGTCAGGACTCAGTCAGCAGGGCCGTGCAGCTTGCTGCTGGCTCTGCTGCCTCCGCTCTCTCCACAGGTGTTCGTGGTTAACGGGTGGGCGGAGTGCACACACCTGCAGACACTTCAGCAGCAACGGGCCGCACTATAAGAACCGTGCTCGAACAGAGGGAGGATGCTAGAGTGTTACCTTGTCGCGGTATGCCTAAAGGCCAGAAACCTCCACCTGAGCTTCAGACCCGTGAGTTTTTCGATCCCCGTTTTTGGACCTAATCCTTGTCTCCTGTGTTTTCTCCAGTGCACTCGTGTCTTTGGAACCCTTCTCTCGTGTGACTCTGCGCTGTGAAGACCAGGCTCCCGAATCCTCAACCCGCTCAGATTCTGCTCTGGCGATCCCCTCCTCAAACTCCCTTGGTGGTACCAAGTTGGGCGCGAGTTTCCCCTCCCCGGATTCACCCTGGTCACCCCGGACTCTCCTGGTTCCTCCCTCTGTTCATTCCGGATCCCTGGACCCGCCGGTGCTGCTCGGACCCCATCCGCCTCCGCTAACAGTTCTCCCGGACGCCTGTCCCTCCATCCGCAGGCCGGGCTGAGTCCACACCACTTCCTCCTCGGTTCGGTTCCCGTGCTCTGTGGTAAGCTTACGATTCCCCGTAGAGTTACCTTAGCTTCTCCCACAATTAACCGTGTCTCCCTCTCCTTCAGACTGACCCGATCTCCAGGCTTTGGTTCCCCGCTGCTCCCCGATCTGCGGTGACAGATCTTCCTCGTGACCCCGTGTTTCAGTTAAAAACTCTTGTGATCTGACCTGTTTTCCCTGAGTGTTTCTGCATGTGGGCCAAACATATAAAGCTGAACATGACAGCTTGGAGTTTAGATTTCTTAATTAAGTCTAAAACTGAGCTGAGCAGGCAGTTGTGGTGATTTGTTAAGTATGATTATCATTTAATAATATCCACCATGCAGTGCTATATCTGTCATTAAAAATATATGTAGGTAAGCTCAGCAGGCACATTCCTAGAGTTTTGAAGGAAGAAACAGTCAGTTTAGTTTTAGGTGATCTTTATTTATTTTCATGTTTAACGTTTTTGTTTGTTCATTAAAGGAGCAATAAGCACATTTTCACCACTAGTTCTGGCTGTTGAGCACTGTAAACCAAAACAAGATGTGTGACAAGCCTGGCTTTGTAAACAAGAAACTGGAGAACAACAAAAAGATACCATATTCAAACTGAAAAGATACCTTTTAGTTCTTATCATTATTTTTTTAATTCTAACTAAAATGAATCTTTGCAGAAAAGGATCAAATTCAGTAGACTTATTTCCCTTGCATTTTTTTTTTTTTAAAACATATTTCCTTTCTTGTAATGTTAGAAGCTAATTGAAAGGCCCAAGATATTTGGGCACCCCAGGCTTTTTAAACTTTACAACCTACTAGGGGGATTGTGGAGTCTTCTACCACAGGATTTTGTCATTTTAAAGCTTCACTATAATTCTCATCAAAGCATGGTCTGGCTTGCAATAGGTGGTTTTTGTCAGCATGGGTGAAAGCTATGCTTTTGATTCCCTAATACTAAGTTAAGAGCTTTATTCTTGGTCCATTGTATCAATGTTTTTAAAACTCTTGTTTCAACAAAATAAATTAAGTTGTGGATTTTTCCTGTCAACAAAGACTGTGTATCATTCCAGCTAACGACCGTATGGCTACAAAAGAATTGAAAAACAGCAAAAATAAAAGAGTGACAGACAAGATGCAGTTTGAAAACGGCACGTGAAAATCTAGCCTGACTTACCGTCAACCATTAACATGTTTCTATTGATGTTAAAGTGTCTGCTTTAAAGCTCCCTTTTGATGCTAAACTAAGGTGACCAGATTTTTCTAATGACAACCGGGGACGTCTCTGATTTTGATAAGCGGGGGCGATGACACGATGACGACGACGCAAAATCTCTGCCTGGGGGTTGGTTTGTTTTGCCTGATCTGCAACGTCGATGGGGCGGGGCAGGCGCGTTTGGCCTAGCTCTTCTACTACGCCGGGACAGTGGCAGTACCGGGTAAATACCTCTTGTTGCGTTAAACTTTTTTACTCCATCACTATACGTTGAAATCTGGGACATTTCCGGGGATAGCTTTGGCCAGGGACAGGTCATCCAAAATGGGGACTGTCCCCACCAGTGAGCCATGGACTGTTAAGAGGTTAAACACTGAAAACAAAAATAAGTAAATTAAAGGCCAAAAAATAAACATCCATAATCATGGGAAGCATATGTAAACCTTTTACTGAAATTGTATGGTGTAAGTGAAATAATTCAAGCTTTACATTAATTTAACAACCTGCATATTTTAGAAAACCAATGTAACAAATTAAAAAAATAAAACATGACTTGAAATAACATTTGTTTGTAGCACTATCACAACGATATTTTGTCTAAAGTCTTCTTTAGAATTTATGTCCTACAGATCAAAATCTGAGCCAATACTTCTATATTGTACCCACTTTTCAAAGCACAAAGATGATGTTTTCCCCACCAAACTTTCTTTCTCACATTTCACATAAAAGACCCTGTATCCTGATCTAAAGCAGATCTCATTTGATCTTGGAAAAAGCAGCAGTTTCTCACCATTGTGGGCTATAGAAAGCTGTCTGGCTTCTATCCTCTTGGTGTCAGCTGTAGCTAAGGCAATGTGATGCATCCAAAAAGCTCTGAAAGTCATTACCAATTCTCCCTTCCAAAAAGGGATTAAATATTATTTATAGGGCAGGGGGTAGATTTAAGTTCACTTCAATTGCCTCTGCCCCTGTTGTCAATCTGAATGATACGCTTGCAGGCATGAGGCCTTTATTGGAAAGCTGGAGGGATTGAGTTTGAATTCTCCATTTCACTCCAAGGGGCATGCATGATGAGCTGCAACCCACATTAAAAGATGCACTGGAGGGAGGAGATTGAAATTGACTTCAAAATGTAAACAATTACAAGAACTACCTATTGAACATTAAACAAGGAAAATTAAACATTATGGATCCTGATTGTTGGTTGCACAGCATTAAACAGCAAATGTGAGGAAAATGTGGTGACCAAACACCGAGGTCAAAGCTAGGTTCAAAACAGGGTTATGGACAACCAAGGCTTACTCATGCATATGGGAAGTATTGGTTGGCAAATGTGGTCTGATACAACAGGCCAGCTACTGTAGCATAAATTACTAAAAAAAACAAAAGATTCTAGTAGAATGGTGTCAGAATGTGCAGTGTTTCACAGTTCATAGCAAAATGCCTGCATAGCTGCATAGCAGTCAGGGTCCCCCTACTGACCCTTACCTACCACTAAAAGCATCAACAATCTCAATCAGGGAGCAATGCAAGAATCCCTGCACTGGTGATTTTTATGGTACATCTTAGTAATAGTAATATCATCTTTATTGTCATTGAAACATACATTACAATGAAATTTGTTCCCTGCTTTTAACCCATCACTCTTGGGGAGCAGTGGGCTGCCATGTGCGGCGCCCGGGGAGCAATCTGGGGTTAAGGGTCTTGCTCAGGGACCCAGAGTGCAGGCACTGGGGATTGAACCGGGTACTTGCATCCTTCTCTGAGTGCAAGCGCGCTGCTCTAACCACTAGGCCAACACACATGGTCTTGTAGCTGATCGTGTGTGTTTGTGTTTCACTTACATGAAGAAACACATATACTGGGATAACTTGCCTTGATAGCACCTGGGACAACACTACTACCCCCCCAAACAAAAAAACACACAAATCTCTCATAGTGTTTGCTGTATTTTATGTAGGATATGTTGGATGTGTTCTATGTAATTTAATGCACTTGCGTACCTGTTTCCCGCTGCATAACAGATCAGCCAACATGTTAGACTAAATAAGACATTTTTAGCAGTTGTTTATCATTCAGTCCCTCTCATGTGTTCATGTACAATGTGAAATGTAAAAAAAAAATAGTCGGCCATAATGGAGGATTGTTGAAATTAAGTTGGTGATAGGTCTCTGATCCATTCTGCTCAGGCTCTGACTAGGCAGCCAGCCCCCCAGTTTTATCTGTATTAAGCTGCTCTGCACCTTTTCTGTTCCACGTCAATTAAAAAATTAATAAATGCTTCACTTTTGTCATCTTTTTTTCACTATAACATATTTTTACATTTGTAAACTGTATTTTATGACATACCAAAATCTAACATGTTCCAGGTGTATTTATTCACATTGTCCACTATAATTTGGTTGGGAAAAATTATGACACATGATTCAACAAATCCAGCCACAAGTAGATAGATCCAAGTGGGCTAAAACTAAAAGTGTTTACATGGACAATTTATAAGCTTAGGTTTGTTACCTGGTCTACTGTCTCTCCATATGCTCTCCCTCCCTTACTCTGGTCACCTACTTTTTGCTCTCTCTCTTCAACTCACACAACTCCATTCTCGCCTCTGTCTCTCTCTTATCACCTTGGTCATCTGTTCTGCTATCACTGTTCAACCTGATATAATAAAAAAAAGCTTGGTTGTGCTATCTTTAGAACATACGGGGGCTACCTGGTGACATGGACACAGTGTTGGTGACCCCTGCACTAGAGGAATAAGCAAGCTGGCAGAGGCGGTGTTATGTTGTGGGCAATGTTCTGTTTGTTAAACCTGATTCCTACTATTTTAGTAGATTTTACTAAGCCGGTCCAACCTGCCCTATCATCATCATCATCATCATCATCATCATCATCATCATCATCATCATCATCATCATCATCATCATCATAATCTTTATTGTCATTGCAACATACATTCCAATGAAATTTGTTCTCTGCATTTTAACCCATCCCCTTGGGGAGCAGTGGGCTGCCACTGTGCGGCGCCCGGGGAGCAATCTGAGGTTAAGGGTCTTGCTCAGGGATCATCATCATCATCTTCATCATCATCTCTAGCTCCAAGGAATCTTAGAGACACCCATGTGTAGCCCAAATTATTGTGGCACCCCTCAGGGAGAACATTGCCAGTGAAAGAGCATCCCCAGTTTCACGGAAGCTAAAGAAAACTACAACTTATTTCATGAGCAGAAGAGCAAAATAGTGGCTTGTTTTTTGACAAATAAATTTTGGGGAGAGTTTGACCTTCTGTTTTTGGAAATGTTATTTCCAAAGGAACCATGAGTACTCAAACACTGTTTAGTTCTTTCATCCTCCTCTTTTCCAACAATAATGTTTCCAAACAAGCACATTGACACCCTCTGTGAGCCTGTGGTGAAAACTGCATATCTCTGATGGGAACCCTGTGATCCAAAAATGGAGTAAATACAGGATAGCTCACCTTGGCAAGGTCAAAACATGTTGCATTCATGGACATTGTTGTGCCATATTAAAGCCATGATGAAATAAATGATGTCAGATTGAATTCTGACCCCACAGCCACAAAGGAGAGTTTCTGCTGCAAAGACGGCCTCTCTCTCAGCAGGGTACCTACTGTAAACCACACCCCACAGACAAAAGGTCAGAGCACTTCTGACCAGACCCTCCATTCTGTCTGCTTCTTCTTGCTGGAGCCCTTGAGGGGGGCTGCCACCCCTTCTTCACCTTCCTTCTTACCTGAGACAAAGGAAGAGGGAGATGGGAACTAATTTAACTCCATTCCGTGCTTTTTGAATCAAATCTGCAGTGAACAGGATTCACTGAATTATTCTGATTATGATCAACCACTTTTGTTTTGTCTTTTGTTTACCTTTGCATGTAAATAGTTCCTTAGCTTAGCTTCTTTTTATCTTCATTTTGCTTAGTAGTTTAGTTAAGTTTCACTAGCCTAGTAGAGGATTTGTTAATCGAAATATTGTGTCAATTCAGATAAACAGCATTATATAGTGATGTTCTCTGGATGTTCATTTTATTTCTGTTATTATATTCTTGAACTTGAAGGGAAGTTGTCACTCCTTTATTCTATGTGTGTGCAGAGTTTGCTGTTAAAAGATCGCTAGTGCTCGAATTCATCCCTTTCAACCATTGTCCTGATATCAGCTTAAGAGCTGATCATCACCAGACAATACTTAACAGACAGAGAGTTATTTAATAAACATTAAATAACTTTAAACAGTGTATAATTGCACAACAACATGAAGAGGTATGTTAAACCCATAATGCATCTGCCACAATGTAATGGCCATTTAGTGGTTTGAGAAGCACAACAATTGGTTTGGGGTGCTGACTTGGAATTCAAATGCGACAGATCACATTAAAATCGAGCATCTGTATGACGTACTGAAGAAGTCTGATCTTTGTACACCACACCTTACAACGTGCAGCACTTAAAGGATCTTCTGCAAATATCTTGGCATCAGACATCACAGCACACATTCAGGGCTTTAGAGTCAATGCCTCTGCTCACCTTTTCAGGGCTGTTTGGCAGTAAAAAAGGGGCCATCCTCGAAAAGGGAAATGGTCTTAACTGTATGACCTATCAGTGTATCTGCAAGTTTGCAGTTGCTAGAAATCCTATGATAAAAGCTAATTACCTATTTTAATTGACAACATATGTTAGGTCAAACACAACTGGAAATACAAATTTTAGTCAAATTGTAAAGCAGCCATGAGTGAACAAAAAATCCTCTTTCTCTTTTAGAGAGACCATCACCACTGAAGAGTCCCACATTGCAGATTTTTTTAATTCCTTTTTTTTTGTGCCGCTGTGCTCTACCTTGCCCATTCGTCTTGGGTTATGGTGCACTAAAATACACTCCAGTGCCTCCACTGGCCCTGTCCAGCTTCATATATCTGCATTAAAGACTTGTTCCTGCATGGCTATCTGAATGACTGATTCTCCTGTGTTCCTAAAGCCTCTTCACACAAGGGTAGGACTCCGAGTTCCTTTTTTTTTAAGTTTCCTGAGTGTGGCATTGCAACGATTCTCTGATGCTGAGTGAAAACTTGCTATTTGTACCTTCAGTCTTAGAAAGTCAGAAACTTTTATGAACAGAAAACTAAGATTTCAGCATCCAATTAAAGATAAGCATGTCCAAGATTAATCAACGTAGTGCCACGGCACGGCTTTCATGTTGTAAACATCCACTATTTTCGTGACATGTTAACAGTTGAATTTGTTCTGCTTGATCTGAATGATAAGGACATAGATGTCTTTCAGAGCAGTCAAGTAGCACAAATCTTTTAGATGTTAACTGTGAAATCTTTTAATCAGTGAAGCCCTGGCAACCATATTCATTTTGTCTGTCTGTTTGAATGCTGTTCCAGGAGCAGTATGGGATATAAAAGGCTTGCCTTTCATTAGTGATTCTGTGCAACTCTTAGATACCCACCTCACGATGTGTGCATCTGTCACCTGCTTTCTCGTTAGTGTCTCCATCTTTTGTCAGGGCACCCCTGCTTTACTAGCAAGTACCTTGGTCACTTTTTTGGATCATGATTTAATGGCAGCAGTGGATATTGATGGGATGTTCTCAGACTCTGTCAGAGTCTATCTTAGTCAAGGGTCTTTTGATGTCTCCTTCCGCAGACGAGGTGTGGAGTTATTACATCCTTGTCAGCCATCCCCACCCACCCACCGCCACCACCAAGGCCCCCCCCCACCCCTCCACGCACACACACACACACACACACACACACACACACACACACACACACACACACACACACACACACACACACACACACACACACACGCACACACACACAAGCACATTTTTGCTCCACCTCTCTGTCTCTCCAACAGCAGGCCCTCATCAGCATGTCTGCTGTCTTAAAGATGGAGGGAGAGAGCATCAGTTCAAAGCAACCTTCAGAACCTTCAATTCTGTAAAAGCAAGGCTATGTCAAACGTAACGATACAGCCACTGGCCATTTGAAGCTTTTTTTGTTTGTTGTTTTCCATAAAGACTTGGCTAATAAAGGTAGATTAACTTGAAAGTTTGTAGCGTAATTGTCTCTTCAATTCAGTATATGATAGTTTAATACAACTGGAGTTATTACAGTTCTGGTTCTGTTCTTGAGAAATCAGGCAGTCAACATCACCCCAAGCACACTTTGAACTTTGGTGTACCTGTTGTCCCTGGACTTTGGGCTGGATCTTCCTGAGCTGCTGTGTATAGGCTGTCAGACCATCCACTGTTGGGCTGCTGCCTGCTGAGCCATTGGGAGTAAGGGTGCCAGAGCCTGCCAGCCGGCAGAGTCCACCACCTGGCTGGCCGCCAAAGCCCCCTAGCTAACTGCAGCATACTCTGTCAGCTGCTGGCTGCCGAGAGGTGGGCCAGAACCAAGCCGCTAGCTGCACTCCAAATTTCTCCTTATTGTTTCACTTTCCTCTTCAATATTTCACAGATAGTAACAATGAAGCTTATTTTAAACTACTAGTATTCTAATTTGCTGCATGTCTGTTGTTACTGTTGAACTGTAGTAGTGGGGTACATAGGCGGGTCCCACATCCACCTTTGAGTCCTTCCAGGTCAGCGACCTGCAGCTGGTCATTGATGTGGATAAACTGGCCCCGCGTCCACTGTTGTCCTGCTATCAGCCAGGATTACTTTATGTGACTCTTCTTACTATGATATGTACATCATGTACTATGATGTGTATAGCTGTCTTACAGGAGAGTTTCTTGGACACAGAAAACTCACCCATTTACCTGTTCATTTCCAATATTGATGAAAAGGAGGTGATTGTCAATCGTAAAATTGTAATATTTTAGCCTTTTAGTTATTTTACTGTCTGGCAATGTTAAAACTACCCCGAGCCTCTCTCTCAAGAATATTGGTACACCTCATAATTTCAGAAACAGCTCAGTCCTTGGCGTCTCAGACCCAAATGTTCAAAACCTGCTTTCTAAAATTGATACAATACAAATTTGGGTACAAAAAGTTGATTCTGATATCCTCATCCAAAACTCGGTTGAGTAAATGAGTCTCAGATAATGATATTGCTATTAACAGTTACAAATGTTTTCTGCTGTGATCAACCCTGGGAAGATTTTGTAGCTCTATCTATCTATCTATCTATCTATAGATATATATAGATATATGAAGAGTTCATTTGCAAAAACAGATAACTCGGTTTTTAGCCAAAAAAACTAAAATGTAAGTGGTTGGTGCATATATTTCACACCAACCACTGTGAACTATAATATGCTAAAGCAAGCATGTATTCCTTGAGTGCAAGGCCATAAACACACTGGATGACTCTGGCTTATGATGCTCTTACTGGCTTGGGTTCTACTAATTTTTGAACTTTTCTTTGAAAAAAATTAAAGCTGTTATGCGTTGCGATCAAATTACGTTTTGTATTTCTCTGCGCTTCTTGTTTGAACTGAAAGGGAAAAGAAAGCTTTCAGTTTCTGTGCCCCCTCTGCTTGAAAGTGTCTCAACCGGTTTTCCTAAAAGCCTATCTTAAGAAACCGACAACAGAAATCTTTCGAACAGTGCCTGTGTTTTAAATCCTATATTATTACTGTCATGGTTTTTAAATGTTTAGCCCACATGCAGATACAGACGGAAGACAAGCACAGTTTTAAGATGTTTATTTAAAGGTTCAGGCTGCAGGAAGAGACACAGCGTGTGGCTCGGGCGAGGTCTGAACGTCAGTACTGGAGCGACTGCGGAAAGAAGGAGGAATAATGTTACGAGTGAATGAACCAGGGGAAAGAACCAGAAGCTGTGCCCCTTACCATTTAGCAGGGTTGACCTATAAGGGGGGGATTAATGACGAAGAAACTGTGTGACCGAAGCTGGTAGGTGGTAGTGACTGGAGGGCTGACAGATGGTAAGCTGGCGAGGGATCCGGAGCGCACCACAGCAGACAAGAGGAACAGATGGAGTAACCAGAGAGTTTTGCAGGTGAACCTTGCTGCGGCAAGAGTCCTGATGAAAATCAACAAGAGGGATCATATTTCTCCAATTTTAGCTTCCCTTCATTGGCTTCCTGTTAAATCAAGAATAGAATTTAAAATTCTTCTTCTAACGTATAAAGCCCTTAATAACCAAGCTCCATCATATATCAGAGCTCTGATTACCCCGTATGTTCCTAACAGAGCACTTCGCTCTCAGACTGCAGGTCTGCTGGTGGTTCCTAGAGTCTCTAAAAGTAGAATGGGAGGCAGATCCTTTAGCTATCAGGCTCCTCTCCTGTGGAACCAACTCCCAGTTTTGGTCCGTGAGGCAGACACCCTATCTATTTTTAAGACTAATCTTAAAACTTTCCTTTTTGACAAAGCTTATAGTTAGAGTGGCTCATGTTACCCTGAGCTATCTCTATAGTTGTGCTGTGATAGGCCTAGGCTGCTGGAGGACATCAGGGTCTAATTTTCTCACTCTACTGATTTCTACTGTTCTTCATTCTACGGTTCTCCAGTTTTGCATTGTATTACATTGAAATGACTGTCGTCATTTCAGCTTTTAACTTTTTGCTCTCTCTCTTTTTCTTCATAGTAGGTACACCTGGTCTGGCGTTCTGTTAACTTTGACATCATCCAGAGAAGACGGCTCACCCGTTACTACCATCTAATGTAGAACAGATTACTGGATCAATGTGTGCTTCTGTGCTTTTTGTCTCTCTTGTTGTGTCTCTGCTCTGTCTTCTGTAACCCCAGTCGGTCGAGGCAGATGACCGTTCATACTGAGCCCGGTTCTGCCGGAGGTTTTTTTTTCCCGTTAATGGGTGGTTTTTCTTCCCACTGTCGCTTCATGCTTGCTCAGTATGAGGGATTGCAGCAAAGCCATGTACAATGCAGACGACTCTCCCTGTGGCTCTACGGTTCCCCAGGAGTGAATGCTGCTTGTCGGGACTTTGATGCAATCAACTGGTTTCCTTATATAGGACATTTTGACCAATCTGTATAATCTGACCCAATCTGTATAATATGATTGAACTTGATTTTGTAAAGTGCCTTGAGATGACATGTTTCATGATTTGGCGCTATATAAATAAAATTGAATTGAATTGAATTGAATTGAACCAGAAGAATCCAGGGAAGGGGGTCTCAAGCCCGGCTTGGTAACACCAAGAGGGTAAGAGTGGAGATGCAAAATCTAAGCGGCAGGGATTCTGTGGATCTGGTTCTTCGAACACAACGTCCAGGCAGGTGAGTAAATCCAAACACGAAAAACGGTGAACACCAGGAGACAAAAACATTAGTCCAAAAACGGGATTCCAAACGACTCACAAAATACGAAGTTCTGGATACAGGTCAGAGGCCACGGCATACCACGACTGGTTTAACACTCTGGCGTCTTCCATCTGTCTGAGCACTCCTTAAAAAGCCAGTGGAAGCCGCTCCAAACACGCTGCAGGTGTGGGCCACGCCCCCCAGTCAACTAGAACCACCTGCGGAGCAGAGTTAGAGCACGGAAACACAGAGAACCCTGACAATTACGGCTTTAAATTTTATATTGTCACTGTAACAATGACTCCTGCTTTTTATTCAATGTCTATATATTTCTTTGGATGTTTTGTTATTATTGTCTGTCTTGTCCACTATGATGTGTGTTGCTGCCTTTCTTGGCCAAGTCACCCCTGTGAAAGAGGTCTTGAGTCTTGTCTTATCTTATCCGTGAGTCTTATCTGTGCCTTGCAAAGATTTTTTTAACCTTTCGTCTTGAATGCATTTGCCCAGGATTATGTTTAGGTGACCAAATGAAATAGTGCATAGTTTTTAGAAGGAAGTAAAAGAATACATGTTTCCTCTTTTATCCGAAATAGGTGTGAATTTATATCCAGCCAACCCAGCTGCCACACAGACTTTTCCTGCCATTACAGTTTCAAGTCTTTTGAGGTACTTTTTTGATTGGCCTTTGACTGGACCAAGGTAACATTAATTTCCTTTCATCTGAACCACATTATTTTTGTTCTTTTGCTGTATGTTTGGGGGTAATTGTACTGGAAGCATAATCTCCCCTCACATCTCAAGTCTTTTGCAGACTCTAACAGGTTTTCTTCTTGAGTGCCCCTGTGTTTTACTCCATTCATCGTTCCATCCACTCTGGCCACCTTTAATGTGCCCACTAAAAGCAAAGGGGCATTCAGTGTTTGGCGAGCAGGCTGAAAAGTTCAGTTTTGGTTTAATTTCAACAAAACACCTTTCTATACATGTTGTATCTTCTAGATGGTTTTTGCATGTCATGTTCTGGGAGCATTAGGTGCTTTGAGTTTTGTTTTATGCTCCTGTTTCCTTATTTTCTTGTTAGTTGTTTCCCCATTAGTTAATTTCTTTGTGTGCTTTATTCTTAGCTTTTTTATATTCTGTTAGATTTCTTCCCTGTGTTCCTCCCTGTCAGCCCCTGTTAATTATTCTCTCTCTGCCAGAGCCCCCAGATAATTAAATAGATCCTGTTCACCTATGTCTCCTCATTTAGCCCAGAGCCTGAACCTGTTTTCATCACTATTTAAGTCTTCGGTTTTTCTCTGTCTGTCACTGGGTCATTTTGTTGGCTACCTGTTTCCATGGCCGGGTTTTGTGTGCCCTGCCTTGTTCTCCTCATCCTGTCTTTCTAAGTTGGTTAGCACATTTTTCATGCTGCTCCCAAGCTCCTGCTTGCATTTTGGTCCTGAACTATAAAACATGACAGTGCCAAACTGCAAATGGGACATCATATGTTTTTCCTTCAACAATACTTTTCTGCTTGCCACTCTTCCATTGAAGGCCAGTTTCTCGGAGTGCATGACAGAAAGGATTTTTGTAAGCATATTCTCCTGATCTTTGGATCTCTTTAATTCCTCCAGAATTACAAAGGGCCTCTTGGCTACTACTTTTAATGAATGCTATCCTTGCCACATTTTGGGTTTAGGTGGACACCTATGTCTTGTTGTTCTTGCAGTTTTATTATCTTTCTATTTAAAGATAATGGATTGAGCAGTGCTCCTTGGTGTTGAAAGCTTGGAAAGTTGTTTCCTAACCTTCTACAAAACAGCATCCCTTATCTGTCTTATATGTCTTCATGATGGCGTGTTGTCCAGTAATGTTCTCTAACCGACCTCTGAGAGCTTCACAGAACAGCTGGATTTATACTGAGATTAAATTAAAGAAAAGTAGACTATTCACTTACCCGGTGACTACTGCAGGCAATTGCAATGTCGTATTCATGGGTCTCCCAGTTACGGGGGTGAAGAAAAATGTACAAATTTATGTTAAAAAAATGTCTTTTCCTACCAGATTGTGCGTTTGTGTTGGTCTAACACATAAAATATAATAAAGCTTTGGGTTGCCATGTGAGAAAATGTCAAAAATTATAAGACATGAGTATGATGAAAGGGGGCTTTTTCTTTTTTTTTTTGCTTTGGTTTCAATTAGTGACTACTACCCAGTCAATAAAAACTATGTAGCTACACGATCACTGGTAGTTACTGGTGTTGCTGCCTTTCCGAGTATCTCAAAAACGTTAAATCCATGTTATCAAGCTTCATATGGGATCTCCTTGAAGCAAATTTTTAAAATTGTGACCAGATGAAACTCCTGCTGGTGTTTTGGCCGGTGGAAGACCTGTATTCTTAGGCTGCGTTCACACTGCAGGTCTTGATGCTCAATTCTGATTTTTTGCTCAAATCTGTTTTTTTTTTTGGTTTTTTTTGAGGTGGTCATTTATATTACTAATAAGGCGACCACCATCAGACTTCTGTCTGAACTGTTCAAGACCGCAAAGTGACCCACATGCGCGGATAACAGAAGGAAATGTCACACAGCAGCGGGCTGTTTACGAAAGTAATGGTGACTGTAATTGATTCTAGAAGTGTTCAATAAAGTTTTGTTTAAAAAAAAAAATTAAATTAAATGCGGATATTGGTTGGCATCTCTCCTATCTATTATTAGAAAGCTACTGGGCAATGGGAGCTGACAATATTAAGACCACGTCATAGCGAGACTAAGTAACATAAGAAGAAAGCAGCACAGCTATTAACAATGAGCGCTAACTGCTATTACTGTGTGTTGATGTGTATTGAGAGACAGGAGAGTGATGTGAAAGACATGAGATATGAGTTGCATATGGGCAAAAAGATTGGTTTGGGTTATTAATTCATTACAAAAGTCTTTGAACTGTTTTATTCTTAACAGTTTTATTCTTAACAGCCCTTGTCTTACATAACCAGACCGACAGAACATATGGTCTTTGTTGTTCAGTCTAATCTTACTGAGCGCTATTATGCTGCCTTGTGTACTAGGTCACAGTTGTCCGTCATCTTGGAAAGGAAGAGAGGAGGACTGGAAAATGAAAGTCAGTGGGGAGTTCAGAATGACTTTGCTGGCCTCACCATGATGAAATGAGTAGTTCAGCTAAAAACATATGTAAGGTTTTTTTTCAGTCCTTTCATTTATCTCAACATTAAAACACATTCTTGAACACATCCATTTGTTTTTTGTTTTTTTTAACAATTAGATATCCAAATAATAGCAGAGGTGTCAAGTTTGTTTTAAGTTTGAGACTGGTGAAGGAAGCAATTACAGACACAACATGAAATTAACAGGTTTATTGAAAATGGATCTTCTGGGCATTGAGGAAAGGTTTCGGAGAAGAGAACAACACCTTATGGTTGACAGTGAATGAGGAAGTCCTGGAGAAGGTGAGTAAAACCCGCAGAATCTGAGATTGACAGGTGTTTGGTGGCTCAGTAATGCAGTGTCTCTGTTTCTTGCTTTCCAGGAAGAGGGGTGCAATGGCGCTGAAGGTTGGATAGACATTTGGTTGGTAGGTGAGTGGTGAGAGTGGCAGTTTTTAGGAAGATGATTTGAGAAGCTGTGAGGAGATTAATGCCAGTGATCTCAGAGGGATTCTTTCTTAGATCCAAGGAGCGAGAAAGCCGAGCACCAGAATGTGGGAAATTGGAATCGAGCATGAAACGGGTTCCTAGAGGAAGGGAGGACAAACTCTATTTAGAGTAGGAACAGAATGACAAGAAAACACTGAGCAAATGTACACCAGACCACTACGCTGAGTGAGCTAACAATCTGGCATCTGCCTCATGGGCAGTGCTCCTCCTGAGAGGTTCTGACGAGCTGCAGCTACTGAGCCATTCCTGCCAGTCACACCGTATATGGACGAGGGAGAGAAATACAACAAGCACTCACCAACCTGTATACAGCTCTGTGGGCATGACAATCAGTTATACTATTGTAATATTATTTAGTAAAAGTAATGTTATCATGCAAAATCAATAGAATTTTGAGCTTTTAACTGTTATGACGCTATTCTTTCATCAAAATAATTTCTAAAGTGGTATTTTGATCGATTCTTGCATTTCTGAGTAATCCTCGTGAATTCTGTCCTAAAAAAATTGAGCGGCTACCTGGTCTACGTAGAGTGGCCATTACCCTCCCCCTGCAGGAAGTATCTATCTTGACCGCCCCGCCCAATAAACAACATGCCCAGGAGCAGTGATGTGAGGCAGAGCGCAATCATTTCTGCTCAAAGTTGAGACAAAGTGGCTCTTTTAGCACCTAATCTGCAGCAAAGTAGGTGGTAGTGACAGTTGTGCAACTGTTCTTATTGAAAAAGGAGGGGCAAAGGCTAATAAGTCAATTCTGAGTTTGCTGCACTGCATGAATCCTCCTGATTTAGATAATTGGATCAGGTAATTGTGAGTTTTCACAGGGCAATGTTACAGCTAAACGACCTGAAACCTTTGGGGAAATTACACAACTTAAATTTTCTTTTTGGTACTTACCCTAACCATGAATGTTTTACATTAGAGCCAAAGTTTTTGCCACATAGACCAAAATCATCAAGCTGAAAGTATTCACAGGCCACAAAAATTTTAAATTTTTGATGTAAAAATGCCTAGATGATTTTATTGTGTTTTATTTACCTGCTTAATGACTAAACATGCAATATTTTTATAAACAAAGTAGTCAGACTTTTATAGAAAATGCATCCATAAATGAGTGTTTATTCAAAACAAAAAACAAGAACGGGACATGGGTAGTTCTTAATCAAAGACAGATACTTTATGTATTATGTTTAAAAGCATTTCATTTGTCAGTGAAAATCTCAGCATTAAAATTTTTAAGATGTGTCCTTTTCCATCAACTAACTTGTGCTGCAAAATCTGTACCATTCTTGAATTTGGATTTGGGCTGCACAAAATCATTCCAAGGCATGCAATTGGCTCCCAGCTTTCACTTTGGGCACCCCTGGTCAAAGCAAAATAGTCAACAAAATATGACTTATCCTATAAGGAACAACATTGTACAAAATTACAGATTCGTTAATATCTACCTTTTTAATCTGTATTCTTACCTCATGGTTGGCCATCTTACAGTTATAGTTGGTGTTAGGAATCGACTTGGGATCACAATAATGACAATTGCCTGAGTTTAGACTCTTTTTTCACATCAGGCTAGGCGAGGAAAGAGCTGAGGTGGCTGAAGGAGAGGAAAGCTGCAGGCCAGGATGGGATCAGTCCCAGGCTGTTCAGGACCTGTGCAGACCAGCTCTCTGAGGTCCTCAGCTACATGTACAATCTGAGCCAAAGGTTAGAGAAGGTCCCTGTCCTGTGAAAGACCTCCTGTGTGATTCTGGTTCCTGAAGCGGCAAACGCTAGGGAACCGGCTCATTACAGACCAGTCACCTTGACCTCCCACTTGATGATTATGGAGAGGCTCCTCCTTACTCAACTCTGCACTGTGGTGAGCCCCACTTTGAACCCACTGCAGTTTGCTTACAGGCCTAACATTGGAGTGGAGGATGCTGTCATCTACCTGCTGCGGCGGACCCTCACCTACATGGAGACCATTGGTAATGCTGTGAGAGTCATGTTTTTGACTTCTCCAGTGCTTTCAATATCATCAAAACAGAGCTGCTGCATGGGAAGTTGGTGGATGCGGTAGTGAATGGTCACCTTGCTGTCTGGACAATAGACTACCTCAGTGACAGGCCATAGTAGGTGCAGCTGCGTAGCTGTGAGTTGGAGGTCGTGGTCTGCAGCACTTGGGCCCCGCAAGGTACTGCTCTGTCACCATTTTTCTTCACGCTTTACAACCACGGACTACACCTATAATACAGAAAGCTGTCATCTTCAGAAGTTCTCTGACGACTCAGCTATTTTGGGCTGTGTGTCGGAGGGGAAGAACTTAAAGTAACGGTCCGTCATCATGGATTTCGTGGACTGGCGTGAGCACAATTACATGTGCCTCAACACCAGTAAGCAGAAGGAGATGGTGATCGACTTTAGTAGGACACTACCTCACCTACCGGTTAACACTCAGGGGGATTGGGAGTGCATTTCAACGATAATCTGGACTGGTCCCATAATACTGATGCCCTGTACATGAAGGGCCAGAGGCAGTACAGAGAGTGAGAGGAAGAGACTGGTCATGAGGGCCAACAATGTCTTGGGATGCCTACTCAACTCTGTGGAGGTGGTGGGGGAAAGGGGGATGTTAGCCAGGCTCACATCCATTATGGACAACACCTCTCACCCACTGCTCTGGACTGTAGAGGAGTTTACCAGGTCCTTTAGTGGCCGACTGAGGCACTCTTGGTGCAGGAAGGAGTACTAATGTAGATCCTTCATTCTCACTGCTGTTAGATTATTCAATTCTACCTTAAAACAACTTGTACAATATTTGCATACTAAAATTTGCCAATCTAGCATGGTCGCCTCGTGTACATATAGTTATGCACACATATGTCTATATGTGTATGTGTGCATGCATCTGCAAATACATATTAATTTGTTTTTTTAGCTGGTTTGTCTTTTTTATTTTGTCTATATTGCTTCTTTCTTAATTTTGTTCTATATTTCTTAAGTATTCCTCACAAGAGCTGAAATAACGGATGAATTTCTCCATTGTGAGATTAATAAAGTCCTATCTTATCTTATAACTATATAATACAAACGTGCAAACTCAGGCTTGATTTTCATGTTATTTTTTTTCCAGGACACAAAGGTCTGTGTCTAACCTACAGCAATTTTCTTTCAGGCAAAGCTGTTGGTCTGCAGTGAAGTGTGGCTATAATGAGATTCCATAGTGATGATGGTGCATTTAAAAGATGACACTTTCATTAAGCTTAAAGGTATACTATGCAACCGGGGTTGATTTTCCAGCGAGGCTCCCCCCAGAGGGCGAAAGTAAAAGTGCACTGTCGTAAATCAGCTGTTCCCTGGTTTCTCCGGCAAGCCAGGCGCGGTTGTTTTGAGCTTAGACAGGTGAACGCAACAAATACAAAAGTCGAAAACACGGCAGTACAAACAATGACTAACACAGTGAAAGTATGAACATGCACACAGAGAGAGAGAGAAACCATTCCAATGCAGTGTTTCCCCTAGGAATTTGCTTACCGGACGACCGGCGGAGCGGTGGGGGGGGGGAGAGACAAGCTTTGCGCGACCGGCGGAGCGGGCGGGAGACAAGCTTTGCGCGACCGGAGCGGCGAGGCGGGCGGGAGACAAGCTTTGCGCGACCGGCGGAGCGGGCGGGAGACAAGCTTTGCGCGACCGGCGGAGCGGGCGGGAGACAAGCTTTGCGCGACCGGCGGAGCGGGCGGGAGACAAGCTTTGCGCGACCGGCGGAGCGGGCGGGAGACAAGCTTTGCGCGACCGGAGCGGCGAGGCGGGCGGGAGACAAGCTTTGCGCCACCGGAGCGGCGAGGCGGGCGGCAGACAAGCTTTGCGCGCATAACGAGTTAGTTTTTTTTTTTTTTGGAATGTTTGCGAGGCAGTAGCGTGAGGGAAACCCCACAATGTTACTTACAGTCGCATCAGCAGAAACGCGAGGTCCGCGTCAGCCTTGGAGCGTTCTCTTTCTTTTAGCTCTCGCCATTCGGAAAAAGCTTGCCCGATGTTCACCCGTGTACGACTCCTCTCTCTGTCCAGAGCCATTTTCCTCTTTCTTGCCTGCTCCAACATGGGCTTTCGCTGTTTTATCGCTGGTTCCGCCATGATAACTGCACAAATATCTCCACTACGCTAGCAACGAGCAAGCTTTTCACTGGGGGCGTGTAGCAGTTCTCGCCGTAAAGCAAGACCGACTCTCGCGATGCACACGAGATTTTGAGCCTGTGGGCGCGGGCCGAGGCCTCCTGCAATTGCAAGTGCGGTATTTCCCCCACAGACCACCAGGGTGACCGAGAAAACCTTTATTCGACCTGAAATGACTCATTTAATCATCCAAAACGATATGGAACATATTAATTAACTGAAAAATGTTGCATAGTATGCCTTTAAATAAATCAATTTAGGAAGGTAAATTTAAAATCCTGCTATTAACAATTTGAGGGAGTTGCCTATTAGCAATCTGTAATTAAGGTGAAAAGTAAAATCAGTTAGTCACGTCGTATTAAAGGAAAGAAATATGTTTTAAACTTCAGCTGAAGGGTGGGTAGGGTGGAGGTTCAGAAGTTCAAGAGAGATATGGATGTTCAAACGCTGTACCTCTGTAGTTTTGATCAGCTTAAGTGAAGGTGATTTGCTGTGATCCTCATGAAATCCTGAAAGGACAGCTGCATGATCTTCTAAGACTAAAAAGCATAACGCTCTGTTAATTGCTTTAATGCTTTCCAGTAACCTCATTTAATCCTGCACTCTTAACTTCCCAAATTCTTGTTTCTCTTGATTCACTGTCTGCTTATCCCTCTGAGCCATGTTTCCATGATACAATTTTAAAACACGTGTCGAGAGGATTCTGTCTGTCTTTCAGCAGTATGAAATAATAAAACCCATGCAATGAAGTATTGGTGTGAAAAGGGCATTTGCTTATTTGTAATACCCTGGGCAGCACTCTGACCAGTCAAGCTGGAAGGACATGTACAGGGCAATAAAAAGCAAGGACGTTGGACTCACTCCTTTAACCTCTATATCACCACCACCACTCGCTCGTCATCCTCTTCCCCCCTCTGCACTCACAATGAGGAGGGAAATGATGCGTTAAACACGATGGAGCCACTCATTCTATAAAACAGCGCCATGAAGGAGAGGAGATATTGCTGGTGAAAAAAAGGCAGAAATGACAACTCGTTATTCACAGTTCCCATTGAATGTCCCTGCAGTTTTATGACTGCAAGTGCCACAACTGTGCACATTGATGAAATTTGCTCACAAATCCTTTCAGACAGCAGATGCAGACCACACCAAATGATATATTCAGAATTTCATGTTGCTGTCATGATTTGGGTTTCTGTTTGTGTTTTTGGACTATTTTTGACTGTGTTCTCACTCCATGCTCCACACCTCCCTGCCACTATTCAGCACCCTAATAAGCTCCACCTGCCACTGCAACTAATTAGTATCAACTCTGCTCGTCTCTCACTCTGCCTATAAATACCTGCCTCATCCAACCACTGTCCGCCAGAACGTCTCGTCTCGTCTTGCTGAAAGCATGTTGGTTCCCAGTGTCTCCTCATCGCTCTGCCAGTTTGATCATTTGGACCGGTCCTCACCCTGCCCCACTAGTTTGGTTTAACCATTGCTTGTGCGCCGCCTGGTAAAGGTTTCTCCTGGGATTTTTGTGTCTTGCTTTGCCCGCGCTGGGAACAGGTCGACGGCTTCTAGTCAAGTCTGGTTCTGCCTGCAGCATCGCCCTGCATTGCATGTGCAAGTCAACCTCTGCCTGCTTCATCTGTTCAAGTCCGCTGCTGTCTGCATCACCTGCCGTCACAGCTACCTTGACTCATCTTCACCATCTTGTCAACTACCTGTTTCTGGCCACCGTTCACCTAATCTAAATAAACCTTTATTACTGTGTCGAGCTCGAATATTGGGTTCTTCTCATACCAGTTCATTACAGTTGCATGTTACTATTATATATATATATATTATATATATATACAGTATATATATATATATATATATATATATATATATATATATATATATATATATATATATATATATATATATATAAGCCCACACTTTTTCAGACAATCTCCTCGCAAAGGGTTAAATAACGGATTTAGAGGGATTGGGATTCAATAAACAGATTAAAATCTGATAAATGCTAATGAAACCCATCCCAACTTCAAGATCAGCCCACATCACCACGGTCTTAAAGGATTTGGCATTGCGAAACAAACAGCTTCCTAAAACGAAAAAAAAAGCCCCTCATAACTTTAAAAGCACCTGGGAGTTTCAGGAGTATCAAGTTAGAATGTTTGCAAGTGCAGTTAATCTTTACGCTCTGTGGACTTTGTAAAAGGATCTCGGGAAGCACCAGGAATATTGCAGAAAACATCTCCTACACACACAACACGAGCATGCACGGCGCCATAACGCAGAGGAAGCAGAGCTGAAATCGAAGAGATTGAAGCGAAAATTGAATTGCTAAACCTCATTTGTCAGTGAAAGAAACGGACTATGCAGAAATAGAAAACACGGACAGTGCCAGATGGGGAAATGTTGAGATGTTTCTGCTTCCTGTAATGTCTTAATTGTTTCTTGTTTCTTCTTTTTACTTCCCATCACTGGAAGGAAATAACCTCTTTCTTCACCTCCTCATGTTTAAAACATCTAAATTTGCTTTAGCTGTTTACATGAATTCAATTCAGTCTAATCTAGATTGCACAATGGAGTCTGTTTGTTGACAAGCTCTGGTTGCTGGTTTTACGTGGGTTTAAAGTGAGCAAATCTTAAAGCCTACAGTCAATTCTAACTGCCTAGAGAAGAAAACAATAAAGACCTGTGTCATTTTGTCATTGTGCCTTCTGAACCGCTTTTCCCAAGGGCTTTTAGAGCCTTCAGTCGGCTGTGAACAGGCTGCTTTATTAAAATTTTGCTCAACACGCCGGGGCAGCTGATGAACCTGACCACAGTTGAAAGCCCTGTGCAGAAGCACACAGCACACCGAGGGTCTGTTTCCATCATTTACGCACAGACTCTACATGACTAAATGCAACATCTCAGAAAAAGCCACTAGTTCGTAAAAAATGAAATCGCCATAGTTGTTCAAACTGAAACCACACTAGGATTACAACTCTTTGTTCCAAATATGTAGAAATTGATTAGAAAGAAGAGGATGTGTAACGCTTTCTGACTAGACAGGTACATTAGAGCTTGGCTGTTTGAAGTGCACACAGCAATACCGTCAGGGTCTATTGATTCAGCAGCAAACTCTTGGCATAATCAAAGTCCATCCCAGAGGCAGCACCATCACTGCTCTGCTGCACTCCAATCATATTTGCACTTGATCACATCCCAAAGAGCTTGTCATCTCCATGTTTTGTGACATTTAAACCAAATATATACACCCACCAACCTATAAAATGGAAGTTGGCCTCTCTCCCCTCAGGTAAATCCAGTGGCTTTTGAAGGTGTATTTGTTTAACTGTGTGTTGCTGGGTAATTCCATCTATTCTAACCGAAAAGTACTAATGGCATTTTACCCAGAGTGATGTGGTGGATTAAAGTAAAGTGGAAGAAATTATCAGTATCAGCTGATATCACGAACAAGGCGGAAGCGTATTAAGCAGATGGAGTGGGCAAAGTTTGAAGCAGAGATATACCATACCAACAAATAAACCATGCTTTGTTAAGAGTATTGATTTGTTGTCTTTTAGCACACCCACGCTACATGTATTTTGCTGCAGAGTTAGTATATAAGATGTTGTAAAAAGTCCTCCAGCAGCCCTTTAAATCCCGCCGCACTCCTGGTCTGCCCTGGTTTGTCTGTCTATAGAAAGTAAGTATCTTTTCTCCCAAACAAGGGTTCAGACAGTATATAGAGAAGACAGTTTTACCATAATAAACATTGCACACTGTTACCTGGGATTATACAGTAAGATAAACTGGCAACATCTGGTGTCCTTAACTTTTATCTCCTGGTGTTATACTTACACATACAGGCCTTTTCTATTCTTTGGACCTGGGTTCTAGTCATAAAGAGAAGCAACTGCAATATTCTACTTGGAAATGTGAGACTCATTCAAGAAGCCAGTAAATTATCATTCGTCGCTGGTTCCGTCTAGTTGAACAAACAGGATGTCATTATGTGAGAAATCAGCTGGTGACTGTTATCTGCCAATTTTTAGCTTGATTGCTCCCACAAGTGACTGGGCTGTCAGTAACTCTGACCTTTTTGCCAATTATGATCGCACCATATTCACACTCAGCAAGTTCATACTGCGAACTTAACTCTGAAGTGTACATAGCAAATCTGTTTCTATATTCCGTGATTTTTGTGATTCTTCCTGTCACTTGCGACTGATCTTGGAACTTTTTCTGGCATTGCTAGAGACTTCTGAAAATTTGGACATGAGGGCGCGTATTATTTCTATACCCCCAGCCCCATTATTTCATATCAGCCTTTTACTTTGGGGATAGTAAAATATTCTAGAATTTAATTGAATTTAATGGAATTTGAAGACATGATGAGAAAAAAAATAGCCTTTCTACATAGCTTTTCTATGCAAACTGTTGCATCGACAGTTTGATCCCCAGCTAAGCCATACTGCCACAAATGTTTTGGAGAAGCCAAAAGTTCAGTTAAATCTATGTAAGGTTGGCTCTGGTGATTCGTATTAAACACTGTTATTTCTGAAGATGGCATACCTTTCTCACAGAATAAACGTTTCTAAATTATTACATTCAAAGTTGTTGCATTCTTTAATATTCCGAGTGCACAACAAAATGTATTTAGGTGTTAAAAAGTAGATTTTGCATATGTCCCCTTTAACATTACATCCAAGTCGGATCATTTGTTTTAAGTCACTTTTAAAAAAAAAACAGCTTCAGCCTTAATCTACTTTTGTATTGTTTGAGTTTTCATTGATTTTACTGCTAATTCTGTCCTACTGTTAACATGAGCCCACACAGCTCAGGATAAATCATTAAGAACCTATAAGAGGCTGTGAGGATGAGATTTGTTGAGAGTTGGTATAAGCTGTCCTGAGCATTCAGCATCACTGAGCTTCCACCTATTGAAACTCCTAAGAGGCAAAGTAGCAATTCTCCCCTGTCCTCCTAACTTAGCTGGAAAGGCATTATTTAGCTTCTGGTCATGTCAGTTTATGCTATGCTTGATCTTGCCTTTGTGTTGCTGCCTTGTCTTCAAATTTATAAGGTATGGCCAGAAAATCTTCCTCCATTTCCTCTTGTGTCTGCAATGTCAGAATTTTGGACACAAGCTGATTTGATGCGAGCAGTTCTTCTTCCCAGGGGAAATACGACCAGTAGGATCAGAAATTATCAATAAGGCAGCGCCACAGCTCCGTACCATCACAAAGAAATGCAGCATGTCACCTTTGGCGTTGGACGTGGAAAGGTAATTGATCTATATATGGTCAGATGGGTTCACTGCAAACAGAATCTCGCCAGGGAACAACTGGCAAAAAGACATCCTCCGCTAAACTGTGTAGGAATTACTTTTCTGGCCAGTGTGCCTCGTTCTGTCAAGCCACATCTAGCTACAGGGCGAGTGATCGATGACAGCTGTCAGTCTCCTATCCGCTCTACCTCGTCATTCCCATCGGATGCCACTTCTGCCACAGTGAAAGTCCATCTCCTTCTGGCTGGCAGCTCTGACAGAGGAGCCACGCTAGAACTTGATCTCATTCCCCCAGACAACAATAGCTGCCCTGCCTCTTCCTTAGAAATTCTCTGAGCCAGGAAATTATGTGCAGAGGGTTTACAAGACTGGCATAAGTGTTTCCTGATCAGTGCCGCGGACTCCCTATAATGGCTTAGACCATGTAGACGCTCATATATAGCACCACCCTCTGGTGGGGTTGCTGCTACAAGCCCTAAAAATGCAAACAAAAATGTATCAATTCAAAATAAATAACTGACATAATTTTCTGTTCCCGTTGGTGCCTTTTCCTCATTCTCTGTCTAGGAAATAAAAATGATTCAAGACACACAAACACACACAAAATTATTATTATTTTTTTAAATGCACCTCAAGTTTTTGAATTGTTTTCATTAGGCAGGCCTTGAACCTCTCTGTAAAGGGGGGGGGGGGGGGGGGGGGGAGTACATTTTAATTGACAGGTGACTAACATTGACTAATACTGACTAATATTTACATCATGGAAAGGCCTTCCAAGCCCTCAGGGGAAGCTTTCAGAAAAAGTAAACAAGAGAAGCCAGAGCTGCAGTCCCAATATTGAGGTATATGGGCTTTTCTAACAAAAATTTTGGTTTGATTTATCATTGGTAGGCTAGTTTACTAATTAATATAAGTAGCTCATAGATGCTACTGCAGGCAATGTAGCTACAGTGGACCATTATAACAGTAGTGGAACTTGTCTTAGTTTAAAAATGCATTATCAGAACTACATGTTGAACAAATTAGTGCCTGTTTTACTTGTACTAAACACAAATCATTAACATATAAATGATCATGTGCCCCCTTAACTCATCTTTATCACTCACTGATCAATGTAAAGATCATGGTCTGACATGTGAGTGTGTTAATTGTGCTTGTTTTTATGTTACCTGAGAGGTAGATTTTCTACCTGGGGCCGAGGTCTGGGCACAGTGTTGCATACAACTCCAAAATTGTTGATATTTCAGTGCTGAATCCACGGTGTTCAACGTTGTTTTGTCATTAATGTTTTTCTTAAACTGACATTATATAACAATATTTAATGTCAGTCAAATACTAGCTGGGATACTGGTTGGAAATCAAGCCAAAATTAACCTTCTCTAAATCTTCTTTTAAGCAAGCTAATGACATGTTTTATTCCTTTTCCAGAGCAAAGATCTGAGGAAAGAAATCCCTCAGCCAACTTTACCTGTTACTTTGGAAGCCTTAAGTCCAAAAGGTTTACCTTCCCAAAGACATATTCAGATCCTCCTTCATAAATTTTCAGACAATTATCATGGAAGCTAACTCCAACTCAACTGTGAGTTTAATGCTTTCATTTGCTTGTAGTGTTGTTTTTGCCACATGAAGTTTATACATTATCTTACAGCTTGAGTTATAACATGGGTTTGGGTAACTTTTAATCATGTAAAATGTAGTGTTGGCTGATTTTAAACCTGCAACCATTGCGATGATCCATTTTTTTTATTTTTTTTGCGAACTATTATTACGTTATGACACAACAGATACCGTTGAGTTGGAATTAGCTACCATAATAATTGTCTGAACATTTATAAAGGAGGAGAGGATGCCATACACGCGTCATATCATGTCAGGTACAGAACCTAGCATGAAATTATTGGCCGGGTGTTGGATTTAACTGCTCTGGCATCTGTTACTAATGTCTGTGTCCAGAAGTGACAATTCCTTTCTTGCACTGAATTTCAGATGCAAAAGTATTGGACCCGGGGTGTCGAACTCCAGTCCTCAATGCCGGTGTCCTGCAGCTTTTCTATGTGTCCCTGGTACAACATGCCTGGGTCAAATAATCAGTTCATTAGCAGGACTGCATTACAATTGACTGTATACTAAGGAGGTAATTCAGCCATTTGATTCAAGTGTGTTGGACCAGGGACAGAACAAAAAGTTGCAGAACACTGGCGCTCGAGGACTGGAGTTTGACGTCCCTGTTTCAGAAGGTGAATTTGATACAGATAAATGAGCCAGTTCAATCTAAATGCACTGAAAATAGTGCATGTGAATTTTGAAAGGTTTACTTTTAAGTGGTTAAAACTTTGGCACAAAAAATTAAAACTGAAAAACAGTTGTTGAAAATGTGATCACTTTGAAATAATTATGTGATGACAACTGTAAATTTTAAACAAATAGAAATAAAGAAAATAAAGAAAAAAAGGGGCTTCGCATCTCCAGAATGGGGGCGGGGGAGTTTAAGTATCTTTGGGTTTTGTTCATGAGTGAGGGAAGGATGGAGCAATAGATCAACAAACGGATCGGCGGTGCTGCCACCACAGTAATGCATACGCAGCATAGATCTGTTGTGGTTAAGAGAGAGCTGAGCCAAAAATGGTAAGCTCTCAATTTATCGATCAGTTTATGTTCCTCCCCTGGAAAAATCTTGCGCTGCCCCTAGAGGAGCTGGAGGTGGTGTCTGGGGAGAAGGAAGTCTGGGCATCTCTGCTGCATCCGCTGCCCCTACAACTCAGTATTGGATAAACGGAAGACAACAAGTACAGGTATTTTAATACTGAACAAGTAGAAATATACCACATTAAAATTTCAGTGGCATTCATAATTCAAATCCCTGTGACAAATATTTACTTCCACACTCTATCCCAGACTGAAAGTTCTCCCTCTGAGTCACGTCTGCCCTGTAGACACAGCCTGAAGTGCATTCACCAACCTGAACGTCTTCAGTTATTTCTCCTTGAGACTAACTTATAATTGTTCTTAACTTAGAAAACCTGAACAACCAGAACATTGATTTCAGTCTCTTCAATAAACTTTTCAAAACTGTTTTCTTGACCTGAGTGGCTTCCTGCAAGTGGTTCAGAAAATTACATCTGATCATGACTGTCATCTCTAGACTCAGATGTCACTGCCATGCGTGTCATAATTATTATTTTTTGTTTGCTGATATTAAAGCTGCAGTAGGCAACTTTAGTGTAAAGTTTTTTGTTTTTTTTTTACATATTTGTTAAAACTGTCTCTATGTCCTGACAGTAAAATATGAGACATACAATCTGTGAAAAAAAATCCAGCTTCTCTGGCTCCTCCCAGTGGTCCAACTGCCATTTGCAGAAACACACTTCTCCCGGTCACAAACAACCAATCTGAGCAAGGAGGAATATCTGGCTCTGAGTGGTTGTTAGCAGTGTCAATCACCCTTGTGTATGCATGCTCACTCCCTCTTCCCCGCACAGCGCTGCCGTCATTCAAGATAGTCAGTGGGCTGCATATGTGCAGCGAGATGAAAACATATAGACTTAGACAGACTTTATTGTCATTCAACGGCACATTCACGATGTACACTTGAGTGAAATTTTGTTTATAGGCTCCAAGTAAAATCAGAAGACAAATGAAACAAATTATAAATATAAGTATTTGTCATTTGTCAGGAATGTTGCTGGAAACCAGAAAATGCATTTTATATGTTCAGAAAAGGTATCTTTAAGACAATATGAATAATTTAAGTACACGTAGCAGCAGGATGTGTCGCAACAATGAACAGACCATATGATATTGCAGATAGTTACAGTTACTGCAATAGAGTTCACAGTGCCCAAGCAGTCAGTTTTCTAATATTAACAATACCAAAAGCTAACACATTCTTTAATATAAAGGGCGAGAACCTGGATCACAGTTCAACCTCAGGGACAACAGCAGGCAGGCAACTGAAGATTTAGAAATATTCAATCACAATAGCAACTTCTTGTAGACTGGTTGCAGGGATCCTGGTGTTCCATTGAAGACAAAGACTGCAATGGAGGACTCTTGAATCTGATGGCTAACTTGAAGCAGAGCAATCTTCCTGTGATGAGAGACAAAAAACATTTTTTTACACAAAACCAGACCTGACTTTATTTAAATCTAATGGACAGTGCACTATTAATAAAGAACTAACAAAGTGGTAAGGCTTGGCTGTAGGTACCAGGCTTGGCTGTAGGTACCAGTCTTTCTGATGGGCAACGGGTGCTTGTAGTCAACATGAAGAACACACTAACAGCTCCACCTCACACAAGCTGTGAACATGACAACGCACGGAAAGGAAAGGGGGGAAAAGGGTGTTGCAGTTTTTTAATAATTTCTGATGACTACATACGTATATTTACATATAGTCTTGATTTGCTTACAGGTAAAAAAAAAAACAGCAAAGCATTAACTGTTGCACTTCAACAATCTTGGGACAGCTTTTCAACTGCAACATATTGAGATGTACGCGAGTATGTCAAGGCAGCCCTAATCGATCCTGCTGATTGGCTATCCCTGTCTGACAAAGTGAGGACTGGGTTAGTCTGCAGTGGGCCTTTAGATTGTAATTTGTCAAAAAGATAGGATGGGAGAATTGGCCATCACAACCACTTTTACAGACAACTGATCTAGGGGATACAAAAAAGATCAAGAGAAGTTGGCTAGTGTAAGAGTGTGGCTTCTGTTTCTTGTTTTTCTCTCACAAAATATTCAAATGATACTGTTGTCTGTTGATGATTGAAGTACATGCAGTGGAAATAGTGGGCACATATCATGGAAGGGACAGGAGAATCACATTGAAATGAGCAAAACAATAGATAAAGTGGAAATGGCTTTAATAAAGGCTGGAAGGAGATCTGACATGTAGGCCAGACCAGGTTGGTGGCCATCATGTAGTGATTCAAGCATTTGTGAGTATTTAATAAATATATTGCTTTGGCAGCCTTGCCAAGCATAAGCAGTACATATTTCATGGAAGCGAGACTGGCAGAGACAGGGCAGACGCAGACTGCAGCGGGTCCGTGGGGTGCGATTTATTTTCCATCTATGTGATCTCTGCTCTGTTTCTCAATAAAAGTGCTGGAACTTCATCACCGCCGTCTCCTCATTTAGTAAAGATGGGAACTCAGTTATTAAGGTTTAGAATTCCATCAACATTGAGTCAAGACAAAAAAACTTTAACACATTTTAAAATCCTGATTACATTTAACACTTGGTGCTCCTCGGTGGTTGAAACATACCTGTTTAACGGACATTGTCAGACACTGTATTGAAAACTTTTGGTTTTTAATATTGCAGTTACTACATACCTGTTTATAATCTTCCATCATGGCAATCATTAAAACTGATGACCATATCATCTTTACTCTTATAGCCATAAATAAAATCAAACTAATTGTCTGTAGAAATGACCCTATGAGTTATGGTCCACATGTTCACAGGTCTCAGTGGATGATTACAGAAGATAAGGAAACTAACAGCACCATGAAGACCAAGGAACACGCCAGACAGGTGAGAAACAAGGTTGTAGAAAAGTTTGAAGGGTTAGGTTATAAAACAATGTATCATACTTTGAACCTCTAAATGAAACAAAAGAAGATATGGGCATCAACCTATACTGAGAGGATAGTATGTTGAGTATTAATCTAAGAAGTAGCCAAGAGGCAAATGGTAACAGGAGGAACTACAGAGATCCATAGCTCAGGTGGTAGAATCTGTTGATACAATGACTGCCAGTTTTGGACTCCAAAAATCTGGTCTTTATGGTGGCGTGGCAAGATGAGAGCCATTGTTGAAAGAAAGTTATGTTTAAAGTTGCTGATGTAGGGGACACAACAAACATATGGAAGATGAGATCAAAACTGAAAACTGACTTTATATGTGCAGAACGCTATGTGTAGTGGAAAACTAACACTGCAGATCACCATCCACAAACATAGTGGTGGCAGTATGATGATGCTGATGAGAAACCTTTCTTCCACTGGTACAAGGTAGCTGGTCAGAGCTGATGGGACGATAGATGAAGGATAGAGGATTTCTGTTTCCTTTTGTAAAGTGCTTTGAGGTGACTTTCATTATAAACTGGTGCTATATTGATAATTTGAACCAATACCCTGAAATAAGGCAATCTTTGGACATTCCAAAAAAAAACTTGAGACATGGGTGATAATTCCCCCTCCCTAACCATACAGCAAGAGCTTTAATGAAACAGTTTAGAGCAAAGCATATTGTTATTTTAGAATTGCCCCATCAAAGTCTGGACCCAAATTAAAACGAGAATATGTAGCAAGATGTGGAAATTGATGTTTTCAGACCTTCATTTGCAAAACTTTTTTAAAACCATGTGTTTTTACCTACAAGCTTTTTGGTGGTTGATCACTCCTGATTAAAATACCTTAAACTTTTTTTGTAAGACAGACTGTGATTGAACAAAGAAATCCAGCAAAAAACAGAAATCTACTGACCGCTGTGCTGCAAATATGATTTACATCTGGCTGACAGCATTTGAAAGGCAATGAATGTCATGAGTCAAATTAACAATTACAGGTCTCCATATCTGCATCAAAGATAGAAGCTTTGTTTTTATTTTGCTTGCACTGCCAGTGATACCTGACTGTGTGAGGGTTGGGCTCCTTTTTGCTTGCAAGGTAGAAAATGTAGCTTACGCACACAAAAAATATGAACTGGAAACAGACACAGAAGTCCCAAGTTAGGGCAACAGATCACCACATCTGTGATCACAGATGCTCAGCTGGGGATCTGTTACCAGGCCCATGAAGCTAATGAAACCAATAATGCCTTTCTGAAGAGTAAATAGGAACGTCCATTACACTACATTCATACATTGATCTATATAACTGTTTGTTTCTATTCTGCTAACAGATTCTAAAAGTAGAGTAATTCTTAAACTATAAGACCTCAAAAAAATTATTTCTAATTCAACTGTCCTTTTACTAGACAATGAAATTAGGATATCATTATGTCACTCAGTAGTGCTGATAAATGTACAGTAAAAGTATTTACTGACATCATGATTAATGACAGTCCATGATTTGTCAGTATGCATGAAATATCTCACTACATCCTGGCAGACTGCTGTGAGAGCAAGTTGCATCGGGGTTAATCTACCTGTTTATCACGTCTATAACCCTCCACATCTGTTTGCTGGCTTACTGTACGAACAGAACATCAAGCATACTTGACATAGTGAGGAATTTCAAGGTTTGTCTTTCTTAATAGACTAAACATACATACAGGCTGAAATTGAACCTAGATTTCCACTAATATTTGGAAGTCCATTAGCGTAGCCACAGAGACCACACACTTTTTGTAGCCATCAACAAGCTCCGGGCATAATTTTGGGTGGATATTTGACCACTCTTCACGTCAGGAAGATTTTGTTCTAACTGATTGGTTTACTGGTGCGGACATGGTTCCTCACCATCGTTCACAAATCTTATGAGGTCTGGGTCAATCCTAAAGCTTAATCTTAGCCTGTTTTATCCTTTCCCAAATAGTTTTAATGTGTGTTTGGGATCATTGCCCTGTTACACCTATTTGTGTCCCAGTTTCAGTCATCTAACGCAGGCTGCGCTCTTTGCATAAAAGGAAATTGATGGATGGATTGAAAGATGTTCAAGAAGAGCCACTAAGGAAAGACAAGGAAAGAAGCCCTGTTCTATAATGAGTATGTTTATATGCTCATCTGAAATTTGCCGTCGTCATCATGGAATAAGAATCTGAATCTGAAAGAGCTTTATGGACATGTAGTATTTTACACGTACGAGGAATTTGCTTTTTATGATAAGGTGCTACACATAGACAAACACACAGTTCAGATAAGTAAATGCAGAAATTTATAATATGGAATATGCAAAAAAATGTATGTTGTATAAAAAAATTGAAAATTAGATATGAATAACAACGTGGCAGATAGTACATTATTTCAGGTTTGTGTTGTCCAGACATATCACAACAGGAGCAGATATAGTCTACATAAATATCTATGCACATATCTGTATAAATACATACTTATACTTTTACACACACACACACACATTTGTATATGCATATATTTACATATGCACATATTTGGCAAAATATAACAGCTTCACCTATGGTTTGTCTTGTTAAAAAAGAAATTCAAACTGTGTACCTATCTAAACAAGTATCCATTTATTTGACTTGTCAATGATAAATTATGTGACATCTAAAAATTTCCTCCTTAACACCTAGAGCCACCATGACACAGCTTTTCACATACATCGTGTGAAAGGAAAAAAATAAAGTTTAACATTTTAAATTATACTAAATGTACGCTTTTTCCCAATTTTTGCTGTTGATGCTAGGCATTCATTAAAAATAACCTGAAACTCTGATTCACACACTATTTTATCTCCAAACGTCCAGCTGTAGTTCTCTAATTTTCCTTGGGTAAAATAAGGAAGATTCTCCCCGGACTTGGTTGTTAGGAGCAGATAAGGCTGGTTATACGTGTTTGTACCTCTGGTGGCTTTTGTCGAAGGGGATTAAAAACATAAATATGGTCGGGGAATCCAATAACTGTGTGCACTGAAGGGGGATATGCATCATCTGCACTTAGCAAAAACAAAGTGTCAGCAAGCATAGCTGCACGTGTAACCTTGACAATGACAATAATGCCTCTTAAAATGGAAATAATGTAGGCATGCCCTAGGGGATTAATACGTTTGATCTGTGTGTGCAGCCATGTTGCACTTACAAGTTGCTGGAATCATAAACCCCATTATACTGTGATAATAACACAACTGCAACCTCGGATTGATTATCTCATAAACCTAGTTCACAGAGTGTGATACTCTGTTTCTGCAACAATTTTCTATTAAAACAGACAACACAGAAGAACGCAGTCATGGTCAAACATAATTATTTGCAGGATTTTACATATTTGTTGTATTTTGTGGTATTTAGTAGGGGTGAAATGAATCTGATACATGCAGCACATGAGACAAACCTCTGTAGATATGTTGTAGCAGTTTCACGAAATTGACAAAGGGTTTTGGTATATTTTTTGGTAAACTAAGATTTTCTTTGCCTTTTTTTCCTTTGATTACACAAAGAGAGTATACAGTGAAAACGTTTTCTTTGAACCAGCTATAGAATTTCAATCTTAGTAGTTTTATTCAAATTATTATTTTGTTTTGATTATACCAGTAAATTTTGATATGCAAATCTAAAATACTTGACCTAAAACAGAAACAATATTAAGCAGAGCCACTACAATTTTTTACCAACCTAAGTTAAAGTGACACTAACAGATTTAGGTTTACAATGCACAAGCACAAAACTTCACTTTAAATAAATGAAATGAATGTTTCTTGGTTTTCTGTGAAGATGCTAGAAATTGCAAACTGAGTTCAAAGTAGAGTAATCCAGGCTTGATTTGTATAGATTATGGTTTTCCATCTTGCTTCATTCCATAGTCATCTGAGTCTCAAAAAAAGTATTAAAAATGCCCTGTTTTAATTTTTCCCAAATAGAAGAAAGTTTCAGTGATCCAGTTCAGTAGTAGACATGGCCTCATACTTTGTTACGTAATCATTTAAGATAAATTGTGCATCCACACGAAAGGATGCAGCACAACTAAAAAGACTGAAGTGGGTATTCCGGGCCCATTGGTGGCTCACATGTGCACAACAACAGCCTCATCTGATCTCATACTTTTTATCTACCCTGCGTTCTACAAAGGACAGAAAATCCTAAACCATACTGTTGTTGCTTGTTAAAGAAATTAATCTCACTGCAATGGTTGTTGTTTTTATTATTATGTTTAGTATTTAGTTAAGTGTATCATTGGTCTAATCCAAAATACATGCAATCTGACCTGATAAATAAGATTGTCTTTACAGTCAACTTTGGCCTAATGATGTGTTTATTTCTTATTTTTTGGTTGTTTACTGTATATTTGTGTAACTTCAATATAAAAACAGCACATTTATTCTGAGCTTCTAGCCCAACTCCAGTTTATGCTGAATCAATTCATGCCTTGCTTTGCACATATGGCATTTTTACGTTCTCTGCTATCGACAAGCTATTTATTGACTTGGATTAAGGAACCCGAAGTCGATGATTTGTGCCTACACGTGTTTGTGTGTTTTTATGGGGGGCCATCTGCTAACAGAAAATCCATCTCACATCTTGCAGTAAGTAGAATAAACACTGAGAAATGTTCACTAACTTTCCAACGAAGAACCTAGAAGCAAGTTGCAAAAAACGGTGCCATGCAAAGATATTCACCCCTGTTGGCTTTTTATGTATTTGTTACATTCCAAATTGTAATATTTTGTTTAATCAAATTTTATGTGATGGGTGTACACAAAATAGAAGTTGAAGAAGTCAAAAAATGAATAAAAATAAATAAATAAAAAGTGATATGTGCTTATGTTGTGTATCTGCCCCATTTGAAGCCAATAAAATGTTCTGGTGCACAGAGGTGGGTAGTAACTAGCTGCATTTACTCGGTTATATTTACTAAAATATTTTGTTTTACTGCAATGTACTTTTACTTGAGTAATATTATTAAAATATATCATTACATTTACTTGAGTCAAGTTTCTGGCTACTCTAGCCACCATGAGACTTCTTGTTTGTACACAAGCTTTGTTATTTTCTATTTTCTAGCCATTTGGAGGTCAAGTGAACATACAGTAAACAGTAGATATTGAAATGTTTAATATAAGCAACTCTAGATGAAATACAATATATAAACCAGTCAGTTTTTTCTCTTACTTGCCCTTAACTAATGATCTTGACCTGATAACAGTTGCCCATTCTGCTTTGCAATAGTTCTCTGAATCTGTGTGAATGAGAGGATATATCGTGTCCACAGCCATCTTCGGGGGACCCCACAGATTTTTTTGGTGAACTTAGTTCTGAATTCTTGCCATATCACAACTTTAATTATCTTCACATGAAGCTATTCTTAGATTTTAATATACGCTTGTGATCACTGATGCTGGAAAAAAAGGCAAGGACGTTTTTAACAAGTTTATTTACTTAAACAACAAAACTCAGGGAGTAACTTCTCAGAATGGCCTGGGAGTCCACAATCTCTGAAGGTGCACAGCAGAATCCTTGGTAATGGTGAGGGAAGAGAACAGGGCACAAACTCCAAAAGGTCCTCTTAAGGAACTGGTCCATCCAGTGGACCAGCTTTGGAACACCAATCACATCTGCTGAATCAACACATGATTCTTCAAATGGCTGAGGAGAGCTCATTCACACTTGGGCAACATTGGACTTTGCATTGCAGCATTTGCCTTGTGTTTTTGGGGCTGCCGTGCAAGTTGTGTGGGTTCTCCTCTCTTCTGGAAGTCAATGTTGGGGGGCGTAGTTGAGCAGCAGTGCAAGCAACACACCTAAGCACTATTCCCATTTCTGCCACTGCTTATAAGGGGTTTTCACAACATCAAGCCCTCCCAATCTCTAGATTTTCTAGTTCTCCGATGCCATTTGAGATTATGATATTACTGAAGTGTTTTCATCCAAATCAGATTAACTCCTCCGTTTTCTCCATATTCCCAGGTTGATGCATCTCCAAAGTTCCTGGTCTGACTTTGCTACCACCAACTAACCGCTTACCTCCGGAACGCACTGCATCCACAGCTGCTTCTGATCTCTTGCACGCTCTCCAATGTCTTGAGAACCCCAAGCTCTCCTCCACATTAAGTTCCACCTTGCCATGACACAGATTTAAAAACGCTTTAAGCCAGCAGCACTGAAAGACACTGGGGATCCCAGCCTCACCTAAGAGTTCAGCATCAAGCCCCAGAGAACTGCCGTTCAGTCTCTGTATCCAGCGTCCAGCCTTACTGTCCCCTATCCATTCTGAGTTTCAATAAAAGAAATAACGTTCTCTCTGAGTCTTGGTTTTAGTTCTGCATGTGGGTCAGGAAATGTACGGAAAACATGTCAAAGATATGTACCTACAGTATTATGTTCTAAAAACAGATTTTTTTTTATATAAATTGGGATTGTCTGAATATAGTTAATACAACCTTTAATTGCAGAAAACAATGTAGTTCAATATTTTCACCATCAACATTAATCATATGATTGGATTATTTCACTCAGTTTACAGCCATGGGTAAAAATAAGGACACCCCACTGAATATCCAGTTTTTTGCTAAGAATTGCAGTTGTTTTCAAAGGAAAACATCCCCTTTGGAACTGGCCCCAGTCTCACTGACTGGCTTGACTCTTCAGTCTGAAATTCTGGATCTCTGACCTGTCCCTTTAATGTAAAAGTGATACTTATTGTTCATCTTCGTTGCATTTCCTGAAATGGTGATTGCAGTTGATACATACCTGGTGCTTCGCTTGATTTAAAAGGAAACTTTGACTTTTCCCAATTATCTTTTTTAGTGACCAACGATCAGATTAAATGAAACAACTACTTAACAATACTGAAGGGTTGGAAAACGATCGATGCACCCTTAATGAAACGATTGGGTTGAAATTTAGGTCAAGGCCATCATTACTGGATGGATACCTTACACCAATGACTCCTCTGAAAAAAAAACTATTAGAGAGAGAGAGAGAGAGAGTGTGAGTGTGTGTGTGTGTGTGTGTGTGTGTGTGTGTGTTCTCGTTTTTACTACCCTGTGGGAACCAATCCATGATTTTTCACTCACCTCATGGGGTCCGTTTTTCCCCGTGGGGACCAAAACGTGGTCCCCACGGGCACATGCACTGCAACCAATTGGAAACAGCCTACTGATATGCCCCATGCAGTTTTTTTGTGACAAAAAAATTGGTCCCCACAGGCTTCATTTTGAGACACGGTGTGTTTGGAGTTATGCCCCCTAGTGGGTCATAGGTGGTATTGCAGTGTGTGAAACTGCACCGTGGGGACAATTTCCTGACAAAGTGTGTAACTCAAAATGGTACCTAACTTAACAATTTATGCAAAATATTGAAACTGTCCACCACATTTAAACAGTTTTAATGTGGTGGATGTTTTTTTTCCCAAAATGCCCTTTAAAAACTAATTAAAGACAACACTAGGACCATACCAAGTTTTCTTTGATTCTCTAAATTATTATAGTGTTATTATAGTATTAATATATTATTAATATATAATAATAATAATAATAATAATTATTATTATTATTATTATTATTATTATTATTATTATCTGTGTAGTATCTTAGTTGTTTCTAAAAGTACACTCTTCTAGACTGAGATATCTAATGATTCTCCAGATATGTGTTAGCTCTAGATCAAGCGGAATACTGGTTGGGGTATTTCAGGCACTAAATGGTGACGTTCTGCTCACATACCTACCTGATTCAAGAGGGCTAATATTCACAAATGTTTTTTGGGATGTTGGACTGAAGTGGATTCTGTGAGTTTGGGGTCTCTGTGCCATTTCTGCTGGGTATGGCAGGGACGCATAGAGGGAAAAACTGAAAATTTGACACCACATAACTTAGAGAGGCTTTGTCTGATCCCAGCCAAATGTATTGTGCGTATTGTTCCTAAGGGCTTCTATAAACAAGGCAAAGCCCAGCTCTCCACAACCTTCCTTTGGTTACTTCAGGTTAGCAACGTGCTCACCTTTAGATGCTAATTTGGTTGTGCTCAGCATCACTAGGAGATGCTATGTTATGAGTTTGGTCAAAGTCCCTGCTCAAAAATGCCTCAAAAATTTGAAAAACAACTAAGGTCACAAAAGGTCATCAGCTTCACCGATCCGGGCCCAAAACTCAATGTTTTCGTGATTTTTGGGATTGGGTTCCTGCAGCAGGAAGGAAAAACAAGTGTTTCAGAAAATGCCGGATTTTCACTCATAAGTCCAGTCAAAGGTAACTTTGAGAGGCTTTGTCTGATTCCAGCTAAATTTGTTGTACAGTTTTTTTCCCTGAAGGCTTCTACAAACAAGGCAAAGCCCAGCTCTCCGTGACTTTCCTGTGGCTACTTCTGGTTAGCAACATGCTGACCCGTTGATGCTAATTTAGTTGTATTCAACAAAAGCAGGAGATGCTATGTTGTGAGTTTGGTCTGAATTCCCTGCTCAAAAGTGCCTCGAAAAGGTCAAAAACAACAAAGGTCACGAAAGGTCATCAGCTTCACTGATCCAGGCCTAAAACTCAATATTTGACCAAAAAGTGGTCTACAGCCATTCGAAGTCTAGTGTTTCCAGTGCTCCTCTGCCTCTAATTTATCCTCCTTCCACTTAAAAGTATTGCCAGTGCACCTTTGCTTCCAGCCTATAATTAATAGAAGGCCTCAAAGGCCTGAATCGTCATTTTGGGGTTGAGTTCTGGGACTTGGCAAGAGGTTATGGGTACATGGGGGCTCTCGTTTTAATTGTCTGATCAGGCCATTCAAAATAGCACATGGCACATCCAGATCAGACTTTCGTAGCCCAAGCAGCAGGATCAGACACATTCACATTTCTGGTATATCACTGGAGCACAGTGATCAACCACTATATGGCTGTAAGATATAGTAAAAAGATAATGAATGGGTCAGTCTCTTTGTCAAGTCTACCCCTTTCAACAGCACTATGCAAGGCTGCAGCAAACACTTGGACCTGCAGCAGGAAGGAAAAACAAGTGTTTCAGAGAATGCCGGGTTTTAATTCATAAATCCAGTCAAAGGTAACTTTGAGAGGTTTTGTCTGATCCCAGCCAAATTTGTTGTGCAGTTTTCCTCTGAAGGCTTCTACAAACAAGGCAAAGCTCAGCTCTCCACAGCTCTCCACAACCTTCCTGTGGCTACTTCCGGTTAGCAACATGCTAACCCTTAGATGCTAATTTGATTGTGTTCAACAACAAATGGAGATGCTATGATGTGCGTTTGGTCAAAATTTCCTGCTCAAAAGTGCCTCAAAAGGGCAAAAAAACAAAGGTCACAAAAGGTCACCAGCTTCACCGATCCAGGCCTAAAACTTAATATTTGACCAAACAGTGGTCTAAAGCCATTTGAAGCCAAGTGTCTTCAGTGCTCCTCTGCCTCTAATTCATCCTCCTTCCACTTAAAAGTATTGCCAGTGCACCTTTGCTTCCAGCTTATAATTAATAGAAGGCCTCAAAAGGCCTGAATCATCATTTTAGGGTTGAGTTCTGGGACTTGGCAAGGGGTTATGGGTACATGGATGCTCTCGTTTTAATTGTCTGATAAGGCCCTTCAAAACGGCACCTGGCACATCCAGATCAGACTTTGGTAGCCCAAGCAGCAGGGCCAGACACACTCACATTTCTGGTATATCACTGGAGCACAGTGATCAACCACTTTATGGCTGTAAGATATAGTAAAAAGGTAATGAATGGGTCAGTCTCTTTGTCAAATCTACCCCTTTCAACAGCACTATGCAAGGCTGCAGCAAACACTTGGACCTGCAGCAGGAAGGAAAAACAAGTGTTTCAGAAAATGCCGGATTTTAATTAATAAATCCAGTCAAAGGTAACTTTGAGAGGTTTTGTCTGATCCCAGCCAAATTTGTTGTGCAGTTTTCCTCTGAAGGCTTCTGCAAACAAGGCAAAGCTCAGCTCTCCACAACCTTCCTGTGGCTACTTCCGGTTAGCAACATGCTAACCCTTAGATGCTAATTTGATTGTGTTCAACAACAAAAGGAGACGCTATGATGTGTGTTTGGTCAAAATTCCCTGCTCAAAAGTGCCTCAAAAGGGCAAAAAATCAAAGGTCACAAAAGGTCACCAGCTTTACCGATCCAGGCCTAAAACTTAATATTTGACCAAACAGTGGTCTAAAGCCATTTGAAGCCAAGTGTTTTCAGTGCTCCTCTGCCTCTAATTCATCCTCCTTCCACTTAAAAGTATTGCCAGTGCACCTTTGCTTCCAGCTTATAATTAATAGAAGGCCTCAAAAGGCCTGAATCATCATTTTAGGGTTGAGTTCTGGGACTTGGCAAGGGGTTATGGGTACATGGATGCTCTCGTTTTAATTGTCTGATAAGGCCCTTCAAAACGGCACCTGGCACATCCAGATCAGACTTTGGTAGCACAAGCAGCAGGGTCAGACACACTCACATATCTGGTATATCACTGGAGCACAGTGATCAACCATTTTCAGGCTGTAGGATATAGTTAAAAAGTCATGCATGGGTCAGTCTCTTTGTCATGTCTTCCCCTTTCAATAGTACTATGCAAGGCTGCAGCAAACACTCGGACCTGTAGCAAGAAGGAAAAACAAGTGTTTCAGAAAATGCTGGATTTTCACTCATAAGTCCAGTCAAAGATATTTCTGGTGCCCTTCACTTACGGTCTATGCCTCTAATTCAAACAACCTTGGGGAACAATTAAGGCTTATTGTGAAAGGTAGGAGTGGCCATTCAGGACATGACATGTCTTGTTTCGATTATCTGGTCAGGCCCTTTCTATTGCTTCTAAGCTCGCTTGGAAACAATGTTCCTTCGCCGAGCAGGCGCACCAAACATATTACACTTTTTGAGGCCTTCCATTGTAATGATTTTCAGTGAACATTTAAACAGCTGTCCCTCGGCCCCTGGAGCACCGAGAGACCCCAATTTTACCGAGAATTTTCATCTTGCAGCCTAGAACATGCTACAAAATTCTGGTAACTCTGAGTAAAGCAGAATTTTGGCGGGTGTCTTTGAGGTAGCCAATTGTCTTCTTGTTCTTTATGAACCCTACCTGCATTAGTTAGGGTTGACGGTACTGGTCATGTTTGTCGTAGAGGGCTGATTTTCACAAATGTTCTGTGGGGAGTTAAGCTGAGTAGGTTCTGTGAGAATGGTGCCACTGGACAATTTTGTCTGGGCGTGGCAGGGGTAAGAAAGGGCAAAAATCAAACATTTGACACCACATAACTTAGAGACGCTTTGTCTGATCCCAGCCAAATTTGTTGTGCAGTTTTTTTCCTGAAGGCTTTTACTAACACAGCAAAGCCCAGCTCTCCACGATCTTCCTGTGGCTACTTCCTGTTAGCAACATGCTAACCCTTAGATGCTAATTTGGTTCTATTCAACAAAAGCAGGAGATGCTATGTTGTGAGTTTGGTCAAAATTCCCTGCTCAAAAGTTTCTCAAAAAGAGCAAAAACAACAAAGGTCACAAAAGGTCATCAGCTTCACCGATCCAGGCCTAAAACTCAATATTCGACCAAAAATTGGTCTAAAGCCATTTGAAGCCAAGTGTTTTCAGTGATCATCTGCCTCTAATTCATCCTCTTTCCACTTAAAAGTATTGCCAGTGCACCTTTGCTTCCAGCTTATACTTTATAGAAGGCCTCAAAAGCCTGAATCGTCATTTTAGGGTTGAATTCTGGCACTTGACAAGGGGTTATGGGAACAGAGGTGGTCTCGTTTTAATCGTCTGATCAGGCCCTTCGAAACAACACCTGGCACACCTAGATCAGACCTTCGTAGCCCAAGCAGCAGGGTCAGACACACTCACATTTCTGGTATATCACTGGAGCACAGTGATCAACCATTTTCAGGCTTTAGGACATAGTAAAAAGGTCATGCATGGGTCAGTCTCTTTGTCAGGTCTGCCCGTTTCAACGGGACTTTGATCGTCTAATCGGGCCCTTTCTATTGCTTCTAAGCTCGCTTGGAAACAATGTTCCTTCACCGAGCAGGCCCACCAAACATATTCCATTTTTGGAGGCCTTCCATTGTAATGATTTTCAGTGAACATTTAAACAGCTGTCCCTCAGTCCCTGGAGCAGCTAGAGACCCCAAATTTACCGGGCATTTTCCTCTTGCAGCTTAAAACATGCTACAAAATTCTGGTAACTCTGAGTAAAGCAGAATTTTGGCGGGTGTCTTTGAGGCAGCCAATTGTCTTCTTGTTCTTTATGAACCCTACCTGCATTAGTTAGGGTTGACGGTACTGGTCATGTTTGTCGTAGAGGGCTGATTTTCACAAATGTTCTGTGGGGAGTTAAGCTGAGTAGGTTCTGTGAGAATGGTGCCACTGGACAATTTTGTCTGGGCGTGGCAGGGGTAAGAAAGGGCAAAAATCAAACATTTGACACCACATAACTTAGAGACGCTTTGTCTGATCCCAGCCAAATTTGTTGTGCAGTTTTCTCCTGAAGGCTTTTACTAACACAGCAAAGCCCAGCTCTCCACGATCTTCCTGTGGCTACTTCCTGTTAGCAACATGCTAACCCTTAGATGCTAATTTGGTTCTATTCAACAAAAGCAGGAGATGCTATGTTGTGAGTTTGGTCAAAATTCCCTGCTCAAAAGTTTCTCAAAAAGAGCAAAAACAACAAAGGTCACAAAAGGTCATCAGCTTCACCGATCCAGGCCTAAAACTCAATATTCGACCAAAAATTGGTCTAAAGCCATTTGAAGCCAAGTGTTTTCAGTGATCATCTGCCTCTAATTCATCCTCTTTCCACTTAAAAGTATTGCCAGTGCACCTTTGCTTCCAGCTTATACTTTATAGAAGGCCTCAAAAGCCTGAATCGTCATTTTAGGGTTGAATTCTGGCACTTGACAAGGGGTTATGGGAACAGAGGTGGTCTCGTTTTAATCGTCTGATCAGGCCCTTCGAAACAACACCTGGCACACCTAGATCAGACCTTCGTAGCCCAAGCAGCAGGGTCAGACACACTCACATTTCTGGTATATCACTGGAGCACAGTGATCAACCATTTTCAGGCTTTAGGACATAGTTAAAAGATTATGCATGGGTCAGTCTCTTTGTCAAATCTTCCCCTTTCAATAGCACTATGCAAGGCTGCAGCAAACACTCAGACCTGTAGCAGGAAGAAAAAACAAGTGTTTCTGAAAATGCCGGATTTTATTCATTAGTCCAGTCAAAGGTAACTTTGAGAGGCTTTGTCTGATCCCAGGCAAATTTCTTGTGCAGTTTTCCCCTGAAGGCTTCTACAAACAAGGCAAAGCCCTGCTCTTTAAACAGGATGTTGCAAGCCTGCAGAAAACACTTTGATCGTCTGATCGGGCCCTTTCTGCTAATATGCTAACCCTGAGATGTTAATTTGGTTGTATTCAGCATCCCCAGGATATGGTACGTTGTAGGTTTGGTCAAAGTCCCCTGCTGAAAAGTACCTCAAAAAAGGGGAAAAACCACAAAAGTCATGAAAGGTCAGCTGTCAGATAGGCCTCCTTCAGTAACACAGCCTCACCGAAACCGGGCCCAAAACTCCTGCTACCACCATTTGCTAGTAGGAAACAATTTTATTTGGAGTTGAGAAGCTATGAATGAAACGGAGGTAATGTACGAGAAGTGAAAAAAATAACAGGCTAATATCATTCATTTTCCTAAATGTAATCTCATATAGTCCCTGGGTAAAATATATGTAAATGTACATAATTATATTCATATTATTTTAATTAGCTAGTTTAAAGTGATGCTGAGGTTTTTAGACATATTTGACTAGAACTACTTTTAATCATATTTATTTAATGTATTGGGCTCAGTCACCACACACTTTTCCTGAGTTTTGCGGTCCCCAATATGACTATTCCCCTCCCCCACCCCTGACTGTATTAACTGACTCCATTGGTCCAGTGCTCCTAGACTGTAAGCTCCACCCCCAGCTGCACTCAGAGCAGTCAGCCATTACAGAGAGCATATGTGGAGCAGGAGCACATGCTGGATAAAGCACCACAAAACAGGTAATGAAGAACTGCCAATTTAAAATAATTGTTTGTGAATCAGTCGCCTATGTTATCTAGCAGTTAATTAGCAAGTGTGAGTGATTTTGTCCTTTTTGTTTTAGACAAATGGAGTAAGCATGAGTTTCATGCTTACTGCTTAGATTAGCTAACAGTTGTGCTTGCTATCTTGTTAATCTAATGTAATGTGTGTGCAATTAGGTCATTTTTGCTACATTTTAAAAAAAGATTATCAATGGCTTTATGGTGTGTTTATATGCTTTTGAGTGACTTGTTGTCTGCAGTTTACTTTGTCATGAGCAGAAGAGGGTAGAATAGCCGAAAATTGGCTTACTTAACAGGCTGTCAAGTAAGAGCATATTTTTACTGAAGTAGAAGAAAGAAGTAGCCATCCATTCAGTTACTTAAGTCAGAGTAAAAGTTTTTTGGTAAAAAGGCTGCTTTAGTATTGTGTAACTAAATAAAGTTCTTTATATGACATTTTAAAATTATATATGGAGACAGTTATAAAAAAACTAAATAACCATTACAAAATTACATTGAGCAGAAGAAACTCTCAAGGGCACAAAGGATTCCCTTTTACCAAAACCTTCTCAGTTAGCTAAAAGTTTACAAATAAAATATTTTTTTATGCATTTTCTTCAGAGAGAATTTTGCCACCATTTTCTTTGTTAATTTGTTGTGTTCTTTATCTGATTGATGTTTGCATTTTTTAGGGGCAAAAATCTTTTTGTTTTATACACTGTCACTTGAAATATGTTAAACATAAGATCTTTATTTAAAAAAATGGCAATACAAAACCATAAAAAATAAACACAAATGTGTCTGATGTTACCCAAATTACTCTTTTTCATATCCATCCATTGTCTACCATTTATTCCTTATCGTGTTGGGGTGTGGGCGGGCTGAAGCCTATCCTAGCTGTCATAAGGCCATTTAATTCTGGGTGTTTATATGTTCTGTAAGAAGCTCTTTTGACTGCACACAAGTTGTTTCAGCTCAGCTCAAGAATCATGAATCTCATGAATTTATTGTCACCACGTGTTACCGTGGTGAACATTTTTCCTGGAGATACACCGTCTTAGGAAACACAATACACAACAAGCAATAAATAATGGGTACAGGTAATAAACTAATAATGTGTACAGTATTATATGCCCGGAGTCTCACAGAATGACAGCTGGAGATGGGGAGCTAGCTCCTTAATGATGCAGAAGGAAGGTGTGGGTAAAAGTAAATGGATGGATAAGAAAATACTTAACAATTATTTCAAATTTGTAGTTTAGTTTAATTTTCTTTAAATTTTAGGTATGAAAGTAGATTTTAGGCAGCTTCACTAAACTTCTGCAGTCTTGATTCAATTTTTTCCCTTGATAATTGTATTTATCTGCTTGGAATTAAATATTTGTATTTTTAAAACAAGAAGTTATTAGTCTGGTTAGGAAATATTCTGATTGTCTTTGTCGATAGGACAGCATAAGTATGCTTGTGCAAATTCTCAGTTATGGGGGTCATTGCAAAAGCAAATAGGTTAAATCGGAAGCAATCAGACTTTTGCTCAGTTTTTTCTGAAAATGTTTTAGCACGTATCCAGGAGTGGTGGTTCTGGTGGCTCGCACTTGAGCAACCTGCAGTTGATGAAGCACAAGCTTCAGGGTTTAACACCATATCATGTAGTTCTCCTGTATTGGATTAGAGCTAGGAATGGTGATGAATGACCAAAAAAATAAAACATAAAAAGGCGGGGACCACTGGTGGCTGCAGGGTTCTGCGTCGCCATCTTAGAGAGGTGCTGACAGTTCAAAATATCAAAAAAGAAAAAAAAATAGTCACTGTTTTTTAAAAATGGTTTCTGGCACCACACTATAATTGCTAATATTTTCAAGATAAAACTGCTAATTTGATAAGATTTGCAAATGATTAATACAATTTTACATTTTCAGTTTATCTCACTGTTTTTATCCTTGTTCTCGTAGAAACTTCAACAAGACAGAACTGGTCCCAGAGGGAAATCAGTGCTGTGGAAGAGACAGTAATGGAGGTCATACTGTCTGGTAAAGTACCTGGAAAATCACAATGTGATGCCTGCATCATGGCTACACCAGAGGCACATAAAAAAACAGATTGGAAAGCCATCAAATTTTATGTCAAAAACTGCATCACTGCTTTTCAGCGGGAAAGTGCTGTAGGAAAGAAGTAATGATAAACACTATTTTCTTCACATTTATTTGTTTTTGGCTCTAAAAAGTCTGTCAGTTTAATTTTGACACAGGAGTTGTATGGCAAGTTTGTTTCATTGCTCCTGGGGTCCGTTCTTTGGACGTCGCTAACTCAGTTAGCTGGATTTGATTGTTGATGATTTGGCATGATCTTGGATTCTTTTGTTCTTCGAAACATGTGCGCTAACTTAAGCCTGCTCGCGAGCAGGCTTATTTCATGAAAACAGGATTAGATCGCAGCTTTATAAGCTGAGGAGATAGGGAAGTCTGTCGTAGCCATGTCTTGTTCATTTTTATGACAGCAACCTGTTGTGGAAGGTGCAAGAATAATTCGCAGAGCTTTTGGAATTAATCACGTATTGTGAGACAGGATCCTTTAGCGCAATGCGACAGTGTAATTGTAGAGAGATACGGTTTTTCTCTTGAGGCTGTTATTTACATAATTAATTTGTTGGAACCACACATTAAGTGTTCAACACGGAGGAGTTACTTTATGTTCACCCAAAGAGTTTTTTTGAGTGCATTTAAAAGTGGCTTTTAAAAAGAGGAAAAAGTTTTTTTTAATAGAGTATTATAATTAAAGGCTACCATTTTGTAGAATATTCTTGTACTTCACTTTTGTTTCTCCTCATGTTCTAGTGGGTCCCGTAGAGACTCTGACATAAAAGAACAAAGTAAATATGAATTTATTAAAATGCAAAAATACATACTGTACAAAGTGAAACATCTAGCATGGATAGTACTTATGCATTTAATTTGTCTGCCAGCCCTCTCTCTTGGCTTTAGCAGACTTTGAGGTGTTCCCTGTCGTTTTTTTTTTTTTTAATACTTTATTTTTGTCATTTTAGTAGTTTTAGAAATACACATACATACATTGAAAAATTGGACCCCCCTCCAACCAAAATTACAAAGCAACTAGTTTGACAGGAGCAATTGAATAATAATCCAAAAAAATGAAAAAAGTAATTACATTACTTATACAGTTGGTGTCAAGTTTTGATGAATGTTCCAGTATTTATTGTATTTATAAGTAGCAAGTCTTAATGAAAAAGTCATGCATTGTGTGAATTTCCTTAATTATGTCCTTCCAGTCCAAAGATTTTGGTGGTTCCGCATCAAGCCACCTGCGAGTTATAGCTTTCTTTGCACCTGCTATTAATATTAGTAGGAGATATCTATTGGATTTCCTCAGCTCTTGGGGTAAACTACCCAGGAAAACTGTAGTAAAATCACAGCGTAAATTTAAGTCCATTTTAGTATTGATTTCTTTTATCACTCATGACCAGTAGGATGCGATCTTAGTACATTCCCAGAAAACATGAAAATGTCCTGCAGACACATTCCCACAGTTCCTCCAACATTTTGCATTCTCAGTGTCGTTACAATGTTTACTTTTAATGTTAGGGTTAGGGTGTAACAAAAAAAATGCACCATGCATGTCCAGGAAAATTCCCTCCATAGGTCAGAACTTGACATGTGGATCACAGGTTTACAAATTTTTAACCAAAGATCATCAGTTATTGTTATTTTAGTTTATTTTTACCATTTAACCTTAAGATATGTTGTAGCACATTTTCTCTTTTTGTTGATATGAGTATAGTTTTGATATTTTTCTTTGGGAGGTCTTCCGTTGCTGGAACCTAATAAGATTTTAAGTATACCTGTCTGATCCTCCTCCAAAAATTTGATATTTTTATTGTAATGGTATCTTGGCTGAAGGTGTCTAAAGAAATCACATTCTTCCACGTTATAGTTATCTTCAAGTTCTTTAAAACTCGTTAATTTAGTATTGCTTGTAATCTTCCAGTAACTTGTTATACCCTTTTGTGACTACTGTGTAAATCCCATGTCGTTTTAATTAATGACTCAAATTAGGCATAACCTTCCATTAAAAGCTCTTGTTCTGCTTGGGAGAAAAACTGTGTGCGTTCTTTGGCCATGCTGAACAGCCAATAGCAGTGTTGCTGATCATTGTTTCTACTATCGACACATTTTCTCTATCAACACAGGGGGAGTGTTGGCCTAGTGGTTAAAGCAGCACGCTTGAACTCAGAGGATACAAGTACCCGGTTCGATCCCCAGCGCCGTCACTCTGGGTCCCTGAGCAAGACCCTTAACCTCCGATTGCTCCCCGGGCGCCGCACATGGCAGCCCACTGCTCCCCAAGGGTGATGGGTTAAAAGCAGAGAACAAATTTTGTTGTAATGTATGGATCAATGTATGTTTCAATGACAATAAAGATGATATTACTATTACTATTTTCCCTTTTAAACCGACGCATGAACGCGCAGTTATCTCAGATAACTCAATCCAGCGATACTAATCATAAACAAGTGTGTTCGAAGAACCCAATTAGCTGGAACATGGTTAGCACGATGAAATTATATTGGGTGTCTCATTTGATCTCTGATGTTTTAAGCAACGTACGAAGAATGGGCCCCTGGTTTTAGGTTTTCATTGCAAACATAAACGTTAGTTGATAATTTTGCTTATGCCAAAACATTTTGCTTTTGCAGAATTCAATGTTGATTTACAATTTTGTTGTTCAGAGAAGAGTGCATATGTATTGTACATTTAAACATTTCTGTTAAAAATCCAAACATTTCAAAATGATGCACTTTTATGCACCATTTTGAATGACTAGCATTATTTTTTGTTACTGTGGAGTTGATTCTAAATTTCTACCAAGTGATTGTAAAAAGAAAGCTTCCTTGTGCTTCTACTTTGATCTATAAAAGATTTTGTGAAGAGATATGCTTTGCTTTGTCAGTTTTTTTATATTTTCTCCAGTGATAAGTGTCTTTCTTTATGCCACACTCAAGTGCTATTGGAAGACATGAGCGGTCCCTAGGAGAACACAAAATATCAGGTTAAAATTTAAAAATGAGTGTTTTTACAATTTAAACCCAGGGATTTTTTGATAATTATATAAAAAAAATTTAGCAATTGAAATTAAATTTTTAAACCTTTTAGAAATAGTGGTTCCCACCAGGCGTTGGTATATCAGTGGTCCCCACGGTGTAGTAAAAACGTGTATGTGTGTGTGTGTGTGTGTGTGTGTGTGTGCGTGCGTGTGTGTGTGTGTGTGTGTGTGTGTGTGTGTGTGTGTGTGTGTGTGTGTGAATAAGAGGATTTATGTGTCAGTGTTTGCAAAGATAGAGCACTGTGCAAATTTAATTAAGGCTATCTGCCTAAATGGTCGTGAATAACAAAGTTCATATCAGTTGGAGTTAGGAGTTATTATCTGGAGAGGATGGATTGTGGTAATCCAACAGAAATATCAGTGTTCAGGGTAATTACAATTAAAGCATAGTAGTGTTTATTGCTAAGGGACTTGCAGAGAGGGCATTGATATACTGTATAATAAACTATTTATCTTGTGCAAATCTGTCTTGAATTCAGATCTTCCTCTAATATTGTCTAGCCAATTTCCAATGTATTTTTTGTGAAATGTTTGAGGAATACATGACTGACCATCATAGCATAGTGAATAATTGTGGAGTGAAGGTTTTTCAAAGTGTATTACACACTAAAGTCTAAAAAGTTTGACATGCATATGAATTCAGAAACCTTTACTCTGATACCCCTAAATAAATCCAGTGAAATGATTGGTTGCAACGTATTATTTGGATTAACCAAAGACCGCGGTGCAGCACTTTAACAAGATCTGTCGAAAGCATTTGGAAGTGTACACCATGGGATTTTAGAGAATTACTTACAGACATAGGTTTTTCTGAAATAGCCATTGAGCCTCAGTCTTGGCAGTCAATGTATTTACTATTTAATCCATGATTCAGGCAAAAATATATCTGATGCCTCTATGCATTGCTATGTGGATGATGCTATGCTGATGATGCTGTTATTTACTGTTTTACTGGTTCTTATTTTAGAAAATACAAAGACCTGTTTTTTTTCTAACAGAGATAAATTGCCAGAAACGTTACTGTTTTTTGTTTTTATTACGCAAGGAGGTATTATAAATACTTTAGCATTTTAACTAATCAGGCTATATCTTTTAATTCTCATACCAGCCAACTTTAAAAAAAAAATAGACTTGGTTTCTTTGACTTGGTTTCTTTGGTAGGAAAATCTTTTTTTTTTTCTTCTAATGCCAAAAATGTCTTGTTGCTGCTACCTTCGTAACAGACCTTGAGTATGGAAACATTATTTACATAAATGCCTCTGCCAACTGTCAGAGGCTGTTAGATAATGTCTAAGATTGTGCTTTAAGATTCATAACAGGACATAAAACCTTCAAACATTGGACATCATTAATCACACGCTGACATATACACTGTAGCAATTTGATATACAGGTCAACAACTGTTACCAATATACTTGTCAACTTACATATCCCATAAATATTACACATCACCCACTCTCAGGCCTTCTTAACCTTTGATATTCTATCTGTTGATGCAAAGCTCGGTTAAAGGTTTTTTTCTCATATACTGTCTTATCATTCAGGAAATCCCAACAGCAACTTGAAACTCTCAAATCTAAAATTTGAACAGTTTTAAACACACTTAGAAGTTCAATAGACATTTGTTGCTGGCATTGTATCTAGTGTTCATCATTTGTGTTATTTTGTCACTTTGTTTTAGTGTTGTTTGAATGAACAGGGCTCTCTTTAAATTAAATCATAGGTTTCAGCATCGCTTATGTAGAAATAGGGATGAAATAGAAAAAAATAGTAAATAGAGTCCACCTGTGAGATATTTGTGCTCATAAGTCGGGCCACTCTGTGAAGGCCTCAGATGTTTGATGGAACACATTAGTGAACAAACCACAACATGAAGACCAAAGAACACAGATGACAGGTCAGTAAGAAAACTTTGCAGTTGCATAAAGCAGGCTTTGGTTATAAAACAGAATCTTTTTGAAAATCAAATATAAAACTTTTTAATCCATCATCAGAAAATGGAAAGCATAATTCAAAACCCCAAGCCTAATATAACATGGCCATCTACCTAAACTGCTGGGCAAGGAGGGCATTATCATTATGCAGAGATGCAACCAAGAGGCATATGGTAACTTTGGAGGACCATGTGAAAGATAGACACTAACATTGACCTTTTTGGTATGGATGCACTTGGTGTGACAGAAAACTAGAGAAAACTAGAGAAAAATAAAACATCAGCACTTCTGCACATTGTTGAACCTTTAATATTTCCAAAACAGTTGGATTTTTAAGGTTTTCGGAAATGGCCCAGTTTTTTTTGCTGTGTTACAGAAAACTAACAGTGCACATCATCCTGAACACTCTATTCCCGCATTTAAGATGGTTGTGGCAGTATTGTGCTGTGGTCATTCTCTTCTTTGAGCAAGAATAGGGAAAGAAGTAGAAGGGAAAAATACTGATAGAAGGAGCTAAATATGGGGAACGTCTGTTAGAGGCTGCAAAAGACTAGATACTTTCTCAGAGGTTCACCTTGCAACAGAAAAAACCTAAAGATACTAGAATTTGAACTTTGATCAAAGCAGTTTTAGTTCTTTGAATGGCTCTGTCAAAGTCAGACCTAAATCTAATTATAGGTTTGCTGTAATAATTGCTGTCTGCACATGCTCTTTCCAATGTAAGCGAGCTTGATAAATTTTACAAAGAAGAAGTCGCAAACATTCAGTCTCTAGATGTGCAAAGACTGAAATTGCAGAAAGGTTGCACCAAAAAGTATTGACTCAGAAGACTGACTATAAATGCATGCTGCATGTCTCAGATTTTTCTATTCATTTATTTTCCTTTTTTTCTACACAGCTGTGAGTTACTTTGTATTGGTCACATAAAATCCTAATAACAAAGCTGTTGTTTATAATCTGAAGGGATGTGAAAAAGTTTAAAGTGTATAAATAAGACTGCAAGTTGCTATGGGTAGCACCTCATGCATGAATAAAGTAGTGAATTACCTGGAAATTTTTTGGATCTGCTTGAGGAATTGGGAATTTCCCCCAAATCTTCAGATCCCCCGGAACCTCTTGATCTCTTCAGCTGGACAGCATTGCCTGATGGGCCACACAGTTGTAGCAGCAGATACTTTGTGGTAAGGAGGTTTTCCGCTAGGGAGTTTGTAGCATAGATCTCATGAGGTGTCTTTTTAAAACATACAATTAGCCTCCTCATGCAATTGTGCCTGGAGTCAGAAAAAATGCAAGAGCATTAAAACAAATGTTTGTTACTTTTATTTCACAGTCCTTCAATGATTTTGGTTTAATTTCATTTTCCCCATTAAATGCACTATTGGAATTCATATTTCTAACATGGTTCCTACATTTATTGGATGTGTTTTCATTTCAGTCAATCATGTTATCATAAAAAATCCATAAAAAATTAACTGATTTATGGCCAGTATATGGGTGGATCAGTACTTGCTTGGTGACCAAATTGTGCATGTCTATTGGACTTTCCAAGAATCAGAAGAAATATTTAAGCGTAAATACAGCAAGCGTGTTAAAAATTATTGGGTAAAATATCAAAGCATCCTTATTATGTAGACCATCTGTGTCGAAGTGAAGACCAGCAGTGACTAAAAGCTCTTCTGTATTCACAAAAGATTTTATTCTCAAATATGCATTGTATTGATTAAAAACATGGAGGTGTCAGTTCAAAATAATGGAGAGAAGGACTTGCTTTGTTCTCTTTCTTGCTAGAGGAGGCTTCAAGAAATGTCACTAATAAAGACAGTTTTCTTCAGAGCAAGGCGCAAAGCTCAAAATAAGTATTATCCCCTTTTTAAACTGTTGTCAGCTAGAGACAAGAAATACTCTATCAAGCTGTGGGGAATTGTAATACTCCCACACAGACTGCACAGTATTGAATAACAGCCTGATTTAAGTGCCCATCACTGTCCTAATTGGTTTCCTCTGGCTCTGTGTCGGCTCTACTTTCTCAGGCTCTCTAACATTTTGACCAGTCCTGTTCTTGTTCTTTCTGGGAGCTTGAATAAATCTGCTCTCTCTTTTGTAGAATAATTTACTGCTTGGCCTTATCTCCGACTTTCCCTCCATTCCCAGTGACCGATAAAAGCTCAACCAGGTTTAACTTAGATTGATCAATCCTCATTCTGTGGCTTTTCTGTGAACACCTCTTAAAAGGAGATATTTTATTTCGATGCCTAGTTAAATCACATCCTCCTAAAGTCCTGTCAAAATCCCATGGTAGCTGTCAAAAACCTAAAAGTCTTTGATTTACCGCTCCATCAACAATGGTTTGTGAAACATTTGGTCGACAGCTTCGTGTTTTAGTCAAACATTTTAGGGGAAATTCACCAACTCAGAGATCCAAAAGTTTCTGGTACAACTTCCAAGGTGCATGAAGAGAATCAACAAACTAACCCTGAAGAAATGCCACAAGCGCATTGGTCTGTTAATAAAGTCTGCTCCTTATATTTCAAGTGTTGCTGAAGTTTTCATCTAGAAATTGAACAACACAACATTGAAAAAACAAAATGTGATTTCCATTGGCTTCATCTATGTAAAAAAACATTTGCAACCTTTCCTCTCATGACTCCAAAGAATTCCTGTGTGGTGACAGGAAGAAAAGAAACATATATTTGCTCTTGAAAAGATCCGTCTCAAATCTTCCGATCCAGTTTTTCCTCATAACACAAAACAAAGAAAAGTTGCTTCTCAAGGTAAATTAATTAGATTTTTTCACTGCCTTACTCTTATAGCAGGCATACTGACTGGAAACAATTTGAATGTTCCACTGTCAGCACGTTTCACACAGTAAGCACCCCCTCCAGACTCCATTTCCTGTTTAAATACTTGTCTGCTTCTCTGTAAATTACTGCCCCAAAAATGTGAGTGCACTTTGATTATTACTCCATAACGGAAACTCACTTTAAAAATCCTGTACTATCTTTTCAATACTGTCCTCCATACTAGACTATGGGTCTGTGATGTAGCCACACCACAGCTACAGCAATCATGGATATGATTAGGTACAAGCTGTACATAACAACCTGTAAATAGCAGTATTTCTTTGAAAAATCAAGGCTGAAAGCGGAGATCAAGGCAGAAAGAAAAGCAGCTTTTACTGATACAGGATTAGGCAAATATGGTTAAATTTCTTTAAAAAGAATACCAGCTGTCTGTAGCTTTGAGACTGAGAGACTGCCGTGCGAACATTCAGTGCATTGACAGGAAAGTTACAAACGAAGCAGATGACATGAGAAATTGACTCCACCAGATAATCAAAAACGTATTCTGAATGGCAGAGTAATGCGATCTGAATGAAATACTTTTTTCTGTCCCAAGTTTACATGAAAGCCAACCAAGCTACTGTCTTAAAGAAGAAGAACCAGTATGCACTACGGTCACAGACATCCAGTTACTAGGATAAAGAGTTGGACTGCTTTAGGCTCTGGTAAGATTCAAACCTTTTTGGCTATTGAGTGAACAGCAGAATAAAGGAACCAGCTACTAATGGATGAGATCGATGTTAGTTGACCTGGGTACAGATCACGTTGGTGCCAAAAAAACACAAAAAGAAAAGAAATTTTTCAATCAACAGAGGAGCTCCTGTTAGGCTTGGCTGCAGTAAAGTTGTGTGGGCACATAACTCAATACATCAATAGTGGCCAGAGGGGAATTGGAAGTGACATCAGAGGAACAAAACACCAGCTCAAGATCGACAGAACAGTCACTCACCAGTGCAAGATCAGACACAAAACTGGGCAAGCTCCTGGACTGACTGGAAGGAAAATTATTTTAGAAAAGCCTCTTGTACATCTGCAGAGCAGTCTCTTTGATCTGGTGCTGAGGAGAGTTGGCCTCCGCAGTAAATCCACCAGAAGATTTGCTATTTCTCAGCGTTCATTACATCTGTAACACCAGCCTTAACAGTAGAGTTAGTGATAACAGATCAGACTGAATTTGCACTTAAGTTTCACTGCTGCTTTCAAGTTTGTTGATTATGATTGTACCTTATATTTCTCCTGCTGTGTCCCGCATTTTATTTTACTATGTAATTCAGTTCAATTTAGTCATTTATACAGCTCAAATTCACAATGCTCATTGCAAAGCACATTAGAAGACAAGCGGGTCTGGTGAAAATATTTATGTGGAAAAAACATGTTTGCTTTTTTTTAATGAAGAATTGCGAATGAAGCCAAGTTAGTTTAAAAACTCACAAAGAACTCAATTAGTAAGTGTTTTACAACCCAGTTCACAGTGTAAAGCAGAATAGAAAATATAGCTATTTTAATAAAATAATGTTTCAAAAACTGAGTTAAAAATCAACAACATCTTGGAAAACTGATTCTTAATGTGTTAATTTGCTGAATAGAGTGACTACCAAGATAGTGACGAAAATCAGATATGGACTTGCAATTTGGTGAATGGACAGAAGGCGTGATGACGTCATAGCTAACCAAAAAGTAGCGGCTATGACACTATTCAGGAGCCATACTCTCAGTCCCGCATGTAACTTAAAGTACCACTAATATGAATTTGAATTTGTGCTGGCAGCGTGGTAAGAACACGGCAACAGAACAATCTATGTTGTAAACACAGCACAGCTAATGGTAGGTACTGTCTAGTAGCCATCCTTAATTCTGTGGTTTAGTGCCATTAGATCACAGATTCAGTGCTTTAGAGCTGAACGTTTGTCAGCCAAATTGGACAGTGGAGTCAGGGGGAGCAGTTGAGGTACTGACATGAGAAAATGTTAAAGAGATAGGATATGAACCGGGAGAGTGCAGAGCCAATGATCCAGATGGGTGAGAAGAGTGGATGCTGGTCCGGCAGGCTGCAGTGAGGTTGAGGATGGTGAGGAAGCTGAGAGATCCATCCTCAGAGGATGGAAGGAGATCTTTCTTGATTTTAAACCGGTATAACATTTTTTTCAGTACTTTTATGTCAGGCATTTAGTCTGACTGGAATTTAGTCAGTAGACATGGTTACTTGGTTTTCAGCAGGTATTTCACAGAAAGGATCAAAGGTGGTGGACTTCTATGTCCATTTCCTGTATACAAAATCATCAGTTTCTCTTTTAGTAAGGGCCCATTGTAATGGCAACAATTTAAAGGTTTATAAAATACTGGTCATGTAAACTGGGTGTGATGTTAATTAGACTGAATTTGTTTTAAAATAGCTGAAGTCTTTTGTCTTAGCCTCTCTTTAGCCTAGCCGTTACTCTCCAAACACTGGACATTCTAGACATCTTGTTTATGGCTATTCAAGGTTGACTAGTCCTTTTCTGTGTTTAGCCTTGAACATCTTTTTGAAAAGAGTACTTTTTCATCCTTCAATTCAAGTTCAACCTAGACAAAGACCTAGAAGTTTAGGCTTGCTTAACCCATTTCATCAACATCAACCCCTGTCAACCAGAATTACATGTTGGTCTACTTCTTTATATGGATGCCTTTTCATCTCTCATATTCAAACACAATTTCACTTTTAGACAGAAACATGACTTTATCTTTTCTATTCAACTAAAAATTGCTGGAGTAGCTCTTAGGATTTCTATTAAATGAAGACATTAAGAGAGTTATCTATTGCAGGGAAGATAATTGCTCATAATCTTTAAAGTGAACCTGACTTCAAAAATATTAGACCATCCTTATAACATCCATTAGTGCTACGAGCTGACTGAACGTTTCCCCATCTTGAGAAAATCAAAAGCCAAAAAAAAAGAAAAGATGACAAAATCCTTTTTTTCTTTTACAAATTGCAAGGTCAGCAAAAATATATTTCAGTAATAGTAATATCATCTTTATTGTCATTGAAACATACATTACAAACATACATTCCAACGAAATTTGTTCTCTGCTTTTAACTCATCACCCTTGGGGAGCAGTGGGCTGCCATCTGGGGTTAAGGGTCTTGCTCAGGGACCCAGAGTGCAGGCGCTGGGGATCGAACCGGGTATTTGCATCCTTCTCTGAGTGCAAGCGCGCTGCTCTAACCACTAGGCCACCACTCCCACCACCACTACTGAAATGCTCAAGCCAGAACAAAAATAACTGGATATTTTAATTTTGTAAAAAAATGTGCCCACAGGAAAAGATGTGAATATTATTGTCCCTACTGACAATGTTATGATATGATTTTTGACACGGTATTAGTTGTGATTAAGAAAAAAAAATTTGCTCAGTGTCTCACTAAAAGGAGTTTGCACAACTCAGGAAAAAAATTAATTAGATCAGTGGAAATGGAGCGAGGCAGCTCATAATGCCTGTGAAACCAAGCAGTCCTCCACACTGTAGCCCCATATTCAACGCTGCATACTAATATGGGATTGAGCGCGATCATGTTCACTACGTGGTAAAGTGAGGTACATGCTCTCGGACTGTGTGTAATGACCCCCTGCTGACTCTAACTTATATGCATTCCAGTGAGAAGATATATTAAGGACTCATCTTGAGGATCTTATCATGGTAAATTATTCGTCAAAAGGTGTTGCAAGCTCCCCGCCTTACTGGTAGATCTCTAAAAGTAATGTTAAGTGGAAAAGATGCTGCGTTACTTTGAAGTGATCTTCATTTGAGCTGTTTTATTATGGTGATATATAAGACATAGCTCAACACATACTGAATGTTTATATATAGCATTTTCAGAATGCAGTTTATGCAAAAGCAAAGTGAGCACAGTGTTAACATAAATCCTGATTATGACCAACAGCTGAAAAGATAGTAGAAATGTTGATACATAGTTGATATGTCAGTGTTCAAGTACTCTTAAGATTAACCACCAGATAATTATAGGAAACAATTCACATTTTACCATGCAAATTTCCACCGAAGAAGCCCTGAAGCTCCAGGAGAAAGCAGAGATGTGGCAACTCATGAAATATTTTTTGCCATAAAGAGACCAATATTTTACAAATTGACAGGATGATCATAAACAGATAAACAGTGCATATTTATAAACATTTGTTAGAATAAAATAACCATTCAGAATGTGTGTCAAAAGATTAGCTGGACACAGTTTTCAAAATGATATGGAAATTATTTAAGTGACAAGGTTTGATCAAAGTAAATGGCGCTGAATAGACAGAAACATCTAAAACTATTTTTTTATGATATTAAACCCAATCACTGTATACTGACAGAGCAAGCTTTGAGGAAGGGACCTACTTCATCTGGCTGGTGGTGAGTCTGTCGGGGACCTTGACTGTGTCTCTTTAGTGTGGCAGTTTACCTTAAAGTTCTCCTGGACCAAGGTCCAGCTGTGAAGAGTTCTAGCTTGGGGTCATCTCACCTGCAATTTGGAGCAGAGCAGCTGCCACTGAGGAGGCCATGCCTCTTCACGCTGCTCTCTGGTTCGTTCTAATGTATTGTTTAAAAACCTGAAAACGTAGAAGTTCCTTGGCATAAAACAAATTTAGTTTAGTTATTTTGTGAGGTGCATCTAGAAAAAGCAGCACTCAGATTTCTATTATCATTTCTTTTTTTCTTTTTTTGTTTGTTTGTTTTTGTTTTTACTAGTTTCACTTTTTTTTTTATCTGACCAGGTTTATTTACCGTTTATTTATACCAGTTGTCTCCTTGAGATACAAGATCTCATTTGAGAGAGAGAGACCTATTTTGATGAAACAAAAACCAACACAGTTACAAACACAGTAACAATGCAAATAATGAAAACATTTAACACAAATAAATCAATTTGTGAAACATGACCTAAAAACAAGAGAAAGTTTTGTAGGAAGATCTCTAATTTTCTTAAAATAAACTGGAAATACCCCAGAGGAATCTATATGGCTCGTTTCTGATCTGTGATTGACAACATTGAGAATATGTAACCACTTGTGGTACATCACACAACATGAACTGAATTGAATTGCTCTAATATTTTATGTGTCAAAGATTAGGAAAACAGGTTATGTCTAAACTTTTTAAACAAAGAGAATGATTATAGTGTTGACATTTTCAAATTGTCTTCACTGTTTTATATTAGCACTGTTAGCACAAATAATTGTGTTGCCTGGAGATTTAAGGTTTCTTAAAGGCTAATGTAACGAGTCCAAGGAATGTAGATGGCTATCACAAATATGTTACCATATTTAATAAAGCACAAAAGTCCTGCAAATAGTATCCCATTTTGCACTGATAGCACTGGGGCCGGCTTATTTCAGTGATTGTCTCTAAATTGATGTTAAATCAACAGCAACTTGTAAGGGCTTATTCACATTTTCTGAACTGTATCAGGTGAAAGCAGCAAGGAGGACATGCTGCATCGTGTTTCCCTCCAGTTTGTGTCAGAGGGAACATCGGAAAAAGGCATCCCTTTACAGGTCCCCGGAACAACCAATGCACAACAACAGTTCTGATCTGACTTAAAGTATGCCAATAAATAAACAAATAAATGGCATTTTTGGTTAACTCAATTAACCAAAAACTATTATAGCTTATATCATTCAAACCTTATTACCTTATTGTGGTAATCCCTTTCCCTTTTCTACCCAAAAAGTCGGCTGCAAAATGACCAAAACTGCAAAAGTACAAAACGGCATAAGAGTGAGCTGACCCGGACCTGAAAAAGTCCAACTTTCAGTTGGATCAGCCTGAGTGAATTGATTGACAAGCCAGTTTGTTTTTAAATGACTCCTTAAACCTTTGATGTTTCCTCTCACTCAGTTTTACTCACCTCCCTCACACAAAAACATCAATCTAACTTCTAGTCTTCTTGCTGTATCGGCTTCCTGACCAAAGACTTATTGTTGTTAGTGAGACCTGTTTGATATGGTGCTTTCACTGACTAGAATAAGATCTGATTTTTGAGCTTCCAATGGGCCAGTCACAAGTAAGGAACAATTGAGCTATCAGCCACTTGTAAAACCCAACACATGTTTTAGTGTGTCTCCAGTTTGAACTTTAAAATATTTTTAACAAAACAGTGTAAAAAAAACACCAAACTGGTTGCTTTTGAAAATCGCACGACTTGTTTTGTTCCAAACAATTATCAAACAATTGTCATAATTGCAGCATAGTTTCTTTTTTTATTTTTATTTTTCCAGAACTGATCATGATACCTTTGGGTTGATCTGGGTTTTACTGAAGCTCGTGTTTTTTAATCTTTCATATCCTCAATGCTTATTTTTTTCCTAATCTTTTGTTTACCTATTCTTGATTTGTAATTCCAACACTGATGTTAGTTTGCTCGGTTATCTTCCTAAATGTGCATATTTTCCTTTTTCCTTTGCTCATTATCAGACCAACTCTTACTCCGTGTTGCAATTTAATTTTCCTCAGGTGCACCGATCTCCGATTGTCAGTCAGATTCTGATTTTCTGATTTTGGTTTTGGAAATGGAAACTCCGACGCCCTGTGTTTGGGACATCAAATCCTGAGTCATGAAAATAGGCAGAAGGTTGGATGGAAAAACTGAACTTAAAAAGACATTTTCCAGACAGAGAAAGAGGTCTGTGACCCAGAAGGCAAGTACTTGTGAATGTTTTTGGTCGTTTTCTACCAACTTCCAGCTATGAAAGGAATACCAGGCGAAAATGAAAGTATAAAACAGTTTTCTTGCTAAACACAATGTCAGTAAAGGGAATTTTCTGTTGTGTGGTTTGCAAATCCAAGCAAGCTGCAGGTTATCTTCACTGTGTCCTGTAAAATGATAATTTACAACCTAAAGAGAGGTGAGGGAAGAGGTAACAAATAAATGTTTGGTCAGTGTGTCCATGTGCTCAAGATAAACCTGGGGGTTGTAGTCAGGTTTACAACCTGTTTACATCACTGCTGTGCTTCAGTCCAGATGACTGGATGATTGATGCACTCCCCTCGTAGGTCCATGCTGTGGCGGTATCTGATATTGGTCCCCTGTGATGAGGACATAGGCCGGACATCGTGGCCATTAAAATTCAAAACCTGATCCTTTCTGACATACAGATACAGCAGAAAGATGTGGAATATCATGAACAATATTGATCAGTATTTGTTGCCACTCATTTAAGAAAGTGAAACTGACAAATTATATAGATCCATTACACAGGGAGTGAAATGTTACAAGCCTTTATGTTATGTTATTTTGATGATTATGACTTACAGATAATGAAAACTCACAGTTTGTTGTCTCATAATATTAGAATATTGCATATTGCATCAATGCTGTCTTTGGAAACTTCCCACTGTACTTCAGCACATATGGATGTTGTGCCTCTCCACTCTTCCTTCAGACTCTGGGACCTTGGTTTCCAAATGAAATACAAACTTTCATTTAAAAACTATTTCAGGCAGGCAGGTAGGCAAAAGGATCATTTGAGCTGTACTTGTAGTTAAGACTATCTCAAGGCACTCATTTGTTGCTTGAAAACATAACATTTGAATATGTAAATTGACAAATGCCAGGAAGAGATACAGGCATTTAGAAAAAGCTTTTATTCCCCCCCAGAAGTCAAATGTGAACATTTTTGTGAAAATTCTTCATGTTTAGTTTGATCATTTGTATTAACCATAGAATTTGTGGGACTGAAAGGGCATTCTTTTCACAGTTAAGTGACTTCTTGGAAATGTGTCCTAAAAAGTTACTCTCTGTTTGGTACATAGATAAATATAGAACTACAGCCTGTTATTGTTGTTACCTTAGTTGTTCTCTGGCTGGAAATCGGCTTAGACTCAGAAAGACTGTTTCCTTGAGACTTAAACATGGCAGCCCTGTTTTTTTTTTCTCTCGCTCTCTCTTTCTGTCTCCCTAAGCTGTGAAAAAGAATACAATCTGTTTCAGGGATTACCGTCAAAAACACTAACGTTGAAGAGCTGGTGGTGCCTTGTCTCCTCTTTAAAGTGCCCTGTCTCTAAAATGTCTGCTAGCATCTTTAAAGGGAGAAGAAGAATCATGTGTGTCAACCCAGGTTGGTTTTATGTCTCTAATGGCACAGAGAGTAATTAATTGTTTTATTTACTGATACCTGGAATAATTGTGCAACAACTAGAGTTGTAACAGTACATCTGGCTGAGGACACAGTACACAATTTTGAATTGATTTTAACAATGTTTTTTGGCAAAACTATAAATGTCTTTTGTTTTGTTTGCATTCAGTGTGTGTGTGCGTGTGTACGCGTGTGTGTGTGTTTTTAAGGACTATTATCAGTGTAGAATATTGCAAGTCAAGTTTGATTGGTTCATATAATTGTTATTTTATGTCTGTCTAGTTCTAAGATGCTTCTAATGCTGAATAGGTTGTGAGGTATGCCACTTTTGTTAGTGTAATATCATCTAGTTTATGTTAAGCATTCTTAATTTTTAGAAATGATCAAATGCAGTCCAGAATTAATAAAAAATGGTTTGAAAAAAAAAACTTTTAGTGTTGCGCTCATAGGAAACAAGTGCTACCGTTAGCCACATTAGTAGCTAATGGTTAGCCATCGGCAGTATTCTGACAGCGCTTACAAATACAAAGTGTTGTTGGATAGCATGATATTATAGTAGTTGTCTTTATCAACTGAACTATTTTCTTTTATACTTTCCTTTTGTTTTAAGAACCATAAACAAAAACCCTTATGTTTGGTGATCTACATATGTTCTTTGTGCCTCGTAATGAGCTGAAAGGCTCCAGGTTGACTACACCCCTGATCAAATGGTGAATTAAATACTAACCTGTAACCGTTGTGAGGGGATAATAAGGATAGAATAGTTTTAACGCAGCAATGTTATACAAAGCATAGACAGCAGTAGCACATACAGGCGCAGAGACATCATAATATCATCTGGTTTCTTTCTGGTAAAGAGAATACATCGACCAGCAGAATCTGATGCACATAATATCACACTCAAGATGGGGAGCAACAACTTTTCCCTTTTCCCAATGCATTAAATGCATTTGGACCACCTAAATGAGGACAGATTCAGGGGGTATCCAACAGACACACCTGATGCATATTGGTCATGTGAATGCTGGGAGTTGTAAGGTACACCCCTTTGGGGTAGAGGCATGTAACAATCCCATTTACATGATGCCCCATGATCTTAGTGGATTCGCTGGAAGTTTGTGATAGAAAAAAGTAATCTGTAATTGGGGGCTGGGTATGTGGTTACCTGTTTATTGTGGAAGTATAATCTGAAAGATTTTATAGATACTGTACAAACTTAGCACCATAACATCTGCTAATGTTTAATTCACTAGACAAAGTCACCTAATGACAGCAATTGGATGGTGCATTTTCTTTAACAACCTTTTACAGCTATTTTTTTAGCCTTTTACATACTAAAAATCATGGTTTCTTTACATTTTTGATGTTAGTCTTTACTTTTCTAGACTGAGCCTCCAGTCCTTTTTAACATACTAAAAAAATCATACAAATGTCCACCAGGAATTTAATGCTAAGACTTTACATATGGAACCTGCAAAACGACAGACTGTAAGAAAAAAAGAAGTGCACATGGATGGATGGATGGATGGATGGATGGATGGATGGATGGATGGATGGATGGATGGATGGATGGATGGATGGATGGATGGTCACACCTGTATTAATACAGCTTTTAGACAATGGTTTAGGGGATACATGTGGATTTTTTTCCCCATACTTTACTTTCTTTTTCTGTATTTATGCAGATCTGAAAAATGCTTTAAGTTCCTTTATCTTAAAGAGATGTCCAACAAAGGAACCCTCTGAAAAAAGTATAACATTTACTATTAAAATAAAAATGGAATGATTAACCAAATGTGCAGAGTCAGGTGACGTGAAGCTGTAGATCTTTCTATTCATGGAGTATGTTTATCAACCTGACAGAGAATAGATGCAGCAGGGTAATTTTGTCTAAAATGATGTATCTCTTCAAAATGTGAATGTGACTCTGCCTGTTGAAACGTGACCTTTTGCAGAAAAACGTGTTTCATCACTTCTTCACAGCAGCAGCTTTTTACATTTTCTTCCACTATGTCCTTTACACGGTCTGCTTCTGTGATTACTTATCTCTTCCAGTGGGGTAAACTGCACAAACATTCAGGCATTAAATAAAATAAATTTGTAAAAATATAAATTCATAATTTTTCACCTACATCTGGGAGATGTATTGTTTAAAATTTTTTAATGAAAGTGTATTTTTCAAAGAAAAAAATGACACCTGAAATATACTGAATATCTGAAAAAAACCATGAGTAAACAGAAAGCAACAGCCATACAGGAGCAATGTTGTTTTCTTTATTATCAGTACCAAACTAAATATGTGCAACAGATTACGATTGTTAAAGCATTCTCTTATTTATCTCTTTATACTTATATGTCCTATTGTTAAAATCTAAAATTATTTCCACATTAGCCTCAAATGCCTTGGGGAAGACTGTTGACTTGATGTCTGGTGAATACTTAATTATTCATCAACAAAGCATTGACATACCTTTTCTGTCAGCTGGACTTCGTCCGTCCGTCCGTTTTCTTCCACTTATCCGGGGTCGGGTCGCGGGGGTAGCAGCTTCAGTAGGGAGGCCCAGACGTCCCTCTCCCCAGCCACTTGGGCCAGCTCCTCCGGGGGAATCCCAAGGCGTTCCCAGGCCAGTCGAGAGACATAGTCCCTCCAGCGTGTCCTGGGTCTTCCCCTGGGCCTCCTCCCGGTGGGACATGCACGGAACACCTCACCAGGGAGGCGTCCAGGAGGCATCCTAACCAGATACCCGAGCCACCTCAACTGGCTCCTCTCTCACGTGGAGGAGCAGCGGCTCTACTCTGAGTCCTCCCCGGATGACTGAGCTCCTCACCCTATCTCTAAGGGAGAGCCCAGACACACTACGGAGAAAACTCATTTCGGCCGCTTGTATCCAGGATCTCGTTCTTTCGGTCCCGACCCAAAGCTCGTGACCATAGATGAGGGTAGGAACGTAGATCGACCGGTAAATCGAGAGCTTCTCCTTTTGGCTGAGCTCTCTCTTCACCACAACGGATTGGTACCGCGCCCGCTTCACAGCAGACGCTGCACCAATCCGCCTGTCGATCTCCCGCTCCATCTTCCCCTCATTCGTGAACAAGACCCCAAGATACTTGAACTCCTCCACTAGGGGCAGCACATCCTCCCCAACCCGGAGGAGGCACTCTACCCTTTTCCGGTTCAAGACCATGGTCTCGGATTTGGAGGCACTGATTTTCATCCCGGCCGCTTCGCACTCGGAGTGAGAGTTGTAGATCACGCCCTGATGAAGCCAACAGGACCACGTCATCCGCGAATAGCAGAGACGCAATCCTAAGGTCACCAAAATGGATCCCCTCAACACCTTGGCTGTGCCTAGAAATTCTGTCCATAAAAGTTATGAACAGAATCGGTGACAAAGGGCAACCTTGGCGGAGTCCAACTCTCACGTCTGGGTCGGGTTCTCCCATCTCTGGTGCTGAGGTTGCCGAGGTTGTTAAAAAGCTCCTCGGTGGCAAGGCCTCAGGGGTGGATCAGATTCGCCCTGAGTACCTTAAGGCTCTGGATGTTGTGGGGCTGTGTTGGTTAACGCAACTCTGCAGCATTTAGTGGACATTGGGGGCAGTTCCCCTGGATTGGCAGACTGGGGTGGTGGTCCCCCTATTTAAAAAGGGGGACCGGAGGGTGTGTTCCAACTACAGAGGAATCACACTCTTAAGCCTCCCTGGTAAGGTCTATTCAGGGGTTCTGGAAAGGAGGGTCCGTCGGATAGTCGAATCTCGGATTCAGGAAGAGCAGTGTGGTTTTAGTCCTGGCCGTGGAACACTGGATCAGCTCTACACCCTCAGCAGGATCCTGGAGGGGGCATGGGAGTTTGCCCAACTAGTCTACATGTGTTTTGTGGATCTGGAGAAGGCATTCAACTGTGTCCCCCGAGGGATCCTGTGGGGGGTACTCCGGGAGTATGGAGTACCGGGCCCTTTAATAAGGGCTGTCAGGTCTTTGTATGACCGGTGTCAGAGTCTTGTCCGCATTGCCGGCTGTAAGTCGGACTCGTTTCCGGTGAGAGTTGGACTCCGCCAAGGTCAGCTGGACTTATTGTATTAAAAATACTTTCTTTATTGTGATATGTAAATTCTCAGAAACAAAAATTTGGCTTCATTCATTACCTGTAAAACATAATCACCAAAAATAACTGAAACATTTTATTAGATAACTATGTATGTGTTTCTCTTTTTGAGTTGACTTAATGAATAAATTGGTTTTTCTAACATTGTTGTTGTTATTGAAATTCATCTGTGAAACAATTCACACAAATAACACGTAAGATTTTATGATTTTCTTCAAATGAGATTAGGAAAGTAAAGCTATTGAGATGTCTCCACATGGTTGAGGGCTCTATTACTTAAGCCTTTGTTTGTGGTCATCAACAGTTTTGCTAATGCCTTGCCCAATGGGCTCTGTGGTGTTTTGTTAGCCAGTGGTGCTGCATAGTACGTTATTCATACTTAAACATTGTGAATAGTCTATTCATCATATTACATCTAGTACCATACCTATAGCATTTTTTTTCACTCAGTAGTGTCACCTTTTGTTTAGGGAGAAAACTATGATGAATGCTGCAACAGTAAGATGTGGCCATACAAAGAAACAAAACCAGATTAATGCTAAATGGCTTGTACTTGTATAGCGCTTTATCAAGTCTGATGACCCTAAAGCGTTTTACACTAGAGTCAGTCATTCCCCCAGTCGCACACACATTCACACCCTGACGGTGGTGAGCTGTGTTAGTAGCCACAGCTGCCCTGGAGCAGACTGACAGAAGCGAGGCTGCCATAAATCAGCGGCACCGGGCCCTCTGACCACCGCCAGCAGGTAATGTGGGTGAACCTGCCAGTTACATAATAAACTCCCTAACTCTCTCATAATATCACAATTCACTTGCTTCGGGATTGATTTAACTACTATATGTAACTATCTCCACTTTATATCATGAAAATATATGAGACTTTCCTGCCATCATTGTGTTCAGATTCATAGGTTTTCCATTTTTCTACCAGCATGTCATCTTTTTCTCTAAGACCCTCAATGCCAATGTTCTTCTGCTGAGCTCCCTCCTGCCCCACCGAGATTCATCTCTGTCCCACCGGATACCTTATGTGATTTTTTTTGAAAAGCTTTCATTCGATGTCCTTTTTGTCCAAGGGAAAACTATTTAAACTGCTTTTCCCAAAATGTTCAAAATGATTTCCTAAAATGGTCTCTTTTTTATGAATAATGAGCTACTAATGCTTTACATGCAGAAAAACAGCAGGAGAACCCTGGATGGAGGACAAGATAAGAGGAGGCAAGCATGAAACATGTGCCTGTGTCTATAGTCTGCACTGAATTTACAATGCCTTGCAAAAGTCTTTATCCCTGCTGAACTTTTTTTCTGTTTTGTCATGCTCCAACCAAAAAACTTAAGTATCTTTGAATGGGATTCTATGTGACAGACCAACACACGGTGGTGCAACTGTGAAGTAGAAAAAAATAATCCAAGTCTTTCCCAATTTTCTTCCTATTAAAATCTGGTAAATTTCTATCTGTATTTATATTCAGCCTCCTGTCACTTAGATTACTGCTGAAAGTCTTTTGGGGTTTGTCTTTACCATCTAGGCAGATCTAGAGATGGAATGTCTGTTGATTTGTTTTTGCAAAACACCTCAAGCTCTGTCAGACTGGATGGAGAGCCAACATCAATTTTCAAGTCTGGCCACAGATTCTCTAAAGGGTAAATGGCCTGAACTTTTACAGCGCTTTTCCAGTCATACGGACCACTCAAAGCACTTTACACTAGAGCCACATTCACCCAATCACAAACATTGATACACTGATACGCAGATCAAACCCATTACCTTCCGATTGCAAGAAAACTATTCTACCCATTGAGCCACCGTCGCCCCACAGTTGCCTCTACACAAAGTAGAGAACACTGTGTCATGTTTGTTGGTTTGTGGAAGACCCAAGTGCAGACAGAATGGGGTGAAACGGAAAAGGAACAAAAGAGACCTTACTGAGAAATCACAGAAGCACAGGTCTTAGAACATGGGCAGAAAATGAAGAATAGCAGACAGTCTAATAGAAGAAGAATCCAGCAAATAAGAGCGAGAACTACAAAAATTCTCCACTAAGGGAATAGTGAAGAATGAAACATTTGCGTGGATGGAGCTGAACTTAGACACAAAGAAACTTCCAAATCAAAGGGAATCATATACCACAGAAACTCAAAACAAAGATCCGACAGAAATAAACCCAAATATGCAAAAAAACAGAATCCAAGAATAGACTGCTAAACTGAAATGAAAGGAATAAGCTAATATGACAACACCTTCAGGAACATAAACCAAACAATGGAGAATACAGAGATACAGAAGAAACAGAAAATACGCTTTGATCTAAACCATGTGGTAGTTCTGGCTGTGTATTTAGGGTTAGGGACCTTCTGGAAGAGAAACCTTCAGTCTAAAGTATTTTGCAGCCTCTAACAGGTATTCTTCCAGGATGGTCTTGTACAGTATTTAGTGCCAATCATTTTCCAATTAAATTTATTAAGCTTCAATTATCTAGCTGTAGAAAAGCAACATGGTGTTTTAATATGGGAAAAATGTGATCAGGGCCTTGTTAAGGGCTCTTTTTTTTTTCGTTCTCAACATGGTTTTCTGTTCTTGACAAAATGTTTTATTTTTGGTCTCTATCTGACTAAAGTTACTTCTTCTGGGACCTTGACAAGACTCTTTTTGGAATGAGTAAAGCAGGCAACTACTTATCTTTTAAAATATCTATAAAATTAAAATGTATGCATGTTCATAGCAAAAAAAAACAGATTTCAGTAATCTAGGAATGCTGTTAAGAAAACTGATCAAATGTAGAGAAAACATAATGCTTGTCAGGAATAAACTGTGCGTTTTCTCTGCAATATCCAAAGGGACATTTAACCCAGTATTATTGTCTGTGTATATTTGAGTCTGTAGTCAGCATTTTAAACATGTGTGGATTAGAGATAATATATGATAGATTTAAACTTCTGCACCCAGGTCCACTTTTTAAATAATAATTCAAGTATGTACAACTGGATACAGAAGTTCCAATGGTTTGGAAATGAGTCAAAAACTATGATAGCATCAACTTTTTGTCCTGCAAGCATAGACACTAAGACATCCATCCATTTTCTGACCCACTTAATCCCTCATTGGGTTGCAGGGGTTGCTGGTGCCTATCTCCAGCGTTCACTGGGCGAGAGGCAGGGTACACCCTGGACAGGTCACCAGTGTATCGCAGGGCAACACAGAGAGACAAACAGGACAAACAATCATTTTCACACCTAAGGACAATTTAGAGAAGCCAATTAACCTAACAGTCATGTTTTTGGACTGTGGGAGGAAGCCGGAGTACCCGGAGAGAACCCACGCATGCACAGGGAGAACATGCAAACTCCATGCAGAAAGACCCAGGGTTGGACTTGATTCCAGGACCTTCTTGCTGCAAGGCAACAGCGCTACCCACTGCGACACTGTGCAGCCGACACTAAGACATGAGAGAATAATTGTAATGGACTCCATATATATGTGCTTTTAACCCTCTCATAACTGAAGAGACAGAATATTCATATCTGTTATTGCTGCCCGCTACTATATTTTAGCAAAAAAAGACATATGACAAATATGACAACATGTTATATATGATGATCATAAGATTGTAAAACAAGTTTCCTATAGCGGTTCATAGCCCATGGACAGACACTCAGAATCGCTGAAGGATGTTTCTGAGTTTGATTTGTAGACAGCTGACAGTAGAATACCCAATAAATCTCCAAAGGCACAGTCTGTAACTCAGTTACTCATTATCATTCTGGTCTTTACTTGCTGATTTAGAAGGAGCGTGGGATAAACTGAAGAATATGTAGTTTTTCCATCCTGTAGAATCATGTGTGGGTGTGCATTTGTCCCTGGCTTGGTTTAATCTATATTTCTCTCAGGCCAACACAGTACATTTACATGCTCCAATATTATGAAAATACTTCTGATATATTGTTTCATGGAACTGCTATGGTTATTCCAATGTATTTATTTTATTTTATTGTACTTTTTGTGATGTCTAGATTTTAATGTGTTTGTGGCCGATGTATTGTGATACCCAATGGATTTTTTATTTTCTTGTAGAATGGCATCCGTATTGGTTTGCACCCCAGGAAAGGATTTTAGAGCCTTAAAATAAATCCCCATTTTTATTCCAGAAGCATAATTTTATACTGTAAAATTCAGAAAAAATATTTATTAGAATAATTATTTTGTGTATCTTAAAGCTAGTTGGTAATCCTGGTCAGAAACACTTTTTGGTATACTGGCTGAAAGGGTCTTTTTATCCTGAGAGAAGTCGATACATTATTCAGAAAAGGGAACGAAAAAACGTAGGCCTCTGTGAGAGCTGCAGGACTGTAAATTGGTCCTGCCCATGCCCCCTCTGTCCCCCGAGTTCCAGGGGTATCACCTTATCTATTGGTCATCCCACAGGCCAATCTTTGTGACATGCTCACGTAATACCAATGTCCATGCACTTTCCATGTTAGTTTTGGCCTGCTGGTGGCGCACTTCTAGTATTTATGTGTCCAGTTAGCTTCGGTGTCAGCTGTTCATTGTAGCTCCACTGCTCTCACCATATACTTTGAAAAAGGCTGAGAGTCACAAGAAGCAAACTGTCTTACAAGTTTATGAGAAGAACAGGAAGGCCTCAGAAGAAAGAAATAAGACGTGTGTATTTGGGAGATTTTTTTTAACGCAATCCCCCTGAGGAGTGGAGGAGCAGTTAAGACGGTCTTACGCATGCGCAGTTATTCAAAAAGGGGCTTGGGCGTTTCTTACTTACATTTCCAGAAAAATCACAGACTACCTTTAATTCATTTAGGGGAAAAATAACCCATTTTATATTTGCTGGCATCCCTCCTGTAACCGTGTAACATTTTTTGGTCAGTTCTTCTGAAGAACACTCTTTGGTATTTACTTCCTTGTCACAATCCTTAGATGTTTGAGTTTTTGGGTTTCTTTAGGTTTATGTTGTTGAGCTGCTGGCATTTTAGTTCATGTATTTGTGGATTAGGGTCTTCGTTCATTCTACTTTATGCACATTTTGTTTAATTTCTGTTGGATTTCTTACATTGGTGTTTTTCTCTGTTCAGTTCCTGGTCATTGCCCTCTTACCCTCAGTTCCTCTATCTTCAGTAGTATTGACTGTTCCTAATCCCCACTTGATCCTTCACAAACCAGCACATCAGGACATTCCTACTACGACAAGACTCAGCCATCCACCTGCACCTCATGGATAAAGGACACTCTTTTGAGGACCAAAATGGACAGAGAAGACAGACGGTTTGAGAAGGAAGCCATTTACGTAAAGCGAGAAAAAACAACTTTAAACAGAGGAGGAGGGCTCACGTTTCAACTATCAAAAACGTACAACACAGCGATTAGTTTGATTCCTGCTAAATTCACACCTCCACGCATATGACCACAACATTCCTCCTGGGAGCCAGGCAAATGACGAGCCTAACGACTCTCCATTGTTGGGGCGATCAGTTCCAGGTGAATCTACATGCGAATCTAAGCTCTAATGAGGCTTCATCAGCAGGTCTATGAAGCTTGGAACTCCACACTTCTCCAGACATTTTGAATCGACAGGCTTCCAGGATGGGAAGCAAAACGTCTTCAGCTTCAGAATAGAAGTCCAGTTGTTTTAATTTTGTAGCCATTTTTTTTTTTTGGATTGATCATGACCTGGATGACTGAGAATTTTCACCAACACTAACACACATGCACACACACCGCCTTTGCTGGGCTTTTGTTCCTTTACTCTCCTGCTTTCTCTTTTAGCTGTAGTGTCAGAAAGGTCAGCTCAGAAACCTTAAAGGAGCAATAAGCACTTTTTCACCACTAGGCGGTGTCTTGTTTTGGTAGACAAAAAGAAGACGTGTATCAAGCCACACCTATCTTTACCTTGCTCCAGCCCTCGGCAGTGGGCACTCATTTCCCCTTCTCACCCATGCACATAATTGCAAAGGATAAATATACAGCAGCACCTTTTGGAAAAACATGTCTAGTGAAGAAGTAAGTCATAACTTTATAATGCTGTTAGCAAGAGAACAGTTGTGATGGCTGTGCTCTCTGCCATTTTGTGCCTGACAGTGGCCTTTTATGGGCAGGGAGGGGGTAAGCCCTGAGTGGCAGCTGTTTGCTATGTGCGGCCGGCCCGGCTATGTAAACAAGAAACTGGAGCACAACACAGAGAGATAATGTGTGACGTTTAACCGTAGTCCATCTAAAAAAGATACCTTTAGTTCTTCACAAAACATTTTTTTCTCTTTCTATCTAAAATAATAAACTGTCGCTTATTGCTTCTTTAAGCTGTAGCCTTAGGGATTTTGTTAATGTATGAATAGCAACAATTAAGCTTTAAATGTAAGTGGTGAAGCTTGTTCCAGTGAAACAATGAGCCAAAATAAGTTATTCTAGTTTTAGCTTTAGAAAAGTTGGAAAAATTACTTTAGATCAGAAACTCCTGAGGATTTACCTAGTTTATTTCTTATTATGAATAGAAACAATTACGTACTGTGATTTTATGATTTCTGTATGTTTGTTAATGTATGAAAGAGGTATAGTCAATGATTTATTTGTTCCTTTTTTATGTAATGTTTTTCTTTCCCTATGTAATATTTCCATCTGTAATGTTTTTCTGTTCATGTACAGCACTTTGAATCGTCTTGTTACTGAAAAGTGCTATATAAATAAACTCGCCTCTCCTTGCTCTCAATTCAATCCAATTTTATTTATATAGTGCCAATTCATGACACATGTCATCTCAAGGCACTTTACAAAGTCAAATTCAATCAAATCATACAGACAGATTAGTCAAAAAGTTTCCTATCTAAGAAAACCCAGCAGATTGCATTGAGTCTCTCCAAGCAGCATTCACTCCTCCGGAAAGAGCGTAGAGCCACAGTGGACAGTCGTCTGCATTGTCGTACTGAGCATGCATGAAGCGACAGTGGAGAGCAAAACACCTCTTTAACAGGAAGACAAAACCTCCAGACGAACCAGACTCAGTGACTGAGGGTTAGAGAAGACAGAGCAGAGACACAAACGCTGCTAAAACGCTGTCTGTGCCAGAGTTAGAGGCCAAAACAACGCAATGTATCCACCGTCAGCTGTGTCTGTAACTCACCTTTTGCCGGAGCAAGTAAAGTTCAGTTAAAGAAGATTCCTTGTCGTGTGCTTCATCCGAACATCCACACACCTCCATGCAACCGGAAGGTAAAACAGGACACTATCTTATTATTGTGGTGTTTTATTACATCCTGTTTCACCCACAGCCAACAAGCAGCAGCTATAATTACCTTTAACCAAATTAAATCCCGAATTCAGGTTTCTGTAAATGTAGATGTGGTCTCTAAGGTGGTGTCATCTCAGCTATAATGAAACTAACTGCTCATGTTTTTTAAGACCAATCACATCAATTTGTTTTGAAGTCTTCAGCATGCAGAATCTCAACTGGAGAAAGCATTAAGGACTTCCTTTAATAGGCTGTCTGAACATTTCTGGGAGTCATAAGGAATTCCCATCTGGTCCCATCAGTAATGAACTTGTGCTCATGTCTTCTTTATATTCAAACTTCTATGCATTAACTTGCTGCAGCGCTGACTCCAGAAGACTCAATTTCTACCATTTTGCAACTGCATCCAAAATGCAGATCACTTACTCCGGCTTAACTGGAGAGCCATAAAAACGGCGCGATGATGAGAGGGCAAAGCACAACGTCAGACGGTGATTCGCAAGTTAGATTCCATTAGTGCCTCGGCATTACTGGAATCCTTCGACCATAAAGAGCTAATGGTAGCTCTTCCCTGCCAGCAATTTGCATGGAGGAGGCTGTGGCATCAAAAACGCCACAGAGAGCCATCCGGAGCTGCAGCCCAAATGGCAGAGTTCTGGATATGCCATTAGCGATGACTGCTACTACTGCACCTCAGCCAATCAACATCACATAAGTAGCCCACTCAGAGGAGGCAGCTGACAGAGTCTCGTTCCAAGACTCGGTCGGGGCCTCTTATCCCAACTGTAATTTCCTTGTTTGTCACTTTCTCCAGCACTCTAATTAAACTCGCTGTATTTTGTTCAGCTTCACACTGATTTGCTCTGTCAGTTTCATAAAATACAATAAAGAATTTCCCACACATTGAAAAAGTGTGATTTTTTTTTTTCTGTTTCATGACAGTGCCTGTTGTTGTATAACCAATTATAATAACTGCTGTCAGCGTAAACAGACGTATCCTCAGCCTACAGCTAATCAAACATTTTCTACAGATATATATTTACATGGGACTGTAACCGTCAGCATTAGCGCTGACTTGTTTACACAGGAAGCAGCAGAACGGAGAGGTGTGGTCACAGCTTGTCAGCGGTGACCTTCCTCTCCAGCGAATATGGAAATATGTCACGTGTTGCAACTTGACTTCCACTGAGGGGGGGAGTGGTTTTTATGTGGGCTTGCAAGGTGAATAGGCAATTAGGTAGTCAGCTTACCTGACAATGCCGGCCATCTGAGATGCTTAATTATGAGGCCTTACTCCTCCAAACTGAACACTGTTTATCTAATGCTCCAGTCATCAGCAGAGGTACGTGTCTCTGCAAACTTGTCATTCAAACAACCTTCAATGCTGCATGAATATTTCTGCTTCAAATGCCACATTTTGCCAACAGAGTTACTTGTTAAAGTAATAATGCTGTTTAAACTTTTTCACATTTTGTCACATAACCAAAATTGTAATATTTGATATTAGGATATTTTTTTTAGGCCAACACAAAGTAGAGCTTAGTGTGACAGGGAAAAATAGTATTTCATTAAATAAAAATCCTAAAAGTGACGGATGCATATGTTTCTATGCACCCGTCATGTGCCCTAGCCCACCTTTTACCCTTTCACCCATAAATAAAATCCTGTGCAACCAATAGCCTTTTGATGTAACCTCCTCCATCCTTCAAAAATGGAAAGAATACGCAGACCTGCCAAGACATTGCTGTCCACATAAACTTAAAAGCCATATCAGCAAGAGCATTGATCACAGAAGTAGCCAAGAGGCCCACAGCAACTCTCTGGAGGAGCCGAGGGTATAAACACTTAGAATTTCCTTTGTTCTGCTTCTGGTGTGGTCAGCAGCAGAGGGCCCCAGTGCTGTAACTTTGTAATAATATCTCTGCCTTATTTAGATTAAAGTGTTAAAGTCTATCTCTGAGTTTTAGTCATCCTTGGACAGTGTTTATTTTAGTGTGCACAGTTTTGGAGGACCAGAGGCAATGTTAGTGTCTCTGAGCACGGTCTAGGTGTGCTCATGAACATAATCTTGATTGCATAATGATGATAGTGTCTCATCAGTAACAGAATATTTTCCACTTAATTCTTTTTTTTTTTTTTTTTTTTTTTTGGTAGATGTGGGATAGGCCTGTGTGTTCTGGTCAGCAGTAGTTTTGGCCTTGGAAATTTCCCATGGGGGTGATTTTGCATAGTCTCTAATTTTCATTGTTAAATTTTGACCTTTGCCCTTAACTGTGTCTGTGAGGTCTGCAGAGCTTTAGATGTTGTTCTGGGTTGTTTTGGGACCTCGAGGTTGAATCGTCACTGTTCTTTTGGAGTAATTTTGGTCGACCAACCTCTCCTGGGAAGGTTCACCACTGCTGCATATTTTCTCCAGTGGCTCTCTCTTTGGTTTGCTGGTGTAGTACAATTTTTGGAAATGGCTTTGTAACCCCAGAATGATAGATGTCAATATTTTCTATATATTTTTCTACAGTTTTTGATATTGTTTCCATTATGGGTTGCTTTCTGAGATTTTCCAACCACAAGACCGGTTCTATTTAAACTATTAATTATATCAGGTCAGGTGATGAGCAGGCCTGGGTTTTGCTAGTGTAACTTTCTAAAAAAGTAGTTTAATTCCAGTTAATTCAAAATTTATCAATGAGGGCAAATACCTCTTCCCAAAAGGCCAGGTTGGTTTGGATCGCTTGATCCCTTTGAAAACAGATTTTGTATTTATTCAGGTTATCTTTATCAATTAAAAAAAATCTCAATGATCTCAACATTTCAGTGTGACAATAGTAAGACAGATGGCACTAAATCAAGTGTAAGCCTCTTTTAAAGCTGCTAAACACTGGGCTGGGAGTTCACCTTCCAGCAGGACAACAGCTCCAGATATACAGCCAGAGCTATGGTAGAATGGTTAAAATCAAAGCATATTTATGTGTTGTGTAGACAAAAATTTAAAAACTTGAAAACTGATTTTTATATATGCTCGACAATAACTCAGACTTATTAGGAGATATTTTGCTAAGAAGAAACACTTGAAAGTGTAACTGAAGCACCAAGTCCTTCTACAAACTATTAAGTTGGAGGTTTGGAAAACATACGCTTCTAAATTTTCAGAATTATATTTACAAAAATGTTAATAACCAGAGATATTTTTTCTTCTGTCACAATGATTCCATACATTGTATTGGTATATCACAAAAATGATTGTGGCAATTATGTAACTAATTCTAAAAAAGGTTCTGGGGCTATCAATACTGTTTGAAGGCACTGCATTCGGTCAACACATCTCTGTCATTGATGCTAGAATACAAATCTGCAAAATTCTATTTAACGTCATGATCCGCCCTAGAGTCAACCGCAGAATGCAAACTCGGCTGTTTTCAGTCTTTAAATCATCAGTGCATTCTCAATGGTGGAAGAGTCATTATGGTTTATTTTTTATCATAAACTTCCCCGCCTGCCACCCCCAACCCCCCTTCCCTCTGCTCTGCACCATTCTCACATCCCACTGTCTTTATTGGCTTCAGAATTTGTTTCCACTTTATTGCATTTGGCTCGCTCTTGCGTTTCTCGTTCAACCTATTGCCACTCAGCGGAGAGTGCTGAGCGAGTAATAAAGTGTTTGTGAAGGGCAGCGTGTGGAACATATGCATTATGTTCTAGAAAACTTTAAGCAGCAGTCGGTATATTACACGCATGTAATATGGTCCAGGCAGTAATGAGGTAATGTGCTTCGCAAGCAGCACGTGGGTGAAGATCTTTGCGAAACTTGCACAGATCGTATATGGTTACCAAAAGAAGACTCTTTTAATTAGAATTTTTTGTAGAGGAAAAAAATGCATCTAGCATTATTTTTTTTTCACAGTTAAGGCAATGGCAATCAAATTATCTTTCTTATACACAATTTTTAGGTTATATTTTTTTATAAATAGTTTCCTATATATTTTTTATCTAACAGGATGCACTTGCATTTTACATCTGGCAAAATATCAATATGCTAAAATTTTACACATTAATGAATATGAAAACCATTTACCTAAATGGCTGGATGGAGGGAGGGACGGATGGATCTTTTATAAAAATCTGAAAAGCGTGATGCACATTTTTTTTCTGCTCCCCTGGGTCCATCGCTTTATGGTACGTCTCTTTGCGTTAGTGGCCCTGAATTTCCCTGAATTTGGCTCCATCCATCTTCTCATCACCTTTGCCCGTCTTCCATGTCTCTGCTGGAGAAAAGCATGGCATGCCCACAGCATGCTGCTGCCAGCACCATGTTTCATTCTGGGGGAATGGTGTCTGGTTTTCCTCAATTAGGTTTGCATGTTGGCCAAAAGGTTTAATATTGGTCTCATCTGAACACAATTGTACAGGGATCAAATTTGAAGTTGGGCTGTCTTCAATAATCATGTGGCTTCTGAAGCCGTTTGGTTGGTTCATTTTCTTCTGGGGTATCACAGTAAAGGGGTCACACTTTTCAGATTTTCATTTCCAAACACAAACATAATTCCTAACCATGTAACATGTTGTTTCCACCTCACAATTAGGCACTACTGTGCCTTCATTTATGCCATAAAATAGATTTTTTATTTTATTATGTTGATACAAAATGTTAAAAAAGTTAAAGGGGTAGAGTATGATGCCGTTTACAGAGTATTGTAGTATGTGCTGTGCTGTGTGTAGTAATAAGCAAACAAGTTAATTAAATTTGAAGCCCCAAACTCCAACAGAGTGTAATGAACAGGATTTGCAGGACCCAGTATTCAGCCAGACAAGCAGAGGTAAGGTAAAAGGAAATTTATTAAACAAATAACGAGCAGTCAGAACTTAAATGGGCATCTAGCCAAAAATGGAACGACAGAGTCCAAAAGCCAAAATAGTCCAAAGCTGACAAATGGTAAAACTAAATAATCAAAAACAGGGGACAGGCAAGCTCTGATACACGAAAGTCAGATCCGGTCAGGCAACGGGCAGGCAGTCAGAACAAACAGGAAAATCAGGGGTCAGGCTGGCTCAGAAATCCGGAGGCTAATCGGGTCAGATCGAAAGGCAAACGGACAGAGAACAGGGAATGCTGGACTAGACTCATCAACAGGCATGGGTGATCTGGCACGGAACAGAGGGTTGAGGCAGGTATAAATAGAGGAGTGCACAGGTGACCGGAGTTGAAAACTAATTACAGGTGACAGGTGAGACTGGTCAAAGGAAGGGTGGTGACTGAAAGTAAACCGAAACTGATTGGATGGTGACTGGTGGCTGAAAGGTGAACAGATCTGACTGGTTGTAGACTAGTGACAGGGAAGTGACAAAACAAACTAATTGGTTAGTGGCTAGTGGCTTCGAGGTGGATTGGCTGATAACTGGCAGGTGACTGAGAACTGAACTGAACTGGCTGGTGACAGACTGGTGAACTGGTCAAAATAGCGCAAAGTACAAACATAAACCAAAACAAAACCCAAATCGTGACACAGAGACATAGTAGAGAGAGAAGCTAGATGTATAGACTGGGGCATACTGGTTAACTGTGTGGCTACAATTAAAAACAGTATGGTCTTTATAACTTATCATGTCTAATTACTGTGATGAAGTTGGATGATGGGTATTATTACTGATATTTTACTGTATACTATTTTTATGATAATTTTTTTTTATCTATGTATTTTCTCCTGTGTTTTCCTTCCTTTTCCTTCCTTCCTTCTTGTTAGTTATCTTTCCTACCGAGCAGTTTGTCATATCTGAACATGAGGAAGACATAAATCACATGGACAAAACTTTTCAATAAAGTTATGGCTACACTTTGCTTTTTTGGTCAAATGTGCTGACTAATGCCACTTTAAAATTAACAAAGAAGTAAAAACAAAACCAAATACCTGAATTTGACTACACTTTATGAAGAGATGTGAAAAAGCTACGATACTAGGGGGACTTGCAGAGAACACAGCATGTACAGTTGAAGGAGTGCAGAGCTTTGCTGCTGCATTTTCTTTTGGCTGTGTGTGAGGCCGTATTACTGCAGCAGAAGCCAGGAATCCTTAATCCACAGGGGTCTCAGTGGGAAGGAAAAGCTTCTTGAACAATCCCCCGTTCTGTGAGCCTGTGGTGAAATCCAGCGATCAGTCAACCCTGAGCCTCTGAGCCTCCTGAGGGCCTGGGACTCAGGCCAGTGTTTTCCAATCGCCCTGGCGCACCGTGGAAGAAGAAGAGGAAGCGATACAGAGTGGGGTGAGGGGAAGCAACATGGGGTTGCAGTGAGAGATGACAGAGAGATGCCGCAAAAAGAAGAGAAATAGACAGCCACAGTCTGCTGGGGGAGAAAAACACACTATGAATCAGACACATAAAAATGGCTCAGAATCGTAGCATTCAGAGCTGAGTTACAGTGCTGGCAGAACACATGGGTGAGGGGTGAATTTGCATCAAGCCTACACACGTGCAGACATCGCCAAAAAGTGTGCATCGGATCACTATGGTTGTATGTGGAAAGCGGCTCCAAAACACTGAGAAAAAAAGCACCTTTCGGAGTGATCTGTGGGTATCATTCAAGCAATCGGAGTCCAACAGGAGACCCCAGCGAATCATCTGCTACATTTTGAAGCAGTGATTTAGGACCCATTCATTCTGCAGCGTGCAGAATCCTGCTAGGGTTCCTCCTCTATCACCGAGGGAGCTTGTGTTGTTGAAAGGTGAATGGACGGCCAAATGGTTTTACTCCGGGAAAGAATAAGAGGGACAACTTTTTCAGAATGGAAAGCAGCGCCTTGAAAAAAGACAAAATACCAGGAGGTGCATAGTAGTTCAGTGGAAACTCAAAGTGTATTATAACTAAAAATCTGTGTGAAAATCTGTGTGAAAATCTGTGTTTCTATTTATCTACTACAATGTCTTCTATCCATTTGGGGTGTTTATTGAAAGTATTCTTTTCTTTAAGCTTTTGTTCCTAAACACATCTGTAAAGCATGCAACATTTTGCTCTGTTAGATTTGCTAATTCTTTGACATTTAGCCTTTTTATTATCAAGTGTAATTTTTTTGTACTTAAAAAAACTGAACTGGGGCTGGATCTGAAAATTAGCCTGTGGCTAGAAAATCTATGTACAGGGCAACCGTTACTTTTTAACATTCGAGTGCCGTCCCAGACTGAATGAATGACTGAATGGCAAAAATAAGGCCAATTTTGGCCTCATGTGATCAGGACACTTTCTTCCTCATATTTGCTGTGTCGAAGTCTAAAAAGTTGTGTCAAACTCTTCATAAAGGACGTATTTACAGAGTACACAGCTAACAGTTCTCTTGTCAACAGATTCTCCAACCTGAAATGTAGGTGCAGCTCTTGCAGGGTTGCCCCTGTTGTCTGCTTCTCTGATTAATGCTCCTCCTGCCTGGCGTGTCAGTTTAAGGTGGACAGCCTCGTCTTTGTAAGTCTGTAGTCGGCTGATACTTTTTCTCTCTCTTTGGAAGATGGATTGAACATAGCTCTGTGAAATGTTTCAAGCTCTGGTTACACTTTGACCCTGTTAAAAATCGTCTCCACAACCTTCTCCCTGACCTGTCTGCTGTGTTCCTTGGTCTTCATGATGCTGCTTGTTCACTAAGGTTTCTGAAACTCAGGTTCAATACCACAACTGTTTAGTATTACTGTAACCATTTTCATGAGTAAAGCAGTTCCCTAAGGATTCAGAAATTCCTTAAAGTAATCAAAAATGTACATCCGTAAGAAATGTACGCCCATTTCCTTTATTTCATTCCCATGTCACTCAATAGCAACCTGTGACCAGAAATTATTTTCACAAGATTATATTTCCTGCATTTTTCCCACGAACTGAGAAACTGTCTCTTATTTTCTGAACAAGAGTTTATTCATTTTAGTGTTTGTTTATATGGAGAGGACTCTTTCCATTGGTCTTCAGCATTGCTGTGCACAGAACGTCGCCACCACGGAACGGAAGCACTCAATATGAGAGCTTTCCCATGCAAGAGTTTCCGGTGAGACGTGCATTCATCAGATCGTTTTGCTGCGAAACCCCACTGCCTTTCGCAAGAATGTGTTTGTTCCTAGCAATGATTGTAATTACACTGTGAAGTGCGTGCAGTCAGAACGGCCTGATGAGTGGTCATCAGAGCTCATTTGATCCTCCACCAGAGGGCAGTGTTAAATGCTCTCTTGACCTCAGAGCTTTACCCCACAGCAGTTCTTTGCTTTCTCAATACTGTAGCTCACAGCTTCATTTACACATCCACAAGCCACCAACAAAAACACAAAAGTACAGAAAACAGATTTTTGCAGTTGATGCTGCTGATGCTCAACTAATTTGAGCTCCAGCACTTATTGGAAATAGTGTTGCTTAAACCTTCAGACGGTAGAAGCCTAATTTCTCTTTGTTATAAAACACAGGTAGACACTGATTTGATTCTCTGCCGTCCTCTCAAAAAAATAGTAAGACGTCTAAAATGGAGCAATTTTACTACTCACTTTGTTGGCACTTTGGTAAATGTATGTGTCAAATAGTGTTTGTGTCTTAACAAGCAGGAGGAAAAAATTAAATATTTTCCAGCTCAAAACTGGTTTTCTTTCTGTGGTAAAAGGCTCTGATTCTACACAATAAAGTATTCATTTAAAAGAGCTCCCAGAAAAAGTAAACTTAAAACTTCTATTTTCCAAATTATTTAAAGTCAACGATGTCTGACGTTTCAACTTTATGCCGGCACAAAATGGGTCAAATGTATGAAGGGAGACACATTATCTGTGTCAAAATGCGATGCACTTTTTTCCCTTCTCTGCACAACCCAGTCATCCGCTGGATCTCCTGTGCAGAAAACAATAAGTTCAAAAAGCAAAAAAAAAAAACTATTAAAAAACCCTCCATTTACATCTTTTAATTTTGATGGTAAGGGCATGAGCCTTCAGTTTATTGCCTTACCTTTAAAGTAAACTCAAAGTCATTACAGTCAAGTTGATGCACACACACACACACACACACACACACTAACCAGTTCTCACCTTGAAGGCAACTCTTTTCGACATAAAATATTCAAACTTTGCCCCTCAAAAACATGGTTTAAATCTTTCATTCTTCCCCAATCAGCCTTTAAATGAAGTTTGGAGGAGCTGCACTAGCTTAAAGTTTTTCATGTAAAAGCAGCATCCTTCCATTTAAAGTTCTTTAAAAGAGAGAAAGGGGTGAGAGAGAGAGCTCATGAATGTGTCGATACACAACATTGGATGCATGTGTTTAGGATGTGCTGTGTTAGGTTTTCAGCACACATGGCATTTTTCATGTAGGCAAACACTGGTCTTGTCCTAACAGGGCACTATCTTCCAAATGTTTGGGATGTCAGCTATGTGGCTTCTACAATTTGCAAAATGTCTTTCCTTCGATAATGGCTTTCTTCTTGGCACCTTGCACAAATCACATAGTTGTGGACTTTATTGTAGCAGCCAAGCCAATACTTTAAGCCACCGAGGTAATACAATTGATGCGCTGGTTGTTGCCTTGTTTGATGAATTAAAGTCTGAGTCATCACCGCACGTTGAACACTTTGTCCATTTATTTTCTTTTTCCATCTTGTCAATTGTCCCTGGAAGAACACATTTCCCACGCCGAAAGCATCCACACTTGTTTGTAACACTTCTTCAGCGGTCAAAAACTGTTTCCCCCTTCCAGGTGGAACACCTACCCAGCAAAGAAAAGTTCCTACCATATATAGTCATGGCTGCTGATTACCCCATACACGGATAACTAATTCACTTGTGCTCTTACAGTCTTCGTAACTAATTCTTCCACCTGAGCTGTGGATCTCTGCAGCTCATCCAGAGTCACCATGGGACCCTTAACTGCTTCTCTGATTTGTGCTCTCCTCGCTCAGCCTGTCAGTTTAGTCAGAGAGTGACGCAATTATAGGTTTTCATTTGTGCCATAAGCTTTCCCTTTTCAAATGATAAATTGAACAGCCCTCTGTAACATATCAACAGCGTATGATGTTGTTTTATAACCTTACCATGCTTTAAACTTCTCCATCAAGAGTCAAGAATCAAGGGGCTTCGTTGTCATTATTTGTCACCATAATGAAATTGATGACATCAGCTCAGAATGCACATAATCACACATAACAAAGAGACACAACAAGACATGATCTTCCCAATTAAATTTTTTTTAAACAAACAGTCGATTGCACTGGCCAACAACACTCCCTGGGGGGCTTAACTGTGCATCTAGTCCTTAGCAGCTAATGGACTCTTTTCAAGTCAAAGACTGTGCAATAATTTTAGTTGCAAAATTGTGCAGTCTTTCACAATCCTGCAGCTAAATTTGTTGCACAGTATAGTTGCACAATAGCTCTATCATATCTCTATTCCTGGTCTATCTGGGAACAAGGTGTCTATGAGAATCAGGCAGCCTGGCTCTTATGCAGATTTAAAAATACATTGTTTGTTCTTTGTTAGGTCACAAGGGTTGTTGACAGGACCTGCAGTCTTTAATTTATGATGAAAAGCATGTGTTACGCTCCGGATGCAACAACTCACAGTGAGAGCCAATTTGAATGTTGTGTCGCTCAGGGGAGCGTGTAGGGGATGCTCCAGCCTGAAAAGTAATGTAACTACGTGAATTATATAAACCACATGTAGCCAAAGGAGGGCTGTGACTGGCTCCTGTTCTTCCACAACCTTGAGCAGGAGAGGATGGATGGATGGATGGATGGATGGATGGATGGATGGATGGATGGATGGATGGATGGATGGATGGATGGATGGATGGATGGATGGATGGATGGATGGATGGATGGATGGATGGATGGATGGATGGATGGATGGATGGATGGATGGATGGATGGATATCAGACTTGATGTGGGTAAGTTTTTTGATGATGTTTTGAGCTGCAGAGAACTTTGGTTAACTGACTTTTGCTGATACATGAACTCAACTGACCTCACTAGTCCCACCAAGACACCGTGAGATGTGAGCAAGCACTGATCAACCATGATGTTATGACCTCTGACAGGTGAAGTGACAAACATTGACTTTCTGGTTACAGCAACACCTGATGAGAGGTGGGATTTCTCACGTGGCAAGTGAACTTTCTGACCTTTAAACCGAAGTGTCCAAGCAGAAAAAAAAATATTCAAGTTTGAATTTGAGTAAGTTTGGAAAAGGTCAGATTGTTACAACTAGTTGGTTGGATCATGGCCTCTTCCCAACTGCAGTGGTAGTGGGATGATTCCAGTCTGAAATGGTCAGGACACGGCAAACTTGAGAGTCTCAATAAATTAGAGTATAATCAAACTGTTAATTTCAAGATTCTCTGTTAATTTCGACGATATGGCTTATGGCCAATGGAAAACAATTAAATTTCTCTGAAAAAGTCTGGATTAGATTAAAATGTTGGCCTACTGACATAAGTGTCCATTTACTTTTCGCTCAATACTTTGTTTATTGAGGCTCCTTTTGCATTGATGCATTACTGCATCAATGCAATATTTTATAGAAGTGACCAGGCTGTGGCACTGCAGAAGTGCAAATCCCAAGTTGCTTTAATAGTGGCCTTCAGCTCATCTGAATTGGCTTTGGTTTCTCATCTCTCTGTAAAGTGAGGACCAAAAACGGTCCTCACTTTACAGCAAAGTCCTCACTTTGGTGGTAAGATATGAAAAATCTATTCTCACTCAGATGCAAGTGAGTACACACACAGAGACACACAAAAACATCTAAGAGTTATCCTAATAGAATACTTGGAGTGGGTTTGACAGATGAAAATCCCGTCATAGCATCAACTTCTATGTCTGATGCGTCAACTTCAATAACCATGGATAAAAATCCAATCTCAACTCAAGCAGACAACTCATCTGTGGCATATCCCAATATCTGTGCATGAGCATTCACACGATGCCACGGACGACCCCAGGAGATCGGCCTTTAGGTCAAATATGTCAACTTCGATGACTGTGGACAAAAGACAACTCTTCTCAAGTAGAGCGTCTATTCTATGTGAGAGGCCAGTTTCTATTTACCAGAATTTGGACCATTTGACAATTTAGTGTTGTTTTAGTGAAAAACTGCATTTGAAATGATAGTCTACAACTTTTTTGTCTACAAAAGAAAATTTATTTTTGCAAGGTTTTTTCAACATTCCTGTTGCCAACCTTTTTTCCATTCATCAACTCATGACTTTGTTTTACTATCACCTGTAGCTTAGGTACCTTTTTGCACTACTCAATTGCATATTGGGCTCATAGAGGACGGACTGGAAAGCTGTCCATCTTTTTCTTGAGCAAATATTTTCCTATACCTTATATATAATAACATGCTTTAAACATTTTGATTTTAAATATGTCGTTATTATGATTACTATACCTATGGTTTTATTCTGGCCTGCGTGCACAAAAAAAAGGTTGTGCATGCACTTTTTTTCCTCACTTGAAGCCCTGCCCCTGATCCTCTGCAGGATGGATTTAAATTTTGCAATAGTCAGAAATCTTTGCCCGATAGAACATGTCTCAAGTGAAAAGAAGTCTTCATGTTGCCCACAACTTGTTTAATTATTTACCATAACCCTCCCTGCTGCAAATACTGACCTTAAGTTTGATTTCGCTATTCATTCTCATACAGCTCTTTTGCTGATTATTAAAAAATGTGACATTTACAAACAGGTATTGCAGCTTATCAACGAAAGTCTGCTTGTTAAAGCATAAGGTGATTTAGTAAACTAGCTTAAATATGCTGCTGATTGTGTGAATCCAACTTTGCAGAACCAAGAAATCTGATGCAGCTCTTCCAGCCTGTTAACATGGCTTTGTTATATCCTGCAGTGCATTACTTATTGATTTCAGGTCAGAGATCAAAGGAGGTTTTCTCTTTCACTTAAAAGCCTTTATTGTCTCAGGTGACTGACCTGAACTTTTCGTGCTGCACCCATCACCACCAGAAGTGTCTCTCTGAACACTTCTAGCAGTTTTAAATGTTGTTTCATGGTTTATGTCAGAGGTTCCCAAAGTGGGGGACGCGCCCCCTAGGGAGGATTAGTGTAATTGCAGGGGGCATGTTAGAAATGGCCTGGAAAATTCACCAATTTTAAGAGGTTATTTAAAAAATGTATATTGATGGCAATGTTGAATTCAATTAAACAGTAAAACAGACAGTTAAACTTAACACAAATTAAAGTTTATCAGCTACATTCCAGCTGACAAACTTTAATTTGGTAATTAGATTTCTTTATGTAGTGTATATATATATATATATATATATATATATATATATATATATATATATATATATATATATATATATATAATATTTGCTCAAAAAAATAAAGGGAACTCTTAAAACTCTTTAACAACACAATGTAACTCCAAGCGTTCCATTTTTCTTTTAGTAGTACACATATATATATATACAAACACAAGACTGCAGTTTATTTTCTCATGTGTTACTGCAATTGGCTTTTCTTTGTTCAACTGTCAAAGATTGGTGGGAGGGTGCACGAAAACCTTCTTTTAAATCACCTTTTAAATCACAGGGAGGCCCGGCAAGAAAGGTTTGGGAACCACTGGTTTATCTCAACCTTTAAAGGCAACTCCGAAAAAGCATAAAAAATAGAGACGTTTCGCTTCCCATCCAGGAAGCTTTATCAATACAGAATGTCTGGAGTAGTGTGGAGTTCCAGTAGGTCCATAAAGCTTGGAACTCCACACTACTCCAGACATTTTGAAAGCTTCCTGGATGGGAAGTGAAACGTCTCTAGCTTCAGAATAGAAGTCCAGTTGTTTTATTTTTTAACCTTTTTTGGATTGATGATGACCTGGATGGCTAAGAATCTTCCCCTTTTAAGGCAAAGTGGTCACTAAAGTGGACAGCTATTCTAGAAATATGTTTTCTTGTATGTGCAGACTTCTCAACCTTCATGGAAAGTGAGATGATGTTAATTTTTCAGAGCGCGCATGGAGGGTGGTAATAGCTTGGCTTCACTCTTCTGCTTGTGGGGGGAGAGTTGGTTTTGTCACCTGAGATGTAACTTATACCCGATGCATCGGGAGCGACGCTGGAGGAGTCAACTCTGTCTCGTTTTTAACCAACTAGACATGGAAGTAGAGATGTTTTACTTTTGTTAAAGGAGCTATAAGTAAGATATTTACTGTAACATCAACCAAAATCATTCTCATTTGTCACCTGGGATGGAAGTAACATTCCCTGTAAACAATCAGTCCTCTTCATCAACAATGTTTTAGTAAGTTTTTCTCCTTTCAAAACTAGACCAAGGTATGGTCCGGAACTACTGCGGTTCAGAGTGTAGCCAGTGTTTACTTTCTGGTTCCTCAGCCAATCATATGAGAGTTCTCAGGGTTCACAACACAGGGTGCTGCTTTTGGTATTTTATCTTGGCAAAGGAGCTGCAGCCTGTTAACATGGAAGCCAGTAAGAGAAGCAGACCAGAAATAGAACCGAATACAACATCATAGACCTGTCCTGTGTAAGTAAACATTCAGTGGAGTTTTACAGCTCCAGGACCATTGGGTAAATGCCGGGTCTCTGTGAAAGTCATTGTGTTGATCTGATTTTGACCACTAGGTGTCATTATTATTTATAGTTCCTTTGAAATATGAAAGAGGAGTGTTAACACTTTATTGTTCAGTTAGTGGGTTAAAACAGAAAGTTACATAAAACTGTTCTCCCGTGTGTCAGGGTGCAGTTTTCGCCTGCTGCACCCTGATCATCTGCCTGATCATCCACACCTGTCAGCCTCTAATCATCCTGGACTCTCTTCACCTGCAACCCTCACTATATAAGCCTACCTCAGTCATCTCTTCCCTGCTAGTTTGTCATCGTCCTTCCCATGTCTGCTCACACCTTACGTCTCCCAGCGTCCTTCGTCCCTCATCGTGTGCCTCCATCTCAAGCCAGCTGCTCTTCCCTCCCTCGTGTCTGCCTGCAGTCCTCAGCATCTCCTGTGTCTGCCTACCAGCCTGCCCTCGCCTCTTGCCACCCTGCCTGTGTTCCCTCAAGTCTGCCAGCTTCAGCTCCGCCGCGTCCTCCAGCTCCAGCCATCTTCATCATCCCTTCGCTGCTGTCTGGTACAGTCTACTGGTTTCCATCTCCGCAACTTATTCTCTTCAATAAAAACTCTGAAACGAAGCTCTGTGTGTGGCTGAATTCGGGCTCAATAACCAATACACGACACCTCGATTGTTTCAACATACCAAGACTGCCTAATATGAGGAGAATAACTTCTGTTTAAACTCCTTTCGCAACATTTACGCTCAATATTGCATCACCTCAACAAGTAAACGGCACCGTTGTCATTTCCAGATTTCTGACAAAAATACAGTTTGCTCTGATTGTCACTGATCTCCGGAGATTCTGTCGGCTTCAAACAAAAACTCCACTTTCCTGAGTCCATCCCTGCTGTCTGCTTTGTTATTTAGTTTCTAGGTAGACCCCAAATGTACAAATAATCACTGAATAAAGGGGGGTGAAAGTAGTTTTAAGTTCTTGTCGGTATTATTACACTGCTTTTTTTTTTTAAGAATATAGAACTGCATTTTTATTTTATTAGAGTTCCACTCATGCAGAATGCCTCAAGGCTCCATTTTGGCCTCTTTCTCTTCTCTCTTTACCCTGACCTTTTGGAGTCAGTTATGAGAAACCAGTGTTTAGCCTTCTTTTTTAGGCAGAAGAAAGTGAGACTTTTATGACAGTAGGAAAAGTTGCTCTACAAATAAACGACTCGAATGCATTACAGAGATCAGTGATGTCAACAAACCTCTTACACCAGAGCAATAAAGAGACTATTAATAAGTTAATTGATGTCCCTAACATCAGTGTTGACCTGGGAACTTAAAGTCAGTATCTGACACTGACTGCTACAGACTTGGGTGTAAGACTTGAGAATAATCTTAACTTTGATGCACAGTTAAAATCTGTGGTCCGGTCCAGCTTTTTCAAACCGAGACAGCTGACTAAAGATTTTAATCTATGCTATAATTACAACTTGCTTAGATTATTGCGGTGCACTTTACTCTGGGCTTAATAAAACTCTAGTGGCTTGACTGCAGCTGGTCCAAAACACTGCTGCTCTTCTTTAAACTGCTACCAGAAAATGAGAGCACATTTCTCCAGTTTTAGCAGCAATTCATTGGCTTCTGGTTCACATTCAGATTGATTTTAAAATTCTTTTATTTGTTTTTCAATGTCTTCATGACCTTGCTTTGCAGTATGTGTCAGACCTGCTTCATCTGCACACTCTCTCCTGTTTGTTCAGGTCTGCAGATCAGTTTTTATTAGTCATCCGAACAACAAAGAGTGCAAAGAGGTAACCACACAAACTCTGGATTCAAGTAGTTTTACATATCAGGCAGGTCATTTCACTTTCTGTTTTGAAATGTTCTCTTAAAACACATCTTTTCTTTTTGGCCTTTAACCCAGTTGGAGGTTTTTGCTTTCGATGTTTTTGTTTGTTTTTGTGGATCTGCATTTTATTGTACATTTTGTTGGCTTTAATTTTTTATTCTGTTTTGAATTACCAGTTTTTAGATTGTATAAATAATGTTGAGTTGAGAATCCTATCAGTTTTTAAAAAGAGGGAAATATGGTTGTTTTGAATACCGATGTTCTTTAAAAACAGCTCAACAACATAACAAAATATTTGTTTTTTTTTACTTTAACAAAGAAATATATAGTTGATTATAAAAGGCACAATCTGAATTAACAGATTCACATCCAGGGAATAACCCCCCCACCCCCCCCCACCCCCACCCCAATTATCATTAATCTATGGGTTTGTTTATCTATTTGGGTCTATAACCTGATTTGTGACTGAGTTTCATTAAACCTTCCTATGGCCCGACATTTTCCCCCCAGCTGCAACACTTGAAGCACACAGGGGTTCACACTGTGTATTTACTCATAATCCAGCTGCTTATTTTTTCCCTCTTTTCAGCTTCATGCACTTCTAGACTGTTACAGTTTCTAACCTTTTTGGTCACCTTTCACAGCAGCAGTTTTCATCTCAGTCTCCGCCCTGACCAGACAAATCTCCTCTATTGTGCAGGGCGCTCTGGTGCGTAATTACCCAAGCCGAAGGTTGAGACTGAAGTTGTTCTCCGAGTACATGTTCTGTTTGTGGTCTGGGTGGACGGATGATTACTGTATGCTTAGCTTTTAGCCCACTAATAGTCTTAAAGGCGAAATCCTATAGGAAATAGAGCAGTTTTATGCATTGCAACCCCTGATTCGTTGAGTATAGGTGCAGCTTTTCAAGCTCTGTGTCTCACTGGTTCCTAAGTGACTGTAGAAAAAACACTATTTGGTAACATCTGGTACCAGCATAATTTATACTTACTGATACCGGATTGATGCGGTGAGGTGGGTGGGTTTTTTCGTCCATTGGAATAATCAGTGGGAAAAAATGCTTAAATAAAGACTGTTAAGGTCTCCTTTAGAGGGAAAAGGAGGGGTTTATACTGAAGCCCCTGATATTGCAAGTTCCTTAAAATGCCCCTTAAAAGTGCACACCTAAATTACAGGTAACTTAATTTTGCGCACCTGAATTCAAGCGCAAGGCGACGAAGCAGCACACCGCAGCACCACTGGTTCTGTGCCGTTAAATAAAACAGCATGAAACACAACTACTAACTCTCCTATTGACTTTAATTGGGACATTTTTTCCACGAGAAGTACATTAAACAAAGTGGTTCACGTTTTGAAGGCTGGTCGCTGATAAAAGCCCCTGGCTCTGAGGAAGGAGAGGGGAGAGGAGCAATAGGTAGCGTTGAGGCACTGAAAAAGCACATACAATTCAGAAACAATTCGGAATGAATGAAAAAGAAACTTAGAAACAGACTAAGTGGTGATTTAGACTGCATCTGGTTAGCTGATCTGTTTTCTGATCCAACGTGAAGCCATGACTGGTTCTGAATGAAGGCTTTATCTGTCCACCGCTCTTTTCCTCAGATGGGTTTAGTTATTTTTTTGCATAAGGACCGCCATGTGTACATGTAAAGCAATCCATTGGACTGTGGTACGTTACTCATTATACTGCCACCTACTGGTCAGGGTAACAAACAAATACTTCAAACTTTCATTGCCAGGAGACAGCCAGAAATAACACTGCAGTAATGTTTTGCCATATTGAGGTATTTTTTGAGGTAAAAATACTTATAACATAAATAAACGAAGAAATACAATAATAGTTAATGTTGGAGTATGGAATTTATGTTGGTCAGCATTTGCAATGAATGTTGTCTATTATGTAAAGTGGATATCACTGGCTATAGTTTGACTGGCTTTTTAAAAACACATTGAAAGATGTAACTTTTTTGCATAATTAATGTTATTATACTGTAACTTGCAGATTTTGCAACCCTGCTGAGCATCTCTGAAATATCTTGCCATTCCCACTGTAGTATCATTAGACTTAAAATGTTTTCATGCTGCAAATTAGTTTTATGGACAAAAAATACAATCTTGCAGCTGGTTGAACAAACAATTTGAAAATGATCAACTTATTATGAGTGGTTTATCCACCGTACAAAAAAGAATATCACTCTTAACGACTACTCCAGTCTTAAAATTACCCAACCCATTTATTAAAAATCTTTTCAGTAGCACCTTTTTCTGCTTTTATGACCTGCTGCAAACATTACTGATAGCCAGACACCAGCCTCTGGCAGGGTGCCTGAAGACTCTTTGCTCACTCTTTATGGGACAAGGCCTACATTATTTTCCTTGTTTATGCAAGGCAATAATCTCTTGTTAGTACTTTTTGGACAACTCTCTTGACGTTTCCATATTTCTAACAAGTATTGAAACAGTGCTATTTGCAGTCAAGAGTGTGAATAGTCGGGGGAACACCCAATGTAACAAATGAAGCCCTTGACTGGTTGGTCCCTGAGAAAGGTTAAAAGCCTTTCTCAGGGACCAATAATGTCTTTGGGATTCAAACCAGGGAACTTCCAGCCTTCCCAGTACACAAGCACTCTACTCTGACCGCCAGGCCATCACTCCTCCTTTTCTACCTGATAAGTTTGTTCTTGTGTAAATAGTTTACAGCAAAAATCCTGAACCATTCGTAATTTTACCATTAAACCCATTTTGCTGTGGAAATTGAATCAATTTAGCAACTGTAGGAGAGCCTTGCAGGGAAAAATGGTTATAACATCAATTTACAATCAAAGACTAACTGATAAAATTATGTTTTAATTTGTGTGTTGGTGTGATATTGCATTCAATATTCTGACCATTAAAGGAGAGACCATGCATCACTGACTATATTACAACTGAAACTCCTATCATGACTGTGATCTGGTGCCTGTGTCCAGCGGTCATTGGGCTAGAGGCAGGGTACACCCTTTACAGGACACATATCCATCACAGACTGTGAGCTTATTTTTAAAACAATTTAAACTTTTTGCAATCTTTTTTTTTGTTGCTAGACTATATCTTACAGTTTTTCAGCTTAGCTCAACTGTGTGAGCTTCTGTTACTTTCTTTATAGCTTCTATAGCTGAAATGTACCTTTGTGACAGAGCTTTTTACTCTAAGGAAAGCAAGGTTGGGCATATGGTCAACATTGTAATAATGGAGAGCTGCAGAATATTAGGACTTTCGCAGTGACAGACAAAAAAAGCAACATATTCAGACATTGGATTCTGAAAAAGAAATGTATGTATGCATGTGTGCACGTGTACATGCATGCGTGTGAGTGTATTTCTATGTCAGTAGGTGTATGTATGTGTATATATATATATATATATATATATATATATATATATATATATATATATATATATATATATATATATATATATATGAAACATCAAATGACAATGAAATGTCTACGTGGCACGTGGCTGATTGTTAGAAAGATTTTCATCACACTGGGGATCTTCTAGCTTTGATGAAGGGTAAATCTGTTTTTACATTATCACTATCACTGCAGCGCTATATGCATAGCTGTCCTCACAAGTTCTCTTTTTATGATGAAAAACAATAATTGTTAGATCACTAAATATGAAAACATTTTTCTGCATGAAATATTTAATGTTTCATGGAAATTAAAAAATTATGTGGAGCTTAATTAATGATTTTTTTCCACTTCTGTCTCTATATACTCCATTTTCTTTACATGTTTGAATTAAATACATTTTATGTTACTTTCCCAGCAGCATCATTTAATATTGAGCATCTCAGACAATCCTACCAAAAACATTGCATTAGAAATTAAAAGCTGTCAGGGTTGAGATATTAGGGCCAAAGTGAGGGTTATTCAAGCATAGAATGAAACTTGAAAAATTATGTTTACAAAAATACAGTTTAGGCTGCAACCATTATAGCGCTTGCATTGCTTTACAGTCTTTGCAAGAGGTGTGACTGGCATGCTTAATCCTTCCTGCTCTTTAAGTAGACATATCATAATGCATAATTATTTACGCTAAGAAAAAAATTTAAGTGACACAGGCATTGTCTGCGCATCATTAATAAACCTGGGAGATCCAATATTACACGAGTCAACTATTTACCTGTTTTCATGGATTAGCTGAGGTGAGAAAAGCAAATTAGGTTGACACTGCCGACGGTCTGTCAAAAGAAGGAATGTAATAGGCTTACAGCAGGAGGAAAGTAACTCTGAGGACTGGTGTGCGACTCTGCTGCACAAAATAGAAGCTTGAAAAATGATGTTGGCCATGCTTTTTTTCATGTGAAAATTTTGTGTCATGGTCTTTGGGAATCGTTGGAAAGATGAAAATGTGTCCTGTGGGTGAACTGACTTTATCAGTAGCTGCCAATAAGTGTAAAAAATAATAAAATCACTGTGGTTGCAGACGAAGCAGCACGGTCAGTTATTGATTTAAATGTGTTTAATATTTCACAGACATTTAGTACATTTTTTTCATCATTTTCTTTCCTTAATACTTAAGCAATATACTTCAGTCTGAAAATGGGTTGAATCAACACCTACCTTATGGTCTTAGCTGCTTTAATCAAACTGTAATTTACTGAGTATTTGGAAGACAATCATTACAAAGCTTAAAATGCACGGGTAGAAATCTTACTTAGACTAGACTTCCAAAATACCTGGAAAACTTTGAAATATTAAAGTTAATAATACTCATTATTCCCATAAAAACAAACAATAAACCAAAAAGCATGATTCTTGGTAGTAGGGCTGTCCCATTTAAGACTTGTGTCCACAATACAGACCAGTTCATTTAAGAAAAGGCAAATACTAAAGTCCCAATCTGATGCTTCATTAGAATCTGTTCCATGCATATACAGTACAGTTAAATTCACTTAGTATCACATAGTATCATGTGGTCTACATCATATTGTGATTCTGTAACACATAACTCACTCACCGCTGACATTCCGCAGTATTCATACTGCGATATCCATTTTTCTCTACATCAACATATTTTTATTCCTAATCAGTTTCTGCAGGACAAGTTTAACACTGGGTTAGCTAGGCTAAAATAGCAACTATAATGTCCTCACAGCCTGCTTTATTATCTGTTTCTAAGGACACTACACACACAGCTATCATCTTCAATATATGCACATCTGATATGACTCCTTGATCATTCAGACTGTAACATTTCAATTCTGTTCTAGAAAATAATCTGCAAGAAAAAAAACTTTAATGGCCTGAAAGCCTAGTGTGAGTAGATACACAGCATTCTAGTCTTGCATTGCCTGTTATTGATCAGTTTTTTCATCTTTGCAATTACCCTGCATTACCTTGCACTTGTCGGACCGGCTTCTACATCCTGGACAATGACCAAGTTTGTGCCCCATGACTCAACCCTTTTGCCTAGCCCTCAGATTTGTTTTAACCTTGCCTGCAAGATGAATTCTCGTGGCATTTGGCCATTCACAAACACACAAGAATCCATGTTGTTCCGCTCTCATCTCAATCGATTGGACCGAACCAAAAATAGTTTGGGCCAAACACATTGCAGTGTTATAGTTTAAGGTGAAATATATCAGCTGTGATGAAAGCAAAAGGTGCCGAGCCCACTGCCGAACCAAAATAAACATGGCAGTGCAGCAGGACGCATGTATAGCTGCTGCTGTCACATCTGTTTTTTCAGAATCCACAATTTCTTCTATGGTGGAAGAACCGCAAGAAGTGCCATGACCAGTTTAAACTTGTTGTGGTTTCTCGTGATGTCTGCTGCTTTCATTTTCATTATATACCGTGACTGGCTAAAACCAACCTTTGGTAGGCGGGCACTAGGTGTTGCTTCGCCCAATCGAATCGGAAGGTTCTGCTGAACGTCCCTCCTTTCCCCGAACAGATTTGATGGGAGCAGACCCAGATTGATTTTGTGTAGAATGGAGAGTGCCACACATTACCAATCTGGCTTGCCAGGTTAGATTTATCTGCCTATATCTAACCTTCAAGTGTATGACTCTAGTCTGTATGACAGATCCGTCTCCAGCTTCAGCCATTCCACCCAGAGATGAAATTAAAGCTGCCTGCTGGTTCCAAGACACAGCCTGGTGTGACGTCATTACTCTCTCGACTGGCTCTTTCTGGATCCAAATGGAGGCCCAGGAACCTTGGATCATAACCATTACGTCCACCTGGATTCTTTACAGGTAAGTGGCTTCATTTTTTTTATTTTTTTCATTGAATCCTTAGCAGCCACCAACCTTTGTCATGCCCTCATAGCTGTTCCTGATAGCGCTTCTGGCAGTTTCCTGTTTCCCACCAGAGAGTTTATTTTAATAAGCCTTTTGTGTTCGGTTGTATTTTTGGGGTCCTCTGTCTGTGTGTAACAGGTTAATAACATTACTTAGGTTAAACTTCAAATTCCACCAAATAAGTTATTAATGTTACGTAAGCAGGTTTTATTGTGTTAGTAGCTGTTAGGAAGGAGCAATGAGTATGTCCTACTGCACTTGAACGCAGCTCAAGCAGGCATTGTTGTTTTATAGTGGAGTTACGGTTAGCTTAATTTTCCCGCCACTCACTGCGGACCTTTTGTATTAATTATTCTTTATTTTGCACATTATTTTCTTGTTCAGGAAGGTGTTTTGGACCAAAGTGTATTGTTACCCGTCGCAGTCTGTCTTCTTCAAACAGGTACAGGTTAATTAATGTTATCTATGTTGGCATATCTATGTTTATATTGTTGCTATTGTTATATTCTAACAAGGGTGACTAGAAGGTATCATTTCTATAAATATAGAAGAAAACACTGTAATCCAATATGTCCAAGACCAGTATGTATTTGAATGCTGCTTCGGCTGTTAGACGAAGGTGTTTTGGACCAAAGTGTATTGTTACACATTGCAGTCTGTCTTCTTCAAACAGAGAAAGATTAAATGTCAAGTCAACCCAGATCCAGCCTCTGTCCTTCTTCGAGCCACACCTGAACAGAACACAATGCAGGGTGAACCAGTTACATGTGCCATTACACTTTTGTTCAGTAAACCATGTATCTGTTCAGTTAGTCATATTACAATTTTATGAGGTTTTAATTTTGTGTTCCTTTTAGATCAGTTTTTAATCTATTTGATTTTGACTGCGGGCAATACACTGTCTCAAAGGAGTAATGGTAGAGAAGCGGCAGAGAAGGCATGTTAAACTATGATCCTGCTTCCTGCTCCTGACCCTGGGGTGTCAGCGTTTTGGAGAGCCAATAAACTTGGCCAGATTCCCAGAAAGAAAAGCCGCTTTGTCTAAAGTAGGATGGATGCCGTCCCACTGGATCACACCAGGTTTTCCCGAAAATGTGTACTAATTCTCAGTGTATCTACGTCGTTTTGAGGACAATGAAAGATGCTTGTTACTCCTCCACCTTAAAAATGTCGCTGCACAAAACCAATGCTGCAAAGCTTTTTGGGGGTTTCAGATAACATAATAGCTGTACACTGTGGAGGCTGATTTGGAAACCATGCAGTTGTAAGTCAACAAAAAAAGAAAAACAAAATAGTTGACTTTGTGTCTGATTGATCTTATACAGCTTACAGATTCCACCAAGGTCTGGAAGTTGTAACAATGAGCAGCAGCATTTCTTTGACATTTGTAGCAACGCAAGCTGTCCTTGTTTATACGATCACACTCAATCATATCTGCCCCTGATTCTAATATGCATTCAAGTGTCAAACACAGCTTCCATGACAGATGGAAGAATAAAAATCTGATATTACTATGTTCATGAAATGTCATATAATCTCAAAGATTGTCACATACTGAATCCCATGAAATGTCATTGTGAACTAAGGGCCTAAAACACAAAATAAATGTAGACTGTCTAACGACTCAAAAATACTTTGATTGGAACCACGAAAATGTGCCAAAAGCCTTTCAGTTTCTTGCTAATATTCAAAGAAAAGGCATCTTCTTTTAGGAGGACCTTGGAGCATCTTGCATTTTCAACTGAAGCCCTAAAGGGACATGTTATTTGTCTGAAATAAGAAAGGTTATGGGGAGATAGAAGGGTAAACCAAGAGTAGATGATTTATATCTGGTAAGACCAACCTTGATCATGTCAGTAGTTATGTCTGTCCTTGAAACAAAAAGCACTGTTTTCAGATGTCTGGTTCACTTTTCCCAGAGAAGTTGTGTTTTCAGTGAAGATTGTCACCTTCTTGAACTCATCACCATCATATTCTCCTATTTGACTGCTGTATTTTTATTATGGTCTTAGTGAGTTTAATTATCATGTAATTTTACTTTGCAGCAGTTTTGTGGTTGCTGATGTTGGATCTTCCTGGATGGATCAGGACTGAAAATGTTCTTTTTACTTTACCAATATATTACACTAAAACAAGCACTAAAATGCCAATGGTTCTGGTAACACAAAATAAAGTAAAATCAGCAGTTGTTTTTCAAAAATAAATTCAATGTGTCCATGGAACAATTTAACCTTTCTATCATGGAAGAAGATCTTTAGAGTGAACTGCTGTAGCAACAAAGGAACATTAATAAATTTCTATCCAAAAGAAATGTCATGTTCAGCATAATTTAATTTAAAATCCTAACTAGTTTTAATGTCTACTCAGACTAAACATACTATTGACCAGTCAGCTTAGTTAAATTCCTTGAATACAGAAAGACCAATGTGCTACTCATGTGCTATACAGAGTGGAGGCACAATTCAACCCAATGCTTTATTATACGCCATTCTCTGTAAACTAAATATCTTACCGGTCTTCAGATTGTTCTTTTCTGTTCTGAACATGTTTTATTTGTCATAAAAGTCAGAACACTCACAATCTAAACCACAGAATAGTATTCAGTACCTACAATATATGGAACCGTTGCTGTAAATTCCTCTAAACTTCCTCCAAGCTGTTCTTGTCATATTTAATTACTGTCTAAGGCATTTACTGAACTAGAACTAAATAGAAGACATCTTAGAGTAATGTCTGCGCTACTGTACGTTTCTTACAATAGAATGGTGTGATGCTTTGGTCGGAGCTCAGCAACTTGTAACATCTTTAAAAAGCTTTGCCACATAAGTCTTTCTAAGAATCAGTAGTATAAGTTTAACTAAACAGAGTTATCATATATGAATAGTTTGAGGTCCTTTTTAGATTTCGTTAAACTGTAGAGGGTCCTGAAAGCACAGGAGAACCAGTTTTAATAAGTCAAAAAGTGAACATTAGTTGTTTTTACTGCAAAGAAAAAATTACTTTGATGAAAGTAATGGAGAAATTATCTCTGTTGGATAAAATTAGGACTATGTGGATAAATGACTCACCTCTCACAATTGTCTGACTTTCTTTGTGCAACTTGAAAATAATAGCATTTTAAAAGCACTAAATTATATACCTCCAAATAAGCCCCTGGGATTTTCAGGCATTTAGCTCAACTTTCCATCCTGACAGTGGAAAAAGTGGAGTTTCAAATAACACTGACATGCTCTCTGCGGTTTAATATAGACTGTAGTTTAGTGCTGGTCTGACCGAACAGTTGAAGGAACACACAGAGATGATATTTGAGACTGAAGTGAAAGCTGAGCTACATCTTACTGCCAAAGACAACTTGGGATGATTTGGTTAACAAGGAGAAAAATCTGATCCAATAAACACCTTAACTTAAAGTTAGTCAAATAAAATGATAAAGTGATACAGAAGCAAATACTTTATACCACATTCTCTGCAGTTATTTCCACCCCTGGTAAAGATGCCTAGTATTCCTTTAAAATAAATAGTTGTCATGGTGACTTGATGACCTCAAGAATCAATTACTGCTTTTTCCCAAACATCAGCTACTTCTGGCTGTTTGGGGTGGTAAGATAAACTCAGGCATCTGTATACACACACATATATACTGTAGATATATACAGACTGAGTCCGTATTCCTGATGTCAACCGGAACAGCATACAGCTGTAAAAGACAGTCTGTCTTCATTTTTTATTTCATTATATCAGTTCTCAAACAAAATGTCAGTTTATAACTAAAAATGTGAAATGAATCTTGTGTTCACATGCAAACACCGCTATTGTGTGTCACATGTGGAGATGCAGCTATTTCACGTTATTGGAAACTGGACATGGATCTGTGTTACATGTGAGGCTCTCAAACGTCAACAACGGCGACAGAAAGGTGTCTAACTCACAAAAAGAGAAGATGAGAGGAAGCAGAAGCATGATGAAAACCACGGTTTGTTTGTTTGTCTCTAACTGTAAAGACCCCCCCCCCCAATTCTTCATTGGTCAAATTTTTATTCCCGTGATAAAGAAGCAACATGTCTTTTTATGCATTGAATATAAATGATAATTAAGCTAACAAACACCTTAAAAAAATACCTCTTGTGCTGCTGGCTGTAATAAAAGGTCAAAATGAGGAAATTCAGTATATTCTGCTCTACAGTGAACAAGTGTGTGGGAAAGTGGACAAGTACATGAATACAGCTACATAACACCAATTGAAAATTGGCCCTTGCATATGTATCCACCCCCTTTGCTATGAACCCCGAAAAGGTTCTGTTGCAACCAGTTGCGTTCAATAAAGTAAAATAAGGTCCACCTGTGTGCATTCTGAGGGTCACATGACCTGTCAGTATAAACACACCTTTTGTGAAAGGCCCCAGAGGCTGCAGCACCACTAAGCAAGAGGCATCACACCATGAAGACCATGGAGCTCTCCAAACAAGTCAGGGACAAAATTGTTGAGAAGTACAAGTCAGGGTAGGGTTATTAAAAGAAAAAAGACTAAAATCTTTTATGTTCCGCTGGAGCACCATCAGATCCACCATCTTCAAATGGAAATCACATGGTGCCACAACAAACCTACCAAGAGAGGGTCACCTACCAGAACCCCCAGAACAGGTAAAGAGGGTATTAATCAGAGAGGCAGCACAGAGACCAAAGGTATCCCTGAAGGAGCTGCAGGTCTACAGCAGAGACTGTAGGATCTGTCCATAGGACACAATCCATTGGCGGTGGACTCCATAGAGCTGGGCTCATGGAGGAGTGCCCAGAAAGAGTGGCCATTATTTAGTGTTTAAACTTAAAAGGTTCTCTTTGAGTTTGCCAAAAGGCATGTGGGCGACTCTGCAAATATATGGAGGAAGGTGGGATATGACGTCATTACTCTCTCGACTGTCTTTCTGGATCTAAATTTTTTTTGTCATTTTGTCATATTTGTCATACTTCACAATAACAAAATACATCCTCAAAGTGCAATAAAAGCTAACCTTCAGCATCAAGGATTGCAAGATTTGAACTGCTAAAGATATGACAGGATCCTAAACAAGCGCTTTGCGAGATTTTCCTGGTTTCATTTCTAATCATTAGAGGATGTAACATGATGCAAAGAGGTAGTTTGGCTGTTTGTTTTTTTCCCATTATTTGACACTTTTGACTTTTTACCCACTGCAAGGTTTGTGGTTTAGAAGTTAGAAGTTAGTATTGTCATGGTTTAGTTTTTGGTTTGGCTTCTGTTTTCCATTAGTTCTCATTTTCCTTCCTCGTTTGGGTTTTTAGTTATGTTTTTGACTTTATTTATTGTTAGTTTTCAGTTTCATCATCCCTTCTCACTCAGCCTTCACTTCACTCCTTCTGCAGTCAGTCTCACCTGTTAGCTATTTACTAATCAATCAGCCAGACTCTTTCCACCTGTTAATTCCCCTATTTAAACCTCCCTCTGTTCTCATTTCCTCGCTGGTCCATCATCATTCAACACCCTCTCCATGCCAGTCATCTGTGTGCCTTTGGAACCCTGCCTTCTGCTTTTTCGTTTAAGGTTAGTCCTGCCAGTCGTCTCTGAAAAGCCGTGGACACTGCTACCTGCCTCTGAGAAACCGTGAACACTGTTATCTAGTGATGAGTCGATGAGCCGTCATGAAGCGTTTCGACACATTGCCAAACTGTATTGATACTGTGCCGATACTGTGTTACTGAATACTGACACCTGCTGGACCTTAAAAATCCCTACAGGCAACCTAGTTGACAGAGTTAACTGACACTGATTTGATGATCTAGTATACACAATATTTACAATTTAAGTCATTGTATGTTGCATTGTATTTTATATTCCCATTTGAATTTAAAATATATATATAGATATTTTTAGATACAGTCAATAAATAATGTGAACCTGTATCATAACGTAACAACCTCTAAGTAAACATGTTGTGAATGAGGATGCTTGTGGACTGGCTTTTTTTATGTATTTTTTTACAAATTCTTTGCTGCCATGTCCTTTCAATGCACCCCCCCCCCCACACACACACACACACACACACAGCTTTAATTCTCCATCACATAACTTTCATATCGCGCATGCATTGACTTTTTCAACAATTTTCTCTTGCGGTTTTCAGCAGCAACGGCATTGTTTCTTATGGTTTAATATTGTCCATATGCCTTCTTTAAAGATTTCTAATTCTACTCGTAGGACATGCGCACTTACAAGCTTATTTCCTGTCATTGCCATGGTGAATCACGTTATTTGCGTTCCAGTGATCATGCTCACGTTCAATGGTTGATCGGGCGCTGTGTTTAGTTACCTGACTAATATCATCTGTTCTGAAATCGGACATGCTGAGTATGACAAAGGGAGAAAGAGCTACTTAGAGTAGCAGCTTTCTACTCAGTGTAGATCAGCCGTTTTTTCTGAAACGACACTCAGAACAAAGACGCACAGCGCAACCCGCCCAACCAAAAAGGCGTCTGCCCAACCCATCAATCAGTGATGCGCTCCGATCAGCACCTGGCACTCACTGAGCTGGGCCGTGGTACACCATCACACCAGAGTTGCAAAATGGTTAAAAAAAACTTGGTTTATTATTATTTTGTTTACAGTTCAGCGCAGCATAGCTTTGCTGTGCGCACTGAATCCAGATGCTGTGCGCAAAATGCACACGTGCGCAGTTTAGAGGGAACAGAAACAGTTTGGCGCGTCAGTCAGTTCGAAACAGTTCCTGTATCGGTCACGTGACTTTCCCATAGCGATACACGCATCGACACAGGTTTTGCTCTACGAGCTCGACGCATGCGCCGACGCATCGGTGTTGCCGGACCCATCACTACTGTTACCTGCCTCTGAAAAGCTGTGGACACTGCTGCTCCCCTGACTAGTCTATTCTCTGCCAAGCTGTGGACACTGCTGCCTGTCTCTGGCTCCATGAACTCTGGCTCCGGGCCGTCAGCTCCTGCCATCACCTACACTCAGGTTCCTGTGCAAACCTGCCTCATCGATCACATCATCCACCATCCATCAATATTTCAATAAAGACTCTCAATTTTTAGTCCCGTGTGTGTGGTTCTGAGTTCATCCGTAGACAAATCATGACAAGTATGAGCTGCTTTTTTTAACAACTGTTCTTTTTCTGGTTGGGATACCCAAGCAAGTATTACCAGCAAAACAGTTTGCCCATGATTTCTAATTGCGCCCCTCAATAAAATACACCAGTGTATGTGGTTGTAACATAAAAAATGCTAAAATGTTTAATGGGGTGTGAGTATTTTTCCAAGAGTCTGTATTGTAACTGAGTTTCTACATGACTCTGGGGCAGGTGATGGATGTTGAGCAACTCATGTTTAGATGAAAACAGAAAAAAGGAATCTGCTCAGGTTTGATCATGTATAAACTTTAGCACCAAAAGTCGTAAAAGGTTTTCTCTGACAAGTGAGCAGACTAAAGTGACATGTGAGACTGAAGTATGAAGTTAGAACAGTGATAAATAAGACACATTTTATGGAGATAAGAGCTACAGTTATAATACCTCGAATGTTAGATAAAACAAAATCCCGGGTATCCCAACCAGAAGAGAGAAAAAAGAACAATTGTTAGAAAAGCAATTCACACTAAATTCACAACCGCAAGCCTTGCAGTGGGTAAAAAGTCAAAAGTGTGAAGTAATGAAAAAACAGCAAGCAGCTACTTGCATTACATCCTCTAACGATTAGAAATGAAACCAGGAAACTCTTGCAAAGGGCTTGTTTAGGATCCTGTTATATCTTTAGTAGTATACATGCTGGTTCAAAAGTATTTGTAGAGAAGCGCAAAGTGAAACATCTCACCTCTGTGGGGGATCATTTCCTTTGTGAACGTTGCTATTTTTAGGCATGTTTTTTCCTACAACCCTCAATGCTAATACAAGAATGTTAGTTCTTGTTGCACAGAGCTTGCTGAGGTCTATTTATCTTAGGTTCTTTATTATTTTCTTAGTTCTGTTAGTTTTCCTCTTCCTTATTTTAGTTAGCTTTATTCTCATGCTTCCCCATTAGATTCAGTTCTCCCTCTGCTCCTGCCATTTCTCTGCCCTCCTTTCTCTCTTTTAATTAGATCTCACTCTTCCCACCAGTGTAATTAGCAGAGGTGGGACCAAGTCACTGTTTTGCAAGTCCCAAGTAAGCCTCAAGTTCCGAGTCAAGTCTCAAGTACGGACAGCTGAGTCAGGTCTCAAGTCAAAACAGGTATTTCTCAAGTCAAGTCCCAAGTCTGAAACTTCTTATTTCAAGTTGTTTCGCGTCTTTAACAATGTTGGAATACATGTTAAATGTAAATAATAGAGCATGTGTTCTTTTTAAACCAGTTATCTCAAAACGTGACGAAACCGGTGCAACTGACCTTACAAAACAGTAAAATTAAACGTAGCTTCAAGAACAGTCCTCTTTTAAACTATATTTGTCCAGAATATTCTGTGAAAATGCAACAGCAGAACTTATATTTATATAACTTATATTCAGACAAAAAGTGCTGACGTTTCCACAGTGCAATACAATGAACCACTGCAGTAAATTCATATTCTCTCCCCTCTTTTCTGATCTCCATGAACATGTTTGTATTTGCCCATGTGCGAGTAACAGAGTGAAACAAAACAAATATATATGAACTGAACAATAGCTATTCTCCATTGCATTTGCAAAAGACCAAACTGGCCAAAAGTCTGTCAGTCATTTGTGCACAATGAGGCCATAAAATGATTCTGCCATAGCTAAAAACTCGCTCCACTGGAGCACTACATGCAGGCACTGCCAAAACTCTGGTGGCCACATGAAATAGTGAAGGAAGAGTCTTCATGTTCATTGTCCAGAACAAGCGGGCATTCTGTCCATCAGCAATATCGCGGTAGTGACTAATTTTACATGTTAATAATCAGTTTTTCATTTCATGTTGCATGAACCAAGCAAGCCATAATCACTATTCAAGAGACAAAACAATTTGCTGCATTGTGAAGAATCCTTGTCAGATCCTTCACAACGGATTCTTCAAGGATTCTTCAAGAATCCGTGTCATTTGTTCAATCCTTTTTCAATTTAAAACCAACCGTGAAAAATGCCAAAAACAGCTGTTTATCAAATTTCATTTAATGACATAATATAGAAAAACGGAGAGCGGTGCCTTTTTTAATTTCTCATCTTTATGAGCGCTGTCACAAATACCTCATCCTGCTGGACACATGCAAGCCAGTTTTATTTGATAAACAAACAAAATCCGCTGTTCTGCCGCATGATCTACTCTTCAATCCCAAATCCTCCCAAAACAAAATCACTATCAACTCAGTTTAATAATAAATTCATTAATAAATGTAAGATTTGTATTTCAATCAACCATCAGTGTCCTTTAAAAAAAAAAAAAAGTTCAGCAAAATGTCCTGTACAAACCGCTCCAGGTGCGTAAAGACATTATCCAACAGGAAGAAGAATTTTATTTATTTTTTGCTCTGATTGGCACAGTCAGGACAGGTTATCCCTGACTGAAGACTTAATGCTTAATTTATTGACTGCAGTAAATCATATTATTTGTTTACATTCCACTTTCCCAACATAGTTGTTCTCCAAATATGAACCATCCTCTGATGGAACTGGACCCTTTTCAGCATTATGATGAAGAGGGAACTATCTTCCAAGTTCAAATATAGAATAAAGCGGACCCTTCCGCACCCTCAACCGACATTCCTGATCTCACAAGACGCACGTTATTCTTTGATACAACAGTGTCCTGTTGCATGAGCCACGCTTGTAGGACCGATGTTATACCATTCTTAAAATACCATGACGAAAATAGCATACATGTTAAAGCCAAAAGGCATCATTAAGGAGGCCTGAAGAACATTTGCTAATAAGACCCAGTTAGCTAAATTCAGCAATCTCATTGTAGCAACATAGAACTACCACTTACCCTTCTTTGTGGAGCTTTAAATGTCGGACAAAGTTGGAGGTTGTTCCATCTCCGTCTGTGATTGTCTTTTTGCATGTTGTGCATATTGCAATCCGTTTTTTTATGACTTTGTAGTTTGTGTACCCAAGCAAAATTACTCTTGCGAGCATTTTTGTCCTTGGCTTTTTTCTCTTTTCCTTTTAAAAACAAAATCTAGTTAATTTGATTGGCTGTGCTGCAGCTCACACATACATACATGCAGAGTGGGGAAAGAGAGAGACGGTCTGCGTTTGTTGATACTGATTGGGTGAAATGAATTAATGGTGCACACTTTTTAAATTATAGATATCTTAAGCATTAGATTTTGGGTAAAATATCAAGTCACAAGTCTGAACCCTTTTTCATAAAATCAATGACTCGAGTCTGACCTGAGTCCAAGTCATGTGACTTGAGTTCCCACCTCTGGTGATCATCGCCACCTGCCACTGCTACATTTCCTCTCCTTTATTATTGTCAGGGCAGGCATTACCAATTGTGAGGTCCTCTGTCTTCATCCGTGCCATGTTCCTGGTTCTCTGTCAGCCTGTAAGCCTTGTTTATTTCTGTCATAAATCACCTTCTACTCATCATCAAACGCTTATTAGATGAGTGGCTAATGAGCCACTCAACACCATGGGCCAGCAGGTCAGTAAGATCTCTGCAGACACACTTCCTCTGCATTCTTCCATCAGCGAGATCCAGCAGCAGTGCCATCGTTCCACAATTACGCACACCTTTACACAGCTATTTATGGAGACGTGCAATTGTCTCCACCCTAGGGATCATCATACCTAACTTGTTAGGAATTAATCTGCTGATCTGACCCCATTTTCTTCTCTGTGAAAATGAAACAGCCAATGAAATAATTTACATGCATTTAATGCTCCTCAGACCACAGACCGATGCTCGTTTACATCTACATGTGCAGTCTATGCTGTACAAGTCCAGACAAGGGCCAGACGTATTGCCACAGATCCCACCCACCCAGACAAAGCACCTCTTGTCCCACTTCCATTAGGAAAACATTTAATCCAAAACTAACAGACTTAAAAACCAGCTTCTTTCCCTAAGATGTAAGGGTTATCACCCTCTGCTGAAAATCAATAAACAATCAGCCCAGTTCATAATCTGCTACATGTTACAAACACACTTCTGGTTACACAGGTTTCTGATCTGATGAAAGTCATTTATACTGGCTCTCTGCTAATGTCATATATAGACTTGTTTGTTTTGGGATTTTGGACTGTTTCCTTCCATTTTCTGCTCCACTCTGCTCTGCCACTGCACAGTTCACCCAGAATAATCCCACCTGCTGCAGATAATTAATTCCAAGTCAGCTCACCTGAGACCCAGCCTACTTATACCTGCCCTCCACAGACGCTCATTTCCAGAACGTCTCATTAGCACTGCCTGTTTTCTGCGCCCAGGTTTGTGTTTGCTCAGGCTGCCGGACTTCATGTTCTTGTTGGTGGCCTGCTCTCACTGAAGGATTCAGTCCAGTGTCTGTGTGCTCGTCATATCTGCTCTGTGTACCAGTGAGGCTGTGCTTCTAGCTCTACCCTCTCTGGTCAGCCATTGGCCTGTTTTTTCATTAAACTAAACTCAAAACAACGTGTCCGATTAGGATATTAGCTTCCCAGAGATCCATCCATTACAGCTAATGAGTATTCGCACCCCTAAATCTCTCAGAGACTGTCTGTTTAGACATCCATGCAAATTGCACAATTCTGCAACTAAGTATTATCAACTACTATCTTTTTGTCTTGGAAATAAGTCCATTGGCTGCTAAGGACTATATGCACGGTTAAGCCCCTCAGGGAGTGTTTTTGTTGGCCAGCACAATCAGCAGTTGTATTTTTTTTTTAAAAAGGAAAGATCATGTCTTGTTGTGTCTGCGTGTTATGTGTAATTATGTGCATTCTGAGCCGGTGTCTGCCTTATCGACATTTCATTATGGTAACACATGATCACAATAAAGCTTCTTGATTCATGATGTGACCAAGACTGATGAATATGTACAGTTTACATCTGACTGAGGTTGTTTCCATTATATTTTTGAGGTGTCTAACATTATAGCATTATTGCTGAATGTCGTTCAATTTCTTTGTACAGGTTTAAACCATCAAAGCTCAAACTCATGTAGAATCATTGGGTTTGATGCTCCTTGAGTTAAACAAAACTGAATGGAGTTGTATTTCTGTGTATCCGGGTGAGTTTTAAAACTTTGTGGTTTGTTGTCAAGTTAAAGGAGCTATAAGTAAGATATTTACTGTAAAATCAACCTATTACTTTTTCATTTCTCACCCAGGATGGAAGTAACATTCCCTATCGGTCCTCTCCATCAACAATGTCTTAGGCTATGTTCACACTGCAGCCTGAAGTGACCCAATTCCGATTTTTTTTGCCCATATGCGACCAGGATCTGATCTTTTCATGACAGTCTGAACAACACAGATCGTATTTTTTCAAATGCGACCCAGGCCACTTGGATATGTGGTCCTAATTCCGATATGTATCTGATCTTTTCAAATTCGACCTGTGTCTGTACGGCCAGGTCGCATTCATCTTATCTGTACCTCACTGATACTCGACAAACGTCACTAATCTGCGTCCTACTATGCAGAAGCGGGAAGAAAAACGACACCCGTGGTGGACAACAATGAGGAGAGCAGTCAATGGAGAGAAAACTCCGGTTAGAAAAGAAATTAAAGATCGCAAAATGCGCCGCAGCATTATAATCCATGTCTACTTCCGCAAACACTGAGCACATTGCTACGTGTGACTTCATCGTGTCCTCAACTGCGCATGCAGGACGCTTAAGGTTGTTTGAATTCAGTTCACACAGGAGATCACATACAAGTCGCATATATTTGGAAATGAGAACGACCACGCAAAAAAATCAGATTTCACAAAAAAATCGGAATTGAGCATCAAGGCCTGCAGTGTGAACGTAGCCTTAGAGGTACGGTCTGGAACTACTACTCAGTGTGTAGCCGTGTTTACTTCCTTGTTCCTGAGCCAATCATATGAGAGTTCCCAGGGTTCCCAACACAGAGCTCAGTATTTGGTATTTTATTTTGGCAAAAGAGTTGCAGCCTGCAAACATTGAAGTAAGAGAAGTGGACACGAAATAGAACAGAACACATTATATACCTATCTTGTGTAAGTAAAAATTCATGACAGCGACACACCGTTTAAAAATGGCATATTAGATTGTTGTTACAATTTGAGCCACAGTATTACTTATAGCTCCTTTAAAAGGTTTACGTTGCTGCCAAACATTGTCATATAACTTTAATTTTTGAAAATTTTTGTGCGTAACACTTTGCGCCGCAGGTTTTTGTGTTGGCCCGCTCTATACATGAGGTCTCGGGTCAGATATTTTGTTGGGTTACAGAAAAAACTGTAGGATTATCTTCATCAAAGGCCGCCAACTGGTAAATCTTCACCGAACCTCTTCCAAAGAATTAAATAAAAGCTGGTAAGGTGGTAAAATGATGCTGTATAATATTGCAATTGGCTGTGAGCCATATCAATGACTTTAGTTAATGCTAAAGATAGAGATTGTTCACCTGAGATAACATTACTCTTTTACCTGTTCAGTAGTTAGCGGAAGCTAGTGCCAGTTAGGTGTATCCTTCCCATTTCAGAATTTGAAATAAAGTCAAATGAGAAAGGCAATTATTCATTGTGGTATATATTGAATATGAATTTAGTCCATAATTGACCAAATTCTATTTGTGTCAATATTACTCTTATCATAAATAAAATGTTGTTGTATTTGATCATTTTCATGCAGAAATAAAGACAAAATTAAAATCCTTGATTTTAACACAAATAGATGTTTTTCATAATCCTGGTCATTTCCTTTATGAGTTTAAGACCTTAATTTGACATTAGTCACTTTAACCCATTTAGTTTCTGAAACCTAACCTAATAGACTATGTCAGACTCAACAATAACCCCTTTGTGGTAAGTTAACCCACAACTGGATCAATCAGCATTTGACCCTTGACGGGGTAAGCAAAATACCCTAGATCACAATGTTTTTAGATTGTAAAACGTGTTTCAAATTGTATCAATGTGCCTTTTTTCCCCACTTCTACTTGCTGGAGAATGTTCGAATGAGTATTCAGCTTGCTTTCCATCGCCACAAGGATTCAACGTGAGCAGATGGTTAAGGCCAAATAAATAAAACCATGAAATGAAGAAAAGTCGCCATAAAAATAGTCACAAAAAGAGGGAGCTTGCTGATGCAAACAACAGATTTTAAAAGATTAAAAAAGGGTGAGCAGATGTTTTCTAAGGCTGGAAACACATTAAACATGTTTCTCTGGCTGGAGGATACATATAATGCATTTTGGTATGCATGGCTGAATGTAAACAGGACTCTGTTTGTTTACAAGCCTCCACAGGACACCTTTAATCAAAGCACGCCCGTGCATTATTAAAACCAAAGACTTCTTATGAATAGAATCAACTTCCACTAATAAAGCCGGCTTCTTGCACCTTCTTTTGCATCATCTGTTGCGCTCCTGCTAAGAGGGTCACTGATGTTTGTGGCTTGCATAAGCTTAGCCCAGGCTCTCACATGCTGCAAGAGCCCACTCATTTCAGTGGGTGACATCCCTCCAGGGAAAGTTATGCTTCCTCCGGGAGGCGAGGAGCATGTCATCTGCACAAACCATTGGCTTAGGCTCAAAGGAAGCCTTTTCTTTAATTGTAGCTTGTGTCATGCTGAAATAATCAAGGAGGCTGCGGTGTCAGGGAGGGTTGCTAGCAATAAACAGTGTCCTGTTGCATGAGCCACGTGTTATTTTACAGCTCTTTTTGCAGACACTCCAGTTAACGCTTTCTTGGAATGTAAATAGCTGAAAGACCTGCTCCAGTTTCGGTGCTTTTATGTGCTTGTTTACTAAAAAAAAGAGAATGCCACCTGAGGATAGAGAGCTGATTTGCAGCTCCTAGCAGAAGTATTCTTACCACTTGAACTTGTCTATGTTTTGCTATAATAAACCCACACATTTCCATGTATTTCAATAGTATTTTGTGTGACAGACTTACATAAATGGCACATAATTGTGAGAAAGAAGAGCATTTGTTCATGGTCCTCAATGTTTTTAGAAGACAAAATTCAAAATTTGGGTCAACACAAGTCTTTTATAGCTTCAAGTCTTTTATACAGTACTGATGTTTATTCTCATCATAAACAGCTCCAGTCATCTTCTAATCAGCTCTGACCAGCTTCACTGTCCCTGCAAAAGAATATCATCCCCACAGCATGATGCTGCCACCACCAGGTTTCAGGTTTGCCCAGTTTAAATGTTAATTTTCATCTATACACCGTGTCTTGTATGTTGACCCAGTTGTACATATGTGGTCTTAACTGCCCATGAAGCCTAAATCCATATATTTGCTTTGTCTAAACAGTTTGTGGTAGACTAAATTAGGTATTCTTTCAGCAATGGCAGATCGGTGCGGTGCATGACAAAAGGTTATCCCGTCAACAGATTCTTTAAGCTTATTTTAAAGCAAACCAGCAATGTAGATTGACTAAATATATTGATAGACAAGATGCATAAGAGTAAAAGTAAATGTATGATAAACAGAATTAAGAAGAGAGTAAAATACAGAATGTTTACAAAAATTAAAAAAGACAAGTAAAAGACTGATGCTACATTGTAGGAGTCATGTTCAATCTAGACACCAAGCCAAGGTGAAATAAAAAAGATTTAAAACTCTTAACGGTCAAGGCTAATCTGATGTAGATCAGCCGACTGTTCCAGAGCCCAGCAGCAGTCATATCAAAGGCTGTGTCCCCTCTGGTCATTCAGCCTGGCTTTGGGGACTTTAAACTGGAGCTGGTTAGCCGACCTAAGCGTTTTGGCTGGATTATAAGACTGCAGCAATTCTGAATGCTATTGGATGCGAGTCCATTAAGAAGTCTGAAAAACACATCAACTTTTTAAAAGCAAACCAATGTTGTACTGGAAGCCAGTGACGTGAAGCCAGATCGGGTGTTATGTGAGCAGCCAAAGTTGTTTTCTTACTTATAATTGGAAAGGGGTCTAAATATTTTCTGACATATCTTTGGTTAGAATACAGATAAAAGTGGAAACGTGGGTTTTATTCTGAACATTTCCCTTGTCTTATTGTCTTCTGTGAGCTGCCTGTCTCAATTCCTATCCAAATAAAAACGTTTGGTTGCATCTTAGTTACTGCACTGGTTAATGTCTTCCTTGCCTGGCCGTGGCTTGGTTTGGTTTAAAGTTGTGTCAAACTTTTTATATCCTATGGGGGTGGTTTTAATGGACTGGATAGTTCTCTGAGCTGTGAATCCTGTTTTGTGCTCTAACCCTCCTTTAAACTTCTCCACAACTTTCTCCCTGACCTACCTGGTGCGTGTTCCTTGGTGTTCATGTTGCTGTTTGTTCTCCAACAAATCACACAACAACATCATGTATGCTGTGATGAAGTAGCGCACAGGTGAATTTTGTTTCCTTATTTGGCGACTTGCACTTGAGTTTACTCCATACGTCCAAAAGCATTTTGGACTGTTAGGTTAATTGGTCTCTCTAAATTGCCCTCAGGTATGAGTGTGTGTGTGTGTGTGTGTGTGTGTGTGCACAGCTTTGTCCTGTGTGTCTCAGCATTGCCCTGTAATGGACTGGGGACCTGGTTGTATCTCACCTAATGACCACAGGAGATTGGCACCGGTCCTCCCCCGCGACCCTGCAAGGACAAGTGGGTAAGCACAGTAGCTGGGTTTTCCTTCCACTTCACAAGTATGTGCTACCTTGTTTAGTGTATCACATTCAATTTCCAATAACACAAATTGAAGGCTGTGGTTGTCAAATGAAAATCCTAGGAAATCAATTGACTGTATGTTTGGTGTTGTCATTTATTAATTTTGTAAAGATGAGAGTAATCAGTTTAAAAACTGTTTGAGCATTCATTTCATACCATGACATTTGGATAGTGCGTTCAAACAAGCCGACAGCAAAAAGATTAATAAAAAATAATGTGTGGGAACTGCTAACAGTTTTTATGCTTCTATTCTTCACAACCCAGTTATTCTGGGTATTATTTCTAAAGAACTGTGTGTACAGCTGTGTGAAAGGTCTAATTAAGCGTCATGCACTCCAGTGAAAAAGTTTTTCTGAACTTCTAATTGTATTCCCACTTTAGCCGTGAGAATGAATAATAAATAATTTGCTAGCCAGGCGACTGAGCGACAGATACAATTGAATCTTCAGGCTCTGACAGTGAACTGCAGCTCTAATTTTAATATCCAGGCAGAAAATCCTCTTGTTGTAAGCACCCGGTTGTTCATTACCAAAAACGATCCGAGAGAAGGCAAGTGGAGAACAATCCATGTCAGCATTCACCTCAATTAAAGCCTGTCTGCATGGAGCCGCGGATCGTGTGGTCGGCCAACGCTGTTCCATTGTCCTTTGCCTGTTGATGGAGAAGAAGTGAGACTAAAAGTGGATCCAAAGCGACCCACCTTTATTCGATGCACAAGTTTGAGCTTAATTAGCTTTGGTTGCAGGTTTGTTGAGCAAAGACTCAGAAGAAAGAGACACTGATTAAGGGAAAGCCTGGAAAACAAAGCACCAAGAAGAGTTGGAGAACATGAGTTGTCTTTAATTAAAAGTGTATGGTTTATCTCAACCATATGGTATCCAAGGGCTCCTCTGGTTACAAACTAGGACAAAAGGAGGAAGTTCTAGAAATTTGCAAATTAAATATTGAGAACGATACGCAGAGGCAGGATTGGTGTGAGAGACTTGTAAACCAATATCTGTCAACACGGTGCATATGTGTGTATTAGTAGGATTTACCTCTTCTTTTACACATGGGCGTAAATCAACAGGCTGTTCATCTGGGAGTGTCTGAGAGGCAGCGTATGATTTTCCAACCCCACAGAAATGTAAGCTTATGTGTGTGTGTGTGTGTGTGTGTGTGTGTGTCTGATGAAGATGGGGAGGAGGAGCGGGCGTCCCTCTCATGGTCCCACCCCAGCCCTGCCCCTTTCACATAGAGAAGTATCCTGTGTCAGACTCCCCCCAAACTGGAAACTCATTCAGTCCCTTCTGAATGGAGCGTCTTTAATGTGAGAGTGTAGGACTTAACGTTCAGCAGCCAAACCATGAGAGCCCTGCATCCAGCCCTGGTCGGTGCCTTCCTGACCCTGCTGCTCTGTCTCCACAGCCCCGTGCATGGAGGTAAGCGCCACTGCAAATCACTCTGTTAGTGTCCTGTTTGCTCCTGCTCCCCGCTGTCAGGTCAGAAATGTATTAGGGAACATCAGATCCCTGTCCCTGATTTGAGGCTTGGCCGTTGCATAAATCAAAGCAAGACAGACTGGAGAGCTAATGCTTCAAACTTCTACTGAACTTCAACTTTAATGCAATTTTTTTAAAGTACCTCCTCATTAAATTCTTTCCTTGCTTTCACGTTCTCAGTGCATATGTCATTCATTCTCTTGAAATCTGCTTTCTTCTTGTATGAAACCTTATACATTTGAGAAAAGATGTGGCATGTTCTAGCCCCGGTCCAAGGTCTGAAACGACATCTGTTCTCATCGAATCTGGTTTTTTTTTTTTTGTGTGTTTTTTTTGCCTCTCAGCCTCCAACCAGGGTGAAGTTGCGAGCTTTTTTTTCCCCTGAGAATGTTTGCTCTAAAAGCACGTTGCCAAAAGGCAGGAGGTAGTGAAGCTGAAGCCTTCTGAGCTTATAGTTGCCTTGTGTCAGCAGCAATGAATGGCTCTTTCAAAGGGAAGTCCACGGTGGCGGGAAGAGGTGCTCCGTATTCACCCAGGGAGAAGAGATGAAAGTAAGAGTGTGAAGGAAGGGCAATAAATGTGTGAGAAAGGCAGGATGTGTGAGGGAGATGGCTACTTTATGGCTAAGGCCCATACAATGGTCCCATAGAGATGGAGTGAAGTGCCACAGGTATACTTTCTCACTGTGATATGATGCAACACCAAAAGGCTGTAGGATTTAAATCTGCCAGCTTAGTTCACCAACAAACCACATCAGCAGGAAAACTGTACAAACGACAAGTTGGCAGCTTAAGTCTTGAGCTCGGACAGCTGTTGAACCCAGCGTTTCCCTCCTGTCTCTGCATTCAGATCTCCGAAGTATCAGCGTGCATTCAGCTTCAATTAGGTCCCTGCCAAACCTCTCTTGGAGATGTTCATTGGCAGCTAATGTGGAAAAAAAGAGTAGCTTTGATCACAACGCAAGAATATCGCTTTGTTTTGGTGGCACAGACTCAAAGCTCAGCTGGGAAGCTGGACTCGGTTTCCTCAGCACTGTGATCAATTCATCATAGGCATGAAAAGAGTCATCTATCCCTCCTGTTTGCTTATTTAAAGATAAGCTTCGCTAACTGAAGGGACGGCGCTGACACCTCTGCTAAGAGAATTAGCAGCACATCGACCCAACGGTGGCTTGCCGGCGTGTAGTCAAACTGCATCTGTTGGCAATTTGCGAGGCACAGTTTTCAGAGCAGTCTGTAGTATGGTGCAGGCATCACAAAGCTTTAGAGTTAGGGCTGGCTGGGCAGATGTTGCAGCAGTTACCACTTACGAAAGATCTGCAGTGCCTTGCAAAAAACATTCAAAGTCCTTGAATTTTTCCACTTTTTGTCCCAAACTTTAATGTATTTTATTTGGATTTTAGCTGACATTGTCTACAGAAAAAAAAACTGTTAGTCAAGCACCCTGAAAATTTGACATGTGGAAGAGTGTTAGTGTGGAAAGAAAACTTTATGTTTGTAGCTTGCCACGGACAGGACACAAAAACATATGGAACAAGGAGCTCTGGTCAGATCAGATGCCATAAAAAACTAGCAACACATGTTAACGATGACACACGGTGGTGGCAGCATCATGCTGTGGAGATTTCTTCAACAGGGTCTGTAAAGCCAGTCACAGCTGATGGAAGACAGATGGAGCTACAGTAAATACAGGGATATTCTGGAAGAAAATCTGTTAGAGGCTTCAGACGAGCCGAGGTTGACCTTCCATCAGGGCAACAGCCCTAAATATACAACCAGAGCTGTGATGAAATGGTTTAGATCAAAGAATATTCATGTCAAAGTCCAGAACTGGATGAAATTGGAAATTCTCTTCCTCCGATCTGAATAAGCGTAAGGTACAGTATTTTGTCAAGAAGAAAGGGAATCAGTTTCATTCCCTAGATGTGCAGAACTTGTAAACATCCCTCAAAAGATTCCTTGCAGATACATTGAACCCTTGAGTTTGTGGAAAGTACTAACTTACGGTACATGCCTAAACAAAAACATGCACAGTTTTTCTTCCACTTCACAATTATGCACAGCTGTGTTGGTCTGTGGTATAAAATTCAAATAATAAAAAATGTGTGGGTTTAACCAGATAGTAAAAAAAAAAAAGGAAAATGGCTATCAAGCATATTTTGTAAGACCAAATGCTCTTCTAATCAGAGTGATGGCAGGAAGAACTGGGGGGAAAATCTGCACAGGGGAAGAGTTTCTCCTCATCTAATTATATGTGCTGGCAAAATTCCTACCTTCCTAGTGTGACAGAACTCACCCACTGACCCTGGAGAGCTAAATGCTAATGTTGACCAGATGTACCGAGTCCCTGATTAGATTTTGTGGCCCCTGATCGCTCCAGAAAACGGCTAACACAAGCTGCTGATAAGCTCTTATGCAAATGATCAATAAGGGTTAAAGGCTACAACTTTTTTCCTCGTGTTTTACTACTTCTAATGTTAACACTTTCTTGTTCTTAAGGTTTTTGTCACTTTTTCCTGTCTTCCATTTATTACTAAGAGATCTGTTTGTTCTAGTTTGGTCCAGGAACATCTTGCACAGGAGTAGAAGGTATTTAGATGACGCACAGTGAGCCTCCCTTGTCATAATAAGTTTTGTTCTCTGGCGAAGCCTTCCAGGTTTCCCTGCAGGAAACTCTGACACTGCGTTTTGAAAGCATCCAGGTGCCATAACCATGTAGCAATTCAGGTATTACCAAATCATTTGTAAAACAGACATCATGTCTCTAATGTTCTGTAGGAAATCTTGTATATAAGATGAGGCATAAAAAACTCTTACCCTATGAAACTGGTCAAACAATTTGGATGCATTTCACTCGGGTGAATTTTGATCAATATTTCAAAGTAGTAATTGGTTCATATAACAGCTAAATAATGCTTGTATTTTAAATTACCTTTAGAAAATATACATGCCAAACTGAAATAGCTTTAGTTCATTATTACAATAATATAGGGGTTCTTATTTGTCCCCCAATGTTGGGAAACATTGGAGGACAAATCTATAAGAAATGGTTTGTTAAATGAGGTATACAAACGTTGATGAAATAGGTTAATTTAAAAAAAAAACTCTATTCAAACAAAATGACATGGCAAAATGTTCTCTGACAGCCATCTCTAAAATGTGCCTTTACTTGGTAAGTCTGCTTCTGGGTGGAGAAGCTCTGTTTGCCCGGAAAATTGACTTTAGCATCAATGCTGCCACTAAAATAAAGTTGGATAGAAACTTTTTAAACGTAACAACATCTACAATGTGACAACTGCCTCAGAGTAAAGAGCCTCTGCTTCCTTCAGTATTTCTTAAAAGGGCACATAACACTCACATTTTTGGAAAAACTTGATTTTATCTTTTCATGGGACAACACTAGAGATATTACACTTTGCTACAATGTAAATTTGTCAGCGTACAGCATTTAAACAATGTACATTTGCTTTCCATTCAAAATAACTCAGCAACGTCTAAACCGCTGGCAACAAAAGTGAGTACGGCCCAAAATGAAAGTGACCAAATTGTGACTAGTTATCCATTTTCCCTCCCCAGTGCCATTTAACACGTCAGTGTTACAAGGTCTCAGGGGCGAATGGGGAGCAGGTGTGTTAAATGTCATGTTATTGTGCTCACAGTCTCCCATACTGGTCACAGGAAGTTCAACATTGCACCTCATGGCAAAGAACTATCTGAGGACTTGAAAACAAGCATTGTTGCTGGGTGAGGCAAGGATTATTAGAACCTTGTCTTGTGGTCGGATGAGATCTAGATGAACTTACTTGGTTCCTCCACCGTCTGTTTAAAGATGCCCAACAGATGCTCAATAGGGTTTAGGGCTGGAGACAAGCCTGGCCGGTCCAGCGACTAAACCCTCAGTTTCTTTAGCAAAGCAAGGGTTGTCTTCAAGTGGTGCTTGGGGCCGTTATCATGTTGGAATCCTGCCCTATGGCCCCACTTTCATCACCATGCCTGACTGTAGGCAAGACACACTTGTCTTTATACTCCTCACCTGGCTGCCACCACACACACAGGAGACGATAAGAACGGACTAAGTCTATCTTGGTCAGATCACAGGACATGGTTCTAGTCATCCATGTCTTTATTTCTTGTACATCTTTGGAAGAGGTTTCCTTCTGGGACGACAGCCATGCTGACCAATTTTATCCAGTGTGTGGCGTATGGTCTGAGCACTGCCAGACTGACCCCCTTACCCCTTCAACATCTCCACCAATGCTGGCCGCACTCATGCGGCTACTTTCAAAAGAGCACCTCTGGATTAGAGGCTGACATTTTTTCGGGAATCCCGCGGGTCACGTGATTCCCACGGGAAACATGCGAGATGGGAGTCAACATTAGTAAATATCACGTGATTGGGACGGTACAGGATTAAATATCAATGTTAGCAGACGGGAGCGGGAGTAAACCAATAGCAGGTACAATAAACTAGGATTGATGCCAAAATATTAAATAAAATAGAAAATCAAAAATGTAGGTTCGCCGCCGCCATTTTGTATTTTTTTTTCCAAGAAACCTAAACTATAATGCTATAGTAGATAGATCAACTATGGTGCGCTCCATAATCAACCTCTACTGGCGAACTCAACCTGGAAAAGTTGGATTTGCAACGCAAAGTCAAAAGTAAGGACCCTCTACTCTGGATATGACGCTGAACACATGCAGTCAACTTTTTGGAGAGGCCTGTTCTAAGTGGACCCTGTCCTGTGGTCTTGGCCACCATTCTGCAGCTCAGTTTTAGGGTTTTGGCAATATTCTTATAGCTTCGGCCATCTTTATTTAAAGCAACAATTATTTTTTTTCAGATCCTCAGAGAGTTCTTTGCTATGATCAACATGGCCATGTTGATCTTGACTAATTACCACTATGAGACCATGAGAGACTGTGAAAGCAATAACAGCAGCTTTAACACTCCTGCTCCCTATTCACACACGAGACTAATGAGTCACATGACATCAGGAAGGGAATATGGTTATTTGGGCACAGTTTTGACATTTTCACTTAGGACTGTACTTACTTTTGTAGCCAGCGGTTTAGATATTAATGGCTGTGTGTTGAGTTATTTGGAGAGAACAGCAAATATACATTGTTATACAAGCTGTGCATTGACTGTTTTACATTGCATCAAAAGTGTCGTATCTTTGGTGTTGTCCCATAAAAAGATACAATTTACTGTTCACAAAAATGTGAACAAACTGTTGTATGTTAGAGTTTACCATCAATCCTGTCACTAAAATGGTTAAAACTGGATATAAATTCAATGAAAGTTAGTCTAACAAGGTGGGGTGTAAACAATTTTCCTTGACAACCACAGGTACGGTCGGTCTTCATTGGTAAAGAGTGCCTGTCTCACGGCTTTGACTGTAGCATCAGTACTGTCACTAAAAGAGTTAAAGTTGGATATAAATTTAAGTTCTTGTTTAAACACAAACTTTCTCCATCATGAGTCTTAATAAAACTGTAAAAAAGTTGATATAGTCACTATAAACAGAACGTGTAAACATATCAGCCTTACTGTTCTCTGCTGGACACCTCACATAACGAGAAAAGTAGTTAACAATTTAGCAGAATTGTAATTAAAAAGTTCAGACAGGATTTGTTACCAAATAAAAAAGTCGATGTTCTTAGAGTTTAACCATTATTAACAGTTATACTGTATTTATAAAGTGACATGCTTGATAAAAGTTGAATAATGTAGATGCCTAACGTCCACCTAAATTACTTTTTATAGTGTTGTCTTCCTGAAAAACGTCTGGTTGATTCCATTATAGCACTAAAAGCTTATTTTCTTGCATTAATGCATGTTAACTTTTCTGCATACTTTTTAGATGCTGATATGATTCCACTGTGAAATGTAAAAGTGACACTTTTATGGTTCAGAAACAGACGGGCTGTGTCGCGTTGTATTGAGCAGCCATGTGAGAGCACTTTTCCACATCAAGGGATGCTCACTTTATCATAGTTCTATCTAAAATTGGACATGACATGTTCCTGTTTCGAGTTTTTTCCTTAAAACCAAGCAAACAGCTCTGTATCTCCTCAGCAACCATTTAGGTTCTCTTGAGTCGTCCTTTCACTGGATTAAGGGGGGGGGGGAAATTGGCCAGCCGGATATTTCCGATACATAACGTCCTCGAGGCCCTAGATATTTGGTTGGTATGGTAATAGTCTACCATGTTGTCAGTGTGTTGATAAAAACAGGAAGTTGGATATTGTGAAAAGTACATTTCAAAGCTGTATTCCTTCAAAGACCACGTGTGCTACCACTCCATTTTTAAACAGTGAACAGATAATGTGTTTTTTTTCGCCCCATTAACAACCCCTCCACTGCAATCGAAATTTGTGTTTTGAAAATTAATTTAGTGCATTTGGGATTTTCTGCAAAACAAACGACAGAGGAGCATAATATGAATATAAGTATGAGTGAACTCATATGGACTTGGTGATTTATGTTTTCTCAAATAAATTGTAATAAGACCAAATATCTATCATGACTTTAATGCCTATGTGAGTTTCACCAACAACTTTCTTCGCTCATTCTGAGTTGCAAAGCTGTATAGACAAATTTACATCTCAAAACTGCATATGATTCCCCTTGGGTATGATGTCTCTACGTGAACAAAAAGAAAACAAACAGAAAACGGAGCTTGTCTTTGCTTTGCGGACTGTCAGGTCTCCACATATTCTTTGAAAGCTGCAAAAGTGAATAATGGCACAAGTGTTGGGCAACAGGGAAATTATAAGATCAGCGTTTTACTGGGTTTTTTCTGGTTTTCACAAACACAACTCCTGATCCCCCCCCATCCCCCTTAACTTAGCCCAATGTGATGTCCGTAGGGGAAAAAAAATACCAAGTAAACCGAAGAAGATTTTCATTCCTGACTGGAGATTGACCAGTTAGAAACAAAAAGCACAAACCTGTTAAGTCTAACAGGTCACGCTACCAACAACACCCTTTGGTGTGTTGGTAGCGTGACCTGTTAACTGTGCTATGCTAAAAACAGGTTAAAATCTCCAATCCTTTTTCTTTGTTTATGCAAATTGTCCCACCTCTAAAGCCAGACTATAAAACTCTGAATGTGCATCTCTAGAGGTGGAGCTAGACTGTTTTTTTTTTTTGCTACATTTATTCCTGCATCAATAAAGAATAATGTTCCCTCCAAAATTATTCTGCCGTTTTCTTCAGCCCTGTAAAACTTGTAAGAATGAATATTTAAAATATTCAAAAGTAATTATTCCAAATGAGCTGAGATTTTTTGTTTGCCTAAATGTCTGCCATTTTATGAACACTTGAGGTTTATTTGCTTTGGAACAGCTTTTTCTGTAAGAGCAAGTCTTGTTGTACCTAAGATATTCTGCTCACTGACAAGCTTGTTCTTTTTGCTGCATGAAAGCAAGACCCCTCTAACATCAGTTAGCATGGGAAACAATCAATATTGATCATATCTCTCATAATATAACTTCCTCACTGCTAGCCTGACATGTCTGGCTTCCACTTTAGGAGAAAAGTTTCAGGGAGTCATGGTTTATTAACGATATTTGGGCATTCTGGCCCGAGGCAAACATCCTTGAAGCTGAGAAGCTAAAGTTGTCTCTATGAGCAGCCAGCCTTGCCTTGCCTTGCTGCCTTCCTTCTCTTTAGCTTCATCTCTTCTCTACGGGGTGGATTTTCCCACCTCCAGCCACAGAGTACGCAGCCCTCTAATTGCAGCGTTGGGGCCAGAGTAGATTTACTAAAGGCTTGATTCCTGTAACAGCAATGTTCTCACTTCTGTCAAGGTGTCCTTCAGCAAGACATGCTAACTCTGCCAGTCATTCAAGAGTGCTGGTTTTGTCAGATAAGCATTTCAGCTGCAAGCAAAAAATGCAAAAGACTGCTTGAAATGAAAGGGCACAGCATATTTTTTGTCATTCATTTCACTTAATTAAAGCCACAGCTGCTTCGTCCTATTACTTGTGAAACTGAGTTAACCTTGAAACTATTATACTGGGCATGTACGAGCCAATGCAGTTTTGTTTTAATTCACTTAATAATGAAAGAACTGAAATTCAAAACATTTAAATCATGATTAAATCATTTAAATCATGTAAATTGAAGTCTGGATCAGTTGGAATATTTTTTCCCTTTTTCAGTAACCTTGGAGCAAGGCCAGATTATCAATTGAGTAGCTGTCCGACACTAACAAATTCCCTAAAAGAAACCTCAAGGCCACAAGTCATATGGGATTCCATACAGTTTTCAGTGTGCTGATTGGAAATCTTGAATATTTCTGCTCATACTGGGGTTGTTGAAATATTTTTTCTGTCCTGCATTAACTCCAATCCTTAATTTGAACAATAAGTGTGCAATCAAAAATTTATTTAAATAAACTAGATTCATGATACTAATTTGTTTTCCTTGCTGACAGTCCCAAATATTGTCTAATAGGCACTTATCAGAGATAGGAACTGACTTTTGACTCCTGGACTTGAGTTGTAATTAAGTCACACAAACAAACACTCAGAACTTGACTTGAACTTGCATTCTTAGGAGTCCAGACATGACTTGTGCTCTAAAGACTCAAGCCTTGATTTGGACCTGTGCTTTAAAAAGTAGAAAATTGTCTTGGAAATTTGACCTAGTCTCCCTCTGCAAAGACTAAAGATTTGACTTGGACTTCCTCTCCAAAGTTTTAAGGCCAGACTTTGTCTCCAAGCCTCAAGAATCAAGACCTGACAGATTTTGAGCTCTGGAACTTGAGTCTTGTACACAATCCTTGTTTAACATGATCTGGGTTGAAGGTAAGCTGTTCAAGAAGACAATACAGTAGCTCTGTGAATATTCTGCAGTGAAAGGCTGTGTTTGATTAATCAGCCTGATACATTCCACAACTGCAGATTATTACTGGCTTTATTGGAATCTTTTCATTTCAGCTGCATCTTTAAAATGACCGCATAGGTCTTTCACAAACTGAACTCTTATTGTCTTTGGATGATGTCACACAAACTTAGCTTCTCTCTGACACTTTATTTTCTTACTGTTGAAGTCATTACAAAAACCCTTCTGGTTCCTCTCAATAAGAATACCTTTTGTTACATTCATCCTGAAAGTTGACATTAGGAGGTTTTAATCCATTTAATACATTTTAGATACAATCTAATGCTTATAGAATAGTCTACAATCACTAATAATCACTCTAAGTATTTTAGACTTTAAACTAGAGTCCAACATATGCAGTCCAGACTCATTAACAAATTGTAAAATAGCCCTTTAGTTTAGTTTAGCACCGACAGGAAGCAGATGTCTACTTTAGCGATTAGCGGCTAACGATTAGCCAACAGTACTGTCACAGTGCTTAAAAATCATCCGTATCTTCCCTTTCACTTTGTTATGCTTCCTTCTATATGACCACTACTCAAAATACTGCCACCATAGAGCAGTGGAGGCTTCTGCTACACTTTTCTGAGTGTCCTTTCTCAGCCTGACATGAAGTCTTTACTAGCCAACTTTGTCAACATAACAGGGCAACTCAAGACTTAACTGCTTTCTCATTTGAATATATTAAATGTTTGGAAAATGAACAAAATTGTTAACTGTCTATCAAACGCTACCTGACTTTAGTTCATAAAACCCTACTGAAATGCAGCGGCATAGACCAACCAAATGTCAAGTATTTGACATGTCAATGTTCATTTTAGTCATTATAGATCTGAGACTTTCATGGACTTGGAAAAAAATGACTTGTGGATAACTGTGACCATCTCTGTCCCTCTCCTTCTGATGTCTTTTGCAGTGTCTCGTGTTTTATATTTCACAAGGGAAGCGCTGGGCGATAATAACTGTGTTGAAAGATCTGCAAACATAATGTATGACTCATGTAGCACTGGACAGAATCGCTCTTCATGGAAGGGGAACAGAGGCTGAGGCCATCTGCTTGTCCTTCACAGACTTCACAGATGTGCCAGATGAACCTTTCTTCCAAACAAAGACATGAATTCTGCTTTCCTATTCCTATTGAATGCACCGTGAGTCCTCAGTGAGTTCAAAAGCAGAACAGCTCAGTTTATTCTCATTGTGATGCAGGAGCCCTAACAGAAAAAAAGACACGTCCCTCACTTTGAGAACTCTATCCTCCCTTGGCAGATGATCTTTCCCCACACTGCTCCCTTTGAGGTGGCTGGCTGTCAAAGGCAAGCTGCTCAGATTATATTTTAGGGCTATGATCTGTTTAGAGTGGGAACACAGCCCACACACAGACCTGATTTAGCGCAGTCCTGTACACAATAGAGTTTTTGTACGGAAACACAGGCCTAAATTCTGATCCTAGGTGGAAGGTCAAAGGCCATCTCGTGGAGGTCCCCATTTGTTGTTGTAACCCCTCTCATATTGGCAAGATAAACTGGTGGAAGGGGCTTGAGCAGCGGTTTAGTCACAGATGGGCTACACCCAGATTCAAGGCCTGTAAGTGGCAATTTGGGATTTCAGATTGTTGTGATTACCTTGTAGCCGTGTTATTTTTAAGCAATTCTAAGGGTGCAGTGTTACCTACAGAAGCAGCAACACGAGGTTAAAGCTGCATGTCTGAAAGAGAAAAATATCCAACATTTAGTTCTTGGGAAAACACAAGGGGAGAAGGAGGAGAGAGAGTAGAGAATTGTAGTGAACTGTTATAAATATGCTAAGCAAGAAAGAAGTTTTGCTAAAGTATTTCTAAACAAAATGAATCCTAGGTTATTAAAACCCAAATGTATTGTACATACAAGCCTGTAAAGTCATATAAATTAACAAGAAAAGTCTAGAAAATTAAACCTGCATACCATTGCAGAAATACTTGGTTTAGGTCATTTTAACTTGCCCACTTTTGGGGAAACAATTGTAAAGAAACCTAAAATTTTAACAAATTTTCTGCTTTCAAAGTAGAGCTGAAGATTGCAATGCAGTTTTACAGACCCTGTAAAATATGTTTCTTCTTACCTCTAAGGTATAGTTACTGGAGCATCAGGTTAGAGTACCTGGTGGGGCTGAGGCGCCCTGACCGGGGAAGAAAAATTTGGAATCCAAGTGTGCTGCTGTGACCCTGCGACAAAAAAAACTAAACGAGAAAACACTGGTGCCTGTTTTAGAAGCCTCTGCTGCAGCAACAGAATTGTATGTTTATTTTTGATAAGAGCTTTTGGGGAGTTTAGTGCCCAAAATGAAAACTCCAGAGAAAATTCTCATCATCGTAGGACTGCCAAGCTTTCAATAAGCAGGAATTATGCATGACCAGATGCCTCGATACGAGCAGCCTCCATGGGCTTTTTCTTTTCTGATTTTCTCTTTTCCTCTTTAGAGAGGACTGTCTGTTTTATCGTTTGACTGAGGATGAATGCGTTCTTTTTTTCTGATTGCCACTGTTTCTTTTATCCACGGGACAAAAAGCAAAAGAGAAAGGGAGCTTTGGTGAAATTAATCATTCGATTTGCCCCCGAGGATTAACCATTAACATCTTTCCTACTTGTTTACTGCGGGCATCATCATTTCAAAAGATTAATTATCATTATGTGTCAATAGTCACTTTAATATGAGACATATTGTGATGTTTGATTCATTAGCTGTGCTTGCCTTCTTTACCTTACGGTGTGATGCACTGAGCCTTTTTTTAAAATATTTTACAAGCACAAATTACCATGTACTTTACTGGTATTTTATGCGACAGACCAACAGAAAGCAGAAAGAAAGGGATGTGTGGCTGCCAAAAAAAACATCTGAAAGGAGTGCACACACTTTAGTTACAATCCACAAAAGTTCACCTTTATGGAGGACTAACAACTTCCTCCTAGCAGCTTGTCACATTACATGTAGGAGTAAACATGTTAAAAAAGACATTTGTTTAGATAAAACTGAAATTGATCTTTTTGGCCTGCGATATATTTTTTAAGTAATAAAAAAAAACACTATCCCAAGTTGGAATGGTTAGTGGCAGCATGATGCTGTGGGAAGTCAGGAGGAAGATGGAAGCTTGTTATAGCTAATGGGAAGATTTTATAGAGTTAAATGCAGTGCACCCATGGAAGAAAACCTGCAAGAGGCTTCAAAAGGCTAGAGACCGGGGCAGAGGCTGACCTTCCAGCAACACAATAACACTAAATATGCTGCCAAGAATGGTTTAGATCAAAGCACATTTGTGTAAGATTGGCCAAGGCATAATTCTCATTGATCTTTGACAAAACCTGAAAAGTGATAATCACAGAAGATCTGACTAACCTAGATATTTGAAAACAAGAGTGGGCAAAATTTTAGTCTCTTTAAGTGAAACTTAAAACTGGTAGAGCCATAGCTAAATAAACTTGCAGCTGTAGCTGCTGCAATAGGTGGTCGGATAAGCCTTCTGAATACCTACTCATGCCAGACTTCTCTTCTTCACCAGGGTATGAAAACCGTGCGTCATTTTCCTTTTTAGTGCTGGCCTATCATTTTAAAATCTCAAGAATATACATTGCAGTCTTACGGCTGTGACGTTGGAAAAAAAATGCCTCTGGAGAAGCAGCGTGAATCACATCATGGAAACTGTGTCCTGATTGGCCTAAACGGAGATGGGAAAAGCTTGAGGTTTTTCCCCCTCCAACGTCTGAACTTGGTCAGCTTGGAGCAAGCCAAATAAAAAAGGCTTTAATCATATTCTCCCTCGCTTACTTTTTCTTACCTAATATAGACAGAATACAGCGGCGACAGAAAGTTAGTGTGCAACCGTCAGTGAAGTCTGGGTGTTGGTAAAGCATAATAGTCTGTTATCACACCGGATTATGTCCTGTGAGCTGGATTGAATAAACCAAATGAAAACATGGTAAAACTGTGTATGTTCAACACAAACCATGTGTTAACATTCTTATGGCAGAGGCTGCATTCTGAGACTGTCTGGTTCACAGTATCCCTTGGAGACTTGAGTCTGCTATTTTTACAGTGGTGGTAGCAGCGCATGACTCATTGTTTTAAATAAAGAGAAATCCGTTGTCAGTCTGGGGAGTCCCCCCCGAGCTCCGAGGGGAGATGACTCAAAAGCACAAGGCCGGAATGGCTAATCATGATATATAGCACTCAGGACTAATTGCTGTTTTTCTTGTGATTATGCTTTCAGCTCTATGATACTGTTTGCTTTGCCTTCAAGATTACAGAATTGTGTTTTAGCCCGCAGGTACAGTATGTTGATGTTTAGGATCTTACAAAAGTATTCAAACCGTTTCACATTTTGTCACATTATAGCCAACTACATTCATTATTGCCCCTGTGATTTGGGTATGCCTCTACCAGCTTTAGAAACATAGTGACTGAAATATTTGCACATCTCTCGATGTTCACACTTTGCCACAATTTTGCACTTGCATTCAGGTCTGAACTTTGACTAAGCCATTCTAAAACAGGAATAAACTTTAATCCAGATTCTATCATTGTAGCTCTGGGTGTCTTCTTTAAAGCCATTGCCCTGTTGGGATGTCAACTTTTGCCCCAGTCACAAGGCTTTTGCAACCTTTGACAGGTTTGAATCCAGAACTTCTCTGTATTTGGCACCTTACATCTCCCATCAACGCTGATTAGCTTCCAGTTTCTGTTAAAGAGAAACATAATGCTGCCGGTAAACTTTATCGTGGAGATTGGGTGTTCAGGGTGATGTTCAGTGTTGGTTTTCTCCCAAGGATCGTCATATAAGAGGGGTTGCTGGCAGGACCAAAGCGCAGGCAGGAACGGGGGCAGCAGCATGGGTGACTAAATGATTTCAATGAATGAAACGATAAGTTTACAGCAGAAGACTTGAAACATGGTAAACAGGCAGAGAAATAAATCGTGATGCAAAGTAGATTCCAGCAAACATGAAATGACAACCAATGCCAAAACGCTAATACCAAATGAACAAGGAAGAATCAACAATGTAATCAACAATGAATTAACTGTGGCAGCAACTAGAAAAACATAAGCAGGCAAAAACCAAAATCAAGAACTTTAAAAATCTCCGGATTGTGACACTGAAAGCCTTTTGCATGCAGGCTAAACTGTCACAATCTCTGGGTGTTTGGGATTTGTTCTTCTTTTGGGTTTATGTTTTCAGCATTTCCCTGTTGTTATGATCTTAAGGCCTTGCCTTGTTCAGTTAATTTCCCTGTGCTCATTTTTGTTCAAAATGTGTTGCATTATTGATTGTTTTCTCTGTGTTTAGTTTCTCAGTTTATTCTTGTGTTCTGCTCTTGGTACATTTGGATTAATTTCTCTTACATCTCTCTTAGATTATTCTTATTGGTAAGATAGTTCTGCATCTGGCTTGGCACCATTCGTGTTAATGAGTCTCCAGTCCTCAGTCTCCCTGTGCTCCTTCTGCCCCAGCTGATTCCCATTTTCTCCTGAGTAACTTACCTTCATTGAACACCATTCTCCACTTGTCCCTCTGATGCTCTTCTGTTCTCATTGTTCCCCGCTGAATCCTTCCGTTGTACTTCCTGATGGTCAATTATTTTGCCTCACCCTCAGTCTGTGCTTTCTGTGCTGTTATCTTCTCATGCTGTTTTGTAAGTTTTTTAATAAGCCATTACTCTGTTCATCCAACCTTCCTATACCAGTCTGTACTTGGGTACAGATGGGTATAGATAGTACTCCAAAAAACGCACTTCTGACAAAAACATTCAGTTGTGGTCTCATCTAACCAGAGTACCGTCTTCCGCGTTTGCCCTGCCCCCAACGTGACTTCGACATACTTTGAATTGTGGTTGGAGAGAGGAATTGTCTAAATTGTCGGTCTGTAGCTGTGCAAACGTGGTACATGCAGATGTAATTGCAACAAAATGTGTTTCTTAGGAATGAGCTTTAATAAAGGGTATAAGAATATAGGGAAGTTAATACATAAATGTGCAAACTTTTTCCAATTAATATTCCAAAAAAAGTGTATTTGTCTGTCACATAAAATCATAGTAAAAACGTTAAAGTTTGTGATGCTAACAAAGCAAGAGACGCTGCTATGTGCTATGTGTCTCAAAGAAGATTTCAAAACTGTTGAATGTTGCAGCTAACTTGGTCAGAAGGCATTCAGCTTCCTGTAAACACCTGATGAAGTTCTGCTGTGAAAGTGTCCAAATTTATATTTTTCACATGCACAGTTTTCAGTGATGCAAACAACTATGATATTCCTTCTTCATGGCAGCTGCCAGTCTCCTGCTCTATAATTCTCACAAAATGGCGGCGGGAGACTGTGCTCTGGAGGGCCACTTTTTGCTGAGTGGTAACATAAAGGCAGATCAGCGCCAGCTCATGTCTTGTTGAAGTTCTTCATCAGCGCTGCCATGGGATCAGGAAGCGTTCAGGAAGAGTAATTTGAAGCCAGACGGCATCATTACGCAGTAACTTCAGAAAGATCCAGCAGGGCGACAGGGCTGAGGGTGGGGGTGGGGGTGGGGGGGTAGCACCAGACCCAGCATCTGGCAGATGACAGACTGAAGTAGCATGCGGATGATAAACATAGCTACAGAACCAACAAAAGATCATGTTGGCTTCACATGAGGCCTGGGAGAAAAAAAAGGGAAAGGAGGAAAGGCGATCCAGGGAGGGGATGATGTGTGTGTGCGCGTGCACTCACGGCTATGTTTACTGTAGGCTCATGTGTGAGGGTGTGTATTCTTTAGGCTCTGTGGTTCACACAGAATCCAGTGTTAGGCAGCCGGAGCAAATGTCGTCATCCGGCTTGCTGTGAAGGCTTAAAAATAACCAGAGGAAATAACGTGTCCCATAAAGTTTGATTTGACTCCCTGTTTGGCCGTTGACAACGACAGAAAGTGCTGCACAGGGGACCTTAAATACATCTGTGAAGTCGCAGAGCCAAGCTCGTTGTGAAGTGGGGAATCTGTAACACCATCTGACAATGCCAAAACTTTCAACATTTAAATGACGAAAGGAAAGAGTCAAATGTAAATATCTTCATGATGAAATTCCAACATTGCTTTTTGGGAAAACAAAAAAAAAAATCACTGCGGTATCATGTTGGTTTATATATTGGGATGAAATTGGAAAAAGTAAAGTTGTTTATTTATTTACTTGGTTGACTTGGTTGAAATGTCCATATTTTCGTCAGTTCCTCAATAGTGTGAAGTAAAGAAATGATGAATGCAGTGAGCAATATTTATAAAAAGCTGAAAAAAAGGGAAATGGTTGTAATGTTTTAGTTACGTGATTACTCAAAAGTAAACATTAAAGATGTTGTTACCATGGTGCAGATAATGGGGAAAAATATTTAACAAACATTTTGTTCATCACAAAGAGAATATAGTGTGAATGTTAGCCCAAATACATTTAGATAGTATAAATATGTCATCAGGTGGATGTTTTCCCTAAAGCCTAATGTCTTAAAAGGAAAATGTAAAGTTTCCCCAGAGGTTTCTGGTACAGTGAATCCAATACTTGCCCAACAGTTCGAAAGCTCTCACTATAGAGAACTGACTTGAAATAAAAATAATTGAAATAGCACATATGCAGGGAGATTAAAAACGTCTGCAGACCACATCTAAAGAAACTTTGCGTGGATTTTTGCCAGTTTCTTAAACTGTATAAATGTTTTTGTTTTTACAGTAGAGTGAAGGAAAGAAAGCAGTTGTTGTTGTGGTTTTTTAATTTAGTCAAATAAAATGTGTTTGTTTTGTTGTTGCCTTAAGACTAAACATAAATGAAATCATCTCTAATAGCAACAATATTTATTGTCTTGCATATGGGATTCATTTGCTTGTCGCTTCATACTTTTGCATTTTTTGTGGTTTTATATAGACATGCATCAGTTCTTTAACGCCTTGAGAGACATTTCATATCTGCTTTGACAATATATATTTAAAAAAATTATTTTCTATATTTTCCTATAATGTAGTCATAATCTTCCATTAGGAAATAGGGTTAAGACAATTATTTGGAAACTCTGGCAGGACATTGTGCACTAATTTTCTGTTTGATGTCTCTGATATTGCACTGAAGTCTGCTTGTCCCAGACAGAATTAAGACAACAATCAATTAAAGGTAGAGCCAGCAAGTTTTCCAGAAGTTTCCCCAAATCCCTTTTTGAATAACTGCGCATGCACAAGGCTGTCTTACCTTGCTCTTCCACTCCTCAGAGGGATCGTGTGAAAAAAAATCTCCCAAATCCACTCTGGTCTTATTTCTTTCTACCCCTTCTTTTCATAAACTTGTACGCGGTTTGCTACAATGAACGGCTAACCGCTAACCCAGCCGCTAAGCTAACCAGATACATAAACACTAGAAGTGCGCATGTGCAGCCAGCAAGCGGAAACTAACAAGGAACGTGCACGCACATCGGCATTACATGAGCACATCAGAATGATTGGCATGTTGGACAACCAAGAGATAAAGGGATTCCCCCAGAACTTGAGGGACAGAGAGGGGTAAGGGCAGGACCAGGCTGCATGCAGCATCTCTCTCAGAGATCTAATTTAACCTCCTTTAAATGTATTTACTACTGTCAGGACGGAAGGACGATTCTACCCAGTAAAACAAAAAGTGTTTCTGAACAGGATTACCAACTAGCTTTAAACCATTGATTTTTCACAAGACGTCCCTGGAACTTGTCATGCACTATCCCAGTGCTCACAGGGTCTTGTAAGGTATTAAAATAAAGAAGGAAAGTTTGAAATAGCACTGTGTGGGTAATAAACGGCGGTACAAATTGGGAAAGACTCCAGAGAAATTGAATGCAGATAACGTGTTTGTTTACGTGGTTATTTTTAAAGTCTAATCATCATTTTGGTTGCCTGATATGTCTAGCCAGTCTTGCTATCACACAAGAGCCTATTTCTGCTTATTTTCAGTAATCAGACCTCATTTCTCTTTGCAAAAAAAAAAAAAAAGACAAATCATGGTTTGCCACAAAGCACATTATTGCAGCTCCGGACATTATTCACGTTTTGTAGGGAATTCTGGAGACCAAGCTCAAAACAATTACATGCTTGATTTCTTTGCTTTGAAGCAAAGAAATAAAGTAAACAATTAATCCTTTCCCTCCCTTTGTTGATGGAAAGAATGAGTGTTTAGAGAAGAATGGGAATCTTTCAGCTACTGAGAGCAGACCCAGAGCGTGCAGAAGTCAACAAGTGATCGGCCAAGCCAACAGAAAAAGTGCAGATGATAGGATGCAGCGCTTTGCATCAAGAAGAAAACAATGTTTTCCAACCAACTATGCAGTCTCATGCACCACACTGTGTCAGTCATGGCCACAGAAAGAGGCCCCTGGGAGAATGCGAGGATCCAGGGACAGGCAGCTGATCATGTGTGACCCTGGAGCATCCTGTCCCTTTACAGCCAAAACTGCATTCCAGAGGTTCTCCTCAGGATCAATTCCCTTTGTAGAAGCAACCTCAGAAGAATGTTCAAAACTTTGATTGCTTCTGTTTAGATTTGGCAAGCATACCTGCTATTCTTTCCTCATTCCTATGTTAATAGAAATGTGAATCACCGTATATCTAAAACCTTTTAGGGTAACTTCATCTCAAGAAGAAGGTCTTCCTTTATTTGAAAAATGCCGGTAAACATGAGCATTTCACGTAATCTGCTAAAGGCTATAAAATGACAATGAGAGAGGTCTTCTTGCTCAACATAAGTTTATTAATAACGACTGGATGGCAGGGAAGTCCACAATGTAAAAACTCAAACTACTTTTCTGGCTGCCTGAATCTCTTATAGAGGTTCATTTATTAGCTTAATGATGATCTGTGGGTGTTTGTTTACCTCTCTCATGAAAACTTTGAAAACTAACCTAGTTAGAAAATGGAAACGGAGAATTATCAAGTCAAGACAAAACAAACAAAAAAAGCTTATATGGTACAGCCAGATGTACATTTCTAAAACAGACCTCGGAGAGAGTCTGTATCAAGTATTTTAAAACAGATCAGATCCCAGAGGCTCTGAACTGAGAACCGAAGGCCTTTCCAGGTGCCCATTCATTCCTAACACGATGACCCGCTGCTCTGTCCTCATCAGCAGGTGAAAGCTTTCATCGTTTGCCAGGCTGACGTATGAGCTCCAATTCAGTCTCAAATGATGAAGAAGAGAACCCCCTTTTAATCAGGTGTAAGTTACAGTATTACTGAACTGAGACAAGACAGATGGAAGAAGATCTGAGATGAGGCTGTACACATATTTCACAAGATCTGAAAACAGGAACCATATCCCTCGTTCCTCTTAAATGTCTGTTGCTAACTTTAAGACAGAGAAAGCAAGCTTGAACTTGGACACGATGCTAGTTCCCTTCTCACTGAAGCGATGTTATCAAACCCGACAACATCTGTTTGCTGAGGGCTGCTGGGTGAAAAGCAGCGATGGGACAGACAGGGCCTCCATCATAGTGAGCCTCAGTACAAAAAGCTCCCATAGCGCGATGCTATTGTCCTGTCACTTCCTTCTGTAGAGGGAAGTCTTCAGCCTAAGCGGCTGTGCAGCTGTTGCTGCTGAACTGTGTGATCTAACATGAAGCTACATATTTGGAGGAATATTTTCCTGGCAGCTTACGAGGGGCTGTTTTAGTTTCACGGTTTTGACAAAGAGATGTTGAGAAATGGATTTGTTAATCCTGTTAAAATTAAAGTCTGCCAATTTCCCTACAGAGTATTTCTGCTTTGCAGATTAATTTAGGGGCCAAAAGGTGCTGACTGTACAGTAAAACCTAGAACCGATATGTCACATGGATGTGGAACTAGTTACCTCGATAAGCTTCAGTTGCACTTAGCCAAACAACTGCAATGAACATCCCTTATAAGTGGCTAAAGGCTGTAAAGGAAACATACTCATTTCAGAATTTCATTGCTAAAATTAGCCAAGAATACAGCTCAAATGCAAGCAAGAACCCGGTTCTGGAAATCCGAAATGCCAGTCTATTGCCAGGGAATGTTCACCCATGGTGCAACATCTGCCTTTCTGCATGCAGGTCAACATTCCTGAGCCTGTCAGTGGGGTTGGAGAGCGTTCAGAAATCGTTGCAGGGACCTGGGTTTAAGGAATGTCAAACAGCTGCATTGTTTTTATTCGTCATACTTTAGCGCCTTCAATTTTACACTGGTAATCCGGCTCTGTCAGACAAACCTGCAAACACAGAAGTGTATGTTTTTACATGGGTGGTTAATAGCATATCATTTATAAAGTACATTCTCATTTTAATATTGAAGCTGTTTTCATTAAAAAAAGAACAACTACACCTACCAAAGAGTGATAAAAGAAGAGCTTGTTTTCTCAGATAGTTAATTAAAGTGAAACTACAGGAACTTATGTCTTTCTTTTTAAATGGATTGACTGATCTTATTTATTTATTTTTTTGAAGTATGGTTCTGCAGAGACTGTATTTTGCAATCTACACACACCAAGCATGAGAGACCTCAGTTTAAAAAAAAAACAGAAAGAAGTTAGAAACTGAGGGTTGAGCTAACAGCAGCGCGACCAGTTCAAAAGACGATGTCTGTTATCTATAAAGAAATATATTTGAATTGTCCTTCAGTCAACAGGATTTCATAGGCCTGTTACTGGTGCATTGGGGAGTTATTTACAAATGTCTGGTTCTTCACATCTGATGTTCCACATGATGCTTATTTTACAAAAGATGAATGTATTAAAGCATTTTGAATTTTTTCAAGTGATGTTCTCCTAAATCACAATCAAAATATCATATTGCATTGAGTTTGTGGCAAAGTGAAGAAATCTTCAGTTCAGTGGAACGCTAAAGCATAGTCAGCTTTCCCCCACTCTGCATTGGATGGATGGATGGATGGATGGATGGATGGATCGATGGATGGATGGATCGATGGATCGATGGATAGATCGATCGATCTTAGTGCTGCTAATCGCAAAGACAGTTTAAAGTTGTCAATTCCTTTAGTATTTCAGTCCAAAAATATTAGCTAAAATAAAAACAGACATAAAGCAATGTTGGGCAACATAACAGCTCAGTTAATATTGTTTTTGCAGGTGCTGTTGTTGTTTTTAGTCCCCTTTATTTGCTATGTTTGGATTTTTTTTACACTTTTTACTTTCGCTCTGAGCATCCTAACATCCACTTCCACTGCACCCCTCCCACAGTGACGTTGCACACCGTGGACGCCTGATCACCTGTTAGGTTTCATTCATTCTTGATGTCTGAAGCACCGGGCTTAGTGTTACTGTCAAACATTTGACTCATTCACAGAAGACAATGGTTTTACCTTGACTGGAGCGGGCCTCTTCGGGCCTCTGTCAAATGCATTCATACACTATTGATGATGGTCTACATTTGAACTCTCTGCTGACTGCTGAATTGAATCACTCCAAAGTGAGGTCATTTGGAAACAATCTAAGCAGGCCTGAAATGGTCTGTCTGTGCAGAGAAAGAGAAGGGGGGGTCGGGTGATGTGGACTCCAACAAGCTGTCGTTCTGGATTTACGAAAAAGGCTTTAACCATGAGCAGGTGTCATGTGTTACAGGCGAGATATACTTCCCTTCTGTGGCTTCTTCTGGGCAACACAAAAACTATATTGTTTAGAAAGAGAGAGGCTGCCATGCATTGTTGAGTGAAATATGGATGACTTATGGTCGACCACTAAAAACCTCACGAGATCCTGAGAGTCATAAGGGCACAGGGAACCATTCTGCTGTTTGGCTGTGAAATACTCATTGTAAGTGATGGGAACTTGGTCGAACATCTTCCTTCTCAGGGGGCTTTTCCATCGCACCTCTTCAGAGATAAAGACAATATCGTACAATGTGTGGTTACAGAGCGGAAAAAAAAAAACCTGCACATGATAATGTTCAGACGATAAATGAAAGACACCTCAGACTGCAGTGCTTCCTTTGAGATGGGCTGAAAAAGTCTGACCTCCCTGCACTCCAGTCCATCTTACTTCAGTCTGTAGTTTGCGGTTTCATCTAGATACGTTCCTCCAGGGTTTCCCGCAGCGCTGTCTTGGCGAGGCGGCTGCCTCGCCAAACTCACGCTACCGCCTCGCCAACATTCCAAAAAAAAAAACACAAAAAAAACAAACAAACAAACAAACAAACTCGATTTGCTGCATATTTATTTGACGTTAACACACGTTTTTTTGTTGCTGCTTTCACGCGTGCATATACTGAATGGCAGGGAAAAAACACATGGATATGCCCCTCGGTCCGCGCAAAACTTGTCGTCTCCCCCCCCCCCCAATGCACCTCCTCGCCTAAGCAAATTACTGCGGGAAACACTGGTTCCTCCCAAATCGGTTTTTTTTTGTTTGTTTAGTGAGTCTGTGCAGAATTACAGCAGCAGCTGAAACTTCTGACAATCAATGCTGGACTTAATCCAGCTGAATGTCATTCCACCATTTCATCCAAACCTGCATATCTATTCAAGCAAGCCAATGGCTCCTTTGGAATCCAGAGTATGAATCATGAAATGGTGTGAACTTTACCTAAGACCTGGTGGACTGAGGTGTTTCCACAGCCCTTACCCACTGTGAAGTATTACAAAAACGTGCTTTTGTGCTATGCATCTAAGTGCTTTGGATGCAGATGTCTTCTCTGTACATTGTGGATCTGCAAGGCCTTTGGATGCCAACTGGATGATGTTTCATGATTTTAGCAGCACAATCAGAAATCGGCATTATATTTTTTTGCAGTCAGGAAAATTAATTAGTCTGTAGAATAGAATTCCTCAACCTCATTTAAATTCTAAAAAACAACTGTGAATATATTCATAACTAAAGGCCGGACATCATTAACATCAAATTCACAGGACTGGTGTTTTGCATCTTGAAGAGCTTCAGCATACGTTCTGTCACATGCCAGTTTTTAATGGTATTCAAAATATCGAGTAGCATTTCAAGATTTGTGGAAAGGTAGAACTCTTGTGGCTTCTTCACTGAGTATAAATCCAGATTAGTTACTGCCACTGCATAAAACTGTCATCTTTATATAACGTCTGTCTCAAAGAAAGTCCCGGCAGTTTATGAGAACACTATTGTATGAACTTTTAAACAACCATCAGGTTCAGCAGCTTCTAAAACAACTAAACAATGCAAAGATGATTACAGAAGGTTAACATGTTAAATTCTGTTTCTTGCTCAGTCCCTCAGAGCCATAAGATTTAACATTTCAAGACCAACTAATCTGGAATGATACCAAATAAAATCTATGTGTTTGATTTGTCTCAGAAGCCAGAGCTGGGAATGATGTCACATTCAAGTTGACCACAATCTGGTTACCATACAGGACGATAGCAGTGCATCTTCAACCATCCATTGTCTAATATATGGCATGAGGTGGGATGCGCCCTGGACATACTGCCAGTCTAACACAGCGCAAGACAGAGACACACAGGACAGCCATGCGTGCACACACTCACTCCAAAGGCCAATTTGAAAAGAACCATTACCCAAACAATCGTGTTTTTGCACTGTTGAGAATTAAAAAATATATCTTAGTGGGGGTGTCTCCCCTCTCTGTTGCTGGGTAGAACAACAGGGCGTTTTATTGCCCCGAGGGGGTGGTCAGAAGGAGAGGGGGTCAGTCATCCTCCCTCTGAGCCATGCAGGAGGAGTTAAAGTTGATAAAAGGAATGTCTTGGTAAAACTTACTTCAGACAGACTTCTCGACTGCGCGGTGAAATCATCTTGATTGGTAATGTAAACTCTGTCTCCATATTTAATTTTTATGGATTAAATATGCATATTACACTGTTCCATCTCTTGATCAATGTTTCCTCATTTATTGCCAAATCTAGAACCGGGGCAAGATGGGTTTGCAATAAGACATGTAGTAGCAGGCCGGTAAACCCAATCTTTATCAGCACCAAGGAGTCTTCCTGCACGTACGGTGAGAACATGCAAACTCCATGCAGGAAAACCCAAGTCCAGGATCTTAAACCCAAGTCCCTTTTGCTGCAAGGCAATGGTACTGCCAACTACACCACTGAGCAGCCTGGAGGTTTATTTTTCTAAATTTTTTGCAGTCAAACACCACAGGAAAATGTTCACAACCAAAGGTTGCAAACTACTATGTGTGACTCTAGTTTAATGGGATACAAAGGGTCATAAGTGTAATAAAAACGTATGAACCGTGAATATATAACTTTCACAATGTTGTGTATGCCCAGTTGCCATTTTGGACACTGAACTTGGGGCTGATTGGTGATCTCAAAACCTCCCAGTTGGAATTCCAACTTCAGGGGGCGTGTTTGTTGTATTTTCAACTAGAAATCCAACTTCAGACTGTCAAGAAAATGCACCATTCAGGTAAGGAATTGTGACCTTTTAACAGAACCTCACTTCAAAAAAATGTTTATTAATTCATGTGAGTATGCCAGTCTTTAAAAACTGTTGAGACGCATCAAGTCCTGAAACCTAATAGCTTGATAGTGTAAAGAAAGAATTTAAGACCTTAAAGTAAACTCTGCTTACTTTAAAATAGACGTATCATGCAATGAGCCGATGTATGTTCAGCACAGTTATCACCAGCAGCAATCCTTTACTCTTCATTTCCAAAACAAAAGATGCTTTATTGCATGTCCCTGACAGCTTTGAATCTATGGAGTGCCGTTAAGTGCTCAGAACACCAACAGCTGGAGGCTGCACATATGTAATTTTGTCACAAATGGCTCGAAAGACTGAAAGGGGTTTTCTTTTACGATGCTATAGCCACGGGCCTAAGTGGCAACAATTTGAGGTAGTTTATCTCAGCACCAGGAGATGAGGTTATCTTGAACGAACACTTCAGACAATTTATTCACTAAGTTGTTTGTCAAGAAATAAGAGAAACTGAACATAACTGGTGTAGCATCTTCAAATAGAAAAACTGATATAGCTGTTGAGCTCTTATGAATCTTGTAGAGAGTGATTCTTTTGGAAGACCAGCAAGTCTGATGATGCGCCAAGGCCTTCTGGTTAAACAGCGTATCAGAAGCCTCCAGAAGGAGATCTTTGCCTCAAAATACATCTTTTGCCGTTAGAAAATCCCCTCCTCCCACTGGGTACACTGCGTACTCCCTCTTTTGACTCTTTCTTTCCATTTGCCCTTTCCTTTGCTGCGATTAGTTGGTTGGAGCAGATTTTTGAGGACACAAAGGCCCCTTTTACCGTTGCCATCTGAAAAATACGTTTTTGTGCCATTTGTTTGGTTTGCTCTTTTGGGGGAAGCAGTTTCCTTCGCAGCCTGGGTTTGGACCGCTTCTCCCTCTCTGCAACAGAGTCGCCCCGCAGCTTATAAATGTTTTAAAAAAGAGCCCTCTTCAGCTCATTCCCGAAACCACGTCAAAGCCTTGCAGAGTTAAAGCAGGAATGCAGTGAAAAGCAGCAAAAACATTCCATGTCATCAGCTACACTAAACAGTTTCAGTTGTGTTTTTATCTACATCTGTCTTTGTATAAGTGGAGTTTAGTTTCACTAGTTTTTTGGAGGAACTATTTACTCTCCATGGCCCGGATGAAGCTGTGCAGGCACTTTCATCGTTCAGCTTTTGTTGAGAGTTGTGAAAACTTGTGTAAATTCGACATCTCTGTATGCACAGCAGCTTTATATGGGAAAACTACGAATGTTGACATAATCTCAGCACAGCAGGTGTGTAGAGGGATAATTACTGTAAGAGCAGACGTTTCTCAACAATTAGACACACTCAGCCTCTCATTGACATCATTAGATTTATGTATGTCTTGCTCAAAGGCACTTTATTGGACCTTTGTTAGTAAGAAGAAATGTGAGCAGATAATCCCAAAGGCCGTTGAGGGATTCAAATTGGCATCCCTTAAGGCTAAAAAGACGTTTTCTGCGACTTTCATGCCACCAGCCCATGCATTCCCTTGTGCGTTTATTTGATTCTTCTGCATTTATCTGTAGGATATCACATGTGTTTCCATTGGAAGCTCAAAGACGGATGAATGGCTCACACATCTTAAACATTTATTGCTGCACGTAAATTTTCTTTAGTGGTTCTCTTTCCATCAGGGATCGTGTTCCGCTTGAGAAACTTCAATATAGCCAGGAATACCTAACTATTGACACTTCATGTATGTCAAAAGTATACAATGAAAATAAATTTGATTTCTTTTGTTTGGCAGATGTTGATTAAAGGAACTATAAGCAAAATTTCACCACTAGGTGGGCTGTTGAGCACTGTCTCACTGACTCCGGCATTTTGCTCCTACTCCATGCTGCTCTGACAGTGACATTTTATGGGCAGGGAGGGACTAAGCCCGACTTTGTAAACAAGAGACTGGAGAACAACACAGAGAAATGGTGTATGACGTCATACCATAGTCCATCTAAAATTATACCTTTAATGCTTCACATCACTATTTTTTGTTCTTTTTATCTAAAATAATGAATTATTGCTCCTTTAAGTACATCTTCCTTGAAATGTAGATCAAGCAGCATATGGGCGAGTCAGATCTCTTAAGGCCAAATAACTCTGACAAATAATTCTGTGGGATTCCTCAGCTGGCGATTTTAGTTCTGCTTATAGTCTCCAAGTGTTGTTATGGCCGACACTGGTTGGTACTGCAGCAGGTTTTGAATCTATTCAGTCAGTATGCTGGTTTTGGCCTCATTGCGTTAGCATCCAGTCCATTTAAAAATGCATTGTTGGTTTAGTATTTATGGACTCGTACCATGCGGATCTTTAAATTACAAAAAATCATCTACCGCAGCTTTGAAATCAATAAACGACCTACTTTTACAGCTTTTCTTATCCAGGCAAAAAAATAACAATAAATAAAAATAAATGTATTAATTAAAAAAAAAAAAAACAAGACGGAGACAGGGCCTTTCTGCTCTTAGCACTAAACTTCTGGAACACTGAATCTTCCATTTGCTATGAACTAAAAAACTTCTTTAAACATTACTTTAGACAGGCTTTTTGCTCTGCTTGACTTTGATACACAGGCTTCTAATAACTATTTGAATGTTGCCTTTACCAATTTATTGGTTTAGTGCACTTCACTTTTTACTCTTACTGCCGTTTTATGTGGTGCTACATTTCTTCCGAATTTCCCTGCATAGGAAATTGTTGGAAATAAGGCTGCTTTTAAATGAATATATTATAGAACATGTGTCCCAGGGTCTGTCCATGTTAAACTAGTTATTGTAGGTAGAAACACATACAATTTCAAAACAAATGTTACCATATAACTATAGCTAAGCATGCCCTATAAACACCAGAAGTTTTAAAATAATTCTCTAACTTTACCAAATTTAGAACCTCTGAGTGTTTTTGTTACAAAATCCAGGACCAAACCCTTTAACTGACTCAGTCAAAGGAAACAAAATGTCATCTTGCTTTTCCAAAACTGTATTTAACATACTCAAAGACCAGAGTCAGACTGTCTGACAGCCCCTTGCACTGCCAGCTATATGAATCAATGGCTTGTTAGCCATTAATTAAGCTGCCATCGGAAAGTACTTGAACATTATTCAATTAACTCAATGGTAAAGGATCTCTGCAGGTGGGCTGCCAGCATTTATAGGCATATGGCTCTTGATTTTAACAATTTAGTTGAAAGAGGGCACAAAGCTTCAGTGAGTTTACTGCAACAACCTCACTGAAGCTAAGAGGCTATGTCGTTGTTATTAGTGTTGCTGTCACTATTGTGATAATCTCTGAGTGGAGGATATTTTTGAAGTGTCAGGGTTGTGAGCTAGCATAGTGTTTATGCTGCTGTCACACTGCTCTTTATTGGGCTGGCATATTGGAAAATGCTTGTAGAAAAAGTACAAAAAAATCTCAGAAGCAGGTGAGCATGGCCGGCTTGTGACTTTCTGCTTCACTGTCCGTATTATCTTCTTTATTGTACACTCAACGGAAATAAACATATCTATAATAGTAAAACAACATTTCATAATGACCTTCATTAAACCAGGTAAAGCCTCGTTGAGATCTAAAACTCTCTTTTCAAAAAGGGACTTTGCAAGTCTGCTTCAGAGTAACAATGTAACAATGATAAAAATGAATACATTCATACATAACACGTCTGAACAAATCTGGGAGCACAAGATCATAACAATGTACAAGAAGTCAAACTGTCTCCTTCCCGGTCTTTTACTGTTGCCTTGAATTCACCAGCCGTCTCCTACTCTATCAGCTTTGAGTCTTTCTGGAATTTGTTCCAGGCAGAACTGGCGGCATATTTAAAAGCTTCTTTTACCCAGTTTCATTCTGACTCTGGGAACAGTCGGGTGATAAAAAGCCTGAGAGCACAGTCTGTTATGATTGAGGAGCCTTGACATAAAAGCAGTCAGGTAGGAGAGAAGTAGTCTCAGAATACATTTGTATACAAAAAGAAGCCAGTGTGAATGTCTGCAGGGAGAAGCATGGTCAGTAGTAGCATACAAATAACTATAACCCTATCCACAACCAGTAATGCAAAGTAATGAAGAGTGGTATACAGAGTCTAACTTTTGTATATTCTGCTCTGATGAATTCATATATAACAAATTACCATTGTCCAGCGGGGATAATTAGATCATCTCTGACTTGCCAATAGAAGTAAGACTTGTTTCTAAAGAAGAAACCTAGTTTGACTTTTAATTGAGACACAAGACTCTTAAGGTGCTTGTTGAAAGTGAGTTTGTTGTCAGTGATAACTCCAGCGTACTTCCTATGAGTTAACAATTTCAATATCTGTTCTGTGTACAGTTGTAATTCTAAGTACAGCTCTTGGTGAGGACTTACTTCCAGAGAACAACATGAGCTTGGACTTCTTAGGATTCAGTACCAGTTTAAGTTATGTCAGGTGGCACTGGGCTCTACTGGAAATTGTCTGAAGCAGTTTGATGAGCTTGAACCACAGAATTAGAGGAGCAAAATAGGATAGCATCACTTGCATATAAGTGATGCGTGCATGTGGTAAATCCTAACAAAGGATATTTACATAGATAATGAACAGCAATGGTCCCGGAGTTGAACACTGAGGAACACTCTTTGTTATGGGGACAATTGTAGAGCAGAACATTACTGATTGCACGCGCTGTATTCTACAAAATAGTTTCTAAACCAGCCAACAGCCTGGCCTGGCTGTATTTTGAGAACATATAATGATGGTGATGCTGCTTTGGATTGGTGGCGCTTAGAGCGAATCAAGGGTTCACTAAGTCTCCTTCGTTTGTGACTCGTTCCAGGCTGTGGGTCACGAAAATAATAATCATTATCGTCAACATCATTATTATTATTTAGATCAAACAATATACTTGTAAAATAACCACCAGAAACAAATTTGTATTTACATTCCAAATGTAAATGCCAAATCCAACAAATAACAGAAATTTGAAACGATGGACTTGCAAAAATATATTTTCTCTAATCCATTTCAACTTGTTCTGTTATCTTCATCGGAAAAACATGTATATATTAAATGTGAAGAAAGGATGCAGATTTTGCAGAACATCAAGTCCCTTGAAGTATATGAGTCCCTTTTGATATGCTTGTGGTTTGAATGGTAAATGTGTATTTAGATCAAGGGTGATGAATTGACAGTGTTCTGCTCCATCAAAACAGATTATATTATTAATCCATGATATCTCCATCCTTTTGTGTTTTTTTTCTTTGTTTCAAGATCATCTGAGTAAAACTCCAATGCACCAAGTGCCCACAAGTAGTCCAAAATATAATTACTTGAATTAATCAGAAAGAAGGTCATGCCTCTGTTTTTTTTTTCTTTTGAGATTAAGCATTCAGCAATCTAGAATGAGATGAAGTGATGGTATTAAAGATTCATTGCTATTATATATATTTTTAAAAGGCTATATAACATAAGTCACATTGATGTCATAGACGGTATAAAAACAATCAGAAGAAAGCCCAATCAAATCATGACATAAAAGGCTGATAGAGCAAAACTGTTTTCAGATGGTTTTTTTTGTTTTTTGTTTTTTTTTAAAAGTGCTTCCCTGCTATGCTCCAGACTTTATCTGGTAATTAAAATTGTGCATGCTGTAGTTTTGAATGTGTAGTAAGAAGATGTTGCTCCATCACTGACCTGAAGCAGTGGGTTTCCTACACTTTTGAAATGCAACGTGGGCTTATAACACTGTGAAGGAAGGTTTGGGATGGTTTTGCCTAATATATCAGTTGTTTGTCCAAAACTGTCGCCTTCTGATTTATCACAGAAACCAACGATCTCCTTATGCCGCAAAGTTGCTTGAAACTTAACTGAAAACATGCAACATCAAACCCAGCAAGCTCTTAGCCTTTTACCCTTGAGCCTGAGTTGAGATTGGGTGTAAACACTGGCTGGCTTACAAATTAGTTCAAAGGGGGGATCCGGTCCCTGAAATCTAAGCAGAGAGCGCTGCAAACAACAGATGAGATAAAAATGATATCACCCACTCACATTATGAGGAAAAAGTGCTAATGAGTCTTTATGAATGTCTGACCCTAATAAGAGCGTAATCGCATTGGGAGCTGTGAAATTATGTGTACTCCCATTAGCAGCGCAAACTCACTTCTCAGTCGCTCAGATTAGTTCAAGAAGCTCCCAAAAGGACTGTTCGCAGGCGCGCTCAAAGTATTTAAATCCTGAAGAATTTTAATTACTCTCAGATAGCTTTTAACCGGGCTGGCTCGCGAGGCTTGAATGGTAAATTACAGTTTTGTAAAAGCTGCACTCCTTTAATCTGCAAACTCAAACGCGGGAAAGCAAGAAGACAACAACATCACAGGCTTTAGAGCGAACTAAACACTGTAATCCTGCCTCCATTACACAAGGACAGAAGAGGCTGTTTGTGATTTTGTTTGCCTTAGACTCTGCTTCAAGTCAACGGAAGGTCTTTCACTTTTGGCGAAAAGACATTTTAACGAATGTTTGGTGGGGAAATGTTATTGTTCTCGTTTTACGTAAAAAAAAAAGAGAGAAATCTGGGAAATAAAAGGGAAATGTGCAATATTTGTTTGTGTGATGTTTCAGACAGACCTCTGAGAGAGATGGGATGTGAAGCAACTCTGCCAGCTTGACAGCTCATCCAGATCTGTGGCAAACTCCAAAAGATAATCCTCAGATTTCTATCAAATCTGCTGGCAGAGAATCTGATTTCCCCGTGAGATGTAACATGCATGTTCAGACCATGTCCCAAACCGGCTCTGAGATGTTTAAGTTCTGCTTTCTCAGCAAGTCAGGAGCAGAAATAACATCTGCAGGTGGTTTAGAGGAGGAGTTTATGTCGTCGGAGGCCTCCTGTCTCTCTTTGTCAGTGTAAAACTGTGATTTTTTTATTGCGTTTAGATTTGGGAAAATGGAAAGTTTGCATTCTTCCAAGAGTACTACATCAATAATGGAGCATATGGTTTTTGTTTCTGTGACACTTGAGATGATTTTTCCAGTAACAGGCAGTGGATCATTATGAACATCTCAAATACAGGTGAGCAACAGGACAAGCAAGGAAGAGCAAGTACAAGCCTGAAAAACCACCTGAATCTATCTATCCAAAGCAATACTGTCTTGAATTCAAACACCGGCTGCTGCATAACTATAAAAGCCATACACATCACATAACGTTCACACTCATATCCTATTTCTCCTACAGCATTTTGCACAATGTCCAAGAACTAACATAAGATAAAAAAAAAAACAATAAACACCAAAAAAAAAAACATAGTAAATACAATTAGAATCCGGTTGGCCCTTGCCTGTACATTCTGCAGTCACAGTTTGTTGTTCTCTTTTTTTCTTTTTATTTAATTTTCTTTTTTTCTCTTTATGGAGAGTGGAACAAAGGAGTTGTTGTAGCAGTTCAACCCAAAATTGTTGATTTTTCAACTATTTCAATTTTTGGCTCTGTGATTTGAATCTAGATTTAGATACCTTCTGCACTTGGAAACTGAAGTGAATGAACCTGCGTGATTAAATATGACCTGACAAAGTTCTGGAGGATGGTTTATATTCATGTTACTTAAAGTTAAGCCCAAAAGTATTCCCACCTCAGAAAGATTTAGGTTTTAGGTATTTTCTTCTGACTGGAAGTGAGGTGGATGTTTTAGCGTGGTCCAGCCACAGTCTCAGTTTGAATCTGATAGAGAATCTGTAGAGGTAGTTAACAACTTGGGGGATGGCAGGGGAGCTTCTCGACCTCAAACATCTGGATTTATTTATGAGACATAAATCCAGTGTACCCATACCAAAAACTGGTGAGAAATGTAAGAAGGGTTTCATTGTTCTTGTCCCAATAAATGTAATGTAAAAAAACTGTTAATTTACTTACTTTTACATTTCTTTATCATTATAATAATAACAAGTTATTATCAGTTACAGACTTCAACCTGGAGAGAAAAAGAGGCAATTAGAGATACAGTATTTATTGAAATAAATTAGAAAAGTTCATTGGTGCTCGGACCCTGGCAGAAGACGTGAAATCTGCGAATGTCTTTGAGCTTGAATGTTCATTTTAGGAGTAGGATTAGTGAAGTCTTCCCCCTTGGGGTCCGGACACTGGTGGTGGAGGCCGTAGGGGAGAAGTAGTCAGGTGAAGCATGAGAGCGTTAAGGAGAAGATGGGGTGGAGGAGGTTCGAAGCTCAGCTGAAGAGCAGGAGAATCCATGAGTGGGGCACCTTATAAGCAAAGTCTTGTGGGATTGTAGAATGAACGTTTGACGAGGCAATCGGTGGATGCAGGTGCACCAGGGGGTGATTCTTCCAGCTTGCACTTTCATTTAAACTTAATTTCTTGGTTGAATGAAATTAATTTAAGACTAAATCTGCCAGTGTTGGGAATACATTTGGGCTGTACAGAATACAAATATTAAAACAAGTCTTCCGGGACTTTAAAAATCCACACATTTAGAAAAGGTAACAATAGTTGCTTTTGTTTTGTCAGGAGGTCATTTTATTTTATTCTGGTTTTGTGAAGTACAGAATTAATCTCAGTGATGTACGATGGTACAACTAACATGGCCATGTGAAAAAATCTGTCACTTTGAATTACGAGAAAAATCCAAAACACATGAACAAATTTGACGGTGAAAATAATAACTTTGTTGATGTAAGGAACATGGTAAATGTTTTTTTTTAAGGAGGAGGGATTGCAAGTTTGACATGTGAGGAGACAGCCTGACTGGCCAGAATGCAACTCTAGGAAAGTGATGAATACATAGAATAATGTTTGCTCCACTTCTAACAAGATGGACTGCTCACAGCTGCAAGCACACTGGAAATAAGGGACTGCAGTGCTTTTGGACACCAGCATGTCTGTATCTAGTTGGACGTCCTAGTAGTTCTGCAGCTAACATTATGTTGTCCAGATGAAAGAGCTGTGGGTTTTGCTGCATGATATCTTGAAGCAGAGGTGAAAGTCCAATTTATAACCTTAGAAGTAATGAAAGTGGTAGACACTACCACCACCCGACAATAAAACCAATTGGCTACCATGGAGATTGAGCGCAAGTCCTGGTTCTACTTAAGGATTAAGAAAGCTACCGTCTCAGTGCTGTTTGATCCTTTACATCTGAAAGAAAACTGTGTCACCTGGACACTAGAACAGATTATTTACAGCTGGGAGAGCACACGGGTCAAAGTAAAGTAAGACTGCAGTATTTTGTTTTTTGACCATATTAATAACAGCTTCTCTCAATCTACATGGATACACAGTAGTCTCTGGCTAATGTTCATCCATTCCGGCAGCAAAGTAGTGGGATTGCACCGTGTTTTTCTAAAAGTAAAAAAGGTTGCTGGTTTGGGGAGGTGGTCCTAATATCTAAAGGAAGATAAATCATTATGATAACCTCCATTCAAGAAACAGAAGGTTTCTAATTTACTTGAAATGAAAGTATAATTGTTGTTATTTGTTGCATTTCTATCCTAACAAGATATGATCTAATCACTTATTTTTAAAAGATGTTGTGCTTAAACATGAGAAACATCCATGGCTCCACATTCCCTGCCAGAAAAGGTTTTGTTGTGAAGTAGATCCTTTATATAGCAAAGTCTTTTCTTCAACCCTACACATGACAGAGTATACAGACATGCCTTACATGATCAATGTGAAGGAACAATAAACTGTGAGACTGCAGGGAACATATATCTGCAGAATGTTATCATGTTGCACACACATGTTCAGAGAACAATAGAACAGAGAAAGGAGAAAAACGGTAAACAACTGAGAATAAGGTCAACGAATGCTGTTATCTGCAGCAACATAATCAAATCAAAGATCTTATTCGTCTTTAATTTTGCTATATTACAAAAATGTAAAACTCTTAAGTAAAATGAAGAAATAAATGTGTCCAAATGTATCATATTGGACTGCTGCACAAGCAGATACTGTATTAATAGCTATCTCCGGATCAAGACTGGATAGGCTGGAATTACAGAGTCAAAATAAACAAGATAAACCTTTCATACAATCAATATTTAGAATCCCCTGCTCTCTAGATAGATTTTTAAAGCCGCAGGGTTTCTGTTTACTTATTTTTTCACAGCATCAAAGTTTACAATGGGACTGTATCCACGACCCAGTTCTATTCTGTTCCCAGAAACAGGGTTTTATGAAGTCGAGTATTGATTTTAGTTATAGGCGTTGTTTGAGTCTTCAGTCAAAACAGTGAACGCCTCAGTGGACTGTCTTTTGCCTCAAGCAGAGAAGAAAAAACACACATTGCTCACTTTCCCTTTTGCCTTTGTTGGGCTCACATGGTCCTGTTGATGATCACTCTCAGCGACTGTTGATCTTAAACAGTTAAGCTCAGTGTTCTTCCGACACCTTTGGATTTATAAATGTCTCGCAGCCTTTTCAATATTTACCACCCAAACAGCCAAAAGAAAATCCTCGTGAGAGGAACAAATGTCTTTATGAATTCAGATGCAGGAGTTGGCAGATCTGTCTGTGAAACTTTGTGTCTACTATGGATAAAATCTGTTAAAGCCATCTGTGCCCAAGCATGTCTCTTACCATGAAATAACTCACCTAAGACTGGCACTTTGATCAATATAAGTGATTAAGCTCTGGCATGAAAAACCTGATTGGTCTTTGCGTTGGTGAAAGAAATGCTAATGGGCCATCAGATTTAGACTTAGACTTAGATTTAGACACAGTTAGCTCAAGACATGACACAAAACAATGTAGGACATTAGATTCACTAGAATGAGACAAAATCTTAACATTTTGCGAAAAACTAGGGTTAAAGGCATCAAAACCCACAAGCTGTGTTTCACTGAATTCCAAGTCACTGTTGCATATTTCTGTGTGGGTTTTACTTCAGAGAAATAGCCCTTTGGAGTACCACCAATAGGAAGCCCCAAAGCAGATGTTACATTTCTCATCGGTGGCAGCTAACAGTCACCAGTCAGGATTTTCTCCCTCAGCAACTTTTCTGTCACAATTTCTTTCCTACTACTCACACAAAAGGCTGGCACACAGACAACGTAGAAGTGGTTAGGGTTGCTTAAATTCTTATTTAACTGCAAGTTGTCAGTCAGTTTGATGGGAAGTCTTCATCCATTCACTCTGCTCGCACGAAAGGACAGGTCAAAATGTCACGAATTTGGGATATTTAGTTATGGTTTTCATTTAGATTTATGTTGTCCTAGTCATTTATTATGTTCTACCGGTCTTACCGTTTTCTGTTGTTGTGTTTTTGCTATTTTGGTTTTGGGTTCACTTCCTTATGTTAGATGTTTTTTTCCATGTCGATGCATTTCTTTACATTTAGCTTTGTTGTCTCTGTTCAGCTCCATCAATGTCTATTTCAGTCTTTTACCCTCAGCCATAGGCACCATCTAATTAAGTTCATTCAGTATACCTGTTCCCTTGTCATCGCACTCATGCGTCCCATTTCTCGTTTGCTCCTTGCTGGTTTATACTATTTTGGTTCTCACCAGGTCAATCTAAGTCAACCCATGCCTCTTTGTTTGCCATGATGTTTATTCTTTGTAGCTCTCCGTTCAGTGGTATGTTTCTTTTTATTATCTTTCAGAATTTTAACTCTTCAACTCCCAGTGCTGCTTGTGTCTGCCTGTTCTCACTTAGGTCCACTCCAAGAAACACAATCTTGAAACAAAAATCTCTTCCTTACTTCTAAATAAAAGTCTCAAACATAAATATGACATTACAAGATTAAAGCACACGTACCTTCATGAATTCATTGAATGCCAGGGCCTGGTTTCAGAAAGCAAAGAGCTTTTCACCGGACACCAGAAGCGGCTTTGATATGATTAAGCAAAAAAGCTGGTGAGAAAAGGTTTCTGGTATTTTCTTACTTAAATGGGTATCTAATGCCAGTTGGGGGAAAAATGTATCAGTACTGTAACTGGCCGTTGACTTGTAGCATCTTTACATTTTCCCTAACCTTACAACCATATTCAAACTCAAAAATGTATGACCTCACTGATTGTACAGCTTAATTTCCTGCCATTCCAGTGACATCACGTCTCCTTTACCGCCTCTAGTTACTGAGATCTAGTAGTAAATAGTTATTTGTGGTTTCTATTCCAAGCAGATGCGTTACACTCTGGTTGGAACATGGGCTTTTTCCCTTTGCATAGGGCTTTGATTCACACCACAAGTAGTTTAGGGGCTGAGCAGTAAAAGAAACAAAAATCCCTTGTATCTCTCTTTAAAGAATATAATAATTAGGTTGTAATCTTAAATCTCCTGTCAATTTCCACAATAGTCCCACATGGTTAAACAAAGGTTAACAAAAATTGTAATAATCTTGTCAGTGCTTTTCTTTATTAAAAGCATTGTTTTTGGTAAGAAACATCTTATCAGACTAATCTGGTCTCTATACTTGGCTAAACTACTCTGTCTACCACATTGCACTAATAATTTAGTCATATGCGTGCGCTTCAAAGTCAGCATAGTGTCTCTGCTAGAATCTCTGCAGGGTTGTTGTGTTACTTGCTAACTCATGCAGTCTTTGCTGGTCCAACAATCCTCTGCCCTTGAGCTGCTTCTGCAATTATCATTGTGATGGAAACACAAGTCTAACACCCAATCTAAGGTTGTAATGTTGAGAGATACCTTGACCCGATCAACCAGTATTAGTAGGATGCAATAAACCAAGAAAGGGTGTGGTTTTAAAACCTGTTCATGTTTGTATCCTACCAAAAGTCCCAATTTTACGAGGTTTCAGAAAATTTTCAATTTTCTGAAACCAATTAAAGGTCCTTGAGCATCAAAGCAGTTGGAAGTACAGCTTCACTGACCTGTCCCAAGAGATGGTAAATGAACACCAGCGGTCTGCTACGCTACAGGATGATTTTTTTTATGTCCAATTAAATGCCACAATGTCTAACACTTCACTAAAATAGTAGTAGTCCCTTCAATCTTCAGAGACACTTTGATAGTTTAAGTGGTATCCAGCCCTGGTACAGTGAGAAGGTTATTGTATGAAGTCAGAACTCTATGTTGTAAGAAATACCACACACATCCCTTCAGGAAAACTCTGAAAGATCTGTTCAACCAACCATGCACGTTCACTTCACCTATACCAAGAATTAAACCAAGACCAACACACCAAGAAACCAAGACAGTAGAAAGATTCCGACACGTCCTTCAGACTGAGCCAAGTCATGTCCTCGCACCATCTTCGGGATATTCAGAGCTGGTACTAACATCTGCTATATACAGGTATAAATGGAGTTGAGATGCATAGTATAGCTTTACTGGGACCATCTGCATGCAAGCTCTAGTAGAGTTTTATCTTCCTTACGTTAGGGGTCTGGACGCAAAACATCATCTAACATGATGTCACTCCCCACAAGCAGTAGTTTAGCCTTTAGAACCAGTAATGCATGTCTGGTCACCTATAAAGGATTTCAATGCCAGGTGTGAACATTCATTCCTAAAGCTCTCTACTTTTAACTGAATCAGCCAGAATGCATGTTAATGGAAAATCTGAACAGGACTTCTCGCTTTGCAATCCAGTCCCACTGTCATCCTAGCAAGAATACATGTAGAGCAATGCTGACAGTGACATCTCTGTCTTGGTATAAAAGTTTTGCCTGCAGTGGCTGCGGTCAACTCAATATACTGCCCTTGAATAAGAATATAATTCACAGTTTACATGGACTTTTTGCATCCGTCCGTCCGTCCGTCCGTTTTCTTCCGCTTATCCGGGGTCGGGTCGCGGGGGTAGCAGCTTCAGTAGGGAGGCCTAGACGTTCCTCTCCCCAGCCACTTGGGTCAGCTCCTCCAGGGGAATCCCAAGGCGTTCCCAGGCCAGCCGAGAGACATAGTCCCTCCAGCGTGACTTTTGCATCATACAGCTAAATGATGCTTCATGATAAAGTGATACAGCAATGATCAACAATGTCACAGAAACTCCTAAATAAACTTTGGTAGTTTTGACAACCATCGATCGAAGGTGGTAGCTAGCAGAAATGCAAGTTGAAATGTTAGCCAACAAGTGAGGGTATCTAGAGATTGAACTTTCAAGACCTTTATCAAAGTGGAGTTCTATATAGTGAATGTCCCTGATATGTGTGGCTGAAATGAGGTCCTCTGTAAAGTGCATGGACCACTTTAGAGACAAAGTGAGGAACTTTGTCACCCAGGGGGTAAGGTGGAGTAGAGTCAGTGTACATGCTTCAGGCATCTGATCAAGATACCTTCTGGCATGTGTCTCTTTGGCAGTTTTCCAGGCACTTCCAACTAGGAGGAGGCCCAGGGCCAGACCTAAAGGGACTAGATTTCTCTTCTGGAACACTGGGATCTCCCCAAATGAGCTAGATAGTATAGCTTGGGTGGGAGAGTTGTCTGGGCTTCCCACCTGAAACTGTTACCCAGTTGTTGTTTTTACTCCCAACTTAATCTTGGATGAAGGGTAGGATATAAATTGTTAGCTGTATAGTATGAATGTATTCTGCATGACTGATCAAAACTTTAAAACATCTTCAAGATTAGCTATCCTGGGCAATCCCAGGGATCTCACCCTACTTCCTAGAACCCCTTCTCAGGGTCTTTCTCTTCTCTTTCAAAATCTTGTCAAGTTTTATGATTTATCAAAGCACCAAAAATAATTTTTACCTGTCTTGATCTTAATGGGTGACATTTTAACAAACTACTGAGAAACATAATGATTCAATACACTCACATTTTAACTTTGCACACAATATGCAACACATCAGTTGTTCCTCCTTGCAACATTATGAACGTACAGCTCATGACGCATGAAACACAGTGGAGTCGTCATTCAGGTGTCTCAGACTAAAAGTCTTTGTGTTTGGTTATTAGGCAATTTAGACAAGTCTTTGTCTGTTTTACAATGGGTTTCACTTTCTCTCAGCATGGCCATCCATAGATCAGCTCTGCAGCTAAGAAGCAATCAACCCAAACAATAGCTGCCCTGATCTGTTGCCATCCTAGCAGAGGGGATGGTAGCTGGTTTTATTCCTCCTCAGATGACTGCAGTACACATGACTGTTTCAAACAAAGTGACAAGCATTTAGCTCATTACTCCATGCTGGTCTGAGATAACAGAAAGAGAGATTACGAGCTCCTTCTCTCAAATTAAATGAAGAAATAACAATGTGATCAATCAGAGGCAATGAGGTGCATTACTCCTAATTGCATTTGTTGGATTCACAGAGAAGTTGTTGGAACATCAGCTCTTTCAAACTCCCTGCTGCTCTTGTCGTCTAAATGCAAAACCTAAAAAGGTAGGACCTCTCTTGAGGTCCTACCTTTTTAGGTTTTGGGCAAAATTTACAAAACTACATGCAAAACAGAATGACCTCTCTCTGATGTTGCTGTAAATCTTTCATGACTAGTTTTTTTTTCAGCCACTGCATGTTCTCAGTTTCTCTGTTTTTCTATCGAAAACAATTTATTCACTAAAGGGTTCTTAACTTTTTTGAAATTTCTTCTTAAAGGCATATCTGAGGTTTAGCGTGCAGGACATGTGCTCGTGGTGCCCTGACATCAGTTCTGACTAAGCTTTGTCACAAGTTAGGACTTTCTCAAATGCTGATACACTTAACAAGCTAACACACAGAATTAATTGTTTGTCCAGTCACTGGGGATAACATGTGATATTACTGTTGCCAAAAGCAACGTCTTACAGCTATGAAAATAGAAATTATAAGTATTCATACACTTTGAAATGTTTCACATTTTGTCACATTACAACCAAAAATCTTTTTTTCTTGTTCGGATTTTACGTGTGCACAGGGTAGATAGTGGCCGTGTGGTTTTCAGAATTGTTTTACGGATAAAAATTGTCTGTCTTAAAGGTATTGCCACCATGGTAAAGCATGGTGACAAAAAAGATTATTGATTCTTGTGTGTTTTTTTTCAAACCTACTTTGTCGAAACAATTTAGAAACAGCTCTAACTGCAATTACTGTACATCTTCTGGAGTATGTCTCTACTGGCTCTGCGGACCAAGAGAATGCAATTTTTTGTCCATTCTTTAGGCAATAGGTCAAACTCAGAAAAACTGAACCGACCACTAGGTGTGTGCTTTGACTGGACCACTCTAAACCATTTCAGTGCTGGCTGTTTGTTTAGGGCCGTTTGTCCTGCAGGAAGGTGGACCTCCATCCTAATCTTAAGTCTTTTGCAGGGTTTTCTGTCAGGATTAGCCTGCATTAAGTTTTATCCTTCTTCCCCGTTACTCTGATGAAAAGAAGTCTGACAGCATGATGCGGTCACCAAAATGTTTTAAACTGCACGATATCTTCAAAGCTTATGATATTTACAGTATAATCTAACTTCTCCATAACTTTATCCTTGATCTGTTGGTCTGATTTTTGGTCTTCATGATGGTCTTTGTGATCTTTTGTTCTGAGGCCTTCACAGATTACCTGTATTTATAGTAAGATTACATTGCCCACAAGCTGGCTCTATTCACTAATTAGGTGACTTCTAAAGTTACTATATTGTATTTAGGAGCTGACCAGTGATGCAATTATTAGCACTGTAGAATTGCAGCAAGAAGGTGCTGTTTTTAAATCCCAGTCTGTGGGCTGTCTGGATGGAGGGCAGATGTGTTCCCTTTGCATTCAAGGGTTCCTTCTGCATATTGGGGCTTCTTGAGGTCCTGTCCAGGTTGTACCCCACCTCTCGCCTAATGAGCACTGGAGACAGGCATCAGTTCTTCCCTGACTACAGGTATCAGAGTAAAGGCGGCTGCATAAAAATGGAGACTTTCAAATTTGCATTTGAAACAGAGATTTTAGGCTATATATTTTTTTCCTTTGACTTCACCGCTTTGCCCAACTTTTTATTGGTCTTCCACATAAAATCCCAATAAAACACAAGTTTGTATTTGTAACATGACAAAATGTGAAAAGGTTCAATGAATAAAAGGGCTTCTGTGAGGCATTGAATATTTATTTGGTACAAAATAATTTAGTTTTTAATTTGGTACAAAGTTCAACTACAAGGAAAATCCTGGCCAATGGAGAAGGCTGCATCATGACGCCAACCTTTTACTGCAGTTAAATGTGCACACAACAAAAACTGCCACAGGGGGTGTGAGTTATGTTCAATAAAGAGTGCCTTGTGTTAGAAGTAGCATGCTGCCACCACATCCCCTCAGGCCCACTGCTGTGTGCAGAGTGCTCGCTTTCAATGAATGATTTGGCCCACTGAAGCTCAGTCTGCTGCCACCACATGTTTAAACCGTTACCACAGATGCGGCATCAGTGTTTAAACCTAACCAAATCAGTGTTTACCCTTGATGTGTGTGCATCTTGAAAGCCTTGTGTGCATTGTGTAAGAAGGCAGGTCTTGATTGTACAGATTCTACAGATTCACCCTGAACTGAGAAGAAAAAAATCAGACGTCTCAGCAGAGATTTTGTTGTATAATCTGTAACACTGGCTAATAAAATTAGGGGGAACCCCTTTGTTGCTCCTGTTATAACTTCCATAGTCCAGAATGTTTTGTAACAACGTTGTAGGTTGCTGCTGTAACTAGCTATAGTCTGACATTCAGTGACATTTGAAAATTCTGGAAAACCTATATAAACGTTGGAGCCTGAACACTAGGGTCCTGTTTGACTCGTTACGTAGCGTTTCCGGGCTTTTCTGGCCACATGTTGTTTATTCTGGGGCAAAAGTGGCGGGTAGAAGCAAAGTGAGAGTGAAGTAGAAGGATGGGGAACTGGGAATGGGAGCGAGGGGCGGGGGGGGTGCAATGGGGGCCGTCCTGTGGGCTAACTTTTCCGAACGTGAGCTAAATGTGCTGGGTGGAGCAGGGCGCGCCTCCTCAACAGTAGTCTGGTGGAAAACCTTCGGATTGGCAGGAGACGGCGGGCTGAGTCAGCCACCGTGCACACAACGGCTGATTGAGAGATGGTGAACTAAGGGCGGTGGCAAGGGGGGAGAGTGTGTGTGTGTGTGTGTGTGTGTGTGTGTGTGTGTGTGTGTGTGTGTGTGTGTGTGTGTGTGTGTGTGTGTGTGTGTGTGTGTGTGTGTGTGTGTGTGTGTCGTTAATAGAAGCACGGTTGAGCGTGGGTGTTTCTGTTTGCACCCAGTGCTTCTGTATTTGGGCGTGTGCGCTGGAATGTTTAGCGTAACGCTGGATGATGGAGGAGTAGGGGAGAAAGCATCTGGGGAAAGCATTTACCTGATGTGAGGTTGGGTGTAGGGGGGGTGTTGGTGAGGAGGATTCAGTGTGAGCTGGAAAAGGGTCAGTCCGTCTGTGTGTGCCTACAGCTGGTTCTCATTATGAGGCTAATGTGAGGCTCTGATCTCAAACACACAGCGGCTTTGCAGGCCCGGGTTGAAGCCGGATATGGGTTTTGAGAGGCCCCTTCACCGCTGCTTCTGTATCACAGTTTCCCTCCTTGCAGCCCCGCGAGACAGAGCGCCTCAATAGTAGAAAGCCCTCGCTATCTGATTTGTTCATGGGAAAGTGTGCAGCTATGAATGTTGCTACTGGTTTTATATCAGAATGAAGAGAGAGAAAAAGAGACGTGCAGCTTGACATACATGACTAGTGAATTACCATTCTTTCAAACTAAGTTTACATGCCATTTATGGAACTCTTGCAAATCTATAATTTTATTAATTTGGATTTTATCAAGTAGACCAACACATGGAGTGGAAGGAAAAATCAAAAGGTGTTCAGGATTTTTTTTTTTTTTTTTTACAAATAAATATCTGGAAAGTGTGGCATGCAATTCTGTTTAGCCCTCTTTACAGCGGTACTGTTGAATAAAATTGAGCTTAACCAACTGCTTTCACATGTCATCTACTTTGAGTTCACCTATCTGTCATTTAATCTCTGCATTAAAAAACAACTAGATAGTAGCAGTATAACACTATAAATCCAGCTGTTCTGTGAAGCCCTCAGAGGTTTGTTAAAGAACATCAGTGAACAAACAGCATCGTGAGGACAAAGGGACACAGGACATAACATAACAAAATATATGGACGTCTCTTTTTTTATTACCCATCTGACAGTTTTAGATGAGGTGCTTACGTTTTTTATTAGACATTTTTGAGCTTTTAGAATAATTACATTATTTATTATTGCACTCTTAACACCGAGTTTCTACCTGTTATCTAGAGTGCATGAAAACACAGCCTCATTCCCCTGCATCTGTATAAAAAACATGCAACCAGACAAAATCTAGCAATAATGAAGAAGACCTAGATGACAGAACAAGACGAAAAATAGAAGTGGGGGAAAGGATGGAGCTCTGCCAACTATTTGAAACCCATACAGCAGCCAAACCCAACCGTAGCTCCATCTTTACCCGGTCCTAAATCTCCTCCTCTGTGCCGACATTTAAGCAGCTCAATTTATGACAGCGAACTGCCGCTCAGCAGAGAGCGTTCCAGCCCACTAAAAAGCCAGTGTCATGCTGAAAATTAGCAGCGGAGTGACTAATGCACACGCTCACACTCATAACTGCAGTCACAAGGGCACTTTTAATGAGGTATGAACGGAGCCATTGATATCATGTCAGAACTGACTGTTAATGACGAATGGGGCAGACAGAATCGGGATGGGCGCAAACATGCTGACATGCAATTTCAATTAGCACAAAAGCCGGCCCTGTGGAAACTATGAGAGCAAACAATAGTGCTGTCGAGACTCATTCAGACTTTAATTAGCGCGGCTCCAGTCATTTCTCAGACACTCTGAAAAAATATGTTTGAAGCACTTTGGTAACATGTGAAGTCGTCACAACGACTGGTCATGTGACCTGGTGCCCCAGGAAGAGTAGCTGAGTCAAGATGCTCTGGAAATAAGTATGGTTGTCAAAGCAGTTATACTCAGACAGGAAGACTCTTGTAGTAATCTATAAAGTATTGTGTTTTTCTGAGTGCTTCAGTGGAAAAGCTGTCTCACTAAGATGGTTCCTATCATACGGCTGCCAAGGTGGTAAACTTGAACTTTTTGCACGTTGTTGCAGAAGAGAGAAGTTGCTGTGCAACACTTTAAAATATTCCCCTGAATGCAGTTTATGAGTATTTCGATCACTCAGTCTTTCTTTTTCATTAATTTTCTTTTGAAGGCTAAACCTTGTTGCTCTTCTAGCCTATGTTATGTTAATATACTAGGTTGTGTAAAACACACCAGCAATGCATGGGAGGCATTCACAGTGTTACGTCGTGCACAGATGGTGTAATAAAAGACTCTCAGGGCTTTTACTGCAGATTAATGTGGTTAATGTTTGTGTTTTTCTTCATGCACTGTCTCAGTTCTCTCCTCCTTTTCTGCAGAATATAGTAGTATTAGTAATCAGTGAAGTTTATTTTAGTGATGCCGGTGTCTGTGTGGTCCAAGATTGCCAACCATCAGAGCTTGTTCAGAGTTCAGTTTTTTCAAAACACTTAGACGATGGATGGATGGATGGATGGATGGATGGATGGATGGATGGATGGATGGATGGATGGATGGATGGATGAATGGATGGATGGATGGATGGATGGATGGATGGATGGATGGATGGATGGATGGATGGATGGATGGATGGATGGATGGATGGATGGATGGGTGACATATTTCTTTTCACCGCCTCTCTTCTTCAGATCTGGGTGCACTTTGTGGCTAAAGCAGTGCCAGGTGCAAACATTCATTTTGACGGTAATGGTATCAGTCTTTCACAGTTTAGTGAAAGCAGACACAGCATGTGATCTGTCAGAGTTCGTCAACATCTGACGAATATGTTGCTCAGCCACATCTGATGCCAGTACTGGCATGCTGAGGACGGTGCACATCTTGCATGTTTTTAAAGCACCGAACGGATTTAAAAGGTCTGCTTGACAACAGTGACATAAACTCAGCCCCGACATAAAGGCATGACTCAGTCGAGTGCCACAAGTTGTAAACCACACCCTGTGGGCTCCATAATCACAGAGCATGTTGTGCACGCACACAGGACCCATGATCTTGACAAATTGACCTGTGTGATGTGAAAAGATGTGGTCGTGTGTTTATTGTGATCTGAACTATGATCTGAATTGGACTTGTGAAGCAGGTGTTTCAGGATGATGTGCAATAAAATTTTGTCTCACCTGACCAGAGTACCTTCTTCCACATGGTTGCTATGTCCCCTGCAGTGTTTTTCAAAGTAAATAAATAGATTCTAAACATTTTTCATTTTTATTGTAAAATATGATTGTATAACTTTTAATTCATTATTAAAACAGATATAATTTGTATTAGTATACTGAGATGACAAAATCTGGGAACTTGAAACTGAACTTTGAGGCTCTTCCCCTCACTAACTACGTAAGACAGGAATATCCCAACTTGGCTTACAGGGCACTGAAATGCTAACCTGACGCTCGCCAGCTGTATGTCGCTCCGCCTAGCTCCACTCACATCCATGTGGGACATCTCCCATAGAGAGTGATTTCTCCAACCAATTTTATGATCTGGCCAATCAGGAGGCAGGGCTGGAGTTTCATGGATGTGACGTAGTGGAGAAGCGACCGTGACGTGAGACTGTTTTGATTCAGACAATGGCGGCTCGCATCGAGGAAGCAAGCGTTAACATTGATGCTATTTCTTCCGTGTTGTCCAATCTACCTAATATTGTTTCATTAAAAGAACATCAGAGAACGCCTCTGAAGGCTTTTGTTGGTGGAAACCATGTTTTCGCCCTTCTCCCGACCAGATTTGGCAAGTTTTGTTTTCCGGGGCGCGTCTGCGTCCGCCGCGGAGCGGTTAGCGGTTAGCACGAACCATATTAGGAGGCCTTTAGTCCTCAACGCGGTCGGCCCGGGATTGACTCCGACCCGCGGCGCTTTGCCGCCTGTCTTCCCCCCTCTTCTTGTCAGCTCACTGTCAATAAAACGCGTGCCACTAGAGCCGCAAACACATAAAAAAAAATTTTAAAAAAAATAAAAGGTTTTTTTTTTTTCCTGCGTCGCTCTCATCAGCGTCACGGGTTAGCTTCGGTGTGAGTGGTTAAAATAGCACGTCGATAAAGATGACAGACAAGTGGCTTATCCAATCATATGCAAGGATTTTTGATAAGCGACATACGTCTGGCGAGCGTCAGGTTACTGAAATGCATTATCCCTTTTGCAACAACGTACTTGTGGGGCTGGCTTTTCAACTTTAAAGTTACTCCAAAAGAAAAAAACAGCAACTCCATTTCCTCTTGGACAATCACACGCGTATGGCACTGACAGACATTAAGCCCACCCATCCCACTATACATACTTAAGAGATGTTTCATTTCTTTTGTTCTATTCTTGTCATCAACGGTTTAATGAAATGTTTATTATTCCACAGGAATATATTACGCTGTTGAAAACATGTTAGTTACTATTCAGATGCTAAAAAAAATAATAGTTGTTGAATAGTGAATAAAAGTAAGAAAAACATTTGGAAAGTGGATTGTTCTTTACATATTTTGTAACGTTGTTTGTGATGGGGTCCAGGCCAGAAGCTAATGCTGATTAGGGGGCCGTGGTAAGGTAAAGTTTGGGAAACGCTGTCCTATGAGACCGATAGCTTTTCAGTTTAGGTAAACAGCCATCTCTCCGCAGATTTGCAGCCATACTCGCCATAAGCCATACTCTTCTCCAATTTTGGATAGGACTGAACAGCCATCAAAGATGTTTAAGGGGTATTGGGATATTATTTTATAACCTAACTATCAACTACGCGTAAGGGTATAGGGGGAAATGGGGTGCATGCCACACTTGTCAGATTTATAGTTGTAAAACGTAAAAAAGAAAAAAGGAAATATTATAATGATTTCCAAACTCAGATCAGATACAGCTAAAATAACTTCTTTAAGTTCAAAGGTTGGAGAAAATAGTAGGGCCATAATTATGCTAAGACACTATCCTAAATAGGTCTTTGAATCTAAACTTATCCAATCCAGATAGCAGGAAAAAGAGGTGGTGATTGTGCGGCACTGTGATGTTCATTTATCCACGGTTTAACACAGGTATGATGATGAGCCCTAAAATAACCGGCATTAAGCTAAATGACTTTAATTATCCATTCTAAACTGGATGCAGCACCAGGACAAAGAACCGTTTTGAACTCTCATTCTGTGTTGACATTGTAAAATGTTACAAGCCTAAGTGGCGGTAGTTAACTGCAGGCTAATTTCCTGCTGCTGTTGCTCTCTGGGCCATTAATGCTGCGCTGCACAGCTGAAGCTGACAAAGCCTTTCATGCAGTACACGCTGTGCTATCTGGGTTTTCTGTCAGCCTCAAAGTTGTTTTTGTTCCCCTCATCAAGTTTCTCACAGTTTCACATTTGAAAGGATAATTCAGGTGTGAAGGTGCACAAGGACGAGCGAGCTCTCCATTTAGCAGGATAAGAAATGTACGAGTGAGACTCAGAAAGTTGAAAGAGATTTCTGTTGCTTTTTGGATCTGCTTCCCTTTTTTCCCGCCTGCTCCCTTGACACCATGTTCTGCCCGCGTTCACTGAGACATTTCAAGCAGAAATTCATTACCAGTGTGTTCAAAAACAGCTTTGCACCTCATGTCTATAAACAGACTGGCTCAGGTTGAGTGAAAGCAGAAAAAGTCACAGTTACCTGTACAAACAATCGCTTCTCAGAATTTTTCCCTCACAGCAAGTCAACCTTTAGTGTGTGTGTGTGTGTGTGTGTGTGTGTGTGTGTGTGTGTGTGTGTGTGTGTGTGTGTGTGTGTGTGTGTGTGTGTGTGTGTGTGTGTGTGTGTGTGTGTGTGTGTGGATGGATGAGTGGTTGGAGGAAAGGCCATTCGGTGTGAGGGAGGAATGGGTTGGAACAATGTGGTAGGTGTGGCGACTCCTCTGACGTCACAGGAGGATTATTTTAACCGGACCAACCATCTGGGACCTTGGCGGGCTGACGGCTTCCGAAGCTTGGCTGCGCTGACAGAGACATGCTTTGTATTACTCGGTCATAAACCGCAGCAGAGCCCTAAGAGGCTACAATGCTTCTGTTCACGACTATGTTTGGGTTGCAAGTGAAATCACGACTCCAAAACCGGTCAATACCAACAGGTCCGACAGGCGAGTTTGATGGCCTACACACAATGAGTCCATCAAACTCATTATTCAAAAGTACAGTGCTTTGCAAAGGTATCCTCACCTCTTTACGTATATTTCTTCCCCATAACTTGGTGTTGCAAGCTTTATTTTTTTCGTATGTTATTGAAATTGTATGTGATAGACCAATACAATGTAGTGCATGAATGTGAAGTAACAGAAAAACATGTGTGGTTTTGATTGATTGATCGATTGATTGATTTCGAGCCATATAAAACAAAGGAAGAAAAAAAAGAAAGAAAATAAATGCATGTCATACCGCATACTGGGTAAAAAGGGACAAAAAAAAAAGTATATATATATATATATATATATATATATATATATACATACATACATACACATGTACACAAATATGTGTAATAAATACACATGCAGTACAAACAAGACGTGAAAAATGAAAAAATCCTAAAGGTGAGATGTGTATTTGTAGTCAGTCCCCAGAACTTTGAGAGAGATTCTTTTCAACAGCTGTTCTGTTAAGGCCGCGGAGGTGTGTCAGAAAACATTAGTACACGAACAGCATCATAAAGTTCACAGAAGACGACAGAAGGCTCGGGTGTAAATGGAGCAGCTTGAATGTCATGACTCTGGAGGAGCTGCAGGGTCCTACAGTGGAGGTGAGAGATTCTGCTGGGTGAGCAACAAATCTGGTAGACTTGGTAGAATTGTATTTGAAGAAGGCCGTTACGAAGACCCCTTTGCAGTTTGTCAAAGGCCATGAAGGATATGGTAACCATGTGAAAGAAAGTGCTTTGGTTAGATGGGACCAAAATTATAGTTTTTGTCCAACATGCACGGTTCTATGTGGTGCGGAAAACTAGCACTGTGGCGGCAGCATCAAAAATATGGGGAAGGGATAGTGAAGCTGGTCAGAGTTGACGGGTAGATGGATGACTAAACACAACCCTGAGAAAACCTGTTAAGGCTGCAGAATGTTTGAGAAAGTGTGGAGGGTTGTCCTGCTGGAAAACAAGCCCAAACACTGAACCAGAGCTACCAGAGCTTAGAGCAAAGCTTATTCATGTGTTAGAACAGCCCATTCAATGACCTGACCAAAGCCAGGTTGACAATATGTCCCAGCACTTCAGAATGGCTTTTGACAGATGCTCACCGTCCAGTCTGAGTTTGGACCATCTTGCAAACAAGAATGAGCAATAGTTTTTCTTGATGTGCATTTGCAGCTGTAGTTGCAGTATTGAGGGGGGAAAGGGGAAAGTGAAATGATTTTTTTTCCCCCAAGGTACACAAAATGTTTTTTATTCACAATTAATTTCTGGTGGAAAATCTGTTCATCTCCTATTATAAAGATAAATGTGTACTTTCAGACGCACACTATTCCTTTGTTCACTCTTGGCTGAAATTTGAGGCATTGCAAACAAGCGTGAAAATGAAATAAAAATCTGACATTTGATGGTCATTTCTTAACTGGCTGCTTGTCAAGACAATGCTGAGCCCATGAAGAAGAGTTTGGAGCAACTTCCCTAAAGTGTGAAGCAAGACGATGCTGTCTCTGTGCTGCCTTGATTGAGAGTTAAGCTTTACCTTCTGCCCTGTGATCCCTCTGGATTTCCTCCTCTTGGTGCCATCTCAGACAGGTGATGAGCAAAGGGAATGGTTGCAGTTACAAGGACACAACGCATTTTCCACAGTGTCTACGGGGCCCCGACACAATAAGATTTCTACAGCCAAAGGAAAGACACTTTTTTGATATCCATTTTCTGTCATGAAGCCAAGCCTTTCAGACGCCAATCTCGCAAAAACACCACCAACTTCAGACAACAGCGGGTCCTTCAGATCCTCTTTTCCGTGCTTTTTCCTCCTCTTTTTTCGTACTGGTCTATTTTCCTAAGGTAAAATTACATTGCATTGCAATTCTCCTTTCACAGAGAAAGGTCATATTTTTTGCTTTTCTGCACCCAACCCTTTGTGTGTTGTGTAAATGTGAGTTTCACAGAGGGAGCTTGAAAAGTTGTAGTTATTGGAGGAAGCCTCCCGCTGTGGCTCCATAAGCCTTTTTTCACTTTCCTTTTTCTTTTATTTTTTCCTTATCATGCCTCTTCTTTTTGGCTTTTGCGCTGGAGTGTTTTTAAAGAGATGCAGAAGCAGATGGGGATTTGAAAAGGGGGGCTAAAATGTGCAGCTCGCTTTCACACTGAGATGTGCAAGTCTGAGAAATGGCTCCATAAAGCCTGTAAAAGTGAGTCCCCGGTGACTTCTGAAAAGTCTGTGGGGAATGTAGGGAGCCTAATAAAGCACCACTGTCAAGGTATGTAGAGTTGTGCTCCAGCGCTCTGCTGTTTAACAGCGCTGGCGCTGGCTGTATATTCTTATGCAGACAGGCCGCTGTATTTAGAGTCAGGCATGTAAACATGTTGCCAACATGATTAAGAACAGTTAGGAGGCTGTGGTTTGTTGAAATATGGTGTTTATAGTTGTTATATTGTCATAGCACAGCAAAAAAAAAAAAAAAGTCGGCAGTGAGTAATTGTTATAAGAATGTTTTACAGAGTCTTGAAGGTTTTACAGTGTGCTGCTTTAACCTCAACCAAATCCATTAGCCTGTCAAATTCAGAAAGGTGGAATCTTTGATGCAAAAGTTCAGATAACTAGAATTTCCACACAAGATCATCCAAGGCCATCCGCTTGCACTGATCTAATAAGCCTTCGCATTATTTGATTCCACCTACAACGCTTCAAAAAACTGCAGCATCCCACATTTACTGCACCATACGAAGATATTTAGCCAAGTATATATATATATATATATATATATATATATATATATATATATATATATATATATATATATATATATATACATACATACATACATACATACATACATACATATGTACGTGTGTGATAGAGAAGTAATACTTAACATCACTCTGAAGTGTGAAAATATGGTGAAATATGAAAATGGCCTAGTCAAAGTCCAGACCTAAATCCAATTGGGAACCTGTTGCAAGACTTGAAAAGTGCTTTTCAGAGACACGCTCCACCCACCCTGACAGAGCTTGAGCCATTTTGCAAAGACAAATGTACAACAGTTTCAGTCTTTGGATGAGCAAAGTTCGTACAAAGATACCTAAATACACTTGAAGCTATAATTTCAGTGAAAGGTGACTTAGGGGGGTTGAATATAAATGCACAGCACACAAACCTGACTAAAATAGATGGGGTTTGGTTTGTAATGTTCAGATATTTCATGGTTTATATAGTCTGTACTCACTGTTTCCAGAGCTAATGGGAAAACAAAGGCTTATTGCAAGCACAAGTGCTGTTGACCCTGGTAAGAAACGTAATTGCTCAACTCGTTAATGACAATGTTGCCTCATGTCATTACAAAGAGAGCTGCACTCCAATTCAGTCCATGGTTAACAACACCCTATCGTTAAATGATTATATGCTGAACAGTTTGTACAATGCCAAAGTAGGTACAGCCCAGAAAACGGCAAGAAATCACCAAAACAACCTCTATTTATAGTGATGTTAACTGCAGTCTAACCATGGGTTACACAAGGAGACAAGTTGTTTTGTGCAGTGTTACAATACCACATGTATAGGAGAAAACATACCCCAGGATCCCTCTTTATCTGCAAAATAATAATTAGAAGGAACATATATATTGCAACATTCATAACTTGGAGGACACAAGAAATGGTCAAATTGATCTAATTGTAAGATTTTCCCTTGTGTCTACCATCATTTTAGTAAGAACAGCCTGAATGATCGGAGCTTGTCCAGCAAAATGGAACCCAAGTAGCTCATCAGCAAATAAATTACAGAACATAAAGACTAGTTCATGTTTCAAATCATAATCTAAGCCAGTCTATTCTCTGCAAAAGCTTTGTGTTTGTGTCGTTAGATGGAAACCAAAGGAAAATGACAGTGAAACAAAAGGTTAATCCATTCATCTGTGAAAGAGAGGAAGAGAGCTTTCTTTTCGAATTAAAAGAGTAATCAGTCATGAAATGACAACCATCTGCATTGGCCAGGCAACAAGACTCTGCTCGGAGTTGTGGATCAAGTCCACAGTAGCTGAAGAACATTAGGGACTTCTCTTTAAGTTGGTTAGAGGTCTACGCACGACACTATCTTTGGCCTTGGCTTTGCATATGAAGTTTTTGCTCCTCAGGGCTGAGGGTGTTCCCTTTCAGATAATGGTGCATTGTCAAAAAGAATCAAAGCATCTTCAGCCACGTACGAAAGATGGAAAACGTGGCTTTGTGCTTTCCTGCAAAAGATATCAGGAGGATTCCAGCACACAGTTAGGTTTCCCCATAAGGACGCAGAGAAGTTCTCGTATATTCCTTCTTTAACAGGGATGAAGAAGAACACTGACATAAGACAGAGAGAGGAAAAAGGAGGTGTGCTTGTGTTGTGCATCAGGGGCATTTTTGTTTATAAAAGTAAAAAAAAAAAAAAAAAATTAAGATGGGCTTGTCTCTTGGCACTTTGTTTTGAGGGTGCAACAGAGATGATGAGATCAGAGCATTTGCCAAAGGACTCCAGAGAGGTGTAGAAAACATGATGGATTTTCTAGTTTTCTAGTTTCTGGAGCGAGTTCATTGCCAGCCTTTGCGCTATGTTTACTTATTTAGCTGCGAAGGCACCCAGCACTATGTTGCTTCAGTGTGACGTTGAAGGAATGAGATTCCACCACAGAATTGGCTTGGTATCTCCCTCTATTCTTAAGCGACAACATGCAGACTCTCTCTCTCTCTCTCCCTCTCTCTCTGTGCAAGACAGGGCAAGTTTATTTATAAAGCACTTTTCAGCAATAAGATGATTCAAAGCGCTGCGCTAATGAAGATCCATTCACTAATTTCTGATTAATTCAGTTAATGATTAATCCACCCATTCATGGGGGTATTCAGACTGTGTATAGAGATTTGAACTTTCAGTCCAACACGGTCACTCAATCAAGTACGGAAAACAAAAGAGGTGAGACAGAAATGACACAGAAGCAGTCTGTTACTCGGTCCTGACACACAAGCTCTTGATTTTTCCCGATAACATGCACTATACACAACTGAGGCGCTTCACTAGCAACATAAATACTTCTAACAAATCCCAGGACTCGATGTCTCCCTAAACATGCTTCCTTCATTAAAACTTAGACCCGCTTAAGATCCAGAGAAGAGATGACCGAAAGCGATCTGGTCTGAGGAATTTTCATGCAGCTAAAATGTCACAAATGAGTTACTCCTTCAAGAATCAATCGTGGAGAGCATCAAACACTTAGTGGGAGAACATATAAATACTTGGTTCTTACTGAATTCTCATAAGAAAAATAAACCATTTTCCTTAATGCAATAGAAGCAAAACGAACCAGAAAAGACTAACGTCTGGCATCCGTCTCTCTTTTGTTTCCAAATCTCAGGGAACGAGCCAACAAAAGCTCGCCTGGGCTTCTGAAAATTGTGAAGCACACTGCGGATTTTTTTTGTGAATGCAGTTGCAAATAAAGAACTCTGCTCCCTCGTCTTTCAGTTTCAGCCCGGAGGCTATTGTGTAATTAGCGTTCGCCTTTCATTTAGAACACATTTGCCTCAGCAGCACCACTCTGACCTGCTCAAACACAGCCTTCGGCACGGGAACGACCAGCTAATGAGACAATAGCCACCCAGATCTGACGTTTTGAAAACGAACGATGTGAAACTGGCATAATTTAGTTTGTGGCAGCAAAGCAAGATGTGTTGTATGTTCATGTCACTTTCGGTTTGACCGTATGTAGCAGAGCATCAATACAGAGTGAGATTGCTGAATGTGAGTCTGCTGCTCTGTTGGTGCTCTTCTTACACCGAGTGTTTACAACAGAGACGATTTGGAAGAAATGCAAATGCCTCTTAGTGAAATAACAAAAGAATGTGCAGGATGATAACAGGGTTGCTTTCCTCCTCGCTGACATCAAAAGGCTTCTCTTTGCTTATATTTGTCATAGATTATGGACGGAGGGTTTCGTTTACAGAGTGAGAAACAAAAGACAAACTTACCCTTAAGTGGTGTAAAGATGGCAGCATGGCATTAATGTGGATGCAAGATGGATAAGTGTGTACACATTTGCTTGAGTCTGGGTAAAGTGTCTTTTTTTAATTTATATAGATACGGATGTGAATATTTTAACGTCTTATTTCATCCTGAGGGCTCTGACGGCTTTTTGCTCCACGGTGTTGAGCCCAGCATCCTGCCAGGCTTCTGGCTGTGTCTTCTGAGTCGGAGGGAATATCTTGGCCCTCACAGTCTCATAGGGATGTTCTAACTTTGATAAATCCCAGTCTTGTTCCGCGTTACGATTCCAAATATTCTAAAGCACTGGAGTTAGGGATTCAGAAAAGTCTTTTCTATGTATCGCAGTGAGTTTCTATGTCTTGAACTACCACCTTCGTGAGGGCAAGCGGGCGGCTCATCTAAAGCCCCCTTTTACATCTCCTGCTAAGAGAGCGGAACGACTTAGCTGAGGAGACTGGGTCTTGGAAGCGGTCCATTTTCATTTTCAGAGCATGTGCACTGGTAATTAATTGACTTCCTCCCTGGTTTACATTTTGTCAAGTGCTCCAAAGAGCAAAAACCGAGGCAGGTGGCTGAATTAGCATATCCTTGAAAATGAGGCAACTCAAGGCCGGGAAATCCTGCACTACAGCATTCTATATCCCCGGAAAACCTCCACAGGGGTAATGACAGAAGTCTCAGTCAGAGAATCCCTTTGAGGCCAGAGAAGCTCCTGTTCAGCCGGGAGTCGCTGGAGGCCACGTGATTAAATAGAAACCAGGTCACGTCAAATGTGAGATCTCAGCAATGCTTGTCTAATTGCTTTCTCAACGTTCCGACTTCCATAAGGTGAAGTGAAGTCATGCAGAATCATCTGCAGGCGTCCGTTTTGTTTTATGCAGCTGTAGCATCCACAAGCATTAGTTAACAACCAAGAAACTGGTCAGCTTAGGCTGTGTAGTCATGTTTATTCAACTTTAAAGCACAAAGCATAAAAGTGGTTCAAAGTCAAAGAAATCAATTATTGTTGACTTTTTTGTTCAAGCTATTTCTTCTCTCTGTTCATGCTTTGATGTTTTACAGAATCCTACTTTGGGGACAGCTACTGCAGCTTACAAGCTGTCCAAGATGTCTCCACCTTCCAGCTGTCACTGGATTTCAAAACGAGTCGCCGAAGTGGACTTTTGCTTGTGGCTGCTGGAATGGAGGACTACCTGTTCCTCGAGCTGCTAAATGGGAAACTACAGGTGAGGGTTAACTGAAACAGAAGAAATTCACGTTAATGTAAATGCAGCCGTGTGAAAGAAAAGAAAGGTTCCCATAATGATGTCTGGGCTTCCTTTCTTCCTTCCATCCATCCATCATGATGCAGGGGGAGAGGCACACACTCAAACCTAGGAGGAAATTTAATGAGACCAATTTATTTAACGTGCATAATTTGTACCGCAGGAGGAAGTCAGAGTACACTGAGAGAATGCACACATGCACTGGGAGAGCATGTAAACTCCATGCAGAAAGGTCTTATCCATTTATCTGCGGAAAAGAAAGTGGGGTATAGTGTCCAATCTACCTTTTTAGGTAAATTGGACAGCGTCGTAGGAAGTTTTCTCGTTTTGCTGAAGAATGATTTCAGGCACTAAAATAAAAACCAAGGTAAAAAATTTGAGAAGTATTTTTTTTATCAAGAACTTGACTTCAGCCTGAAACTGATCAAAAGTTGGGAAGAAAACTAATCAAGAGCGGCTGCCAAGAGGTTTATAGAGCAGCATAAAAGGAGCAGCAGGAATTTCTGGCCAGTACTGGCTCTGTAGGATATTCAAAAATAATCTCCCATTTTGTTCATATGTGTGGGCTGTGGAGTAGGCTGGCAAGACAGAAGCCTTTTCTTAAAAATAAAAACATCTAAGTTCAGCTAAATATTGTAAAGATATGTGAAGTCTCTTAAAAGAGTTTGGGAAAAAGCTGTTAAGGTTGAGCTTTTCGGCCAAAAGCTGTGAAAAAATAATAATAACAAAAACCATTGCACATCAGAAAATTAACAAAACTACCCACAGTAAAGCATGGTGGTGGTGGGATCATGTGTTAGTGTTGTTCTTTTCAGCAATGACTCGGGCCTCAGTTAAAATGCAGGGCCTTGTAAATGGTTACAAATACCCTTTGTACGAAACCTTCAGGCTTTTGCCAGAAAACACAATGACAACAACAATAACTATTATTATTATTATTATTATTACTACTACTATTATTATTTCATCTTTCAGTAGAATAATGACTAGCTTACATCAACATCAACAAAATGATGGCTTGACCAGAAGAAAACTAAAGTTTTAGATGGGACTGGCCGGAGCCCCAGCCTCAATCTGACTGAAAATCTGTGGGGGGATCTGAAGGACTGCGTACCAAACATCCTCCGATGTTCAAATATGAAAAGCAAAGAAAAGTGTATGGCAAGAAATACCGTGCTAATAAGCTCCTGCCAAAAAAAAAAAAAAAGACGGAGTGCTGTATTCAATCTCAAAATGTTTTTCAACAAAGTTTAAATTAAAGGGTGTTATGTTTTTAGATTTTTACATTTTCCATGAAAGATGTCTTTCTTTGCAAAATTGCAGAGAGGATTTACATCAGTCTCGTGTTTTAACATCACAACAAAAGCTTTTTTTAAAAAAAGAAGTGTGTATACCTTTTATGTACCTAGTATGCACTATGATTTGGAATAATTGTGAATTAATATTTCATAAATCCAAAAGGGAGTTAAACACAATAGCTAGTTTCTTATTCAGAAATTGTGCAGATCTGAAGTTACATTTTGATTCAGACATTGTTTTTTCTTCCCACAGGCACGATTAAATCTAGGTGCTGGAGAGAGCACGCTGTCCTCTTCTCAAGAAGTGCAGTTGAACAACCTGAACCATCACCAGGTGTTTCTGACATTGGAAGGGGGAAAGCTCACTATGACAATAGATGGTCAGTTTTCAACATATGTTCCTGTGGATGTTGGCGAGGAAAAGCTGAATATCGACCGTGGTGTTTGGCTTGGAGGAACCGGTGACCTGGACGCCCCCTACCTCAGCCATTCCATCCCGCCTTTCCGTGGTTGCATGAAAAACGTTAAATTTGAATCCCATCAGTTTAACATTCTCACTTCGGCATTCAAGGAGTGCCATGACACCAAGGAATCATGCAGCATTGAGTTTGAGCATGGGGATGGGGAGGCAATTAGTTTCAGCACTCCAGATTCCTTTGTGTCCTTCCCAACATGGAGTGCATCTACTCGTGCTCCAAGGACGCTGGAATTCCTTATGAAAACCACCATAGAGGATGCTTTACTGGTTTTCCACCATGGCCAGGAGTCAGACTTCATTGCTATCGGTGTTGTAAAAGGCAATCTCAAAGGTGTTCTAGACCTTGGAGATGGTATGAAGTCCGTGGACAATACACAGGTGCAGCTGGATGATGACCAGTGGCACAGGGTTAAGATTCAGGTCAGCCCAGACTCTTTTGTCCTTAATGTAGACAGCCAGTCATCATCCGTTCCTCTCGACTCGTCACAAAAACTGGATTTGGTAGGAAACCTGTATTTTGGAGGCATCCAGCGGAAGATGAAGGATTTCTTTATTGAAAGCGGATCCTTGAACCGTTTTGAGGACTTGATAACATCTGAATCTTTTATTGGATGCTTTGGGGAAATCAAAGTCAATCAGAGGGACCGCACCCTGCAGGATGCCTTGGTGACCAAAGATGTTCATATAAAATGTGAAGGAGACGAGTATGACTACTCAACCTATTATGATGTGGACCTAACAACCACTTCTCCACCCATCATCGTCCGATATACTGATCCTGAATTAAATGAGCAAGATTGTTATCCGACAGGTTCAGAACCTGAGGTCTTCAGAAATGTAACAAAGTTTTTCAAAATCACCCCTTTGCGAGTGCCTGAAGGTGGAGAAACCTATCTTGATATCATCAACCTGAGCCCTACGTTTGACCTCAGTGCTGCAGGACTGCGCCCATCTCAGATTATCTTTACACTCCAAGAGGATCCCTGGTACGGCCTGGTTGATATCAACATCAAGAGACACACAAACAAATTCACCTTGCTGGATGTGGTCAACAAGAAAATTAAGTATATGCATGATGGAAATGGAGGCACTTATGATCAGATCCAATTAGACGTATTGGCGCAGAATGACAGCTACCTTCCAGAGTGCTTAAAAACTGCACAAAATTACTTGCTCCCAGTTATAATTATTCCAGGCAGCCCCTTACCTGATGTCCCTGTACAGCAAATTACTATTACAGAAAAGGGAAGGTCTCATTTGAGTCCCAGCCTCCTTAATATAAGTCAGTCAGAATCCAGCTGTGACCAGTTACATATAACTGTAACCTCAGGTCCTTCTTCTGATTTTGGTTACCTGGAAAATGGTCAGCAGCCAGGAAGAAGTATCTCAGAGTTTACATGCAGCGAACTGAGTGATGGGGATATCTATTTCTTACACAAAGCAGGTGCGACCAGTGAAATGACCTTGAAAGTGTCTGACGGTGGGTCAGTAACTCAGTCAAGCACTTTTATGTTTATGGTAGCACAACCACACATGGTTATCGTTAGCAACTCTGGCATTAGTTTGGTCCAGGGGAGCAATGCATCCATAGGAATTCAGAATCTGGCTGTTATCCCTTATCCTCATAATGGGGATGTCACATATAACATCACACAGCATCCAGTGTTGGGAGAGTTAAGAGTTAGGAAAAGTAATGGCATGTATGAGCAAGTTACAAGTTTCCATCAGTTTCATCTCGATCGAGAGCTAATTAGGTATTTCAGCACTGACATTAGTAACCAAGAAACCAGTAAAGTGGATAGCATTCAGTTCGACCTCCATCTGGGGGAGTTTTCTCTTTTAAATAACCTCTTCCGTGTTGAGATCCAACCTCCCAAGGTAAAAGTTTTGTACCTTGAACCTTTGCAAACGAAAACTGGGGAGAAGCAAACAATCACAGGGCTTCAGGCTGAAGTGCAGGGCAAAAAGCCAGATCCGCAAACAATTAAATACATCCTCGTCAAACCTCCTGTCCTCGGTAGTCTCCAGATATCAGGCTCAGAGTTGAGCGAGGGTGACATGTTCACACAGAAGGACATTCTGGATAATACCTTGAGTTACACGACACAAACGCAAAAAGCTGTGGATAGTTGGGACCGTTTTCAGTTTAGGGTGTTTGCCGAGGACCAATACTCTCCTTTATACAACTTCCTAATCAACATACTTGCAAATTTGGATGAAAATGTCCTTGCAAATAAGGAGCTGGTGGTTTTCCAAGGGGGTGAGCTAACTTTGAGCAAAGAACACCTCTGGTTGCAGTTTCCAAGTTCCCCGGAATTTCTGTATAAGGTCACACAAGAGCCAAAGCATGGACAACTCATAAGGGATTCCCCACCTGGAGAACCTCGATTTGATGTGGCAATTAGATATTTCAGCAATGAAGATCTTGAATCTCACAGGCTGATTTACAAGCATGACGGCTCCAGGACTACCAGCGACGAGATCCATTTCTCAGCAACTTCACAAGGTTCAGACGGTCCAGAAGTGGTGCCCGGCATCTTCAAAATAAGGATTCAGTTCAAGAATGAGCACGCACCAGTAAGGGTTGTGGATAAAGTCTTCAATGTGGTCCGCCGTGGCCAGCGCTTGCTCACGACGGACGTCATTCAATTTAAAGACGATGACTCAAATTTCAATGACACTCAAATTGTCTATGCAAGAGAAGGAATCCTTTCCGGCAACATCATGTCAGCGTCCAGTCCATCACAGCCTGTTTTCCGCTTTACACAAGCTGACCTAAGAGACAAGAACATCTTATTTGTTCACCATGGAGCGGATCGCGAACAGTTTTCCCTGCAGGTTTCTGACGGCTTTCATAAAACCACCACGCTGCTCCAAATCCAAGCTGGCGATCCCTACCTGCAAGTGGTGAACAACACAATGATTGTCATCGACAAGGGAAGTACCAAGACCCTCGATACCAGCCTGTTGAGCGCTGACTCCAACATGGACATCAGAGATGACAACGAGATTAAGTTCAAGGTTACATCGCCGCCCAGCGAGGGCAGGATTATAGTGAGTGGGATTGAGGCTTCAGAATTCACCCAGGAGGACTTGAGGAAAGGAGTCGTGTCATACGAGCACAATCATGAGAGCCTTAGGGCCAAGGACTCGTTTGGTTTCACTGTCCTAGCAAAAGGACATTCTGAGGAGGGCACATTTAAGATTAAAATATTTAAGCAAGGTTACCTTTCAGAGCCAGAGGTGATAACCAACGAGGTCATCATTTCCTTTGAGGGAGAGCCCACCGTAATCAACCAGGATCATCTCAAGGTAACTTTTACAAACTCTATTATTACAGCTTTTAGAAAAACAAAGCTTTCTCTTACTTACTTAAAACTTTCAGAATTCTGATTGAATTACAACAGTTCCATTTTTCCCAGTCACATTTACACTTTAACACAATGTGCCCGTGATTATTGAAGACAAACGTAATTTTCCTTTTGTTTGTTGAAGTGTCCTAAAAGTTTGTTCCAATTTGTGAAAAGAGGCCTTCGTGGGACTCCTCAAGAAAACTTTACTGTTTCGTAACCCTTCTTCTAATCTACCACATGAAAGCAGGGGCCGATGTGACTGTACCGCTGCTGCTTTTAATTTGGTTTATGCACTAAATTGCAGTCTATTAAGTGTGGAAAACAGAGCACTAAGTATCCCCTCAGGAGCTTCCTGAAGTCTAGTGTTATTTCTAAGATGAGCCTGCCTGCACTTCATCCTGAAAGCAATTAATGAAGTATAAATTGCCGGTCCAGTCATAACACACCCTGAACGCATCTTTGTATGTTTTGACTATCAAAATAATGAGAAACCTTTCCTAAAGTAAAACATTACATCTTGTGAATTTTCACATTTGCGTTCTCAATTCAGCTCTGCAATATCAACCTGTGGGTGCGCACACCACCGAACCATCAGACAAAGCCTTGACAGAATGGCCTGTCCTAGAGCTGGGATGTGGATTTGACCTTTGGGAGTTTTTGTGTCCTTACTATGCAATGAAAAGTAGACTCGTCCTCTTGAATGAAAAAGCACGAGTGTGTCTGCTAGACAGCCCAAGGCCTCAGACTCCAGAGAACGGATTAAAATATTTCATGGAGGGGTGGGTCTTAAATCTGCCGGTGTGAAAAGCAGCAGTTTAACTGCTTCCAAATGTCAGAGCAATATCTTTGGAGGTTTGCTAACAAATTTGTCTTGAAGTATGTTTCAGGCCCTTAATGCACAATATACCGCAGTCATTAAGTATACATGATAACCTGAGCTCAACATTGCATGGCTAGAAAGGACCGACAAAAGTGCTTGCTCAAAGAATACAATGCAAGGCAAATTAATCTTACTGAAGTTTTCACTCTGGTATAAAAGTTTCAACTTAAACCTGCTTCCACTCAGTTGTTTCAGAAGCTAGTTGAGCTAACCTTACAGAATGTACCTGCTTTTGTTCCCTCTTAGTTTCTAAACAGTGCTGCAGCCTTATGTCCGTGATTCAGCTCTGGATTATTAATAAGATACAGACTCTTAAATCACACGTTATATGCTCGCTGGTGTGTCACCTTAAGAAAGCATTTTTGTTGCGTGCGTTATGTCAAAATATATACTAATGGGTGTAGTATGAGTTTAAACAATGAAGTTCTATAACAAATCTAGACAAGATGCAGTATGAGGGCAAGGTTGGTGTAGTCGAATGTTACATTATTATTACTTAATATTAGTGGTGAATCAAGTACACCCATTCTGCATCCATTTCCAGGGGAGCTTTCAGCGCTGGCTTTTGAATCTTCAATATCAAATTAACATTCTCAGCAAAAAAAAATAAAATACTGCAAATAACAGAAGCAACTCACCACAACTTTAATGTCACTGAACAGTTGCCAGAAGGCAAAACTCATTAAAAAGAACCGAAACTATCCAAATGATTTTAAACAACTTTTGTTGAGTTTGAAACTGCTTTTTTAACTTCCTTCAAGGGCTAGGGTGCTGCTTTGCTTATATTAGTTTGTACAGAAACAGCAAAAATAAACTGATTTGAACCACAGCTCAAATAATAGCTGCTTTATATCATCCATGTTAGAATATTTGCATGGTCAACATAGAGAATCATAAAATTAACAAAAATTAACAGTGTCGTGCTGAGAAATACATGCAGTTCAAAGTTAAGGCTAGATGTAAAATTCATTCAGACACAAGCCATTGTTAAGTCTATATATACCCCAGGGTTTCCCCCACTGTGTTATAAGCCTGGCAGGCAGGCAGGCTTTACTCCACCCCACCCCCTGCCAGGCTTAGCTTCATTTGTTTATTTAAAATTATTTAAAATGCCTCGACGTTTGAGAGAGACATAAAACGGTCACTAAAGTTCCCATCTGGGAGAAAACCACCCAGTCAAAATAAGCTAACAAGCTAACACTAGCTGTTAATAGGTTGTCTTACACATAGCTCTCAACTCTCACGCATTGACCGTGTGACACACGCATTTCATCAATTGCACACGCTCACACGCATTACTTAGAAAATCTCAATCTTACAATCAAAATCTCACTCTTGAAACGCACGCGTACGGACGCTTCGCGTCATGGCGGAACCAATTTGCGGTACAATGGTTTCCGCACGTCCAGTAGTAGAGGGAACACAGCTGCAAGGACCGCCGCCGCGCAAACAAGTTTCCCTCATCCAAAGTGAAACACTTCTACGGTCCGTGTTGCGTGCGAATTAAATGATAAGTCGTCATGTTTTATTAGTTTGAAATAATTCAAATTGCCTAATAATTTGTGAAAGCAAATTGTCGCCATTACTTCCCCCCCCCCCCCCCCCCCCGTAGGACCACAATCTCACTCTCAACTGTCGTAAAAAGTTGAGAGGTATGGTCTTACACTACGGTACCCGGTTAATGGGCTGCATCCCTCCCACACAGTTTCACGCACACCTCCCGCAACCTAACACAACAACTACCAACAGGAGTTGTCATGGTGGCTATAAAGTACTTTAGAAATTAACTTGCCTTGCCTCGCCAGGATTAAGGCATTTTACAGGGGAAGCCCTGGACCCCTTATTTAGACATACGTTTTTATCTGAATATTCACCTAACAGTAATCTAATCTTAAACCTCAAAAACAACATTCATAAGATAAATAAAAATGTCTGTAAATAATCTATTTGTATATATGAAAAGAATACACTAGCAATTACAATAAACAATGATGGGTACATGTAAAAAGTCCAAGACTTATCTAGTCTTTGGACTTGTTAAAGTTTGTGAATCTGCAGGAGATCTTGTAAAGAGGGTTTATCAGTAATTAAGTGGCTCCTGAGATTGTTCTGTCGATCTTGTCAGTACTCGTCAAACTTGGCTACAAGACTTCTAATAAAGGCCTAAGAATACCTCAAAACAACTTTCTCTGTGGGTCAAATTAATAGCAAGTGTAGTCTGGATGACTATGAACCATTTATACATTGTTTAGGCCTGTCTTCAATTAGAATGCATACATTTATGATATATACTGTATATTTGTCTCAGAGGAATCATGTTGTGGCTTCTAGAGTTTACGAGGTAAACATAGCCAAGCAGTGGATGTAACCGTTCTAGCAATCCTGTGTTTCCCCTGCTGGTTTAGGGGCTGCCTTTAACTTATTCTGTGTATCTTTGTGTCTCTGTGCCCGTGTGTGTGCCTTTAAGAGACTTTAAAAGCTAAAAAAGCCATTAAAAATAATTTGGCCTGTAAAAATCCCTTTTCCCGCAATTTCAAAAACTTGACCTAAACTGTTTCCATAAAATTTGACCTTTGCATTTAGGAAAAAAGTGAAAAACCCTTCATCACAGGTTTCACCAGAATTGTATATAAAATACTGATGATGTCTATCTTTACCTTCCAGGTTGAGCAAAAGGATATCCTTCCCACAGAGATTATTTTCACACTGAAAATATTACCTGAGCATGGTCACGTGGTCATGCTGAAAAACAGTTCAGAGGTCACGGCCTCCCCTATCCTCGACTACATCAACTTATTTTCTCAGGACGACATTGATCAGGGACGCATCTTCTATGTGTCGGCACCTCTCCAGGTTAACGGTCATTCATTCCCTTCTACTTTCTTAAGTCTGATTTGACAGCCTGTTTCCTTTCCTGGAAACAGAAAAAAGAAATCGAACAAAACACGGTCTCCTATGGCTTATCGTTAAATATCAGTGAATCATGTCAACATCCTTGTCTTTCAGGATCGTGACCATTTCATGGTGGATGTGAGCAACGGTTTCAGCACAGTGGAGGACTTGATGATCATGGTGGCTATCATGCCCCGATTTATACCCATCCAGGCTTCCAACTTCTCCGTGAAGGAAGGCCTTAATCGAGTGATTAATGAGGAGATTCTGAACATCTCACATCCTTATTATAGCTCAGCAAACATTGATTTTACTGTGGGAGAGCTTCCACGGCACGGCGAAATCCGCAACCTGGAAGGAGATGAGCTGTCTTACTTTACATGGGATGATGTAAGTAATCAACACTCAGACAACTTGTTCTATAAATTAGGTTTGGTGTTAGGAAGTGTAGCAGCCAATGGTATGGGTGTTGAACACGCTAACTAAAATGGCAGCTCCAAAACGTCTCCTTTAGAGAGAAACAACATGTTCAGGTGTGATTTTGGTTCGTTCTTGCACCCAGTGTTGAGCCTAGTTCTAAACTCTGTTTTGTTAAGTTAAGATTAACTGATTCTTGTTCATAGTTCACCACCTAAATACCGTATCTTAAAACCAAACGGCTCTAACTCAAACTAGTCCTTCATTTATTACACTTTCTCTGAAATAAGTTTAGAAATATATGTAAAAAACACAGATTATGTCATTGCCCATCATCCATTTTACACTCTCCTGTTGTCTTTCTCCACATAAGCCACATTTTATAATGGCTGAAAAAAGGACTACCTTTGTAGATCTCCAGTTTTTGGGGTGTTTCCCATTTAAACTTTTATTGCACAGCCAAAAATCCACAGTAACACTGAATAACTGCCAAATACTGAAAGTTTAAGTTGTCTTATGCAAACAATTGGCCGACAGAATCGTCAGTCATGTAAATTAAAAACACCTCTATTGTTACATCCCTGAACAATAACAGAAGAATCTGCCAGTAAAAAAAAAAAAAAAAACTCTTGGTGTAACCTAATAGGTTTAAGAGAGGGCTAATATCTTGACGCAGAAAACAAAGGCACCATAGTTGAGTTCAAAGCGAGGGCAGATGCGGAGGCCCGCTCTTTTGACTCCTGTGAGGAGCATCTGGTTGTTCATCAACACATTTTACAACAATAAAGCTACTCAGGCATATAAGCTATTTGCTTTTACCTATGAGGAGGTGCTAGCTTGGTAATGACAAACGTTTTAGGCCATCAGTCAGGACTCAACCCGTTGATATGAATTTGTACTGATGGGAGGTAGGATTGCTTTCTAAATATTTTCTTCAAGCGTTCAAAACTTACTCCCTCTGTCATTCAACTTATATTCAATTACACATAAGTCAATTAATGCCTAGTTTGTTCAGAGGAGGGTTTTATCTGTGTGGGATACCAAGTAACAAACCAAGTAGGATTTCAGGTTAATAGCCTGATTAGAACTATTGTTGACATGTTCAATGCTTATTGTTCTTTCCAAAGAAACGCCTGATCACAAAAACATGAAATGTTGCAACATGGTGTGTATTTGCTCTCATTTTACCTTTGGCGTCAGGATTTGGAAAACAACATCAAGATACAAGCACCCACTGTACCAACAATGTACAGATACTTTCCAGAAGCTAAAGTAAATTCCTGCATTTTACGATTCAACGCACGTAGCGGATGCATATTTCCATTTAATTTGCAACAAACAGATTAATTTAAAGAAAAAGAAATGCACATGAGATTCCTTTGAGAGGGCCGAACACATCCCACAGTTGTCTCTCTTTGAAAAACAAAAGAAAGAATTAATGTTTTTATCCGACCCTAATGAGTCCTGGGAGTACAACATCTAACTCCCCAATCTGCTTCATGCTTGTTGTGCCTCAGCAAGGCATCACAGTGAGCTTTCCTCCAGTTATTAGCAGTTAGCTCTGTTTGGGGCTCGCTGTGCGGTAGCGGTGCAGGCGGATAGATGTGGGGGGGGAATGAGGGAGCTGCTGCAACGCATCTGTCGGGTCTCCCTCCATGCGGTTGAGCCGCCCCAGCTTACGGAAAATATGAAAAATGGATGAGTTCTTACAAGTGGAAAAACATCATGCATTGTGAATGGAGAACATAGTGTAGCGGAGGTAGTTAGTCACAAATCTGATAGTTCCTCCCGCTAGCCTTGGTTTTCTCTCTCCCTCTCTCTCTCTCTCTCTCTCTCTCCCTCTCCTTTGCTGAGCCATGGTGGAAAGGCTGACGGTGCCTTTGGACTCCCCGCAGCCAAAATAAACTGGCCTGGTATATTCCTGTGATAATGAATAGGTGCATACAAACCTCCTGCCGTTTGCTCCCGCCGGCGGACTCGCCCGCGTTTTTCCTAGAGATTCTAACTGGAAAGATGAATTTGTCTGGTGAATAGTGGGAATTAAAAATCTCTTCATCTTCCCCTATGGAAACAAACCCAACAGAAAAGCTGTTGTACGTACAGTTTTGAATCATTCTTAATCGGCTCTCCCCTGACAGGAAAGGTTATGATATAAAAAGTCCTCCATCAGGAAGTGCTGCTGAAGTTATTATAGCTCGCAGAAACATAAGTAACAGATGGAAATACGCAGAGAGCGTGAATAGATCTACATGAACTTTAGCCAGAAGAATGTCAAGACACATCTGGGTTAAATGTGTCCTTTTTCCTCTAAATGTCTCATACTGTATATCAGTAGGATCCAAGTCAAACAAGATCGTCCACACATGTAGAAACATACAACCCCTTTTTCAAACCATTACAAGCTCTTCGGATGTGCTTACAGGGGTATTTAAGGACTTTTAAAGTATGGCTATGTTAAAGGGATGAAAATAGTTGTAGAAGAGGAAGAAAAAAATCTTTATTGGTTATTGCAATTATACACTGAAATAAAATTTATCTTCTGCATTTAACCCATCCCTTAGGGAGCAGTGGGCAGCTATCACAGCGCCCAGAGACCAATCTGGGGCTAAGGGTCTTGCTAAGGGACCCACGGTGGCAGTCTGCAGGGATTGAACCGGGTACATGCAACCTTCTCAGAGTGCAAGCACACTGCTCTAACCCCCATCCCCCCTAGGTGGTGTCTCCCTTTAGTATAAATCAAAATGAGTTGGTTCTGTGGCTGAAAATTATGCTTTGCCTGAGGGAGACGAATACCAAAAGTGGATTTCTATTGTCTTAAATAATCACCAATCTCAAAAATGTTATTGCTGTTTTTAGCGTTGCTGTTTTATAAACTCTATGCTTGCATTAGGTAAGTTTTTTACACCTAGCTAATGATTATTAACGTTGGAAATGTAGGTGGGAGGCAGTGCACCATTAGGTTATCATTCTGAGTGAAACACGTACGCTACCTGTAAAGCGCCAGAGTACCTGCATGATAAACAAGCAAACCGGTGCAAATGGAGACATATTATTACAGTTTAAGTGAAAGCTAGTATTTCACGTTTATACCATGCAGGTAACCTGATGGAAAACAGTTTACATGTTTCATTATTAGAACATTTCGCCCAGGAGGATCATTAGGAGCACTCTATCTCCTGTCTCAGTTTCCTGTCGGTAGTCATTGGCTTCTGTGTAAATACCCACTCAATGTAAATGTTGATGATGGTTTAATTAAAGGAAGTAAAATCCTACATTCTGGGATGTTTCTTTATTTCAGAAAGTATGCAGTGCAAAATGCATGGGCTCTCTGTGTTTTCTGAAGAAGCCATGCTCTGTTAATGTGAATCTTACGATATTAGAAGTGAGGTTTTGTTGAACAGGTTTGAGGCAGTTAGTACCTTACCGCCAATAAAAAACTCTTTTGCTGTCACCTTTGTTTCTGAAATTACAGAAGGAACAAAGAAGGTAGTATCTTGCCACAACAAATGTGAAACAAAATGAAATATGCAGCTAATTATAATTATTAAGACACATAAGTCTTTATCTAAATCAGTCTTTATTTAAATTTAATCTCCCCCCACATATTGATTTTTTTCCTGCTAACAGACTTATAGTTCAACCGACTTTTCTACAGTCAGAGATGGTGGTGGAGGTTGTTAGTCCAGATGCCAGTCATCTGGGATCCATTCGGCTTTTCTTGCCCTGTAAAGATGCCCCGTCTTTCTCAGCAGCCTGCTGGGGCTTGTTCAGACAAAGTTCCAACTGTTCCCAGAGCTGTCAGAAAGTCACCAGGGGATGCTGATATTCATGCATTTGTCAGAGGCAGATCAGATTGTTAGACCGTCTTCAACATGTTCTTTTCTGTGTGAAGAGTTTACCTAGACTTGGACACAGACTGTGTTTTCTATATAACTGTAGCTTGATAAAGCACAACCTGCGTCTTTGTGTATCTGTTCTTTGACGGGTTTTCATCCCACTCAAATAAATTCAGCTGTATCAGAAAAACACAACTTGTTTTTTTTTTTTTTTTTTTTTTCCCAGTGTCCTGTCTAGCAATGTGGCCATAAGAATTGTTGTCTTATTGCCAAATAAAGCTCGACAGATTTTGCTTTCACAAGTGGAGCAGTCAGCTAAAACACGACTTGTTTTGTTTCGAGCTACCCCAAACCTTTGAGTGGTACAGTATATACGGCTGTATATATATATATATATATATATATATATATATATATATATATATATATATATATATATATATATATATATATGTATATACATACTGTTTTCTGGTCAAATGGTTGGAGAACAATTAACCTGAATGTCAAGGAAGCCCAGGCCAGTTTAATAGCACCTTCAGCTCTACTGTATTGTTGGGTCCATCTCGTCTTCTTCTTCAAACTAATGCACAGATTCTCTGTGAGGTTGAGGTCAGGCCAGTTTGCTGGACTATCAAGCCACCTGGCACTGTGGTCATTAAAGCAGGTGTTGGTACTTTTGGCAGCATGTACAGGTACCAAATCCTACTGGAAAATGAAATCCGTATTAGTGTACACCTGAATAGGATACACCAATATTCGGTATACACCTGAATCAAATAATCAGCTCACTAGCAGGACTCTGGTAAACTTGACGGCATACTGAGGAGGTAATTCAGCCATTTGATTCGGGTGTGTTGGACCAGGGACACAACTAAAAGATGCAGGACACCGGCCGTCGAGGTTCTAAGTTTGAGATAACTGGTCTAGAGTATCTGTGGACTCGCAGTTTGTGTCCAATTTTAATTCATCCTGAAAAAGAGTTTAAACTTCCATACAAAAACATCAAATTTAAAATTTCTGAATGTGGCCAAAAATACTTAAATCAGGTGTTTACGGGAAAGGTCTGAATACTTGTGTAAAGAAGATAATCCTGCTTTTGCAGATGGATCTACGTTTTGAAGCGTTTGAAATGATCCTTTCTAATTCAGAATTAAGTGACAAGTGGATGCGTTTTGTCTCCTGCAGGTAAAACTTGGACAGGTCTTCTACATGCACGACACAAGCGAGACCACAGAGGACAGTTTTACAGTCTCTGCCTCATCTTATGAGATTGATCGCCGGAGTCACCCTGTCACCATCGCCGTTGCTATCATCCCAGTGAACGATGAGCCGCCAGAAGTGGCACGCAACACCGGCCTGGAGGTAACGCTTTTCTCTCTGACAGAGCATTAGCTGTTACTTAAAGCTTTTGTCTTTGGGGTAAATGAGGTGCAGAGATGCTGGATGGGAAGCAGTTCGATACAGAGAACACAACACTTGTTTTTATTTTTTTCTTCCAATTTATTGAATGTTTTACCCTGGATACGGTTGTTTTGTAGATGTAATATAATATGACATACACCTGATATCAACTTGTGCATGTTGGGCTGTAGGAGTATGGGCTTTTCTGTCTAGTTTAATGTGTTGCCCAAACCATAAGACACACATAAAAGAGCAGCAAATGAATGGCCTCATTAGAGTTTATGAGATTCTGAACTACAGAAAGAAAGTCAGCTTTTAACAACATGTTGGTCCTTTAGGCGTTAAGGTGGATTTAGTGATATAGGAGTTTGGGGAATTGGAGCGACTGTGGCGGTGTCATTCTGAAATCAATCTATGATCTAAAACAAATTTAGTTGTTTTTTTTAATTAATGATCTAAGAATAAATTCTTTAAATGTCATTTGCTCATATCCAACCCAGCCATAGGAGATCACACATCTGAATTTAAAAGAGGTTCTTAAAAAAAAAAAAACGCTTTTTGCACAAATATTACCAATTTTTCTCCTGTTTACAGAGTAACGCTAAAAAGCTGATATTAGCTGGGTTGGCAGCTTGGTTAGCTAGCCTGCTGTCTGCAGCTGTTCAGTCATCATGCCTGTAAGCATGTATAACAGTAACAGACAGCAACCTTTTCATTCGTATTCTTGGTTCGAAGCCATGACTTTCCTGAAGGGCCAAGTTTCGCTTTTGTTAACGAGGATTGAGAGTAACTCTCAGTTACCAACCCAAGGGAAGGGTGCTCCCTCTAAAACCCTAACTGGCTTTTTAATGAAAAACAACAACATTTGAACTGTCTGTGAGGAACTAGCGACCTGTCCAGGGTGAACCCTGCCTCTCGCCCAGTGGCAATGATAAGCGGGTATAGATAATGGATATGTGGGTGGACTTTAAACTGTAGTAGCAATGTGACAAAAAAATGTTTTCTTTTATGTCTTTTCGAGCCATAAAGTTTTAAAACGGTGGAATACCTTGGGACCAGTAACAGGCCCATGTCTACCAGGAACCTTTACACGGTGTTTGGGGAACATTGCGTGAAAGTTACAGCTAACTTTAACTTTTCAGCTAATGTTTTGTAATCATTGGCAAAAAGGTACGGCTAACTTCAGCGTAACTTTTAACCCAAAACCTTTAGAAATTGTGTGAGTAATGTTGATTAAAAGTAACAGCAACCTTTACAGGAACGTTTAGCAAATGTTCCTTGAACATTGTCGGGATGTTCCACAGACGTTCCCCTAACATGACTACATATGCAGACCATTGAATCATCATTGTGTTTTCTTTCTTTTCAAAACAGGCTCAAAGGGGGGGGGGGGGGGGGCTGAAAAGGTAACAGTCCAATGAAATCTAGTAGAAGACTGCTATTGAACCCCTCTTCTATTCTTCTTCTCTATGTTTGTTATGAAGACTAGATTGTGGTGGTTCATTGGACTGGATTACATTCCCTAATATTCTGCATGCTTTATCATCCTTTACAGTCCTTATATTTGTGGCCAAACCCTTGGCAAGCTTTCAAACTGATTTGCGTCAGTCATCTAGTGGAGGTTTCGGAGGTTCAGTTGGGTCAACTCTGCCGTTAAAGAACTCAGGCAGTTGGGAAAAAAGGCGGCTGTAATCAGCCCACAAAACTGGAAACCGACTGTATCATTTAGCCCTCCCCGCTCTCCCTGCGGCTCCTCCGTCTCCCTGGCAACCCGTATTTTTGGAAAACCCAATGGTGGACGAGACCGCTGCTTTATGGCAGAGTGAATGGCGGCGTCCAATCCCTGTGACTCCTCTGCTGCGGCTGCAGAATGTAACATAATAACACACGGAGACGTGTAACCCACACAGAGCTGGGGCTGGCCTCAGCTGCAGTTGGGCTGATTTAAAGCAGGAAGCGTGTGTGTGTGTGTGTGTGTGTGTGTGTGTAACCTCAGTAGCAGATGATCAGACATGATGACTTACATGGTCATGACCAGGATCTGCTCAAGCTCAGCTGGTCTTAATAACGCGTACCCATGTCTATCTCCATCTGCTTCCTTTTAACTTTTCCCTGTCTGTCTGTCTGTCTGTCATAGAAATACATGTAAGTAAATATACTGATTTGAATTTCTAATAGCCAGACATTAGAGTATAAAATATTGCTGGTTTGAACCTAGAGTCCGAATGAAGATATCAACGTTCTCTTCTTTTCTTCATAGCCATGACAGACCCCATCATTATCCTTATCTGTATTTTCCTATAGCCTTTCCATCTTCAGTCCCCCCTCCCAGAACCTGAGGTCTGCTTCTGAACCAGTTGAGACTTTGGTTGTTCGGCTTCATACCCCCAGAAACTCTAACGGATAAAAAAATTTAAAAAAGCAGTATTGTCTTGTAGAGTCACCTGCAAACTGAGTCATTTATCTGTGGCTGCTGCTTCATTAGTGCCTCAATATGAAATCTCAGCCGTTGTATTCAATCAAATTGAATTTGCAATATATCCTCTTTAGCTGCTAAATGCATTGATTGTTATATAAACCATCAATTTGCAGGGGCCATTTTTGGAATACCTGCCCTAGATTTGTGTGGGTAGAATGCGTGGCAATGTAGCCATCTAGTGGTAAAGGCGGGAACTGCACTGTAGGAACGTGCGAGCCAGTAAATACACATCAGGAGCTAACGCCAACGGTGAAGGACATTATAGCCACTGTCAGATGAAGTAAATAAGACTAATTATCTCTTGATCATGGCACCTGCCAGTGGAGGGGCTATAATAGGCAAACATTTAGTCCACAGAGTAGATGTGAAGGAAAAATTGGGCAAGCCCAAGGATTTGAGTTTGACAAAGGGCCAAACTTTAATAATGGCTTGATGACTAGGTCAGATCATGTCAAAAATTACAGCTCTTGTGGGTTGTCCTTTGCCCGCAATGGACAGTGTCAATCAAATATGGTCCAAGAAAGGAAAAGTGATGAACTGGCAACCGGATCATGCTCTTTGATGCTTGAGGGAATGTGTCTAACCTCTATGGTTCACCCAACAAATGAGCTTTTGTAGCTGATTTGCATAGCCACACACCAATCAGAGTGCCCCTGCTGAACTTGAGCATCAGAAACAGCTGGTTTGATGAATCTTTTACATGCCTTGAATTTTCCGTGTGTGTCTAGGTTGCTTATCTGGGGCATTTGTGGCACCGGGATTCACTATGTTTGGAAGGAAGGCAGTGTGATGGGCAATGTTCTGCTGGGAAGCCTTGGGTCTTGAACTCCATGTGGATGTTACTCTGACACGTACCGCTTACCAAGTATTGTTCCTCAAGTTCATGGATGATTCGGCCCCTGATGGCTGTTGCCTCTTTCAGTGGTCATATAAACCTTACATCCAGCCTTTTTTTAAGAGAATTTCCCTTATATCTACGAGACCGGAACTTGCTGGTAGCTGATGTTTTTCAGATTCGCATGAACCTATGAAAATATCCCTCAGAACTGTTCTATGGCGAGGCTTAAGTTTGCCATGAAGATTCAACTTTTTGATGTAATGTCTCCCCCATCCTGATCATCTTTTATGAGCCTACCTGAAGATGCTCAACATTTCTTCCTGCTGCAACAGTGTTGGGAAACCACAGGGTTCTTTCAGTCAATGAAATTCTTGAAACGTAAGCCTTAATTTCCTCTTAACCTTTAAGGCTTGGGGACTTTATAGGAATCTGATTAGAACACATCCTTCTCAATATTAGCTGTTCCGTAGTGCCTGCAGCTTTTTCCTTAACCTGTGGCAACATTAGCGATGTGAGCAGACCTGGGGCAATGATGGCTGGGTATAGTAACATAACTATTTCTCCCCTGGTTCCTAAAGACTTTCCAGGTGGGTGCTATTATCAGCGGAGTCATCTACGCATACTGCACCATATCTGGAGTTACTTAGAGAAGCATCTCTCTCCTCTGAAGGTTTGTGTGAGCACAGGGATAAAGTACAGGAGTGCATTGAGCAGTCAAGGGATGGGTGTTCTGCTGGAAGGCAAACAGATCCACTTCCACTCTCCCTCACAAAGAGTGGAATTGGCTCGGATTGTTTGGGTTAGTCTCCATTTACCCACCATCTTTGAGGCCCGAGAAATAAGAAATAACTACCAGGCTGTGTATTTGCAGGCATTGGGAAGAAAACAGCCCTGAGGAGATGGAGACTCTCAATAGCTTGGCATTACTGGATGTCCACAGACCTTAATGGTGCTGCAGATAAAATGTTACCCACTTTCCAAAAGTAATAACACCAATTTAACTTTTTCATATTTTTGTCAAACATAACTTCAGTGTATTTTATGGGGACTTTATGTGAGAGACCAGCACAAAATGGTGCCTAATTGTAAAGTGAAAGGTTGTTGAGAGGTAGCGTTCTCAAATTCTACAAACAAAAATCTGAAAAAGCATGGTATGCATTCTTTCCCAGACCCGTTAACGCTGATACTCAATAAAATTCAATGCAATCAGTTGCCTTCAGAAGTAATTATTAAGTAGTTGAAATTTATTTTCAGTAGCTGTCTTATGAGGGTCACGGAGGTATGTTAAGGAACACCAGTGAGCTAACGGCGTCATGAAGACCAACAACACAGCAGACAGGGGAAGGAGAAAGTTGTAGAAAAGTTTAAACCAGGGTTAAGGTCAGTTTGGGGCAGAAATTCCCTCTTTAGCAGGACAGCGACTCTAAACATATAGTCAGAGGTACAATGGAAAGGTTTAAAACAAATGGTCTAGTCAAAGTCCGGACCTGAATCTAATTGGGGATCTCCAGATTGCTGTTCACCCAATCTGCCTCAGCGTGAGCCTTTTTTGTCATGAATCAGAGGCAGGGGACCCAGAATTCAGCCAGACCAACAGAGGTTCAGATCAGGTTCTTTTATTAGCAAAAAGCAAAACAGGGAAAAAAACCAAAAACACCGTCAAACCAAAAGACGGTACAAAAATAAACAGACTAACGGGCAGGTAAGGCAGGAACAGACGGGACGGCTCAGGTTTCTGGAGACAAGGGGGTCAAAAAATCCAAAAGCAAACCAACATACAGAAACTTGCAGGAGGAGACTCACCCATACTCAAACAGACGACCTGGCACTGATGTCTGGTCTTGACTGTTTATATGGAGGAGGAAGCAGGTGAAACCGGTCAGAGATGATTGCAACAGGGGTGGAGTAAGGCAGGTGTGCAGAGTGGGTAATTAAACCAGACATCAGTGCAGAGGATCAAAACAAGAAATGAATTCAAACCAAAGCTAAAAAGCTGACAGGACAAGTGAACAGAAACTACACCAAACTTACTAACAAAATCATTCTAAAGAAAAAACCTAAAACAGAAAATAAAGCTTAGACTAAAACAGATGACAAAACCGGATAAACTAACAGTAAATAAAAACCAAGACAGGACAAAAACTCAAAGCAAGCAGAGAACCTAAAGCAGGAGAGTAAAATGACTCAAAAATAAAACCAGAACAGAAACCAGAATATTACATTTTTCTGTTGGTCTATCACATTCGATTCCAATAAAATACACGGACCTGTGTGGTTGTAATGTGACAAAAACGAGTAAAGGTTCTAGGGGTATAAATAATTTAGTAAGGCAAAAAAAAATGAAGTATATATAAACATCTGTCCTCTTACTTGCAAGTTATAGACAAATCAGAGAGTTATCAATGTCAACACTACTTAGGTACAAAACTCCGCTGGAAGCTGGAAACAGCTTGAAACCAGTCTCATGCCTTGCCGAGCGGGTCCATTCTCAGGAGGAGGTACGTGTTTGGGAAATTCCAACTCTTTAAACACCGTCAGGGGTCCCCGACAAAACAGGGTGACTCACCTCTACCTCAGAGGCTCAGAGACCACGCTACAATTTTCCACCCATTAAACACCACCAACTCTGTTTTCTCCAACCTGCCTGCATGCCAACCTCGTGTTTTATGGCAGGCACGGAATACGCCTAACAGGAATACCATTAACAGTTATATGTAACAAGAACCTTAAGAAAAATGGACAGGTCAGTCCAAAAAAGAGTAGAAAAACATTCATGCAAAAACATCTCTATGTCTGTACTGTCTACATGTACACTGTGTTATAAATGTTTCCATATTAATCAGACATGTTGCTGTTAAAAGTGATTCTGATTAATTCTGTATTAATGTACTGCGATAATGCAAAAAAGTTCAGCTGCAGCCTCTTTGCAGTGAACAACAACAGGACAGCTGATTTTCCTTCCACTCAAGCCGCACTTGTCTTTGAACTTGTCCCCGGTTCTAAAAGTTGTCATTAGAGCGGAACAAAGACACAATCTCACAGTTAAAGAAAAAAAAAAAAGCCCAGAGTCTGTGATGATGGATTACAGCTTTGAACTGTTGATGCAGTGTGTCATCGTGATGGAGCTTTGATGGAGTGTGAAACTGAACAGGATGTTTTACGCAGTGGACTGTAAGGCAACTAAATTATACACTTCACAACACATTTGTTACATTAGAGCCTGCAATACTGTACCAGAGATGGCATAACAGGTTTGAACAGAAAACACTTCTATGTCTTCACGACATGTCCAGGCTGCAGGGATTAAACATGCATGGAAATTTAGCACAGCATCGTATGAAGTTAAGCCATCCACCTTTCTTGAAATCTTTTCGTCCTTTATTTTAACATTACCACCCTCTCGGTCTGAGCATTCAGGGAACTGTAAAGCAACTGAAGCAGCGTTCAGTTAATGGCAGCCCCGGTAGATTAGATGGTTTGAAAGAACTTAAAAATAGAATCTCTTATTGCAGTAATGTAATTCCTCAATGAAAATCTTCCAATCTCACAAGCAAAGGTGTGAAATGGAAGAGGTTAAGTAACCCTAACCCTGTTGATCGGGTTGGTCTTTGACCACTATACTGCGAGGCATTGCAGGACGATCTACTGGCCCCCACATTAGCAGCGGCAATGGTCACCATGTTGCATTCTGATAGTGCCGTGGTACTGAAAGCTCGAGATATTCTAACACTACCAGCACCACCGATCAAATACATAAAAATGTATAGGAAATGCAAGATGTGTATATACATGTGCGTGTGTGTATATACACATATACTGTATATATATATATATACTGTCATTTTCAATATATCATTGGACAAAGTCAATTTTGCTTCAGAAGCTCAATGCACTACATGTAACATTTTATATAGATTAGCTGCTATACGGACGGACGTTTTCATACCTTTATTTTTGCTAAGTATGTTGGTTTTTTGCTTACAGTTGATGAAAACATGTTTAATTTAAGATTAGAAATTTACATCAGAATAATAAAAAAGTTTAATACAGAAATGTGGGCTAAATTAAAAAGTGTGTTTCATACCTGCTTAAAGATTATTATTTTCAAAGGGACTTTATTCTAAAAACCATCATCAGAATACATAAATACGTCTGTATATGAAAAAAAAGAAAAATAGTTCGGACTTCCTGTTTTTCAACTCAACTCAGTCTCTGGGTTATTTACTGTTTTCTGGGCTCAGCACATCCACTCATTAGAATTAGATCATATGATCACAGGAACACATTAGACTACTTGTTACAATGCTGCCCGTGTTGGACAGCACATTCACAGCTGACTCTCTGTGAGCGGCACTAGCAAAATGATATCTGAGTCTGAGGAATCTCCTCTTACTGCTGCCGGAGGGTTCTTACTTCTTATCCAGAGTCTGGGCGAAGAAGGGAGGCGGGGGGCTATTGGAGGAGGAATGACTCCATAGATCGATAGAAAACTCTTATTGCAGGGCAACCTTAGCTCACTCTCCTGACTGATCCCAGCTATTTAAGAATGCCTTTCTCGGGATCTGGCCCATTTCTTTCAATTAATGCTCCTTTCAGCCAGCCAACCATTAGAAGTCCATTAGAGGCCCTCCACCCTGGGAGAATCATTCAGCCTGCAACGCTGCTCCAACTTTTGATAACAGAAGCGTCTGGGCTCTGCAGTGGACGCATAATTAACCCTTTTAATTGTTTCTTGAGCAGTGACTACGGAGCGAGCTGCGTCTTGTTTCTCTATTTAATATTGTTGTTGTTTTGTAGAGATGCACCAACCAGAGACTTGTGGCTGATTTCCAATGTTTGGTTTGTGTAAAGGCAGCCGTGGCGATATAAATTTAAGCGATTGTCTTTTATCAATTCAAACACTTTTTGTTAGTCTTCCTGCAGGCATTAATTATTCATATCAGGAGCAGAGATAACATCCCACCATGTGAGAGAATTTCACAATGTAGTGAAAAGGGGTTTGGCTCGTCACAGATCTATTCTCTTCTTTGATATTTTATCACACGTATTTTTTTTTTTTAGATTGTCAAACCAATTTGAATGACAAATAGGGATAGTCTCTCTGATTAATTTAATTGATAAAGGTATAAAACTTTCCAAACCAACCTGGCCCTAAATAAAAAAGTTCAGTTTCACTAGCCACACCCAGGTCTGTTTACTGTTTACTTCCAGACCTGTAGGATGAAGAAATCACATTATAGAACCTGTCTCACAGCACGTAGTAGGTTGACAGATGGCAAAAATCAATACGACATCCCGCAGTCTAGGAAATTTAAGAACAGCTGAGAAACAACATCTTAGTCAACAACAAGAAGGAGACAGGGCAGAAATGGCATCCACTAAAGAGCTCCAGGACCAAAATTATGTGTGGAGAAAATTGTCTGTCGGTTGATGAGAGAAAAAGGTTTTGCAACCAGTTACAGCTGGTGTAAAACTAACTTGGACATGATTTGGTTTTGATGAGGACCTAAATGCAGAGGCGCCTAATAACAGAGCTCAGACAACCAACAGACTGGCGACAGCATCGTAGGGTCTGACAATGGTGTGAGTGAACCAAAAAGTATTTATACAGGACAATTTGCTGCCTGAATAAACACCTGAGGAACAGCTTTGAGAAAGTAGGAAACAAATTCACAGAGGCACACACAAAAACAGAACATTAGAATAACTAGAAATGCAAACAAAAGATTAAATGGCTAAAATCTACTTCCTTTATGAAGGGAGAAAGCCAACATAACCAGCCTGGCCCTGTCTGAAAAGGGAACTGCCGCTCAAAAGTAACAACTGTTTGTGCCAATGCTAGCAGCAACAACAGCGACTAGTTGGGAATCTGTCTTTTACACTTCTGCACAGGAATTTTTACCCACCTTTGCAGAACTACTTTGGTTCAGAGTGTAGCGTGTGTTTACTTCCTGGTTCCTAAGCCAGTCATATGAGAGTTCCCATGGTTCACAAAACACAGCTCAGCATTTGGTATTTTATCTTGGAAAAAAAGCAGCAACCTGCAAACATGGAAGCCAGTAAGAGAAGCAGACTAGAAATATAACAAAATACAACATCATCTACCTGTCATGTTTAAGTAAAAATTCAGTGGGGCTTCACAACAGCAACGGATCGTTTAGAAACGGCATATTAGATTGTTGTCAGTGGCAGGCTGTTATTCTGATTTGAGGCATTTGGTGTCATTATTACTTATTGCTCTTTTAATGTTTTGTTGCATAAACCAAGTGCACTTGAGGTTAAGGTTACAAACTGATGGCTCTGGCAGAGCAAAGTTCATGGTTTAATCAATTACGGCATCTCATCCACGTCCACTGTGTCTGACTGTCAGTAAATGTCTGTCTGAAATTCAGAGCTTGCCTCTTGGAAGCGTAGGAAATTATCCTTTGAAAACTTCATTTTATATTTACTCACATTGTTTCTGTCTGACAAAATCTGCAACATTTTACAAAAAAAATGAAAACAGAAGAAATCTGCAAAGGGTCCCCTCTCCAGCTCTGTTTTCTGTTTTTGCACCGTCCCTGTCTGTGTGTCACCTTTCTGTCAAGGTACACGGATCTCGTGGGTAATCTGCGGTGTCTCTTCATCTCTGTGTGACTCCCTGTTCCTCCTGTCTTTGATATTCCCCAGGTTCTTGCCGGCGAGGAAGCCGTTATCACCGCAAGTATGCTGAGGACAGAGGACCTCGACACCCCCGCGGAGGAGCTGGTTTACCACATAGAAATGCCAACCAATGGTGTGGTGGCATTAGGAGAGGAGCCGAGGGAGAGCATTCAAAATTTCACACAGGCTCACATAAACAGAGGGGAAATCATCTTCATCCACAAGGGTTAGGGGCCAAATACCACCATCTCTAACTCTCTTATTAAATGAATTATATGTGCAGTCAATTTTATTATTTGTATTTTTTGCTTTAATTTGCTTGAATGCATGTGTCTGTGCACCTCTATGCAGTCGAAAGTAATTAGAAAGCGTCTGGAACTGATCGATGCACCTTTTAACATAAACTGAGGCTATGCTGTGCCTTTTCCCCTCTTTACCGTGACATATAAATGCTTTTTGCTGATCAAGGTCACCGAGGTATAGCAGACTTTTAATTACATCCTGCGTTTACAGCGTAGCAAATGTAAAGCTTGATAGAGAGGAGAAAGAAACTTTCCTCTTCTCCGTCCCTCCAGGTGAAGAGTCCGGTGGGTTCAGTTTCACAGTGACGGATGGAGAGCACACGTCTCCTCTCTATCATTTTGCCATCACAACCAGGCCTCACACCATCACCTTGGAAACAGGGGAGGAGCTCGTGGTGTTTCCAGGTAAGGATGCCATAAGGCTGCCCGATTCTCAGCAATGAGGAGAGGAATGACTTGTGACTGACTGAGCAAGCCCAACGCCAGGGACTGTCCCTCTGCTCAGAGCCAAAAACTCAGAATATTTGATTGAGTGAGCTGCCGATTAAACAAATCCACAAATTCATGCTGAGGCAGAAAGAGGGGAAGTGGGTAGGAGAGATGAGATGTGTAGGAGAATGAATGCTGAATGAGTAAACACTGCCTCAGTGAGAAAGAAAATTTGGCAGGGCGGTTTCGAGCAGCAGGACAGAGATGGCCTGTCACCGCCTTTACGCGTCTCTGCACGGCTGCAAAACTTCATTCCCTATCCACTGAACCTTTCCACATTTCATCAGCTGAATTGCCGTTTATTTTATTGGGGCTTGATGTCGTGATCAGGTGGATCAGGTGACGGGTTGAACAGTGACAATCAGGTGTCTTTAAAAGGCCGTTGGTTGTACGTTATTTTTTTCATCGATATCACAGTGATGGGGATGAACATAAAAGCACGCTTTTCAGATTTTTATTGATGTGTGTTTGTGATTCTCTATAAGATAACATTTTGCTAAAATACATTTAATGTTGGGATTATAATGTGACAGAATGTGGAAAGGTTTAAGGTGTATGGCTACTTTTGCCAGCACTGTACTGCAATCATATTAGAAGGTGAACTGAATGGGAATAAACCTTGTCTAAACAGCGCCCCTTAATGGACAGAAGTGGTAGGTGCAGCATTATGCACTTGTCCTAAATTTTCCAAAATGCTCCTGAGAGGAGCTGCTTTTAGCGTCCATCTGTAAATGCTGCAGCATGTAACGAATTTATGTTGTGCATTTTAGTTTGATGCCACTTTTGAAGTGAAAGGGTTTAAATAAGGACTTTTTTTTTTTTGGAGTCAGATTCTATTTTACCAGACATCCGTCTGGAACCATTTTAATTCATTTTTATTTTCATTCCATATTATTTGATACATTATTATGTAGTATTTCATACCTGCTTATGTTTTAATTTTTGCAAATGCTTTAGGAAATAATATTTTTTATATGTAGGCATGTTTATTATTACTCACATTCATTACTTTATGCACCATGCATCATATCAGTTGTCACATTGGCTTAGTTTAGACATGTCAGACTTGGGATGCTTTTGTAAGGTAGTTGTAGTGTACAGGAGTTCTAGCTTCTGCTCTTCATAAGAGACCATTTTCCACACAGAACCCTTTTTTTGTGTGTGTGCCTTTTCAGGAACACGGCAGGCTATCAAGAGCGCCAACCTTGGAGTTGCAACCAGGGAGGATGGGAGCGACGCAAGCTTCCTGCTCATCCGCCCACCTCGCTTGGGAAGGCTCATCTTGGCCAAGGACCAGAACCAGTTTGAGGAAAGTCTCTTGATCTCACAGTCACAGGTAACTTTTTGAGCTAGGCTCAGTTTGTTTCTTACAATTTCCGATAAGTCTATCAAAACATTGTTCTCGTACCTTAACATTTAATCGTGATAAATAGAATTTGGACATTAGAGCAGTAAGAACAGGAGTGTTTTATTCTAGTGAAAGAATTTTATGCACTAAGTAGTTATAGCCACAATAGGCACTCAGCAATGAGATTATAGGGAATGATTATGTTTCAGTAACAGGAGAACATTAACTGTAGCAATTGTTAAGCTACTTAATAATATCTATAGATCAAAAATTAGCTGGAACAAAATGATCCTATTAGTAATCACCCTACTGTTGCCATGAAGGAATAAAAACCTTTCAAAAAACACAAACGTTTGCTACTTTAAAGGGAATTCTGAAAGGAAGTGACAATGAGTGCGTTAGAGCTACTGCACCCTGCCGGTGGTGAAACACCTACATGGACCCAGCTCTTTTCCCCTCAAGCGACCTCCCCTTGTATTTAAAAGGTTTTGGACAATCAGCACTTGAAACAGAGTACTAACTTATTTAACGCTGACGGGCTCTTGATCGGGCACGATGTAGGAAAAAGGAATGCAGCAAGAGCTGATCTTCCCGTAAGCGTAATAAAGAAATCTAGGTACACGCCCATGCAGGGCCTGTACACTTCCTCACATGTCATCAGTGAAATAATGTGTCACCACTGGGGTGCTATCTGATAGATTGTGCAATAGCGTTGTGTCCAAGATTATCTAAGGGAGCATGCAGCTCCCAGGATAACTGACCGTTCCACTCATACATCCCATTTCTAACCAGCGTGTGGGCATAAGACTGGGGGAAAGTTTGGAAGAGCGCATAAAGGGGAATGGAAACAGGTCCAGTTCCTGCTGTTGGGTCAAACTGCTACTTTCTTTCTCAGAACCAAGTTGGGGTTTTGCTCCAGCTTCTGTCAGTTCTCAGCCCTTTCTCTCACTCTGCTGGAGGCTCTGGTAGTGCTGACTTTGCAGCTTGTTCTCTCTGGAACTCAGAGCTGAACTTTGACGTAGTTCTGCTGGATATACTGGATTAAGCCCTCTTCCAAGGGTGCATCGAGGCAAAACCTAAAACATATCTTGATGGAGGAAGACTGTGAACAAAATCAAAAAACCACAGTGAATTCAAAACATCGCAGCCGAAGTCTAACCACGTTGGTCTGGGCTTGCTTAATCCGACCAAGCCTCTTCTTGATCAATTCTAGCTTTGTGACTCCCTTGGTCGGTACATCATTGCCTTGGTGTTCTTTCGCACAGGCTAGGTACTTCCCAGCACACATAATCCAACCAATCAGGATGTCATCAGGTGTGTTTGTGGCATATCAACATTGACAAAACTGAAAGAGAATCACCACAATTAATTTAAACCTCTTCATCTTTGTTTACGACAGAGCTGCAACTCAAAGTCTCAGACATGCATGGAAATAGACTTAGCAGGGTAACACACAAGGTTGCCTTCATTTGCCTATTTGTTGACTCGTCTAAATAAACTGTTTCCTGCCATAACATAGCATTTTCAAAATCTTAAGAGCACTGTGTGTAGAGTAACCAATTATTTCAGTCCAATGTTGTCATGATAAGAGGCCTTTTGCACAGTCCCAGCCTGGGTCAGGGTGTGATATGTCAGCAAAAAGGTCTGATTTCTGAGTTTCTCAGGGCTACAAGATATAACTGCACTTCTGATGCATAAAATCCAGATAATCCTTTCAAGGTAACCTGCTGCGTCTGAATCAAATCATGCAGTGGTAAGTTTTTTATCTCTGTGATTTCTTCAATATTAGCATGGTTCTAAGGATAATAGCCCCGTTTACACTACCCTTTTTTAACCGTGCCGAGAACGATCCGAGCTCGGTAACTGAGATAACTATCGAGTGTAAATGGAACACAAACTGAACTGAACCGTGCCAGACACAACCGGACCGCACTAAATCTAGACCAGTTCGAGGTACAGGCTCGGCCCGGTTTTTAATTGGCACGGTTCTCAGATAACAAAGAGCGCATGAGCAGATCTCCTTACAGTCAGAAATTTCAGACATTCATAAAAATACTAGCTTCCCTACCGTGCCACACGGTTTCCAGTGACGATTCTGCTTAGCAGTGTGATGAATGTCGTTGTTTCCTGCGTCTGTAAGCCCTGATTATACTATCGTTTGTCTTATCCATTTCCCAAAAGCCGACTCCGTCAAGTAAATTTACCAAAGGTTGCCTTCTTCGCCTGACTCTCCGCAAACAACGAAATATCACAATAATAACGAAACATAATTTCCTGAATGTTACGGGCGCCGCCATTTTTATCTGCTTGATTCCCTCCTTCAATCCCAGAGAGCAGTAGTATCGTAGATCGTCAATAGGCGGCGAGGAACCGTGCAAGCATGATGTGTAAATGGTCGTAAGAAGCAAGCTTGGCACGGTTAACTGATCAAAGTTCGGTCTGAACTCGGCATGGATCGGTTAAAAAAGGGTAGTTTAAATGGGGCTAATGTAAAGCTCACTAAATATGATCTAAAACAAGGAACATTTTATGTTATATATTTTTTAATTATATAAAATATCCTCTCCTAAACAAAATCAGATCCCCTCTTTGTTCAAACCCCCTTAAATCAACTCGTTTGTGATTACCTATTTTAAAATGACTGGCAGCGAAGAAACATTTGATTTGAGCCTTTTGTAATTTCAAGATTATAAAAAAAATCTTCTTTATCCTGTAATTTACCGGTGAAATGTTTTGTTTAAGTGATGTTTTCTGTTTTGGGTGAATGTGTGCATTTTGTTGATTCTGACATGCCAAAGCTGTCAGTGAGGAAAAAGTAGGTTCCTCATCTCTACCGGCTGGGGGCAGCATTTAGCATGATGTTGTGGTAACTGCCTGCAGTTTTGTTTTGTTCCGTCATGGTTGTCAATTACAAGTAGGTTTGAAAAGACAAAATAATTCAGAACTAAATTAATCTCTGCTGTGATGCTGCACAAAAAGCGCAAATTCCTCCACGTTTACAAAGGTGTGCAGGCCTGAGATTTTCATTTCCTTATTGTTCAGTAACTCTGTGACTTATTCACTAAGACATTTGTACAATGTTCCTCTGTACAGGCTCTTAACAACAAAGTAAAAAGTCAAAACAATAAATGCACCATTAATTGTTAGGATTTTTGGGCCGATGTACATGCCACTGCCAAGCATTTTTTAGTCTATTCTAGAACTTGAATAGACCAAGAACGCTTGTCCTTGCAGGGTCTTGGGAGGCTGGTGCCAATCTCTAGCAGACTAAGGTCATGATCTCTGAAAATTAATGTAGGTCAGCTGTTTTCTTTGAGATAACTGGGTGATGTCTCCCAGGAGGAGATATTATCTGGTACTCCAGTGGCCGCCACAGTCACTAATCTTCAACCTAAAAGAGCACCTTTTGGGAGAGTGTGGAACAAGAGATCGGCCTCTAGACGTGCAGCTGACAAATGTGGCGTGAGTCAGTGGTGCTATCCCGTCTGTATGGACTAGCGTCTCCGAGCAATGTTTCCAACACCTTGTTGGAACTCTGCCTTGATGGTTGAAAGCAGATCCAAAGGCAAAAGGGGGTCTGAATTGGTGCTAGCAAGGTGTGCCTAATAAAGTGCCCTTGTGACTGGGGCTAGCGTAAACGCAAGAATGGAAGGGAAGAACAAAACTGAAGAAGTATTGATGTTTGCTTGACAATTAATGTTGTTTCTTTAGGTAGGAAAAGATTTTGGCCTTTTAATACATAATAAGATAACTAATTTGAGGTCAGAAGGCTTTAGTGTTATGAAATGAATAAGACACCATACAGAAAATCCAATGTTTTAAAAATGTGTACACATTTAAGGCATAAAAATAAGACGTATCTGGTCCAAACTTTTCTATGCAAACAAGAAAGCAGTGTCCTAGTAAGGATAGTTGAACAATATGTGAGTGAGAGTGTAAAGGAGGGAGGAAGAGTTGAATTCAGGATGAATTACCTCAAAGTAAAAATCCAGGCCATCACCGTCAGGTTCCCAGTTCAGAACAGCCAAAGTGGTGCTGCTATGACTTTTATTTCCAAACAGAGAAAGAGAAAGGGAGACATAAAATCCACATTTCAAAACTAAAATCTTGTAGCTGGTGAGTGCAGAATGTGACTTTAGGAGATGGCGTGTCTTCAAAAGACTTTTGGCCCAAATGTTCCACAATGCAACTGAAACAACCGCTAAACAAAGTAAAATTAAGTTTGGATCAGACGGGTTGTGGTTTTTACACATTTCCAGTCACGTATTTTGTTGGTTGAAGCAGCAACACAAAAAAATGTAAAGGTAAAAAAGGGGGTTAAATGTCACTAGATGTAGCTCCTCGTTAGTTAATGCTATTTCCTGTGATGCCCAGCTGGAGTCTGGAGTGGTCTACTACGAGCACCAGCTGCCCACCGAGCCTTTCTGGGTGGTGAGGGACTCCATGGAGTTCACGGTGTCCTCGATGGGTCCAGAGGTCCGTCGCGTCCTGCCCATCACCGTCTCCTACTACGCTGCTCACAGCAACATTTCCTCTCAGATGTGGAGGAACAAAGGTAAATTGTTCGATGAGGCGAAACATTTTTTTAACACATTGCGTATATCCGTTTTCAGAATGGAAAATGTTCTCATAGTTACAGGTTACTGTAAAACTTTCAGAATGAGCATGTTCATACTCAACCCCTACAAATACTTAATAGAATGTCTCATTTAATCAAGATTAAGATTAAAGTTGATCGATTAAGTTTGAAAATGAAATTTATTGTCAATTGCCTCGTTATCCATCTATATTGTTGACACAGCAGTAAGGAGATCATTTGGGCAGTACTTCTTAGACTAATCTAAGCTGGTTGTAATCTACTTAGTGTTCATGTATAAATTCTATGCTGTGATGCTTGGAGGCTATGGATCATTCATTATTTTAGAAAGTATTCCTTGTTTTTACTTTTATGAGTCATACATAGATTTACCAATAGTGCTTTTGTTGCTGCTGCTGTAACAGGCTCCATCTTTCTCTGCAAACGTTTCAACAGCCTGACTGTAACCTGATGCACAGTTAGACATCGACAGGAGACAGCCTTACCTCACTGTTGAGTATCTTCTGCATATTAAATTAGAGGACTCTTGGGATTTTTATTTGTTGTTTTCTCTTCACTCAGGGCTTGAAATCGTTCAGGGGCAGAGGAAAGTGATTGATGATTCCATTCTTGATGCCTCCAACCTTCTGGCAAGTTTACCTGAAGATAAGCAAAGAGGTGTGGATGTTGTGTTTGAAATAAAGCAATTCCCTATTCGTGGTCACGTCACCCTGGAGGGCGAGGACCTGCCCCGTAATAAGCCGCTCTTCACGCAAGAAGATGTGTCTCAGGGGAGGCTGGAGTACCTCCACGATGACTCGAGGGCCGCTGCTGACAGCTTTGCTTTCAGAGCCCGCCTGAAGTCAGAGGGTGGGGATTTGGCCTCCCCTGCTCAGTCTGTAATCCTGGAGGAGATCTTTCATATTTCCGTCAAACAACGTGGCTCCAACCCCCCCGAATTAGTCACAACAGATATGCTTCTGGAGGTTCTCCAAGGCTCCAGGGCCTTCCTAACCCAGAAGCATCTCAATACTCAAGACGAAGACAGTCCGCCAGATGAGGTGCTCTTCAAGGTGACCACAGCCCCTCGTAATGGTCACCTCTTCAACTCTGTTACGTCAGAACGTATCTCTGAGTTCACTCAAGAAATGATCAATCGGGAGGAGGTGGCCTTCCAGAGCGATGGCACACTTACAAATGGATTTGTGGACTTCACTATATCAGATGGCGAGCATGAAACAGAGCCCCACACTCTGCACATAGGAATCTTAGCGCGCACCCTGCTTCTCAAACAGGTCCCTGAGATCAAGGTACAGCAGGGAGACGATCAGACTCTTGTGACTGATAAGATGTTGAGGGCCTCTACAGGAGGCCCTGTAGAGGAGGACATCCTTTACAAAATCACCAGCACCCCGAAATATGCAGCTGTCATGGTGGACAGGCAGCCCACATCTGCCTTCACCCAGAAACAGATCAGCGAAGGCCGAGTCAGCGTCCGCTTTGTCAAGTCCACTTCATCCCGAGACAGTGTTTCTTTTACAGCCCGCAGCCGGGCTGCCAACGTCTCCTCTGTCCTCAACATTACTGTGAAGCCTCTGGCCAACATTGCTCAGGATCCTCTGTTGCCTCAAGGTTCCCTAGTCCGACTGGACAGAAAGCTTTTGGATGCAACTCCGCTGGCCAACAAGACCAGAGACTCACCCACATTCACAGTCATCAAGCAGCCCAGAGGAGCTCGTATTGTGAAGTCTGGGGGTCCTGATACCGGTAAGCCCATGCACACATTCACCCAGAAGGACCTGGACGAAGGTCGCGTAGCAATGGAAATATTAGATAACGCTTCTAGATCAAAAGCTGGGGGTGGTCAGGATGAAGCTCGGTTCCTGCTTAAAGCCCACGGGGTCCCTCCAGCAGAATGTGTGCTGTCTTTCCAGACGAGCCCCTACAACGCTTCTTCAGTTTATCCTGCAACTCTGCTGAGGATTCCTGATAAGGGACAGATTCTTAGCACTGAAGGAGCTAGTTTTACCACTGCATCCCCGGGCTCTAGAACCCATGGGAAACCACACGTTTCCCGCCGTGGCAACTTTTGGTCTGTCTTCATCCCTATCCTAGTTGTCCTCCTGCTCTTGCTTCTGGCAGGCGTCTTGGCCTACTATCTAATCCGTAAAAACAAGACGGGCAAACACAACGTGCAGACAGCAGCCTCCAAGCCCAAAAACGGAGAGGTGGCCACAACGGAGACCTTCCGCAAAACTGACCCGGCCAATAACATCCCTATGTCCAATGTGGACTCCAAAGGCACGGATCCAGAGCTCTTGCAGCACTGTCGGACAACGAACCCGGCCTTGAAAAAGAACCAGTACTGGGTTTAAAACCCTTTGATTCCGGACAAAGAAGGAGGTGGACTTCATTCTTGTCAGTATTAAACGCTTTTCCTGCAGAAGGTTAAATGAACACACACTTTTGACGCTAGTTTCCATTGACTTATCTCAGAACAGCTGTGGACAAATTCTCAGGCAAGAAAACACTGAACACACATTGGCAAAGAAGGAGGTGGGTACCACCAATCAAAGGGCTCATGCCTTGTCTATTTATTTCTGTTTTATTATTCCTCAATGTCAAAGGGCACAAATGAAGACATGAACATGCAAAGTGTTTGCAAAAAAATATATTTTTGACGTGCTCGACTATTGCATTCAATATCTTATAGGCAAATCATGCTGGTAGGTACACGCTCCATTGTTTTTAATAAACATATTTCAGTTTTTGGATGGTACGATTATTTGATCAACGCAAAAAAGTCAGATATACACTCAACTGGGACAGTTTCTTGGTACATTGGAAACAAATCAGCATCAGCATCATCATCTGTGCTGTTGACTGAGAATGGTCTGAAAAAGAGAAAATATCCAGTGAGAAAAACATTCAGTGGACGAAAAGGCCTTTTTGATGACAGAGGTCAAGGGAGAATCGGCAGCTTCAAGATTAAAGAAAAGCAACAGTAGCTTGTTATAACTAAGGTATGTGGACTCTCTAAACATTGAAGCAGATGGTATACAGCAGTAGGATATCACACCTTCTGCCCCCTCCTGTCAGCTAAATGAAGGCTTAACAAAATCGGACAAGAGGTGATCTAAACGTTTCCTGTTCTGATTAGTTTCTATCTCTCCTAGGACATACACAGGATGGGTCACAATTTGGTGAAACAACATGAAAGCATGTAAATAAGCTGCCCTAGTTTAATAACTCAGGCTGGTGATGGTAGTGCGACGTTCGGGGGATATATCCCTGGCACACTTTGGGCTTCTGGTGGCTAGTTGGCCACCTACTAAAGTACTGCTCCCAAACAATAAAGGTTCACCCCTTTATAATGTTCCCATCCTCCTATGGCTACTTCCACCAGGATAGCTCACCATGTCACAAAGGTGAAATTTTTTCAAATGGGTTTCATCATGACAATGTACTCCAACGGCCTCCATAGTCCCCAGATCTCAATCCAGTAGTAATCCTCAGTGATGCGATGGAACGTCAAAGCCATGGATCATGGACATGCAGCAGACAAACCTGCATTAGCTGCACGATGCTGTCACGTCAAATCACTTTTTGAATTGAATCTATGCCCAAACGAATTACAGCTGCTTCGAAGGCACTCCAGCCGTGGTACCTAAAAAAAAGTAGCAGCTGAGCATCAGGTGCCTTATTTTGGTTTTTCTTTATTTTGGAAAATCTAAACTCAATTGTGTTCGTATGTCCAATCTCAGGTATCCGGCTTAAAGATAAACACCTTCATAATATTCAGTACTGCCTGAAAAAAAAGAAAGATGAATACCACTTTCACCATTGCATCACATTCCAAATTTTAGCTCTAAAGCGAGGGCTTTTCCCTTATAATTTTCTTTAATGCTAAACTAAGCTAACACTAGCTAGTATCTAACTTAGCTTATGCTAAGCGAAGCTAAGCTAACGCTCTTCCAACTGTAACCACAAGTGAGAAGCAGATGTTTACAAGTAGAAGGGAACTGAAACAAAGCACTTGAAGCTAAATTGCACAGATGTAATCCACTTTAGTTCTCAGTCAGGTCAGAATCTATCAAATCTTATTGTTTCTATGTGCTTCCAAAGAGCTTTCAAATATTTACTGGACTGGCGGAGCACTGACTGCATAACCACCCATAACAGGGACGTTACTTTGGGTCCTATTGCATCACTCCGAGTCATTTCTGGCTAGCAGAAAATAATTAGGTCATCTCACACTGAAAGGTTTCCAGTTTCCATTTCTCCTCATAAAAACTGAAAATGAACAAATAGAATACTGGTTGGGTTTTGTTCATTTTAAATGACCCAAAGTCATCAACGTGATTATTCTTATTAGAAACTTATTTTAGCCTAGTTGAATATACAGACTCATATAATTAAATTTAGGTTTTTTTTGTTTTATTTGTTTTGTATGTTAAAGTTAAAAAAGCACTATTGTAAATCACAATCTTCACCTGCTAAAGTTCCAGTATACTGTGGCCTTATGACGGCGATACTGAAGGTCAAGTTAGAGATGTACAGTTAAAAGATTTGGAAAATGTTGTTGATTCACGTACAGAAAGAGACTAGAGCAAAATTATCTGCTACTCATTTATTTTCCTTGCAGCGTACACCGGAGATGCCATGTTTTTCACAAGCCAAATAGTGTTTTTGCCATATTTCTTTTTACAGTCACCTGCTGAACAATGAGACATGTTTTATTACAATGATATGATATAGTATCTAGTCACATAAAATAAAGCTTATACCTTCAGGATATTACATTTCCACACTCTGGTTTATGTGTAAATATGTTTTTGAAAGCCTTTTTGAGTTTCTATTGGGGAAAAAGAGTCCCATGTAGGAATATACACATTTAAAGAACAAAAATTTGATTTAAATTGACTGTTCAGCTTTGATAGATGTATATGTTTTTGTTTTGTCTATAATTTGTATGTGTCACGCTTATTATTTTAAATTGATGGCAGTATTTTTTGTCCTGGCATTTGTCATTATTTATTATGTCAGTCACTCCCCATTCATCGGGTCATATTACCATTGGCTTTTTGTTTTCTTTTGTTATCTGCAGATCCCTTTTAAATAAAATGTTTCTGGACCAAATGCTACATTAGGACTGCAGTATGTCTCTGAGTCTGTTTCAGGCGCTAATGAAAATAAAATGTTGACGCATCAAAACCTGTGCTCATTATTTTCTTTGTGGCCCTGGTTTGTCATGAATCCCTGCTGCAACATCCATCAGTTTTCTTTTGTTTCTCCTGAACAATGTGGTTTATTGCCTCTGTGTCGCATTGAGAGAGACCAATAAATTGACTTTTACAAGTTTGTTTTAGGAGGTTATATATATATATATATATATATATATATATATATATATATATATATATATATATATATATATATAAACTGCCAACTAGCCATTAATGTTTTTTGACCAGCAGGTGGCGATACAGTACAAAAAGTTCTTGGCAGAAGCCTGAGCAATGTTTCAATTAGTCACCATTTAAACTTCATCTCAAGCCATCATTCTTTCCAGTGAATGGCCTTTGCTTCAAGTGTTTGTCTCTCAACTTTTCTTCTTTTCTCTCTCTTTTCTTTCTTCCCCCTCTGTCCCCGGCTTGCCTTTGGCCCGCTTTAGGAACTGGTCCTGCAGGTTTCATAAGCTGCTTGGCACAGCTGTTCCTCCACATGTGTCTGCTTAGGTCACAGTCTCTGAGCAGTGCTCTGCTTGTGTGCGACAAGTCTCCTTGTGTTTTGAAATGCGCTGCGTTCTGGTGTGTGTCAGAGAGGAGCAGTCGCTGAGCCCACATCCAAAAATTAAAGCGAGTGAACAGAAACTGGAGCATTCCTGACGCATGAAAGCAGGCGCCTGCAGATTCAGTTTCACTCTTACAACAATGTGGATTGTCTTGTGAAAAGATTGCGTACACAGATTGTTCAGGCAAAACTAACATTAGGAGTCCTAAACTAAATCGAACTAATCTGGAAATGAAATATCCATAAATCAAACACAACAGTGACACGTTTTTTTCTTGTAGCTGATACAGCATTAGCCTTTAGTGAAGTTACCATTGGTATCAGTTACCTTATTTAAAGATATCACATCATCTTACTGAAAATCTAAATGTGTGGTAGTGTGTCAGAAGCTAACAGGTAGTTTGGTAAATGGCTTTGCTTTAGCTGACATTTGCAGTTTAAAACAACTCAAACTGAAAATGTTGATATCAAAGTGATGCTATCCTATGCTAATCAACAACAGCAGGCCATCGGTGCTGTTTAGCTCAGCTGAACAACATCAACTGATCATTGTTGGGAATCATTTTTTAGCAACTGCGTGATTTGGAGACCACAAAAACATAGCATTTTGATGCTGCTGAAGGCCTAGAAAGCAATAATCTGGATGTTCACTCCATTCTTGGCTGAGCCAGAGAGACTGACGAGTCGCAGCTGATCTGGCAGATGGACTCGGCCGACAAACTGCGGCTCAAGCAAGGTGACACCTCATAGCAACAATGGCCTGTTGTGAAATTGTACACTTTTAACATCTTCTAACAGAGGGTTATAGTTCACTGAAATGAACATGTTCTGAGTCAGATAAAACCCACGGTGTGTGCGACTGATTAGCTGGTAGCTTCAACTGCTGTGAGGTTTCTATTTTCATTTCCAACAAGCATCTTGTGATATGGCATCTTCCTACTACAGGGAAAGGAACAATTACCAATGGTAACTTTACAGAACCTCACTTAAACAAATCTAACTCTTTAAACGTGTCAAATCTTCTTCATTTAAAAAAAACATAAAACAGCTTTCCTTTCTTTGATGTTACGCTAAGTTCACCTTGGTCTCAGCAGTCTGAGCTCGGATCTGGGAAGAATTTAAACCAGAGCTGAGCCCGTTCTACAGGAGTTGTAGGTTGGGAAACCAGTGAGACCAGCTAGTTGTTGTGGTTCTAACTCCAAATAATATGATATAAAAATTATATTTATCTCTGTTTTATGCTTTCAAATGCTTATAAATAGAGGCTTTACAGTACAATGTGTGCCACTGCTTTGCATAACATACAAGTGGAACAGAAGTGAAATAAGACACGTGGTGTGCCAAAAAAAAACATCAACTCATACCCACCATTGGAATAACATCAAGAAAAATTCCTTTGCGTACATTTCTCATAATCTACTGGAAGGACATGTGGTTATATGACTCCCATAAATGCTATCAATCACCAGGAAGGTAATCTGAGATGCCTTGGCTTAATTTGAAAAACTTTTTCAGGCTCAAACAGGGTTTGAAATCAAAATGAATGGAACTAAGTTTTTTAGATGGTAATATACAACTGAATTAAAAACAAAATAAGGTTTGAACATTGAATTGACCTGGAGTCTAAACATCAAACCTCAATAGCAAGAAATTAAAAGATTATATTAAAAAAAGAAATTAAATAAGATAGTTGAATTAAACGTGTTTTATTGCAACTATAAGCATTATAGCAAAGCATCATCTGTAACCTTTTGCTTGTGTGTGTGAATATGATTGTGTGATTGTATCTGCATCCATATGTCTTTTGTATACATATGTGTATCTGACAGAGAAGACGGGAGCTTTAGATTGTGACTCAAGTTGTATGTAAGTCACAAAATCTTCAGACCCAACATAGACTTTTGCTCTAAAGTCTCAAAACCCAAAGACTTGAAGTCTGAGAGTCTAGTCTGAATAACCATCATGTAATCAGACGTGAAATCAAGCAGCTATCCATATCTACAGACTGCACCTCTGACTGGTGCTGTGCTGCATGCACATATTTTCCTGTGGAAAGGTCTGTTTGATTCGTAACCAATGGTGGGCTGGTGGTTAGAGCTTTCTGTTTGTGTCCTGGGAGTTCTGAGTTCAACACAGAAGTAGAATTATATATGAGTTTGCACTTCCATCCACTCCCTTGAATATGAAATTCATAACATCTGACATATTGTCACATGCTGTAAATATTCTTGGACATATTCAACAAATGAAAATGCTTAAGAATGGCTTTTTTGACAGCTGACAATAAACTTTTTTTAATCAAGCTCAAAAGAATTTGCCATCTGGATGACCATGTTTGAATAACTTGTGGGTCTACAATGTTGTATTTGCCCCTTTCAGAAAGTCTGGCAAATTTGTTAAATAAAAATATTCCATCCTCATATTTTGTGGAACAGGTCAAAGAAATTCACAATATAACTTTGTCGGGTAATTTTAGTAATTTTTTGGCCCTCAAGTAGTTATGATTTGACAATTTTGGCCCAAGTGTCAAAAGGTTTGGACACAGCTGTCTTAGTGGGACCTCCACCAAGCCTGGGAGCAGCCCCTGGTGGTGGACTGCCAGCAGGCCTGAGACCGTGAGGAACTACTACCGCTTTTTCTGTGTTACGGCAGTTTTATTGGAAAGACCTGCAACTTTCCAAGTCAGAATTTGACTTTTAAGGGACATTCTTGTTGTATTTACAACTAGGACTTCAGCAAACATTACTGCTAAGTACAAAGGCAATGTTCTATTTGACCAAAAGGCAAGAGAGAAAGTTTTTTTTGACATGAAGTTCGCTTTTATCTTCACATCATCCTGTCCCATTTAGCTGGGCTCTTCAGTTTCTCCCTTCTTCCAAGTACTTGTCTCCTCATTGCATCAGACGCTGGGTTTCTCCTCCACTACACAGGCTGTAGATGTGGCACAGACAGTGGCGCCACCAGGGGGTGGCCAGGGGTGGCCATGCCCCCCCCCCCCCCCCCCTTGCCATGTCCTGGCCACCCCACTGGCCAGTGTAATTTGTAGCATCAGTTTAGCATTTCATCCCATCATGCACAGCCAGCAAGGCAGTCACTCTTCCTGACCTTCTATCACGCTTTTATATGTACCTGCCAGTATCTACTTTACTCTAGTAATTGTTTTGTTTTTCAATAAATTAATAAATGTACACCTTATTCTAAATATAATTAGACAATAAAAAAGGAATTTTGTTCAACTCAAAATGTTAACTGTACTGTTATTGGTCTATGCACATTAGATCATTAGTAACAGTAAAAACCAAACAATAAACCAAAAGATTATAGGCGTTTACTTAAGTCTTTCTGATAGTTTTCTACTGGCAGGTTTACTACAACAGTAGAATAAAATCCTGAAATTACGGCTTTACGGCTTTTAGTTTCAGTGTGTCACCCCAAGAGTTTAAGTGGCCCCATCTGGCCCCCCCTATGAAACATTTCTGGAGGCGCCACTGGGCACAGAGCAGTGAGTCTCATTCCAGTCATTCCCTGACGCGTTCGCTGCTTTTTAAGCCAGTGAACCGGGTTTGCTCAGCAGATATCTCGTTGCAAACGTTTTTCTTTGCTTTGTTCCAGGGTTGTAGCCTTGTGGGGTCAGTGTTGGTGCTCCTGCAACAGAATGGACAGATGGGATTTGGAACTTGATTATTCTCTGTAATCACATTGGTCTAACTGAGATACGCTCTTTATTACTGGATTGTTTTCAGCCTACTGAGATTGTGGGCCGGTGATCAGGAGATGCGAGCTTGTCCTTCCTCCCAGTAGGCCAACAGGAATGAAAACAAGCAACAAAGGAAGCAGAATCCATTCCTCTGATAGTATCGAGTGACTGATGGCAATTACGACTGTGAGAGACTGGGGGGGGGGGGGGGGGGTTAATATTGCATCAGTCTGTGGAGCTGCTCATGAAGTGTCCACTGAAGTGTGCACAGAAACATCTCAAGAAGGTTAAAAACTATTCTAAAATTTTTTAGGTTACTTCTATATGATTGCTATTCCAGTCACAATTCCTAGTTGGGCTCAACTCGTGCACAGACAAAAGACACAACGCTTGTTACTTTACAACCAAAGACATAAGAAGTTCTGCCAGCATTACTCTCTAAATAAAAGTGTGTTTGTTTGCTTATTACCCTCTATATGCCGGGTTGTGTTGACATTAGCCTTTTTCTCGCACCGCCTGACTCTGAGTCAGCTCCTGTAGAAGTGAGATGTCTGTTTGCTTTAGAGGTTATTCAGCAGTGGTATTTACATACTCATTCAGTCCACCACATGCACCAAAAGGGAACTCAACAACACATTTCTGAATTTCAAAGTAGTCGCATGCATGTCTTATTCAGAGCTTCTAAACATTTTGTGAAAGATGAAAGCTGGCATGGAAGCTAACTAAAGCAGTTAAAACAATTCGAGAAACTCAATCATTTCTGGGCGGTGTTTTATCGTGCCGTTCGGAGCAGTCAACATCTTACCTACAGTAGATGACAGTCTTCCTGCCTATGAAACAGAGGTTAGCTTTCCAGCTAAATGCTAGTCGGAGATGGGCCAAGTGTGTAAATCCTGTACGATTTTGTTGTTTAATAATGCGCTGTGTGCCGGGCTCAAGATATGAATGGCTTTATAAACCTTTTACCAGAACCTCCCGCCTAAAATCCTGAGCTAGTCCTTTAAAGCAGTGGTCTGAAATTGCAGTCCTCGAGGGCGGGTGTCCTGCAACTTTTAGAAGCGTCTCTGCTCCATCATGAGCTCATTAGCAGAGCTTTGCAGAGCTTGACTGCAGGCTGGTGAGGCAGTTCAGCCATTTGACTCAGACATGTAGGGAGACGGACACATCTAAAAGTTGCAGGACACCGGCCCTTAAGGATTTGAGTTGGACGCCACCACTAAAATCAATGCTTAATCTGTGTTAGATCTAGTTTATTTAGTCCACGAGTCCGCGTGCTGTCCTGAAATATCTCATCTAGCTCAATGTATCACCTATTATCTTAAAGAATGACACCCCTTTTTTTAGTTCCAGCGAGCTATGTTTATAGCCTGCAAAAATAATTTCTGCCAACTTTATCACACACGTGATAAACAGAGAATTGAAAATGAGGAGGAAATAGCCTCTCTGATACTACAGTTTCAGTGCATCGTCTTTTACTGTTGGCTCCACATTCCTTTCACAGTGGGCCTCCTTTACCATATAATTAGATGTAACTCTTTGTAGGGAGCCTCTAATGGGATGGTTGACTGCGAAGGGAACATGTTATGCAGCTATTACTTTAAAGTGTCCTCGAATTCCCGGATGGCCTTTCTCTCCTTATCTCATCGCCGTTAAAAGAAATGGCTCCAAATCATTATTAACAATGTTGTCATCAATACCTAAATAAGGAATGAAATTATAATACTTTCTTAATGAAATTATAATTGTCAGTTATTTTTTAACATAGTAAATGTTCTCTGCTCACCTTAGACCCCTATTTGCAGGCTACCTCCCAAGAGTTTTGCGTTCTTCTCTATCTGAAGTGACTTCCATGGGCCTGATGGGAACAGATGACTCCAGCCGTGTTTCCCTGTGTGAGAAATAAACTGTGGGCACCCTGCTTTGTTACTCCTCAAAGGTTGGAACGCCATTGTCATGGAAATCTCCGTTTTGTTTTCTGCGTGTGAGAGTCTGCGCTTGTGTACGTAACACCCTGCGGCGGGTTGAGGCGGGGTACTCACAGCCAAGAACAGCACGGAGCTGGTTCTACATTACATCCCACCCTCCTTTCACCCGTCCGCTCGGATTCCCCTTGTCCTAATCCTCTCCATCCATTGGTGGAGAGGCTAATAGAGTGGATCAGGCAGGAAATCAACAGGGTGGACCCGAGACAGCAGTAGGTGGGGGGGGGGGGGGGGTGATGTGGTGTTTGGGGGGGAAGGAGGGTCAAGCCTTCAGATCTGGGTTGTGTAACCGCTGCGACCAGCTGATAGGGTGGAGCTGGGTTTGGTGCTTTTAGGAACCAAACTCGGTCAGTTCTGTACGAAAACAACCCAAAAAATGTCAGGTTTGTTTCCAGCAGCAGAACAATCTTCCACACATTGATTGTGTAAGAAGTTGGCAGGGCCTCGTTTCAGTAAACTGCCATTACTTCAGTATTTGTGATTCCTCTCAAGAGGAGTTGTGATGAAGGTCGAATGTTGAGCAAGTTCTCTTGGTTGATCTCGGATTATAACGACATCAGAGCCTAATATGAGCGGAGGAAGGGCAGCCCTGAGGTGAAAGGGAAGGGAGCAGGGTGAGGCGATGCTCTGATCCACACGGACTGGGGAGTTGGGCACACACAGAGGTGTGGTATGCAGAGCCTGACTTGGAAGTTATTTTAGGGGAGAGCCCTTCTGGAAATCCACTCAGCGCTGTCTGCCTCTGCTGCCTTTCATTAGCGACCTTGCTTCACGGACCGCCTCATAACACTGTTGAAACAAGTACGTTGTTTTGCGTTTTGCCCCTTTATAGTCTGAGAATGATTTATTAAAATATGATCCCAGTGGGACTGGAGGAGCACTTCAGTTCTGACATTAATTTTAAGGATTGTAACAGCCTTATTATGGAATTATAGCATTATTTTTAATGCAGTCTATCAGAGGAAGTATCCGTCTAAAGAAGGCCTTCAATTCTGTGTTTTGCTAACCTGACTCTCGCCAGATGGATGTAGTTCCACCGAGCTCCACATGGCACCACACATCCATCTGGAATCGCTACCATTGGAGATGTATTTCAGAAGGAGGGGCCTTATCAAAAATCCTTGCATATGATTGGATAAACCACCTGTCCGTCATCTTTACTGACGTGCTCCTTGAACCACTCACATCAAAACAAACCCGTGACGCTGACGATAGTGATGCAGTGAAAACCAAAACAGAACAACCGATGTCGGTGTTCTTTTAAAGAATTACCCGTATTTTTCAGACCATAAGGCGTCCCAGGTTATAATGAAACATTCTTCCCATATCGCTCCGCCCCTCACTCACACACATACTACCTGAGAGGGAGAGCTATCTGTCTCTGCGGGAGGACAGAATAGTTGGACTAAACTGCCCTGTTTCTAACATAAGGCCAAAATAAACTGAACTTTTGTATTGAATTATCTTACTTGGTTTATTGTTGCTAGTGCGTACTCTGGGCTGGGCGTGGGCGGCCTTACATGAATGCACTTCTAGTTTAGACTTTACTGTCAGGCAGTCTTGTAGACTGCTCAGGGGTCCTGTTACAGGGCCAATCAGGAGTGAACCATAATGCTCTGAATATCCATTGAGCAGAACGGCTTTGTTGCTAACCAAAGTCGTACTTATACATTTTGATAGATATTTGAATGCATTGCACCACATATAATCGGTCAGTAAGCACAAGAAGTACTGTAATCATATACAAGGTGCACCGGATTATAAGACACTCCATTAATTATGAAAAAAATGTAAGGATTTTAAATCTGCCTTATAGTCCGAAAAATACAGTAAGCTGCAAGCCGCCATTGTTGTCTAAATCCAAACAGTGGCTTATCTGATATGTCACATCAGGATCGACCGGTGATCCTGACTGGCTCATCCATTCTATGTGGTATTGAAATTTTGTATTGAAAATTTTACACTACAGTCAGCCATTCACCCATTCACACCCTGATGGTGGTGAGCTGTTAGTAGCCACAGCTGTTAGTAGCCACAGCTGTTAGTAGCCACAGCTGCCCTGGGGCAGACTGACAGAAGCGAGGATGGTATGCATCAGTGCAACCAGGCACCTCTGCCTGACTTGGGCAAGACAGTGTCAAGGACACGGTTGGAGCAGGTGATCGAACTGGCAACCCGGCAGTTACAGGACAAACTTCCTAAGTATTTCATTTCCAGAGAATTTGATACTTTAAAACTACGCTGCCAGTAAAAAGTTTGTAACCACCATTGTCATTCAAAAGTGAGTTCAAACTCACCTTTGAATGGCTCTTTATTTTGTTTGTTTTCTGGCTTTTCTTTATTTTTCTGGCTTTCTACATTGCACATACATGGCGAAGACATTAAAATTGTGATTCAAAAGTAAATAGAAGTATGAATCAAACACAAAATTGTGAAATAAATCAAAAACTTATATTTTAACTTAAAAAAGAATAACCCCAGAAACCCCCAAATTATTCACAATTCATAAGTGAACTAAATAAACAACCAAAGAAAGAAACTAAACATGAATACCTGTTGAGCATGACAGTCAGGGGCTGCAGGAGACCTCAGATTGGGGCAGAGGTTCACCTTCCAGCAGAAAACAAGCAATGCTACAATGGAGTGTTTCAGACCAAAGTATACTTATATGTTAGAATAACCCAGTGAAAGTCAAGACCAAATCCAAATCTGGTGCAAGACGGGAAATTAGCTGGTCACATATAGTCCCCATCGAATCTGACTGAGTCTGAGCTATTTGGCTAAAGGCTGGTTTATACTCAATGCAGCTTTTCCTCCGAAGTAATACTCTTCTTCTAGACACTAGACCAGGGGTCACCAACATGGTGCCCGCGAGGACCACATGTGGCGCCCACAAGCCTGCTCTAAAAAAAAACAATCCACCAGTGAGCTGCATCTAAAACTTTATTTTATTCCGTTACTCTTCCTGTTTATTCACATTTGCATTTATTTAAATTTAATATTGACAATATTTATAACAAAGCATGACAAATGTGTTTATTTTTCATAAATTTAAGATGAACTCTGAATTTTGTAGTTCAAAGGTCAGTACTGGTAGCTCTTCATATGACACAACACCAATGAAGTAGGCCTCAGTTTCACAAAGGTTGGTGACCCCTGCTCTAGAGGGAAGTGTTGTGCTCTTACAGCAAGCATACTATACCTTACTACACGTGAAAGTATAAAACACAGTTGTTTCCGACATTTTAAAGCCTCATCCTTTCTTCCAAAAGTGACGCCGATTTCTCTCCAGGAATTGTTACAATTTGTAGATCATGGTGATCTTTATGGGCCGAATCCTAAAGATGTCTATATTTACGAACCTGCGACAGAAGGAGCGCTTGCTCGCCCGCCATGTTTTTTCCACGTAGTTAGGAATGTTCCACGGTGCGCGGAGCAGAAACGTTTGGATTGAACCCAGGACCTTCTTGCCACAACAGTAACTGCAACACTGTGCAGTTTTCTCACATGTTTTGCCGTAATTTCCTGACCCACGTGCAGAATCACAGACAGGACAAGAATGCAAGGTGAGGAAGTTTATTTCCAAGCTATTCTTGGCTGAATAACACAGGAAGGTGCTGGGACACAAGAGGCTCTGCGAGGTTGTTTGGGGGTCTTAAGGAGGGCGTTGGTGGAGGGGTTGACCAGGGTGTCAGACTTTTTGAAGGGTTGGCTTGTGGTAGGTCAGAAACTTATCCGGGAAGGGCTTTATTACCAGGGGGTAAAGGAACAGAGCGATGGAGAGCAGGCAGGATGAAGCTGAGGAACGGAGGAGCCCAGGAAATGACTGGAGGTATCTCAACCTTACAGGAAATTTACCCTGGAAAGCACAAGAGCGTGGAGATAAGCTGGGTAGAGAGAGTCTTAGAGCTAGGATTCGTTCAGAAAAAACGTTGTGCCTTGACTCTACAACAGCATTGGACCATCAGGCAAAGAACGGTCACCCTGCAGCTCCATATATACCCAGCAGAAGATGAGCTAGATAGGAACCAGGTCTGAGTTAACTCCTGCTGGGCAGCCATGCCCCTCAGCTTAGATCTTCTAACCACAGGAGGACTCCACAAACACCACACACCCAGCTCTTTACTTAAAAAAATCCAATCAGGTGTTACTTTGTGTTGGTTGATCACATAAAATCCCATTCACATACATTGCAATTTGTGATCATGACGACGTAAAATGCAAACTCAAACTACTTTTGCAAGGCACTGGAAGAATCCTCAGCACTCTAATTTTGATTTCATGTAACTTGATTTCTTTTCTTTTCCTTTTTTCATTAGTTACTGTCCGGTAGATATGTTAAAGGGCCAAGTTTAAATCTTATTGAGATCAAGGCAGCCAGAGTACACAAAAGAATCACAAAAATATATTTGCATAGGGCAAAAGTTATGGTCTGTTCATCACTGAATAATACTTACAGACTTAATTATGCATCACGTTTAACAACGGGCACCGCTCCAAAGAGGATCACACCTTTACTTGTCAAAACAGCCTTGATTTTGATATGACTGTGTTCACTTTTCATGAGAATTTATTTTACTGTAAGTCTTCTCCTGAGAGACCTGATGACTCATAAAACACCAGGAATGTGGCTTGGAGGGATGTTGACAAAGGGTGTATATTTTCTTTGTTTAGTCCACTGGGATCTCTCCAGTTGCCGGCAATATCTGTTCAGGGTTTTGACAAAAAAAGAATGCATGGGCCGACAGTAAAAGGAGGGACTATTGGGACATGAAGAAATCCCAAGCAGCAAACTGGGAAGGAAATATTTTTGGCAGGAATCCCCTGCTGCACAGTCAGAGCACCAGCTTTGCTTATCGGTTTCCTTTTGCCCGTTGTTTCACATCCAACATTTGCACAAGGTGGCATGTGGGTTGATAACCACCACCAGCTTTGCATTCTGTGTTTGTAGGATTCTCTGACGGTGTTATCCAAAATGTGTACGACATATTTTCACCTGTACAACTTGTCAAACCCAGGCCGCTTCACAAGGCAAATAGAGAGGTTCCGTGTCAAAGTCTAAACACTTGTGCTGTTCTAGTTGTTTACATAATGCAGGGTTGAGATCTTTCTAAGGATAATCTGTGATGTGCTGTCTATCACATAGAAAAATCTCCATGTAAGAACCCTAGATCCTGCCCCATGACACACATATCCGTGCCAAAGACTGCAAAATAAATACATAAAAAAGTAATCAAAGAATCACAAAGAATATTTAACTAAATTTACAAATAATATAATTAAAGTCAAAGCTACTGTGGTGCTCATGGTGAAGATCTAAAGGCTTAATCACAGGGAGGAAGGTGTTTGGTTTGGACCTTTTTGCAGATGATGTGGTTCTGCTGGTGTCTTTGAGCCATGACCTTCTGCGCACGCTGGAGCAATTTGCCTCAGAGTGGGAAGTGGCCAGGGGGGAAATTAGCTCCTCTCACGGCATGGTGCACAACCAGGAAGTGGCCAACTGCTCGGTCCATTTTCAGGAGTTAGTCTTTCCCTCAAGGAAGGGACTTCAGGTATCTTACTGGCTTTATAACATCAGACCGACAGATAGAGCCTCATAAGCAGTCATGCAGGTATGCCCAGGAGGAAGAAGGAGTAGAGACCAGATGGTAGATTTAACCATCCATCTACTTTCCGACCCTCAACTATGATCATAACATGTAAATCATGTTGAGACCCCAGTGTAACCAAACCTTAGATAGGGTGAGGAAATCTGCCCTTTGGCGAGAGCTAAGAGTAGGACCTCTTCTGCTGCATCAAGAGGAGACATCTGAGGTGGTTTGGGTAAGGATGGCGCTTTGGAGGTTGTGCAGACACATCCCGGAAGAGACCCTAAGGCAGAGAGCAAACCTGCAAGAGGGAAGATATGATATCGCTATAGAGTAAATTCAATGCTAAAATAAAAACGTAATTCTTGAAAGATACTCATTTATGTCGACATCAGTACAAAACTAGTCATGGCTGTATTGGCAAGCTTCGCTAAAGCTTGGTGCGCTTTAGTAAAGCTAAACTTTACTAAAGCGCACTGCAGACCCTTCTGTTGCTGCAGCGGGTGACGTGAACAATCATGGGGAAATGAATTAAAAGGTGAAGGTATGGACTTAGCATTTGAAATAAAGAACATTAGACCTACAGTAAAACAAGTTGGGGGTAGTAACGTCTTTGGCTACTTGCTGCACTTAATTGGTGGAACCATGAATTCTGCTCCCCATGAGACAACCCTGAAGGAGCAGGTCAAGCCATAGCTTCAGGACTTTAAGCTTAAGCAGAACCTACACCCACCTGGGCTATGCAGAATACAAAGCCAGCACCAGAGATCCACTGCTGTGGGACATTTGAACTCCAGCAACATGGGGAATACGGATTGTCAAATAAAAAGGCAAATGTCAAAGTGATGTTCGAAGATATTTTGCCAATGAGGCAGATGGACAGGAAAAGCTCCTGGATGCCAATGAGCAACCTTAGGCTGCAGAGCGAGAGCAACAAAGCTGAGTGAGCCTACAAAAAAGTAAAGCGTCTTAAAGAGTAGCTGTGTAATTAAATCTCACCGAGCTGCAATAATGAAGTAGTACACATGTAAAGTGTTGAGGAAGACCAAAAAAAAACGATTTACCTGTTAATGGGGCTCAACATCTTTGGACGCCTTTTGTTATGAATAGAGCTGGAGAACCAGCTGTTGCTGTTCAATTTATTGCAATAATGAATCGTGGATGAAGGTGCAGGCAGACAGTAATGGGCAGGAGACCAGAGGATTCAGGTGGGGTGACTGGCAGAATCGGACTTGAACAGGTGAAGCAGGCAGTGGCAAACCAGGACCAGAGATGAAAACAAGAGATGACCAGAACAGACGACGCAGTCCGAGAAACCACCAGAACGGGCTGAGCAAGCAGCTGGAACTCACGGGGAAGTAGGCAGACTTTGAGCAGCACGCAGGCCCTGGAAGCACAGAGTGAGAGCTGAACAGGAACAGGGAAATAGAGTCCAGCTGGCAGAGCACACAAGAACTGGTAGAAACACGGTGGAAGTGCACAGGAGGCAAGTGGAGACGTTCTGGCAGGGAAGAGTTGGCTGAAGCAGGTATCTGTAGACAGAACAGGTGAGCAGAGTTAACTCTACATAAATATATAAATTATTATATATTTATTTATTTATATATTTATTTATATATTATTATATATTTCTCTCTATAAATGCATCCCTTTTGGCCTGTGGATGCCTTAGACCCAGAAGAATGAGCTGGGGAGTATTGGTAGTGAGAGAAAGAGCTTATAAAACAGTGAGCTAGAGTTCATAGGTGTAAGTGGAGGTATTAGGGTCAATTAACCTTTATCTTCTCACAATTTCAAATAAAAAAAATCTGTATTGCTGAAAACATGAGCTAAATATGTCTTGTTTAAATGTATGCCACCTAAAAGTTGAATCGTCACAAACACTCTAGTCGAAAGAGAAGCAGGTTGTGTTGTTTCATAGCTTCGGTTCAAATCTGTCATTGAAATATATTTACAGGCGCCTTTTTTACTCATTTACTGTGTTGTCTATTTTTTCCTAAAGCTGCCGTGAAAATGGCAATAAAGTTTCTTTGAATTCATTAACCTCTTTGTTAATGAGCAGCAGAGCAAATTTAAAAACATCTGATGCCACGCTCATGAAAATGTCCTTTTCATTCAGATCAAGCGGTTTAACTGCACGCTGGGGCCTAACAAGATTTATGTTAGCTGCTCAGACATGTTTAGGTGTGGCTCTTTGCTCAGAGAGAGACTTATTTATGCAGAGGATATCTAATCCACAGTTTTACCGTAACAGGGTGAGCAACAAAAGTCATATTCTCCGGAACGCTGAGGCAGCGCCTATGTGATATGGCTGTGAATCACTAACCATGGATTTGTGTGCGCTGGTGGGAAAACAAAGTCTTAGTCATGCTTGGCTGTTTAATTTCTACAGTCTAATGCTCGTGTTTGGTCTTGGGACTTCATGGGCAGATTCGCCCTGTCTGGTGGGTGGGAAAGGGGAAAACTTCAAATGAGTAAATGCAGCCAAACTATGTGTGAACGGCTGATACCCTAAAAATAATCATTGTTTAGTTTGTTGAAACAATAAGTTCCCCCCTTCCACATCTCAATCTCAAAAACTAAAGTTTTTCTAATCTGTGAGATCATTGCATCATCCTTCCCAGTTGAACTTTTGTTTTGAGACAATATTCAAACCATCTGTCTTCTTTGTCCAAAATGTGAACATTTTGGTCCTCAAAAGAGTGTCCTTTGTCCTTAAGGTGTAGGTGGACACCAGAGTCTTGTCCTGAGGAGGTAGCTCTCCTGTGTTGAGCCATGCGTCTGTGGAGAGGTTGTTTGGTTTCTCCAATATAAAGATCAGATCTTTATAGTTTGAAAGGGGTCAGATGGTTTGAAAGGGGCGTGAAGGGCGTGAAGGAGGCCATCCTCCATAAACAGAGGAGGAGGCCTTAGGTTCCAACTCTCAAAAACTTATAATACAGCTATAGGATTAATTCCGGCCAATCATCACCTCAACTCTCACCCTCATTCGGCTGATCAAAACATCGTTCCTGCAAGCCTGCAAGACTTTTTTAATTGAGAAAGCTTCCTGGAGAGGAAGCGAAACGTCTTCAAACTACGGAAAACAAGTCCAGTTGCTTTGTTTTTTACTTTTTTTGGAATGACCATGACCTGGATGACTGAGAATCTTCACCAGCATTTTGAGACAATAGAACGACAAACTTTGTCGTTTTATTGGAATTTTAGTTGTTGTGAGGTGGAAGAAAGAGATTACACGGTTTTCAGTCCAATTCAACCCGATACCCTTTAATAAAGTCTTGTGCAACAAACTTCATTAAGAAATCCCCATAATTAGTAAACAAAGTAGTCTTGTGTGCAATTTAAGGGTGCATTGCACAAGTTCCAGAGTGTTTGCACAAGTTTGCCCCCTCTGGCAACAAGTTGAAATGACACCAGTGTTGTGCACATGCATGGAAGAAGAGTAAAAGCATCTGCCACTGCGACCGCACAGGTCTTTGGTTTAGAGGCATAAAGTCTTCTGAGGTAAGAGTATGATAGCCCATGTTCTCTCGCTAATGCGTTGATTACGGTGGATACTCAACAAAGTAGCCAAGTGAACGAGAGCGCACAGCACGTCACACCCGCACGCCCGCCCAGAGGATTCGTCCCGAAACACTCTCTCATGAACTGTTTTTATGGGACTTTTCCACGGACTCTGCTTTGCCGCTCTCTACTCCACTGCACGCATTTTGAGAGTTCTTCAACTGTATTTCTTCCCTACCCAGCTTGGTTTTCTCGACCCTACCCAGAAGATAGCATGGTGGTAGTTGAGAAGGGTAGAGCTCTTTCGTGAGTAGACTGCCGAGGGGAGGGGAGCGAGGGGGGAAAAAAAAACCAACCGTGATTTGCCGACTCAATACTACGGAAAGGGAAATAATGGATTCACTGAAAGCTGTGAAGTTTTGTCTCTAAAGAGCAAAAAGTTGTTCTTCACGGCCGCCGACCGATCCACTGTTGTGTGTGTGGGGTAGAGGGCAGCGCAACCGCTGCTGCAGCTGTGATGGCAGCCTTCTGTGGAAGAAGGCTGCCGCTGCGGCATGGAGCAGAGCCCCAGGCTGGGTTACCCTCCCCAGCAGCAGGGAGGCTACTGGAGGGCAGAGCAACTGCATCCGCAGCCGTGACACTCCACACTGCAGTGGCTGCCAGGAGAAGAAGCTGTTGCTGTCCGTGGTAAACCCAGTGTGGAGGCTCATGGAGCTTTGCTCCGCCACAGCAGAAGTAGATCTAACCCAAAGAACACTTCACCAAATCGGTGAAACGCAGTCCAAATATCCAAATCCAAAAAAGCCCTAAATTTTAACTCCGTAAAGCAGTTTGGAACAGGTATTTTCTCCCCTCTCAGCTTCTCTCTCTCTCTCTCTCTTTCTCTCTCTCTCTCACACACACACACACACACACACACACACACACACACACACACACACACACACACACACACATCAAAACTTGTCCAGGGAGGGCAGAGAGAAACTGTGCATTAATAGTTCAGCCTGATCTGTGATCCAGATATTTATCCCGGTGGATTATTTTATCCTCAAAAAAAAAATTCAAGGCATTCTTGCATTTAAATTATTTGTATTTTTGTTTTATTTTATAATGATTTCTTTTCACGTTTTTATTCTATCGTTTCTCACAGATTTCTTTTGAGTTAATGTGACACAGTAATGCTTAATAGCAGGTACAGTGGAGCAGAAACAGGGCAGGGGGAGGAGCCTATAGAAAAGTGGCCTAATGGGGCCCATAGAGGCAACTGCGGTAAGTAGAGGAAAAGGGATTTTACACTCCGGGCAATTGTAAGGGCATGTATGAGAAAGAAAACAAATAATACTTAACCTTTAAGCTTACGCAATGCTCTTTTAAACTTGGTATGAATATGGCTGTTCAATGATGACGTCAGAGGTTTGTTGGAGAACCTCAGTGAGCAAACAAGGGGCAGAGCAGGCAGGGGTTTGGGATGAGACTGTGGAGAGGTTTAAAGGACACACTGAACAAGTATGTGACACAACTTCAAAATCTACCAAGACATGGTTTTTCCACCAAAACTAACAGGCAATGCAAGCAGAGCCTGATAACCAGTGTAAATCTGGAGGAGACCCTGTTAATTGGACAGCTAAAAGAAGAAGAGAGGCATTGAAAGAAATCCATAAGAAGCACAGTTTCTGTCACAAGCCGTACAGGGGGGCCCGTCAGTTGTGTGGAAGAAGATGCTTTGGTCAGGCGAGACCAGGACTGACCTTTCTGTCCAAAGTGCAAAAAACGAAAACAAAAAACCACCACCAATCCCCCCCGAACACGGCATCACCACAGTGAAAAGGTGGGGGCAAGGTTCTGGTCTGAAGGGACAAGTAGCTGGTTCCCGTTGATGAAAAGATGGGCGGAGCAACGTTTTCAGCCCCTGGACATTGCCCCAAAAGGTTTGCAGATGTGATTGTAGAAAAACATGGTTCACCAATGCATTGACTCAGGGGAACTGGACGGAAATGCAAGCAGAAATGTTCCCTCTTTGCCCAGTCCTATTCCTGTAAGGTGCCGTTTTAGTCTCGCTCTGTCAAAGAAGAAAAAGGGTGTTAACTCGCGCCAAACGCTGTGTGCAAATTGGATTAGTATTGCAATAAAAGTGGCCAAACGAGATTCAAATAAAACACCAGAAACACCCGAGTGAGAGCGTGTGTCAGTTATTAATGCAGGAGGGGAGAAAAAGAGACACCTAATGACAACAGATGGGAGAAGAAGAAGCAGTTGGTTCCAACTGTGTAACTTCTGCTTTGTTTCTTTTTTTTTTCTCATTGCTTTTATTTCCCAAAGCAGGAATGTTGTTTACATGGATTGAACAGCGTCTCAGGAATGTGGGATGTGTTCTGAGGAAATGGATGTCGTCTCCGGAGGGAACTTCTGCTGCCTGGCTGCAGATCCGGAAGGAAAACAAGGAGCAGCAAAGTTTTTTTAATTGCTTTAGAAAAAAATATTTGGTTAAATAATAATACAAGCATAACGTCATACAGTTGGAATACAGTCTTAGGTTCCATGGCTGTATCAGAGGATATCAAAATGCTGTGGCTTAAGTACAGCCTCAACGTTGTCAAGAAAATAAACTGGTATATTCTTTAGAACAAAGCTGCATTTCCAGCAACATGGCTGTTCTCTTAGAAAAACCTAGAAAAAAGGAGAAGATGAATGTTAATCATCTAGTTAGGAGAAGGAAGCGTTTGTTTGCTCAGAAGGACAGGACTCTGCTGTAGATAATTGGTTCTGCAGCCCAGCTGAGATTTCTCGGTCTCAGTCATATTTCACCACTCAAAAACGTGAGCTGGCTGGATTCGTCGTCCGCTGGGATGGAAACACATTGTGTAAATCTCGCCGCCGCAGCCCATGAGATCCTGCTGAGTCAAAGCAGTTGGTTGGAGGAGGAGACGTACGACTTGTTAACCCGCTGTTTCCAGGGTATCGTTCTTGTGGTGTGCAGGAAAGACCGGGTTGTCAGAGATTTGTTATTAACGAGCCACGCTGATCGTGGTGACAAATACAAACACAGCCCAGAAATCGTAACTACACGGCCTTGTGTCTTCTACTGATGTCGGTTATATTGCTTTAATTTCTCCCAGTTTTAATGCTTGGGTGGGGTTTTTTCTTCTTCTTCTCTTGTTTCCTTATTGTGTATCCAAGTTGTCACTTCTCAACGTTTGGCAATCTTTGCAAGAAGTCATTTTCTCTCCAGCTTTTGCATTTAACTTTATTTAGAGTGGCAAATGCTAAATACCGTGACAACCGCACGGGCCCTAAAGGATGATTTAAGATTATTGTTACGACAACAATTCACATGTCTCTAGATGCTAATTCTAACCACCAGTATAATATATAACATGATGTGAATAGCACACTACAAAAGAAATCAAAGAAAAAAAAACAAGATTGGAGAACATTTATAGTTAATAACTGAGTCACACTCTTCTAAACCTAAAATGAATGTGTGAGTGGGTCAGGATTAGGTATAAAAGGAGCCTAGTCCCTTGAACTTTGCAGGCAAAAATAAGTCACAGTTCATTACAGTGTCCCAAACTTTACATAGTAAAGTTCACAAGACATTGACAAAAATAAATATTAAAAAAGAGCATCGTCTTGTATAAAAATTAAGGAGGTTTTGTGACCTTTCAGGCCCACAGTCAGGGGGTTTATGAGAAACTGCTGCATCATGAATTCCCTCAGAGGACATCAATATAGTCCACAGCTGCATTCAGAACTGCAGCCTGATGCTGTTCGGAGCCTTACGGGTCGGAGCCTTATAAAACCATGAGAAGGAAGACCGTTTGAGTCTCTGGATGCAAACTCGTGTCAAATGGACAGACAGTGGACCAATGCTCGGATGTCACAGCATGCAAAGGTTGCCATGCAAATGTAATATTTCCACATTTTGTCACAATCTGTCGCCAACAACGTCGATTGATTAGAAATATAATTTATTATCCCTCAGTGAGGATAGTGTACCTGTAGCACAGTGACAGGGAAATGGAAACATGCAGATTTACACAACATAAAATATAACAAAAACAATAAAAAGAGAGTGTGCAGAAAGCACAGATTTACATAGTTTCATGGATAAGTGCAACTGAGTTGGATAGTTATGTCAAAAATTGGCATGTATACCATGTGTAAATAAAACAACAGACCATTTACAAGATCTGGAAAAACTGCAGTTTTTTTGTTTAAAGAGAATTGTGCAAATCACAACGGGGATAATAATCAACTTATTGAATTTGAGTTTTTTGGGAGCACTGATTGTTACAAAGAGAGAAAGGATACATGGTTTACTCTTTTTATTTTATTAAAAAATGTCCTGGTTTATTACTTTTGCAGTATGTCTCTACCAGCTTTGGACATCTAAATACTGAGTTTTTTGCCCATTCTTCTACGCAAAAATAGCTCGAGCTCCATGAGATTGGATGGAGAGATTGCAACTATTTTCCATATACAGTGGAAAACTCTACATGGGAATATAGTAGTTTTACAAAAAGCCCATTTTGTACTGCAAAAAACTCAAAGGCTAAGATTTCGATCATACATTCTATCAAAAACAATGTTGTTTCTTTAATGTTGTTTAATGTGTTTGGAGTGGTAATAAAGGCACTCTGCTGGAGTACACTGCTGTAGTTAAGATATAGTTAAATATGTATATATAACCATACAACTTGGGTTTGTTTTTATCGAGTGCTGCCTGGTGTCTTGCATCATTCCTGTTCCAGTTAATTCCTTCCACAAGAAGTCTGAAAATGAGCCAAAACCAGAATAAGATTTAAAACAGCTCGATGGAGCGAGTGCTGACAACAAGTTTATGAAGATACAGAAGTGCTCAGATTAGAACAACAGCCGCTGCAGTTTCCATACGATGACACAGCAAGTCTTTTTTTTTTTAATTAAAGACTGGACAGGATGGAACTGCAGCTCTTTGTGACCCTAAAAGATTTGTTTATAGACCTTGTAGTTTGTCTCACATAAACAGGGGCTGCTCTCTTAATTTTTCCCAGAGGCTTTTGCAATTTCCACTGTTACCTTTAGTCTGAGTCACTTCCAAACTAAAGACTCTTCAGTATTTTGTGTTTTTTCTTTAGGAATAGGTCTTTGCTAAGGTAAATCCTTAAAATGTAAAGCAGAGAAACTTTTCACACATAATCCATGCAACACTTGAAAGCATTAATTTATTTATTGAATGCTCTACACATCTAGAGGAATCTTACCTAATTTGCAAAAAAAAGTTACATTTTGTATAAAAAAGACCCTTTGCAGAGTTAAAGCAGCATGTTTTTATCATTAATAGAGGAGAATAAAAATAATCCTAGGTTTCTCTTCAATACAGTTGCCAAATTTACATAGAGTTGATCCATCCATTCCCTTAGCTCTCAGCAGTAATGACTTTATGGGATTCTTCATAAATAAAATTGATTCTATTAAAAATAAAATCATTGGCATCCTCCCAAACATGATTACCTTGTACTCAGTAAGCGAGGCAGAGTTGGAGGAATCTTTTAAACCTGATCGGTGTTTGAACTGTTTAGACACAGTAGAGCTTTCTGAGTTATCTAAAGTTTTAGCTTCATCTAAACTATGTTAGAACCAATTCCAGCCAAGTAATTTAAGGAAGCATTCCCTTTGATTAATACTCGTATTTTACATATGATTAATCTATCCTTAGTAAATGGATATGTACCACAGGCTTTTAAAGTAGCTGTTATTAAACCTTTACTTAAGAAACCTTCTCTTGATCAAGATGACTTGGTAAATTACAGACTTATATCTAATCTTCTTTTCTTATCTAAAATTCCTGAGAAAGTAGTTGCTAATCAAGTATGTGAACATTTACAATGTAAGGACCTATTTGACGAGTTTCAGTCAGGCTTCAGAGTTCATCATAGCACTGAAACAGCTCTGGTGAAAGTCACTAATGATATTCTAATGGCCTCTGATAATGGACCTGTGTCTATACTTGTCCTGTTAGATCTCAGTGCTGTATTTGATACAGTTGATCACAATATTCTCCTAGAAACATAATGTAGGGATTAAGGGGAAAGCATTAGGCTGGTTTAAATCTTATCTGACAGATTCCAGTTTGTTCATGATAATAATAAATCTTCAAACTCTAGGGTCACTTGTGGAGTACCAAAGGGTTCAGTCCTTGGGCCAGTTCTCTTTACCATATACAGTATATATGCTCCCGATTGGTAAAATTATCAGACAGCATGGGATTAATTTCCACTGTTATGCTGATGACACTCAGATATATTTATCCAGAAATCCTGATGAATCCAGGCATGTCTTGATGACATCAAAATGTGGATGACTTTAAATTCCCTGCTTTTAAATTCTGACAAGACACAGATTTGTCATGAGTTAGGTTTTTGTTTGCTTTGTTTTGGATCTTTCTGAACGAATTAGTTTCCACTCCCTTCAGCAAACAGCCTCAGTCACCACCCAATCAGCTCAGTCCACTTATCAGTCACCAGTCACCGGTCAATTAGCCCAGATCAGCTCCACCTGCTGCCATTAATTACTGCCAACTCTGCTCACCTGTTCCCCTGTCCATATATACCTACATCAGCCAACTCATCCCTGCCAGAACATCTTGTTTTGTGTGATGTGCTCTGCCTCTACCAGTTCATGTGTGCTCAGCCAGCTGGACCCTTCTGCTTCCTCTCACTGATGAAAGTTACCTGTGTCTGCCTGCTGCACAAGTCTCCCTGTTTCCCTGAGAGTTCCACCCACATGCTCTGCCTGTTGTGGTGGTTCCTCAGTCCACATTGCCTGTTCTGGTCTGCCCCTGCCATCTTGCCTGGTTTAGCCTGTCGCTGCCTGCAACCCTTGGTCCTCAGCTGCAACTACGCATCCCCTTCAATAAACCTTTTAAAACGTAACTCTGTTTGGCTGAATATCGTTTTCACCAGCGTTATCCATTACAGAAGTTGTCATCTTTGGACCAGAGTCTTTAAAAAAAATAAACTTCATAATCAACCACTTGATCTGGATGGCATTGAATTGGCCTCTAGTAACCTTGGTGTTATTTTTGACCAAGATATATAATTTAAATCCCGTATTAAACAGGTTTCCAGGGTTTATTTTTTTCACCTACGGAATATTGGCAAAATTTGAAATATTCTGTCCATGAGTGACGCTGAAAAACTGGTCCATGTATTTCTTACCCTTGTAATCCTTTACTATCAGGAAGTCCACAAAATGCATCTCCCATCATCTCCTATTACCATATAACATAGACGGAGAGGGAAAAAAGAGACACCTAATGACAACAGATGGGAGAAGAAGAAGCAGTTGGTTCTAACTGTGGTGCTGAGTTATTGTTCTGAGTGGCAGCAGAGGAAAAAGGGATGGGACCAAGAAGGGAGCCCTGTGCCATCCCACATGACAAAGGAACACTGGAAGAAGGTATAGTATTAATTATAACGGAAAAAGATTTGGCTTTCAGTTAGGATGTAAACCATTTAAACCAACCATTTACCAATGTGGCCAAAACAAGACAGAAGAACAGAATGATCAACAGAATTAAAGGCTGCCGTGAGGTTCAGCAGCAGCAGTGCAACAACAAACCTACCATCAACGGACATAGCAATGTCATCATGCGCTTTTAGGGAGGCAGGCTCTGCTGTTGCTTTAATTAAGCCAGACTTAAAGGTATATTGGATGAGCTTCTTTCAGGTTCGAGTTCCGGGGAGATCATCTTATCTATTGGTTGTCCCACATGCCAATCACTGTGACGCATTCACCTAACCCTAATGTGTGCGCTCGTTCCTTGCTAGTTTCCTCATGCTGGGCATGCGTATCTCTACTGGTTATATATCCGGTTAGCTTCGGTGTTAGCCATTCATTGTACCTGCTCTCAGCATATACTTTGAAAATGGCTAAAATATGAAAACATATTTGCGTGAATCATTCTTACCACAAACAACTTTTAAAAAGCAGAAACCGGCGATGACTGTGTCCCAGCCTCTTTCTTGTTCTGACTAAGATTCCAAGAAAGAAAAACATGCTGTGACTTCACAATCTCAAATCCAGATATTTAAACACATTGTACAAACAAATATATAATCATTCTTATTTTGGTGTGAAATGTGTGTATCAACCCTAGAACAAAAGAAATTACCTTTGTTCTACTTGTAAGAGCATGTCAATGTCCACAGTGAAAATTGTTATGTACCATTATAGGCTGATAGGCCATTCAACTAGGAAGAAGCCATTTCTCCAGAAGCAGCATAAAAAGTTGGATTACAGTTTACAACTGCACTCATTGACAAAGGCCATTTTTTATGTTTCATGGTATACCAAGTGCAGGGATAGCAGAATCCCACTTATACACCATGCAGGTGTTTTGCTGCAAGGGGGAGCCGTGCAATTCACAAAATAGATGGCATCATGAGGGAAGAACATCAGGTGGAAATACTGAAGCAACATCTCAGGACATCAGCCACCAAGGTAAACTTGGACACAACTTCATCAAGAAGGCGCACCAGCGCCTGTTCTTCATGAGGACCCTGAGGAAGAACCATCTGTCCTCAGAGATCCTCACAAACTTCTACCGCTGCACCATTGAGAGCATCCTCACCAACTGTATTACAGTTTGGTACGGGAACTGTTCTGTCGCCGACAGGAAGGCGTTGCAGAGGGTGGTGAAAACTGCCCAGCACATCGCCGGGGCACTGCTCCCTACCATTAAGGACATCTATAGGAAGCGGTGTCTCAAAAGGGCCGGGAAAATCACCAAGGACTTCACTCACCCTGCACACACACTCTTCTCCCTCCTGCCCTCTGGGAGGCGTTACAGAAGCTTACGGACCAGAACCACCAGGCACCGGAACAGCTTCTTTCCCACAGCTGTCACACTCCTGAACACCTCCTGACACAACTATAAGGACTGTAACCCCCCATCCCCCCATACAATAATAACACATGGACTGTCCTCACACAAACACAAATACCATGGACTGTTCCCCTCACACACATACACAATTTGTATACGATCTGTATAGATTCTGTAAATCTTATCTGTCATTATTTATCTTTTATTATAAACCCGCTAATACATATATAATCCTTTTCCTAACATTCCTGTATATTCTGTATAATCTGTGCATATAGCTCCCATATTTATATTTATACACAACATTTTATAGTCCCCTACTATTACTTTTTACTTATACATACACTTATAAATAATATTTACATCCTGTATAGCACTTCTGGATAGATGCAAACCACATTTCGTTGCTTTGTACTTGTGACAGTGCAATGACAATAAAGTTGAATTCTATTCTATTCTATTCTATTCTATATAGGTCTTCCAAATGGACACCCAGATTAGTTATTAATCAGCTTCAGGAAAACTGAATCAGTATTTGAAGTAGCTATGAGGAAAGCCCTAATCTCACTCCCATGGAATATTTTTGGGGAGAGCTGAAAAGATGAGTGCAGGCAAGGCGGGCCTCAAACCTGACTCATTTGCACAAGTTCTGTCAGGTGGACTGCACCAAAGCGACGGCCGAGTACCGCGAGAAGCCTGTGGAAGAATATTTTAAAGGTTTGACTCAATCAATTAATTGAAAAGTTTTTGTTTTTTTTGGCATTTCTCAGTTGGAAATAATTTTAGTAATCCTAAACAGGAAACAACATATCAGACAGTGATGAAAAATTAGTTTTTATACAATATTACATTTTCCATATACAGTGTTTGTCCCCCTAAAAAATTCTTCTAGGGTTTGTTTGTTTGTTTGTTTCTCACACAAAATGTTTCTAATCATTAAAACTAATTTTAATATCAGACAAAAATGACCTGAGTAAGTTCAAAAACTGTTTTCAAATGATGATTTAATTTAATTTAAGGGGGAAAAAGTTCCCAAACCAACCTCACCCTGTGAGTAATTGCCCATTAAACCTGAGTACTGGTTGTAACATTCATCAAGGGTTCGCTATAACTGGCAATAAGTCTTTTACATCACTGTGGGGGAATTTTAGCCCCTCTTCTTGCTAAATTGTTTTAATTTAGCCACATTGGAGGTTTTTTGAGCTTTTACAAGGTCACGCAAAAACATTTCATTCACATCTGAGTTTGGCTTTTGACCAGCCCATTCTAAAACCTTCCTCCTTCTTATTAAGATCAATGTTATTTTTCCTAGAGGCATGGCTTTGATCAGGTGAAAAAAAAAAAAAAGACCGCAAACGTTTTTCACTCAGAAGATAACTAGAATCTGCCCTCAAAGGAATAATACTAAGACTGTTGAGTGACAGTGTGATTGTTTTCATCATGAAGAAAACAAATGATAAACAAATCTGTTTACCACCATCCACTTCCTCCTGAAATGTTGTATGAGAGTTCCACATTGAGCTACTCTCAGTTCTGGTTCCTCTGGTAAAAGCACAACTTCGTTAAGTTTAAAGTTCCTAAAACAAAAAACATTAACAACACTTCTTGTAGCCATTTAAACAAAATTGGTGCACGCTGCCTCTGTGTCCGTTTTCTAGCCGAGGTTCATCGACCCAGATTCACGTCACTGTGTTCAGCTTTCCTCTTATTTGGTTCCTGTCTCATTCTGTGGGTTTTGCTGTCCTCGCTTTTCCTCTCTGCAACAGTTTCTGCAGCATTTTGTTATGAGAGTCTTAACCAGACTTTAGATTTCTGTCCAGCTGTGGCCTATAAATTCTGCATATTGCTGCTCTCTCCCACAACCACATAACGACTTTTTTAGAAGAATGTGGAAGCATGTTGGGTCCAGCCCACTGGAATCTACTTCCTCAACCAGGCAGAGTAAAACATATAAAAAAAGCCATATTTTGTGCTTACAAACACTCATTTTCAGAAATCTGTTTAAGGATTTCATGGGATCGGCACAAACCTCGTTTGGCAACAATAGACTTGGTTTGGCCATAAATAACTATTAATAAGTGCCAAAGACAATTATCAACAACATTAGAAATTTTGATCACAATTATATAGCCAAAGTTATCAATACCTGTCAACTACTGTTTTATGAACGCCTGCCTGGTAGTTTGTTACTATAGAGCAATAGATGGAGAAGTGAATCTGCACACTCTCAAACAGCTTGCCCTGCACACAGATACAGAATAAACACAAACAACTTATCTCAGTGTACATTCATTTGTTATGAAAATACTTCAAGTTCAGTTAAAAAAAACTTTAGGCAACAACTTTAACTAAGCAAGCAACGTTCATCTAAACTCCCTTGTAAAAATGAAAAGAATAAGCAAAATTTTGCTAGAATATGGAGAAAAGAACAGATAATAAACTGAATCCAGTAGCCAATAAAATGATGCAGTGATATCACAGCTCTGTGTGATTGTGCATGTTTAAGAACCACGGTTTGTTTTGAGGACTTGAGGAATGAGGTCAAATTAGCTTTAAAACTAGTTAAGAGCAAAAATTGGTTTGTTTTCAAACAGCCAGTTCACAATGCAAAGTAGAAGGAAGCTCTTAATATTATTTTGATAAAATAATGTTTTAATAATGTTCTGAATTAGAGATCAATGACTCTTTGGACGATTGATTCTTAATGGTGTATCAATTAGCCATCTCAGTAAGCGGACTACTACACAGGAAGTGGTGCAGGAGCGCAGTGCAGTCTGCAAGGCACCGGCTCCATCCGAAAACATCTAATTATAGCTCGTAGCTCCTGTTCCTTGACCTTTCATGAGGTCAATAGTAAGAACATTATCTTGGGGAGGAAAGGGGATTCGGCCTTCTGTGCCAATTTCTGTCAGCCTTTATCTCCGATGTCATTATGTGACTGAAACACACATGGATGATTCTAGTCAAATCCAGGCCTACAGTGTCCTGAAAATTAAATACAAACCGCATGCTTTCTTCACTCTGGACATTTTCGGTGGGCTGTGCTAATATCTCATGTCACATAAAAGATTGTGGCATTCCTTATAGCTTCTTTTCACCGGTAAAGGACATCACGAGGTTCCTATGCTAAAGAAGCTATGTGAGGAAGCATACAGGCTCCTTTTCCTACTTCTTTCCTTACTGACTGCACTATTCAGACAGCAAACATCATGGCGACGCACTTCCGCTTTGGCTGAAGAGTCCTTGTCTAAAATACATTTTCGGATGCAGCCAACTTATTCCACCGGAGGAGAACCTCTTCTTGGTTAGACTCGAATCATGCAAGGATTGCACCATCGCACATATAATGCGATAATAGTGTACTTCTAGGCTTTAAATAAAATTAAAATTGTCGTCCATGGTGTGAAGCATCAAGTGAGATCCTCTGATGGCTTGGTGCTGGAGCAGCAGACAAACCTTCGGAGTAAAATGCAATCCAAAGTCTGCACATGTAGTCTTTTACTTGTAAACTCAACCGGATCCACTTTGCTTTTCATCATCTGATGTCCTGCCTGAAATGCACCGTGGCACACTGGGTGGAACCGCCCTGATTGACAAGAGGTGCTGCGATGAGGCGTACCACAGCGCTTCCACATTCAGTGTAAAATGGCGGCTTAAAGCAGATATAGACTCACAATTTGAGAAGGGTCTAACTGCGGCCAGAGCTGCTAAAGATGCCTAACCCTGTCCCCTAACCGAACCCTAAAGACAGTGGCCTGTTTTGCAGGACAGGGAGTCTTGCAGTGTCTGCTACCGCTGTTGGATAATATACTTGCCCAATATGGTCAACGGTTAGCAAAGAAAATATTAGTTTTATTGCTGGTAGAGAACAGAGACACAATTTAGCAAGTTTATGAGGTCTATGCAGACACATTCTATGCAGGTTGGTGTGATGTGAGGATTGGAAAACAAACAAATAGAGCAAACTTCAAATAAAGTTTGTCACAACGTTAAAACACAACCAAAAGCAAAGTAAAACACAATGAAACAAACAATGTTTAAACTGTTTCATGCTAAACCAGTTGCTTGCACTGACACCACCTCTTACTGTACTCCCACTGTGATGAACAGTGGAGGACGTCTGATAAACGGAAGACATGGCGGCCATTCTCTGTCAAACTTCTGCTCAGACTGGGCACACGTGGCAGGCATAGGGAGTCGTGGTTTCAGTGTTGTCTTCTCCAGGCAGTGGGGAAATCCCGCTTCATTAATAGAATTAGGGACACCATATACTCAACCATAGTAGATGGTTGATATTTTGATATTATTTTTTTTTCCATCCACTGGATGTACTGTATATACCTCATGCACCTTTTCCTCCTTTGTGCACCTTCTGTTGCTTATAAGAGCCGATGTCACAAGTAAATCTCTCCATTGTGAGATCAATAAAGTTCTATCTTACTCATTGGGAATTTATAATTCAAAGTTCAAACATGGTGGTAGGAGGATTATGTTGTGGGGAGGATATTTTTAAGAGGGGACAAGGATGTTGTTCAGACTAGATTGTAGGACAAATTAAGTAAAAGCAACTGAGAGAATTGAGACATGGGCAGAGATTCACCTTTAGGCTATAATTAAAACCCCAAACTCAATCCAATTTAGAATATGACTCAGTAAAATTTTATCTAATTTAAATCTAAATCTAAACTTGAGTTACTTTGGAAAGAAGAATGGGCATAGATTACATTCCCTAGACATGCAAACTACTAATAGAGACATTCTTCATGACTTTGTGTTTGTTTCACATTAAAATTCCAATAAGCTACAACTGAAGTTTGTGGTGTAAACGAAACAGAATGTGAAATAAGTTTGAGGACTTTGTTTACTATTACAGAGTCCTACTTTGGTACATACCAGCATGGTTTACAGGCTGTTGATGAGAGATATGTATGCTTTTGTCTAGAGTGCCTGGAGGTCATCAAAGCAAACATTCATTATAGAAGGGGGTAACCAGTGGATATGTGGCCTTTACACTCAGAAGCATCTTAGATCTATTTGATTTATGTGTGGTGTACAGCTTTCATTAAACAAAAACAATTAGTTGCATTCTTTCAGAGCTCTGTGCAACCACAAGGAGCTGATTCCACTTGCATCACCATGACCAACATATGTTCAGCTGTTCCAGACAGAGGGGAGAACCTACCTTGCGTGTGTGGCACAACAGCTCTCTTAATCTGGAACCCCTGGTGGGCCTAATGAAGCTCCTTCACTGTGTAAAAGACATTTTGGAGGGATCCATTGTGACCGTTACTCTCTCGCGGTCTCTCTCTTAGTTTCACTGAGTGGTCGGAGGTAAAGAAGACGTGAGATACAGATGGAGTGCAGAGGAAGCACAAGAAGACAGAAGGACCATTGGCAGAGACAAACCCACCTCAAATCAAAATGGATAAAGAAATAGATTTGAAAATAAGCAGCACAAACAGTCGGCCTACCACAAAGATGATGAACAACCTCAGGGTGTTATGGAGGAAAATGCAAATATGCAGTACGTTGGTGAAGCGGAAGGTTTTGATTTTACAGGACTTTGGAGTATGCATTTATTTTATTTATTTATTTTTAAATGGACATCACATGTACATTGGACAAACCAGATGCAATGCTTGAGTGTATTAGCACATGTGCTAATTTTCAACACCAGTCGTTAGGAGGCTTTTAGAAAAAAAAGTTAATATTGCACAGTACAGTAGAAATAGCAGACAATTAAAAATGCAAGTGAACAGATAGTTGTATACATTAAACTTAAAACAAATGAATGTATTGACATTGTTATGTGAACATCTCTGTCCAGACTTCAGCCACTGTTTTAATCCTCTATTAAAGGTATTAATATCAGTCTGTAGCTTCAAGTCAGTGGGGAGAGAGTTCCACAGTCTGGGCCCCTTAGAGGAGAAACTGGACTGCGCAAAAGATGTCCTGAGCATTGGGACTATACAGTCCCCACTGGCTGAGGCTCGAGCGGATGGTCTAAGTGGGCCCTGACGTCTGATAATAAGAGCAGAAAACAGTGGTGATACAAGGTTATTCACACATTTAAAAACTAGTTTCAGTGTGCTGAAATTTACAGTTTTCAAAAGTAAAAAGCTTTTGCTTCATTATAATGTCACAGATGCCACCTCATAGGTTTCTTGTCCAAGACCTTGATAGACTGATTATACAGTGAGATGACTGGCTTTAGTGCAGAAAGGGATGCTTGAGACCATGTTGTAATGCATAATGAGAGATGTGAAAAAAACATTGCATACCACAGGGCCGCATGATGAGGTACCTCTCGCCTGATAAAACGGAAGCAACTCAAATTAGGTTTGACCTTTTTACATATATATCTAATTTGACTTTGAAACTTTAAATGTTTGTCAAGAATAACTCAAAAGTATTTTGTTTCATTTACTTCTGTGATTGTTTCATTTTTAAGACGGACATCAAAGGTACTGTCAGAGAACCCTGCAGTGATGTAAAAACGTATTGAAACAGTTTTCTTGACATTTAAAGTTAGGTGGGATGATTCAAGCCACTCTGAAACTTTAAGCAAGGCCTGTGTCAGGTGTTGCCCTGCAAGAGTGTTTTTTTATGCAGACACATGAATAACTGTGTCGTCAGCATATAGCTGACGGTTAACTCCCTGACAACAGTCCGGCAGGTCATTTATGTATATTGTAGATAATAGGGGTCCTAACACTGACCCTTGGGGCACTCCCATGTCATTAGGACAGAGATTAGATTTAACTGCAGCAACCTTAACACATTGCTGCCTTCCCTCCAAGTAGGACTTAAACCACAACAGAGCTGCTGATGACATTTTGAATTGCTGTAATTTGTGCATTAATATGCTGTGATCCACAGTATCAAAGGCCTTTTTCAGGTCTAAGAACACTAACATGGCCTTTGTCAAGTTAGGTTTTCACCTTGTCCAGCAAATAGCAGTAGGCTGTTTCAGTGGAGTACTTTTGTCTGAAGCCAAACTGCTGAGGATGTAGTAGCTGCCTCGACTTCAGATATTCAATAAGTTGTTCCGCAACTATTTTCTCCACCACTTTTGAGACTACAGGACGGATGGTTATAGGTCTGTAGTTGCTTGCTAGGCCTTTCTCGCCTGATTTGTGGATCGGTGTAATAACAGCAATTTTCCAGCTCTGTGGGAATGCGTTTGTCTGTATTGAGATGTTGACAAGGTAAGTAAAGGGTTCTAATAGGTTACTTAAGTGTTTTTTAACAAAGGTGGTGTTAAGGTTGTGAATGTCCTTTGACGGGGAGTTACTCATATTTCTGATGAGACCTCTTTTCTTTGTTAGAGTTGGCTATTGTGATTCTATTCAGAACCACTTGAGTTAATACTTTACCGAACCAACTTTTTCTGCAGTTACACATGCAAGTCTTTTAGAGTATGTCTCTTCCAGCTCTATATTCAAACCTCTGTTCAGTCGTCTCCTTCCCTAAGTCTTGCCATTGAATTCGTTTGGAGTCAGGACCGCAGCCATTCCAACTCCTGACCATGCTTTAGTAATATGGTTCATCTGAACCATTCCATAGTAACTGTGGCGGTATGTGTAAGGTCATTGTCCTGCTAGAAAGTGACCCTCTTTATCAAACTTAAGTGTTTTGTAGCCAATATTTAGCTCCTTCCCTCTTCCCATCAGCCCAGACCAGCTTCTCTGTCCCTGCTGAAGAAGAGCATCCCACAGCATGACTCTGTCAGAGCCCTGTCTAATCATGGTATGGTGTATTTGGGCTTTTTCCCAGTGTTAGATTCCTGCCACATATGGCATGTTGCATGTGGTCAAAAGGTTTAATTTTGGTTTAATTTAACTATAATGTCTGCTAAAAGCCTGCTACGTTATGTTTAAAGCTAACCCTGATTTAGACAGCTTTTATCCTCGAGCTCCCAGCCGTATTTCTCTGTCTCCTTGATGCCGTCTGTTTTCTAATGATCTCTAACAAACCTCTGAGGCTTTCGCAAAAAATTTGCATTTGAGATCAAATGATGCAGGGATGGATTCTGTTTACGAATTGTGTAACTTCTAAAGGCAGCTGGTTGCACTGGAGTTTGTTGAGGGGTATCAAAGTCAGTGGGAATAAATACAAATACATTTGGAATTTTATTAGTAAAAACAACCTGAAAACTAGGGCTCATTTCCCCCTTGCGTTTTATTGATGAGCTACATTGCGTTTATCACATAAAATCCCTTTAAAATACAGTAAAGTCTGTGGTTGTAACATGACGTGTGGGAAATTTTGAGCGGTATTGATAGTTTTGCACAATTCTGTACGGGCCCTGAAACCTCAAAAACGTTAATTCACACCCTGCAGGACACAGATATCAAATCTCCAGCAACTCCTGTGTCCTAATTGTCCCATTAGCCACCTCGGAAGCCCTATTTGTGGGATTGTTCTGACTAAAACTCATAAGCCTGTTACTTCCAACCAAGTTTAGAAGCAAAGAAGTCATGAGAGGTGGATGAGAGGTGAAACGTCTTCGAGGAACCAGAGAAGAAGTCCAGTTGCCTTCTGCCTCAGCTCTTAGCACCATCATGTCCTGGATGATTGATAATCCACGGCAGTGTAAGCTTGTTGAATGTCCCATTATATTGGACAAGGTCTTCCAGCACTCAAAGTAATCAGTGAAGAAAGCTCACAAACACAGTTATTTTAGGAATTTCTGTAGAGAACCGGATGAGAGGGAAACATCCCCTGAAAGATTTTGACTCTAACGCAGGACATCCCTCCCAGTTTAGATAAGATGGATCGAAAGAAATATTTGAATTTGACCTTTCTCCCTGTGACACTGGTGATAAGCAGGAAAAGAGATCACCCTCGCCACTTGTGGTGCTGATACGACCATCTGCTGCCTTTGTTTCCCTCGGATACTCATGATAGAAGCCCTCTGTAGAAAAGGTTGAGTCCGCATCAGGGTGGGACAGCGTGGTCAAACCCAGGTAGCAGCCACGCGAGGCATTGCGTTGCACCGCTGCATATACACATCATATACACCAGGGGAGCTTGTTCAGGAATGGGTGGGAAATTTGAGCCGGGTGATGCATGTTTGCAGTCTGACAGTTGATGCAGACAGTTGTGGTGCTCCTGGGGCCTGACATCATATGCTGTAATGGAGGAGCGCAGACTGATTTTTCATTAAGGCTGGCTCTGAGGTTTGCTACTGGAAGGAAGAGCAGAGGAGAACTGCGTGCCGACTCTGGCTCCTGAACCCTCTCTCAACGCTGTGTTCTTCTTTTCTTTTATAGCCAGCTGCTGACACTTTATGCCTGGATGCTTTTACCATGTGCCCCGTCAGATGGACTCGAGTGAGGTTCAAACTTCTGCCTTAGAGGAGTCAAAGTTGCTAGGGACTCTTAGATGTTGTGGAAATAAAGAAGGAAAGGCCTCAGAGGTTTGTTGCAGAACACTAGTAAACCAAGAGCATAATTAAGACAAAGGAACATAAAGTTGTTGAGAAGTTTAAAGGATAGTTAGGCTATAAAATAATATTACAAGCTCTGAACCTCTCACAGAGCTCTGTTCTGAAGGAAAACCTCTGGCTTTCCAATACATGGTTGTGTGTTTAAACTGACAGGCTCAGCGAGGAAAGCATTCCTCAGAGAAGCATGCCTGAGGTCCATGATGACCATGGAGGAGCTGCTGAGATCCACGGCTTAGGTGTGAAAATCTGTCTACAGGACAACTCTTAGTAGTGCATTCCACCTTTTATGGAAGAGTAGAGAGAGAAAAGCCATTTCTGAAAGAAAGCCATAAGAAGTCCTGTTTGCAGTTTCCCTGTAGTGGAAGAAGCTGGTCTGCTCGGGTGAGGCCAAAACAGAACTTTGTGGCTTCAATGTGAAAACTAATGTGGGGCAGAAAATTAACGCCACCTATTTCCCTGAGCACGCCATTCCCATAGGGAAACACAGTGGTGGCCGCATCAAGCTGAGGGGAGACTTTGTTTGCCACGGACATAGAAACTGATTAGTGGATGGACATGAATTAATCTAAATACAAAGTATACTAATACTAGAAGAAAACCTCTTAGAGGCTAAAAAACACTTGGTTTGCCTTCCAGGCCACATTTTTCAGATTCTCACTTTTTTTTAAAAAATCTGAAAATAATCTAGTATGCTCTTTTCCCTTCACAGTTATGTGATTTTATGTGACAGACTAGCATAAAATTGTGGCAAAATGTTAAAACGTTTATTAACTTTGACTGGTGTTGCAAGGCGGCGTACATCCTATGAAGTTTGAATCAACTAAACTCTGCTCCCAGACCATTTTTTTTAATAACGTAGCATTCGGTTTTGGGCCATGGTGGATCAGTTTCAGCCACCTTTCCTTCTTCTGGAAAACTAGCCCAGGATGCAGCTGCGTCGGCTGGAAAAAGTGTCTGGGAAGGCAAACGGCACCGGTTTTCATAGCACTTCCCCCCTTGCTCACACGAATCTCGGTGCTGCAGAGAAGTGCACGGTAAGCACCGCTCTGGCATCACCTCGAGCGTCTTTGGAGCTTTTTTTCCACCGTGTAATTTCCATGCCATTAAAGCCCTTTGGCTCTTCCCTAACGCTCTGCAGCGAGCGCCGGAGGACTGTGTGAATAAACCTAATTGGTCTGAAACTGCTTTCTAACTGAGCTATCAACACTCTAATTGCTGGTGTGATTTATGCTCCAGATTTAGATTGTCGCTCCTTTGTGGGGCCCCCGTCTTCTAGGGTGGACCTGATGACGGCTCCATTTGGCGAATGGCATAAAGGTGACATCACCTCCAGTTGCAATCCGTAACCAGAAACGTGCCGCCTGAACCATTAACGTCCAACCCAGGCTTTAAGTTCAGAGAGAAACATCTGGGTTTCCTTACCTCCTCTGTGACATAGGTTCACCTTCATACATGGACCACCACGTCATTAAAATCTGCTTTGTCACCTTCTTCTCATCACTGCTCTTTTTTCGCTCTCGGAGCGTCTGGAACATATTAGGGAGACAGAAGACGAAGGCTCCACCTGGACATGCTGTACCGGATCTGTAAGCTGTGTAGTTGGGCATTCTGTAAACTGCTTCTTAGAATCGGCTCAGCAGGAGAGCCTGCCTCATTCAAGCACATTTTTAATAAGACCTTCTCGGACTGAAAGCTTCCAGGCCTTAACCTGTGTCTGAAGAATTGTTTAGATCCTCCACAAAAACAAAGTATTAATATGCGAGCCTCATTTGAACCCTTTTCAAATGAGGCTTCGGTGTTTTAAAGTTGCTCGCTTGAAAGACTATTCTGAAGTACATTTTGTGCGTACAACTTGTGTGTAATTTATATTGCAAACTTTTCATGAAGTATTAACACCCTTTGGATATTTTCACATTTTGTCCCATTGCAACCACAAACCGCTGTTTTATTGAGATTTGGTGACAGACCAACACGAAAGAGCTCATGATTGTGAAGTGGAAGGAAAATAACAAGGTTTTAAAAATGTCTTTCCAAACACATCTGAAAAGTGTGGCATGCACGTTACTCAGCCCCTCAGAGGTGACTTACTAGAAGTATCTTTCGCTTTTATCCAATTAAGTCCTTCAGGGTATGTCCCTACCAGCTTTGCACATCTAGAGACCGAAATGTTTTTCTTTGCAAAGCTGTTCGAGATCAGTCAAATTGGATGGAAATCCAATCAAGTTTAAGAGCTAGCCACAGAATCTAATTTAATTTAGGGCTGGACTTTTATTGAACCATTCTGATTCCATTTCTATAAACCATTTTATTGTAGTGCGTTTGTCTAGAGTAGTCTTATTGAGCTGGACCATTTCTCCAGTCTAAAATCTTTTGCAGCCACTAAGAGATTCTCTTTGGGCAAATCTTTGTTTTGAGCCCCATCCATCTGTCTATCTGTCAACAAAGAAAGGCCTTCCCCACAGCTTCATGCAGCCACCACCATGTTTCACTATGGGGGTGGTGTATTCAGGGAGATTTGGAGTGTTGCACACATAACCTCCACTTGCATTGTAGGCCAAAAGGTCTGGTTTCAGTCTCCTCTGACCCATGGGCGGTTCTAGACTGGGGCGCACAGGGGCCGGTGCCCCTGTGCGCACCGGCCCCTCTAAGAAAAATCTTAAAATTCAGGAATTTTTTCCTAAAATGACGTCACTAAGAGCTACTTTCAGTCTGAGGATTCTTTATGAATACGGGCACTAATGTTTCAGATTCACAAGTGGCCCTTTGGCTTACTTAATATATTGAAAGATGAATTATTGCCCTTTTATGTTTTATTCTTTACTTCTGTGCAGAGCTGGATAAATTTGGTTTCAGAAAGTAAAAACCTGCCTGACTTTCCTTCATCTTGTTCACTCAACCAGGTGATTTTAGTTTGGTAGAGCTGGAAATGCAAATGGTTGGAACTAATCTCTAGACAGGGATTTTTACTTTCTGAACCTGAAATTCCCCAACTCAGGTTCTGTGGCCCGATGAGAAAACACTGGCCCCACCGCAAAATTTGCCTGCATGGTATGTAGAAAACTTTAAATAGGACTTTTTCTGTCTTTCTCTCAACAAAGCCCCTCTTAAATTTCACTTACCAGTATAAAAACAAAGGGGAATGAATAAAAACACTATTTGTTTTGGGTCAACATAAAAAAAGCTTTTTGAAAGACCTTGAAGTTGTGTTTGTGATGTGACAAAGCATGAAATAAGTGTTCAAAGGGTTAAAATGCCATTTTACAGCATTGTACATCCACAGCAAGTCCGTGCTTTAGGAGGTAAACACAGAGCAAACGTGAACAAAGTTCTGTCAGGTATATTTACCCTTGTTGTCATCTAATAATCTATTTACATTTCCATATTCACATATTTCTTTGAGCTTCATGTACCACATCAGTGCATTCACAAACTTAACATCTCTTGTTGGACGAATAGCGACCTGCTGTCACAGATCTGATCTGCAGAGTAGAAACAGAAACAAAGAGCAACAAAGGCTCCCTGGATGTCCTGATTTGACACGGTGGTAACAGGCTGTGGTTTCCATCATATCAGGTGGAGTTAGATCACTTCTTCAATCGCTTTTTTTGGCCAGGGATCTGGAGTTTCCTTTTTAAAAACAGTTCTGCTCGCACTGCATAAAATCTCAATAAAATACATTGACGTTTGTGGTTGTAATGAGACAAAATGTAATGAAATCCAAAAACTGCTCATGTCATAAGACCTAAACTGCTTATTGTATTACTTCTGGCCAACAAAGTGGAATACACAAACAAAACACTTCCCATTATATTCAAATTTGTTATTTATTTTACCTCAGTTCCGCTTTGTGTGTGTGTGTGTGTGTGTGTGTGTGTGTGTGTGTGTGTGTGTGTGTGTGTGTGTGTGTGTGTGTGTGTGTGTGTGTGTGTGTGTGTGTGTGTGTGTGTGTGTCTGATGATGCTTGTGGGTTAAAACTTGTTGAAAATTTTTAATTACACGTGGTTCTGTACTGTACCTATCAATGTGTTGCTCAAAATCAATAAATAGACTTCTGGGTGTAAAACATGACTTGTAGGTCATAGTGAAAACAGCCATCTGTTACTTCAGAGACCGCCTCTGAAGCATGGAGATCCTGCAACATATAAGTGACACCTCTTTGTGAAGAAGTCTCAGGCAGCGTTAGGAAGGCCCCCAGTTGGACTCTGTCTTTTTAGTTTGCATTAATTCTGACATAATGTGTTTGGTCCCCTTAATAGTTGCTTTGTGGGATGTTGTTTGGTTGGTTGTTTTTTGTTTTTTTATTTATTAGAGGAACCAGCACATGGAATTCCCCCTGAAAAAGTTCTGGAGAAATAAATGCAGTCTACTTTGACGCACACGAGCACACCATGTGGAGTTCCAACCGTATGTAACTAAGGTTCTATGAATTGCAGAAGACCGCCAGAGGACGGTGCTTAGCGCCGCAGACGTTTTACTCTTGATAGTCGAGCGTACTATTGCCTACATTTCTTGTGGCAAATTCCTACCATTCCCACACTTTCTGCCAGTGGGACGAAGCAGCAAAACGGATGGTAAAATGTGTGATTAGCTAGCTGAGCGCCTAGAGCCGTTTCTTTTCCAGCAGGCTCCCACCTGTCAGTGAGAACAGAGAGGGACTGTGATGCTGCGCGTCCTTATGACCGCCTGCTTGGAGCAGCTCAGTGTATCAAGGTCGGTGTCACACATAGAACAGTTCAATATAAAGACTTCTTGATGCCGAGACTTTTGTAGTGTGACACCGCGTATGTGGTCGTAAAAAATGAGCTCTGCACGTACCTGTACGCGCGGACCTCTGTGGAGTGAACTACGTCGGAGTATGTGGAGGCCTTCATGTGAATGCACTTCTAGTATCGACATTACAGTCAGGCAGTCTTGTAGACAGCTCAGAGGTCCAATCAGGTGCTGACATGTACCGTAATTCTCCAAATATCCATTGAGTGGAGCAACTTCATTGCTAACAGATTTTTGAGCGCATTGTACCACATAAAATCGGTTAGTAACTTTAATCATATATAAAGCACACCGGATTATAAGGCGCACCATCAATCTTTGAGAAATTTTAAGGATTTTAAGTGTGCCTTATAGTCTGGTATATCTATGGAACACCAAAGTGCTCAAAATTAAATGAATAAATAAAATATTATGAAATAATGATCTGCCTGAATAAATAAGATATAAATATTTAAAGTGACAATGAAATTGTGTTGTAACTGAATGCTTATAAGCTGCCAGGAAAAACAAATCACTTTTTAAGGATCAACCAATGGGGACAGAGATACAACCCACTGATGCTGATTGGCAGGCAAAGAGATTCCGCTGCAAAATGTCATTATGAAATAAAAAGGCCATTGGGGAAAAACTCCATTATAAAATAAAAGAGGACTTTTAAAAAAATTACATTTTGAAATAAACACTGTTGGAAAATAATAATTAATAATAATTTATTTTATTGTGAAAAATATTAATTTGAAATAAATGTTTTAGTATTATACACATTTTTAAAGAAGAATGAAAAATAGTTTATAATAATGAGATGATAATTTTATTAGGCATTCAGTTATTTCACAATTTCATTGTCACTTTGAATATTTATATCTTATCTATTCAAGTAGATAATTATTTCATAATGTTTTATTTATTTCATTTTGGGCACTTTGGTGTTCCGTAATATCCAGCCATCATGTGTATCTGGGGCCCATGTGGGTTTTTCTTGGACCAAAGCATTGCAGTTCCACTTTATGTTGACCACAACTGAAGCATTTCAATGTGAAAAGGAAGAAGTAAAAAGCATGATAAGTCTCCTTTAAAATCTTTGCGGAAAAGCCTAATGAAACAAGTCACCTGCTTTGCTTGGGTGTGATTTTGACCCATTCTTTCACTCAAACTGTCTTCAAATCTTTTTGGGGTCCTTTCTTTGTGCTCTGGTCCTCAGTTCTTTTCATAGCTTTTCAATTAAACTCAAGTCATGTTATTGATTGGGCCATCTAGCAGCTTTATTTTTATTTATATTTTCATTGTTATGCTTGGGAATCCAACACTTGTCCCATCTTCAGATTCTTATAAAGAAAGTCCCCGGATATTTCTCCAGTCATTATTTTTTCAATGATATGACCATATTACAAGTACCATTTGCTGTAAGACAGCCCACACCATGATCGTCACACCGGCAAGCTCCATTTTTACCACGGTGTTTTTTGGGTGGATGTAACAAACCACTCTTCCTCCAAACATGGTGTGTGACTTGACACCCTCAGATGCAGCCACATCTCACCAGGCTACATTTTTTCTGTATTTCTTTGGCTTTTTCAAATCCTTTGCAGCAGACTTTGAACACGCTTCAACATGCTTTTCCTTTAGCAGTGGGGTCTTTTGCAGTGAGTGTGAATAGAGGCCATTGTGGTTGAGTTCATATGACTTATTGCTTTCTCTGAGGGGGGAAAAGCTGTACCTGTGATTTTCAGGTCATTCTACAGCTCTACAAGTGCTTCTTGGCTCTTGATTATTATTTTCCCTCCTCTTGTCAGACCTCTTATGAGGAGTACCTGGTTGTAGCTGGTTTATGGTGAAACAGTGTTCTTTCCACTTCTGGATCATACAGCACCTTTTGGAGCATTCGTTCATTTAGAAGTACATCTTGCAGGCTCAAGCTGGTTTCTTGGTGTTCTTTGCCTTTTTTGCCCATCTTTTAAAACGTTTTATCTGCCTCACCATGCCACTTCGCTTCACGTAACTAAATTTATGGACACAACTTTTGCTGCTCTGTATGTGTAGATTACTTCTCTATTGATGGTATCTTGAGTGAATTTCATGTCAATGAATATATTAGAAATACCGAGGAAAATGTTGCTGTGTTCAATACTCATTTGAACAAACATAGACTCGGTCTGAAAATTTAAAACAATGTTTTGAATCAATTTGCAAAGAATCCACAGATTTTTCTGTAAGCTTCTGCAAGCTTGGTTGGATATTTGATCGCCCTTCATATCAGTAAAGGCAGAGCTAATCTAAACTGGTTGTTTAGGGTTAGGGTTAGGGTAACCCTCTAACCGACCTGCCCTTCAAATGTGGGATATATATTCGTTGTCAATTTGGAGATTGGGGCCATTCCAGATGCTTTATATTAGCCAGCTTTATCCGATACAAAACTACGTTTCATGTGTAAACTGAATAAATCTCCTGAACAGACCATTCATTTCTTACTACCACCACCATGCCTGACAGCTGACAGTGTCTTTAGCTTTCACCTTTACTGCAACGAACACACGTCCTGTTACTGAGACCAAGTAGATCCTTGGTCCTGCCAGAGCAAAGCTTTTCTTCATGTTTCTGTGAGCATCTTCAAAGTTCAGTTGAGCTTGAAAGTGTTGGAGCTGCTTCTTTCTCCTGATTAATGAGCTCTATAAGACCGTCTTGATGCTAGATCCGCTTCACCGGCTGTGGACAGCGACACTGGTCTTCCAGCTTTTTCTAGTTTACGATTTACGGCTTGACCGTTAGGTGTTTTTGAACATCCAAACCAATTATCTTTCACCTCAGCTTTGATTCGATGGAAGGCTGGGCTCAATTGGGTGTTCTAAGTCGATTAGGGCTCTGGAACGACCCACACACCAACCTTTTTAAAAATGTACGGACTATGCGTAAAAGTTTGTTTGGTACAAGGAAGCCAACCATTTAAAATTAACTCAGAATCTGAGGCTACAAAAAGCGTGTGGTTTCACTGCATTTTGCTGAGGGATGTTTGACCGAATGTTAGTGGGAGTGTATCGCTATATTCAAGTGTGTGTGTATAATATAGTCTATGTGGATAAGAAAAAAAACTGCAATAATTTCAATCCTGAAAACAGAAAAACTGCATCATCAAATGTTGAGGATTTTATTAAACTTCTGACAAATACTGTTTGTTTTTAGCAATAACTTGAGAAGTGTTACTTTTAACACACACAAAAAAAATCTGTGCTGGAATAAAAATCGCAATGGTCCATCAAAAATGTACAGAAATGGGATTTTTTAAGTAATAATTAACGATAATCTCACCTTGCTCAAAAAGGTAGCTAGTTAACCTTGAAAGAAAAATGTCTAAAGCTAAGAAATTGTGCCATAAATGTTCTGTTTATATTTGGAAGTTGGAAATTAAAATGGCTTGAGACAGACACTGCATGTAAAAGTGCTGTAAATCCTTAAATTAGAAACCATCATTCATTTCATATTCATTTGAGCTGAAATGAATCCTCTCATCTAAAACAAATCCTGTAAGGACAGAAAAGACCGGAGATTCCTCTTGTCATAACAAGCCTTAATAATAACGTTCCTGGCTAGAAACATCCTGACTGCATCATTTTCTATCTGGGATCAGACTGGAATGTCGGTAGCTGTGTTTCAATCTCCCTTTAACTGCAATGTATTGGTTTGATTATAGAGATTTTCCAATATCTTGGTCACCCATCCGAATCATTTAATTTAGATGTTACAACCACACTCGTGTATAAAATCCAGCATGTAGAGTGCCTGTTTGAAACATTTGTGAAAGAATGGTTCGCTCTGAGGACCTCTGTGAATCCCAGCATGGAACTTGTGCAACACGTCCACTCGTATTTCCTTACAACTAAATATTTCACTGTCAAGGCTAGGTGGTATTATGACAAAACAGAAGAGATTGGGAATGAAAGGAACTCAGGCAGAAAGTTGTAGGTCACAAGCAGCCAGCAGATCTTGAGGCTTATATTGCGGAGAGACGCAATATAAGGCAGAGTAAACAGCTAAAGACCTCCAAACTTCATGTAGACATCAGATTAGCTCGAGGAATGTGTAGAAAGCTTTATGGAATGTGTTTCCTTGTCCAAGCCTTACTTCATGACCCCAATGCAGCCATTCCAATGTGCTGCTGTAAAGTGCGTTGTCACTGGAGTCTAGAGCAGCGTCCTCTGAAATGACAGGTCATACTTCTCTGGCTGGGTTGGCAGCTCCCAGGTTAACAGCACTTGCCTGACTGAATTGTATCAGCCATAAAGTTTGGAGCAGAAAGAGAACTCTTCTTCCGCTTCAGCATACAATTCTGGGTGACCCCTTCCTGGTCCGACAGGACTACGCGCTAGCGCATAAAGCAAGGTCCGTAGCGACGCAGAGAAGCAAGTTTGGTGTGGAAGAACACAGAGCAACAACTCTAAGTCAGGTCTTCTTGTCCAGCATCAGTGTCTGACCTCTGAAATGCTCTCCCTAGGAGAATGGTGGAATATTCCTATACACACAGGCTTGTGGAATGCCTTCCCAGAAGAATTGAAGCCGTCATAGCTACAAAGAGTGGGTCGACATTATATCAGGTCCCAGGGATTAAACCCAAGCTCATACTTCTCTGAAAGCAAAAGCTACCTCGTGTTCAGTTTCCTTTTCATTTCAGGATTCAAAAAACTCACCACAAACATGAATTAAGTCATTTTGATTCCATATCTTGAATTTTGCATCTATGCCTGCATGGGGCAAATGCATAGACGCGGGAAGGAGGGTGCTGCGGGGGCTGCAGCCTCCCTCGTCATAGCATCAGCCCCCCATGGTGGGGGGCTGTGGAGTTTTTTTTTTGTAACAATAATAATTACAAACAGATACAATATCAAAGGGCTTAAGGGGGGGGGGGGGGGGGGCTGTGGAGTAACATAACAGACCAGTTCACGCGTGACGTGACGTCAGCGCTACATCCGGGTCCCGCGGGTAGGCAAAAACAGTACTGTTCTCGTCTACTACATGTCAAAACGGGTGATTTAGAGCGCGCTTTTAGTTCGTTTACTTTTGGACTTGTTGTGCTCCCGGTTGCACAGAGAGGCATTCCAAATCGTCGGATGTACGTTTCTGTTGTTTACCGAAGGAAGAAGAAAGAAGAAAGAAATGGATAATTTCAATGAAAAGAGCGGAGGCAGACGATTCGAATGGACAATGGGAGCCATCATACTACGACAGAATATGCAGTCTACACTTCATCTCCGGTAAATACAACGTAATTCTGCACTAGTCATTGTTCTACTTAAATAGCGGCGGAGGGGATGTGGCGATCGCTACACGGGCCGGAGAAGCGGAGTCGATGCGCTGCAGCAGCATCACGCTGCATCATTTTAGTTTTCTTCGTGCAATCAGTGTGCAATAATGTTCACCAGACAGCGTCTCCATTACGCCCCCGTTCACGCGCGGGTGACCCTAACGTCAGCCGTCAGCCACAGCCCTCAACTTAATGACGTCACGTGTTTTCCAACCCAGCCATCAGCCCCCCTCGCTTGAAATAGCTTCCAGTGCGCCTGGGCAAATGTGAACATTTCAGTAAACGATGCATTTGAAATAACTCTTTGTAATGAACTGGAGCGCTGCAGACCTTTAAGACGTGTAACAAAGCGATATCGCACACCGAGGTGTGAGACAGAAAGCACACAAACTATAGTATGATCTCTTTAATGGACAGACAAGAGAGCGCTATCATTCCTTTCATCCAGCACATAAGGAGTGTCCTTTCACACTACATCGTTTCCACAACATACTTTTCAAATGGCTGCTACAAATAAAGTTATACATTTCTGTTTCTCCGCTACGTAACAGGGAGTTAAGCACAGCTTTCGAGCTCTTCTTCAGCCAAACAGCATAAAACAAACCCATGACGATGAACAATCACAGAGACATGTGCAAACTTGTCCCAACACTAAGCTCATACTATTAATTCCCCCTGCGATACACAAGAAGAGAAAGGTAAACTTACAAAAATATTCCATACGAATGCAAAACGTCCCTAAAGGCACAAACTGCAAGAAAACTACTCCCCCGCCCCCCACCCCACCCCAAAACTGAATTTAGTAGTCCCAGTACGTGCCAAGGCATTTGTGATTTGCAACCACTGACATGAAAGTTAAAGCAGCGAACACCTGAGCAGGATGTGCTCTCAGCAAAATTAAAGTAACATTCCTCTTTACAGAGCAGTGTTTGGATAGAAGTAAAATCTAGATGACTTGATTGGCCATTGTAAAAATGTGCTGGTTTTTTGGTTTAAGACCATTTTAATTAAAGATACAGCCTGAACTGATCCCACAAGAAGTCACCATGATGTTTGGGAAAAGGGGAAACACACAGGACCCGTTTTGTGTCTTTTTTTTTATGTGTAACCCTACTGAACCTGTGTGATGTACACCCTGTACTTTTATTTTTAATGTTACAAACAACTTAAATTATGTAAAATATACTGTTTTCACCTATTTGAAGAGTACTTTGGATATAAAAACGTACAGTAGGTCTTTAAAAATATTTCTTTGAATCCATCGAAGAGAAGAAATGACTGGCTTTGTACATCTCTTCAGTAACTAACGCTGCTTTTTAAAATAACCACCAACAACCCTGACAAAAAGAGTCAAAATTGATCCTTTCTTTGTTTTGTTTCTGTAAGTTTTGGCATCTGGACCCAGGCGTAGGTTTGGTGCCTTTAAAGGACATCGTACATGCGCAGGGTGCGCTCCAGTTGCTGGACAACACGCTGGTAAAAGGCTATCTGCTCCCTGAGGTAGGCTTGCATCATGTCTTTGAAGTCCACCTCTCTCTGCAGATGGAAGTGGCTCATTTCTGCTTGGAGGGCAAAGCCCACAGTCCGGCAGCGTTTCCTAATGCCATCTGCTTCGTCCTGGTCCATCTTCCCTTCATCGCTCATCCGCTGGCTCTCCTTCACTTTGGCAAAAGCACCTACATCAAGAAACAGAAGACACGAAGAACTTTAGTAAACCAAACTATTCCACGGTGACCTTGTGTCGAGAGCGGCGAAAAAAACAGCATCAGAGAAAAAAGGCTCAGCAAATTACAGCAAGTTGTATTTTATGTTCTGGTAAACACATGTATCCTGTTGCATTACATGGGAAAATGTTTGAATTAAGATTATTTAGCTTCTGGACATTATTTCATGACAATTTTATGATTTTTACCCTGCTACAGGTACATCTCAAAAAATTTGAATATTGCGTAAAAGTGCAATATTTTTTGCCGACCTGTCAGAAATTGAAACTCTTTATTATATAGCCTCATTGCACACCGAGTGATATATTCCAAGCCTTTGTCTCTTGTAATTTTGATGATTATAGCTTACACAAAATTTAACCCAAAATTCAGTGTCTCTGAAAACTAGAATACTGTGAAAAAGTTAATTATTGGAAACTCATGAAACACCCATATCAGCTAATTAACTCAGGTTTCCTGGGTCTTTAAACGTCTCTCAGTCTGGGTTAGTAGGCGACACAATCATGGGGAAGACCGCTGACTGGACAGATGTCCAGGAGACAGCCATTGATATTCTTCACAAGGAGGGGAAGCATGGACCGCGGAACGCATTTCAAGTTGGTCGGGCGCATGGAGACGCCAGCGGGGGGGGTGGAGAGAGACAAACGCGGCCGGCCGAGCGGGGGGGGGGGGAGACAGACAAACGCGGACGAGCGGACAAACGCGGCAGAGCGGGGGGGGAGGGGGGGGGTTGGTTGCAGCGGGGGATAGACACGCTTTTCGCGGGGGGGGGGGGGGGGGGGGAGGCTTGATCATCAAAAGTAGGTAGGGCCGCGGCCCTACCGGCCCTACCGGTTCCGCGGTCCTTGAGGGGAAGCCACAAAAGGTCATTGCTGAAGAAGCTGCTTGTTCACAGAGTTCTGTATCCAAGTATATTAACAATTGAATTGAAAAAATTGAGTGGAAGGAAGAAGTGTGGCAGGAAAAGGTGCACCAGGAACAGGGCGAAGTGCAGCCTTGAGGGGATTGTCAAGCACAATCTACTGAAGAGTTTGGGGGAACTTCACAAAGGGTGGACTGAGGCTGGAGTCGGTGCCTCAAGAGCTAGTACACACAGATGAATCCTTCATACGGGCTACTGTACAAGTGACTTACCTGGGCTAAGGAGAAAAGTGGATTGTTGCTCAATGGTCCAAAGTCCTGTTTCAAGAAAGTACGTTATGCGCTTCATTTGGAAATCCAGGTACCAGAGCCTGGAGGAAGAGTGGAGAGGCACAGGATCCACGTTGCTTAAAGTCCAGGGTGACGTTTCCACAGTCAGTGATGGTTCAGGGCGCCATGTCATCTGCTGGTGTTGGTCCACTGGGTTTTCTGAAGTCCACAGTCAATGCAGCTGTCTACCAGGAAATTCTAGAGCACTTCATGCTTCCCTCTGCAGACAAGCTTGGCACTGACCCACGCTGCCAAAGGAACCAAAAGCTGATTCAATGATCCTAGTGTTCTTGTTCTTGATTGGCCGGCAAACTCCCCTAATCTGAACCCCATAGAAAATCTCTGGGCGGTTTCCTAGAGGAAGATGAGAGACACCAGACCCAACAAGGCAGGTGACCTGAAGGCCGCTCTCAAAGCTTCCATTACACCTACGCAGCGCCACAGGCTGATCACCTCTATGCCACGATGCATTGATCCAGTAATTCATGCAACAGGAGGCCCAACCAAGTATTGAGTGCATAGAAGTGGACATACTTTTCAGAATCCTGACATTTATGCATACAAACGCCTCTTTTTTTGATTGGTCTAATGTGATTTTCTAATTTTTTGAGACATTGAATTTTGGGTTTTCTTTACCTGTAAACTATAATCATCAAAATTACAAGAGATTAAAGCTTGAAATATTTTACGGTATGTGTAAATCTCTACAAAATAACTGTTTTACTTTCTGAAATGATTAGCAAATAAATACTGTACCTTTACGAATATCAGCATTTTTTTTAGATGTACCTGTATATCCAATTAAACAGGTGTGAAATGTAGCTTTAGCTATAGGTTTGCAAACATACATACTACTTGAACTTTTTTCCTAAGATAAAAAAAAACACAAACTGCATTTTATTGACATGTAATGTTGATCGATCAGAGGAAGGAAAAGTGAAAAAAATATTCATATTCTGAGGAAAAGGAGTAGGCTATATCTATAGCCAACTTTATTTTTATACACCTGAATTAAATCCAGCATTTAAAAAAAATGTACCTTCAAAAGTCACCTATTTAGTAAAATGAGTCCACCGAAACTGACATGCTGGACAGGGAAAGGAATAATCGGAGATGCAGCCAACAGATCCAAGACATCGCTGCAGGAGAGTATTGTGGTGGCAGCATCATGCTTTTTAGACTTCAGGTGAAGATGGAGGGAGCAAAATGCAGGACCATATTTGAAGAAAACCTGTTAGAGGTTGCAAAAGGTTTTAGACTGGGTGGTGGTTTAACTTCCAGCAGTCAAAAAATATCACTAAAAGCACAGCCATGGCTACAATGGAAAGGTTTTGAACAAAGCATATTCACGTTAAACTCCAGGCCTGCTACAGGAGTGAGAATTGGAAAATTGCAGATGCTCTTCATCCAGTCATGGCCAGAGAAATTTTGAAGAAACAAAAAAAAAAAAAAGGATAGGCGCAACCTTCAGATTCCAGATGTGCAAAGCTTGTAGAAGCACATCCCATAAGACTTTGAGCTGCATTTTAAACAAAAGGTGGCTTTACTAAGTCTTGACTCAGGAAGCTAAAGATATTTGCATTGTATTGTCTAATTCTTGCGTGGAAAAAGATTAAAAAGCACCTATAATTTTCCTTTATCTGTACAAACATTTGAAAGACATTTATTTGTTTTTAATTTCACACTTCATGGGCTGATTTTTGTTGGTCTGTCAAATAAAATCCATGTATGTTGGCTATGTAACACTATAGTTATGGCCTATTTTGACCAACCCAACCCTTTGTAGACTACATTTACTGTGTTGTATGATGAGGTTTGGGAGCACTAAATATTAAATGATATAAAGTCTACATTTTCAAGAATATGGCTTACTCACATAGCATAACAAAATTCCAACAGCTTTTGAAATACAGCTAGGTAGAGATCTAAACAAGCTAAATTGTGAGCTAGGATAATACTTGCAAACATACATATATATCTTTTTACCTATTTTTTAATCTCCTTTAACTGCTGTAAGTCCCCAAAGTAAAACCGACATGTGTATCCAGAGAAATGTCGGGCTCTTGGCCAAATGCTCGTATAAACCACTACAAACACCGTTTAAACTATATGCAGTTGATCAGAAAGCAAACAAAATCCAGAAAAGTCGTGACTCCATATCTAGATCACAGCTGACCGCTTTACAACTATAACCCCACATATCAGCTCAGCCCAATGAGCTCATAGACTACTAAAGTATCAGTTTTGTCCCCACTAATGGTCTTCAGCCAGGGATTTACCTCTTCCCACTCATGTCTTTATTTTTGTAAGTGTTTTTTCATGTCGCAGCGTAACTGAAAGAAGTGCAAGACGGGTGTATAGTGTTCGTCTCTGGGCAACCGTGAAAGCGCGCACGTGCAATGGGCTGGGACCGAGGTGGTCTGCTTAAACCCCGCCACCATAGCTGGCCTTATTTTGTTCACATTAGACTCAATGTTGATATTTGTGTGACAGACATGTGCATCTGTCATTTATGAAAAATATACAGAAGAAACGGACGCAACATTGACCAAATAAAGGACGATTCCAGCAGTCAGCTGTAGGGTGACAACCTACAGCTGACTGCACACCACTGGAGGAAAAACTACTGTCCTGTTGGGAAATTTTGACTTACTTTTCGCTTCTTTGTTGGGAATCCTCGGATGTAAATTGTGTCTGGGGAGGGATTAGATGTTGCAAACACATCATCCATAATAGCTGTAAAGTTAAATAGATTCCTCCTAAATGTTTATTTGCTTAGCAGTCATTTAACATGACCAAGGGCTCATTTTAAGGCCATGTAAAACAGTTTTTTTTTTAAAAAAAAGCTAGACAAAAGTGAGATTTCAGTGGGAAAGGCTTTATCTTGCCCAGTTATCAGCTGCCATTCAGTTTATTTATGTTTGGAGAATGCAGCAGTGTGGTGAGATCTTGTGGGTAAGCGGGAAAACGTGGAGTGGAGTTTTAGAAGTATTAGTATTCTCCTATCAGTCAAGTAAAATGGATTATTTCAGGAAGCAAAAGAAACAGAGCAAGGAGAAGTCTTTTTTTTTGTAAACGTGACTATCGTTCAATATGGTTACGAGCGTTAGTACAGCATTAATGAGAAACACTGTCGATTTAATTGTGTTTGTGTAATTTAAGATTAACTCATCAAGCTAATGTAGACATCATGTCCGGTCGATCGCCCGCTACAGCGCCCTCTAGCTTCCTAAGTTTCCAATGTGAGAAAGGAACCAAAAGCTATTAAACCTTTTCAACAAAATATTTCTCAGCGGAATAATTTTGAATCGAGGATGCAAAACTAAGGTTAGCTAGCATGCTAAACAGCCAAAAAAAATGTTAGCTAAAATCTGTGAGGGAAAATTTGGGTATTTTTTAACTAAACTATCACAGCGGGAAATCAAGTCTTGCAACATAGTAAAAAGAAAGTAAATACTCAGAATTTATTTATATATATATATATATATATATATATATATATATATATATATATATATATATATATAGCTTTTCTTATCATACTGACCACGCAACTTAGGGTTGAATGCCTTGCCCAGGAGCTCATATACATATGGCAGGGTACAAAGCTAGGAAAGCCACACCGTTCTTATTGAAAGGCGATTACTTTTCCTATATAACTCAGTCCTCATCTCTGTTAATGCTGGGGTTTTAACGTATGAATAATCTGGAACCCTTAAAAATATTTAAATCTTAACCCGAGGTGTACAAAAACCACCCACCAGTTTCCATCATGCAATAATTTGTGTAACAAATGGGAGCGGTTTGTGAAAACATAAGTACATCCCAAAAATTCTATATGTACAAAATATGTGAAACCCTGGGATTTACAGGAAAAGGGGTGCAATTTCTTTTTACCATCACTGTGTGGCAAGAGGAAAAAAAAGTCACCTGGCAGGCAAGTATGCTGCTATTTAACTCACAGTGATCATGGAGATGGGTATGTAAAAAGAGCAATAATTCTAAAAGAAATATGCAAATTGAGTTCGTTTTAGTCTGGGCTTCTCCTCTAATGCAAAGTCCAGCTTCGGACTGCGACTGAAACTTCACAGTTCAATAAAAACACCATAAGGTATATATGGATATGTGGTGAGACGGCTTAAATCTATTCTACAACAGTCCTACATTTATATTCCACACTGAGTGGGTCCACATGTGTTGTGTAGTACACAATAAAAACACCAAAGCTTAACCCTGGAGTTAATATGTCTTAGAAATAGACCAAAGCGACAACTTTCCACACTTTTTTAGGTAGAGCAAACACACAATCTCTTGTTTTACTGCATACCAAACATCTTGTTTCAGTGGGATGAGGACAAGTTCAAACCACATCCTCCCACACTGTGATGAAGTCACTTTCCTTGCGCAGAACATGGCAGCCCAATGGCACGTCGCCATGATGCTTTACAGATTACCGAGTCTGTCCTAGTTGCGCATAATCTGATTTGAAAACACACCGAAAGTGTACATCTCCTTCTCTCAATCAAACTCTACGGAGCTCGCAGTACAAGTCTGGATAAGCTCGGAGTCCTGTCTCAAACGATCTGGCCGCGCTCTTATCTGTACGTCGGATCTGTGAACTACATATTGTATGGAAAGCCTGGCACAAGTGTGGGAAAGCATGAACAGCACTTGCAGCCTGTTCCGGTGGAGGAGGAGGAGGTGTGTGGACTGCAGTCTGTGGCTCTGACCTACATTCATGTGTTCTGCCTTCCACATGAGAGTAGAATGAGCTTTAACAGTGTGGATGTCTGCGGAACATAAAGGAAAAGCACTCCTGGCTGAGGAAATGATGGGGAAGAGGAGGAGGATGCAAGAAGAACGGCTTTATGTCTTCCCCTGGAGCTAAATGTCATTTGAAAAGCATATTTTCAGCTCCATAGTAAAACATTTGTCTCCTCGTAGATTTTCTGAGCAAACGTCATGAAAGATCTCACCAGAAATAAAGCATATTGGACTGAAAGAAAAACAGAGAGCAAACTAACTAATATTTTCCTTGCAAAGGTTCGTTCCAATTAACAGATGCTTGATGAAGCAGATCGTGCAGGGGGGAAAGTGGCTAGATTTGTTTATCTTGTCCAACCGGACACGCTACTGTGCTGTTCACCATGCGAATGATTTATGGGCGTGTGCTGGGTGGATATTAGCACTCCACAGGGGTGGAAGACTGGATGGAAAGACGGGATGAGGGAAAAACACTGAACTACAGCTCTGGAAAGAGGTTTTGAAGGTTTTATTGGTACTTTTTCGCAAAACATTGATCTCCAGCCTAAGTCTTTGGGAAAACACTGGGAAATCATTAGTGAGACTCTTTGAACAAAACTGTTGTAAACAATGTTTTTAGTCCTGATTTAAAGGATCCACGAGGTTTTGAGGCAGTTTGTTCTGGAGCCGAGGAGCACAGAAAGTAAAGGCTGCCAAAAGCTCTTCTTACATAAAAATGAGTAGGGCATTAATAACCTCGCTACCTGTAAATAAAATGGAAAACACTGAAACTGTACCAAATGTGTTAAATTATTGCAAACGGTAGAATATCCTCAAATTAAAGCCTGTCAGCATTTAAAAGAGTATATTCAGAAAGCATGAATCTGTGAAAACTACAGTAAATATTCCCAGATAACATTACTGGACCAGACCTTAATAGCTGGTGAGGAACAGACTGGTCTAAAAACGTCTTCCTCCTCGGCCTGTTGATGGGGCATTTTAAACAGATTTCATTGTGCAGATCTGCTCCGATTGTCAACATCATTTGCACCTTGGCTCTGGTTGCACTGAGCTGACACTACAATCTCTGCGCTTTGGCACGTCATCGACCAGCTCTAACCCTTCATGCTCCATCGTCATGAAGCCCGCCTCTAAAACAGGAAAAAGAAGATAGATGTAAAACTCTGTTGCTACTGACAACATGTTTTGAGATGTCATCAGGGGACCTCGCTGTTGTGGCTAACAGCAGAAACATCCATGCATACCTGAAAATCCTTATAGTATGGGGGGGGGGGGGGATTCCCACAGTCCTCTCTGGGCCAGGGGTCACAGCACAGCAACTACAGGAAGCTCTCTAGAAATCCATATCCGTCTCTTTCTCTGTTTGTCACAAGCTCTGGCAAATGAACCGTCCCCTTTAAACTCCTTCTGTTTGTTTACAGCCCAGACCGTGACTGTGGTCCACTCGTAGTTAAGCGTTAGTGATGACGGCATCGCTGTTATTTTTCTATTCGGTTACCACGCAGCACTTTCAGGGCAAGGCCTTCTATTTGAACTCCCTTTCATCTGGTTTCCGGTCCCAGCTGATAAAAATCACTCCTTCTCGATGTTGTGACCATGACGTCCTAGCGGCAAAATAAATCAAAGCAGTATGGATACTTGTGCAGAAACCATATCTGTTGACCCTAGAATGAGAATGTAGGCTGTCTGGTGTTTTGCTTTAATACATTCTTCGGTAATGTGTCTTTCAATGTAGCCTAAAGTTTGAGTGATTTGGAACATGCTTTCCAAAAGGTCAATCTTTTCACTAATTAATAGAGAAATAAATAACCTTAGTTTTGTCTATACTTCTAAAAAGCAAAATTTATAGGCAGCAGCAGGTCATTTTTCCTTTTTAAAAATCTCCCTTTTCTATTTGTGGTGAACTAACTCTAAGAAATTACAGTTTTAACTGGAATGAAGTTTCAGCCTCTTAAGAAGAGCGACTTTATGTGGCCGTGCAGTACAGGCCTGAGTCTAGAGAAACTGCAGTGAGATAATATGAGAAACAAAGCTACAGGTCCAATAGATAATGACCCTACTGCTGCCTACTGCTGCCATTTTCCAATTACATTGGGAAATGGTACAACATTTTTAACTCCCAGAAGCTGAAGGGAAAATATCTGACAAATGACGACATGGTATTCTCAACTCTAAGCCATTATTCTGCGGTCGAGGAACCGGTTGACTGACGCGGTCATTACTTATGGAATGCTTGGCACATTGTTAACACAACAGCATATAGGTTCAACTAAAGCATGGGATGTAAAAAAAAAAGAAAAAAAAAAAGTCTACTGTTAGAAAACTGACGAGAAACCCAAAAAGAAAATTCTGAAATTGCGCAACCAGTGACTCACGAGTGTTTGAAAAATAAACCATTCATAGGATTGGCCTCAAACACTTCAGACATGGAGAGGGCTAACGTGACTGAGGAAGATTACCGACTGTTGTTCTCCTTGAACAGACAAGTAAACATTTGAAAGCGAGCACAAATGAGGCTTGTTGCCACAAAACACAGCCGACCATGAGGAAAGTAAAAGGGAACGGAGGCTGACGTCTGTGTCAAGCACTGCTGGGAACTGATAAGATGTTGTTCTTTGTTGGTCTGCATATGAGACGAATGAGCAGGACCATAAGGCAGAGATTTATGTCTTCATTTTAGAGATATGTATTCAATTACCCTGGGTTTCCCCAACGCCTCCAGAGCACCTGATTCAAAACAATGGATTCCCTCAACCGCTGGTAATCCTGTTCTGTAAAAGCCTGTTATTTACCCATCAAATTAAACCAGGTGTCATGTTCAAACTGGGAAACTTCTAAAACAATGCAAGGAAACTGTGGCACAACCTTCATGACACATAAATTCATGATAATAGTTACAGACAAATAATTCAGTGTTGAGAACACTTTATGGTACCGACATACAAACATATTACTATCTTAATGGATTTTTAAAATCTAATTCCTGATACTGGAGTGCTTAGTTTTATAAGAAGTGTCGAGGCTCCACAACACAAGAGCTTGGAGAAGGATCGCTGTGCTCAGGCTTCTTGCACATAGCGATTGTTGTGCAATGGCGTTCCGCGAGCGAGCTATTTTTAGAACGTGACGTCACATCACGTGGTACGCGGTAGGGCAAACTTACGTTGTCCTCTGCTCTTTCGCTGTAAAAGAGCTGTGCGTTACCCTTGGTTTTACTCGGTAAAACGACTGCTTTACCAAGTCTAAGACGTCTCCTAACCACGGTTTTTAAACATCGTTATGGAACGTGCAACAGCGACTCGAGGTACGCTGATAGGCTGCATATGAAGGATGTTTTCTTCATTAATTTCCCGAAATTCAAGACTGCCAAGGAGAAATGTGTGCGCTGGGTACACTTGTGCGGTCATGCCAGACTAAAATGATTGCACCGCATGGCATGCTCTCCCAGCAGCCTCTCAAGCTGCAGATAGACCGATGAAAGTCCCGATGCCGCTTCCTTCTCCAAAAGACGGCTGAAACTGATAGTGGAGAGGCAGATACCTCCCGTATATGTGGGAAATTCCGCAGATAGTTTAAAAAACACATCCTGGTGCACATGTTAATGTCAGGCTCGGAGAGCGACAGGGAGAACCCCATTTGGTGCGTGCTGAGAGTGCAGAAGCATGACAACTGCCTTCATATTACTTCACAGTGAAGCTTTCCAGATTTGGTGCAGTTCAGTTAGGTTCAAATGGTTCTGGAGGTCCTGGACACCGTGAGGTTATCTCAATTTGAAGAGTCTTGGAAGGGACCCAAAAGTAGCCTTAAACACAGACTAAATACTGCGGAAGTTGGCAACAACATGGTGACACATCAGCAGATTCCCAGCCACAAGATAAGTTACACTCATAAAAGTGTCTACAAACTGTTTTCCTTTCTTCTAGCAAGGATGTTTGTTTACAGTGAAGGCTAGATTTGTTTTGCATCCTCCAACATAGCTAGTCTTTTCTCTCATAAGAATGTCATATCTTGACAGTCTGAGGTATAGGTGGGCGATATATCGAGTATACTCAATGTATCAAGTTTCCCTCCGGGCGATAGTTAAAATGACTTTATCGCGACCATCACGTGTAAATTTTCATGGCAAGATTGAGCCGCTGTATTTAATTCACTGTGAATTTAGTTTTTCCCACATGCTGTGAACGCATCACTCGCTCCTCCTCCAAACCAGTAAGCGCTCCGGCGCGCACACACAACAACGAACCCGTACGCTTACCTGCGTTGACGAGACAGCGAGAGCTATGGCGACAGCATGCGTTTCAGGCAGTGGTTTGGATTTCACAAGAAGGTGGTCGCGCAAAATGCGGTAATTTGCAAAACATGCCATAACACCATTGCCACAAAAGGTAGCAGTAGCACAAATTAGTTCCACCTAAAACGTCATCCAGTGCAAAATGAAGACTCTTGTAAACTCCGCGTGTCGCCCCCCCACACACCCACCGAAGAAAACTTTAATTAAACCAGCCGTAAAACTGTTGAAACTGGCGTCATCTTTTGCTAAATCCCATACGACAGAAAAAAAAAAACATATGTTTAAAATTTCCCAGCACCTAAAGAGCAACGGAAATATTTTTTAGATTCTCTGAATATGTAGCTGCGACTGGTCAGTTGATTTTATAGTCACAATACAAGCTTTTGTTTTTGGGATTGTCACATTTTTATTAGACAATTTTTTATGTCTTAAGCACAAAAGAGCACCTTTTAATTCAGGTTTATTTTGTCAGATTTTTTCTTGGTGATCCTTTTGGCCGCTGGGATGTTCTGATTTTAAGGTCCAGTATTGACCATGAAAGAGCTCTAATGTGGCAATATTGAAATTTGTGAAAAGCTTCTATGTGCAGCTGTGGTTAAAAAATGGCTAAAATAAAACATTTTAAATTCATTTTTATTTTGCAATCAATTTTTCAAACAAAAAAAAATTGACACGTTAATATGCGATATACCAATGCAACTTTAGGCACTATGCGGCTAAAAAACATTTGTTATTCAAGGTTATTTGAACATATCGTGATATGGACTTTCTGACCAACAGACCCCAGAATGTCCGATCAGGCTCCCACTGCTCCACGTCCATCACACTCAACACTGGTGTACCACAGGGCTGTGTGCTAAGCCCGTTTCTCTACTCCCTCTTCACCCACGACTGCAAGCCTGTGTACGCATCCAACTCCATCATCAAGTCTGCGGACGACACTACGGTGATTGGTCTCATCAGCAACAACGATGAGACAGCCTACAGGGAGGAGATCAAGCACCTGGCCACATGGTGCACTGAAAATAACCAGCTCCTCAACACCACCAAAACGAAGGAGCTCATCGTGGACTTCAGAAAAGATTCAGGAGGCACGCACGACACCATCCACATCAATGGAATGGCTGTTGAGTGTGTCTCCAGTTTCAAGTTTCTGGGGACCCACATCTCAGCGGACATGTCCTGGTCAACCAACACCTCCTGCCTGGTCAAAAAGGATCACCAGCGCCTCTTCTTCCTGAGGACACTGAGGAAAAATCAGCTATCCTCGACTATCCTGGTGAACTTCTATCGCTGTGCAATAGAAAGCATCCTGACCAACTGTGCAACAGTGTGGTATAGGAGCTGTTCTGTTGCAGAGCGCAAGGCACTGCAGCACTCCACTACCCACCATTGAGCACATCCAGAAGAAACGCTGCCTACATCGAGCCCGCAGCATCCTTAAGGACTCATCTCACCCAGCCCACAGACTGTTTTCTCTCCTGCCCTCCGGCAGGTGTTTCAGGTGCCGGAGGGCAGGACCAGCAGACTGAAGAACAGCTTCTTCCCCAGAGCTGTCTCTTTATTGAACTCTAATCCTCGCTGATCCCACTCCCCACATATACTGACAGACTCTCCTCTCCCTCCTCACACCTACCTCCATTTTGTTATTTACAAGACTGTAATGTTCACCTGCACTCCTGACTGTTACTATAGTAACAACTGTTTACATGCATCCTGCACTACTAACTATGACTGAATATTGATTTGCACTGCCGACTGTTTATTCACAGTACCGATTGTTTACATATACATTTGCAATACCGTACTTTAACTGTAATATGCAATTACCTTCCACTGCACTTTAATTTAGATAGCTTCTGTCCGAACTTTATTAATTCATTTTATAGTAATAGCCACCTGTATATCATGCTCACAATTCTGCCTATAGTAATAGCCATCTGTACATATATTCATAGTACATATTCACTTGTAAACTCTGTTATAATAACAACCATCTGTATATTATGCTATTGTACATATCTGTAAAAACTCTATTTATAGTAATATCCACCTGTATATTATATTCGGTACATATCCAGCTGTAAATTTAGTTCACAATACTAGTTATCTATATATTATATTCATAGGACAAATCTATCAGTAAAATTCTGTTTATAATAGTATTCATCTCTATATTTATTCAGTAAAAATCCATGTCCTGTACTTATGGAACCATTGTTTATCCTGCACTTGCTGATATTGCACTTCTGGTTAGACCTAAACTGCATTTCGTTGCCTTGTACCTGTACCTGTGTAATGACAATAAAGTTGAATGTAATCTAATCTAATATATATCGTGTATCGTGATATAGCCCAAAGATATCGTGATATTAGATTTTCTTCATATCGCCCACCCCTAGTCTGAGGTTTTGGTTGGCATTGCTCCAAAAATTTCTCAGCAATCAAACAAAACCCTGATAAGCTGTTTTAAGAATACCATTTGTTAAATGCTTTCACATTTTGTTAAAAAAAAATACTATGTAAATAGCAAGTTTTCTACAAAGAGTCCCAGATAAACAGTTTTTTTTTCCTGGTTAAAAGCTCAGGTAATCTGTGTGTTTCATGTCTCCACTGGTCTAAAAAGCCACAAAAAAATCATTTAAATAAGCCAAATGACATAAGGAGGAAGTCATGAAGAAATGTGCACTACGCCTCCAGTCCAGCAGATGGAGGTAATAAGGAACAAGCAAAGTCCAACCGAGTATTGCATAGCCTGCCATTTGTTCATAAAACAAGATGGAGAACGTATAACTAGTTTATGTCCTCTTCCTTTGGTCTATTATTGATCGCAAAAATATGCTTAAATATAAATATAAATATAAATCTTATATAAAGCAGAAAACAATCATTGTTGCTTGGCACATAACCATGTCCCTCAACAATCCATGGGTAATCTGAAAGCCCTACCCAGTCCCTTTTTTTCAGAAAAAATGTGGACCTGGGAAATTGAAATTCCTTGAGTAAAACTGGGTTGAAAAGCACAGAGGGCCTCAAAATCCTGGGTAATGGCTGAAAGTCCTTGCACTGGAAAAGGGGCTAATGAAAAGGGGTCTAAATCCATGGCACACAAATAATTGTCAGGCAGCATTAGCTTTTTTAATGTGCATTTTGAAATATCGCATTAGAAAAGGTTGAGGGAAACGGCAAAATTGGAATTAACTTACTAAATTTTGCAAAACATTTTTTTCTGCTCACTTGCGGTGGTTTCTGACTTTTTTGAAAAAGCGTAAATTCGCTGAAGAAGAGATGGAAACACATTTGTCGAATAGATTCCGACGCAGCAAACATTTATCTGACATGACTGATCAAGCCGTTATAGCTGTCAAAGTCTTCCTGAATGTTCTCATAATGCTCGAAAACAGTCAGGAAGCAACAACAGGTACTGGTTTGTACTTCACTACAAACCAGTAGACGGAAACATGTCTGATTTGCATTTTGTGGAAACACAGTTCATGTTTTGTTACAGCATAGTCTATATCAGTCATTACCAGTTATGAGTTTTTGTTGCTAACATAGGAGGCAAAACTTAACTAGTTATGTTACACTGAAAGGCCACTTTATTAGGTCCACATGTTCAATTGCTAGTTAAAACAAAAAGCAAATCAGCCAATTGCATAGCAGGAACTTGATACATTTAGTTATCTTGACGTGGTGAATATGACTTACTGAGGTTCCAACCAAGAAAGTAACAAGATGGGATAGGTTATTGGTTTTCATCAACTGTTGGGGTTATCTAGGGTTTACAGAGAATGGTCTGAAACAAAAGAAAATCCAATGAATGTCCCTTGTTAATTTCACAACTTCAAGATGATGGAAAATCAACATTAGCTCTTATAATACCTGTTACAGAGGTATGCAGAAGACCATCTCTGAAAGCACAACACATCAAACCTTGAAGTGGATCGAGAACTACCCCAGGAGCCAATCATGAAACCGTGGCTACAGTTCACACAGGCTTAACAAAATGCGTTACGATCTCCAGGGGTCCGTTCTTCGTACGTCGCTAACTCAGTTAGCAGGATTTCATTGTTGACGATTTGGCCTGATCTTGGATCGTTTGGTTCTTCGAAAGACATCCTGCACTTGTTGTCATAGCAACATGTGCGCCAGTTTAAGCCTGCTCGAGAGCAGGCTTATTTCATGTAAACAAGATTAGATCACGGCTGTATAAACGGAGGAGATGGGGAAGTCTGCCGTAGCCATGTCCATTTTTACGACTGCAACCTGTTGCGGAAGGTGCAAGAATAATTTGCAGAGTTTTTCGAATTAATCGCGTATTGCGCAATAGACAGGATCCTTGAGCGCAGCGCGACAGTAGAGAGATTTTCTTGGTGGCTGTTATAAACAGACAAACACATCATTTAACAGTGGCTTTTAAAGAGGAAAAAGTGGTGTTGGAGCCATAAATCTAAAATATTTAAGTTATTTGTATGATGGTTTGCTTTTTATTTTTATCCTATTCAGTAAGAAGATTTGTTCGGGCCATTTTATTGTGAAGTTTAGTTTACTTTGAAAGGCTTGCTTCCTGTCGAGCCGTATATTGTATTAGAAAAAACTATGGATGGATTATCTAGCCACGGAGCAATACAGTTTTGCCGTGTAAACTGTGGATGACTTGGAAAAGGAAAATTTTCATTTTTTATGGATAAAGATTTTTTGTGTGAAAAATCCCAGTTTGCACATGTCCTTTTTCCCGTGTCTAAGGAATGACACTGAAATTTGGATCTCTTGACATAACAAGTGCCCTTTTAAAATAAAGTATAATAATTAAAGGCTACCATTTTGTAGAATATTCTTGTATTTCACTTTTACTTGTCCCCATGTTCTAGTGGGTCCTGTGGAGGCTCTGACATAAAAGAACAAAGTAAATATGAGATTATTAAAATGCAAAAATTCATACTGTAGAAAGTGATAGAAACATCTACCATGGACAGTATTTACGCATTAATTTGTCTGCTGCTTTTTGCCAGCCCTCTCTCCTGGCTTTAACAGATTTTGAGGTGTTAATTAATGACTCAAATTCGGCATAACCTTCCAAGCTCTTGTTCTGCTTGGGAGAAAAACTGTGGGCGTTCTTTGGCCATGCTGAACAGCCAATAGCAGCGTTGCTGATCAATGTTTCTACTATCGACACATTTCCCCTTTTAAACAAACGCATGAACGCGCAGGTTTCTCAGATAACTCAATCCAGCGATGCTAATCCTAAACAACAGGTGTGTTCGAAGAACCCAATTAGCCGGATCATGATTAACCGGATGAAATCATCTTGGATGTGTCATTTGATCTTGGATGTTTTAAGCAACGTACGAAGAACGGACCCCAGGTGTTTGGCTTCTGATTTCCTTTTGTTTGTATTTTGTCAGGGTTCCTAGATTGTGTTTCTTTTAGGTATTTCCATATGTTTCTTGTTCTTAGGTATTTGAGTTTTTGGATTTATGTTGATTTTGTAGTTGCTCCCATTTTAGTTAATACTTTAGTGGGTTTTGTTCTTACTTCATTCTATGTACATTTTGTAATATTTCCTGTTAGATTCCTTCGATGTGTTTCCCTTCAGTTTCAGTGCATCGCAGTCCTCCCCTCAACTCAACTGTTTTAATTGGTCTCAGCCGGCCCTCATCTCCTCCTGGTTACCTTCACCCGTTTCTGCCTCAATTTTCTCCACCTTGCCACGGTATATATTCTCTCTGAGTCTCTCTGCTCCTCGCTAGTTTCTTCCGTTGCCTTTATGCTCCCCGTTACTTTGCCTGATTTTCCATTGCCTCTGTTCTCTGGCTTATTCCTCGTCCCTCTGTGCAGCAATTTCTCTATGCCCAGTTCAGTTTCTGTTACTGCCTGATCTCATTGTTCTCTTTTTATTTTAAATAATGACAAAATGTTAAGAATGGTTGTTTGTCCTGTTTGTCTCTGTGTTGCCCTGCAATAGACTGGCAACCTGTCCAGGGTGTACCCCGCCTCTCGCGCATTGACAGCTGGAGATCGGCACCAGCACCCCTCGCAACCCCATGAGGGATAAGCGTGACGGAAAATGGATGGATGGATGGACAAAATGTTATTAATCTGATAAAATTAGACAGTAACGTTTGAAAAATGTTGCCTGGTCCGGTGAGTCTTAGTATCAGCTGCTAGATTCAGACAGTGGAGTTAGCATTAACAACATTACAGCATGGACCAATCCTATCTTGTCTCTAAAGACATATTTTCTTGGCCAGTTTTTGGCCCCTTAATACCAACTGACCATGGGTAAAACTTTATAGTCCATTTTAAAAGGTCCATAGCGCAAGTTTTATTTGGATATAAATATTATTTATTTTCTTTCCTATACATGCCCTAACAATTGCCTGATGTGTAAAATGAGTTATCCTCTATTTACAGCAGTTGCCTCAGTAGGCTGGATAGTCAGTCTATGCAGTTTTTCCCATACATACTGTACTTGGGCGGCCCGCCCAGGTAAATTGAGACCCGCCCAGGAAGATACAACCCCCTGAAGGCTTTTAAAACAGCACACATAGACCACCCACCCTCACTCAGGTGTGAATCACGCAGTGACCATCAGCAGCAGCCTACTTCATGCTCCTACAACCCAGTAAAGCTGGTGTTTCACAGCTAAGTAAATTTCCTCCCATATTATAGGACTGACTGCAATCTAAAAGATACAGATAAAGTAGTTAGTTGCTGGGGCCCATAATTTCCACGATGCGGAAAACACGGACAGAATTGCAAAATTTACCATAAACAACTAAACTCCGAATCTACCAAACCAACAGTTCGGGGGGCTCAGCACGCACGCGCCGTCAAATGGAAATAGTACCAGGCACGCAAAGCTCTTGTTTTTACGACAGTAATCTGCTCGGCGGGAAGAAGTCTTCCCATCAAACTGTTTTATATGTACTGATGCACTGAACTGGTTCAAGGAGGCACGGAGAGCCCTTCTGACAGGTCCACGGTGGGTGCCTGCTGGAGAAGAAACAGATGGTTGCCGACTAGCTTAACAAACATGCTAATATCCCCTTCGCTTTGTGCCACTGGCAGAAAGTGTGGGAAATATAGGAATTTGTCTCAAGAAATGTAGGTATTGGTATGCCGGATAAAACATCCAGGGACAGTCCCCGTGGCTCACGGTAGGCACACAGTACGCCCGGCCAGACCAGCTGCAGAAGCAAATTAAAGAGGGGCTTTCTATTGTATTTTATTTTTTTCTTTAGGGGCGGACACTTTTTCAGCAAACATTTTATTTGCATCAGGTTGAACAGGGGCTCTGTGATCACTCCTACTGGGTTGTGAAAAAAAATTATCTCAATAAAATCTAAAAATAAAATAATTTTTTGGCAATCGGGCTTCTCTTGATCACGTTGGGCTTGAAAAATAGCTTTGGGCAGGTTCTTACAATGTGGGCAGCTTTTCACAACATTTTGTGAGTTTTTAGAAAGAATTAAAAAGGAACATCACGTAAAAATAGTTGTCATTGTGCGGCAGAAAAATGGAAGCCCCTTTGGGAATGTGTATGGGCAGCCGACAAATCTGCTGCGACTGTGTGATGCTACCATGTCGGTATGGACCAAAACCTCTGGGCAATGTTTCTGACGCTTTCCTGAGGGCGTGCTCCCCCCAAATGAAGACAGCTCTGATGGATAAGCCAAACCAGCACAAGCAGGGTGTGCTGATTAAACTCACTGCCAAGGGTTGAAGGAACCTACAATGTAGCAAGCCACTTTCTTTGAATAAACTGCTGGCTTATATGTCATTTTCCTGTGTAAGCGAAGTGCTTAGACTATGTACACTCTTCCCAACATGCAGTGATGACTCAGTTGGTCTTAAGATCACAAATTTATTCAGTGTGTAAGTATAAGAGGCTGCCAGATTAAACTCAAAACAGGCCTAAGCAAGCAATCTTTACCGAGCAGCCTTTGATTGATTTCTCTGATTTAGATGATGTTGTTGTTGTTGTTGGTTTTTTTTTTTATTAGCACATCATGGATTAAAGCAGGTTGTCACCAGACAATGTCAGGAACCTGAACTTCAAAAAAATAGTTTGGGAAGAGCAGCAGATAATCGAAGAGAAAGTAAAGATATGGAACGTCATAAGGGAAAGAGCTTAAAAGTAGGAGGAAAGAAGAAGAGAGGAGGAAAAAAACTGGCTTCAAGAATGTGTGCTGGGGTCAAAAGGACTTGGCAATCTCTACCAGAGTATGAAGCGGGCCTTAAAAGCCTTGAGGAGGAAAAAAAAAAAAAAAAAAAAAAAAAGAGAGACAAAAATCTGCTGACTAAGCTAAAGGTTATAGCGTTTAGCCGCTAATGAGATAAACATATAAAGCACAGCTGCAGTTTATGTCTTCAGTGTTCTAGACATGTCAAGCATTTGTCTTCAGAGCTGTTCCTACAACAAATGGTGGAACAGTACCGACACAAACACCTGCATTCTCTGAGTGCTTCCCTCCTGCAGCTACGGTGGCTGGCGACAGAAAACAGAACCACGCCAGCTTTCAAGTGATCAGAAGTATTCAATCAGCGACTTAACAAAAATCCCTCTGCGGACCTCACAGCTTTAGAAAAATGACAGGCACCCAAAAAGCTGCAGAGCTCATATAGAATAGAATAGAATAGAATTCAACTTTATTGTCATTGCACTGTCACAAGTACAAAGCAACGATCTCTAACCCCCCTTAATTAAAGCCGTGTGCAGAGACGTTCAACAGATGTCACTTTATTTCTTTTTTTACGTGCGGGGAGAGTCTGATGCAAAGCCGTCGTACAGTATATTCTCCATTTACACACGTGTTGCGAAATAAATCCACCCACGTGCCAAACATCCGCGCTACGGTGATATTTACTGGGAGGGATATGCTCACATGTGCTTCATGAAAGGACGCGTAATATATTACCGCTAACAACCTCTGTATTTATTCCCCAGTTTTCAACTGACTAGGGTTTTATTTCATCCCGTTTCAGCTCGGCTCTCCAAGATTAGTCAGGAGGAACAAAGCCGTTTTGCAGAGATCAAAAGTTGGCCGAGCAATTTTTTTTTTGGGAGGGATTTTCAAGCTGCTCCAGTGGCTTTTCTGTTTTGAAACTTGATCAGATTCAGAAATATCAAACGTTAACCAAAAGAAAGGACTTTGCCGTCATACATCAAACGAAACCATTGACAACTTTTAACATAAGTGGTTGCACTAAAACTCCTTTCTAAACCATTTGTCTTAGTGACGTTTGAGATCAGACGTCCTGACATCCCCAGAGAGCTCCGTTGCTTGTCGTTACATCAGCTCTTTTGTGGTCCCTTTCTGTTTCCCGGCGTTGCGATGGCTGTCAGAGATGTGGGATAATTGAAGGAGTTGAAAATGCTCCTCTGATGAATGATGTTTGGTCAATCATGATGTCTTTCTGTCTATCCAACTCGTCTTAGCAGAGACCCAAAAAAGGTAAAAAACAAAGCAACTGGACTTATTTTCCGTAGTTGAAGACGTTTCGCTTCCTCTCCAGGAAGCTTTCTCAATTCAAAAAGTCTGGAGTAATGTGGAGTGCCAAGCTTTATACTCCTGCCAAACAAAGGCCTTGTAATGGCTTAGATAACATGCAAATTCAACATTCAACATTGTTGAATGTTGAATTTGGGATTTTTAGTTGGTTTTTTTTAGCTGAAGCCTAAATTCTTTCAGTAAATTGGGTATTAAGGTGAAAGACTATTAAATTACATGATTTGTTCCCCCAATGTATTTAATGGATCAAAACTATAAACTGAAAACATCAAGATTCGAAGACAACTACTCTACACACTGAGCCGCAGTCGCTTAATTTCCAATAAGTGATCAGAAATCAAGCACAGAACTCCGATCAGCTCATGTTGACAAGGGAGGTATGCTATAATGTATAAAAGAGGAAATCCTGTAATGCTCTTATTTTCTAATGCATTCAAAACTGTTTCAAGTAACCTGCACAACCCGTTGCTTAACGTTTAGTTTACACAACTGAGTTTGTGTGCGTTACAGAAAACCAGAAATCAGGAATCGGGCAGTAAAAATGAAAAAAAACAATGTGTTTATTCTCAGCAGAAAGGATTTGGCGATTTGGCTTTGGGTCACTCCTTCTTTGAAAAAGCTTGCTTTATTTAGTAAAGTCTAATAAAGCAGATTTGCGTGCACCACAACAAAGTCTGCTTTAAACGTCATTGGCTGGATAGATGTGTTTCTGTGTACTTTGAAATTAAAGTGAATGCAAAAATCATGCTTATTATAAGACAAATACGCTGTGTTGTAAGAAGATCTTAAAGCAGCACCGTGTAACTTTTGACCAAAGTATTAGCTTAATTTGAGATTTATTAAATGATTTTCAGGTCTACAGCCCTTGGCACGCATCGATGCTCCCTTCTCAAAAACTCGCCTAGGTAACTTGGGAGGCTCAGATCCGACTCTTAACAGATCATGTGACTTAGTGTGTCCCTTTTTGGTCTGAGCTCTCCTCAAACATGAGAGCTAACCTTACTTCTCCTGTGGGCCTGCGCTCGGCGCTGTCCTCACGTCGCTGTCCTCACCAGCAGTGCTTGCTAGCCGCTTGTGGGGAAGCTCTGCCAGGCTTGCACAAGGGTGCGGTTCTCAGCTGCTTTCAGCTGTAGGAAGCGGCTTCCTACCGTTTAATTTTGTGACAGTGCAGTGTCGGCAATGACTTTCAGCGGCGCTAAACCTGGAAGTTTCATGTATAGCGCCGCTAGTGGGTATACAAGTTACGCGGTGCTGCTTTACGCAGTCGGCAATAATTTTTGCCGACTGCGTAAAGTCTCTCTTTGCGTCTTCCATCTGTGTTGATATCTGCAGTTGGGCGCTGCACCGAACTAGTCTAGGGGCTGCAAATGACGCCAGAGCCACATTTTGGACACGCTTGGCCCACAGAGTACAGAGCCGAAACTAGTCAGAACATAAACTAACATTTAACACAAACAGCAGAGAATTCTGCTTCCTCCTTATTCCTGGATAAACAAGCAAACAGCAAATGAAACTACGGGCATTCTGTTCTGTCGACAAACCCGTTTCACACCGCACCGCATCTCACTCAGCTTCAAAACCACCATATGCAGACTCAAAATGACATTTAAGGCCAAGGTCTACTTTCGGAAGAATTCCTGCTCCCTTCAGGAAGTATTCAGGTCAGTCAACCGGGCAAAACGAGGCCGCAGAAAATAACTGAACTGAATGAGGAACTTAGGAGCAGAAAAACAAACAATGCAGAAGGCATCGCATCGCGTGCTACAACAAAGGGGGTCAAGTGTTTCCACCGTCATTAGATTCTTTGATGATGATTTCTGAGACTGTAAACGGAAGAGGGCTGAAGCCACATCTAGATTAGTACATTAGGAGTTTCCTGTTTAACCATCACCACCTTGAGTTGCAGAGATGACATGAAGCAGACAGTCATGGGGCACATCCCGGTGGTAACAGCCGCTGTAACCTGGCAGTCAAAGCTGCTGTCTCTATTATGTATTGGCTTAGCGCCTTGCTAGACTTTCCCTGCCAATTTAAATAGCATTGGGGCACAAAACAAGGTTTCTTCTTCCTTTTGAATCTTTTATCTCTCGCATCCACGACAGCCAGATTGCACAAAGCGCCTTAAATATAACAGTTTCCCAACAGAGTTGCTAAATTTGTCCGTTTTCTGCTTGTTGCAGCGGGAAAAGCCCAGAAGACTGAAAAAGGGCTTCTGCTTTCACTGCCCTGGATAGTGGGTCACATGTCCTGTATGCAAACAGACAGTCGCTCTGACCCTAAAGATTGCACTCGATAACTCGTAAGAGGAGTCATTCCGAAGGCTGAACGCGGGCCACTTGGAAGCAAACAATGGAGCCTCGTCTGCAGGAACCAGGCCAGAGGAAATAAGCGGAGGGGGCGGACCGCTCTGGTTCTGTCTTGAGACATTTAAGCTGAATCTTTTTAAAGCACCCCCCACATTGCCATTTCATCCCTTCTTATATCCATTTCTTCCCAGTAATAAACCATTTTGTACCTATGTAATTAAACCATTGCACCTAACTATTTGTTGTTGTAGTATTAGCATTTCTGCACGATATTCGGGACAAAAGTCACATACTTTTTAAAAATGTACCTTTCTGGATTTCTTTTTTTCCTACAATATTTTGTAACATAATCTGGACATTTGAGAACAAAGTATTGTCAACCTTGTTCCTGCCTGAGTGGTCACCTCCTCTTACCTTTAGGTCCAACAGTACTGAAACAACACAATGCTGAAATTGATTTCTCGTTTTTTGACTCTGTTCAAAGGTCATTTAACTGCTGTTGTAGCAGCTGGACTAACTCAGCTCACCTTTATTTAAAAGTTTAAAACTCTTGGACTTGATATAGAACATCAAGACTAGATTCTTGAAAGCAGTTTGTGAACTTTGGTAAATTAATTTAGTTTGTGCGACTTCCAAAAACCAGCAGCTTTAATTCTTTGGCATTTTAGAACCCAAAAGGCACAATTCAACCTGAATTTTAAAGCTGTTTAGAGACAAAACAGGCGGTACAACGGCCTGGTTGCTACTTTTGACTGAATCTTAATTCAGACAAACTACTGTCAAACTACTAAAAGCTGAAAAGTTAAAATCAAGGTGTGATGTGGCCCATTAAATGTAAAGGATGTAAAATTCATGAACCAAAGTGTAAACCGCTCCATTCATTAAGCAGTTTTCTCTTTCAGAAAACGGAAGATGGAAGAAAAGTTATTAAAGATGAGAAATGATGACCTTCGGCAAACAAAAATAACAGTAAGCAACCCACTGCTGAAAGGTTTTCGTTACTGGAGTCACGTAATGACGTTTCCTTTGGTCAAAGCTGGTGGCAAACATCCTTCAGGCGACCCTGGATTGAAGCATGACCGGTACAAAACGCTCCGTTTCCTACTGGAACATCTCAGGTACAACATGAGCAAAACCACAAGGGTACAAAACGGTGAAGGGCCAAAATGATCCACACCCAGCAGGAAAACATAACTTTGAGATCATCCGTCAATACCCATGAGGACAAACCTTAATGATCTGGGCGTTTATTTCATCGAGATAGGAAATAGCTCAAACCTGCTGAACTATTCTCTTTTTTTTTTTTATCACAGGGGAAACGCAGCGTGTAGCAACTGGTGGGGGAGGGGCAGTTTTGTGTTACTTCCCACACAGTCAGATAAAGTCCTGGTCACTCCAGCTACATCCCCAGCATCACAGTGATAGCATTTTAATACTTTGGGGATGTTGAGCAGTTTAGAGACCTTAACTTCGACAGCCTCTGTGTTGCTAATGTTTGGTCTACTTTTAGAGAAATAATTCGATTACTATTTTTTTTCACGCAAAATAAAAGCTCTCCGAGTTAACCCCCTCTTTTAACGCGTCACGTGCAACGACGGTGAAGACGGGTTCACGGCGACCTCTGTCCGAGGGAGACACCTCTGCACCGGGTCAACCCTGACAGGAAGGCAGAAACACGGGCGTGGTAGGACAAGGGCCTCGGCCGGTCAAGATTTATGAGCAAGTAGTCGGGGGAGAGAGAAAACATTTGCTCAGCTCCGTGCCCGCGCTCTACCCAGACACATGACACGCAGACTCAAGAGGTGCCACAACAGAACCAACGAACGCTCATGAAACCGTATCCTGGCGGCTCCGCTTACGGCCGTCATTGTCTCCCCAACGTATCATCTGGAGCGTTGGTCGGATCACGGTTTGTGCTGCTGTTAGCCTCTCTGAAGGATTGTCCACCACCGATGAGAGCTGCACATCCAACACAGGGCCGGAAAACAGCCGCTCCCCTCCTTCAATAAGACACAGCCCTGCACATTGTTTCGTAATGCGTCGCTGCAGGGAAACCAGGCAGATGTCTTGACCGTATTAAAAAAAAAGGCTGACTAACTTGTTGCAACGCATGCCACGACACGAGAGTGAGTTCCTTCTGGAACTGGGAAAGAGAAAAGCTTCTTTCGGGGTTGCAGTCGTGTTTTACGGCCCTCTGAGCAACAGCTGAGCGACATATAAGACATCCACTTATGGAAGTCTGCAGGTGAAAACAGCGAAAAAACAAAACTAGTAGTGATGGCTGGTGAACCGCTGAGTAAGGGTGTATTGAGATCTCGTGGCACGAGATCCCGCGATAGTAAAAACAAGGGTTAGGGACTATTACGCAACGTGCTAGTCAGCTGTTGTCGGCATCCAACTTCACCTGGCGAAATCAATAGAAGCCTTTATTCTGTTGTGAGCCTCGTGTATTATTACAAGTGCTTTAAGATGGAATAACTACAGGCTGTGTGGTTGCGGCCAGACGAGCCCAGAGAGCTCTCAGAGGGCCTTTATTCCACGACGACGCCACGTTATTAACCCTCCCAGCTTCAGTTGAACAAAGGAGATCCGCCTGGAACAAAGGGGTTAGGCCTGGCAGAGGTTCAAGGTACTGCAGACCACTGAGGAGTTCAAGGCTCTGCGTCGGGCTGGATTTATGTGCCCCGTTACTGAAACCAGAGCAAGTGCCCAGTCAGACGGCTCAGACGTGGACGTCTGTACAAGGAGACAGCAGGGAGAGAAGATGAAAAGAGGAAGCCAGATGTGAAGAGACCAAGCAGACACTAGAGGGGTTGAGGAAAAACAAGACGAAGAGGCATACTGAGCACACGCTGATATTTTCCTGTGGTACCGGCCCGAAACCTTTTGCCTGTCTGGACCCACGTTTACTGCTTCTGCCCAGCACAACATCCTAAAGCCGCCCCTGCAGATGTTGCTCTCAAAGAGGATAAGGGCAAGAAAGCAGCTCCTGTGGACCTCGGTGAAGTCGGGCCGGGGAAGAAAGCAGCGAGGGGGAGGCGGAGCCCGCCGGAAACTGGTGAACTCTGTTTTGTGTGTTGTGAGTGTTGCCACAGCTGTGTCTGGTTCTGCAGAAACACCGGTCACATCAAGGGGAGTTATCTGGGCTGGCAGGGCAGACCGAGCGCGAGCAAAAAAAAAAAAAAAATGAAAAAAGAAATATCCCCACCCAGCCGAAACCGCTGCCTCATGTGCAGTTTTCACCTGATGACTGCACACAGGTTGGATTCAACTATTATACTTTCAGCAGCATTTTAGGAAAGATTAAAAGTATTCGACTCCTGTTGCGTTAAAAATCAACCAACTGCAGCAAATAGTGAACGCAAACCAATGTTTTAATAGAGAAATGGTTTGATTGAAGAGTAAGGAAGTGAGGTAGGCGGTGTTGCTTTACAAGCAAAAGCAGGACAAATCATTTCCAGAAAACAGAAGTGAGAATTCTATAACGTTTGCCGCCTCTGGACTGATCTTGATGCCACGGTGAAATAAATTGCAAAGCATTTTCTTTTAAGCCTTCTCCCTGCAATGGGATGCCAAGAAAAGTGCCAGAGTGACCGGAGTTTTCTCCGACTGCATGAACGCACAATGGGGACTGCACCTCCCCCGCACCTCGCTGCACACTGCTGGTCAGCTGGCTGAGACAAGGCTGCCACACTTTGCCCTAGCTACCGGGAGAGACAAACTCGGCTGCTTGGACATTTTTCCACTTACAATAAACACAGACATCCGTCGTGTACAAACTAAAACTCATTTATGATCGTCAGCACTGATTAAAGTGATGCAGCTTTAAAAACTACAGTTGGCACCGAAACCTGCAGTCTGTCCGTGGCTCGACATATAAAATAAAAATTAGAACAAACATGATAGGAGCAAAAGGCAACGGCACGTTTTACCATTTCAGGGCTTTAAAGTTAATCATTAAGCGCTTCGGTGCTAATATACCAAACAGGTATCAGATTACTATACTTACTATATTTGCAGAAGTAATTAAGACAATTGATTTACTGCTTAACTACAAATGTTAAATGACTTGTACTTATACAGCACTAACTAGTCCGACGACCCACAATCAGTCATCCACCCATTGACGCACACATTCACACCCTGACGAGCTATGTTAGCCTGGGGCAGGCTGCCATTCACCGGCACCACCGCCAGCAGGCAATTCGGGACACAACGACTGAGACTGTCGGAGGCAGCGGGATCGAACCGGCAACCCGCCAATTGCAGGACGAATTTCCTAACTCCTGCGCCCCTTCAGAAATCCTTGCTGATGAGTGTTGTTCTTGTCATGTCATGTCTACTGGTTGTAGAAATCCCTCCACCCCAGCATTTTTCTCAGTCGAGCTCCAACTCAACAGAAATGGGAGGAATGAATTGCGTCTACGGCTTGTCATCAAGCCCGCATATCACCTCCATCACGTCAAATCAGGAGAGAAAGGGGAGAAGAGGGAAACTTAGTTAAATCCTTGGTAAGTAAAAAAAAAACACAGAGAATGCAAACCTTGCAAAGAATCCACAATAAGGTCACAAGGCATTCCTGTGCAAGGTTTAAGATCTTTTTTCCCCATTTGCGGTAGACATGGGCATGTATTGTATTGTTTATAATTATTGTGAAGAAATGTCTTGTATTAACAAGAATTCTGATTTATCCTGACAAGCTCCAATTAAAGATGTCTGAAAACTACTAAAAGTTGACAGTATTGTCAGGAATAGTAACTTCTGCTATTTTCTCCACTGCTGATTCCCATGACATCACGAAATGTCAATAAATTCACAAATATTATCAAATACAGTTTCTGTGTGCAGCTGGGGGGGAGGGGGATAATAATCATACTTCTTTAAGTAACTGCTGTCCTGAAGAAGCCTATTCAGAAACAGACATGTTTTTCAAAAGTGCTATTTGTGTTTGCACTGTTGGTGGGGCTGCAAAGAAGTTGTAAACATGTTTTTAGGGCTACAGCTATCAATTTTCTTTTTTATGTATCTAAAAAGATACCTTTAAATTAATATAGCTCAATAAACAAGTGTTGTGAACCGATACCAACTGGAAATGGGAGTCACCTCCCAAGGTGGTGGAGAATGACCAGACTTCCAGATACAAACAGACAAAACGATAGTGGCCAACCAACCGGACATTGTGATCATTGATAAACAACAGTGGACAGCCGTTGTGATTGATGTGGCCATCCTGAGAGATGGAAACATCAGGAAAAAAGAACAGGAGAAACTGGAGGAATACCAAGGGCTCAGGGAAGAACTAGAAAGAGCCTTGAAGGTGATGACAACATTAGTGCTCGTGGTCATCGGAGCACTTGGGGCAGTGACCCCCCACTCTGGAGTAGTGGCTCCAACAGATACCTGGAAAAACATCAGACCTCTTAGTCCAGGAGAGCGCAATCTTAAGAACAGCTAAGATACTAAGAAGAACCCTCAAACTCCAGGGCTCTGATAGAGGACACGAGTTTAAGAAATGGAGAGCCACCCACCCTGCTCAGGGGTGTGAGGGGTGGATGAGAGAGCAGTTATCTATCTATCTATCTATCTATCTATCTATCTATCTATCTATCTATCTATCTATCGACAGAGGGCTGCAACTAACGATTATATTGCTAATTGATTTATTTGTTGACAATTATTTTGATTAACCGAAAGCAAAATGTGCTTAATAGGAGATTTTATTTGACAGACTCTGAACCAGGTGATGCTAAAACTTCCACTTGAGGAGTTCTGGATAAGGCACATTTACAGACAAAGAAAGTTTTTCATCTTAAATTGAAAATGAATATATTTTTGTACATTTTTGGCTTAATTACTGCTCTGACAGAGTTTTTTCAGCAATAAGCATGTTCATAACAGTCTGTGTACTCCAGCTAACAATTAGTTGATTTCTAAATTAGTTCAAGATTATTTCAAATGTTGATTCATCACAGTTAAACGGATTAGTTGTTTCAGCCCTACACCTCATTGTCATCACATTTACTGTTTATCGTGCTGAGAAACACAAACTTAATTCCACGTCGCTCATCCCTGCTGACTAGTTCTGTTTAGCTGTATCAGAAGATCCAATTTTTTATTATTTATTTTTTTGCCTGAGGGACAAAAAAGAGGAACATGCTGATTTGACAAACTGAACCCTGTAGACGTTCCAATGAACCAGAAAGGGCAGTCCTCAGTTTCTGTTGATCACTTCATAAACTAATTAAAGCAGTATGCGCGCCTGGTTTCTACAGTACTCATAAAACAGCCCGACACCATGACCTCTAAGATCCCAATGGCAGATGCTTTGTACATTATGAAGACTTTCCCTCATTGCTATTTGGGTTTTTGCAGAAGCTAGAATTGCTTTTAAGATGAATGGTTTCAGAAAGTTAGATGACTTAGGTCTGACTGAACAGCAGTAAAAGATCATTTCCTGGAAAAGCAAAAAGCCTTCCCCTGTTAGCGCCACAAAGTTACCCAGTAAACTTGCAACCAACGTGGGCATAGAGATTGCTAATTTGGCTAAGCAGCTACATGGTTCCTTGAGTAAAGCTCAGAAAAGCGAAGGGGACGGAGAACACTGGGAGACAGAGGTCAGTTAACGGCTCTGATTGGGGAAGGACTCATCCTGTTAGATTACACGGTTAAGAACGCCACAGCACGTACAAACCGCTTGTTACCTTTCTGCAGATGAATGATGTCAGGGAAGTTTGCAAGCAGGCCTTGATAGAGCGAGAGCTTATCCAGCATCTGGAAGAGGTCATACTTAGGTTGCTCTGCAAACATCTCCCCAATGTTTTCATAGGTGCGGCCAGTGTGGGAGATGGCGTTGTTGAGGGCCTCCGACCTGTAGGGTGGGTCCAGTGTGAAGGCATGGCTAATCGACTGGAAGGCGTTCCCGAGCCGCTGGAACTCCTTGCGGAAGCCGCCCAGGTGTTTGCGCACCAGCTCCGAGGCGACGTGCGTGAGCTGCATCACGCTGTCGTCCATTTTCTTGGCAAAGGTCTTGAAGTTGTCCACCCTCTCCTCGACATCCTGCAGGTCCTGGTGCTCGTTGGGGATTTGAAGGGTCAGCATGAAGTGGGCCCCCACCATCTCGTCCTTCTCTGCCCGCCTCTTGCCCAGTTTCCACTGCTTATCGTCAGCACACATCAGGAAGTGCTCAAAGCCTTCGTACTGGGAGAGGACCGGGTGGCTGGTCATGTGGTTCATCCAAAGGATCAGCCGCCGCTTCCGTTTCTCGATGAAGTCTTCCTCGAACCGGCCAGTGGCCTGCTTCTCGGGCAGGTGGGGCACGGAGATCACAGTGAACTTATGCAACAAACGGTTGTACAACCAGTCAAAGTGTTTGTAGCGTCTGTAGACCGGTCGGCCGGTGTGGCTCGGTGTCACTCGGTACGATATGTAGGTCTTGATACCCTTGAACTTCGTCTGTTTGGTTGGGTCTTCAATAGAGCAGACGAACGGCCGCGGGTTCGCCTTCCATTGAGGCCCCAGCGTGCCCATCTCAATGGTGTACGACTCAGCAATCTTGGCCATCATGGGGACGTCGCCGAGCACAAACGCCTCCACCCCTGAGCGGACAAAGCTGGAAAATCTGTTCAAGTTTCTGCCCACCATACTGCCCTTCCTGGAGCTGGCCATGCTGTCTTGTCCGTGTACTGATTTGCTCCTGTAATACACGTTGGGATTACTAGACTGTTGGGCCTGATAGATGTGCCCGTTGGCTCCGGTACCGCTAGTGTTTGTGTGATCCGCATCATCCACCACCGTGGACCTGTCGTCCCAGTCGTCCCAGTCGTCGTAGTAGTCTTCATCGTAAATCTGCCCCGAATTGATGGAGGTGTTCGGCGTAGACGGTAGATGGGGGGAATCGTTTCCTAAGGAGCCCGCCGGGCTTATGGAGCAGTCAGTCACATTGGAGTCGGAGCGAGGGCGAATGATGTTCACATAAGATTTAGGGAAGAGACCCCTCTCCCCGCGGCTGTTTTCCCCCAGGACCCAACCATCCACTGAGTTCTCGTCGAAGATAACCACTTCCTCATTCTCCTGGATGCTGATCTCCTCTTTGTTCTCACTTAGGAAAGTGTAAATGGCAACACCTTTGACTGACATGATGAAACACAACTGGGTCCCAAACCTTCAACTTCTACATGCACATAGTGCCTTGGATGACACAGTCTACTTTATACTGCATGGAAACATTTGACACCAGCTTGCTGTAACACTGCAGAGTATGGCTTATGTGAATAATATGAAATATAATCTATTTTTTTTTAAAGTCTATGTCCCACTTATTTAAAAATCATCAGCCCATTTAGAAAACTGCTCTGTTCCTGATTTTGTATCCTACCTTCAAGCTATAACTCCACAATGTGCAAGTAAGATCTGTCTGTGTCAACATAACAGAAACAATATGGTTCAATCCATAACTGTTTTCATCCAAGACCTCGTGCAATAGCTCCGCAGATCCCTCTTTAAACTTCACTTTTTGAGCGTAACGTTCATGTAAACCTCTCCCAGGAGCCCTAAAAGCCTTCCAAGACGAACATAATTCCAGGACAAAGTGATCCGGCGGCGCAGACAAAAACAGACGGATGAGTAATTGTATCCTTGTGCATTTTCAGCCTGCAACGCATTCCCCCGGACTCAAACTTGCTGCGTTTTCTTTGTGAACAGGTCCCTGCGCATCTTCAGTCGAGCGCCTTTAAAGTTGTGGAACAGGAACCGAGCACACCGCATTCAGAGGCGATCCGCGTTCATCGCGGTCCGCTTTCTCGTCTGTTCCTTGAGTGTATTCCTCAACGCGCTGCAACTCTTTCCGTGACGTGAGGCTCGGACAATTGGAGGCAAGTTCGCCTGTTTTCAGCAGCTCCTTTATGTTGTGGTGGGAAAGCACGGAGGGAGTGGCTCGACACCGCCCCCAGCAGGAAAAACACAGTACAACACACGGAGATTTTAATCTTTTCAATATTAAAATTACTTAGTTGGCGGATATTATTATTATTATTATTATTATTATTATTATTATTATTATTATTATTATTATATATACAAATAAATAAACTGTGTAGTTCAATCTACCCAAATTTGAGTCAATTAAATATTTATTAGAAAACAAATCTTCTGAATCGTGCCCAAGTGAGACTATATCCAAATCAATAAACAAAAGAAATTATTTGTTAATAAAGGTAGGGGAATGCAGTGTAATTAACCCAACGCCAAAACAAATATTTTTAACACTGACATTTGTTTAAAGTAGTAAAATTTTCTTCGCACCCTTTCTTACGGAAAGATCTTTAACTTCTTAATCTTAACTGCAGTATCATCAATAAGAAGAGTTATTAAAGTGGACCAGATGTTTTTGCTCCATCGACGCACAGACATTCTACACTTTCCGTATCCGATCAAAACGGTACAACTCCGGAATAGTTGTGCGTTTTTTGTCGGCCATCGGTAACTTCCCACTGGCAGTAAACATAACAGCAGCGTGACGTGCTAGCAGCAGCAGTAGCAGCAGCAGCAGTGTCCCTGGATTCCAAGGTATATGTGTATCTTTAGCTGGCACTGCGAGTGCTATAGTAACTAGTTTATTGTCTAATGTTTGTTAGTATTATCTGCATATTATAGGGAATCAAAGCAACACCGTAACACCTTGAGTCACAGTTGCTAACACGCTTGTCACGCTAGCAGGTTTAGCTTGAGGCTAGCCGCTACTAGCTACATGTAACAGAACTATTCCGGGGTTTTACCTCTAGTTTAACATCAGACTAGACGAGAATGTATTTCGACAGCTGTTATGCCAGTGTCATAGATTTGGCCTTTATATATATATATATATATATATATATATATATATATATATATATATATATAAATTCAACATGATGAAAGAGTGACTGCAGAACTTCAGCTCTCGCTACATCCTCGATTCAAAGTTTTGGAAATCTTTTTGTATGCTCAAGACAAGAATCAGACAGATTTAGCATCCTTAATCTGTCAGTGGCTAAACTGAAGCTAGCAGTTGAAATTGTGACAGATTAATCTGTTATTCAGTTTATAAATTAGACCAGATTACTGAGGCATCTTTAATCTATAACCCCTTGTTTTCTGTCATTAGATGCTGGATGACATTAGTGAAATATAACTTCTTCCCCCCCCCCCCCCCCCCCCCCCCCCAAGCAGGAAAACAGCTGAAACTGTGACCATTCTTCAATGCAAAAGTAGTTTACTTTGGTTGTTTACTTTCTCAGCAGAATGTAAATCTTCCGTAAACAACTTATGTTGTTTACGGAAGATTTAAAATTGGCTTTGATTTGGCCCCGCAAAAACATCTAGGTTGATCCATCACTGGATGCTTTACCTTTTGTGTTCAAGCATCCACCTACAGTTTCCAGATCTCTCCTTTAACCATTCCTGGAGTGGATGTAGAATTTATAGTTCGCCTTACTAATCTGTGGTCCCTCCAGTGTAGCACAAATGAATGCCGTTGTTTAGATCGCAAGGTTGCATGGAGACATTTTCCTGAAATTCGTCTGACTTCTTTTGCCAACGGTATAAAAACACCCAACCTCTTGCTTATCTGCAGCGCCGCCATGGATGACCTGACCGCGGCCCTCTCGTCCAGCTTTGCCGTGTCCAAGGAGCCAAACAGTACAGCCGCCGCCCACCCCCGGCTGGCTCAGTACAAGAGCAAGTTCAGCGTGCTGGAGCAGAGCGAGCGACGGCGACGTTTCCTTGACCTGCAAAAAACGTAAACCCCATCCACGCGCCGCCTGTTCGCATGCCTGATGACGTAGGGGCGAAACGCTCCAGCTGTAATACCATAGGCAGTTCCGGGTGGAAGTGTGAATCCACGTTTGAAGGACAGGAATACCATTTGGTCATTTTAATGATGCGTTTGAGCTGTTTCATATCCCTGCTGGAATTATGACAAAACACCACTTAGTTCATTTTATTTCTTTATTTTGACAGGAACTGGAGGCACAAGTTTGGATTTACTAAAATATTATACATAAGGGCTCAAATATATACACATACATGCTAATTATTATTATGTAAGACACTTTTCTTGATCCCTAACTGGATTATGATTTAATTTTACTGCGTATTTATCTTTCTTATTAGAATTGATGACGTATTTCATTTCTTGGTTTTGTGGCATGGATTGGGCTTTTAAGCTTAGCTCCTAAATCTTCAAGAGACTTGAGGTCATCGCTCTGAGGAGGCCATTTAAGAAGACAAGTTCTGATATGTGATTGGGGTTATTGTCCTGCTGGAACTTGTAAATGCCTATGCTTAAACCCCCTGACCAGAATTTCACCCCCAGATGAAAGGAAATTGGTTAGGATGTTCAGGAACACCAATCCCAGATGGCTCTGGGTCATTATAAACTGGAAACTGCTAAAAGCCCCCAGTGTGACTCCTGAGAGTGTTGCGAGTTTATCTTCAGCACGGACTGAGAGGGCGCAAAGACGAGAAGCAAGTTTAAAGCAGTGAGGCTTTTAAAGTGGAAAACACTATACAAACTGCCAAGGTATGCTGGTGGCAGCATCATGGTGGGGGGCTGCGTCGCTGCCTCTGGTACTGGGGATTTACACAACGCGGATGGGATGATGAAAAAGGACGACGTCCTCCAAGGTTGCTGAGATATGGACTCTGTTGAGATAATGATTCTAAACACAGATAAAGCTGGGTTCAGATGGATAAAGCAGATTAATATTAACCCAACTGGACATTGATGGGGCTTCAAAACTGAGTTTATATCACAACACTAATTTAAAGAAGCTTATCTGGGGCAACAGAGCATGGGGTCACGGTCCTACTTGGTAACGGACATTCATCTAAAAATTAGTGGGCCTTTATGTATATATTTTGTACTCTATGACGTTAAGCTATAGAATTAACACAATAAATTCAAACTTGTTTTCAAAAGTCATTGACAATATATGTTTTATCGTCGTTCCACCTGGAAAAGAACAGTTCAAATTTCAATTAAATCTGTAGATTAGTCTGGTCCCATGGCGGGCGTATGTAGACCCTTAGCTGGTCCTGCACTTCAGTATTTTAGTCGTAATATATTTCTAACCTTCTCACCTGTATTTTGCATTATTAGGCCTGGTTCATATTCCCTGAAGAAGGCTTCCTACATGCAGATGATCTGATTGGTAGACCCTGTGACACTGCTAAAAACAATAGTCTTTAAAGTCGAGGAGTTTCAGCGGCTGTTCAGTGTTTTTCGACAGAATCACGACCGAGCGTCTAAAGTACACAGCCGCGCTTCGTCTGCAGCATTCCAACAGCAAATCTTTCTGTAATTCCTTTCTCCTCTCAGCAAAAGGTTAAACTACGTCAACCATGCACGGCGCTTGGCTGACGGGGACTGGACGGGGGCTGACAGCGACGGGGGGGACGACACGGAGAAGCAGGAGAACGGGGAACGGGACCTGGAGGGCAGCGCGGAGGAGGAGGGCATGGAGATAGAGAGCAGGAAGCTGCCCAAGCATTATGCTAACCAGGTCAGTGGTGAAGAGTTTGGCAACCCAAGCAAATGGTGTAACAGCAATGTCCAGCAGAGGGCAGTGGAGTTCTACAGTTGGTGCTCTGCTCTTTTAGCCCCTTGTCTTTGCTTCCCCCCCCCCTCTAATTTCTAGGCTGTTTCTAAAAGTGAATTTCCTTCAGGACATTAATCCTGACTTTGAAGCTTGTAGATAAGCAGGTTTGTGATTTCCCCCTTTAGCTCATGCTGTCAGAGTGGCTGGTGGACGTCCCACCAGACCTGGACTCTGACTGGCTGATGGTGGTCAGTCCCGTCGGGAAAAGATCTCTGATTGTTGCCTCCAAGGTAAGGCGTCTGTCTCATCTTTTTCTTTATTCATTTAATTGAACAACTTACCTTTTTTTTTCTGAACCCTGGAATGCAGCAGGTTAGAAAGATTAAAGCTTCCTGAAACTGGGAAGATGTTTGTTGAACGTTACGACGACGAGCCAAGTTTTTAATTCACGTTTCGTATTACTAATAACTATGGAAGCGTGCTAATAGGAAGCTAGAGACTGTTAATTTGCAGCAGACAGAAAAGGAACTGGTAAAATCCACATTTCTGTTTATTACGTTGAAACCGAGCAGAGAGAAGGTTGTTAAATCGAGTGAAAATCAAACAGCTCCTCTGTTCAACCTGAGTAAATCACACATTAATCTGTGGAAGTAAAATCCCTTCCGAATAGCATGCTTGTAATTGAATTGAATTGTTGGATTATTTCAAACGCCCTATAAAATAAATGTATCTAACGGGGGAAAATATGATTTTTATTTTTGTCATATCCATATATTTTGCATAAGTCAAAATGAATAAATACAGCAGGCTCCATGTTTCAGCTGATGGACAAAGCAGAAAAGACTTTGACCACATTGAGGATGTGAAAGGGGTTTTCTAGCTATCAGGACTGTGCAGAGGATTTGTTGTGTAAACGTTTAAAGCTTACTAAGCAGGACAGTCTTGTGAAGGGGAAATTTTTACTACCACAAGATATTTGTTACAATGTATTTTTTTTTGTTTTGTTCTTTTCTCTGCATTTCTCAAAGAGCTTGCTTTCTGTACGTTTCTCTCTTATAGTGGTCACATTGCCGGGGATGGATGCACGGTGTTCTAAATATTTGTAGAAATCTGAACAGTGCGGCGTGCATTTGTTTTGTTTTTTAGTCCTCTTTACTCGGATGGCCCTAAAACACTTCTAGAGCAACCAATTGTTAGATTTGATTTTTGGAAAATCTGGGTTTTCGTTTTCTTTTCTTTTTTGCCAGTTCACTCCTTGAGCTTCCATGGAAAGTCGCACTATAATCAGCCCCAAAGGGGGAAATAGTTTTGGTAATAGCATGCAAAGTGGAGTGTATGTTTAAGAAAACTTTTTTTTTTTTCACCCTAAGTGGGGCACTGTAAGGAATTCATTATAGTTTGAAGTGAAGTAAAGCAGGTTAGAAGTGTAATACCAGCAGCAGCAAACATTTTCTGTTATATTTTCATTGTTACCAATGCCATCTCGTTTTAGAAACGTTTCAGAGCTTGGATTTAGTTGCACTTTGAATTAAGGTTAGCTCCCAGATGAGATTTTTTTTTTTTTTTTTTAGTTTTATTGAAAATAATTTCTGTAAATTGTCTCTATGGAATGGAAAGAAGAAAAAAACATTGATAAATCAGATTAATTAATTTTATTTTTAAGCCATATCGCCCAGCTCTCTGCACAAGGTGAAATTTAACGTCAAGTATATCAGCAACACAGGAGGAGATGTCTGTCGTTTTCTAGTTCATGGCTCCATAAAGGCAGTCACTGGAAAAAAAAAAAAGAAAAAGCCATTCAACTAGTGTTTGCAGAAAAGCTACATCATATTGTCCAAAGTTCTGACATTGTTGTCTACGTTGACACCAATTTCCTCCTGAGGATTGTTCAAATATTAGTTTTGTCTGTGTGTAAATACAGACGGAGTGCAATCGGACGGTTTCATCAGCAGCGGATGGTTTTAATGCCTCCCTGCCTTTACACACAGGAGGAAATACGTTAGAGAGCAGTGTGTGACGGTGACCATGTGCACATGTGCTCATTTTAATAGAAACAAACTCTCAGCCGGTGCAGACGTCCCAAGACTAGTTCTAAATCTTAAAACAGCGTAAAGCTTTTTTTTTCTTCTTGCATTGGCAGGACTGCACTGCAAAAAGAGAACTAAAAATAAGTCAAATTTTCTTGAAATTAATGTATTTCTCCTTGATTTGAGCAGGTAAATAAGATTATCTGCCAATGGAATGAGTATTTTTACCCCTAAAATAAGATAATTAGATATACTGCACTTGAAATAAGATGATGGAGATGAATTGTTCCTATTTTAAGTGCAAATAACATATTCCATTGGCAAATAATCTTATTTACCTGCTCAAATCAAGGAAAAATACTCTCATTTCAAGAAAAAAAATCTTATTTTTAGTTCTATTTTTGCAGTGTGGGGAGCAGCGTGTGGGCGCTAACGTTTCTGTCTTCTCTTCTAAAGGGTTCCACTGCAGCGTACACCAAGAGCGGCTATTGTGTGAACCGTTTCCCTTCCCTGCTGCCCGGTGGGAACAGACACAACTCGACCATGGGAAAAGGTGAGTGGGCCTGTTGTTTAGAGTGGGGGGGGGGTCGCTGTGAAAGGCTGCTCAGTTTTTACAAAAATCTTAGTTTCACAAACACCACACTCTGCAGTCCAGCTGTTTATTTATTACATTTAAAACCATGGTGAGAACTGCCTTTCCACAGCTTTACTGCGACACAAGGAGTTTTCTATTTGCGATTTAAAAATGCTGAATTGGTTACTTCTCTCAGGACACCCCTGAGAAACACTGTTTAATGTCGTGACTAAAGTCTGGACAGGTGGACCTTTTTATGAAACGTTCACTTATCTTCTTTTCTGTGTAGACTACACAATCTTGGACTGCATTTACAGCGAGGTGGACAGAACGTACTACATCCTGGATGTCATGTGTTGGAGAGGTCACCCAGTCTACGACTGCCCAGTAAGACTTTCCTCTGATTCTCAGCGACCCACGACCGTTCGTCCATGTTTATCTAATAAAAAATAAATACACATCTTTTTTTTATTGTTTGGAATAGAATATGAAAGCAAACTTAAACATTCGTTCTTTACGGTTCTTGTTTTCTCACCAACAGACTGAGTTCCGCTTCTACTGGCTCCAGTCTAAGGTCCAGGAGACCGATGGCCTATCAGAGATTTCCAGACGCAACCCTGTGGGTATTTGCGCTAAGATAAAGGCTCTTCTCCTCCTGTCGAATCTTTTCTTTCAAGTCTCACAAGCGTTTTTTGACTGAACTATATTGTTGCAGTTCACCCAGTTCACACCATTAAACTGAATTATTTCATGTTCATTAGCTTGACGACCTGAACAAAGTTCCCAGCCCCAATGTGGCCGAACTCTCAGAAAAGCTGCTCTCATTCCCACATGTTCATGTTTCAGTTGTCAGAAAGCTACAGTACATTAGTGGGAAAACTGCACAGAAAAGTTGCCCGATGACCCTTTTTTTTTTTATTAGCAGCCGTCCTGAAAGCACTATGAATACGGCCTTTCTCTTTGATAAAATCATTATTCTGTTTAAACAGATCAGCTGGCAAAAGCTTCACTTACGTATTTTGGTTATAATTGATTTTATTTAAGGGTAAAACTGACAAACTGTATTGAGATGCAGCATCACTCCTCTGGACCTGCAAAACTCACACGTCTCACTTCCTGCCTGCAGCAGATTTTCACACAACAGCAGCAGAAACTCTGTGCAGACTTGACTTAATCTATGAGTTTATTTAGTGAGCCTTCAGTTTATAATATACCTGGTCACTCAAGACTGAACCAATCAAACGTCCTCAAAAGCACAGCAGTCACCAAACTCTTACCTTTGAGGGTGAAAGTGGCGACTCTTTTCTGCATCAAGAAAGCACAGTTTGCCCCAAATCGCTCCCTCTAAACCTGATTCGTTTACGGTTTAATGAAGCCAGTTGGAGTTTGTCCTGTAACAGACACAGCATCTTTAATACCGAATCTCTTCTCAAATGATACTGGTACAGAGACACAGCAGGAGAAACAAATGAGTAAAAACTGCACGAAGCATCTAGGTAATGAGCTGGATCATCGGCTCAGATGTTGGAATGATTTATTGTTTTAATGAAGGAGGTGAAAAGACTCTAAACATTTGTAGTTGTAGTTCAACCATATTTTTTGTAGCTGGATTCTGACCAATTCCTACCTTATCTGCAGTAGACAGCTCTGTTTGTTAGTCGCTTTGAAACAGAAATCAGTTTCAGATCTGACATTTAATCAGAGCAGGACTGAGACAGATGCAGATTTGTCTCCTTAAAACAACTTGTCAGAAAAATGTCACAGCAGATTATGCTAATGCTAGTTAAAATCGTATTTGTTTCAGTCTCTCAACCAGCAGACTCATTGCATTACACGCGTTTTAAGTCTTTAGGTGTTCACTCAACAATGGTAGGCTGCAGCGCATGAAAAACGGCATTTCTGTGCAGCCTGGGAAGTTATGACATTTAGGCGGTTTTCCAGGTCTAGATAAGTATGGAAAAAACTTAATTCCTGATTTCACTGTCTAAAAGTTGTCTCCTTCCTTCACCTCTCTGTCCTTGTGTCCTTTTTATTGTCTTCCTTCCTTATGTGCTTTGTTCTGTCTTTTGTCTCCTTCTTTTTTCCCTTGTGTTTTCCTTCCTTTATTCATTTCCTCCTTAGAGAGGCATGTTTAGCATTTTTCATCTTAAAGGCATACTATGCAACATTTTTCAGTTAATTAATGTGGTCCATACCGTTTTGGATGATTAAATGAGTCATTTCAGGTTGAACTAAGGTTTTCTTGGCCACCCTGGTGGTCTGTGGGGGAAATACCGTACTTGCAACTGCAGGAGCCCTCGGCCCGCGCCCACAGGCTCAGAAGTCTCGTGCATCGCGAGAGTCGGTCTTGCTTTACGGCGAGAACATGTTTGTTGCTAGCGCAGTGGCGATATCTGTGCAGTTATCATGGCGGAACCAGCGATAAAACAGCGAAAGCCCATGTCGGAGCAGGCAAGAAAGAGGAAAAGGGCTCTGGACAGAAAGAGGAGTCGTACACGGGTGAACATCGGGAAAGCTTTTTCCGAATGGCGAGAGCTAAAAGAAAGAGAAGGCTGCAAGGCTGACGCGGACCTCGCGTTTCTGCTGATGCGACTGTAAGTAACATTGTAGGGTTTCCCTCACGCTACCGCCTCCCAACATTCCAAAAAAAAAATAAAAAAAAACCTAACTAACTCCATATGCGCGCAAAGCTTGTCTCCCCCCCCCCCCCCGCTCCGCACCGCTCCGCCGGACATCGGCTCAAATCTTGTCGCCCCCCCCTCCCCCCTCCCGCTCCGCCGGTCGTCCGGTAAGCAAATTCCTAGGGGAAACACTGCATTGGAATGGTTTCTCTCTCTCTCTGTGTGCATGTTCATACTTTCACTGTGTTAGTCATTGTTTGTACTGCCGTTTTTTCGACTTTTGTATTCGTTGCGTTCGCCTGTCTGCTAAGCTCAAAACAACCGCGCCTGGCTTGACGGAGAAACCAGTAGAACAGCTGAGCATATTTACGACAGTGCACTTTTACTTTCGCCCTCTGGGGGGAGCCTCGCTGGAAAATCAACCCCGGTTGCATAGTATACCTTTAAGTTTAAAATGGTGTTTGCGCGTTAACGCCTCTGACATGCCTGGTCTTTACAACTCGACAGACGTTGGCCCTGCCCTGACGAGTAATTAGCTGAAAAGCTAGTCTCCGTTTCATCAAAGAGAAAATGCTAAGAAGGGTAAGCTGTCGACAGGCCGCTGCCTCTTAGCAGAACCAGAACCCAACCTAAAAAAACGTGTGTCTGTCCCTTTACTTTCAAACTGTTGGTAGAAGCTTTGTCATTCTGAAAGGAAATTCTGTGTTGAGGACAGAAACGTCTAACGGCAGCATAAAGGCGATGACTGGAACAATTTGTATGAATTTCCCTCCTTTTTAGGAGACCAGTGAACCTAAATGATGGCATGAAAACCACTAACACAGCAACGAGGCAGATATTTGATTAGAATCACAATCGGCGGTATTGGCTAAGACATTCAATATCAGGTGTAAATATATGAAGTTTGGAGGCTTTGCAGAAGTCCAAGTAAACCGTGGGTTCAAAGTCCACTTGATAATCAGTTTTTACAGTACTACAGCCCAGTTGCATTGAAGTAATCTGGGGTTTTTGACCAAAAAACAAATAGTTTGGAGTTTTGTTTTCTTTGGTCCAACAGTTCCGGTTTGTGAGCCTTCAAAGCACCGACTGCACAGCAGAATCCATTCGGACAGCACTGGCAGCAGAGTATAGCTTCAGCGTAAGAACAAATCGTTTCTTTCTCAAATTATTCTTCACTTATTAGGCATCGTCACATAAAGAGTACATTTTTACTGCTCCCTGTGTTGTATTTGTGCTCTGCAGGTGGATGGACTTCTCTTCTACCACCGGCAGACTCACTACACCCCCGGCAGCACCCCTCTGGTTGGCTGGCTTCGCCCCTACATGGTCACAGACATCCTGGGCATGGAGGTCCCCGTGGGACCCCTCACCGCCAAGCCGGAGTACGCCAGCCAGCAGCTGCAGCAGATCCTGGAACACAAAAAAGCCTCGAGTGAAGTCCGCCCCGCCAACAGAAGCGGCGGCTACGAGTTGGAGTACCTGTCCACTCCGAGCCAGGACAGTAAGGACACCTTGAACTTCCTGAATCCGAAGCCAATAAAGGAGGCAAACATGGAAATGTGAGCGGGAAGATTAACGAGATTCAGATTGTTAAATCAGGATTCCCCCGTGTCGGCCGTCCACAACAAGCTCTTTAGGATATCTGTCCAAGGACCCAGTTGCAAAGCATGGCGAATTTTAATCTGGCACTGCTCCGGACGCCCTCAGAGTGCAGATTAGTAGCGCTGTGCTGCATGCCGACATGCACACGTTTCACCTTCAGAAGTCGAGACAACAGAAAAAGGCAGCGCGTCAAATTTGTGGTCAAGTAGTGTCTTGCTGCTCTGTGCATTTTCACTGTGGAAGAACGGTGCATAAACCCTCTCATCATTACCGTTTGTGGTTGTGAAGGTTGTCTGCAACTGTTCTTCATGCCCACTCAGCAGTTTTAGCAGGTCATTAGTTCAGCATCCGTAAAGCAAAGGTTGCATGCTGAGCTGTCAGGGTTTTGAAACGTAAAGTGTCACTGACTGATGCTATCCTGTCAGTTGCTGATTAGCAACTGTGATGGACTTTTATAGTTGAATGTTAAACTGAACATGATTTCTAAATAAATGCCTTTTTATTGAAGTTATTTTTCTTTTTATGTTTCCTTTTTAAATGTTATGATTAAATCTAAAAAATATTATTTTTTACTCAAAAACCATTCAGACATTCAAATACTAGAAGCTAAGTGATAACTAAGAGGTTTTATAATGGCGGCGGCTCATTCTAATTATCTCACTGCACCGTGTATTTATAGATGCCAATAATAAATTTGTTCTGATTCAAATCTTTTGATATTAATGCAGTGACTTGCAAAAGTTCCACATTGACAGATTACACCAACTTCAATGGAGTTTATTGAGTTTTTACCTGATAGATCCACACAGAGTAGTGGATAAATGTGACGTGGAAGGAATACAATACTATTTTTATCATAAAAATCAGCAAGCATTTGTTTCCAGGCCCTCATACTCAATACTTGGCAAAACCACATTTCTCCAAAATTATAGTTGCCAGGCTTTCAGGACATACCGTTTTGGCCCATTCTTCTTTGCAAAAGCTCAAACTCAATCAGACTGGATGGAGAGCATCTATGGAAATTAGTTAAAGTCTTGCCACAGATTCTCCCACCTGAGCTTTGGATCCCTGCAGCTCATCTAGAGTTACCATGTGACTCTGGGCTGCTTCTCTGATTAAGGCTCTCCTTGCATTGTCCTGTAGCTGGTCACTCGTATCTTGGAATGTTTACAGTAGAGCCATACTGAAATTGTTTTTCTGTGGTTAAGAAAAACGCCTTTTTACGCAATGTATTATGAGTTAAAAGACGTTATTTCAACTTTTCTCTGCCAATGGCACGAGGTGAGGAGCCTTGGCTAAGCAACAGCTCCTTCAGCGCACACACAAAGGGGAATGTAAACAGAACAGCATGGCATGCATGTAAGTACATAGGAAAATATAATTTGCCCAAGACGTAGCCATTATTGTCAAAGGAAACAAAGAAAAGTCCCTCTATGAAGCCTTGATTCCTCCAGAGGATCGTGCACGAGTTTAGTCTCGTGCATGTCGAAGATTTCTCATGGGGTAAAGACAGATGGGGGTGGGGCTTACAGTCCAAACTAAACTGTTCTCCTCATGGTTCAAATTTATGAAGGATCAGGTATAGTTCCTGTAAAACCTTCTCAAAGCACTGGATCCTAAACTAAGCCCAAGAACACCTATGGCTATGTGCTGTAAGCTGGTTTCATTTTTTAAAACTTTGGCCCCACCAGCTCACACCCGATGGATGGTGGCGTGTCAGAACTGCGTGGTTGCTGATGTTCCAGTGGATGGTACTGAACATGACTCAATACTGAAAGCCTTGGTTCGTCAGCAGACGTCATGAACTTCATTGTTCTTCTGCTCTGCACTGTGTCATTTAGGGAACCCCGCAGAAATTTGTCCCAATGAATAGACCTGAAAGTGGAACACAGGGTTGCAATGTTATCTTAGTTTCCATTTGTGCCGACGCTTTAATAAATGCTGATCAAACTCAAATGTGGTCAGACTCGTTGGTATATAAAATCCCTTTTTTGAAAAATAGCCAACAATAACCACAGGCTTATCCAACAAATTCAAAAAGACAAAGAAAAGAGCCCAATTTGTTAGGAAGAATATCAGGATACATTTCTGCTAGCGCTTCCATGCTAATTGGGTCAGTTCAGGAAGCTAGCACATTGTACAGGATCCCAAACACTGTTAACTACACGTGTGTCTTGCTAACATTTACTGCAGTACAATTGCAGGCCTATTTAGACTACAGTTTAAAATCTCCTCACCAAGATTAGCCAACTTCTATACATGGATGCAATTTTTTTTACATCTAGCTAGCTGCAGAGTTTAGTGCTGTTAAAAAAAAAAAAGAAAAAAGGTCATGTGGCAAAGGCCATCTGCACAACCTGCAAACTCAATTTTAAAAGAAATCCAGCGCGATATGTAGCCAGAAGATGACACGTCTTGTGTTTGTACCGTGAGCTACTCACATTTTCTGTGCTGGAAAAAAAAAAGAAAAGAAAATGTCGACTATGTTCTCCCTTGTTTTGCTCCTATGATGGTATCAAAAGTGCTCTCGCCGCCTACGTGGAACATTAACCTTTGAGAATATGTTTAAAAGCCTTCTGTGTGGATAAGTCACTGTGGAAATGTGAGTGGAGGAAGGTGCACAAAACAACAGAAAAAGGTTAGCCAACATGTTCACACAGTGATGCCTTGTGCTTTTTCATGCATTTTTTCCATGCAACTTCTAAGCTGAGTGAAATGACTGTTTTGAATTGTATTTTTTAAGTTCATTTCTTTTTCATTTCCATCAGAAGTTTCAAACAGAACGTTCTGCAATTCAGAGAAAACCATTCATAGAGTACAGTCGGATGTCGCTGCTTGAAAATTCAGCGTGCTCTGAACCGAGAGAGAGCTGCGTGGTTATTGCAGGAATTTGGATATGACTCAGCAGCACCCATCACTTTCCAGGAACTGAGCACCTGTTGATTCACAGCTGCTTCACCCAGAGCGCTCGACGTCTCCCACACATACGCTCACAGGTATTTGATGTCTCTCTGTTCTCTATGTAAATCTCTGACGCATATCAAAACAGGATATTGTTCTGATAAGAATTTCAATAGTCAGGTTTTGGGATTACAACCCTCCTATTTAATAGGTATGAAAATGAGAACAGAAACACTGCTTCACCTCGATTAACAACTTTTTCTCCAGCAACAATAAGTTAAATTCTCATACAGTTTAGGAGCCCTTTCCTTTTTGCCCTCCCCCGCTCAATTTATTGTTTATTCAACGTCCATATATGCTTGTTGTAAAGCAGGGATCACCAACCTTTTTGAAACTGAGAGCTACTTTATCAGTACTGTGTCGTACGAAGGACTACATGAACTACAAGAGTCCAAGTTCACCTTAACTTTACATAGTATAAATACGTTTTTAATGCTTTTGTCATTTTTAAATCTATGTAAATACAAGTATGATTAAAAAGGAAGAGCAACTGAATAAAATAGCATTTTAAATGCAGCTCAGTGAAGGGATGTGCTGTTTCTTTGAACAGGCTTGAGGGCCCCACATATGGTCCTTGGGGGCTACCTGGTGCCCGTGGGCACCATGTTGGTGACCCCTGCTGTAAAGCATGGGGGTGGTAGCATCATGCTGCGTGGCTATTCTGCTGCCAGTAGCATAGGGGCATCACATAAGGTGTGTGAAGTATTAGCGGAGGATTAATTCTTAATTCTGACCTTTATCAATAAAAGCTGGTGCTCTAACAGGACAATGATAACAAACACATAATCAATTTTTTAAACCTTTTATTAAGATTCTAGAATGGCCTTTCCCACCAACATCTGTGAATAAAGGTACACTATTTGGACAAGAGTATTTTTCTTATCATCCTTCATATTTTGGTGACGTCCCAATATGTCAATATGATTTTTTTTAATATGATGGTGGGGTATGTAAGTATTACGGCCTGTATGCTTGATTTCAACCCTAGATGGATCCAGAAGAATTGACTATAAATTCAAACTTGTAGACTGTGTTATTTTTAAAAATTCCCATTCCACCCAGGTAAATGAATGCTTCTAACAGATAAATAAAAACCCCAATAATTAATATGAATTTGATGCAGGTTTAGTGCATGTTAAACTTTTAACATGCCACTGAATGCCTCTGAAGTGGAAGGATGTATGGCCAATAAGAGTATCAGTTTTCTACAAATGTTCCATTACTGCATGTTCCTCTACTGTGTTTCTGAATAACACTGAAATAAAAGGCATTTTCCCCTCAATTTTTTGCACACTGTTTTTTTTTTCTTCTTCTTTAGGACTGATACCGTGTGGGCAGGGCTAAGGGTTTACCAATCACATTTTCCTCCTAGGATCAGATGCGGGCTGCTTTGACAGGAAGTCCATTGTTGTCCACTCCCTCTTCCCTTCTGTTTTCAAGCCAGACTTTCCCACGCCTCCTTATTTACAGCTTGTGTATTGTCGGATCTTGTATTTTTGGGGAAAAGGAAAATAAACATATTGGGTGTACCTGACATTGTCCACCTTTCTATAAGGGGGAAAAAAGGAAAGAGCTCCTGGTCTCCCATCTGTATGTGTAGGCAGAGCACGGCGGTGAAAAGCCTGTTTTACATCAAATTACTTTTACAGCCTCATTAAAACACGTCTAAGTACGGCCTGGGGCCAATCAATAACAGTCTTTCTGGAAATGTAATGTCCTGGCTGCACTTGAACTAACCTCGTGATGAAATACAGTTTATCAGCAGCCTGTAATACTCGTGTTACATCACCTTCAGCAAACCGTTGAGTATTCTTTTCATTGCTTTGTCATGCAGTTCCTGTAAATTATAATATAGCCTCTGGGATGGGTGAGCAGAGAATTTCCTTAATTAATTAAACTGCTATTACTGTAATACCCTATTACCGAAAGGCATCCTCATAAAACTGCCTATTTCCTATCACGTGTTTCATTGCATTAGTAATGTTGCATTATACTGCTGCGAGTGGTGTTGTGATGCTTCACTAGTAGATGCACAGCTGACGTATACAGCTGTGTTCAAAGTAATAACAGTGTGTTTAAAAAAAAAAAGTGTGTGAAGCTCAAAATTACTGTCGCATACGGGGTTCTTTTTCATTACCATGCACACAAATGCATTGGAAACTCAAAAGATTTTATTTTAAATAAATAGTATTTGGGGTGGGGGGGTCAAATGTATCATTGATCTGCACGGAACAAGGGAAAGGAACATTAGATTGTTCCAAAGATTGCAGTGTCTCTATTTTTTCTGGACAAACTCTTAACATTTCACTGTGTTCGAACTGTGACCTGGTCTTCCTGCCCAGGATGATGGGTCCACATTCCACAATTCCTCCGCATTCCTAGATTGTCTTTGTTTTGTTTTTGTTTGGGGTTTTTTCCCACTGAGTTTTTGATGTCACAACACATTTGGTTTAAGGTCCGGGGGATCAGGCTGGCTTCTCCGCAACGTTAATCTTATTGGTCTGGAACCAAGATGCCGCTCGCTTACTGGTGTGTTTGGGGTCAACATGACCTGCTCAAGTATTTACTTGAGTAATAAAAAAAACTGTTTTACTGAACAGTAATTTTCACTTGAACTTGAGTAATATTATTAATCTAGTATTGCATCTCTTGAGTGCAATTCCTGGTTACTCTACCTACCTTTACTTTGCTGAATGAAGAACAAGCATGTTTAACCAAAAACCACACACACTCACAGTTTATCACAGTGAGGCTTCTTGTTTGCAAACAAGCTTCATTGTTGTAATGTTATTTTCCATGTGCTGTTCCTGCATTGCCATTTGGAGGTCTCTTGAATATACACTAAACGGTATATATTGCCATTGGATGCACATTGGGCTGTTCAAGCATACTTTTCACATGGTAAATAGTGGTTTCAAAAGCTTTGTTGTGAAAAACAAATATTTGGAAATGTTTCTTCTGCCTTAATTTGTTATTTTGTGATGATGTTCTTTATTTTTTTTTATCATTGCTTATTTTATTCTTTAAAGGTGACCTATTATGAAAATTTCCCTTTTTGCAAATTTGTGTACTTTCGTTTTGGTCTCTACTGCTTCTAGAAACAGTCTAAACAAAACACTAAAAAAAAACATCCTGCTGTTTGTTTGTTTTTTGTTTTTGGCAAGAAGTTTTATGTTGGGGTTCAGGAAAACGAGTCGTTTCAAAAACCTCCCGATTATTACATCACAACCAGCAAGCAGAAGATATAAGAGGATAGTTTAGCACAGCAGTAACGCGGCATTCGACATACCTCTGGAACTCTAAGATAGCCCCGTAGGAATAACACTCAGAGGTCTATGAGTTACTTAGGCCTATTTACGATTAAGAAACCACTTGCTGCATCCTTGCTGGTTGTCCAGGAGGCTCCACTTCTTCAGCTTCTGGGTCTGACTCATGGTAAAAGACTGTGCATCTGTTTGCGGCCATTTTCCCGTGTATAAAGTGCGAGTGTAAACATTAGCCCCATTTACACTACCCTTGTTAAACCCATCCAGGCCGAGACCAGTCCGAGCCTGGATCAGTTAACCAAGCCCAGCCACGTTCTGATGACCGTTTACACACCACGCTATCTCGGTTCCTTGGTTGCTCCTCGCCTCTTAGTGGCGATCTGTGGTACTACCGCTCTCTGGGATTGAAGGCGGGACCAAGCAAATCAAAACGGCGGCGCCCGTAACATTCAGGAAGTTAAGCTTGGACAGACTCGGCTTTTGGGACGTGGATAAGACAAACGAACGCCTAATAAGGATTTACAGACGCAGGAAACAACGACAGACGCTGAGGTTCATCGCGCTGCTAAGCAGAATCATCTCTGGAAACCGTGTGGCACGGTAAGGAAGCTAGTATTATTATGAATGTCTGAAATTTGTCTGAATGGAGTGTGAATCGGGACGTGCAGCCAGACTGCCGGAAAAAAACGCGGACAGTCAGCTGACTGTAAGGAGATGACGCGGTTTGCTCATGCGCTCTTCGTTAGAAAAAAAACAGGCCAAGAACTGGTCTGCATTTATCGCGGTCCGGTTATGTCTAGCGCGGTTCAATTCAGTCTGCTTACCGTTTACACTCGAGAATTATCTCGGTTACCGAGCTCGGACTGGGCTCAGCTCGGTTAAAAAAGAGTAGTGTAAACGGGGTAATTGAGTTGGGGTGTGTGGCCAACTGAAGCTTATTTGCATTAAAGTGACAGAGCCCTAAAACTGTCTCATTCTGAAAGGAGCTCAAAGTAGACAAAACAGGGGAGGTGAAATCTCATTATCTTAGAAGGATTTTGTGCAGAAAAATGTAATGACCATGTTTTGTATACCCCATAGACCTATTATAAATGTTTAAAAGGAAGAATAATAGGTCACCTTTAAAATATCAGAAGTTGCACATAATTTTTTTTTATTATTATTTAATCAGATATTTAGATCACACAGACCAAACTCAGTACTTCAGTAACCTTTTAGCAAATCATTTATTAATCTGGAGTATTTTTTTCAGCTGACTAATGTACTGATGTAATTCTAATCAGTTATAAACCTACCAGGGGTTTATAACTGGCTAGGTTTTTTTTTTTTTTTTGTGGTTTTTTTTTTTGAGGAGGTGAAAATCGGGGCGAACCTTCTGGCCTTTTTGTTCCCATCAAGAACTCAAATAAGCATAACTGACATACAATTTTTGTAATACTTAAAACAGGAAATCTTTGTGGCTAGAGTAAACGCAGCAGCTCTATAAATTCCTCAATGATTTGAATCAAACCTGTTAGAATAAAAAGGGGATCCCTGTCATGTGATGTTACCATTGTTGAAATAGTTTTAATTCATCTTCATATTATTCCCCCCTCCCTCCAGTTTGCTTCCCTATGCTATTTATGAATGAAGGCGGAGGTCAGTGATCTGTTGACATTTTCTGGTCTCAACCACCAGGGGGTACAGAAACACACAGAGAGAAAGCCAACAGTGTCTTTCATTGTTCATGGTGGTGTGTGTGTGTGTGTAACCCTCTCGGGCTGCATAAAGACGACGTTCAGAGAGAAAAACTTGCAATTCATGGCATGGAGGAGTCCGCGGACAGCTGCAGCGCTCCGATCTGTGTCAGTTTAGGTGGATGAACGGCACACCGTGCCCTGAAACCGCTAACTAACATCGAGTTGAATCAAACCCCCGTAAAGCTGCTCGGCTGATGTTTTTTTTCCACTCTCTCTCTCTCTCTCTCTCTCTCTCTCTCTCTCTCTCTCTCTCTCTCTCTCTCTCTCTCTCTCTCTCTCTCTCTCTCTCTCTCTCTCTCTCTCTCGCCTTATTTTCCTCCTCCTCGGTGAAATGTGACTCAACAACAGCGGCTCTTTTCCCCTCCTCTCTCTAGTTTGGATGGCAGATTCGTGCTAATTGGCCCGCGTGGATCGCAGCATCAACAGAAAATAAAACCTTCCGCTCGCTCACTGCGCCGTTTCAGATGCCTTCCACTTCGAGGGAGAGGGACAACCCCTGAGAACCCCACATTTCAACAGGAGGAGCAGTCAGGCGCACATCTCCGTCGTCTCCCACTTTATGAAAAGGACACGTCTGTTGGAGGGGCTGAACGGGAATCATGGCAGCTACTTTATCGGCGGAAGAGGAACAGGTAGGCCTTGGGGGGTGTTTAGGCTTCCACTTCTGACTTTCTGAGTAGCAAACGACGTATTTCTCTCTCGTTTCCACCTGGAGGTTTTTTTTTATTATTATTTTTTGCTCTGTGTGTGTGTCTATGCGTGTGAGTGCGTGCGCTCGCTCGCGTTGGTGTGCGAGTGCGCGCGCACCCCAGCGAGTCGCCACGGCGGTGCGCGATAGCGGTTTTGTTGCGAAATAGTCCCGAGCAGCAAAGCGGAAACATTGTATCGATTTCTGGCGCATTATTGCCCTGACTGCATCACTGTCAGTTCCTGTCCAGCGGCTCGGATGATGTGTCGAAACACGGGCCGCTGAAAGGAAGCGCCGACGTCCCCGGGGAAAGGTTCACGCGATCCCTGCTTCCTCGTTTCAGGGTCCGTCTTTGATGATTACAGTAGGAACCTGTCTGAGCCCGTTGAGTCCTTAGAGGAGCCCAATGTTGCAACGTCGGACTCTGGACGGGATGAAAAAGGAGGGCTGTGTTTGATCGGGTTTTATTAGGGTCAATACCGAGTGGAGTTAAACTGGAATTGCAGTTGGATTAAATTAGACGGTAATAAATAGCAATCAACTGGATCAGGATCATAGGAAATTGCAGGGTTTCTGGGGAGGTGAACCGGGTTTATTGTGACACATTTAGTTATAAAGGATCACATGTAAAACAATAATATAAACACTGGTGAAGTGTATATGTATATATACACATATACATATATATATATATATATATATATATATGTATATGTGTATGTGAGTGAGAGGAATTATAAATTTATATTGTCCCACACATTTTTCATGTATTCCACAATTCACATAATCCATTGCACCTTTATGTTTTGTGTTTCACAACATACGTATTAAATATATCTAATATGATTCCTATTTACATTAAGTAATGCAATAATAATATTTTAGATTGCCTATTGATCAGTCACCATCCTTCTTTTTGAACTGTTTATTATTTGGACGTGGCTGCGACTCCACATTCAGACTGCTCCAGGGTGTCATCCCAAACACAGACAGTCTTCTGGGTGATTCTGATTTTTACAGCTTTAAGAACCGGCCTGTGCCGTTTTTGTAATTTGCTCACTGGTTGTATTATTGTTTTGTAACTCTTGCCCCCACATTTTGGCACAGTAACTTAACGGGGGTAAAATTAAGGTGCAGGCCTGGCCATGGAGCGGTTTGTGATCTAGAGCATGCTTAGCTTCACTTTATACTGAAATGCTTTTTTGACAGTTTATTTTGAATATGTCTAGTTTGGGGTATCCAGTTGAGTTTATATTCAATTATGACTCCAAGAAATGTATTTTCATACACTCTTGCAACATTCACCCCATTTACCTGCAGAGTTCCACGTTTGATCTACAACTACCAAACAACCTCGTCTTTGTTTTGTTCAGATTCAAGGACCGTTTGTTTCCATCAAACCATCTTTTTCAGTTTGCTTCCTTCTTCGGTTGCATCATTTAGCAATTTTCCTATGTCATCTCCAGCACAGGAAATGTTGGTGTCATCTGCAAATAATACCAGTTTCATTATGTCTGATATTGATTGTCTTGAGCAAGACTGAGATCAGATCAAATGGGGCTGATTTGAATTTAAACCCAACTTTAAATGATTTATATAACTGGATACAAATAGATTGTATTCAGCTGGATTGAGTTTGACTCATTATACAAATGGATTAAAATAGTCTGCATTAAACTGTATTGCAAGTCTATTAAGCTTGACAGCAAAACTAATGTAATTTAAACCACAAATGAGCAGGGTTTAATCAGATTTCATCCATCCATCCACTATACCTGGTTATTCCTGCAGGGCGTGTGGTAGTGGTGGGGGGAGGAGGGGTCTCAAGGGGCCATCGGGCGAGAGGTGGACTACACCCTGGAGAGGTCGCCAGTCCAACACAGGGCACACTCACTCAATTAAACAGTCAAGTTTTGGAACCATGGGAGGAAAGTGGAGTATCCGGAGAGAACCCACCCATGCACAGGGAGAACAGAAAGCAGAAAGACCCCAGGCTGGGATGTGAACCAAGGTCCTTCTTTTTGCAAGGCAACCAAGCCGGATCCATAATGACTCGGTCGCATCACACAGCTGCGGCAGATTTGTCGGCTGCACGCTCACAAGGCAAATCTGTTACACCACACCCTAAAAGGTGGATAAAGGCCTGGTGACTGTGGAGCCACTGGAGTACAGGGAACTCATTGTCAAGTTCATTAAAGTGGTTTGAGATGACTTGAGCTTTGTGACATCCTGCTGGGTATAGCCAGAAGATGGGTACACTGGGGTCATAAAGGGAAAGACATGCTGAGTAACGGCGTGCAAGTAGGGTGTTGCTACTAGGGGCTCCAAATCCTCCCTACAATGATACCACCACCACCACCACCATCGAGATTCATCAGGACAGACATTTTCCACTCTGTCATTGTTCGATCTCTTAGAGTCTGTGGATTAGAGCGTCGCTTTCCTGTTCTGCTGCGGGTAGTGGTCGTCTGCTGCTGTAGCGCATCTGCTTCTCTGTTTATCGTGCTGTGATGGTATGCCACGTGATTTGGTGGTCAACTGAGCTGCCTGACACCAATAAGGCATCTTCGTCCACCCGACCTCTATGCATCGTGGGTTTTTTCTTCCGGACCGTTCTTTGTACATTCATGATATGGTTGCGTGTGACACTTCCCCATTCTTTATGAATGGGTTTAACTTCAGGAAGTCCTCCTCACCGCATCTCGATGCCCGAATGTGTCGAGTAGACTGTTAGGTGCTGGACGATATAGAAAAACAGCGCTTCGATCAAATAGAAATCATAGTGATCATCTTTAAAGTGCTGCCCTGGCCATTTTAGGCTGTTGCTTAATGACCTATTTTTCTTAAATAAAGAACACTAAATTCAAACCCAACCCTTTTATTCAAGCAACTTCTTTACAAAAACTGTAAGTATTAAAAAAAAAGAAAAAAAGAACATGGGCTCTCTGAACTCTTTGAAGGGGGCGCGGCATTCCTGGGTCTTCGCTTGTGATTGGTTGGGAGGATGTAATCACTGTAATATTAACCTACATGATAGGCTAAAATGCAGAAGGTCGGAAAACTGTTTCTTCTATTGAACTTTTTACTGACCCTTTATTTCCCCCTATTGTACCACACATCCATTGATCGATAAATACTGTTATTAAATTATAGTCCAGCCCTACTGACCGTTAACTATTTGTGTGGACGAAGGGTTAAAGAGGTGTACCTAATAAAGTGGCCGGTGCGTGTACCTCACCATTTTGTTTCTCAGAAATCCAGGTTTCCCAAAAGTGCGTGATCGGATTAGACGCCATAAGGCGCACATTAGACCGCATCGCAGCAAGAAGATGAGTTTCATTAACGGTGCTTTAAAACATTGGTCAGTGTGGGGAAATAGGCTGGCCTGTTGTTTGTACCTAATAAAAAACGTACCTGTCAACAGTGGGAAGTGTCTCCAGCCAGAACCCCCTCCAGCGGAGCAAAAACAGTCACAGTGATGGATTAAGAATGGGTTTTGCCACCGCGAGATGCTTTAAATCTTGTTTCTTTTTGCTATGCCTCGTCTTTCTGCTGACTCCCCATCATCAACCCAGCAGAGAGCTCCTTATCTACTTTGTGCATTTCCTGTGTGAGACCGGGCCCCTGCTAGGGTGCCGGGCAGCCTCACTGCAACCAAAGCCTAAAGGGGGTGAAGGAAGGTGCTGGGGGAGGGGGGACGTTTGAGTTGATTGTGTGTGTGTGTGTGTGTGTGTGTGTGTGTTTTTCAGCGTGGCTCTCTTGGGCCCGTACACTGCTATAGTGGAACTTCATTCTGTATGCAGCTGTTAAAAGTATTTCCACAAGAAAATAGGAGGGGGAGGGGGGAGTTTATGAGTTACAGAGCGGTGTGTGTGTGTGTGTGTGTGTGTGTGTGTGTGTGTGTGTGTGTGTGTGTGTGTGTGTGTGTGTGTGTGTGTGTGTGTATTTGTGTGTGTATTTGTGTGTGTCCATCATGTGCTTCAGAGAAAATGTGTGTTGAGTCTGCTCCCAGGAAGCAGTGAAATGAGAGAAAGTGGGGAATAGGGAGATAGTGACGTTGCCGACTTCCTGTTTTGGTATTGACTCGTGCCAAATGGTACTCAGCGAAGCGAAGCCGCTCTTCAACAGAAGTCCTACATTTGTAGACGGATTAGCCTGGCCTGTGTAATCAAATGGATTCAGGAGAAACGGTGTGAGAGGCAGCCACTAAACCTTTTTTTTTTTTTTTTGTTAAACGTAATATAGGGAACGCATTAGGCTTGTCTGGAGGATCAACATGCTTTCGCTCTACACTTCATTCCCCCAATTCCTCAGTAGAATTTCTCTCACTTGAAACATTACTACACTCGCTAATAACTTGTGTTTTAAAGGACGCTTTAACCACTCCTGTAGGCGATAAGTCTAAAGGGCCATGCTAAGGTATTTGCCCTTTTACAACAAGCTATCCAGAACAACCAGGCCCTACATGAAAATATACGCGTATCCTTTGTTAAATTATGGATCAACACTGATTAACCACATTCTTTCTGATTACATTCCACAAGCCACAACCTGGCCTGATGAATGTGAGACCTGAAGAATTAAGAAGTCACAAAATGGCACCTGTCTGACTGCTTGAAGTAGTCTGAAAGAAAAACGTTGAGCCAAGGGTTAGGAAGCCATTTCTAAGGCCTGGGAAATGCAAAGAACCACAGTGAGAGCCAATAGACCACATATGAAGAAAACATGAAAATTACACCAAGAGTTTCTGTCAACACTTCTTAATGTGCATTTTGAAATATTGCATTAGAAAAGGTTGATGAAAATGGCACAATTTGACATAACTTCCTTAATTTCACAAAAAATGTCTTTACGCTCGCTTGAGGTGTTTTTTTTTTGGCTTTTGTGAAAAAGAGTTAATGTGCTAACAAAGTAAACGACACCAAAACAAACAGAAGGTAGACACACATGTTGGTATTTTCCTGAATATTCCCATAACGCGCATAGAATTGTATTGTTTTTTTTTCTCTACGTCCCCAGACAGCATGCAACGTCGCCAATACTGGTTGAAAGGACAGAACAATTACAGGTTGCCCGATAGCAACACATCCCTGGAAGCTTCTCTCCAACCTGCAACCTCCACTTCCTGTTTATTACAGCCGTGTGAAACGTCAACTTCTGACAAAGTTAGGCTTTGCGCAGCCTGGTTAACTCGCTCCAAACTAGTAGATGGAAACGTGGCCTAATTTCAAAAGTTCACTCAAGATTTGCATGACAATTAGATGGAAACATGGCTAATGACTCATCCAGGAGGTCACAAAGGAAACCAGAAAAACATTTAAAGCACAGCAGGCGGTTACCCAGATCAGGTCAGTGTTTACGATTTAAGAACGTGTGTATCCCATTTCATACAGTGGAAAACAAACACATTATAATTATAAAAAACATTATAATTGGTGAAGTCAAATATGGTGGTGGTAGTATGATTATCTGCGGCGGCTTTGCTGCTTTAGGACCCGAATGACCTGCCATAAATGATGGAACCACAAATTCTGCTCTCTGCCAGGAAACGCCTTAAGGAGAATATACAGCCACCAGAACGTGACTTTAAAGCGGCACATGTCATGTTTTTAAGTTCTCCCTTTTTCGCATTTAAATCATTCAGTCTATATAGAGTGGAACAGCAATGCTTCGGTCCGAATTCTTCGTAAATTAAGCCCCACTTGCCCTCAGAACCGGCCTGTTCTGAGATGTGTGTGAGCAACTCGTTTTGGTGCGATCTCTAAATGCATATGAGGAAGCTCACACCCCGGCAGGTTGCAGAGCGTTCCACTCCACCCCATTTGGCCATTTTTGTGGTATGCTGGGAGACAGTGTAATGAATTATGTGGGTTGATACGCCCAACAACCAAACATTTTGACTTTTTACACTTGTAGCTTCTGCTTCCTTCAGCTTGGACTACAAAAAGTTTAAAAAAAATGGCAGATTTGAAAAATTGGTAAGCTGGACGTCTTTGAGCTTGTTTAGCTGCTCCGCAACAAATACAACAAAATGTATTAAATGTATTTAATACTTTGAATGAATCAGCTAAAACTGTCCATCATATCATCCAGATAAAACAGACCATGACTGAAATCAACACATACAAGCCAAACCTGTATGTTTCTCTCCGGCTCGTGTCAGATTTGTTCCTGATCTCACTGTTTCAGTCTTTAGATTTTATTTGTGCAGTGGCTATTTTCTTGGGTTACTTCTCCCTGTCCTGCCATTGACAGCTAAAGTAGTAAAATCTAAAATCTAATCTAAAAGCTTGAAGCCGTCTAAAATGATATTCAGCGTGTGACTGTATGTCACGATTCATCCGTGTGAAGTGAATGACTGGCAACACAAAGTTGCAAAACAAATGTGGCCTAATGCAAGCACCCATTATACAACGGCTGTGGGCGCCTGAGTGGAAGATGGTGAGCCGACGCTCACAGTCAAGGCTGTAGGCGGCATAAAATGAGCACGATGTTCAGGGTGATATTTTAAGAACAAGGATGAAACTATCATGTTGATGTACTAGCTGGGTTGCAAGGTCTCATATGTTTTTATTCAAAGTTCTTGAAGCTTTGATCATGAACATTTTTTTTGTGTGTATGTGTGTGTGTGTGTAATTTGCCAGTTTTAATATTTCACATGGTTATGTTATTTAAGAAGACTTAAGTCAAAGGCAGTAAGTCATGGCCCTGGCTTGTCAGCCATTTGTTGGGTATCTGGCGTTACCCCATTTTGAGCGGTTTGTAGAGTGTCTCTTAGATTTGCGAGAGACCTGTGGGTGAGGCCATGATGATGTAGTCTGTAGTACTGTAATGAATCTATATTGTAAGGGTTTGAATTTTACCTTTGAATCACATGAAATGGCAGAAACAGGGCAGTTTCCCACGCTCTTGTCACCAACAGTAGCTATGTTTACATGCACAAAATGTCGTGGTCGGATTGAAATGTATTCAGATTAAAAAACAAACAATCCGATTAATCCGATCACAGTTTGCGTTTAAATGCATCTGGCTTTATTCAGAAGAGAACCACTCTGACCTGCAAATTCCCCCCCCCCCCCCAAAAAAAACACAGAAGAAGAAGAACTTCCATCTTTGCTGAACAACGAAAGCTAGCAAACAAACCAGTATTATACGAGTCCGTTTGTCTTCCCGGTGTCCAGCCTGGACTTGCACCAGCTTCTAATTACGGTTTAAACGTTACTGAGTAAAAAACAATTTTGAGCTCTTTTCATGTTTCGAAAAGAGAGGTTTTACCAGGAGCCCCGACAGTTTTGCTTCCCGACGTATTTCCGCCACTCACCAACGTGGAAATACGTCACATTTACATCGGGCACACATGCGAACTCGGGTCAGTTTGCCACATGCAGAATAACTTGATCCTGACAAGCGTTTACATACACGTTGATCAGATTATCAATCGGCATAAACCACCCCTCTCACTCGCATTACAATTTCATTCCGATTTAGCTTAATCCGATCACAATATTGCGATTGGCTTGTTTTCATGACGCATTTTTATTCTGATCAGCCCATTATTCCGATTACTTTTGTCCATGTAAACGTAGCGAATAACAACGTACCTCCGCAAACTGTTGTTGCGAGCTGTCAGTAGGCCTGTGACGATAACACCTTCTGCTGGACGATAAATTATTCCACAAATGATGGCGATAAAGGATAATATTGCTCTTTGGACACCCTTTTCAACTAATATAACGATGATGGCGTAATAACGTCTTCTTTTGTGCCGTTGTACAGCTGTGGAATTGCCGTTTGTGACACGTATGTTTTCCCAGGCAGTTCGTATTGCTGCACTTTTTCAAAATGCCGGCTTTTCAACTAAATTAAAGGGTTGCATCTTTTTTTATCTTGACTAGAAGGGGAGTGAGGAAAACAACCAAGCATGCAAACAGAAATTATCCAGCTCATTTAAATTTACCATTCTTGGTTACTGCGACAGGCTTAGCTGTCAGTCAGCTGTGTACGTGTTACCAAAACAGCAGTCCTCAGATACAGCTAAAGTTTGGTTTAGGTGGCTGCTTTGAATTTGTTTTGGTTGTTTAAAAGAAAAAGAGCCCCCCATTTAAACAAACCTTTTGGCTAATTTGTTTTCTGAAACAAATGTTCCTAACAGGCTGCAAAGGTTAGCATGTCTGGCGGTAAAATAAACTGGCAACCAGGGAAGCTAACTCTCCTTTTATAGTTTATAACACACGGACTCTCAGATGCAGACGTTTTTCACTTAAATCACCAATCTACCTGAGATTGATCGTTACATGTCATTGTCATTAAGTATGAAGCACCTGACGCAGATTTTGGAAAAGTTAGGCAGAAAACACACTCACTACTGTTTTTTCAGTCCCTCTAATTTGTATACATGCTATAAATTTACACCCAGGCAGTGATGATGGTAGCAGCAGCTGAAATTGCTGTTGCATCTCTGTTTAATGAAAACAGTTCAACAAATCTATTTGTTTGTTTAAAAAAAAAATAACGACTTTATTTTAATACCACGAAACCCGGATGTTTTGGCAAAACAGAAATCAACCGTCAGATTTAGATGCTGAAGACAACAAACTGGGTTCTGTAGCGACATCTTCGTACTGGAAGGTCCCAAACTTTGATCTTAAAATGCCTGAGTTGGCATTCATAATGTCTGTGTCTGTCACAGGCTATAACTGACAGTTATCTGGAACTTGGTGTTGAATGAGTTTTGAAAAAGTGTGTGTGTGTGTGGGGGGGGGGGGGGTGTTTTTCAGCCATTTCAGAATTTGAGCTAATGAGGCAAATATATTTGGGAACCTCCGGTTGTTAAATAAGTGAGTCCTCCACTGCAGGCCGGTGAAAACTACAGTGAAAACAAACTGGTTCATCGTCCAATGCCGCTCCAGCGGATACGGGCCTGTGTTTAAATACCAAACAAAAGCTGCTTGTACAAAAATGGTGGCTCACAGCTCAGAGCTGGCTGGCTGTCCTGTAACAATCTAAGAGGAAAATACCGAGAGATGAACGCTTCAACAAAACGCATGCAGCCGGCATTAAACTAATGGACTGCTGATGGAAACCTTCTGTTAAATCAAGTAAGTTACTCTTGTGACAAAGTTCACTTTTAGTTTTCATGTCCAAAATTAGGAATGCCCAGTTTTGTATCCATTCTCCATTTTTGTAAAGCTTTGAGCTGCTGACAAAAAGCTAATTCCATTTTCTCTTTAAGAACTATAGCAAAAGATAAGCCAGGCCTTCCAGCTGTAAGCAGCCATGAGGTATTGACATTAGGAGAGTTGTCATCGTAACAGATGTACTAGCAAGCAGTCGCTGTAAAATATTAATAGTATTTACTACTTACTAACAAGAAGAATGACAATGGTTGTTCGGTTCACATTTTAAACTGGCTTAGCATCTTGTTTTAGTGTCTCTGTGTTCACGGCGACCTCACTTCCACTAAAAATGGTAACTTTTAATTTCCTTCCATTAGCAACAGCATCCACACCAAAAAGTCAGATTTTGGGGTTTCCTACTAGCCGGACGGCAGTCGGAAAAGATCGGCTAAAAAATCAGCCGATCCTCACCAGCAGCTGATCACCTGACGCATCGCAAACCAAAATGTGTCCCTAAATCTAAAGATTTAGAGAACTGAGAGGACTCGATAAACGGTTTTCTTATCTTAAAAAAGGCAAGGAGCAAATGATTTAAATTAATTCTAAACAGTAAATTTAGTTTAGACGAATGTACATTTGGAAGACGTTGTGGTTTTTTGAACAAAGTCATCTAATCTGAAGTTAATTTGCTATGTTGTGGGGATTTTACCTGAACGCCACAGTCTTGCTCAGTAGCATTAAATGAGGCGTTACTGACGAACAGATGCACTGAAGTGTCATTTCCTCTGTGACTGCGGTGCGCAAGCTTTTCCCGTATGTCATTCGCTGATCTGTCCTTTAGCCCTTTTCCCTTAAGTTTTGTATTTCTCTATAACAAAACAGACATTAATTGCTTTATTATCCTGTTATTGTGCAATTTCCTTCGCTTCAGTCCAAAGTTCAGAGCACATCCCTCTCTTCTATCGCTCCCATTTTCTCTGGGAGAGTGGGATATTAATGCGACCCCTGCCCTGTCAGGTGCAACCAGCCTTCATCCCTCGCATGCCAAGGCATCTGAACAGAGCAGGAAGCTGCCAGCCCCGCCGCCTCTGAAAGCGCCGGCTTTTCCGAGGAGAGACACTGGCATCTTGTGTTGCGCCTCAGCTCTCGTCAGTGATCGTTTTGTCTTCCTAAAGAGTCGGCGATTCCCAGAACCTGACTTCCTGTCTTCAGTGCAAGCCCCGCCGCCGCTGCTGCGCGTGAGCGGAGAAGTGAAACCCTGTGTTCAAAGCGCCAGCTTTCAGGGCCTCCTGTTTCAACCTGTTGAGGATTCACTGCATGCTTGGAAGGCTTACTCTTTGAGTTGCTGGGATGGGATGTAATGTGGTTAGGACCTGAATGGGTGTTTAACTGGAAGCCCCTGAATGTCTGCTGCCTGAATATGCAGCTTATATGCAACATGGGTGAAAGAACTTTATGGTTGAGGAACTGGAATTTTAAAAGTAGAAAAATCAGTGCTCATATGGGCAGATAATGAATCTGGTGACATTGCAAAGGAATATCTTGTTTTGCGGTCCCTCACACTTCATGGAGCTTCTTGGAGTTAATGGTTTACTACTGTAGCAACCTGTGGCTTAAGGACACGGTTATTGTGGATCTGAACCATGGCCCACATTGGTGGGGAACCAAAAATAAATAGTCCAAAACAGATCATCCTTTTGTTCTTCACCACAGTGAGCAACACACTGACTCTATATATCTTCCTTTTAATGAAAAATGCAAGCTAATCTAAACTAAATTTTTCTTTTGCCTTTTTTTATCTTTTACTATGCATTTCCTTGAGGGGGCGCTATACTCTATCTATCCAGAGAGAACCCGCGCATGAACGAGCAGAACATGCAAAAGGCCCCAGGTCGGGATTCTAACCCAAAACCTAATCGCTGCAAGGCAACAATGCTAACAAGTGCACCACCATGCAGCACCGCGCCAAATTCTTGAGTTCGAGGTTTTTGACACAGTCGCCGAAATTAGCAGTCAGTTGTTCATTTAAAAACCATTCTGGCCTCTATGCTGTTTGATAGCAGAGATGCAGTCAAAAAGACAATGCTGTAGATTAGGGGTGGTCGATACGGACATTCAATTTTATCCTATATATTGTGGCATTATTGTGATAACGATAAAAGGGATGATAAAAAAAAAGTATTTTTTAAGTCACTGATGGCTATGACTGCATGTCACATTAATTATAGCTCTATAAACACAAATGCTGTGATTAGAAAATATATTCAATGATATATAACGTATTGAAACAAAATTCAAAATAGGTTTCATCAGGACACTAACTACATAAAGTAGTGTGATTATTAATCACTAAACCCAACACAGTAACTACAATTAATTAGTTGTTTATTTAATAAAGTGCAAAAAAAAGTGAAAATAACAATACTTTTGGGGGTTTTCAGGCACAGCTGATTGGAATTTATTGTTGACATGATAATGCCAAATTCTTATCATGACCCCCACCCCTACTGTGGATTACTGAATCCTGATTCCTTTACCGGTAAGCAAGTCTGCAAGTCACCTGCTTAGCAATGGGGATTATGCTGTTATGTTATGATCCAAGTGGCAACATATATATTAGGAAAAAAAGCAGAGGGCCTTGAATGCAACCTTGTGGCACCTCACATGAAAGAGGGGCAGCAGAGGAGCAGAAGCCATTAAGCGTGACAGAAAAGGTTCTGTCAGTCAGGCGAGAGTTGAACCACTTCAAAGCTGTGTCACAGATGCCAACGCCGTCATGCAGGCGACACAGGAGGGCAGAGGGAGCCACAGTATCAGAGGCACCAGAGCGACAGGGCCTTTAGAGTCACATCATGCTAAGACTGGTAGTTTGTAGCTTTCATAAAGTGGACTCTTTTGTCTAGAAGAGAACAAGATGCTGGTTTAAACTTTTTCAAATACAGCTGAACCAGCTAAGCTCTAATTTAGCAGCAGCCTGTCTAACAGATGCTACCTTTTTAATGAAGTGAAGTAGTGACCGAGGCATCGGGTCAGACAGAGGTGTGTGGATTTAAAACGGAGTTGATGTATTAAACACCACTCTGGGGCGATGGCTGCTGTCAGAGATTATATTGGACAAAAACTGAGACTTGACCTCTTTGCCAGATCTCTGCTACTGAGCAAGACCGTTTCTTAACGAAACCAAAGGACCACGCAGTTTGTCTTTCTTCCACTGTCGTTCAGGCTCTCTGCACGGCTGCCGCGCGGTGCTGTTTTTCAGCTAAGGCTCAGCTCTGGGTTTGGAACGTTTTGAATTTAACAGGAGGCAATAGTCCCCAGGGTCTCACGGCAAGCGTTGTAAAAGAAGGAGAGAAAGTCACTGGGACACGATGGTGATGATGACAACCTGCTGCCATTGGTCTCCTGGCTGGACAGGGAACTGCAAATTACACGAGAATGGGGAAATGATCCAACGGGGCAGTCTCAGAAATCACGCAGTATGAAACGGAGAGTCTGTGGGGAAACAACAAGGTCCGGAGTATGCCCAAGGTGATGGCTTGGTCCATTTACTGATGGTGTTAGATTAAAAGAAGCTAAAAGCCCTGAAAACTCAGAGGCTACCGCAACGCACACGGCAGTAAACATCACAACAAATTAGGGTTGTCATAATTCAAAATCAGCAGGAGATCTAAATATTCACAAATAAAATCCTCATATTTAGGCGGAAAATAAAACAGCATTGACAAGACGGGTGAGCTCAATCATAAACCGCTGTAATGAGTGTTTGTGGGCAGGAATCTGCATTTAATATTTGTCTTTGGGGCACGGTGGTGGCACAGGTGTAGTTCACACAACTCATGCGCGGCGACCTCAGTCCTCGACGTGGCCGTCCCGGGTTGACGTGGCCGTCTCTCTCTCTCAACCCCACTTCCTGTCAGCCTACTGTCAGATAAACGCCACAAAAAAATCGTCTTTGTAGAAAGTAGCAGCCAGACAGACGTGGAGAGGTGGGAAAAAAAGAGCAGCCTGGAGGGAGAAGCTCCGAGAACTTGCTGTTGTCACCAGGTCTCAGCCCCGTTTCCATCAACAGCAGACGTTTCAGGAAGTGAGAGCAGGAGTAATCCTGAAGGATAAACGTTTTATTTAGAGAGATCTGCTGTTGAACAGAGCCAACATTATGATGAACCCACAGTTTCCTGTTTCTTCTCTTTTTTTTTTCTTTAGCACAACGTTTGTACCACTCTCCTTGAGCTTCAGCCTCTCAGCCGTTCAAATATACATCCGACGTTGGCATCGGATGCAGTTGAGGGTCATACAAACACAGGTTGCTATTTTGTTGATGCAACATGTCTGCTCTAGCGATAGACGCAACCTTAATGTAATAAAGTCAGTCACACAGTCAGGCTATCATTCTAGAGATTTCCTTTTTTATAGGGCAGAGCTGCATGTAGGTAAGTCGCTTCTTCTAATGGTACCTGGGATATGTCGCAGCAGGACACATGGGATGAAAAACTGCAATAACACCCAATGAAGTTTACAGTTGTAATGTGACAAACTGTGGAGAAAGACCCAAAGAGCGAGAAGATGTTTCCAACGTGCTGCGTTGGGGGGGTCCGTGTGATCGTCTCCCCCGATCAAAACCGCAACTCGTTTAGTTTGGTGTCACACGACGTGTCAAACTTCCAATGACATGGTTTGGAGGTTAGTTACTAATGTTGTTTGGGGAGGAAAAACTGAACGCCTGTGCTTTTCTTGTTTGTTCGCCTTATTGTTTTAAGTCCTTTCTTTTAGCGTGTTTGCTCTGCCGTAGCAGAACTGAACTGCCCCTGGTTTATATTAGCCGTTAAAAGCCATGCTGAGTCTGTGACCCATTTAAGTCGCAAACTTAAGGGAGTCCCTCCGTTCCATCTTTTTCCTCACACACAGTTCTGTGTGTGTGTGTGTGTGTGTGTGTGTGTGTGTGTGTGTGTGTGTGTGTGTGTGTGTGTGTGTGTGTGTGTGTGTGTGTGTGTGTGTCTACAGTTTCACTTCCTGCCCTGTTTGACCCTCCGCTTGAGGGAGCACAAAGTCACTGACGTCCCCTCCTGTCTGTTCCAGGCCACCAGGCAGTTTCTAGAGGAAATCAACAAGTGGACCAGTCAGCATGGAGTGTCTCCGTTGTCCAGGGAACTGGCCGTCAAGTTCCTCATGGCCCGCAAGTTTGACGTCCTCCGCGCCATCGAGCTCTTCCACAATTACAGGGTAAGGAGAGGGACGTGGTCACCACGGTCTGAGGTAGCCCGCGTCAGCGCGTGTTCCACGCAGCAACTTGCGGCCGAACTTGCTGGCACTGGATTTACGTCGACGACGAGCACCGATTAGTTGGCCGTGTTTCAAAATCCTCTCTGATGATTAGTGTTTACTTTGATTCAGTTTCCGTTTTGTAGTTCACCACAGACAGAGATCTCCAGATCCGAAGCAATTTCCTACCACCGGTGCTGCTAGTTTGACCACCAAAAGGTTAATGCGCATCAAGAATGTGGACGATCACTGTGCCCTAACCCTAAAAACACAAACGGCTGGTAGGTTCGGCCTTGAATGTTGGAAGACCAGAATTTGGTCTTAAATATTTTCAGCCTGTTGTGTTTTTTTAAATGAAAAATTCTTAAACTTTTCTCATAGAGAAAAAGGAGAAATTCATGAAATTTTTTCCTCTAGCTCAATGGCGTTTAAACCTTCTGGCATGAAGACCAGAAACATATAATTTTTAAAAATACAACCTGAAAAATGTATTTCTTTTTTGTTAGCTTTTAATGAGACACAGTAGTCTAATTTTTGTAGAATAATAATCTGTAAATAATTGATCCAAAATATTTAAAAAAAAAAAATACAGCGAGTCTTCAGCATCGATAAGGAATTAGATTAGCGCTGGAATAAAACAGTTCAGTGCACTGCTGCTGCTTTCACATTGCCGTTTTTAACGCTGGTTTCTAAACGCTGCTAGCTGCTGTTTAGAAAGGCTTGCACTGGCTCGTTTTAACAAGTGTTGGTGGCTACATTTATAAACATCTTGTCGGAGGCTGGAAACGTCAGCTGGCATCGTAAAGAGGGTCCGCAAACACAGGCTGACGTAGACGCGTCATCTCCGTGGCTGCAGTCAGACGGCAGAATCGAGCATTCACTGAAAATCCTAAAAACAAAAAAAGGTTTTCACTGTCTTGACGTCTCTGTAGCACGTCGATCTGAGGTTTACTTCCAGTAATAACGGCCATGGATGCTGTGGTCATTTGGAGCTTCTAGGGATTTGTTCAATGTGTCCTTTTTTCAGGGCGGAGTGATGATGCCACGTTTTTATTTATTTTTTCAACATTGTGAAAACTCAGATATCTACGTAAATGCATCCACACAAATAATTGCTTGAACGCCACTTAGCGAGTTGCACTTTGACCACACGCTATGTGCAGCTGTCAACAGGCTTCTGGAATAATTTTCCATGGGATTTTTCATCACTATTATAGTAAAGTTGGTGAAGTTCATATTTCGTTTTCTGCCATGAATCATTTTAGGCATATATGTCAGAACTTCTCCGTATATTTGAGCTTGAGACTGTCCAAATGTTAGAACTGCTTCCTTATTAATCCACCAAACTCATGCCACTACCAGCAAAGCAGCCCCACAGTATGATGCTGCAACCACTGTCATGTTTTTGAAATGTTTTGCCCACATGCAGAAAACGTTCGGGAGACCAATACACAGTTTAAGATGTTTATTAAAGGAGCGAGGTGCAAAAACAAGTCGGAACTGCTAGACGCCTGGATCAAGGCCTGAACGTCTGGGCGGGATTAACTGTAAGGGAAGAGAGATAATGAGTCATGGATCGAAACCAGAAGGATGCCAGATTGTGCGCAGCTTACCCTTAGTCGGAGGAAACGAGCTGGGAAGAGTAAGCACAGAGGGAACTAGTGTCTACTCTGAATTGTGGGTGGTGACTGGAGGGCGGCTGGTGGAAACTGGCGAGAGACCCGAAGCAACCTCCACAGGTAGGAGGGACAGACGGATAGACCAGAGTACAGAAAGCTGAGGGTGCCAGTGGAATCCGGGAGGGGGAACCTCACCCCAACTAGGTACGTCCTAGGAAGTTTGAGGGGGAACGCCAGAGCAACATCTGAGCACAGGACTTCCACTGAACAACTCCTCATCAAAACTCCAGGCCAGGTAAGTGCATCCAAGCACACAAAACTGTGACAAAAATAGAAGAGCCAAAATTAGTCCAAGGTAGAAGGGCAAAAACTCACGATACGAAAATCCAGGACTGGTCAGAGGCCACGTCGTACCACGACTGGTTAAGTCTCTGGCATCTTCCGTCTGTCTTTGCACTGACGAGCCGCAGGTGTGGGGCACGCCCCCACAGACACCAACACCACCTGTGGGAAAAGACCCAGAACCAGAGCAAACAGACAGCACCCTGACACTACCCCCCCCCCCCAACTGCAATTCCGAACAGGCTTAATCTGGGAAACGTGGAATGTAGGATGTACTCGAGAATGGGGAGGTAGACGAAGACGAACAGTGGTCGGGTTGATGACGGTCTTGATCTCGTATGGTCCAGAGAATCGGGGGGCTAGCTTCTTAGTGGATGGATTAGAAAGGACCCTGGAGGAAAGCCATACCCTCTGACCGGGGTGATACTGAGGAGCTGGTCGACGGCGCCGGTCGGCGAACCTCTTGCTCTGCTCAGCGGCGCGTGTGAGGGCGGTGATGGTGGCTTTCAATGTCTCCTGGCAGCGAGCAATGTGATGGTTCACAGAGGCGAATGGGATGGTCAGTTCGTCGGTGGATAGTAGTGGGGGTTGGTAACCTAGAGACACCTCAAACGGGGATAGACCAGTAGATGCGGAGACGTGAGAGTTAAGTGCGTATTCGACCCAGGGCAGTAATTTATTCTTCTGTCTGTCCATTTGTCTGCGGGTGGTAACCTGACGTGAGAGTGTAACGGGCACTGAGAGCAGAGCAGAAGTGTCGCCAGACCTGGGAGATGAACTGAGGACCCCTTGTCAGAGAGTATCTCTGCTGGGATCCCATGGAGTCTGAAGACGTGGCGGATGAGGAGCTGGGCGGTCTGATGGGCATTGGGTAGTTTGCGGATGGGGATGAGATGGCAAGCCTCGGAGAAACGGTCAACTACTGTCAAGATGGTGGTCATGCCTTGGGACACGGGTAACCCAGTGACAAAGTCTACTGCGATGTGGGACCATGGGCGTTTGGGGATGGGTAGAGGATGCAGCAGTCCTGAGGGTGGTTGATGGATGCCTTATTCTGAGCACAAACGGGACAGGCTAACACATAGTCTCTAACGTTCTTAGTCCACGATGGCCACCAAAAATGTCTAGATACCTGAGACTGAGTTCGGTAAATACCTGGATGAGCTGAGAGCTTGGAATCATGGCACCAATGTAACACTTCAGGATGTACTGATCTGGGTACGTACTTGAGACCAGCCGGACCATTACCAGGATCTGGGTCCAATTGTTGAGCCTGGCGAATCCTGTCTTCCAGATCCCACTGCAACCCTCCTATCGCGCAGGTGGAGGGTAGGATCCTCTCTGGTTCCCCTTCCATCTCATGAGGTGTGAACTGGCGAGAAAGAGCATCCGGCTCAACGTTCCTGGATCCGGGTCTGAAGGTTATGGAGAGGTTGAATCTTGAGAAAAAGAGAGACCAACGGGCTTGACTGGAGTTAAGACGGCGAGCTGACTGTAGATAGGCGAGGTTCTTGTGATCCGTCCAAATGATGATGGGCTGCTCGGATCCCTCGAGCCAGTGCCGCCACTCCTCTAACGCTAATTTAATAGCCAGTAATTCCCTATCACCCACATCGTAATTACGCTCGGCAGGAGAAAGGCGTCGAGAAAAGAAAGCACAAGGATGGAGCTTATTGTCGGTCTCAGACAGCTGAGAAAGTACCGCTCCTACCCCTGTATCAGAAGCATCTATCTCCAGGATAAACTGCTTGCTGGGATTAGGATGGATAAGGATGGGTGCCTGAGAGAACTGAGATTTAAGCTGATTAAAGGCTGTCTCAGCCTCGGATCCCCAGATAAATGGAACCTTGGTGGAAGTAAGTGCGTGTAGCGGAGTAGCGATCTGGCTGTAATTCCTGATAAATCTCCTATAAAAGTTAGCGAAACCAAGAAATCGTTAAAGTTGTTTGCGAGACTCAGGGGTGGGCCATTCTACAACTGCTTTAACCTTTTCGGGGTCAGATCTAACCTGCCCCTCTTCTAAGATAAGACCTAAAAATGAGAGGGAAGGTTGGTGAAAGTCGCATTTCTCTGCTTTCACGAAAAGACGATTCTCTAATAATCGTTGAAGAACCAAACGGACATGATGCTTGTTTTGCTCGAGATTGCTAGAATAAATCAAAATGTCATCCAGATACACGAAAACGTTAAGAAAATCCCTTAAAACGTCATTAACTAACGCCTGAAACACAGCAGGAGCATTACACAACCCAAAAGGCATAAACAAATATTCGAAATGACCCAGTAGTGTCTTAAAAGCAGTCTTCCATTCGTCCCCTTGACGTACCCGAACTAAATGGTAAGCATTGCGCAAATCGAGTTTGGTAAAGACAGATGCGTTTTGGACTGGTTCGAGAGCTGATGAAAGAAGAGGAAGGGGATATTTGTTCTTAACGGTTATTTGGTTTAACCCCCGATAGTCGATACAGGGCCTGAGGGATCCATCCTTCTTTCCCACGAAGAAAAACCCTGCACCCAAAGGGGAGGAGGATGGTCGAATCAACCCCGCCGACAGCGACTCGCTGATATATTCTTCGAGCGCTTGACGTTCAGACCTCGAGATGTTATAAAGGCGACTAGTCAGCAGGGGAGCTCCAGGTAATAGATCTATGGCACAGTCGTAAGGACGATGGGGCGGAGGCGAACTAGCCTGACTCTTACTAAAGACTAGACAAAGGTCGTGATAATCCTGGGGAACCCGTGAAAGATCTATGGGATCCTCTCTCTGAGGTGCTATGGATGGGGACTGAGAAACAGGCCGAGCGGACTGTAAACAGCGGGAGTGACAAGCAGGTGACCACGACTCTAGTCGAGACTCAGTCCAATTAATCTGCGGGTTGTGAACAGTTAACCAAGCCAGCCCTAGGACCACCGGAGAGCGCTTGACCGGGAAAACAAAGAAAGATAACTTCTCTCTATGGTTACCGGAAACGATAACGTCAAGTAAACTAGTTCGATGAGTAATTAAGGTCAACCCCTGACCATCTAAGGCTGACACCTGTAACGGTTCGGCTAATCTTTCGGTGGGAACCTGAAGTTGGTCCACAACTCTTTGATCGATCAAATTAAAATCGGACCCAGAATCAACTAATGCCAAGACCTCCAAACAATCACAACCAAATCCTATTGATAACGGTAAACACAGTCGAGACCTAATCTGGTCACTACTTTCTTTATGGGGAGCGGTCTCAATAACGTCCGCCGCTTTCCCCATTACAACCGAAGGACTCGCTCTTTTGGCCGAGCGGGGCACTCTTTAACGAAATGTCCCTTTGCACCACAATAAAGGCACAAATCCCCCGCAAAACGCTGTTGTCGTTCCTCCACCGATAAGCGGACCTGAACCAGCTGCATAGGTTCTGGAGAAGCCGATGCAGCCTGTCGAGGTGTCCCCAGATGATTAAAGGACGAACCTGCAGATCGGATGGCTCTGTCAGGGAAGCTACGACCTCGGCTTCTTAATTGGGTGTCCAGGCGGACGGCCAGTGCAACCAGTTCTTCAAAAGAATCCGGTTCATCTATTCGGGCCAATTCATTTCTCAATGCTTCATCTAAAGCGGTGAAAAACACAGTCTTTAATGGCTTATCCGGCCACTCGGCAGCAGCTGCTAACGTGAGAAACTCAACTGAAAATTCCGAAACACGGCGGCCCCTTTGTCTTAACGCTAGCAAATTGCGTGATTGTTGTACTGTGTTGGACTCAGCTGAAAACACGGTTCTAAATTCAGAAACGAATTGTGTAAAAGTGCAGCCAAAAGAATTACACTCAGGAAACCGAGCCTCGGCCCATCTGAGAGCCCTACCTGATAGCAGCCGGAGGATATAAGAAATCTTAATCTGATCAGAGGGAAAGAGATGAGGTGAACGGTTAAAGACTAACTTACATTGAAACAAGAACCCTCCACAACTTCCGCTTTCGCCAGAGAACCTCTCTGGGCTTGGTGACATACCTTCAGAAGGCGGAAGAATACCAACGGCCTCTGTGTTAGGCTCGGCAGGGGGCGGAGTAGCGGCAGCCTGATTGACAGGTTGGAACAACACGGAAGTCAGGGAACTGGTAAACTGGCTAAGCTGAGCGGCTACTTCCTGGAGCTGATCGTGAGTGGAGTTAATGGCTAACCCGAGTGAGTGCATCTGCTCCTGTTGTGCGGCTAACTGCCGCCCGAACGTCTCTGCTGGGCTTTGGTGGCCAGAGCCTTCTTCTGTCATGTTTTTCAAATGTTTTGCCCACATGCAGAAAACGTTCGGGAGACCAATACACAGTTTAAGATGTTTATTAAAGGAGCGAGGTGCAAAAACAAGTCAGAACTGCTAGACGCCTGGATCAAGGCCTGAACGTCTGGGCGGGATTAACTGTAAGGGAAGAGAGATAATGAGTCATGGATCGAAACCAGAAGGATGCCAGATTGTGCGCAGCTTACCCTTAGTCGGAGGAAACGAGCTGGGAAGAGTAAGCACCGAGGGAACTAGTGTCTACTCTGATATGTGGGTGGTGACTGGAGGGCGGCTGGTGGAAACTGGCGAGAGACCCGAAGCAACCTCCACAGGTAGGAGGGACAGACGGATAGACCAGAGTACAGAAAGCTGAGGGTGCCAGTGGAATCCGGGAGGGGGAACCTCACCCCAACTAGGTACGTCCTAGGAAGTTTGAGGGGGAACGCCAGAGCAACATCTGAGCACAGGACTTCCACTGAACAACTCCTCATCAAAACTCCAGTCCAGGTAAGTGCATCCAAGCACACAAAACTGTGACAAAAATAGACGAGCCAAAATTAGTCCAAGGTAGAAGGGCAAAAACTCACGATACGAAAATCCAGGACTGGTCAGAGGCCACGTCGTACCACGACTGGTTAAGGCTCTGGCATCTTCCGTCTGTCTTTGCACTGACGAGCCGCAGGTGTGGGGCACGCCCCCACAGACACCAACACCACCTGTGGGAAAAGACCCAGAACCAGAGCAAACAGACAGCACCCTGACAACCACCATGTATCACTTAGTTCACTCAGCTTTAAAGGCTGATCTTGGCTCCTAAAACTTTTTGTGTGTGCTTATGCCTAAACAGCACAATCTGTATCATGTCTGGTCATAAAACATTTCTTCAGAAAACATTTACTTTCTCCCTGTGGTTGCCTGCAAGTTTCTATCTGCAAGTTTCTTTACCTGCAACATCTCGGTCCATGCTGAGCTCAAAACGTGAACAATGATTCTGCCGTTCTCTCTCTAACTATTATTTCTTAACTCCTCTTTGCCCAGAGGGTGGCCACTCAGGCCAGATGGTTAAAACTTGGCCTCATCTGGGCTCCAACAGGACAATGATCCCAAACACACATCAAAACTGACTGGACCACGTTTAAATTTCGTCCCAGTCAGGAAACAACCTCTTTAAAGGAACTCTGCCACATCTGTCAGCAGCAGTGGTCAAACATTCCTGGGGACGAGTGGACATTTGAAGCTGTTGACAGATTGTAAGAAATCAAACCAAATGATTTCAACATGAAAATAATGGGTTCACCCTAAGGTGGAAAGTTCATGTGTAGTACCCTCATCATCCCCAGCAAACGGCCACACAGGACTTTTTTTTTTTCACCTAAAGACTAACACAACATTCCCAGGAACAGACGCTCACTCTGATTCATCCACTGAGGGATATTTCAAGAGGCGCCGTGTAGGCGTTTCTTTAGCTTTTCAGAGAACCGAAGCTCATAAACAAATAGTTCTGGTGTTATCAAAAGAAATGTGAGATGGCACGCAGGAGATTGTGAGCCCTGCAGCTTTGCATGTAGTCAAACAATGTTAACATAAAGGAACCGTGTCCTACAAGTCAGATAAAAGAAACGGATGGAAACGGAGCGTGTTTTTTTTTTTTTTCGTTTACTTTTTCTGGATTTATTTTTCTTATTTGGAGGCGCAACAGATGAACAGCAGCTGTGCGTCTAAAACGGCCGTCGCTGATCCCCCCCCGTCTTCCTGTTTGTCTGCCGCGTTCTCCACCACCTCCCTGGGAGAGGAGCACCGAGTTTAGAACGTACAAGAGGTCCACACACCTTGTACGGCCGTCTGTCTCCGCCATAGGGACACTGTGGGGTGGAGTGGCTGTGGGCGGATGAGAGTTTGTGGACAACGTGAATGAGGACAGGTTCAGGTGTCCGGGGATCCCGCCATCACAGCAGGACAGGCTGATTAAACTCTAGCTTCTATTTACTGGATGATTTCAAAGCACTGAGTGAGTCAAGATCTTTTTTTTCAGTCAGCTTTAAGTGTTCGGAGGCGAACCATAAAGGTCTCATTTGGCCCATAAATGTTTAATACTGGTGGAACGTAAATTGGGTCCAAATGTAAGCATGGGAAAACATAAATCTGATCTGAAGACCTAAAGGAAACTAACAGACATTCACAGGGTGTATGCTTTTCACATTCTTCTCAAATGAACAAATTGAACGTGTGGCAGTCGCATTCAGCCCACTCTTAATCAGATGCCCCAAAATAAATGGAGTGCTCTATCTGGGCTTGAATCCAGCTGTTCTATGAAAGCCTCGAACAAACAGCATCACGAAGACCTAGGAACACAGCAGACGGCTCAGGGAGACGGTTGTGGAGAAGTGGTGAACATCCAGCACAGCACCGCTTGATCCGTCTTCTGAAGAAGGAAAGAGTGGCACAGCTGGAGACTTCCATCTAAACTGGCAGGCGCTTCAACCGGAAAGAGCCATGGTAACTCTGGAGGAGCTCCAGGCATCCAGAGCTCAGGTGTCATATATTAGCTGTGCACTCCACAAATCTGGCCTTTATAGAAGACAGGCAAGAAGAAAGTCAAGCAGTTCGCCACGAGCCATTTGCGGTACCCAGCAATCAGATGACACCCAAATTACATAAACAGTATATGTGGACGAACGTAAACCTCCACATCAGCATGAGTACGCCATCACCAGGGTGAAACATGGTGATGACAGCATCGTGCTGTGGGCATACGCTTCTTCAGCAGGCACAGTGAAGCAGGTCGGGGTTGAAGATGGATGGAGAGAAATTCGGGGCGGTCCTGGAAGAAAACCTCTCAGAGGCTCCAAACAGCTGGAGCCTGGTGCCTCTGCAACGGGACAATGTTCCTAACCAGAATGCTTCAGATCAAAGCTCGTTTACATGTTAAAACGGCCCAGTCAAAGTAAACAGATACTCTGCTTTGATCTTTTAGGAAGGACCAATCGCTCACCTCTACACCCCAGCTCATTTAACGCCCAATGTCCGGCGTCAGCACTAGTGGCGAGTCAGGGACCGGCCAGTCAGGGCAAATCTACTCCCTCCTCAGATAACGAGTAGTTACATCTGAGCAACAAGGTCTGATTAAAGAAGTTGCTTCTGGACGACGTCTGATTATTGTGGCCATGAAGCAACTTGGCTGTAGCTTCTTAGTGACTTCACCGCCTCCTTGTCTTCTAAAGTTGCAGTTCTTGGCGATGCAGCGGTAACGGTGCATATGCAGTTTATTGTGCAGCTCTAACGCAAACGCCTCTTTTAAATTCTAGGCTTTTATGTGTCTTATAAAATGTCTTAAGTGGCGCATCTTTACTTTTTGTCTTTCTCTTTCTCCAATAAAGTCTTACGTTCAATCTGCGGTGTGTGTGATCTCTGTGCACGTTAGGATAGATTTAAATCAAGGTAAAGACCAGTGGTCGTATTCACAAAGATTCTCAGAGAGCTTCTGTCTTAGCCAAAAAATTCCTACCCAGGAGTTTTAGCTTAAAAGCGATTCAGATCGCTGTTGAGAGCCACTCTGAGTGATACAATTAAAGAAATTTTTATCTTAGTGAGGAGGCGTGGTTGACCCTGTTGCTAGGTGTGACGCTGTCTTTTAAGAGCTGTGATTGGTTGATAGTACAAGGGGAAAAAACACAAATGGGCTCCTGTCAAAGGAGAGAAATCAATAGATTAGACTGAATTAAGATGAAACTTAGAAAAATTAATCGATTGTCACAGAGCATCAAAATGTTTGAACACACCCTATTTACATCCTCGTCATTATTTTGATTTGCTTATTGTTTTGTTTACTCGCCAGTCATTTTACTACTTTATCTATTTGATATTAACGCGCACTCACCTGTCAGCATTTTACTGGGAGTGCCTGCTTGTATAAAGCGGTCGGATTTGGCAAAACGACCGGCATGATATGGAGAAAAAAGATAGGAAAAAAAAAAAAAAACAGCAGCGCATCTGTCCCTCGGCTCTGGGAGGAGAACAGAGGAGTGTTGAAAAGTAAATTGGTCCTTGGATCACGACGCAAATACACGGACTTTGAAGCGTGTTGCCACAGATCAATGCGCCTTTTTCTCTGCACGTCTTGGTGCTTTCACGCATCCGCCTGGAAAGTGAGAAACGCTGCAGCGATCAAAAGCCAGGAGATGGCATCAACTTCTAGAGGGCCTTTTAGGCTACTGACATTATTCTGCAATACAGAAAATACTTTCTGACCTCTTTTATATATATATTATTTGTAAATTTCATGATTATCCAACATTTTACCCATCATTTATTTATCCTCAATAAAATAACGTTTGGTAGAGCTGCCTTCAACCCCTCGGCCCGCTGAAACTTAAGTAATTTCCCTCTGTGGGGATGATAAAGTTCATCTTACCTACATATTAATAATTGATTTATGAAATAAGTTGATGTGCTCATTTGCTCCACTGTTTAGGCGGCGGATCAGCCAATCAACTCTCTCTGCTTCCACACCATCTTCCCAGCTTCAGACACTCTTAGGCTCACTAAAAGTCCTTCTTCCTACTCCTAACTTTTTTCAGCTCTCTCTGAAGGACTAAGAGACTTTGTGAATAACCATTGTCTTACCGAGGTAAAATTCTAAGAAAATCTTAGAATTCAGGATTTTTGCCCCCTAAATTTACGTCACTGAGAGCTCCTTTAGGTCTCAGGAATGTTGGTGAATACGGGCACAGATCATCTGCATTCTGTTGGGTGAAATGGGTTCTTCTCCTTCAACGGAAGAACTGAATGAAATCAAACTTTCTGTAATGCCAGGATCTCTTTTAAGTCATAGTAAATCATGCTTTCTGTCTATTTTCAGTTCATTTCCAATAGTTCTAATTCTTTATGTAGGTTTTTCACTACGTCGTCACTCTCTAATGCAATGGACGTCTGCGGCTCGGGACGAAAATAAAATCTCTGTTCTCATCTGAAATGAAACGGGTACGCTCCATCACTCGTGAGTTTAGCTTTCAGCGGATTTAGATCCACATTAATGTCTAGCTTCGTGTCTTATTAGATGGTAATGACATATTTTAGATGAGGAGTGGATGAGGAACATATAAATCATTGGTCAATGACGTGTGCTAGATTTGTCAGATGTCCAGAAAACTGGATCAGATTTCCAGATGGCAGAACTTTCTGGGCTTTATAAAAGCACTCCAGGAATATTGACTTTTTTTCTATCCTTGGCTAGATAATCTTTGTTTTTATCTTTTTATAGGCATGAAAGATAAAATAGCCCCTAAGGATGAAGTTGGGGGAACCTCCACACGAACACTACGGGGTTTCTAAAAGCTAGCTAGAAATAACACCAGTCTTCCCGGAACGTCAGACGAGCGACTCCATTGTTCCCACAGAGGAATTCACCTGCTGTTTGATCTGTTTGTCTGCAGGAAACGCGTCTTAAAGAAGGAATTGTCAGACTCCAGCCTCAGGAGGAGCCCCTGCGCTCGGAGCTGCTCAGTGGAAAGTTTACAGTGTTGGTAAGAATGTTGCTTTCTATTCTTTCTTTCTTTTGCATCTCCTTTACATTCACTGTCTCTTTAAATCAAAAGCTTCTGTCATGGATTATTAACAAAGGGTAAGAGCTACATTTTTGTCCTTTCCTCGAGCTGAATCAGATTGGGTGGAGATGTTCTGTGATCATTCATTGTCAGATCCTCAACTAGATGTAGGTCTGGACGCTGGTGGGGGTCAAATGAAAACGCTTTGATCTAAACTATCCTGTTGTCGCTCTGGCTGTAGGTTTAGGGTTATTGTGCCGAAGGTGAAGTGCCGCCCCAGGCTCGCTGGTCTCTCACCCCCTTCTCTGTCCCTGCTAGAGAAAAGCCTCCCCACAGCACGACGCTGCCACCAGGATCGGGGAGTGTTCAGGTTTAAGTTTCCATCACGCGTAGCCTGTTTGCATCACTTGACCAGAGCAGAGTCTTCCACCTCCTTGCCACTCTCCCATAACGGCCAGGTGCTTTAGGCAGGTTCTCCCAGCTGAGTCGTGGCTCTCTGCAGCTCCTCCAGAGTTACTGTGAGCCGCTGAATGCTCTCCTCGCCCCGCCTGGCAGTTTAGGGGAAAGTCTAATCTGAATCATCTGAAACTGATTTCAGATAATTGAACACTGATCTGTGAGAAGGTTTAAAGTATTGGATCGTTTTTTTTTTTTATATAACCTAATGCCTGAAGAAGCTCACCCTGCTTTAAGTTCCCCCACACCTTTCCTCCTCTGTTTGCAGAGGTGTTCTTTGTTCTTCATGACGCTCTTTGTTCACTGCTGTTCTCTAACAAACCTCTGAGGCCTTCACAGAACACCGTGGAACTATTGAGGTGCCATTTGAAATGCTTTTAGGGGGCTCAAAACAATTCATTTGTCCTCCTTTCTTTTTGTAATTACGCACGATCTCGTGTTCATCCTCGACATAAAAATCCCAGATAAAATGCTGTAGAATTGCTGCTGTTCCATCAAATGGCAGGGGTGGGAATACTTTTGCGTGCACTTTACATCGTAGAGCGCTCTCATATGGTACACTCTAAGACTTGTTTAACACTTAGGCTCCATCCGAACACCCTTATTGAGTAAGGACTCTTTAGCCAAAGTGGAAGTGCATCAGCGCCATGATAAGTGCTGTCCGAAGGAAGGAGGTAGGAAAGGAAGCCTGTGTGCTTCCTCCTGAGGCTAGGTTAGCCTAGGTACCCCACAATGACCCTTGACAGCGCTAAGAAGCCTTAAGGTATCCCATAATCCTTTGCGTGACATGACGTATCAGCACAGCCCAGCTCACGGAAATAAACGAAAATGTCCGAGAAGAGACGGCGCACGTAGTTAATTTTCGGAAGGCTGTCGGCTCGGATTTGACTCTCATCATCCAGGTGTGTTTCCGTCACGTAATGACGTCAGAGTTAAAGGCTGTCAGAAGTCGGCACAGCAGGCCGAAGCTCCTTTCCTCCCCACGATAGAGTTCTTTCTGTTGACCCCGTGAAAGGTCAAGGAGCAGGAGCTAGGAGCTACTATTAAGGATATTGGGATGGAGCTTGCCAGTGCAGGGGAAGAGAGACCGTCTGTACAGCAGCAGGATGAGGGTATTTGGATGCAGCTCTTAACAGCAAATGCACAACCTCTTTTACAAAAAAAAAATGTGTCGACTTTCTGAACTTTACCGTTCCCGGAAGCCAAATAAAAAAAAAAAACGTTCAGTTTCTACATGATGAACAGCAGGCAGGTCACACCCAACGACCTGCAGTAGGGTTTGTGAATGCAGCGCCGTGTCCCCATGCAATAAGCAATCTGTTAGCTGGCCAGTTTGTCCCTCCAGTGGGAGCCTCACCACACAACGCTGTGCAGGTTTACCTCCGTCTGCCTTTATGAGGAGGGTGTAGCCGCTGCCACTCGACTGCGACTCTGATCCTGCTACATGATTTTAAGATCCACAAAATACTTCCACTAGTCTTAAGCTGTCGGCTGATCTTAGCTGTCAACTATGATTCTGTCAAACTCCCCATCATCATCACGCACACACAGACACAAAGCAAACGAAAGCAGATATAATTCAAGCCTTCACTCCCACTTTTCCTGACCCCCCCCCCCCCCCCTCCCAACCGACGTGCCAGAGTGGCATTGATGCAGCACATCCTCTGGTCTGACGTCGGAGTCCTCCAGCCTCAGCAGCAGGATTCATATCCTGTCTGATGTATTTTTAGCCCTCGTTCCGGAGAACATGGACAGGCCTATTTGCGCACAAAGGACAGTTCCGGTGCGTCTCTGGTCGGCAGGGCCTGCAGGTCCGCGTCCCACCGGCAGGTTTAGGCTGTGAAGTGACAGGAAAAAGAGAAGTTGTGCCTCTGGAAACAAGAATAAAAGGGAGCCGTGTTACCAGCACGATCTTTATTGATGGTGAGTGTTGGGCCTGCTGAGTTGTTGACCGACCTCTCCCCGCTCGGCGAACCGTGGCGCCCCCCTGTGGTCACTCTCCCATCCTTCAGCTCTGCGAGGCTTTCACTCGGGTTGTGGATAAACTTCAAACAAAACGCCGCTGGTCGCCATATTTCGTGTACGCCGTTATTGACCGCAAAGCAAATGCAAAACGTAGCTCTGCTGTTACTGCTGTACCTAGAGTGTTGGGCAAAAGTATTCACTCCCCCTGAACTTCCCCACTGTTTCTCTGACAGCCACACACCCCTGCATGTTACACCTCCGTTCAGTCCATCACGCAGAGATTCTAGCAGACGTGGCCGTCTGCACAAGCTGCCAGGGAGAGGAGTGGATCAGAGAGGCAGGCATGGTGGCCCACGGTAACTCTGGAGGAGCTGTGGAGATCCACAGCTCAGGTGGGGAGGATCGTTAGTCGTGCACTTCACAGATCCGGCGTGTACAGAGCAGCCGTCGTTGATGGAAAGCTAGAAACCAACAGGAAGTGCTGTTTGCCACCTGCCGTGTAGGAAACACAACAAACATCTGGAACGTGCTCTGGTCAGATGAGATGATTGATGTGCCTTTACGCAACACTTCAACCCTGCGTTTCACAAGTCGGTAGCAGCATCGTGCTTTTCTTCAGCCGGGACTGGGAAGACGGGTGGGGCTAAATACGGGGAAATGTTGAAGGGAAAATGTGTTGGAGACTGTGCAGTGGTTCAACATCCCTGAACACCCAGAAGAACGGTCCAGTCAAAGTCCTGATCTCATTGAGCTCGAGCTGTTGAGCAACGACAGATGGGCTCAGACTTCCTTCTCTAGTTGTTCACAGCTGTATTCCCAGGGGCTGAATACAAATGCAGAATGCTAATTTTGAAAGGCAGGATATAGAAAGTGGAACTCATCGGAGATTCCCCGTTTTAAACACATGGCAAACAAAAACGACAGATGGAAGTGAAGCTGTGATTCAGATGTGATGAAATGCTTCTATAATAACCTGTTGACATTCTCCATATGTAGAGTGTTCGGGACCCCACAGGAGCCTCCATCGCCCTGTACACAGCCAAACTTCATCATCCCAACAAAACCGGGAACCACGTTGTGCTCCAGGCTCTCTTCTACCTTCTGGATCGGGCCGTAGAAAGGTGAGCACACAACCCCAGAATTATTGCTCCTATAATCTCGTCTGATCAACACAATCCTTTCAGATGTTTCTGCATTGTTCCGCTCACTTTTCTGGAAGTTACTTTTTTTTTTTTTGATTTGAATCCTAAAACTGTAATTGCCAAAGATTTCTATTTGCTCACTGTGGGCTAGTTTAAGTCCGCTGGCCTAACCATCTGATATACCGTATGATAACATGCAGCTTCTTGTTTTTTCCTTCAGCTTTGAGACCCAGAGGAATGGCCTGGTGTTCATCTACGACATGGCAGGTTCTAACTACACCAACTTCGAGCTGGACCTGAGCAAGAAGATCCTCAACCTGCTCAAGGTTGGAAAGTGTTCAGATGTCCTCGGTAGAAGGTGCCGATGTACAAAGTAGGCCAGGGGGCAGATTTGAGTCCATCTCACTGGTAGAAATCAAATAAGAGCCGATGATTTTTAATAGGGATCAGAATCTTGAAGCCAGTTTTCGATGTCTGGTTTATGAAACGTTTTATCTTTGTGATATCGACTGTAGCAGATTCAGAGATCTCTTTAAGAACTACGATACAACAAAGCCATGGGTTTTTTTCAAGCCTAGAAAAGGGGTTTTACCTTCTATTTTTTAATAAGAAAAATCCAGTTGCAATTAGTATGGTGCGTTCACAGATCAGAAAAAGAGCCGATTTTTGAGTCTCTGACTGTAAGGTCAGGGCTGATTAACTTGAAATCAGTTCATTTTGCTGTGCATCTCTAATTTTCCTTCTAAGTTGCCAGTTTAACAAACAGCTCCCAATTTTTCAGTAAATTATACTACACCAGTGTCTTTCTCACACACACTTGTTTCCATATTCAAAGATGGAAGCTTGTTTTTTGATTAGAAACAATGGACTGAAGCAAAGCAAGCTCTAAGGGCAGCTGAACATAAATGATAAAATAATGATTTATAAAATAATGATTTCGTGGCTTCGTCCATACAAATTAGCACTCACTCTGTCCAGAAAATGCTTTTAATAGAAAGTGCCTTTCTCTGTCCACCAGGGGGCGTTTCCTGCCAGGCTGAAGAAGGTGTTGATTGTCGGGGCCCCTGTGTGGTTTCGAGTCCCCTACAATCTGCTCAGCCTGCTGCTTAAGGAGAAACTGAGGGAGCGGGTAAAGGCTCATTCTCTGGCTTCTCCCTGCTGCTCCCCGTTTACTATGAAACAACCTGTGACACGTGAAGGATTTTAGCTTACGGATCCTCCTGGAGCGTTGTTGCCCTCATATTATTTCCCTACGCACGATCGCTACTACCCCCAGTTTTCCCCTGACTCCCATCTCGTCCAACTCCAGGTTCAGATGGTAAAACTGGCCGAGCTGCGTCAGCACCTCCCCAGAGACTGCCTCCCCCAGCACCTCGGCGGCCTGCTGCCCCTGGACGCGTCCGGCTGGAACCAGCAGCTCCTGGCGGGCCAGAACGGCAGAGTGGACCCCGTGGACGAGCTGGTGGGAATCCCCATGGAAGACTCCTCCATCCACGTGCCCGGGCCCGAGTCCATGCGGCCGCAGGAGCTGCTGGCGCACCTCGGCAGGCTGCAGCGCTCAGGCGTCTACCAGGAGTATGAGGAGCTGCGCAGGGAGGCGCCTCCTGGAACCTTCCACTGTGCACAGTGAGTGCGGAGCAGCAGGCGGCCTGCCATGAAGGCCGCCCGTCTTTTTGCTGGCGGCAGTTTTAGGGACGTGCTTAAAGCTATGCTGTCATTTAGAGGAGCGCAGGACAGGAATTAGAAAGACGTTCAAATAATACGGTCCACTGCTCCTGATGGGGACTTAAAATACTAAATTAGAAATATTGTATCCGAAGCTGCATGATATTACAAATAATTGAATAGCAGTAATAATAGTTAGCTCGGTATGAAAAAAAACAAAACGCTTTTCAAATTATGAATGAGTCCACTGAGACAGACAGTCACCTGAGAGATTAGAGGTTAGATGGCAACAGGTAAGCAGTTTTCCCACCTCCTTCAACCGCTTTCACTGCCAACGTGTGTAGGATCCATGACAACTGATGGCTGCTGTCTTATTTCTGTATCTTTGTCCCATTCAGTATTCATACCTCTCTGAACTTTGTAAACATTGCAAGCACAAATGTCATTTGGGATTTTGTGTGCCAGACCAAGCCAAAGTGGCACATTACGTATGGAAGGAAAATGAAACGTGTGTGTGTGTGTGTGTGTGTGTGTGTTCGACAGGGAGAAAGTTGTGGAGAGGTTTAAAGCGGGGTTGGGTTACTGAACAATTTCCAGGGTTCCAAGTCTGTAGTCTGTCAATAGAAAGAGAATAGCCCAGGTGCAGGACTAGCAGCATGTGAGCATTCCCGTGAAGCGACTGGCCAGGCAGGGACGGCATTAACCCGAAGGGCAGCCAAGGCTACTCTGGAGGAGCTGCTGAGATCCACAGCTGAGGGGGGGAGAATCTGCGTCAGGACAACTATTAGTCAGGCAGTCCACATATATGTTTTGTATGGAGGCGTGACAAGAAGAAAGCTAATAATCACAGGACCTACTTTTTTTGGAATATATACAAAACATTGTGTGTGGCAGAAGCCCAATACTTCACCTCACCCTCAGGAGAGCACCGCCAACGGACAGAGACGCTGGTCAGAGTTGATGGGAAGATGGATGGATGGAGCTATATACAAGACAATCCTGGACCAAAAAAAAAACGGTTTTAGGAGGCAAAACCCACAGATGTTTATGTTACATTAGGACAACATTAGGACCTACCATATAATGGTTTAGATCAAAGCGCTTCAATCTGAATGAAATTTAGCTTTTTTTTGCAAAGCTGCTCTTTTGTCTCTTTTGTGCTCTACTAACTAAGTGAGCACAAAACGTGATATGAATCCTTTTGTAGGGCACTGTACTTGAGAAGCAGAAGGCGTCAGTAGTGAGCTTTGGTGTCGTGTGCTCCACAGAGCGGCCTACAATCAGGAGAAGAATCGCTATGGAGACGTGCTGTGCCTTGATCAAACAAGAGTTCGTTTAAAACCCTGCAGAAACGAGGTAAGGTCTTCAATAGCTCGGGCTGAAAGAGAGAAACTGCTGCTCTCTTTCAGCCGACGGTATCGCTTTTGAAAAATAAAAATAAAAGTTGCTCCGATCTAGGGATGCTCCGATAGTTTGGGCTAATATCGACATCCCATATCAAAATCGCCATTATGGCTGCAATTTACTGATATTCTACATATATATATTTCCGTACCCTTTCGACACTGAACAAACAATAATGCTGCTGACACTGAGTTCAGATGTTTGGTTAAAAGAGCAATAAGCAAAGTTTCATTATTGTAGATGGAAATAACTAAAAATAGTTTTGTGAAGAAGGTATCTTTTTAGATGGGCTATGGTTAAACGTCACACACTATCTCACTGTGTTGTTCTCCAATCTCTTGTTTACATAGCCGGGCCGGCCGTGCGTGCACGTACGTACACGTGAACAGATGCACCCTCCCTGCCCATAAAATGCCACCGCCAGGCGAAAAACGGCGGCGAGCACGCCCGTCGGATCGAAACGCTCTCTTACTAACAGCATTATAAAGTTATGAGTTACTTACTTCTTTACTAGACGTGTTCCTCCAAAAGGGGATGATGTTCTGTGTATTTATCCTTTGCAAATAAGTTCATATGAGCCGATGGGCGAGGAGGGGAAATGGATGCCGAGTGCTGGAGGGGAGCTAGAGAGAGGCGTGGCTTGTTTTGGTGTACAGACAGTGCTCAAGCTCCTCTATGCGCCTGTGCTAGCTGGCTGCTAACTGTGGAATGGATTTCATGAACGGACTCATGAGAGGCAGAGGAACACGGCTCTGTTCAGGAACAGTCCGATCCTAGATGGCAATCGGCCCCACCCCTACTGACATTGCTTCTCTGCTTCAGTTAAACGCCCCAAAATCCCGCGCTGTGTCACTGTCGCTGTAACCCGACCAAACAAATACCACATGGCCGACCCCCTAACCTTCCTGAAGATGGAAGGTTAGGGGGTCGGCTTCAAGATGGAAAGAAACTTTGGCTGTTCTACTTATTGGACCAATGCCGATATGTTAGAAAACGAGCTTTGCTGTTCTTTCAGAGATCAGACTACATCAATGCAAGCTTCATGGACGGCTACAAACAGAAGAGCGCATATATTGGTACTCAAGGTATGACTGCTGGACATTTTGAAGTACAGTGTTTCTGATCCCATTCATGCATATTGGTTCAAAAGCTGTTTAGTCTGTCTTTATCTGTTGGATAGTGATTGTGCTCATAGCTTCATTTCTGACATTGTTTTGGAGGATTTGTGATCACGGCCATTAATCTCAGTTCAGTGGTGTGTTCAGTGTTTTGCCGGTGCCATCACTCAGCGGGTCGGAAACCCAGCCGTTCACGTAGACCTTCCCCCACCAGCTTGTTACAGAGCATGTTATAAGCTCTCCTGTTTTTCACAGGACCGCTGGAAAGGACCTATGGTGACTTCTGGAGAATGGTCTGGGAACAAAACGTCCTTCTGATCGTCATGACAACAAGGTAATGGAAAGGGTCCCAGGTCCTCCTGTGTTCATAAGCTTGGTTCGAGCTGGTTGTTATTAAAGTGCGCCGTGTCTCTGTGCCGCAGGACAGATGAGGGCAGTCGGAGGAAGTGTGGACAGTACTGGCCCCTGGAGGAAGGGGGACAGGAGGTCTACGGCCACATAGCAGTGGTCAGCCAGAGGGTGGACCACCATACCCACTACAACCACACCACTCTGGAACTGCACAACACTGAGGTACAGCCCTCCCCTTTGGTTTTAAGTCTCTTTAACTAAACAGCACACAAACAGCGCCTTGAAAACAAACATTTATTTTACTAAGGTTTTATGTGCAAAACCAACACAAAGTGGAGCCTAGGAAAAGGATGCATAGACATATGTTGTCTCTTATACACATCAAGCTGTCTTTGACTAAGAACCAGATTAAAAAAATGTTTTAATGGTGCATGTTTAGTAAACCAATAAGAAAGATTACCAGGCACCAGGAGCTTTGACATTTTTGTTGAGAAATAGATCTGTAGTCTTTATGGGGGTCTTTCAAAGTTTGGCTGCTTTTAATGTCATTTTACGTCCAGCCCATTGACGTTTTCCGAGTAAGGTTTTTGTTGGATTTGTTTTATTTAAACCACTTGACTCTGTAACTCATTCAGGCAGGAAAAAGAACACCTAAAGTCAAGGGGTAGACCAGTGCTTTTGACACCTGACAGCTGACTCAGATCCTGTTTGGATCTTTTGTTGATAGCAATATGTTACATTGTTCTCCTTAGTTAAATCCATAAAGTACGAACAATAACAATGTTTGAGATATAAAGTGGTATTTCAGCACCAACAAGATCCTTCAAGGAGAGTTGTGAACTGAAAACTAAGCATACAGTGGAATAACTGGAAGGCGCCTCTCCTGTGTCAGTTCTTTGCTTGCTTTCTTGAAGATGTACATTACAGGAAATGTTGATCTGTGACAGATAGCTCAGAGGCCTGCTTTTTTCTTCTGCCCTGCAAACTTTCCTTATTTTGTTCAAGCCCACAGTGCGATTTGGCGTATTTAAATGAAGAGCTTTTGCTTTTACAACTCATTCCTTAGCGCTGTTGCTCAAGTCCATCTGTGCTGCATTTGATTTGAATCTCATTTATTCTTTAAAATAACTTTAATTTTTTCAAACACAGTGTGTAGCTGATGTATTACAAGCATACCGATGTGTTTATTTGCGTCATCTGTTCAGACGTGTGAGCAGAGACACGTGAGTCACTTCCAGTACCTCAGCTGGCCGGACTACGGAGTCCCCACGTCAGCGGTGACTCTCATCGACTTCCTGGGAGCTGTGAAGAAACAACAGAGGAAAATGGTGAAGGCTTTGGGCCCTCAGTGGACCGGCCACCCACTGGGACCGCCAATTGTGGTCCACTGCAGTGCAGGGATCGGGAGAACAGGTAAGACCATAAGGTTGTGTTTTTCCCATGATGTCACAATTTTTGTACTTTCCTCTAAGATCGTGATCTGAAATTATTACAGCTGCGGTCACACTGTTTTTCTGCCAAGCCAGGTGTGCTCACGAGTGTCAAGAAACACGTTTAGCGGGTCTAGACGTGGGGAAAATGAAGTGCATTTTGCAGTCAGGTGTTGCTTTGATGCTCTACTGTTTCATACACTGCACGTTCTTTGGGACAAAAGGCTTTGAACAGTACGCTCCAAACGTTTTATCACATGGGCCCAAAATCATCTAATGAAAAATACTTTTAGGCTTGGTTTGGAGTGGCCTTTTATTCAGCCGCTCGACGGATGCTAGAGGAAACATAATTTTGACTTTATTTCCAGTATAAAAACGCATTTTCCAACAACTAAAACTACGTGTGTATGTATTTAATAATAAAACAGACTGAAAATTTATACATTTCAGGTCTAGCTTGTATTTCAGGGTATAGCTTTACTTTTTGTTCCTTAATATACTCGTTCATTTTTATGATAAGCTACTTGTGTAGCAAACCTTTATAAACTGAAAATAGATGTGAAAAGCCTTGGTTTGGATTACAATCCTCGTATCGCAAAAGGTTTAATATAGTTCTATTTCCTGTTCCACTTTCCTGCTTCTTCTCCTCCTCTTTCCCCTTTTCCTCCTCATCTGTCTCTCCCTCCTCCTCTTCACACCTGTGACGGGCATTATACTGTCCCTCTGCCTCAACTCCATGGCCACAGCTGACAATAACCCCAACAATAATGAACATTATAGTATTTAAAGTGTTACAATACAAATACAATGTAAACACACACACAAACACAGTACGTGCATTACTCAACTTATTTGTATTTTTCTTGAGCTTGTAAAAATGAGCTATATATTAATGTAGAAACAGCACAGGAAACAGGTTGTATATTTAATCAAAAGTTATCCTTTTAACTTTGAACACAGACTCTCTCCTGAAATGTTTTCCCTTTTCTGGTCAGCCTGTATGGATTAACATTAGTTTGAATTGATAAAGCAGGTTATTTATATACTTATGGTGTAACCTTTAATGTTCTGTGTGCTCTGAGCACTTCAAAAAACACAAACATATATCATCTCATGGATGGGATAGGGCCATGCAGGGGCCGTTTGCAAACCATTCTGCTCGATCCTGTGTCATTACCGTGGCCCCTTCAAAGAGGGTCGTTTAAGTTTGCACAAACTTTCTCTACTCCACCCATTTCTTTTTCATTTCTTTCCAGCATCTTTGCTCATTTAACCTGCTCCAGTTTCTTTCCTGCTGTAGCAGCTCCCCAGCACTTGAATTATTCAGCCAGTCTCGACGGGTGATTTTAGCGTTTTATTTTCTTTGATGAAGATCCATCACAGTCACCAAAGTTACACAGTCACCTCAGTCACCGTGAAAACTCGCTACTTTCACTGGGGAATACTATGTTGATTTCTTGGTTACAAACATTTTGACAGTTCAAGTCATTCATTGGCACAATGATTTTACCAGCTTTTATAGAGCCCGCCCTCATTAGCTACGGCAGCCCGTGAGATACATACAAAAGCTCAAAACATTACAAAGTGCAAATAACATTAAACAAAACAAAATATAAACCACCAAAATGCTAATCAAAACAGACAAACATCCATAAACAATATGCAACATTCTTAATTTATAAAATTTACTTTGAATAATTTACTTTAAATAGTCTACAAAAATATTATTTAGGCGATTTATTTTAAATAGCTCACCATCCATTACACCTGCTTTTCTTTTTCTTCAAATTATGCCATTTTTGTAGTATGGTGTAATGAATTGTGTGGGTTAATACACCCAACAAACGAACATTTGCACTTATCCACTTGCAGCTACTGCATCCTTGGGCTTGGACTACAATAAAAAAATGGCCGAATTAGTAAGCCAGAAATCTGTGACGTTGTTTGGCAGTGCCGCAGCAAATACTGTGACGTAATTGTTCAAAAAACGTAATAGAGAATAAAGAAAACCGAACAGCTATAAAAATATGACTCAAACAGAATATAAAGATATCTATGAAGCTGTAGAAACTAAATTAAAATTTTCTACACTCTTATAAACTCAAAGTGCACAGCAAAATGTATTTAAGGGCTAAAAACATTTATTTTTCATTATATATCCCCTTTAAAAGGCAAATGCTGAACATTGAGGTTCATTGCTTATAAGTGCCCCCAAGTGGTCAGATATATATCACCTGAATTAAACAGGAAGGTCAGCCTGCTGTCAGTTGGAGCCACTCCTAGAATTCAGCCTGTTGAGGTGAAATTATCCTTCATTGGGGCAGACGGTGCCTTTGCATAGTGTAGCACGAGATTAAGGAATTCTACTAACTCATTGCTAAGACATTAGCTTACGTGAATTTGGTAGCAAAGGTCAGAGTGTGCGTGTGTGTATGTGTGTTCTAACTGATCCCTGTTGTTGGCAGGTACCTTCTGTGCCTTGGACATCTGTCTGTCTCAGCTCCAAGATGTCGGCTCTCTCAACGTGTTTCAGACGGTGCGTCGCATGAGAACACAGAGGGCCTTCAGCATTCAGACCCCAGAGCAGTACTACTTCTGCTACAACGCCATTTTGGAACACGCCCAGAGACAGGGCCTGCTACCGTCCAATCAGTAAAGCTCTGCCCAACGACGGAACAAGCTTCGACATTTCTGCTGTCAGTCTGCTGAACCTGCAGCCAAGTTGGAGGAACAGCCGGCTGAAGAAAGTAGCCTCCTGACTAAAGACGAGCTTTCTGACACGTCGCCATAACCTGTTTGCAAACCAAGTAAATGCATTAAAGATTAAAGCCTTGATCGCGAATGAGGTGTGATGATACTGTGGCTGTCAACAATGTGATGTTATGAGTTTGTTGAGAATATGCAGAAAAATACATCAGAGTGCGTGAATTGCTTAGTTTTGTCACTGGCAGAACAGTGAGGCAAAAGTCTCCATCCATATCCTTAAACTTTTTCACATGCCACATTACTGCCCTAGGTTCAATGCATTTGCAATTTCATTTGGTAGACCAACACAAAGTGGCGCATAATTGTGAAGTGGAAGGAAAAACATGCATGTTGTTCAACGTTGTTGACAAGTCATCGAAAAGGTGGAGCATGGCTTTGTATTTATCACCAGTTGTAGAAGCAGTTTTCACTGCATTGTCATGTGCAAGTCTCCTGGGCTATTTTTCTGCCAGCTTTGTAAATCTAGACACTGAAACCTCTCCTATTTTGTCTTTGCTAAATAGTATAAGGTCAGTCAGATCGAACAGAGAGCATCTTTGAACATCGACTTGCAATTATTGCCAAGAATTCTCATTTGGATGTAGGTCTGTACATTGACCGGGACATTCTTACTCACAAATGGGCATTGACGTTAACCGTTCAATTACAGCTCTAACCGTGTGTTAAGTGTCGTTGTGCGGCTGGAAAATGAACCTTTATCCTAGTCTCAAGTCTTTTCAAGCCCCTTCCAGGTTTTCTGCCAGGACTGCCTTTTATTCAGCTCCATTCATTACCCATTTAGATAAAAAAATCTACTTCACAGTTGTGTTACTTTGTGTTGGTCTTCTTTACAAAACCCAAATAAAATGCATTGAGAACATTTTGAAAACTTGCAAGGCCCTGTATTTAACCTCCCTTTATTTAATTATTAATAAAAATGTTAACTTTTCACAGTTGGGACTTTAAAGGGTTAATTCACCTCAGAATAAGTGTCTCTGCTGCTCCTTTAATAAAGCAACGCAACATTACACCTTAAACATGAACACTGTCCTGACATTGCAAAACTGCTTGAACATTTCCTCTTAGAGCTGCTGTAGAATTTACCATGTATGTTCACGGCCAAATAAACACCCTTTAGTCTTGAGCATTTCTGTATAGCTGAAATTTACTGGAGTTTTGGGGTGATGTACTCCTTAAACCAGTACAGTTCAAACCAAACGCCTGTTTTATTATGCCGTCTCAATAACGAGGTCGTTTCTTTTCCCACCCTTAGTGTCTTGTGAATGCAAACGTTCAGCACAATGCGTATTTAGTCCATGGTGAATGTCACGAGGAATTGTGGAGGTTTTCAGAGGTGGTTAGGTCACACATTTGCTGCCAAATGTCATATTTATCTGAAAATGATCACTTTAAATTAGCATATTTTCTTCCTGTCAAAGTGAAAAGAGTGAAAGCACATTTCATGATTTGAAACCTGACCACTCCCAAATGGCTGCTACATATTTTGACTGAATGCTCATAAAATTGAAATCTGCCACCCCCCTTTTTTCTATGATATTGGAGCAGTAAAACCCACAAGCTTCCACTTTGCCTGATATATTAAAAGCTTTCAGCTGCCTTAGCTGTGTATCATTGTACTGCACAGACTCTTGTTTAAGGCAGTGCCTATCACAGAAGTGTAAATCGGTGTAAGACCTCACGAATAGTGCAATACCTTTTTTTATGCATAAATCGTGTCTTAGCACTTTTTACAAATAAAAAAAAAAATCCCCACGTGTTCTGCCGTTTCAGCGGTGTAATGGGAGGAGAACGTTAACTTCAGATGACTATATGGTCAACATGTGATGCTGGGATTCGTTGCTTGTTGTATATTTAGTGAAGCTGTAATTGTAAAACATGAAGATATTTACTGTTATCATCTGCATAGCGCTTTATTGGGGCTAATGAACAGGACGGGACAGGGAAACCAGACAGCAATGACAACTTGAAAAGTCAAATAAGCACAAACGTGTGCCAACCACAACCTACAAGTCCTCCTTGGACACCTGAGAGTCAAGACTAGTCCGTGCTTTCATTATGTCCCAGTATATTGCCATCATTATAGTACATGTACAAAGCTCCATTTGTGTGTCATTTGTGTTACGCTCTTTACTCCAGAGTTCATATTGAATTTGCTGGCAGTGAAGCAATTTTTTTAAAGCCTGGAATTTTCACCTACTCTGATCTTAGAATTAGTTCTACTTCCAACGACGGACACAAAAATGTGCCGCTTTATTTTTCTATTATATTCAGCAACTGTTTTCATACAAATATGCAGTTACCATTAATTTTATATTTGTTCTGTTATAACATTATGTTTTCACTCTGTATGGTATTTCATTGTGCATTGATTCATGCTATACTGTAATAAACACAAACTATGTCAGCGTGTATCTTAACGGTGCGTTTCAGTCTCTTGGCGGGAACTGATTTGTGGGTATTCCTCTTAGGTTAATACTAAAAAATGTATTGGTTTTTTGCAATCACATGGTTGCTGCATTTGATTTTTAGATGGCCCCTTATGTTTTTTTTCACTCTGCAATAGATACATTAAATCGAATAAAGAAAATGAAACTCAAAAAATGCCTCAGCAGGCATTTGCTGGTATGAGATTCTCACCACAGGATACCACGGTTCTACGCTCTCAAGGTCCCCCCACCCTCCCAAAAAATCTAAATCAGAAACATGTAAAAGAATGTTATTTTGTTTATAACAAACAAGGGGAGGGGGGGTTGATCCTTTAGTTTTCACGCCTTGAGTTTGTATTTTTCACAACTGGCAATATTACCAAACACCAAACCTGTCCTTGTAAGACTAATGTAATTAGTGTTTTAGCCAGTTGATTGAAAGTGTGCAGCAACAGGTGGGGGAGGGAGCAGTGCTGTTGCTCCATGATCCATCCAGCAGGAGAAAACCCCAGTCGCCCTAGCGATCGCAGACACCTGAAAATAACTTTATACTGAAGGAGGGATATGATGGAAAATATAGTGGTTTTAAAGTGTAATTTCTTAAAACCTTGACACGAGAAACATCTTTTTAAGTCCTTGCTCTATCTTGGTACTTATTACTAGCCAGTAGATATGCCCAAATACTGCCATTAAAGATTTTACAGTCCGCAGAATGGTTGGTGTGTCAGTTTAATTTTGAAGGATAAGACAATAAATCTTTCTAAGAAAACAAAAGCTGTGGGTCTGCACTTTCTAGGAGGCTCTTGAAGTTTGGCCCATTTCATTTACTTTAATCTTAGTTTTCTATCTAAGAGCAGAGAAGAGCATAGGGCGACTGTGGCTTGATGGGTTGAGTGGTCATCTTGCAATCAGAAGGTTGTGGGTTTGATTCCACCTTCCCCTTGTCACATGTCAATGTGCCCCTGGGCAAGGCACTTAACCCCAAGTTGTCTATGGGTGTATAAATGTGTGAGTGTGATTGGGTGAATGTGGCTCTAGTGTACAGCGCTTTGAATGGTCATTATGACTGGAAAAAGCACAATATAAGTTCAGTCCATTTATAAAAATTAACTTACCACTGAGAAATGTTCCCATATGGCAAAAATACACAGTAAATTCATTGTTGATTCTGTTACTCAAAACATTTATATTCATCGTAACTGTATCGTGGAGGTGAACCCACAAGGGGAACAATGAGCAACATGGCTTTTCAGATAAGTAGGTATTGAGTTTGAATTTCTACCCAACTCCAGCTTCAAAATTCAATATGGCTGCCATAAACTTTCAAATCAGTGAAACACATGATACTGTACACCTCTGCAGGTTCCCCTAGTGTGCAACTGGAACACGGTGAAGTTAAACGTGGCTTCACTCCTGTCATGGTGTTGCTTCCAATGGCTTACTCTCATTCTGGCTACGTGCAACACCTAAGGTACGCCCCCCCACCCCACCCCTGTCTACCTATCTATCTATCTATCTATCTATCTATCTATCTATCTATCTATCTATCTATCTATCTATCTATCTATCTATCTGCCAATGTGCTTTATTTTTGATAACATTGGTTTGTAGTTAATCTCTTGTTTTTTTTTACTTGTCATCAAAGTTCAAGTCTTTTGGTTTTAACTCTAACTCTTCCAGGTCTCGTTCTGACAGTAGGAGGCTGAACAGGTAGACTAGAAAATTTCCTGCTGCTGTTGCTGGAACCTCCTCTGCAATTGCCTCTGACATCTGCTGCTGTTGTTGAAAACTTTTATCTTGGTTAAGCTTTGAGAGGAGTACCAGCAGATGATTGCGTCTCACCAGCCCTTAAGGGGTTAGCATCACATCAGCTCTTGGAGGGTTATGCTTCTGGATCACAGCTCCTGGTACTTTCAGTCGGTTACCTATAACCTTCTCTCCTGGTCGTAGCGCACTCAAAACTTTGGTCATGTATTATGGTCTTTCTCATCCAACCTTCCCTTCTCATTCTCCTTTGCAGTGAGTGTGATGCTGTTGGGAAGCGCAGGGTAAAGCTGTGAAGAAATTGTTGGCACTGTGGTTTGAAGAGGCCTGCCTATGAGCAGCTGCGGCAGACTGGAATCGCGCTGCAGGGGGGCGTCTCTATACACAAGCAGAGCCAGATCACAGTCTTCTGCCTTTTTCAGAAAGTTTTTCGACTGCACGATCAGCTTCTCCATTACTCGAGGGAACTTTGGGCTGCTAGTAATGTGTTTTCAGTGAATCTAGGGTAATAATCATCTTCAAGTAAATACGTTTTTCCCCTTCAAAAACCGATCTGATCCTGTCTTTTTCCATGGCCTATCGGGTTTCTCTGTCTGCATCAGTGGCTCTTTGCTGTTGCGCCTCTCTAGCATGCAGATCCTGCAGCTGAGAACCATGTAATTTACCTGCTGACTGAGACACAGCCCAAACACAGCCTGGCGAGCACCTTCTCTGCATTTGACCACCCCTTGATGTCCTGCATGTGTTTTTCACAGTACATCATTTGGCAGCGCAGAGGGTAACAAGGGGGGTAGCTTGTTCAGGCCAGTAGTTTCTCAATGTGGGTTCTTGTCCTGGATGAGCCTGCCACCCTTCCATGCACAGACAGTCATTACACGAGAACATGCGCTGTCTGCTTTCAACTGATCTCCAAGTGGGTCCATATATGCGACATTCAAGGATAAGCTTTCCATGACACAGGCCAACACATCAACACTTTGCATCATTTGCAGGCCACTCACTTTTCAATTCAATTCAATTTTACTTATATAGCGCCAATCTCAAGGCACTTTACAAAGTCAAATTCAATCAAACCACAGAGACAGATTGGTCACAAAGCCTCCCATCCAAGGAAACTCAGGAGATTGTATTCAGTCTTGATAAGCAGCATTCACTCCTCCTGAAAGAGCGTAGAGCCACAGTGGACAGTCGTCTGCATTATTGATGGCTTTGCAGCAATCTCTCATACTGAGCATGCATGAAGCGACAGTGGAGAGGAAAATCTCCAGCAGAACCAGGCTCAGTGTGAACGGTCATCTCCTTGACCAGCTGGGGGTTAGAGAAGACAGCAGCGACACAAAAGCACAGAAGCACACATTGATCCAGGAATCCTTTCTATGTTATATGGTAATGGCAGATAATCTGCCTCCCCTGGATAATGTCACAGCTAATAAAACACCAGACCAGGTGTATCTACTATGAAGAAAAAAAAAGGCAGACAACAAAAAGTTAAAAGCTGAAATAACAACAAACAACGCAAATTGGGGAACAGTAGGAGAACTCAGCAGAGTGAGAAAAATAGACCCTGAGAGCATCCGGTCCCGCTACCATCCTTTCTCTTATACGTTCAAGATGCAGCGCACCATAGCTGCAATGCTCAGCTAATGCATGCAGGGCAGGAATAAAAGCTTCAACAGACTCTCCAGATTCGTGCCTCGCCTGTTAAATTGCGCACATCTTTACACAATATTTTTCTTCACAACGAAGAACGACTGAGAAATGTCCCTTCCTTTGGAATAATCCAGCTTGTCTGTATCGCTGAGTTTTTGGCTTCTTAAAGTGTCATCAGCTTTGTCTCCCATGGACCAAATTAAAGGATTCCCCTGATTTTCCTCGGGGCTTCAAGCGAGGTCGCTCGCCTGACGGAATCTTTCAAATCTACAAATCGATTTTGTCCACCTGGAAGGCTTGGAAAAGTCGAATGGCACCGGTGGCCCCCATGATGGCTTGCCTCTCCTCTGGGATCTCTGGTAGTCAACAGGTCCTTGTACAATACAATAGTACCACAACTCCTAAGTCTGACTGCTCAGTCAAGTGAATTGCAACATTTTACAATGTTGCAATTCACATTTAAATGCACATTTAAGGCCGAAATTAAACATCTGGCAAACAAAGTTAGGGCAGCTGAGAACCACCTTTTTAATGGTCTACATAAAGAATTGGTGGATTTAATTAGTTATTCATTTGTTTTTCATCTCTATAAGAACTTTACCTACTTGAAACTGCAACATTTTTAACGTTATTAATATTAGAATTTAATCAGTGTGATTTACTTTAAGAGGTGTACAGCTGAAACCAGATATTTACATATATCGTTCTCACTGTCAGACATTAAATTGGACCAAACTTTTCCTGGTGTGAATCGGTTTGTATTACCCAAATTACATGTTAAATGGCAGAATGATAAAAGAACACCTCTGAAGTTTACATACGCTAATATTATGAGACTTTTAAACTATCTGGAAAAGCCATGATGACAATCATTTACTTGGTGGGAAGTGTGTGGATCCCAGAGCAAATGCAGAAGACCTTGTGACGATGCTGGCTGAAGTAAGAGAGTGGTATCAACAATAAAATGAGTAATTTACTGACATGCATTGAAAGAGGCTGAAAGGCCACTCAGCAAGGAAGAAGCCACTACTCCAAAGGCAACATAAGAAGCCAGATCATAGTCTGCCAGTACACTGAGCAAAAAAAGACGTTTATTTTTGGAAGACCTGTTGTCTGATGAAGCTAAAATTGAAGTGTTGGGCCATAATGATAGCTGGAGGAGAACAGGTTAGGCATCCAAGCACTATGCTGCGTAATTCTGGGGGTTGAAGCTTGGGCATAGGCGAGTCTTCCAAATGGACACTGACCCGAATACGTCGCCAAATTAGTTAGAAAGTGACTTAAAAGCAACAAAGATGGTGTTTTGAAGAGGCTATCACAAGGATCTGAGGACAGTGCTGCAGAAAAGCTTATGGGCAGAGCTGAAAGGACGTGCGTGGGAGCTAGGCACCCCACAACCTTGACCCAGATACACAGCTTCTTTCAGGAGGCTCTCAATGGGCCTAAATATATCTAAAATATTCTGGCATTACAGAAATAATTTTGCTAATCCCAACTGGGCAAGAACCGGAAAAGTCTGAGACTGATTTGACGTGAGGACAAAAAATATGTTGTCTTTTAATACAGTGCATGCAATTGTGTGAAGCGCTCTTGTTTCAGTGGTAGCTGCCTAACACACTAATAAAATTACGGACTGCTTCATAACTGAAGGCCTGTTTCAGCATATGTGGAAAACGTGGGATTTTTTATATTAGTATCGGTAAATCCACTCAGAGGACATAGGAGAGATTATGAATGAAATTAAACCAGTTAGGTGGAGCTTGAAGAAATTTGTTGCCATTTAGTTTGCAGCTAAATATGGAAAACAGTGTCGTCTGAGCCAAATAATCCTCTGAATCTAACCTCCGCTCTTCACTTGTCTCTTCAACCGACAGCTCAACGTCTAAAAGCCTTCCTTTGCTCCTAAAAATAGACACAGGTTTCCTGCAAATTGCCGTGTGCACCTCTCAACTGTTGAATTTAGGAAGAAGGTGGAGTGTGTCACTAAGATGAAGAACAAAGCTGTGGAAGCAACCGAGTTGAAAAGGGAACACAACGAAGTGCAGTCTCGGTAAACACCGCAGCACTGGGGTACGTTGTTTCTACACCGTGCTTTAGGGATAAGGTCCTCTGGTACCTCTGCGGACCTACAGGTACATCTAAAAAAAAAATGTAAATACGGCGCAAAATGATTTTGTCACTTATTTTTGAAAGTAAAACTATTATCTGTGAAATATTTCAAGCCTGTGTGTCTTTTTGTTGATTACGGCTCTCATACAGTCCTGTGACGTTGCGTCAGTTCTGTCAGCAGGCTCTCAATGGGCCAAAGTCCAGCCATTTCCAAAATGTTGGATCCAGATCATACACCTTGAGAGGCAATCCTACCACATACTAAGCACATGTGTGCAAACCTTCGAGTTCTCTAAAATATTCTGGCATTTACAGCAAACAAAAATTATTTTGTTAATCCCAACTGGCCAAGAACCAGAAAAGTATTCATGCCTCAAAACCTGGAATTAAAATGGAGTGTTTGAGAGTCTGAACCGTTTCCTTTACAGGGCATGCCGTCAACTCTGGAGATGAGCTAAGATTTTTATTGTGAAGGAAACAAAAAAAATACTTAAGCATGCATAACTGGTCACCCTTCTTAAAGTGAGGACTTTGTAGAACCACCTTTGGAAACAATTCCAGCTGCAAGTGGCTATGGCTAAGTCTCTGTGAGCTCGCCTCATCGGGCCTCTGGGATTTCTGTCCATTCCTGAAGGCTAAGCTGCTCCAGCTCCTTCCTGTTTGATGCCTTTCCCTTGTGAACGGCGATCTTCAAGTCTAACCCGAGATTCTCAGTTGGATTGAAGTCCGGACTTTGACTAGGTCATTCCAACGCATTTAAATCTTTCCCCTTAAACCGCTCGAGTGTTGCTTTAGCAGCCTGCTTTGGGTCATTGTCCGGCTGGAAACTGAACCTCCATCGCGGTCTCCAGTCACAGGCAGACTGACTCCAGAACATCGCTGCATTTAGACCCGTTTCGTCTTTCTCTCAACTCGGACCAGTTTCCCAGTCCCTGCAGCTGAAACTCTTATCCGAGAAAGGCGCACAAGGTCGTTTAGGTGTCTGGTGTGCTGCACAACCTGGCCTCCACCTCCCTCTCCCCCAGGAACAGGGAGCACGACTCCGTGAGGATGTTACGCAATGTTTAAGACAGCAGTATGGTTCACTTTTTAGCAAGTTCTTTGAATGCGTTTAACACGTCAGACATAACGTCACACAAGTGACTTATCACTGTACTCATTTCCTTCAGGTCATCAGTTGTTCCTCTCTGGTTTTGCAGAACGACATTCATCAGCGCCCATCCTGATGACTGGTCCTGGGGATGGCCCAGACTCTCCTCTCTTCCTCCTCGCCACCTGCCAACTGAAGAGGATGTGCTTCTACCTCTGACAGACACATTTGATAAAGGGCTTACCGGGACGTTCTTTTCACAGTTCCTTTGCTTTTTCTTCGCGGTTGCCGTTGTTAACGATGAAAAACGACTGATCAGCTCACTCATTTAAATAAAATACACATTGCCATTCATGAGGGGCTTTGCATTGACCATTTATGGTTGAATCTGGGGGTGCAGAGGACCAGGTACGCAAATATTCAGGTGCAGCTGGGGTTTTATAAAGGAAAACTGTGCGTTGGTGTGCGTGCACATGGTTTTATAAATCTGGATTTATTTTTTTTTCATTGCTTTTTTGGCGCATGCCATTTTCCGCTTTTGGGCAGACTTTTACAATTTTTAATAAATCAGACCACTGGGCTTTCATCGGTAGTAATGAGGCCGTTGCTCCAATCAGCTGAGAGGAAGGAGCTGCGCTGAAAAGTGAAGCCGTTGATTTTCTGACCTAGGTCTTATTCGCTGACCATTCCTGAAGGCTAAGCTGAAGACCAACCTCAGCAGGGAAGAGCTCAGAGGAGAGTGCATCGTCACATCAGTTAATGTGGTTTGGGAACGCTACTGAGATGCCTCCTGGAGGCGGAACAGGTAGGTAATACCTGGAGGAGATCCCACAGCGTGGCCGACACTCTTTGAAGCAGCAGTTGAAAGCAAATATTCACACGTCACTTTTTTACAGTCAGGCATTGAATCAGACTAAACTTTTCCTGTTTTTGGTCAGTTCATATTACCAACCTTATTTTTACTGGCTAAGTGCCAGGATAGGAATTTTTTTCTTTTTACTTCAATTTCAGAAGTTTATACACATTTCCTTAGTATAACGCAGAACTGCCTTTTGAATTGTATGAGCTGGATGCGCTGACGTGGGCTGAAAGGCCAGTCAGCATGGAAGAAGCAACAAGTCCAAGGAGAAATAAGAAGTCGGGTTAAACTGGTTGATCCAACGGGTGTGTTCCGATTGTGCAGGGGTAGTGTGCCCACAATCAGTTTCTTCTTCTTTTTTTCTTTTGTTTTGTATTTTTCTCTGTGGGTTATTGAGATGCAGCAGGTATGGAAGCCCATTTCTGCCACTCTGAAGAAAAAATACAGGTTTATCTCATAATTCTGAGACAGCTAGGTCATAATTATGAGATAGTATCTCATAATTATGACTTGGCTATATCATCATTATGAGATACATCTTTCAGAGTGGCGGAAATGGGCTTCCACATGTTCACATCTTAAAGGACCAGTACTTATCTGAGGGGTAAATAAGGTTGCATCAGGCAAACGCTGATTCTTATTAATGGACACTACTGCGCCAAAACGCTGGTGCATCACACGCTGCAAACCAGAGCTGACTTATTCACGCCACATGCTGTCTGATGAAGAAGCTGCTGTGAAAGCCAAGGGCTCCGGATGGAGGCAGACGGCCCCTCACTTTTAGCGGGCGATATTCAAAACAAAGTGACGTCACCGGCGCTACGCGCCAATGCCGGCGGAGGGGGGCGTCTCCAACTATTCTGTTACAAACACAATTCCGGAGTAAAGGAGCCTTTTTTCCCAGGGTATGTAACAGCTGTTTAAACTTCATACTGTTAAAGCTCGCCATACGCGCGCAGGCGAGCGACGATCGCGCAGAGCCCGAGCGCGTTTAGCGGCTGGACGCGGTCTTTTGTGCTCGCAAATGAATTGCGTCGCGGGGCTTTATGCGCTCTGGAGGGCTCGGAGAACGTAACGTGGGAGATCCATGGGGCAAATCTGCAGCGTTATGTCGGCTGGTAAACAATCTCCGGGAGGTGTAGGGTGACCGTCCGAGGCGTCCCTCTGTCTGTCGCACGTCTGCGGCGTTTGTGAGCGGACGGAACGCTGCCGAATGGGTCGGTGTTGGGAGGGAGGGAGGAGGTTGTTGTGGTGAGACAGCTTAGACGTTTTAAACCCGGACGATCGCGGTAAACAAAGAATCAAACGCGTCGGTCCTCCCTGCGGGACAGAGGCGCGGGGCTGCTCCGTCCCCGCTGCGGGGGGAATGGCGGGGCTCCGCCGCGCCGACGTGTCCGTGCGGCGGCGGTTCCCGTTCCGTTTGACTTTGGCATTGTTCAGTAAGGGCACATTGATCGGCTCATGTCGCCCGGGAAAACACGCCGTGCCCGCCGCCGATGCCCCTGTTCTCTGCGTCCACTAGGGAGGCGGGGGAGGGAAAAAAAGGGGGGGCTTCGGCGAACAGAAAAGGCAGCTTAGCGCCGATCGGGGAGCCTTTTGTTCGGAGTGTGCAGAAAGTGGACCGACGCACGCTCGCAAGGAGCTGCTCGGTGTGTTTGGCCGTGCCGCTCGGCGCTGGGGGTGTTTCCGCAGCCCGCAGTGCGTTTTTGTTACACGCTTCTGCACAAACTTGCCAAGAACGGTCGACGTCGCCCTCGCTTATTGCGCGCTTAGAGAGTTTCACCCCCAACCGGGGTGTGCTGGGGTCTTAACTCCCAATTCATAAGGAAGGGGGGGGCAGCGCAGAGGTGAGAGTAGTGGACGTGCGGTGCAGCTGATGACTCCTCTGCCTGGACTAGGAGGAGGAATCCCGGGCTACTACTGGAGCTCCGCCTGTCGTGGGCGATGGTTTATTTTGGAAGTTCCACCTTTTGGAGGCGGTTACTTGTCCATGACGTTCGCCCCGCGGTGATTGGCTGCGGTGCGCTAAGTAGGAGGGGCCTGACGGTGCAAAAGAAGGCCCCCCCGCTCCTCCTCCTCTACTAAGTCACGTGTCCTCTCAGGTCCAGGAAGTAGTCCATTATGTGGATGGGTTTTCACTGCGCCCATTGGTAGGGTGGATGCAGAGATCACCTGATGGGTCTGAATGGGAGATTGTAGGTTAGCAACTGGGCTGCCAAAATAAAAGGCTGCAGTGGCTGGAAAATCTTCAGCCGGCTAGAATAAAAAAAAAAAGCTGTTTGCAAACATGCATGGTTTCCACCTACAAAGACGAACACTGCACAGGCCTACTTTTGGAAACTGCATGCACCGCATCCTTCGGGGCTAAAACTAATCCATGCTCAGTAGTTACGGTCCAAAGCCACCATCTGACCCCAGGTGATCGTCTGTAGGTGCTCCATTTGTCAAATCGCAAGCAAGCCTCGTGGAGAACATACATCTTGTGCACGTGTATCTCAATAAATTAGAACGTCGTGGCTAAGTCCGTTTGTTTCGAGTATTTAACATGATCCAAAAGCCACTTGACACCTTTGACGGGGATGTGGCTGACCGTTCAGTGCCGTAGTCAAGCATATCGATAGTTTAGTGGAAGGAAAACGTTGTGGCAGAAAAATATCCTGATGCGTCTTAATAGTCCAGGAAAGAAAAGGCAGAAAAGGGCACACAAAGCAACATGGGTAACTTCAGCCTTGACGGGATTGTAAAGCAAAGTCCATTCAAGAGTTTGGGGGAGATTCACCATGTGTGGAATCATTGCTTTAGGACACACACACACGGCGATGTATCCAGTACATGAGCTGCGATTGTGGCGTTCCCCATGTTAAGCCACAACTGAACCGCAGGCATCAGAGGTGCCTTGCCTGGTGGTCTTTTCAAGTTAAAACACTTTTTTGCATTTGCAATGGGAAGTTCCCAGAGTCTGAGGGGAAAGTGGAGTGGCTCAGCATTAAACCGGCTTTAGGCCCAGTCAGTGAGGATTTGGAAAATTGTTTTATTTCCCGGAAAACCTGACCTCTGCCACAGCATCACTTCCTTGATTGGCCAGAAAACACGCCTTACCTAAACTCTGGCATCTTAAGAGGAAGGTGAGACAGCTGACCCAACGATTCAGACCAACTAAAAGCTGCGACCTGGGCTTCGATAACGGTCTCAACTACGGGCCCATCGCCTCAGACTGATGAGGTTATTCACGCAAACGTAGCCCCGACCAAATATTGAGCGCATATACTGTACGGCGCATGTTATGTTGAAAATCCATTGTCGTTATTGCTCTAATGCAATGTCTAATGCAATGTAAACTTTTTCTGAAGAACGGAATTTAGGGGGGGTATATGAATTTATTCGGGGTTAGCTATAATCATAAAAATTAACACAAACACTTGAAATGTGCCACTGTGAGGGTTTTTATTAAATTACAGAAAAGGCTGATTTTGACGATAGAGTACACTGAGATGCACCTGTATGGTCTACAGTCTGCACCGCAGCACTCCATAACATTGTTTTGCACAGTGCAAACAGGCATACTATTCACACTGAATGTACTTAAAACTACAATGACCAAGATCGTTTTTCTTTATCAACGTTATGCCTTATGAACAGCCTGCATAAGGCTAATTTTGATAGCATATTTGTTGGTTTTTTTTCCATAAGAGGTCATAAAATGTCAGTTTAAGTTGCACAAAAGTTGTTTCACAGCTCTGTCAGTGACAACAGACATTTGTCAGAGACAAACAGCAGGAAGCCGTCTCAGATACTCAGCATTAGCCTCTGCTTCGTGTCCAGAGGGGTGTGCTTGGTTAACCGTGCCATAAATTCCTGATTGACAGCTCGAATTCAAAACATTAAACGTGGCCCCGCCCCCCCGGCTCGGAGCCCCCTGAATGAACTGACCAATCGCCTGGATTCTGGCGCGGGGTTTTCGTCCGCCAGCCCCGCCCACCTCTCCAGCGAACCGAACGGAGATTGTTTTCCTCTATCTGGAAGGTTTTTCACTTTGCTGCCCGAATTGTTTACTTTAAGCCACACGCCGGCGACCAGCTTGCTTTTCACACTCGTGCTTTCCGTAACCAGAGGAGCGGCGGTGGGTCCAAATACAGCGGATCGTCGCGTAATCGCCTGCAAACTTCTGCTCGCTGTTTGGGAGAGGGGTGAGTTCAGCTGTGTTCATTCAGTAAGCTAACGCAGTGGGCTAGTTAGCTGACCGTTTAAGTACACTCTGCGGGATCACCCGCGTCTCCGTGCATGCCCCTCTGTCACAGACAGACCTGAAAGGAGCGGCGTGGAAAGTCGATCGAGGATCACCGACGCATTTTAAAGCAGTTACCGTGCAGCCCGCACCGATCGCTAACGGTTACCCTGCATGTGTTTCCCTCCGAGCCAGAGACGGTCCTCCGTCCGGGCTGCCCATGTTGTTTACATTAGCTAGCAGCTAGCTGGCAGCTCGGTACCGCTGGCTGGCGACAAGACACATTTCCGGGAAAGTCGCCGAAATAAACTGTATAACACCTTTCTGCACCAATATTATATGAAACCGTTGGTGGGCTCGGTCAGTTTTTTTTTTTGCTTACCTGATAGAAATGGGGGATCATTTCCCGAACTTCTTCGCCACGCTAAATGGCGGGCGTGGGGAAAGCATCGAGCTGTAACTTGAGGTCGGCGCTTGTGTTCTCTAGGCCACGTAAACGCGACGGTGAATTGGTTTTGGCGAGATTTATAACACGAATTCGCCAGAGCAGCGCTTATGGGTGACGGTAACGTTATTGCGAGTGGAGTCGGTATCCCTCCCCCCCCCCCCCCCAAATGCATTAGCTTAGCATTCCCCAGCTGCTTTCAGTGCGACTGTTGGTGAACACGGCTCAGTGGAGCTCAGCTGCTGGACGGGAAAAAAGCGGCTAGCTCCGGAGCTTCGCTTCGGTGCCGCTTCGACTTTATGTGTTGGGAAACGCTTTATTGTAAATTTTGCGAAGCTTTCACGTCCTAAAACGCCGTTCATTGAGAGTGGCCAGAAGGGAGCTGCTGGTCTGGAGGAAGTTGTGAATGGCAGACGGGCTCCCCACGTTTCCACAGCACCTGTTTTGTTGCACCGCTGACGTAGGCTTCTCGTGTTTTCATTGGCTACGGTGACCGCGAGCTGCGCATTCAGTACATGCTATTTGAACGAAAGTAGATGCACGCGCTGTTGCCTTTCTCATGGGGGGTTGAAGTAGACAGAAAATATCGGGGAATCACAGCTTTAACATACAACGCTCGAATAAATATCGGCTACAAAAACACATTTTCTCTAAAAAAAAAATAATTAGCCAAATAAACTTTTATCCAGACTGTCATGTAAAGTAAGACTGAGACTGTGATAACACATTATCATTGTGGTTTATCAGAAAATCTCGCTTTTTATACTTTCGGTCGTTAAAGCTAGTTTTCTTGCTGTATTGGGCATGCAGCTAGTATTTCTGTCCGCTGATACACAAGCAGCAACAGTGGGTCGAAGGTGACCGACACATGGATGTTCTGGGCTCTGGTGGGAGACAGACCCCTAAAATATTAGCAAGCTCAAAACAAACGTTTGAAACAGACACATAAAGGTATAATTCAACATTTTTAGGCGGCACTCTGTTGAAATGTTAAGTAGGTCTAGCAGAGTCATAGGTTTCGCAGGGTTTGTAGAACTTTTAAAAAGCTGCTGTTTCAAAACGAAAACGAAAGAATTATATTATATATAATTTTCCATCATAACACATTGCTGCGGAATGCTGCTCATTTAACTTAAAGAATGCCGCGCTTTCCCTCTAACCCCAACCCACATTTTAGCAGCAATAAGAAAAATTGTTGCCTGGGGAAAGCAATTAGGTCTCGTTGTACACATTTGTTTTTCTTCTGTGAGCAAATACTGTAAGGAGTTAATATCTTGCTTGTGGTGAATAACTCTATTTGTTTCATTTAGTATGAATCCAGATTAGTTTGTCCCACAGACTATTTGTTAGCTTCAGCCTCCAGACCACCTAATCTGTATTTATACTAACTGCGCCTGGATTCCAGCTTCCTTCTGCCTTGCTTTGACGGCCCCTTGGGCAAGGCACTTCACCCCAAGTAGCCTACCGATCTGCGACTCTGCATTAAATGTGTGTTCGACTGTGTGGATGTGGCTTTGGTGATAAAATGAGCAGTCAGTATAACCATAAAAGCGCCCATGTAAGCAATCTATTCACCAAAGCCGAGATATTAACTGCTCCAATTGAACCTTGCATCAAAAAGTCTGAACTATCCCTTTAAGATGCTTTCACAATGCAGGCCACATTTTCGGTCTGTGTTAGTTTGTGCAATAACAAAGGCAGATATGCCTGATCGCTTGTTAATGAATCAATACTTTCTCAGGTATTGACACCTGCCATTTTTTTGCTCTGAGGCGATTTAATGGTTGTCTGCTTTAGCAAAACTGCCGGATTGGTTAGCGGACACAGCGCGTGTCTTCATAAATTCACAGTAGAAGTAAAAAAAAAAGAAATAATGGACTAAGGTAATTAGAAGAGAAGCACATGGGTTTGAAATCTTGACCGAGGCTCGTACGAGTTAAAGTTGATGTTCAGACCGCCCCTGTTTTCCCAGGTCGCGCAGCTCTCACAAGCATGAGTTCATAATGAAGCGTCGTCTGGAGGATCAGGACGCGGTTCTTGCAGCGCAGCAGCGGAGGCTCGCCGGCAACCCGGAGCCTTTCCAGCATCGTATCCTGGCCCCTGCCCCTGCTGCTCCGACCGTGTATGAAGCCGTGACCGATAACATGCAGCCCACCGCTGGCGTCCAGTACTCCGTCCCCCAGGGATACCAGGTAAAGTAAAATTGGCTCATAAGCTTCAAAACAAAATCACCATCTATCATGCTCTACCGTACTTTGCGAAATTATTCTTTCTTCAACTTTTTTGCTTTTTTTTTTTCACATTAGAGCAACAAATTGGTTTATGTGATGGCCTAAACACAAACAGATGCATGATTATGGGGTGGAAGGAAAATGTTCCTGAACTGGTTGCTAATTAAAATCTGAAAAGTGTGGTGTGCTTTTGTAAACGACCTCCTATATTGCGGAACTCCAAATTTAGCTTTTGGCGCTATGCCTCCACCAGCTTTGCGCAGCTAGAGTCTGAAATTTCTGCCATGTCTTCTTTGCAAACTAGCTTAAGCTCAACAAGGTTGGACGGAGAGCATGTGTGAGTATACTTTTATGGACTTTTTTGCCACAGAGTTTTGGTTGGACTTTGACCGGGCCGTTCTAACACGGGAACACGCGTCGATCCAGACCCTTCCATTGTAGCTCTGGCTGTATGTTTGGTGTCGTTGTGCTGGAAGGTGTACCCTGTGTGCAATCTGAAAGTCGCTGGCAACCGCTAACAAGTTTTCCTGCAGGGTTGTGATGCATTTGCTAAAAGAAAATGCATCCCCACGGCATCATGCTACCTCCCTCATGCTTCGCAGTGGTGCTGGCATGTTCAGGGTTGTGTGCAATGTTACGTTTGTGTGTATGCCACCTGAGCTGCTGATCTCTGCAGCTCCTCCATAAGTTACCATGGGCCTCTTGACAGCTTTTCTGAACTACGCTCTTCTAGCTCGGTGCGTCAGCCTAGGTGACCGGCCATGGCTTGGTAGCTTTGCATTCTGAACAGGGCTCTGTGAGATGTGTAAAGTCTGGAATATTGTAACCTAACACTGCTTTACGCCTGACCGGTCATGTATTGATGCTCTTTGTTCACTAATGTTTTCTAACAAACTTCAAAGGCAACCAGCTAGCCGCTGGATTTATACCGAGAATAAGCTAAAATGCTAAAAAAAACAAAAAATTAAGTCTTGGGTAATTTTTTTCCCCCACTTCACAGTTCTGTACTATTTTGTGTTGGTCTGTCACATACAGTCCCAGTAAAATACACCAAAACCTTTTCCTAGGTCCCCACTGTGGCCCAGAACAGCGGCGGGCACGGGCACGCCCCGAGTCCGGCGGTCCACACCGGACCCCACCATCACAGTCCCGCCGTTCCGCCCCACGGGCCCGCAGTGATGGCGGGGCACGGCCACGCAGCGGCCCCCCCATCCGCTGCACAAGGTCACCAGCAGTTCCAGAGGCTTAAGGTGAGTGAGCGAGCGGCTCCCAGCCTTTTCTTTCTCGGGATCAATTCAGGTTGTTGCATTCCCGTTTGACGACTCAACAGACAGATACATCTGCAGGGGATGCCGTAGATAAAGTCGGCTTTGTCTTGCGTCTCCATTAGGTGGAAGATGCTTTGTCGTACCTGGATCAGGTGAAACTGCAGTTTGGGAACCAGCCTCAGGTCTACAATGACTTTTTAGATATAATGAAGGAGTTCAAGTCCCAAAGGTGAAGAAATCATAAGTAGAACTCATGGATCAGGTAACCCGGTTCCTTCAGCTCTTTAACTCTTCTGTGCTGCGTTGTGTGTGTGTTTATCAGCATCGACACTCCGGGGGTCATAAGCAGGGTGTCGCAGCTCTTCAAGGGCCACCCGGACCTCATCATGGGCTTCAACACTTTCCTGCCCCCGGGCTACAAGATCGAGGTCCAGACCAACGACCTGGTGAACGTGACGACGCCGGGTCAGATCCACCACATAACCCCGCACGGCATCTCGGTCCAGAACATCCCCATAACGGGAGCGGCCACCCAGCATCCGCCCCAGCTCCCGTCCGCTGCTGCCACCACTGCGCCGCCGCTTCTGACGCAGCCGACCCCCGCTAAAATGAGCAAGGTGAGGAGGAACGGTCTGCACCGCATTGTTTTAAAAAAAAAAAAGCTTTCTTTGTGAATCTGCGTGGGCTCTAAAGTGGCGTTTCTATGTCGCAGCCTCCTCAGGCGCAGCCGCTGACACCAAGCAGCCAGCCCAATCCGTCCATCCCCGCGCACACCTCTCCCCGCTCTCCGCCCATGCAGCTCCACCCGCCCCTCGGCGGGACCCCCGCTGGCCCGCCCTTGCAGAACAACCAGCCCGTGGAGTTCAATCACGCCATCAACTACGTCAACAAGATCAAGAACCGCTTCCAGGGCCAGCCGGACATCTATAAAGCCTTCCTGGAGATTCTCCACACATACCAGGTCCGTGTGGTTGGAACTGCAAAGGTCGGAGGGCCATTGTTGCTTAGTGCATGCTGTAACTTTAGGTTTTTAATGTTTATACAACACAGAAGGAGCAGCGTAACGCTAAAGAGGCTGGAGGGAACTATACGCCGGCTCTGACGGAGCAGGAGGTCTACGCTCAGGTGGCCAGGCTCTTCAAGAACCAGGAGGATCTGCTCTCGGAGTTTGGACAGTTTCTCCCTGATGCCAACAGCTCGGCAGTAAGATAATATGTACAGCAGCGCATCATCCACAGGGCTCATTATTGCCTTCTAGTTTATTTCCTCAATTCAATTTTATTTATATAGCGCCAATTCCTGATACAAGTCATCTCAAGGCACTTTCCAAAGTCAAATTGAATCAGGTTATACAGACAGGTCACGAAGTTTCCTCTCTAAGGAAACCCAGCAGATTGCATCAAGTCTTGACAAGCAGCATTAACTCCTCCTGAAGACGCGTAGAGCCACAGTGGACAGTCGTCTGCATTATCCCTGGCTTTGCAGCAATCCATCATACTGAGCATGCATGAAGCGACAGTGGAGAGGAAAACTCCCCTGTAACGGGAAGGAAAAACCTCCAGCAGAACCAGAACCAGGCTCAGTATGAACGGTCATCTGCCTCGACCGACTGAGTTAGACAAGACAGAGGGGAGACACAATAAGAGAGACCAAAAAAATCACACATTGATCCAGTAATCTGTTCTACATTAGATGGTAATAGCGGGTGATCTGTCACAGCTATCAGAACGCCAGACCAGGTGTACCCACTATGAAGGAAAAAAATGACAGAGAACAAAATGTTAAAAGCTGAAATGACAACAAACAATGCAAACTGGAGAACAGTAGAACTCAGTAGAGTGAGAAAAATAGACCCTGATGTCCTCCAGTAGCCTAAGCCTATAGCGGCATAACTATAGGGATAGCTCAGCGTAACCTAAAGTACTCTAACTATAAGCTTTGTCAAAAAGGAAAAACTGTTGCCTTGCAGGAAGTCAGTCGTAGGTTCAAAACCCAGCCTGGAGTATGAAGTCTGCTTGTTTTCCCCAAGGCCCTGCAAATGGGTAAACAGGCATAGAAAATTGAATGTTGGATGGGCTCTTCCATAAAGGCCAAATGTCTGGAGTGCAACACTCGCAGTGGTTCTGGCAACAGCTTCTCCCACCTGAGCTGTGTATCGTTGCAGCTCCTCCAAAGTTACTTTGGCCTTCTTTCTTAACAAGGAGCACAATAGACTCCTTCAGGGAAATTCTGGTTCCAGTAGCTTATATAGAGTACAAAGGACAGAGTCAAAGCAAAGATGTTATTAAAGATAAAATACAACAGACAATATAATATAAAAAGAGTGAATATAGTACAAAAGAGCATAATGACAACATCACAAGAAACTTATCAAGATTTCTTAACAAGGTGAATGTGGTGTTGATCTTTTACTTGAGATCTCAATATGATACCTTTTAAAATTTATGGCTGAAGTTCAAGAAGGATAAATATTGGTCGCAGGGCGTTGTAAAGGATCATGACCAGTTGCTTACGTCAGGTGTCGTGAGACCTTCCTCACTCCCTGTTGTGTATTCTCCCCAGATGCTAAATAAGACCAACGCAGAGAAGGCGGAGTCCGTAAAGAACGACCACGGCGTCACCCCCAAAAAGCCGCTGCTCAACAACAAGCAGAGACCCAATCAGAACGGTTGTCAAATCCGCCGCCACCCGACTCCAGGGGCCACGCCACCCGTCAAGGTTCGTAGACCCGTACCCGCTGCTGCTCTGTCTCTGTTCTCACCTCTGCTTGATCGTTAGTGATCCTACCCGTGTGTCTGTGTTTGCGTTCTCGGTGATGCTACAGAAGAAGCCCAAGTTGCTGAATCTGAAGGATTCTCCGGTGCCAGATCCCAGTAAGCACGGAGTGGGCACAGAGTCTCTGTTCTTTGAAAAGGTAACTTTGGCCTGAGTTGGGAAAAGGGGAGCCGTTTTAAAATAATACATATTCAGTGATGGGGTCTTATTTTTTTATTTCCTACTCTCTAATGAAGAGAGAGTTGGCGTTCAAAGTAAACAACTGCTGGTACATGCAGGGAGCTGTTGGACAGACACACTTGCATTGTTTTGCCCCAGTCTGACCCCCGGTATCTTCTTAGGTGCGAAAAGCTTTGCGGAGCGCCGAGGCTTACGACAGCTTCCTGCGCTGTCTGGTCATCTTTAACCAGGAGGTGATCTCCAGGGCGGAGCTGGTGCAGCTGGTGCTGCCCTTTCTGGGGTACGCAACCCTGTCGTCTGTTTGCATGCGAGCTAAAGTTCTTTCAGTGTTTGTTGATTTTTTTTTTTTAAATATTAATTCATCTTTCTAATTTGCTTAATTCTGATTCACAGAAAATTTCCTGAGCTGTTCAACTGGTTCAAAAACTTCCTGGGCTACCGCGAAATGTCCCACATTGAGACGTACCCCAAAGAACGGGCCACCGAGGGCATTGCCATGGAGATTGATTATGCTTCCTGTAAGAGGCTGGGTTCCAGCTACCGGGCTCTGCCCAAAAGCTACCAGCAGCCCAAGTGCACCGGCAGAACTCCGCTTTGTAAAGAGGTGAGGCATGGAGGCTCAGAGGCGGGTGGACACTTCATGGTCTTATGTTTAATTGATCGTTGGATCGGTTAGTGAGGCACCAGTCAGAATCCAAGGCCAATTAGTGAGCTCTGATTAAGGAGTAGACACTTTAAACTCTCTTTAGCATCACATACTAGCAATTAACAAGATTAGCATTAATAAGACTATAGCGCAGTGGTCCTTGAGGTCCGGTGTCCTGGAACTTTAAGATGTGTCCCTGGTCCAACATACCTGAATCCATCCATCCATTTCCTAACAAGTCTATCCCTTATGGGGTTGCGAGGGGTTCTGGTGCTTATCTCCAGCTGTCAATTGGCGAGAGGCGGGGTACACCCTGGACAGGTTGCCAGTCTATCACAGAACCATACCGGAATCAAATGGCTGAATTAGCTCCTCGTCATGCAGTCTAGCTCTTCAGTGTCCTGCTAATGACCTTATTATGTGAGTCAGGTTGAGTTGAAGCAGAGTTAACAAATGCAGGACACCGGAGTTGAGGACCACTGCTGTAGCGTTTGTGCTCATTCCTTACAGAACGCCGATCCGTACCTTAGGTCTGAGATTTCCAAAAAAGGCTGCCGACATTTCCAGATCCAGCACGTTCCCTGATAGACCGAGACCGAAAGCTACGACAGATAAAGCTGAGCTGAGCCTTCCTAGGTTTTGCTGAGAGTGCTTGCAGCCTAAATAAACAGCAGACGTGTGTCGTCACTAGGGCTGGGTATCGTCTAGAATGAGCCGATTCGATGCAATTCTTTATACATGGCTCACGATACAATACGATTCTCGATATCGCTCAGCTTGATTTGATTTGACTCCAATATCGATATTTATTACTTTCAAATTAATGCTCAAAGTCATTCAATCAAAAAAACAGCCAAATATTATATTTGTTCGATTTATTGAACATTGATATATTAACAGGAAAATAAAGTGCATTTGGTTCAATACATTTAACGTATCACAGAAACCAAAAATGTGCCCGAACGTCTGATTTTAGGAACAAAGGCGCTTCTAAGATCCCGTCAGCCATTACGCAAATTTGTCTCACTTGCACTTCCTCGCTGTGAATAGTAATGGCGTGCTGTAATAGCGCCCCCTAGGGGTTGGGAGGTGTATCAATATAGAAAACCAGAACATCGATATTAAAGCGTTTTTAAAAACATCAATATTAATCTTCGTATCGATTTTTATGCACAGCTGTAGTTGTCACGCTGTTAAACGGTTTCCGTTCAAATAGCTTCTTACATCTCAGCGCTTCCTCCGCCTACACATTAAACCCCTTGATGATACCGATAAGCACAGACTTTTAGTCTTATTTACTCTGCAACCACGTCCGCACCGAAGACTGTTATTTTCTGTGCTGCCTGGTAGTGCTCACAACAGTAGTTTCACTGAATAGAAAAAGGAAAATTCGATTTTTAAGTTTCCGGCCAGCTGGTCGGTAGGCGGGCTGTGGTCTGGCTGTCCGTTTGGTGTCGCTGTCCTGCTAGAAGCTAAAACTCTGCCCTGGCCTCAAGTCTTTAGATGGGAGCGGGGGAAGCATGAAGAGCGCAGCTCGAAGGAGGGGCGCAGCTTATAATACGGTGGGGGAAACCCTGTGCATCATTTACACCACTCAAGTTACACGTTACATTACTTTGTGCTTGTCTTTTAAATAAAATCCCAATAGACTTCATTGACGTTTGTGCTTTTAACCTGACACTGTGAGAAAATGTGCATTGGGTCTGACTTTTTTGGTAGGTGGTCGGCATGTTAAAATGCTCCTTTACCGTCTCGTCTGTTGACATCGTTCGAGTTCACTCTTTGCTGACGATGTTTTCCTGAATTCTGGCGCCACGTGCAGGTCCTGAACGACACCTGGGTGTCCTTTCCCTCGTGGTCCGAGGACTCCACCTTCGTCAGCTCCAAGAAGACCCAGTACGAGGAGCACATCTACAGGTGTGAGGACGAGCGCTTTGAGGTGAGCAGGAATCCCGTCAGCCGCGGTTTCTACCCGTCTGTCGTAAGCAAAAAGGTGCTAAGCGTTTTGTCTCAAACCCAGCTGGATGTGGTCATCGAGACCAACCTGGCCACCATCAGAGTGCTGGAGACGGTGCAGCGGAAGCTGTCCCGCATGTCCGCGGAGGAGCAGGCTAAGTTTCGCCTGGACAACACGCTGGGTGGTTCCTCGGAGGTCATACACCGCAAGGCCATCCAGAGGATATACGGAGACAAAGCTCCGGACATCCTCGACGGGCTAAAGAAGAACCCGGCTGTTTCTGTTCCCATCGTGTTGAAAAGGTATCCACTGAGCTAAGCACTTCCTATTTTCCACCGTTTTGCCGGCTGTTTCCGCCACTGTTGCTGTGAAGGTTCAGGGTTTCAGTTCCCGCTTGACGCCAGCTTCTGTTTGCGACCAGGTTAAAGACGAAGGAGGAGGAGTGGCGGGAAGCCCAGCGGGGCTTCAACAAGATCTGGAGGGAGCAGAATGAGAAGTATTACCTCAAATCTCTGGACCATCAAGGAATCAACTTCAAACAGAACGACACCAAAGTGCTTCGATCCAAGTCTTTGCTAAATGAAATTGAAAGCATCTATGATGAGGTAAGGATGTCCCGCTGCATGATGGCGTCTATGTTCGCCGTTTATTACAGGAGCAAGGTGTCTCTAAAGCTTTGAACGCTGACTTCCAGCGACAGGAGCAGGCGTCGGAGGAGAACGCCACGGCGCCCATGGGCCCCCACCTGACCCTAGCGTACGAGGACAGCCAGATCCTGGAGGATGCAGCGGCGCTCATCATCCACCACGTGAAGCGGCAGACGAGCATTCAGAAGGAGGACAAGTACAAGATCAAGCAGATCATCTACCACTTCATCCCCGACATGCTGTTCGCACAGCGCGGGGAGCTGTCGGACCTGGAGGAGGAGGAGGAGGAAGAAGAGGACGCGGAGCTGGAGGAGGGCGCCGCCAAGAAGCACAACGGCGTCTCGGGCAGCGGGAGCCCCTCCAAGTCCAAGCTGCTGTTCGGTAACACGGCGGCGCAGAAGCTGCGCTCCTGTGAGGACGCCTACAACCTCTTCTTTGTCAACAACAACTGGTACATCTTCCTGCGGCTGCACCAGACGCTGTGCTCGCGGCTGCTGCGGCTGTACGAGCAGGCGGAGCGGCAGATCGCAGAGGACGTCAGGGAGCGGGACTGGGAGAAAGAGGTCCTCGGACTCAAGAAGGAGAAGAACGACAATCCCGCCATCCAGCTCAGACTCAAGGAGCCCAGTGAGTAACTGTAGAGCCAACAAAACGCAGCGCGATTAGAATTTGGATTAAATTAGTGAAGACATGTGCTGTCAGGAAACTACCCCATTAAATACTCAGCTTGGTTTATATCTCTTAAAACAGAACTAATATAATCACACATAAACAACAAGGATTTGCCTAGTTATCATCCATAAATAATAGATGGAAAAACTGAGAAAAAGTTAGGACACCCTTCCTCCTTATAGCTCATCTTACTCCCTTTGGTTAAAATAACTTCGGTGAGACACTCCCTGTAACCATCCACCAGTCTCTGACATCGATCTGAGGAAGGTCAGCCCTCTCCTCCCATAGAGCTGTGAGATGTTTGAGGGGTTTCATGTCACCTCACTGCATCTGAGTGAGACCACGATCCAGGCTTTGACCCGAACGATGATCCGTTTTCATCCTGTCCGTGGTGGACTTACTGGTCTATCTTGGCTCACTGTCTTGTCGCAGGATCCTGTACGGCTTCAGTTTGCTTCCATCTTTTCCCATTGTCTCAGATACACGCTACTCCGTGTTCTCCCCCGGCAAACTCTAGTCTGGCCTCCATGCACACTTCTCGTGAACGTCAAACTTGTGCAGACTGATTTTGCACCTGATTTCACTTCAATTGCAGCAAAAGCCGGCTTTAGGTCCCACTATTACATTTTAGGGTTTTTGGAGACTTCTTTAAGCATCTTGCGTTCTGCTCTCAGTGTGAACTTGGTTGGTTAGGTAGACCTGGGAATGTTTAAATCCCTTACTAGACTCATAAGCTGCGACAATCTTCTCTCTGAAGGCCTCGGACAGCTATTTTGATCTTACCACGGCCATAGCTTTCACTTCAGACTGAGAGACATGATTAAAATCCCCGGAGATCAGAAAAGGGGCCAGGGTGGGATGCTGTGTTTGGAGTGTGCTGGTTAACAGGGTGGATGACGGCCCAAGCTGCTGCAGCACTGGCATAGGAGGGATCGTACACCGTCATCGTGATAACGTGTGTCAACTCCTGCGGTAGATACGATGGCCTCATGCTAACAGCTAGCTCAAAGTTATCACTGCAGAGCGTCTCTTTGATGGTTAAATGTCCAGAGTTTATCATTCATAAACACAGCCAGACCCTCTCTTATTACCGCCCTCCTTGGTTCTGTCAGCCCAGAGGAAATGGAAACTGTTGCCGTTTACGTGTGTTTAGAGTTAGCCACGTCTCAGTTAGCATAACCACGCTACTCTCCTGGTAGCATCGCTTTAGTCGGGTTACCAATACGTCCACTTTGTTGGGAGGATTTTCCCACGGTAGCGGCGAGAGACCCGCGGGCAGAGCTGGGTCGTGTAGCCGAAGATTGTGCTCGAGTAAAAGTAAAAAGTAGTCAGCCAAGAAGTTACACAAGTGAGAGTAAAAAAGGATTCGGTAACAAGGCTACTCAAATACTGAGTAACTACCGGTAATCCTAACATCTGCTTTAAAGGAGAAGTCCGGTCAAAATCAGAATTCAAACTGCTGAAAGTACTTTAAATATAAAACTACTACATACTGTGCAAAAAATTATAAGTTTTTTTAATTAATAATAATTCTCATTTAATCATGTGTATGTGGAGGAATCCATCTTGGTCAAGAATAGTACTGTCACCTCCCATTTTTTGACGTCAATCGGCGGACCCGCTGTTGAGCAAGTTTCAACGCTCTGTTTGTCACGGCGCACTATTTTCCAAGATCAAACTCAGTCGGGTCCTACAGTATATATCTATACACGCGTGTGTGTGTGTGTGCGCGCTCCGCGCAGCACGGCTTTGCACCGGCGCTGCAGCTGAGCGCGCGCACACACACACACACACACACACACACACACACACACACACACACACACACACACACACACACAGCGGAGGAGAGATCGCTGAAGTGACTGTGTTGAAATAAACAATGTTTTTTCCTCTTTTACCAGTTGTGTTGGAACATCCGATGGCCATGCACGTGGGCATTGTTGCTTCAGCAATAGCTCTTGGGAATGTCAGCGGTGAAGTCCTCTGGAAATCCGAAATAATTATTGATGATCGCAGCTGTGTAGAACGGCTCCTATTGACTTTGCATGGAAAGCGGAGAGAAATACTGTCGCCGCTTCCGCTCTTCCACGTCGCAGGATGTGATGTCAAACGCCCCTTACTGCCCATATTTGGGCAGTCATGTCAGCCCCCATACACAGTGATTCAGACGACAATTTATGTTTTTATTTTCTTATTGATTAAAGATAAGTTCATTAAATAACCACAAATGTATTAGTTTTAGTTATAGCTAATGATACCCTGATTTTTCCTTGTTGACCGGACTTCCCCTTTAATATTTAAAATTGAAAGGTTGCGTGCAAATTCTGGTGATTTTAAAGACTAAAAGGAAAAAATATATACAAAGAATAACATATTTACATTGTAAGAAATTCAGGCAAAAGAAACACTTCACTAAATAATTTTCTTTTAAACATTAAAAATTGAAACCACCACGTACAGCAGTTTATGTATGTACAGTGTGTTGCAACAGCGCCAAGTACTTCCACTGACAATATCTACTGTTTACTGTACATTCACTTGACCTCCAAATGGCTCAATAAGCTCAGCAGACAGACAATAATGTTAAAATAACAAACAAGTACAAACAAGAAGTCTCACTTCAAGGTAAACCACAGGTGTGTGTCTCTCAGGTGCATTTTTGGTTAAAACAAGTCTGTTATTTATTCAGTGACGTTACTTACGGTGGGTAGAGTAGCCGGAAATTTGACTCACGTAACGGTTCTTCTTCATAATATTCACTCAAGTAAAAGTAAAAAGTACAGTGCATTAAAACTACTTGTAAAAAAGTGACTCAGGTAAATGTAACTGAGTAAATGTAACTAGTTACTACCCACCTCTGCTGGCGGGGAACATCAGGCCACCTGGTGGGAGGCGGCACAGCGTAGCTACTGAGAGCTAGACGCTGGTTTCTGGTGTAAACAAGGGTAGCGTGGGAGCTCACCTGGTCTTGAAACCCAAATGCAGTTAGAATATACAATAAAAGGAAGGTTGTCCACAAAGCAGTCAGCTCTATACTGTGTACAAGCAACAACAGAAACGCATGACGCACACATTGCAGCCTAACGTCAATTCATGAATCCCATTGGGGATTGGGAGCAAATAACCTGAAGGCAGCAGAGGTGCTCTGTTTTATCCTCTTGGAGATTTCAACTTCTCTCTGTTATTGAACATGCTGGGATGTGGAAATAGTGACAGCCTCAAATTTCCGAGTTAAGAATAAGGACCTACATTTGCAGAAGAATAAATATAGATGATTTAAGATAGCTGTGCTAACCAAACTAGTCATGCTAATTTCTAGTACGGGATGCTAAGATTATCTTAAAAGGTGGGCTCCTTTATCATTTTGTCTGTGTTTTAACTGGTAAAGCCCTGTTTGGTAAGACAAAATCATCCAAAAATCTGAATTGGCAAGCCATAATGATAGAACTGAAAATCAGAACGTGGCCACAGGTTTCTGATCGGTACTTCTCTAAAAAAAACAAAACACGAAAAAATCCATCTTTTAGGCAGTTTGAGATTTTCATTGTGCTTCTGCTCTCCAGTGGACATCGAAGTGGAGGATTACTATTCAGCCTTCCTGGAGATGGTTCGGAATCTGCTTGACGGAAACATGGAGGCTCCTCAGTACGAGGACTCTCTGAGGGAAATGTTTACCATCCATGCTTACATCGCCTTCACCATGGACAAGCTCATCCAGAGCATAGTCCGACAGGTAATGGCCCGGTCTCTCAAAGGCACATTTCTATGAGTTGCTGGGGTTTTAAAAGCTGTTTGTCTACCCCTTCCCACTTCCCCCTCCGTAGCTGCAGCACATAGTGAGCGACGAGATCTGCGTCCAGGTGACAGACCTCTACCTGGCAGAGAGCGGGAACGGGGCCACCGGCGGGGCCGTGTCGGCACAGCCTTCAAGGAGCTCTGCCGAGGTGATCTACCAGCGAAAAGCCGAGCAGCTCATGTCTGACGAGAACTGCTTCAAGGTAAGAGACGTAGTTTGAGGCCCCTGGCAAAGAATTCTGCTGAGCGTCCAATTTAATTTGGTTAAAGGGCATAAATCAGTAGTTTAGCAAGTTGAGAAATACCAAAAAATATATAATCTGTTTTTGCTTTTGTGTCAAACTTAAATGTTTCATCATCAAAAAAATCTTGATGAGTTGGATAGAGACGACTTGAAAAAAGCAGTTATCACGTTATCTCATCCAAACCAGTGTAATTTAGATGAGTAATTGTAATTTTACAGGGCAATTGTGCTCCTTGTAAAATGATGAGTTGATTTGACGAGTTCCACCCAGCTGTACTAATTACTTGTAGAATCAAGAAATTATTTATCCATCCATCCATCCATCCATCCATCCATCCATCCATCCATCGTCTTCCACTTATCCGAGGTCGGGTCGCGGGGGTAGCAGCTTCAGTAGGGAGGCCCAGACGTCCCTCTCCCTAGCCACTTGGGCCAGCTCCTCCGGGGGAATCCCAAGGCGTTCCCAGGCCAGCCGGGAGACATAGTCCCTCCAGCATGTCCTGGGTCTCCCTCTGGGCCTCCTCCCGGTGGGACGTGCCCGGAACACCTCACCAGGGAGGCGTCCAGGAGGCATCCTAACCAGATGCCCGAGCCACCTCAACTGGCTCCTCTCGACGTGGAGGAGCAGCGGCTCTACTCTGAGTCCTCCCCGGATGACTGAGCTCCTCACCCTATCTCTAAAGGAGAGCCCAGACACACTACGGAGAAAACTCATTTCGGCCGCTTGTATCCGGGATCTCGTTCTTTTTTGGTCACGACCCAAAGCTCGTGACCATAGATGAGGGTAGGAACGTAGATCGACCGGTAAATCGAGAGCTTGGCCTTTTGGCTCAGCTCTCTCTTCACCACAACGGATCGGTACAGCGCCCGCTTCACAGCAGACGCTGCACCAATCCGCCTGTCGATCTCCCGCTCCATCTTCCCCTCATTGGTGAACAAGACCCCAAGATACTTGAACTCCTCCACTAGGGACAGTACATCCTCCCCAAACCGGAGGAGGCACTCTACCCTTTTCCGGTTCTAGACCATGTTCTCGGATTTGGAGGCACTGATTTTCATCCCGGCCGCTTCGCACTCAGCTGCGAACCGCTCCAGCGAGAGCTGTAGATCACACCCTGATGAAGCCAATAGGACCACGTCATCCGCGAATAGCAGAGACGCAATCCTAAGGCCACCAAAACGGATCCCCTCAACACCTTGGCTGCGCCTAGAAATTCTGTCCATAAAAGTTATGAACAGAATCGGTGACAAAGGGAAACCTTTGTTTTTTTGTTTTTTTTTCTATGTCGTCCAGCCCTAGCTCTACCCCCACGTCCACCGTGCCGTTTGCATCACTCGAAACGCGTTGTTCATATTGCCGACCGTTAGTTCGCTCCTGATCGCGCCTTTGCACAGGGTCAACATGTAAAATCACTCGCTCCGTTCGCCTTGTTCCTGTCCGGTGTGTACCCTAAACGATGCCTTCAAGCTGATGCTGCATGTGGTGGATGGAAGAGAGTCTGTTTGTCAGCTGAAGTCAAACTGTTGTTCATTTGACTCAGACACTGAGAAAGAAAGAAAAATCGCTGTTGCAGCTAGTTATTGTGGGTAATTCTTGGGAGGAGTGGTTAATATATTTAATAAAGCAGTTTATTTTTAGGCTTTTTTTATAATATAAGTTTTGTCTGTTAAAAATATGATTGGTTTTTTGATGAGCTTTACTGCTGGGAGGAGCATCCTGGCTTCACTATTTAACCCCCCCACCAAAAAAATAAGTCAGGTTTTTATGTTGTTTTCTTTCCATGACTTTTGACATTTTCTCCATTGTTCTGTCAGGTGATGTTTTTGAAAAACAGAGGGCAAGTGCAGCTCACAGTGGAGCTGCTCGACACGGAGGAGGAGAACTCTGACGAGCCCATGGAGGCCGAGGTAAGAAGCTGCTCGCCTGGTGGTTTGAACATTCAATAATCAGCACTGCATTTCCAGAATACAAGAAAAAAGAAAGGGTTAAAAGCGCTTACCTGGCCCACGCTAATAACCATGGAAATGAATTGCTACTCATAAACCCACGTTCTCTATCCATCTGTCCATATTTCATCCAGTCATTGTTCAGTATACCCACCTGTCTAGCATTCCATCCACCCATCTACCAATTGATAATTTTTCCCCTCATCTGTCTGTTCATCTTTGTCCTTTCATCCATTGCTTTCTCTATCTATTCCAGCTGTTCATCCATTCATTTGCTTACTAATCCATCCATCATTTTTGTCCATCCAATCCAATTTGTCTGACCTATCATCCATCCATCCTTCCATCTACCTGTCTCATCGTTCATAAATCCATCCCCCCCCCCCTCCCCCCAAAGTTTAAAAGTCAACTACTCTAGAAACATGTTCCATAGATTTATAGTGAGTGTTACATTTTAAAAATGGGCTAAAGAAGGACAGAGAACTCTTGGAAACATTTGAAACACGGACATTAAAAAGGTGTCCCCTCTCTCTAGGTGGAGTGGGCATACTAGTAAGAACCTGCTACCAACGCTTTGGTAACACCGGCATAGCCGCCGCGTCCCCTGCAACGCGTCTGTGGAGTTAACGTTTGTTCTGGACTTGTTTTGTGTTTGCAGCGCTGGTCCGATTATGTCGGCCGCTACCTAAACCCCGACTCCACCACTCCTGAGTTGAGGGAGCACCTCGCCCAGAAGCCCGTGTTTCTTCCAAGGTACGCTCTTTCATCCTTCCTCCTCACGTGTCCAACTTGGATATGTCTCGGGTCAGTCGGTGATGGATGCGCATCCCTGTGAGAGTCAAACCCGAGTCCTGGACTGATTCCTTTGAGTTGGACGAATTTGCCCTGGCGGGTTCCTGATTAACCTCTCGGTGCATTGCTCTCCTCTCTCCCGACCAGGAACCTGAGACGGATCAGGAAGTACCAGAAGGGCCGGGAGCAGCTGGACAAGGAGGCAGGCGAGGGGGGAAAGAAATCCCTGGAAAAAGAGAAGATGGAGTGCATGTTCAAACTAAACTCCTACAAAATGGTGTACGTCTTTAAGTCTGAGGACTACATGTATCGACGCACCGCCCTGATGAGGGCTCACCAGGTATTCACCCAGACTTCTCACCAAGTTGGAACTCCAGGAGATCCATCTAACGCTGCTGCTGTGTTCACAGCATAGCGGTACAGCTGGCATCTAACTTCTGGGTCATTTAAGAAGCTTTGCATGGTGCTGATGGCCTTTAGTGATTCCACAGCATTGCTCTGTCTAATAAACCACTGTGTTGTAGAATCACGAAAAGTCACAAATATGAATAACAGCGTCTGTTTAGCAGACTTCCAGCCATTAAATGAAGTAGATTCAGCTGCTTTTACTTTAAGGGTTTATATGACAGGGCATAATTTGATCTGATCAAATTGTTATTTTTTTTTTCAATGTCTGCAATTTGACTGGACCATTGCAGCAGATGGAGTCAGCAAGTTATTTCCCTCCAATATTATTTACATATTTACAAATAATAGGTGGTACATTGTGTTATTTTGTGAAGTATGATTAATGACTATTGGAGTTTTCTAATTCATTCCCCAAATCTTTGCACAGCAAGTGAAACCGGATAAAACTAAGGAAGAGTACAGAATATGAAGGGCTTTATGACCTAATACAAGTTTGAGGTTTCCAGTTTAGTTTGCCGTCAGCAGTGAAAACAAGAAATTTGTTTTCATGCAGCATGTCAATATTCACCCTAGGAGAAGTAGAGGAAGAAGGAAGAAAGAACAAGATCGCACGTATCCGTTTTTGTATATCGGGATTACTTTTGCCAATAAAAGCCCAATCAGCGTGGTTTGTACTCAAATTTCCAAAAGTTCTTTAGTCTGGATGAGTACGCAGATTTCCAAATGGAAATTGTGTAGGAACCCTGTTTGTTTTTACAGCGTCGATTCAGTGACTGCAGGGTGGCCAGCTCCTGCGTCTGCAGAACGCTTCACGATTTGTGCAAGGTGTTTGAAATGTGTGTTTCTTCCAGTGCGGCCAAACAACCCAACTTTAATCTCGTCTTTGTACAAAGAGTTTAACGGCTTGATCAGTGGTCGCTTTCTTGAAATAAGGGCTGCATGGCCGTGTTGTTCTTAGCAAGCTGAGGCCTTCCCATTTTTTTTTTTTTTAAATAATAGCTGCTTGTTACACTTGACAAGTTGTGAAAATGTAGTTTCTTTCTTCAAGATTTGTTGGGTTATTCTGTTTTTGTCATATTTAACTATCATCATCAAAACTTAATAAAAAACCCCAGATGTTTGGGCTCAACTGGCAATTCCCCAACACATTTTGTAATTTCTTTTTTTGTCTTTTCTCAGTCACACGAGCGGGTGAGCACGAGGCTGCACAAGCGCTTCCAGGCCTGGGTGGATGCCTGGGTCAAAGAGCACGTCACCCGCGACATGAACGCCGAGACCGCCAAATGGCTGATGGGCGAGGGGCGCGACGGCCTGCTGCCCTGCACCACCGCGTGCCACCCGGAGGTCCTCCACTTCATGAACATCAACAAGTACCGCGTGAAATACGGCACGCCGAGCAAGGGGCCATAGCCGACCGGAGCAGTGCAGAGGGGGTGAAAAAGGAGACAGGTGGACTCCTTTGGGGGGGGGGAGGTGTGGGAGGTTTGGTCTGAGGCCACGATTTAGAGGTAGGGATTAGGGCTTAATATTCTGACTTTTTTAAGGCCAGCATGGGAGCGACAGTGCTAGTCGCTCCCTTGCGTGTTGCATCCAGGGCGGCAGGGTGACAGATTCTGTTTGTTTGTTTTACCAGCGTTTTTAGCTGGGCCCAATTTTTTCACAGGGCCTCTGGTGCCAAAACTTAGGAGTTCTCATATTCCAGTCGCAAACCTGAGCTCTTACCAGCACTTAGAGCCACGGCACAAACTTCCTCGAGCCGGTTCGACGGGCGGCGCAGACAGCGAGTCGATGCTCGCTGGACTTTTTATCAGTACGGAGCTTCGCTTTAGCTAGCTCCCCCCCCCCGTCAGAGGCCATCGGAGCTCCCGTCTTCCTGCCGAGCTGTTATTTCTGGGAAACAATGTGATGGACAAGTGCACTTATTCAGGAAGAGGGGTTGGGGAAGGGAGCTCAGTCACGTCAGCGAGACCTGGTTCCGACATTCCTGCGTCCACAGCCAAGTCCCGGCCGTGCAGCATCACTAGGCGGAAAGAGGGGTTGCGCTTCTTTTTCCAACACACATGGCAGCATCATTAAAGACCGCGCCTGAGCCCTGAGCGGTGCTGTCGGGGTTACCGTAGGAAAGCACTGTTGCGTTTAATGGAAAGAAGAAGAGAAAGATGAAAGGAGAGAGAGAGGAAAAAAGTAGACACACAACACTGTTTGGTCTCAGACTGTAAAATTGTATAGCTTGTGAATGTCAGATCCTGACATGTATTCCGGTGTACGTGTTGTGTATATATATTATATATAGTTCTATTAACACACAAGATCCTCGCCGCTCTGGAAGTCAACCTTTTAAAGACGCCCTCTGCCAGTACACCAGCTCACTCACTAAACACGCGCGCGCACACTCGACTCATTCTGGGAGGACTGTCCTCGTCCCGCTCATGTTGTAAATATGCTGTAAATAGTCTGAGACTTTTTATGACAGGATCCGTGTTGTTGTGCTAGTCTTTCTGAGCTTATTGTGGACTTTAGTGATTAACGGCTAAAGTTAGGATGTATATGAAATCCAAATGCAAGCCCATTTATTACCATTTTTACCAAAGGGAGTTGATAATTAAACACTTGTTTTTTTTTTTCTTTTGCCCCCTTTGTGTTTTTCCTTAATGTCTTTGCTTTTTACTTTCTGTCGTAGGAACATTTGGAGGGGAGAAGGAAGTAGAAAGGTATCCAGGTCTTTCTGTTTTGGTTTTGTTTTTTGTTTTTTTTTATTGCTTATGTTGACTGTGACAATTGATTTCAATTGATTGGTCAAAAATCACTGCCTCCTCTTGACAGCGCCGTCCAAGGTAATAGTAAAAGTTATTTCAAAGCTCAGAAGAACGGACCCATCGTCACGCTTCCTTCTCCCTGGGTAGTTTTCTGCAACCCACACCATATTTTTGATAATGTAAGAAGTCACACGTGCATGTCTTTAGTCCCTTTATTTAGACCTTATTTAAAGTAATAATAAAAAATGACATTTGTAGCCTATGAAGCCCCTTGTGCAGTTTATTTTAAAGGTTTGTTTCCTTTTGTCATTTGTTCTCTAGAACTAAAAGTAAGAGTATAAGAGAGCCCATTCATCGCGGGTCATAAGCAGTTTTATTACAGGAACTGCACTGATTGTGGTTTTCTTCTTCGATTTTCCAATGTTACCAATGTTTCTTAAAGGGGACATATCAGGCTTTTCACATTGAAATCATTCAGTTGTGGTCCATAAAAAGTGAAACTGCAGTGCTTTGATCTGAATTCCTCGTTAATTTACCCTCGGGTCCTCCTGTTTTACCCCTGTTCTGAGGTGCATCTGAGAGCAACTCGTTTTGTTGCTGTCTCTTTAAATCTAAACGAGGCACTTCATAAACCGCCCCCCTCCAGGTCACAGAGCATTCCACTCCACCATGTTCGGCCATTTTTGGAGTATGCTGGGGGAGGGTATAATAACCAACCAATCACGTAACCACTTGTAGCTTCGGCATCCTTCAGCTTGAATTTCAAAATCGCTCTGAGACATAAAAATGGCGGATTCACAAAATTGTTTAGCCAGAAGTCCATGATCTTGTTTAGCAGATCCGCTGCAAATACTGTGACGTAATTGTTCAAAAAATTTACGAGAAAACAGAAACTGAAGGGCTTGAAAAATGTGACCCAAAAAAAATATAAAGATATCTGTGCAGCTCCTGAACAGATTACATTCACATGTTCTGCATTCCTAAAGACTCCAAGTACAAAACAAAATGTATTTAAAGGCTAAAAAAAAGTGGATTTTGCATAATATGTACCCTTTAAAGCTCGTATTTGCCCATACTGATTGGGACCAATTCTTAATTGAAAACTAAATACAATTTTCAGTTTTCAGGGTTAAATAAAAATGAATTATAAGTTGATACTAAAGAAAACTACATCAAAAATGACGTTTCTTCAAGGAAAGACAATCTCACGTTTTTAGGAAGTAGTTTTCACAGCCAAAAAAAGCAAAAACTAAGTCAAAAGATGACTCAAGAAATCAGCTGTTGACTTCATTGGCCCAGTTTTCATCCCGATCAGCCCTAACTTTGCATTCCCCAGTCAGTGAATGCAAAGTACATAGATCCTACCTGGTTGTGCTGACATACAATCCACTCTTTGGTGTGCAAGTTGTTATTGAGTGAAGAAGACTCAGAGGAAGCTGTTTTCTGTATTTCTATGGTGGTTAAAAATGAAGTCAGAGAAATTACACAGACATAAGAAGACATTTACAGGAAAAGTATTTCTATGACGTAGTGAAACGTGTCTGTAGTTCACTTTGATTCTGCGAGAGAGAGGAAGATTTTCAGCAGATAACGGGAAGGCTGGACGTATTACCCCAACAGTGTCCTGGTTTATATTTTTGAGCTTTTAACGTCTGTGTGTTTTGGAACTCACTGGATTTTGTCAGTAGCATTTTGGAAATCTCACATTTAAAGCGAGAATCAACAGTCTGGGTAAGATTACTAAAGTCTTTGTGTATAAAGCTCAGGCTAACTATGCTAATTACTACTATAAGATGCCAAAGCTAGTTTCAAATGTCACCACCATGATGCACTGTAGCCCTTATAGAAGATATGGGAACTTGATTAGGTCTTCTTTAAACCTTTAAATGCAAATATTCAGCAATTCAGTATTTTAGTATGTATTGCATACCATAATCTTATCATGAATCAATCATTTGAAAGATTGACTTGAACGGTTGAGAGGTGCTCTGATTCACTGACTGCAGAGGCAAACAGTCCTCTCCGTATGACAGTCCTCTCCGTACTTAGACTAGTATGACATCTAACAGTGGATCAAATGTACCTGCCATTGCAAGGCTTCATAAGCAGATTGTAAGGAAGTCTTATTAGTGGCCATTTGGCTACTTCCTATGCAGATGACCACTTCAATATGAATGATGACAATGTCCCTCGTCATGGAAGTGGCAACACCAGGGCGCAGCTGCCAAAGGCTGGGGCCGGAGTGTCCTCAGCTTTCTTCAGACCTCAGTGGGATTAACCGAGTCGTCATGTTGGGGGTGGTAACCCTGCACCCTCCGCAAGCCCATTGACCCGAGGACAGCGCTTCAAGAAGAGCGAAGCGCCATGACTCTGCAGACGGACGATAAGTTGACCCGTCAACAGAGACGCCGAGCGGTAATTGATGCCTAAGGCTTCATGAAATCTTACTCAGACGTTAACATTTGTTTGTTGTGGAACATCCACTAATGTTTTTGCTTCAGTTTTTTTTTTGTTGTTGATGGAGAAATTGCACACAACAGTACTGCTATTACTTTCATGCATGGGCGTAGGTTTGTATAGGGACCATAGGGACATGTCCCTACCAAAATTTTGGACCGACCTAATTGTCCCTACCAATAATTCGATGTGAATAACATGTTTATAATTTACAATACAGCGTTGTTACAGCAGTCGCTTATTTTCCTCTCGCAGCTCCGCTGCTTGGCGGCGGCTGCTGCTGCAGCTCCGTCTTCCAGCCTGCGTGTCCAGTCGGTCTTTCCTGTCGCTTTAACTTAGCAGCGCACGTAACTGTGTTGTGTACTGTTTAACTCCACTCTCATTGGTTGTTCTGCCTTAAGTCCCGCCTTCTCTCTCCCTGGTTGGCTGTTTTCTAGTGCGTGCATGTGCGTGCATGCTTGCAGCGCGAAATTTAAATTTAATTCACGCTAGAATACTGCGGTTACTACAACGAATATTAGACTACGAAACTAGTCCCAATTAAAAATTTTATATTATCTATGCTATAACAGGCGATAGAAGAAGCAGGAGAGAGTAGTTTTGATTTGTGGAACTTAAGAAATGTAAATAACCAACGTTAGCATCTTAAAATAATATTTAATTCTGAAGTATAATACATTTTATCAACAAAAAACTTTTTATTTTATAAAACTAAATATTCTGTGTCAGGCAGGAGTTCTGAAGACTGCTGGAAAAATCGACAAGCAAAGAATGTAAGCTTCCAAAAAACCCCTTTAAGGCGGTTCAGATATAAATAGCAGGTGTTATTCGTTTTATAGAGTATAACAACACGAGATGGTGCCTAAACATTGCTATTTTTTGTTTAGAAAGCATAATTAGGGTTCCACATAATAATAGTGCTATTTAATTGACTATTTTTACTTTTAGAAATAGGATAAAGTACAAACAGAGGAACACATTGGTTTGATTTTCCATAGATTTCCACACAGTCAATAAGTAAATTAGTACAAACATTAGTGTCTGGTAAAAATGCTTGAATCTGGCTGTTTATTTTGGATATTATTACATTACGGATAAGATAGTGTTATATTTTCTTTTAATAATTGTTAAACGCGATTTTATATTTGAATAAACTTAGGTCATGCTTAGTGTTGTGATTGTAGATGATGCCACCAAAAAAGAAAAGAGACATAAGGAGCTATTTCAACACTCAGACAGTAAGTATCATAGGATGATATAAAAGGTTGTGTTACATTTAATCCTTTAATACTAAAAACACACTTGTATAATAGTAACATTATATGATTAAAGGAAACACAGATATCCAGTAATAATGATGCAGGGCAGCTTGGAGATGAAGCAGCTGGGCCTTCAGTGCTTCTGGTGATGTCTAATTGATTTTAATTACAAATTAAGGAGCAGCTTTTTATTTATATACAATATATATAGTGCTTATAAAATTTATTTTAATGTAGCAGAAAATGCTGCTTTTCTCTTTAAACGAAATGTCCCCTGATGCTCACATCAAGTATAAAAAAAATAGGGGCATGCATATTGCGTAGGACCAATGACATCAAACCAATGAAACTTGAGACCAGTAGTGTCCCTACCAAAGTTGAAATCAAACCTACGCCCATGCTTTCATGATATAACTGTGCTGGGAACATTTTGTATTTACCATAAATTTCACCCAAAGGTTAAATTACCTTAACTTTTTGTGCCTAATAGATATAAATTCTGACTGCACAGTGTTGTAGTGGGTAGCGCTGTTGCCATGCAGCAAGAAGGTCCTGGGTTCGAGTCCTACCCTTTCCCTGGATGGAGTTTGCATGTTCTCCCTGTGCATGCGTGGGTTCTCTCCAGGTACTCCAGCTTCCTCCCACAGTCCAAAAACATGAATGTTAGGTCTCTAAATTCTCCTTAGGTGTGAGTGTGTATGGTTGTTTGTCCTGTCTGTCTCTGTGTTGACCTGCGATAGACTGGCGACCTGTCCAGTGTGTACCCCGCCTCTTGCCCATTGACAGCTGGAGATAGGCACCAGCACCCCTCACGACCTCACAAGGGATAGACGTGTTAGAAAATGGATGGATGTAAATTCTGTTCAATTATTCTACATTGTTGCTTATTTTTATTCATTCATCTGGGTTTTTTCTTTTTTTCACAAGCCTCTAATTCAAGTTCAGTCAGCATCAGTGTCCAACATTATATTTAGTATCGTTGCAGATTTACCTTAAATTTAAAAAAAAATTAATATTAGTTGCCATTCACTCTCTTCTTGTGCTTCCAACGACTTGTATTTGAAATATTCTAGAGATCCAAATCATCAACTGGATACAAAAGGTAATAATGTAGAATCGGTGAGACATTGTTCTAACTGCAACATGGCTAAACTCCTCCATCCCGGCCTTTCTGCATGGAGGGGCTCGCCAACCTCTGGTTGGACTGCAGCTGCGCTCTCCAGAGTAAATCCAGCTGGTGTAACAATGCCAAGGTGGTTTTAAGTCATTACTTTCCGGACATTGGGTTTTTGACTATTAAATGTAGACCTTCCTGCTTGCCCAGGGAATTTACCACCATCATCATCATCATCATCATCATTGCTGTTTACCACCACCACCACCAGTGTTAACATCAAGGAGGCTCTGGGTGTGTTCTACCACTCCAAACCACACTTCCAGAGGGTGTTTTCACTGTTGCTGGGGACTTTAATCAAGCCCAACATAGAGACAGTTCTCCCCCATTTCCATCAACAAGGTGGAGGACCACATCATCCAAACTCCCCCTCCCTCTTTTGATCCAGTTTGCTTAGCGCTCCACAGAGGACGCCATCTCCTCTACGCTCAATCGGAGCCTGGACCGCCTGGAGGAGAACGACACCCATGTGCTGTTTCTGGACTTCAGCTCAGCATTCAACACAATCATCCCCCAGCCCCTGGTGAGCAAACCGGACCCCCTTGGAATCAGCTCCACCCTGCGTAACTACCTGCTGGATTTCCTCACAGTCAGACCCCAGTCTGTCCGTATATATATATATATATATATATATATATATATATATATATATATAATAATATATATATATATATATATTGTTATTTTATTTTTTAAAAGCATTATTTTAGACAAGGGGCTAAAACTTGGTGAGGACCAGAAGTGACGTCACTGATTAGTGTGCGTGTGAAACGGCAGGCTCCACCAGTTAAAAACCATCTTCCACCTTTTAAGACTGCCATTCAATGCAAGTCCTGCAGAGGGCGCTCTTACACTGTCCACACAGCGAGAGCTTCCTCGCATCTTGAACTTATGGGATTATTGATTAAAATTCAGTTATTTTTGCCTTAAAGGCTGATATTTGTGATTTTAGACCAAAATATACTAAATTGATGATGTGCAATCTCCTGAGACATTATAGGAGATGTGATGGTGAAAACAAGTGAAAATGGTGGATGGCGTACAGATTGTGGAAGTGTTGACTTCAGAGGTCTTGGCTTTGAGCATCTTGGTCTTCTTGTGGAACTTTAGGTTCTGAGAAACTGGGCCTCTTGCTATGAACCAAGGAATTTGCACATCTTATCAGTGGAACTGTTAATGCCATTCAATCTGGGAAGATATCCCCAGACATCCTGGGGAAGGCAAAATTCAGGGAACCCGTACAGGCCTCAGCGTGGTCGGCTCTACCCACCGAAAGATAGAAAGACGATATTGTGCAAAAGTGTATCTAAACAAACCCAAAGACCAATCGTAGAGATTCAGAGATTTGTGGCCGAGATAAACAACACCAAATTTTAAGAAAATGCATAATATTGAATATTGGCATAAAGGGCTAATTGATTCACCTTTACACATGGAGGGATGCACTTTGTAGAGTGTTTGTCTAAAGCCAAATACGTTTTTTTTTTTCACAAAGTGTCTCCACCGGCTTTTTTCATCCTTTCATTTTTGCTAATAAAATTGAAGTTCAGTCAGATTTGACAGGGGGTGTCTGCACCGTACATTTTCAGGTCTCGCGACAGCTTGTCATTGGGATATAGAGCTCAACTTTGACCAGGTGCTTCTGGTCAAAGTTCAGTCGGCCTTTCTATCAAGTGAGAGCAGCTTCCTTGTCCTCGCTGAAGACAGCGAGCATCCCCACAGCGTGATGTCGCCACCGCCATGTGTCACAGTGGGGATGGTGGTTTCAGGGAAATGTGCAGTGTAAGCTTTCTACCGCCTTTTTCATGTTGTCCAAAAGGTTCAGTATTTCTTCCTCCACGTCACAGTTATGCTCCACTTTGTGTTTCTCTGTTATAGGGGTGGAAAGTAACTATTTACATTTACTTACGTCACTATAATCAAGTACAGTTTGTGTGTACTTGTAAAAGGAGTTTACAAAAGCTGAACTGTTACTTGTACTTGATTATGAGTTAAGTATTTTTACTCTGTTACGTTTGAAAAAGCATCCGTTACCCAGAAAAAGTTTAAAGACCTAAATGAAGGGGGAAAAACAAACAAACACTGGAAGCAACAGCGGTGATCCATCGGCTGGGTTTCAGGTCTGGGTTATCAGATACAAACATGGAGGTACGTCAGTCGGATGTTATTGGCACTAGCAAAAACACGTTAACTACAGTTGAAGTTAACCGCCAAGACGAAGAATAAAACCCCTGACCGTGCTTAAGGGACCAGTTTCATATTAAAAAGGCAAAAGCTTTATGATGCAATGTAAACTCTAATAGTTTTTGACGTTGCTGGACGTAATCTAAAGCTAAAAATAGCATCATTATCACTAACCAGGTGGTATCTAATTGCTGCGTGTAGGAGTCAGTAGGTAGGCAGTATCTGGTTTATGTTCAAGACCATGAAAACATGCAAAAACATATTTTAACAATGAATGTAAATGTCACTTTTAACTCAGAAATATTCATAATGTCATATGTTGACGGGTTTTATTTTGATGTAGCTTTTTCATTGATAAAGGTGCTCCTTTAATTAGAAACACTTTCAGACCAACATCTCCTCTTTTCCTTTGCGAAATGCACCAGAGGGACTAATAAAGAAGACTTTTACTTAAAGTATACATTTAATGAGGTACTTTTTACTTTTACTTGAGTCACATTTTGCAGCAGTAACTTCACTTGTTTTAAGTCAAATCCTGTCAGAGTAGCTACTTTTACTTGAGCACATTATTCTGGTACTTGTTCCACCCCTGGCTTATCACTAATGAACGTTTGAGCCTGTAGCATGACACAATATGTAAAAGCTCTGGTGTGAATACTTTTGCAAGGCACTGTATGTTAAAGCCTACATGGGGAAGAGTTTCTGTTAAAGGCAGGTTGAATATAACCAACCCACTTAATGGGTTCAAAACAAATTGCCAGGTACACTGTGGTTTGCAGAGATTTCTTATTGGCCATTTCTAATCAAACACTCAACATCTTTCCCGGTTCAGAGATTGACAAAAGCCTGTTTGGACACATTCACACAAACGTGCAACGTTCCCCCAGTGTGGTGCTTAAATCCTAATGAGGAGTGAGGCTGACACTTGACAGCAGAGCCTCCCATGCCTCCCACTGGCAGCTCTGACAATGAGTTCCTCAACGGCTGCAAGCTGGGAAGTTTTTTTTCCCTCTCTCCCCCTCCAAAAGCTATTCTGCATGAATACTTTCTTGGAGTGCACTCTCCTGGACTTTCAACAGCTTTCAGCTGCCCAACGTCGGGGCTTCCGCAGCTCCTGACTCAGAGAGCAAATCTATTGTCAAAACCACACACTTGGCTTTGTGCTCCCAGCTCCAAGGCCTTGGCACTTGCTATGCTAGGTAATTAACTCCCAGAGTGACCCCACAGATATTTGCTCGTTAATCTTGTTTGTCGCATTTTCTTTTGCTTTCAGAATTCGGCAGGCATTTTGAGCCGCCGAAGAGCCGCGGTGCATTTAAGGAGACAAAAGATGGTGCGTCATGCTGGAGCACTCGGCGGTACAGTGTTTGTCCGTGACATGCTGCTGTCAGGCTGAGCGCACAAACAACGGTTTGTCCAAGAAATGTGTTCCAGCTTTGAGAAATATTTTTGGAAAAGGGTTTTTAAGGTTGTAAGCGTGGCTCAGTTAACGCATAAAAAGCTTGGTTGAAAGTCGCTATTAATAACACAAAGACAAAACGTGTCCCGCTCAGGTCACCCGTCTCCTGGATTTGTTTCCTGCATGACACAGCTCTTTCCATTTCTGCAAGGGTTTTTCTGCTACGGAGGAAGCAGCACTGCTTTATGGTGCTTTATAAGATGATCTGTCTTCATGAGCAGAAAGCGCTGGCATACTGTTGGATTCCCCCCCCCCCACAATAACACGATTAGAAAAGTCTGGCACTCTTACATAACCTCTGCAAGCTTGTGTGCTCAGCAGCTTGTGGGTTGAATTGATGATTCTACAGGAGGAACTCTGAAAATCTCAGCAGGTAGAGAAGTAATTCATCCATCTGTCAATTAATCGATTTGTCCGTCCGTCCATCCATCCATCCATCCATCTATCAGTTGCTCCATCTGACCATTGATAAATCCATCCTTTAGTTACACCATCCTTTAATCTTATCCATCAGTCGAGCTGTCATCCATCCATGCATTAAATGTTTTGTTTATCCATCTATTTATCCTTTTGTTCCTCCATCCATTCACCCATCCATTCATCCATATTTTATATCAGTCTTATTCAGCAAGAAGCCATTTCACCTCTTTACGTTTGACATGTCACACAGGCATGTTTCTTAAAAATAAGAGATCACAGTGTTTGAAGCGGGGTTCTAATGAATAATCATGAACGGTTATAAACTTACCAGCAGGAGATACCATCCGTGCTTTTTCATTTCTTCTTTACACTTGTTCTACCTGAAGAGTTCTGGTAACGTCTTGTCAGAACAGACCAGTGTGGATGAGGTACCATCTTAAAAGAGCTGCTATATATATATATATATATATATATATATATATATATATATATATATATATATATATATATATATATATATATATATATATAAAACATAACAGTTTTTCAAAAAGTTGTCTGTATCTTCAAACCACCTGAATAATGACCTTCCATATGCAACCTTTGCTGCAAAAGGGTACAAGCAAGTCAAATCAAACACTAGCATCTGCTTGAACCATAAATATACTTTTTGGTTTCTGCACCAAATTGATTCCATGTCAGATATTTTTGCTGATCAAGACAACTAATTAAGGTTTACATGGCATGTTGTAAATGTAAATAACCACCTACTGCAAATGTGATGCTGATTCAAAGCTTTGTAAAACACAATTACCCTGACCATCTGTGGCGTGCACAGACATTTTAGGGGGCAGGTGCTCAGGAGGGGGTGGGAGGGCACTTTTTAGCGTGCGCAAGGAGGTGGCTCATTTCGGGGCATTGTTTCAGTGGTTTTTAATGGCTCAGGTTTTCAAAAGATCATTTCAAAACCGACCTCAGTAAAATCTTAATAATATTCAGGGCAGTCAAACTTTTTTACAGTAGCAGGCTACACACTATCAGGTAGGAGGGTGCACTTATATATAGATATATATCTATATAGATATAGATATACTTCAGACTAAACAGTGGCTTTGTGACTACTGTAACGAACAAACAAATAGCAATAGCGTAGTCGGTGTTGCCAAATTAGGCAGGTTTCCAACCAATTAGGCTTTTGAACACATTGAGCTGGAAAAAAATAGCTTATGGGCAGATTGTAAAAAATTTCCGAAGCTTTTCATAACATTTGTTGGGCTTTTAGAAAGAATTACTAACAAAATATATCAAAAGTCATTATTTATTTTTTAAATAAGTTGAATCTGTCGATCTGACATCATCAACGAATAATAGTTATAATGAATAATATTGATTGTTATAATAAAACAAGAAAAGACTAATGGTTAATCAAGTGTTTGGTCAATGTAAACGCCCAAGAGGGGTTGAGTTCTACTTAAAAATATTTCAGGACTGCGTGTAAGAGAAATGTTTAATTGAGCTATACTGAGAGAAATTAAGTTTATATTGAGGTAGATTTACAACTCATGTTGGGAAGCTATTTATAATTTATTTTTTCTGGGTGAAATATCCTGATTATTAAAGAGATCTTGTGTGTTATTTGGTTGTCTGATTGTACATTTTGGAGCCCATATGCGCAGTTTTTTTTCTTTGCTTCACTTCAGTTGTGTGCTAATGGCATGTTCTTATGTGTTTAATAGTTCTGTGCTTTTAACATGAGAGAGTTTGAGATTTGGCCTTTGGACTAACAGTGACATAGGGTAACCTGTAGCGCTGTGTCTTAACTCAAAAGTCCAGCATAAGCTACACGCTAATAAACATGAGCGCTGGTGTCAGGCTGAACACTGACTAAAGTAACAATTCTGACTAGAACAGGTTCTGTAATTACAGCAGCTATGAGAACAAGGAGCAGAACAAAGCAGAGTTCCCTTCTACCTGCAAGTAACTCAAGTCTCTTCAGTTTGGCAGCTTTAGTGTTTGATTCTTCTCCTTGGGCTCCTAGCTGTCCTAGCTCACCCTGCTAGCTGTCCTAGCTAACCCTCCTAGCGTGAATGTTTACTCCAGTTTAGACTTCAGTGCTGACATTTCAAACAGAAATTAATAGCGCTCCTTCCAGCTCGCTCTCTGCTTTGTTGTCACTTCTTGTAATTGTTTGGTAATCAGACCAAATTTCCATCCCGCTCAACCGACACCAACGGTGACCACACCACAGCCGAACTGCGGTGGCGACTGAAGGCTATGACTCGGTGTCCCGCCCCTCTCCAGCTGTGATTGGCTAGCATGTTGCCTTCAGTCGTTGATTTGATTGGTTAAATTGTATGATTGACACATCAAAGATAGTACTAAAAGGTCGATGGCCACTCCGAGGTAAAAAAAAAAAAAAAAAAAAAAGAAGACGGCTTCCAGTCCAGGGTCTGCTCCGCGCTCAACCAGAAGGCACAAATATCGCTCCATTATATAATCGGGGAAATGTAGGCGGCTGCAAGAGCTGCTATAGACGGCGATTTGCCGCCGTTGACCGGCTACTTTTGACTGCCCTGAATATTAATAAGTAAAAAAAAAAAAAAAAAAAATAACGAGTTTCAAAAGGGCATTTTCGTTGATAAAGGGCAAACTTCCTAGTGCTTTAGCACCACCTAGTGTCTATGTATGCACGCCCCTGCTGACCATGACATTTTTTGGGGCTGACGCTGTTTTAAGATGATGCAATTCTGCTGTTGTTTATTTTTTCCTACACTATCCATTAGCTTTAGCTGCAGGGAGCTAAGTATCTGCATTTATTTAAAAGAAAAATGAAGGCAAGCAAGAGGTGCCAAACCCATAGCCGACCCAACACAAACATGGCAGAGCAGGTGGATGCAGACGTAGCTGCTGCTATCACATCAGTTTTGTCAGAATTGCGAGTGTCACAAACCAATTAAGCGCACCTTGACTAGCTTAACTTGTTGTGGTTTCTCACAGTGCCCGATGCTTACGACATGTCCAATGGCTAAAACCAAACTCTGGTAGGCGGGCACTAAGTGTTAATTCGCCCAATCAGCTCAGAAAGCTCTGCTGAATGTCCTTCCTTTCCCCGAATGGATTCGATTGGAGCAGACCCAGGTAGATAAGTGCAGAACGGAGAGTACTACACATTATCAATCTGGCTGGTCGGGTTAAAAGTTCATTTGAAGTTGTATAAAGTCAATAGAATTGAGGTTTTACTGTGTGTGTTGTTAGGATTTTATTCCAAAATCAGCAGAAACCAATGAATCATGCTTGGAGGAAATCAAGAATTTAGGCAAAAAGTAATTATGAATGTTTGTTTATTATCATTTAGAAGCTCAAGTCCGAGCCAGCAGAATTGACAAAGGCTCCTGGGTAGGTGTCAAAACGTTTTCAGAAAGAACTGAGCAAAAGTCTGGTTGCCTCCCATTTAAATCTGTTTACTATTGTGATGACACAGATAACTGAGAATTTGCACAGGCGTTTAGAACCTTCCACCCCGGTGGTGCCAAATTTCCCTTTGGATAATTATGTTAGGTGTCAGAAATGTTGTGGTTTTCCCACAATCTTTTTAACATATTTGCAACTCTCTTTCATATCTCTAATATTCTTTTTACTGAGCAAATATTTATCTATGTTGGCAACTGACAGAGCAGCCAGAAAAATGTGTCCGCCTCTTTCTGATAATGCCATTTATTGAGACTTAAGCATGACTAAATATATCACAGGATGAAAGTCACTGGGAATGTCACAGGCAGAAAGCATACTTGGTAATTGAATGTGACAACACCCAGCCAAACACACACACACACACACACACACACTCACACTTGACAGAACTTGACCTTTTCCTTTCTCCCATGGTACTCCAGTGCAGTACATGAAGGGTAACGTGGACCAGGGTCAGATGGTGTCAATTAGCCTGGGTTAAATAGAGGACCTCTGATTGGCTGGTTCTATTCATTTTGAAGCGTGTTTAATCAATCATTCTATACCCCATATCTGTGGTTTTTTTCCAGTTATGATGGAAAATAAGATACAGTATGTGCAAAATCAAGGTTTATGCCTTTGTGTTGTAAGAATTCAGCAGTGATAAATTTCTGATTGATGATCCCAAGCAGTGTTAAAATAAAAGCTATTTTGACCCATTAGCAAAGCATATGGAAGTCCTTCGTTTTTATCATGGGTACTCTCCATGTGTATATCATTAACTCTAACACATAAATCCATAAAATCACATTGTCTGATTTTGAAATAATTTATTGAGTGTTTGGCATGACATAAGAAGAAGTTACAGGTCTGTCAGAGTCAGGTGATCAAGTACTTAAGAACCCCTCCTGTTCTCCACTCATTACCTGTATTAACTTCACCTGTTTGAACTCGTTATCTGTATAAAAGACACCTTTCCACGCACTCAGTCAAACAAACTCCAACCTCTCCACAATGGCCAAGACCGGAGAGGTGTGTAAGGACATCAGGGGGAAAAAAGTAGACCTGCACAAGGCTGGGATGGGCTACAGGAAAATAGGCAAGCAGCTTGGTGAAAAGGCAACAACTGTTGGTGTAATTATAAGAAAATGGAAGAAGTTCAAGATGATGGTCTGGTGCTCCATGTAAGATCTCGCCTCGTGACGCATCGATGATCATGTGGAAGGTGAGAAATCAGCCCAGAAATACACAACAGGACCTGCTCAATGACCTGAAGAGAGTGGGGACCACAGTCTCAGAGAAGACCATTAGTCCCACATCATGGATTAAAATCCTGCAGCGAACGCAATGTCAAGCCAGTGCATGTTCAAGCCTGTCTGAAGTTTGCCAATGACCATCTGGATAATCCAGAGGAGGAATGGGAGAAGGTCACATGGTCTGATGAGACAAAAATAGAGATTTCTGTCGTCTAAACTTCACTTGCCATGTTTGGAGGAAGAAGAAGGATGAGTACAACCCCAAGAACACCATCCTAACCGTGAAAGCATGGAGGTGGAAACATCATTCTTGGGGATGCTTTTCTGTCAGAGGGGAGGATGAATGAGGCTTTGTATCGGGAGTCAACAACCTCCTTCCCACAGTAAGGGCATTGAAGATGGGTCATGGCTGGGTCTTCCAGCATGACAACAACCCAACGTACACAGCCAGGGCAACTAAGGAGTGGCCGTAAGAAGCATCTCAAGGTCCTGGAGTGGCCTAGCCAGTCTGCAGACCTGAACCCAATGGAAAATCTTTGGAGGGACCGAACGTCCATATTGCCCAGCAACAGCCCCAAAACCTGAAGGATCTGGAGAAGATCTGTATGGAGGAGGGATCCTAAATCCCTGCTGCGTTGTGTGCAAGCCTCGTCAATAACTACAGGAAACGTCTGATATCTGTATTTGCAAGCAAAGGTTTCTGGACCCAATATTAAGTTTTGTTTTTCTGATGTATCAAATACTTATGTCATGCAATAAAGTGCTATTTAATTACTTAAAAGTCAGACAATGTGATTTTTCTGGATTTTTCTTTTAGATTCCACCACTCACAGTTGAAGAGCACCTACGATAGAAATGAAGGACTTCCATATGCTTTGAATGTGGGAAAACCTGCAAAATCGGCAGTGCAGTAAGGAATCGTCACTTTGATTTTAAGACTGTATTGAACACATCTTTAGGATTAATTGACCTAATCTCACCTGTATTTGTACAGGGATATATTACTGAGACAGAGATTCTTATTTCCAGTAGCGACCTGTTTTAAACAGACATACAAGATAACAATATGTTAAAACAGTCAGGAGTCCTCACAATAAAACTGAAAATATTTTTTAAAAGACAGTGACATTAAAATGTTTACAGGGATCCAGTAATGATTGCCCTTTATCTTAAAGAAATGTGGTTTCTTTAAGATCAAATTCAGATCCAGTCGTAGTTTGCTCCAAGTAAAAAGGAGCACAATAAAAACACCAATTTCCCCAGGTTCTGTGAATAGTAAAGGAAAACTAAATGTAATAACAGGCTTTAAACTGAGGCTCTAGCTGCTCGGTTTAGTCAACACGGGATGTTAGAGGCAGTGCTTTTAACCCAATTATTGATTTGTTAAAAAAATAATTCTAGTACAACAGTCCACCAAGGAGCTGAAAGTACAATTTTGGGTATGAGTTTTACATCCTGTGATGAACCTCAGTGCTGCATTATAAACAGTGTCCAACCTCAACAGGAGCATTCAGGTAACCAATATTGCCATAGAGCTAAGAAGGTGACTGTGGCATGTACTTTTTCATGTTAATTCAATAACAGGCTTTATTGAAAGAATAAACTTTTGTTTTAGTCAATGGGGTGCGTTTTGCACAATATACAATATCTATTAAATCACCAAAAAAAGTATAACACCAATTCAATAGGGGTACCATGTGCAGACATAATAATAATAGAATAAAACAATAGGGATTTCTTTCTGTTTGAAAAGAACACACTCTTGGTTTTCTCAGTATTTATGCTGTGGTTGATTTGTCTCTGACATCGGATGCACAGATCTGGGAATCACGCCCTTGAGCTGAGCGCACCCTAGTTACAAATCAGAAACCATTGCGATTTGCTCTTTGTTTTGCTTCTAACCAGCAATACAAGCCAAAAACAACATTCCCCCCCCCTTTTTATGAGTTCAAATCTTAAGGACCATGTGTATAAGCAGGAGTTGACACCAGGTTGAAGTAAACTGTCAAAAAAGAAAAATAGCTGATGTATGTGGCAACTTTCCCTAAATTCGATATGTTCGGCAGCCATATTGGATGCTAAATTTGGGCTGCTGTACAAACCTCTACAAGCCTCTGTGTTTGTATGACAGTAAACTACTGTCTAATATGCATAGAGACGAAGGGTGTTTGATATATTCTGTCCCAAGTAATTGCTTTAATGTAAAAACCCATTGGCTCTAAAACCAAGCCTTGTGGCACACCTTTCATGACAATAAGAAAACAGGAAGAGAGATCACAGAGTTTAAATCACTGCTTATAAGCAGAAACATAATGTGAAGACCAATTCAGTCTGTATGATCTATAACTCAGTGGCATGAGAGCACATTATCCATGGTGCTTTTGACAAATCTATGGGTGACATTTGTTCATAGAATAATTTTGTTGCCTTGCCGTTTGTCACCAGTTTTACTGCAGTCTTGTGTTATGGACTGGAATGGTCAGGTCTTGGCTGCTGGAAAATGGAAACTTCCTTTAAGTGTGCACTAATTACTCTGAGGTCTTTTAGAATGTTTGACAAATTGTTTTCTTCTGGCTTCGACCAATTTGAGTCTTGAGATGAGCTACATAATTGTTTATTTAATTAGAAACCTAAGCCATACTCCACTGTACTCACAGAGGCTTCACTGTTCGCTACCCAGAGTGGGGCAGCAGAGCGGGTGATGGGGCCCTCTTCTCTGCACAAATGGAGTAAAAAAAAAAGAAAAGACAACAACCCCTTTATTCAGCTGTTTGGATCTGCCATCTGAACAGCAGCTCGTCATTAAATTAACATCACAGCAGGCGCGCGCCCTGGCCATTGCCTCGCAGCGCATTGTAGTGCACTCAGGGGGAAACTCATTCTTTCATGGGATACCAGGTCAAAAAGCAGAGCTGGCGCGGCCTCGTCCTGAGGTCTTGGCGTCGTGAAATGGGAACGCTCGCCGTGTTGCTTTGGTAGTCCTTGTGAAGCGGAGTGTTAGAAGGAAAACCTTTTAATCCCTGGCAGCCATGAAGGACAAAGACAGATTTGCTTTTTGGTTTCTAATGTCGTGCCACTTTCACCCCAACAACAGGGCCACGGACAATGCCAAGGCCTCTGAGCATGGGTGTGTAATGAACCCGGGTAGGCAGGAAACCCAAAATCCAAGCCAGGCATGGTGTTGCGGACAAAATGTTGTATTGAAGAAAACCTGGAAACAGAGTTCCTCTGCAGGAGCTAGCAGTAATCTGGCAATGCTGAGGGCTGGCTACTCAACGCAGAGAGGACAGGCAGGGTGGCAGAGGCTAGGTCAGAGTCCGGGGAACAGACTTGGGTCGTGCTCAGGTGATCAGGTTAGAGAGGTGCAGGTTGAGGTCCAGAAATCAGAAGCTTGGTAGAGCAGAAATGGGATGGAGGTCGTGACAAGGCAGGCATGCATGGAAAGGAACACTGAACATCTACTCGCAGGAAGCCTTCAGCAATCTGGTGCTTACTCTCTGTCTGAGGAGAGCTTGTAAAGAGCAGGAAACAGGTGTGTGCCTGGTACACGCCTGACTGCAGAGCAGAGGAGAGGAAGAATCGCAGGCAGATCATGACAGGGGTTGCTGGGAAAAATGTTAGTGTAACAGGAATGAGGTTGCGATGGCTCATGCTCGTGCCCTCTACATTTTCTCCATACATTTTTAGGTTTAGGTTGGTGGGTGATAAAACAAATCTCTTTAGTGTTTTCCAGTCGAGCTTAACACCACATCACAGCACTGAGACTGCATTGGTAAAAATCCTTAGCAATGATGGGTCTAGAACTTCTGTCTTGGTATTACTCGGTTTCAATGCTGCTTTTGACACAGGTGATCATAATATACTGAATAAAAGGCTGGGAAAATGGGCAGGATTGTCTGGTAAACTGGTTCAGATTGTTATTAGGCAGAAATGGATTACGTTGTGTCTTTAGTGTGTCTGGGTGTACAAAAAATGAATTGTGAGGTTCCTCAAGGGTCCGTTCTTGGGCCACTTTTATTTAACTTCTATGTGATTCCACTGGCTCAGGTTACCACAGCATCTTCTACCAAATGTATGCCAACAACACACAACTTTATATATGTCCATGTCAGAACAGAACCCTAGTCCATTATACAGTAGTTACTGAGACAGTGTCTTCATAATATTAATGAGCGGATAGCTCAGACCTTCCTCCAGATAATGCAGATATTACAGAAACATTTTAGTATGGTGAGGATAGATATTGCCGTGCAACCAGACTCTATGCAGCTTAAGACCACAGAGCACATGAAGAGCATGGGTGTAGTTTTGGACTCTAAATGTTGACATCCACAAAAAATTTTTCATGAAATCAGATTACTATCAGCCTGCATACATTGCCAGAATGCAGCACTTGCTGTCAAAAAGGGACATAGAAATAGCGGCCATGATTTTCAGCAGGTTAGATTACGGCAAGTGGCTTTACAGCTCTCTGTGAACAACCATGTTCCTGCAGCTACCTAAACCGGGACAATAATTCAAATTACAGCAATTCTTAAATCACTGCACTGGCTCCATATTAATCTAATAACAGATTTTTTAAAATTATGGCATCTGTCTATGAAGCACTAAATGGTCTTGGGCCAAAAAGCTTTTGTTGATTGTCAAATATCAACCATGCAGCCCTCTCGTGTCTTCGGAGGCCTGCTTACTCAGTGTTCCCAGGACCAGACCTAAATAAGGGGAGGCAGGATTTAGTTTCTAGTTTCTAGTTTATGCTCCTCCAGTTCTGGAACAAACTCCCTGAAAACCTGAGAGGGTCAGTAACGGTTGTCCTGATAATCAGAACTGAAAAGATTTTTATTCACAGCAGCCTTTGATCAAACAATCTGACTGAGAAACCGCTTGACACATGTGTTTCTTTTTTTGTCTTCAATAGCTTTGTCTTTAATGCAAAATGCTTTTGTGTTCATGCTTTATTTTCTCTATGTCTCTCCTTTGATATCCTGTGAAGCACTTTGGATTGCTTTGTGTATGAGTGGTGTGATATGAATAAATCTGCCTTGCCTGGAGTAAGTTTGTGCTCAACTCAAATTATTGCCTGTTTTGAATTCATTTGTTTTTCTCTGTCCCCTCAGCGTTAAAGAAAAGTTCTGGAAACAAGACATCAGCATACCAAAGGAAAACAAACGGTTGATAGTTTACCTGCGAATGTGTGGCCTTTGTATCTTGCCATTGAATTAATTAGTAAACAAAGATAACTCACACATTCAATAAGAAAAAGCCAAAAACAAACTTCTGTGATATGACAAAAGAATGGCAATAATAAGAATTGCCTGAATATGCTTTGATCTAACCATTGTTATATGTATGTTTATGGTTGTTGTCCAGCTGGAAGACACAATCTTAGGTCCTTTGCCGCCTCTAGCAGGTATTCTTGCAGGATTGCCCTGTTTTTAGTGCCATCGATCTTCCCACCAACTCTGACATGGTTCTCATTCCCTTCTGAAGAAAAGCATCCCCGCGGCATGATGCCGTGTTACCATGTTGCTTCAACAGTGACTTGCAGTGTAGTTTTCTGCCAATCATTGTGTTTTGCACGTATGCCAAACGTTTCAGATTTGTTGTAATCTAACTAAAGAACCTTCTAGCACATATTTGGTGTGTCCCCTACATGGCATACATTCTATGGCTTTCGTTCAGCACAGCTTTTATTTCTTGGCTCTCGATGAAGTCATCCTGTCAACGGATTCTTCCATGTGAGCTGTGGCTCTCTGCAGCTCCTCCAGAGACATTATGGACCCGCTAATTTGTGTTTTGATTAATTAACCTAATTAACCCCTAGCCATACCTCTCAGCTCAGATGGATGGTCCATGTCTTGGTTGGTTTGCCGTCGTGCTGTACTCTTATCATTTTCAGGTGATAGAACAGGGCCAACCCTGCTTTCAACTTCTCCACTTGTTCTTTGTTTCTTGTTCTTCGTAGGGCTGTTTTTTCGCCACTGTTTAAACAGGCGACCATTGAAAGCAACTGTTGACCTGGATTTTATTTAGGGGAAACAGAGTAATGAGTTGAATGTAAATGCACCGTGCACCTTTCAGATTCGTGTTTCTAAAGCAAATTGAAAACCATGTATACGTTTCCTTTTATGTCACATTTATGTACTACTTTGTGTTCTCACCTCATCTCAGAAAACCTCAACATAATCCACTGAAGATTGTGGTTGAAAGGGGAAAAGGTTCAAGCAATGTAACTGACTTGAAATAAATTAAAAAAAATAAGAAAATTTTCATTTTAATTAAAATGGATTTTGAGTAAAGTTAAGCCTAAAAATTGTTTACACTCCTGGTAGATTTAGGGTTAAATGCATATTTTCATTTTGTTGTACTAACATGTCATGATTTAGAGTTTTGTTTGTTTAGTTTGGACTTTTCTGGACTTGAATCAACCACATACAGTCAATGGTTAGATCAGCCTATCACCTCCCAGCCACCAGCCACTATCCAATCAGCTCATTCACTGGTCAATTAGCCCAGATTAACTCCACCTGCTGCCAGTAATTACTGTCAACTCTGGTCACCTGTTCACCTGCCTACAAACACCTGCCTCAGTCATCCACTTACTGCCAGAATGTCTCTTCTCTTCTCATCTATTGTGATGTGCTGTGACTCTACCAGTTCCCTTGTGCTCAGCCAGCTGGACCATTCAGATAAAGCTGCCCGTGTCTGCGTGCCACACAAGTCTGTGTGTTTCCCCTGAGTTCCAGCTGCTTGCTCTGCCCGTTCTGGTGGTTCCCCGGTCCACATCGCCTGTTCTAGTCTGTCACTACCTGCATCTTCTGGTCTCCTGCTCATCCCTGCCTGCCTGCACCTTCAGCCATTACTCATCTGTCAAGTCTGGTTCTGCTTGCCTGCCTCACCTGCCACGACTCATCCTCACAATAAACCTTTTAAAAATTTAACTCTGTGTCCGGTTGAATATCTGGTTCACCAGCATTATTCATTACATAACATGCTTGTTCTGGAAGTGCTATTAGCATTAGCAATATTAGACTCAAGAGTCCTAATGTGATTCTGATAGAAAATTTGCAGGGAGCCAAGGATTAGGGTGATGGCTAGGAGGCCTTCCAACCTCAACAATTTTTCCATTGGTTTCTAAAAAGGGTGTAAATCATTTTCAGCATGACATTTAAAAAATGTATTTTCAAAAACAAATTTTACATTGTTTTATTGTATTTTTACTATCTTTCCTACCAGCTTCTTCAGATGAAGATCCTTGGTAGCCAAACACTCTGCATTGTTTATCATCTTAATGCCAAGGACGAAAGGTGAAGATGCTTTGAAGAACTTATTTGTTGGCATTAAAGGCCTGCTGAAACCGAACTGCAATAGCTTTAGTCCAAAACCATTGCATTTTCCACTTGGTGACACTTTCCTTGCTTTGCAGATATTACAGCCCTGAGGAGCTTTACCATCGATTCCCTTTTATGTCAAAAGCTTTTGGTTTCCACAGACAGTCAAATCTAAAACTAAGGACACCCTAAATATGTTTTTTTTTCTGACAAATTTGGACATATTGATGTTTCTTTTCAATATTAGCAATGCTGGGTAATTCAAGCAATCAGAACAAACAATTAACACTGAAGGCATAGCACAATAGGTGATTAATTACATTACTCGACATTTTAAAGGAAGTTTGTTCTGTTTAAACCCAAGAGATTTAGTTTGGTTCTCCTGACTATTGAAGTGAGGGTTAACTGGGGCTTCCAAAATGATTTCAAAGTATTTCACTGTATGTAAAGCTTTCTACAAGTGGAGAACATTCAGAACAACTGCTAACATGCTCATCTCTGAAAGCAGAAGGCAAGATGCTGAAAGAAGTCAACAGAAACTCTAAAACATCATCTTCGGAGCGACAGCCTCCTTTTGTTACTGTTTAGCTGAAACTGCGTGCCTCTAAAGTCTGAAAGAAATCGTGCAAGTTTAATTTTCAATGGAGTTGTGCAAGGAGGAAACCTTTGCTTTCTTGAAAAACCTTAAGGCCAGGCTGAAGTTTGCAAGAGAGGAACATATATGCAGGATCAGGATTTCTAGAATTAAGTTTGTTTTGGAGAAATGAGTCTAAAAGAGAACTATTTTGTCACAAAGGCAGAAGAAATGTTTGACATAAACTTGACAAAGCACTCTGGGAAAAGGATCCTGTACTTACTGTGAAACATGAAAGTAAAAGCGTCAAGGTTTGGGAATGTTATGCTGCAGCAGGACCTCGCCGGGTCGTCATCCTAGAATTCACCTTGAATTCTACCATGAATCACGGGGGCGTAAGGGAAATGTGTAAAAAAAAAACAAATAGCTGAAGCTGAATTGGACCCTGCAGCACAATCTAGTGTTACTCAGTAAACAAAAGATTTAACCAAATCTTGATCAAATCTTTTGTTTACCGGGTAACACTAGGTTATGTTTTTCTGTTTAAGTGTAATTAAAGCACTTTCTTTTCAGCAGTTAAATAAAAAAAGGATTAGACATTAATTTTTGAACATTTCTCATAAGGATCTGAATATTAGTTTGGATGTCCTGATTTTCCTCTCATGGCTTAGTTTGTTTACTCCACCTACAGACCTCATGTCCATGGTCACATGATGCCCCTTGTTTTATTTGCCTTTGATGCCTTTTCTTTAAAAAAAAAAGGAATCAACGATAAAGGGGATATTTACCTAAAGAAAATTCTTTTAAAATGTTGGCTGTATGAACTAAATGATCACAAGCTGCATGATTCATCATTCAGTTAAAATCATTTTTTTCTTGTTCTTTGTTATTTTTTTTATTAAAAAAAAAAAAAAAAAGATGCTCCTCCTTGACTTCATCCGATCACCTTGTTGTTAAAACAATGGGAACCACAGACAGACAGCCTGGTGAAGCAAAAGAGGTCAGACGGATGAGGAAACCACAGCACTCCTGCGTCTGTTATTTCTAATATCTCCGCCTCCACATGATAAGCCCAGAGGCCGAGTCACATGGCCAGTGCTTCCTCCTTTTCCATTTGCCTACAAATTCTAAAACACATCTTCAGGACATTACCAATGTCTCCACGTATATCCAGGTCAGTTTGAGCCATGAGAAAGGAAAAGCACTCTACCTCTGGGAAGAGCACCGTTGTCTTGACGTCCAACTCTCTGTAAGTCAGATTTGAAATAATGGGGCACAGCTGGGCTGGGAGGCCTGTTTGTTACTGACTGTGTTGGATGGTCTTATCTCGTCGTTCAGCTCCGTCTTACACGCTGTTGCCTCAGCTCCAAGCACAGCCGGCAGTCTCTGTTCACTTCTGCCAAAGGACTGAGAGCTGGAGCATCATGGGAAAACCTTCATTGTCAGGTTCCTGAAGACAACGCCTGGGCTTTTATCTTTTCGGGTCTGATGCAATATCCCGTCATCGGTTTTCAGACACAGCAGTTTCATTTTCTTTTTCCTTTTTTTTGTTGTTGTTTTTTTTTGTTTTAACAGCGAGAGCAGAACAGCAAAGTCAAGAATATTCAGCAAAGTCAAGGGTTTAACTTTTCAGAAAGGTTTTTTTTTTAAGTTTCGTGTTTCAAAAGTTTGTAAGGTAACAAAAAAAACAAAAAACAGTGTTTCAAATAACTGCCTATCGCAGCCAAGGTATGCAGCTTGCCTGATTGCACAGCATGTTGAACCTTAAAGCAGACAGGCCGCTGCCCCGAAACACCACACTGCCACTCCTGTTAGCTAAGAACAGGAAACTGAGGCCAAAGTTTACGAAGACTCTCCAGATTTGGACGAAACCAGACTGGAAAAACGTTGCCTGATCCATTGGGTTTTGATTTCAGCAGCAACATTCAGATGGTGGCGTCAGGCTTTGCTGCGAACAACATGAAAAATTACTCCGATCCTGGTCTTTATCAACCGTTCAGGCTGCTGCTGCGGCTGCTGGTGGTGTGATGGTGTGAGGGATGTTTTCTTGGCACACTTTGAGCCCTTCACTACCAACTGAGCATCATTTGAGCATGACCGCCTACTTTAATATCGTTTCCGACCATGTCCATCCCTTTGTGACCACAGCGTACCCATCCTCTGACGGCGACCAGTGGGATAATGCGCCACATAACAGGACTGAAATCATGTGACATTGTCATGTTCAGAAAAACATGGCGATGCATTCGCTGTGCTCCCATGGCCTCCATAGTCACCAAATCTCAACTTAATAAATCACCTTTGGAATGTAGTGGAATGGGTAATTGGCATCATGTGTGCGTAGACTATAAATCCACAGCAGCTGCAAAAACCTAACTATGTAATGAATGCTGCACACAAACTGTAGTAAATACTAAGGTTTTCTTCACCACGATCCATGAGATTCACATGACAACTTCAATAGAAATTCATATAAACAAGGAGTCTCAGTGGTCATTTGTTCCATGTATGGTTTATTGCTTCCTTTCATGAAACTTGAACACTTGATTGATGCATTAAAACCTACATTATTATCACCTGGGTTGCAGGTATGGATACTGAGAGAGCTAGCTACTGCACTTGCAGACACAACATAAACTACAAATAACCAGAAAGCTGACACTATGCCATTGTATGTGGAGACTACTATGGTTGATGCTGAGAGGTTAGGTTTGCACAGGAAACTTGGCGAATGTGTTATTGAGCTAGCGGGACTGGTTCACATGAGCGTGGTCCCGGTGACGGTCGCCCGGCCTCACTCCCGTACGTAAACCCTTGTGCACACCACGTCGTTTGCACCGAACGTCTGCAGGAAAACAACAAAAACAGGTTTGCATTTGAGTCATTCCATATTGATTAGACCTTAGTGTTTTCAGATGTTCCAGATAAATACAGATTTATTTCAACTAAATAGCTGTTAGGCAGCTAACCTCCACAGCACCTCAGCATTCCTCTGTTTTAAACCTTTATTTTTGCCACAATTGGCCCAGTTCAGCAATACCCTGAACTGCGAGACCAGGGCAATTCTGCCATCTTCTGCTTTAAAACAGATCGGCACAAACATGTCATATTGGTGAGCGTAGGTTAGGTTAGAGTCTCTAATCATCAATTTATTTCCATTTCTTTGAGATGTGGGTTTGGTGGAAATGTATGGGGAGGGTTGCATTGGTCTTAGTACTGATTGTGGAGTAGTAGTAGTTGTTGATTGAATGGATAACTAGGCATACACCCACTGCCCCCTATGAAGCATATCTATCTATCTATCTATCTATCTATCTATCTATCTATCTATCTATCTATCTATCTATCTATCTATCTATCTATCTATCTATCTATCTATCTATCTATCTATCTATCTATCTATCTATCTATCTATCTATCTATCTGTCTATCTGTCTGTCTGTCTGTCTGTCTGTCTGTCTGTCTGTCTGTCTAGTGCTCTAATTGGCAGATATAGCATTAGATAAAGAAAACAATCAAGGGTGCCAATGCCAGCTCGTTGCAACAGTCACCAGTGGAAACAAAACCCTCCAATCAGGTTCACTGGCAACATTGTGAAACATTATTATTTACCCTATCAGATAGGAGGTTTTGTTCTTCAGCTCTCGCACAGTGAGGTTAGTGTGAGCTAATGTCGTAAGCCCAGGCATAAATGTGATGGATTTGAAGCTCTACACCATGTTGTGTTTATGTTTTATACTCTTATTTTCTTAATAAAACATTTAGATTTGTAATAAAAGCTCAAAATTGAACAGTTTTATAACTTTTTCAGCATTGGAACCACTTTAGAATTAGACCAGAATGAAAATCACACGACTGACCGACAGAGAGATTGATAGAAGAAAGTATGCAGTATGCAGCAACAGGTGGCAAAGGGGCAGCACTGCGTTACTCTATGTTCCACACAGCCAGGAAGAACTCTGGTCACTCTGGTTGTTTCTACTATGTGATGGGATAAAAGCAATTTATTTTATTTTTTTTAAGTTTGATATTGCTTGAAGCCCAAAACCTCCTAGTCTGCTCTATGGTCCACTCATGTGATAGTTTTCAAACCAGTGGTTTCTCACCCCCTAAGAGACACAAAGAACAGTGTGTAGCTCTAAGAAGAACATGGTTGTTTAGCTGAGCTAAAAAATACTTGCATACATGGACCTGATGAGGTGCTGTATGTCAACCTCCTTTTACCGCTATTTGGACCATGCTCAGAACAATGTAAGTGAGCAGTCGTACCAGTCTCAATATGTAAGGTTTTAAACTAGAAATGGTCAAATGCTGTCTAGACTCCTTAAAAACATAGAAATAGCTCCATAATTTCCAAATATGAAATGGAACATCTGCTTGGAGCCCAAGCGGCAGGTGACTTTGTCTCATGGCTCCCTCTTGGCCAGGGCAGAAAACCATTTCATCCATGTCAAAAACCACCGCTGAAATGAGAGTACCTCAAGAGCATCATAGAATCACACAAAGACGACAATCTGATCTGTCTAAAATTAAATGTTTTATGGCATTTTGTTTCAAAAAGGAGTTTGTTTTCCAGTAACTTAAAACCTGCTGGGGGGGGAAACTTTGAAGAATGCAGGGATTTCTGAGCTTCAGTCTGCTCCTCGCCTGCGTGAAATTCAGTTTTATTTTCAGGCTGATGTAGCCCAGCAGAAATTCCACCCCACTTTACTCTTAAACTGCTCCCAGACTAAACCAATTACACACATTATGCAGATCCTATGGAAATGTGCCCCACTTACAGCATGAACTGCCACACACAATGAGACGGTTGCGTTGTTATCGCGGCTCCAAATGCCGCTCTCAGGCTCAGCCTCTTCCACTGCAGGGCTTTCTCTGCATCTGTGGCCTGCCTTGGTTCTGACTCACATTCAAACGCCGCCTGCTTGGCTTCTTCTAGTTCCTTTTCCCACAGAGAGGGCTGCTTAATAACTTAACATCTATAAACAAACACCAGTCATCCCCTTTTTGTTTTCCAGAGAAGTTTAAACGCTTTTCAGGGTTTAAATAACGATCATGGCTTAATGAACCATTTAATATACTCCAGAAGAACCAGGCTGGATGGGGATGACCAATCTGTTTCTCCAGAGATACTCAGAGTTACCCGTTGGTGACTGTATATTTTTTCTGCCTCCCGTTTTCTGCCGCCTATGGTGATTCAGCCCATGTCTTTTCTCTGTTGTGTTGTCTGATGTGTATGTGCTTCAGCACATCAGACAACTGTGCTTCTTTTAGTTTGAAAAACATTCTGGTGCAGATTCCCAGACAGTCAGACATTCCCAGAGGTTTTATCGACACGCAGGAGCTGATTCCCAGCAGGCTGTCACAGGTTGTTGAGTGAGGAGTACTGGAAGTGACTGGTTAATGGGCCAAAAACACGCTTCATTCTCAGTTGTGGAGTTTGTCATCGGAGCCCGGTGCAGGAAGCCTGTAGATGGTTCTAAGTATCCTGCAGACATGTGCATACGAACCCTTTGTTATATGTCATCGGATATTTTTCTGACCTTTATTTGGTTTGGGTTTGGAGTTACAGTACTGTCCAAGATCTTGAGATAATTTTGTACACTGTTCTTCTAAGAAGCAAGACTTTCTATCTTTTATAGTCTTCATTAATAGTTTCCATGGCTTTTTGAAGATTTGATCTTTGATCTTTCAGATAACTTGCAGCAAGTATTCTGTAGAGGGTCTAAACACATTGTTCGTCCAACACAATGTACACTCGTGAGCAGGTTCAGCTACAAAAACTGAGCAGGAAATAATACATGATGGTTTAAAATAAGACTAAATATGAAACATTTACTAATCAGAGAATTTTACGGAAGTTTTCCCATCTCTGGATAAAAGAAACATTTGTCATGTTTCTTTCTAATTATTTATATTAAGATCATTTATATTAACAAAGGAAACAAGATGCCCAGACAGAAAGAGAATTAGAGTTTAAATAATACTGTAAACAAACACAAAATGTTGACAGAGTTGACATTTAAACCGTCTTTAGCATCTTATATTAGCAATTAGAACGGGTAGGCTAGCCTTACTAAAGCAGCGGTTTCTTTGTTCAAGAGAATGCAGATTCTTTGCTCTGAGATTTTTGAGGATTTTTTGGGATTTGAAGGCTTACCAGAATAAATTAGAGCTACCATGCTTTAATACATTCAGCTGAATGTATTGCTCCCATCTTGGCCAGAAAATACAGCTTCCTGTTAAGCAATTTTTAATACACTGTAATATCAGCATTTCTGTGTAACTTCCCTTTACACACATATGAATTTAAGTGACCCCCGGTACTTTATCCACAATCTTTAATATTATGTCGCTCAACCTTTTGCAGGTTTAAGTGTCATGATTTAGGTTTTTGTTTATTGTTGTTAGGACATTTTCTGGACTAATTAGATTCCATTCCCCTCAGCCAACAGCTATCTGTCACCATCCAATCAGCTCAGTCTGCCCTCAGCCATCAGCCAACATCCATCTTCCAATCAGCTCAGCCGCCAACCAGCCACTACTCTGCACCTGACCAGCTCCACCTGCTGCACTAATTAGATTATCTCTGCTCATCAGTTCACCTGCCTATATATACCTGTCTCAGCTTACCTTTCCCTGCCAGATCGTCTCATCTTGTCCTGCTGCCTGCATGTGGTCCCCCCCCCCCCAGTGTTTTTGTTGCTCAGCTTTCTGTTTCAGTGGACCTTTTTTCGCCCTGGCCTCGCTACTTTACTTTACTTTATTAGTGCTCGTGTGCTCCTTCTGATTCAAGTGGTCCCTGGGGGATTCTGTGTTTCGCTCTGCCCTCGCTGGGGACACATGGGCTGCTTCGGATCAAGTGTGATTCTACCTACAACTCATGGTCAAATCTGATTGTGCCAAACTACACCTCATCAAGTCTGGTTCTGGTTGCCTGCCTCATCTACCACAACTCAACCTCTTCAATAAACATTTGCTCTTCTGGAAAGGCTTTCCACATGGCTTAGGGGTGTGTTTACAGATCAGTACTCTGGAAGCATGTTTTTGAGGTCAGACGATCATGTTAGAAAAGAAGGCCCAGTTTACAGTCTCCACTCTAGTTCATCACAAAGGTGTCCTATTGGGTCGGATTGATTATATGAAAAACAATCAACTTCTTCCATCTCTAAAGTTACTCATCCACGTCTTTATGGATCTGTGCTCTGTGATGGGCAGTCACAGGAATGGCTATCCCCAAACTTTTTCTACAAAGTTGGGAGCATGCAATGGTCCAAAATATCTTGGCATATGCTGAAGGAATAAGTTTTAATTTCCTTAAGGGGGTGAGGTCAGCTACTGATAACAACACCAAATTTTGCGCTTGACACAATACAGTCAGACAAGGGACAGGCTCCTGGCAATGCCAAACCCAGACAAGTCCATCTGGTCCCACTTTGTGGCTGAGATAAAGTTAGATTCTATTAATACTATTATTCACCTCTACTTTGTTATAATACCCCCAAATGGAATATTTAGTTGTAAGTAAGTTTAATGACTGGTCTTATGTCACAGGTGACACCATATCATGGCACCGTGCTAGAATTCACAATGAAATTACACATTCATACAATACACAATTCAGTTAAACGCAATCATTTATCTCCGTAATTAATCTTTACCACGGAAATGAACTGATATTCTATGGTTAAGCACATGGGGACGAAATAGATGTTGGTTGAAAAAAAATGGGAGTATGAACTCCCAAGACCAGAGTAACTCAAAACACGAAAAAAATTCCTTAACTTTTTAAACATCACAACTTTAAAAGATCACCAGACTTTAAAAGAAAGTCTGGCAGCATAAAAACAAATTAGGTTGCCAGACCCCCAAGAAGCTGAGCTCCAAACACAAAATCTAAAAGTAAATTACAAAGAAACTGTCAGTGGTTAAAGCATTTGCACATTGTAAGCCATATGTTCAGCCAAAAACTGACTTCTGTTGCAATCCCTGGCATAAAAATATTTAGACCTCTTGAAAGTTTCAAATCAATCAATCAATCAACTTTCATTTATAGAGCATCTTTTACACAACCAAGGGTAATACAAAGGGCTTAACAGTGGTAGGAACAGGACAGACATAAAACCAACGGACACACACATTAAAAATGATCGAACCCTTCCCTCTGATACCCCTAAATAAACTGCAGTGTAACCATTTTCTTCAGACGTCCCTCTGATTGGTTCATAGAGTCCACACGTGTGTAATTTAATCCCACCAGGAAGACGACCGTTCTGTGAAGCCCTCAGAGTTTCTGACTGGACGGGCAGGTTGAAGGAGCTAAATAAGAAAATGCACTAGAAGGTTAAAGGCTGCAAAAGACCAGATCAAAGTCTGTTCGTGTGTTAGAAAGGTCCTTGTCAAAGTCGAGAGCTAAATCTGATCGGGAACCTGCAGCTTGAGTTGAACTTTCATGTTCACAGTTGCTCTTCATACAGTTTGACTGAGTTTGCATGTGTTACAAAGAAAGGATGGATAAGAGACACACACCTTACTCCAAATGATGTGCTACTTTGTGTTGGTCCGTGACATTAAGTCCCGATAAGGTAAATAAAAAAAAAAACATAAGTTTGTGGCTGTAATGTGTAAAAACAATAAATGAAAATGTCGAAGGGATATGAGCAGTTTTGCATGATCATGTGACTAATAAAGTATAAAAAATGAAAGGAAATAGCACCTTTTGGGCAAAGCGCCATCTCCATGAACAAAAGAATAATTTCCTGCCTTTCCAAGGTTGTTTGTGTTATCCTTCATGCTCACATGGACGATGTCAAGCTGCTGTAGCATCAAAGCAGGAGCAGCAGTCCCAGGTGAATAATGACAAGGTTTACCTGTTAGCGTCGTCATGGCCACTCAAACAAAGCTCCTGCAACGCAAACAAATTTCACATACCGCTTGCCTCTCTTTAAACTTTCTAGTAATGAGGATAAACGTTAAGTTTATGGAGGTTTTGTTGAATAGAAGTGCTGAGATATTTAAACTGTCGCTGTCCAAGGAGAGCTGAGGCGAGCGGGGCGGAGAAACAAAGAGATGTCACGGCTCGGCCACATCGACCTCCATCATTGCGTGAAAGCCTCGGCTCCTGCAGGGCAGCCGGCCAGTGTCACCGGCGGGGCAGAGGGGCTTTAACCGCATTCTGCTTTTATCACCCACTAATCACAGAGGAGTTCATACGCTCTGCCCTCACAGCTTGTCAGGGTGAACAATGAGGAACCTCAAGCTTCCAGCATTAATTATGATTTCCCCCCCCCCCCCCCCTCTTTCATCCTTACTTGCCTCTAGGCTGTGATAGAAAGCTGCTCAAACATCCGGTGGTTAGATTTTTCAGCATCTAAACCTTCCTTGTTATTGGTTTAGGCTTTTTCCTTGTGGACATTCATCTCATAAAAAAGTCCTAGAACAACACAGCAGAGTGTGGGAGCACAGAAAGTAGAGAGGATCCGGCTGTGGAGTCCCTGAGAACTGTACATGTGGACTCCCCCGCGGATGGTTTGAGGGGCTTTAGACCCACTGACTTCTGCACATGTTAATCTGGCTGAGTAGAGGGGAGGGGTGTGTGTTTGTAGCAGCTCCTCTTGTTCTCCTTTCACGTCTCTCTACGGGGAAGATGAAAGCTCAGCTTCTTGGGAAACGGCCCTCGTTTCCTCTGCGGTTGAATCTCCAGGGTGACTTCACACACCGCCTGCCTCGTTTTATTAACTTTTCGTCAAACAGGAGAGCACCAGGCTGCATAAAAGTCTCATCTCCGGGCACGTGATGTCTTTGTGGTCCTCAAGAAGAAAAACCCACAGAACAGATGACACGTAGAGAGTCATTCCACACCGGACCACACTTTCCTATTCAATAGTCTGATAGAAAGATTAGTGGTTTGGCTTCATAGGACAAAACAAAGGGAACGTTTTAGGATGACGTTTAATCTACGTGGCTATCAGTCATCAGTAGGTGTTCATTGGTTGCCTGCATCAAAGTGCACAAAATAAAATAAAACTATGATGTTAAAAGTGTCCACCTCCTTTCAGAGGTGGACACTTCCTGTAACCCACTGGAGGGACTAAAAATCCCTTCTGGCCAATTAAGCGCTTACAGCAACACCCAGGATGTTAGGGAGATTTTTTTGCTTGTGATGGGCAGTTCTGGGTTTCTCTCTTGGATTAGTCAAACCTGTGACCTGATCCAGGATAAGCAGAAGATGATGGATGGATGGATGGATGGATGGATGGATGGATGGATGGATGGATGGATGGATGGATGGATGGATGGATGGATGGATGGATGGAGTAAAAAGCAGTGCTGCTCTCCTGACCGACGCTGCTCGCTGTTGAAAGGTTTCCCTAAAATAAAGACGTCTGCAGCTGTTTGAAATATTTCTGGCCTTGAAGAACAATATAGTGATAATGTTTGAACTGAAGGAGTAGCGGCCATGATTCTCATTAACGTAATGCCGTTTCAAAACCACTGTTGAAAAGCTAGGAGCACCATGTCTATCAGAGCAGAAAGCCTGACCAATTAAGCAGCTGATAGCTTGTTTGATTTGTGCTACTCTATCCAGAGCAGAATGGGAAAAAAAAACATAATCTCCCAACCAAAAAGAGCTTTCTGTACATAATTAATTACAGTGTGATTACCGTTTTATGTAAATAGGGTGACATGTTGGTGTTTTTGCCTAAAGCCATCTTACCATTAGAATCTCGCAACGTCACCCGGCTAATCACAAGGAGACAGCTCACTACTGTGCGCTCACCAGTATGAGTTCACCCCCGTTCAGCTCCCGGGTCCAGTAGGTTTTAGGGCCGTCTCCGTCCACCAGAGTCTGCTGACAGTAAATCTTGTTCTCTGACTCCCAGGTGGCCAGGCTCTGCACAGAAAGGCACCGGAGATGGATGTCTTTAATATCTTTCCTGTCATCACACAGTAACTCAATAGGCTCTTTTAGCGATACCTGCACAAGTGCAGCTGTTTGAGTAATGATGTTGAGTCCTAAGGATGAGTTGCTTTAGTTGGAAATAAATATGTAAATATGAGATCGACACTGCAGATAAATGGCAGCAATAAGTTGTTACCTTCAAATCACAACAGTGAATGCACATATATTGTGGAAAGATGAGGCTCTTTAGCTTCACACCGACAAATGTAAGGTGTTAAAAATGAACATTGAGACTCAGAAGTAGCATTCCCTTTTTGTTATGAGTAATATATTTCCATGAGCAGGGTGGCGACAACTAAACAACTTGTAAAATTTTAAACAAATGCTGTTCTGGATCATTTGTTTTTGCAAATAAACTGATAACAGGTGAGGGTGGCAGCACTGGGCATTTAAAATGTACCCAAATGAGGCATAATGTTGCTTTGCAGATGACTAGTACCATTCATCTGATTGGCTCTGGCCATTCAAACTCAAAAACTCTCCATCGTAGCTGAATGAAAACAGCTCTGCAAAAAAGAGTGAGCCAAAACTCCTCCAGAGGATGGCAAAAGACTCGCTGGAGTGGTGCCGTTTAGGGTGCATTTACTTCTTCATGTAAGGCCGGGTTGGTTTGGATAGCTTATTTCCCTTAACAAAAGAAATCTTACCTAAAATCTTTGAGTGTGGTGAAAGAACAGCGACATAAACCTGTGAGGGGAAGAAAGTTCTTCACAGGGCTGTGTGTCTCCTGTTAGCTCTACATGCTAATTATTCAAAGATTGCTGCTGTAACTTTAGAAAATCCCCAACTATTACTGCTTTTTCTGCACATTCTTCCTCTGTTAATGTTTTCTGACTTAAAGAGTTTTCTTTCTTTACAACCTACATATTGTTTTAAGCATTTACGGCAAATGGCACTTCAAGTGTATCATAAAGAGCTAGCGAACATGGCTGGGAGCCTATCTTGTCCAAGATATGTTTTCAATGTATTTCTGGCCTTGCCAGATATTGTGGAAGTGCTGACACGACAACACTTTAATTGTTGGTCTTAATTTGTGCTAGAGAGCACTGCGGTTCGTGAATAAAGCAGCTGCCTCAGTCTTTCACGGGCAAATCTTAATCACCATATCAAAGGTTTTGGACCCTGCAGGCTGCCATACAAAGTCCTCGCCAAGCTCCAAAACCTCAGAGCTTTTCTAAACCTTTGCTTTTTTCCCCCCCTAAGCCAGAACCAGGACAGTCAATTAGCTGCTGCAACATTTGAGCGGCAGTATTGCTCTTAGTCCTAGGCTTGGAAAGATTTTTTCAGTCAAAATGTTCTCACACAGAGGCTTACTCCTCTAAAGCGCTTCAACACATCTGTGAGTGATCCAAATTCCCCCTGTGTCTGTAGGTTGGTTTCACCACTCAATGTTTTTTTTTAGGGTGGTGGTTTTATGGTCTTGTATCTGTTTCACGTTCATTATCAGGAATATTGGGATCTAAAATGTACGACAATCTATTTCCCACCAAAACTTGGTCAAACATAATTTACATTTGTTAGTCTTAAATATCTGGTCTGAAAAAACATATTTTTCTCACAGTTTTTCAGATCACGTTTCCACGTGTCTTTTCAGCCGCAACTTAACTCAAACCGAGTAACTAAGGAACAATAAAATCTCCTTTTACATGAAACTAACAAACTATGTTTACATTAACAAAAAAACGCAGCTCCCCTGAAGAGCTTCAACAGGTCCGTAAGGGATACAAACTCACCCTGAGCAAAGAGTTAAGAGAAAAAAAGTGACAAAGTTGAGTGAAAGCTCTATCCTGTATCATTCTGCGATAAGCCGGATGGCAGGTAGGTAAGGTAAGGTAAGTTTATTTATATAGCACTTTTCAGTAGCAAGACATTCAAAGTGCTGTACATGAACGAAAAACATTACAGACATACATAGGAAAAACAAAGCGATAGATAGATAGATAGATAGATAGATAGATAGATAGATAGATAGATAGATAGATAGATAGATAGATAGATAGATAGATAGATAGATAGATAGATAGATAGATAGATAGATAGATAGATAGATAGATAGATAGATAGATAGATAGATAGATAGCATGTCAGCAATAGGTATTGACAATGCACCAACCAAAAGTCTCAATCTTTTCAAACGTAGTTTCATCAATATTGCTTAAAGTTTCGAAAATGACAAGAGAAAATTGATTTTGGGGTGGAGATTCTTTCCACCACCATTGTTTTAATGGTGGGGTGGAAAGAAGTCAGGAGATGCAGTGGATGCTTCCCTCCCAACTGGAAAGTAGCAGGTGTGGACGTTCCAACCAATGAGAAAAAGACTCAACAGGTGACTTGTTTAGAAGGGTTTCCAAGCAAAAGCCTTTTGTTTCTGAAAAGAATGTTGCAACAGGACTTAGGTTTACAAAGCTACATCTGAAGGAACCGCGTGACTTCTGGAAGGACAAATGGGACCGAAGGAGAGCTGTTGGGCCATAACAGTCTGCATCGTGTTTGTTAAAAACTGAGCACAGCATCAGCAGGAACGCCTCTTACTGACTGGAGGGTACGGTGGTGGTGCGGTGATGATTTGGGCTTGCTTTGTAGCCACAGGACCTGAGCACTTTGCAGTGACCGAGTAGTGAGAATGTGAGCTCCTCTGTAAACCAATTGAGATGGTCATCGGTCCAAAAGCTGACGCTTCACCCAAACTTGGTCAGCAGCAGAACAAAGATCCGAAACATAGCAGCCTGTACACAACAGAAGGACTGGAAAAGGTGGTCCAGTTTAAGTCCAGACCTGAACTGGATTTCTATGGGAGGGGCCTTTCAGAGAGCTCGTGCAGAAACAAATCTCTGCAAGCCTCAATGAACTGAAGCCGAAGTAAAAGCATCATTGCAAATAAAGAATGCAAAGAAATATGTCTAACTTACAACTTTGACTCAGACTGAAGAGTAAACACATGTCTGGAAGACATTTCCACTGCATACCAAGCATTTAACAGAGCCGCCCATCGCTTCTTAGCCAGCTCTCAGACTGACAGGACACGTTTTATCACTTTCACACTTCTCAGAGTGAGAAGACCTTGGTTGATCCTGACGAGGTCAGTCCCATTAACCGGAGCTTTTTGACCCTGTTGCTCTGTTAATCATCTCACCACCGTACGCCAGACATAGATCAGAGAATAGGCCCAACAACCACAGGTGACCAAACCCACCAGGGGTTCATCTGCCAGCCTGCTCCACCTGAGAGTCTGCCAGCACTCCACAGAAACCCTTGTCTTGAAATGTCACGTCAGTATTTCCACATGTTCTTTCTTCAACAGGACTTCTATTTCGTGAAGTGCACCAGTCCCTCTTGAAACAAAACACCCACGCAGTCATAATCCTTGGATGTTTGGACTATGTCTTCTTTAAGTGTTTATCCTTTATTGTGTGTTTAGTTGTACATTGTATCTTGTCACTGTTAGATTCCTTTCCAATCATTCTCCCTCTCCTTCAGCTCTATATTTGCCTTCATCTCTCTCACCCGTGTAATCATTATCCTCTGATTATCTCCACCTGGCCCTTCTCTCTCCCTGTCCTCCAAATATTTTAGCTCTCTAGGTTCATGGTCTGGTCGCAGGTTCCTCCTGTTCTACCTCCGGGTGTTTCCCCGCCCATTTATCCCCCAGGTTGTTTTCCTGCCTGTGATCCCTGCTGTAAGTTTAGTTTTCCTCATTAAATATCCTCTTTGCCTTTACTATGGTCTGCTTGGGGGTCCTCGTTGCACAAAACCCTGATAAAAACGCAACATGATGCCACCCCCTGTACCTCACTGTGTGGGGTTGCCAGGCTTGCAAGCGTCTCCCTTCAGTTTTAGATTATTCTGACCACAGGACAGGTCTGCAGATTAGTTTTTTCATATTACTTTTGGAGTAATGGCTTCTTACATCATTATGGGACTTCTTTCTCCGTGGTGATGACACTCTCTTGACAGCTTTAGGGAACATCTGAATAAGCTCTTTTATCTTTTTTTTGTATTTTCTGGGGCTGATACATGCATTTTGCTCTAAGAAAACATACACAGTTGCATGCTCCTCGCAGAATGATGATCTGAGGGCTACAGTTATTTTTGAGTATGAATTTAGTTATTTGTCAAAAGAAGTTTTTTTTAGATGTTGTCTATATTTTTCATCATGTCTTCTGGGCTGTAGGTTTCGCCCCAATCAAATTATTCTTGAGATGTGTGTGCAGGCGTATTTGCTTCCCTGTGTGTCTCTGTGGTTGCCCTGTGATGCGCCGTGCTCGGGGTGTACCATGCCTCCCGTCTATTACCTGTTGGACAAAAAACACTGTCCCCTCAAGACCCTCTAAGGGTTGACCATTCTCTGAAGGCAGTATGTACGGTCAAACCCATAAACCGACATGCAATGGGACACGGGCCTAGACTGGTCCATGATTGATCCAGGGTTTTGTTTGAGTGCACCAAGAGTCAGTTTTTTGTTCACATCGACAGTTTTCAGATTAGTATTAGTAAAATTTAACATAAAGTTGTCTGCTTTATCAACCCGACACAATGCATTAAGTCAGTTCATATGGCTTAATCTAAATCAAAAGTTTCCTTGACATTGATATTTTGAAATATTGATTCCCCCCCCCCCCCCCCCCCAACACCATGTTCTTCTGTTTTTGGTTTCTCTCAGGCTACTTTAGCTTCCTCCTAAAAACACAGGTAATGTGTTTTTAGACTGGGCACCCCAATTCTGTAAGGATAAGTTTGGGGGGAAAAACAAAATAGTACACCAAATGTTGTTTAAAATAGCCAAATATGAATCATTAGAGACCAATACATGACTCCATACATCACTTAATATCTTTTAACATTGCTCAGTAATTTGCATGTCACAGATTATGAAATCAAACCTCCAATTACAAACTCCAGACCCCAATTCCATAAAATGTTTAAAGCAACCTGGCAAGCCATTTCAGCCGTCATCCGCTGCTGTTTTCTCTGTTATATAACTCTCCTCACTCAGCATGCAGCGCATCGTGCGGGTGAATACATTATATACGTCTGTGGAGGGAAGCTTGACATGATACTGGAGACTGAACCCCAACCGCCTGCAGGTTGTCACAATGCAGCACTCTATCATTACACAGCAACTTTATTTGATTATTGCCACAAACAATTGCCTGTAATTCAATTTGCCACCACAGAACGCGGTTGAGGTCCAAAACCTCACACAATATTTTAGATTTTGCAAGAAATTAGAACCATGAGGGGAAAGTCATTATGTTTTTTTTTTTTATAGACTCCATCAGCCCTGACAATCAGTCCAGCTCGCCCACTTTGTCTAATTGCACAGTCTGTGTTTTCGTAGGACAGATGTCTTCCATGTCTCAGAGCTGAGATTTTATCAAGAGACGTTTCTATGAAACCAGTTCGCTCCTATTGCGTCATGTCACAGAACACCTCTGTTGTACCGGGCTGCTAATATATTATGTTTTTGTTTTTCTAAAGACTTTTAGAACTCCAGATGTTTTAGTTTTATAAAGGTTTTATGAGTTGTTGTTTTTTTTTTATCCTGTAATCTTTCTTAACCAGGATGCAAAAAATACAGCTGTCTTTGTTTGGAGCTCTGTGTGTCTGATGATGAGCGACTCCCCCCTCTGGGTCTGAAGAGCTTCAAAGAGAAACTGTCATTCAGCTCGAGCCGCCCTTTCTGCTGAGACGTGAACATGATACCAATTGCTGAGTCTGGGAAAAGGTATTTAATTTTCATTATTCGCTTTCATAGGACACCAAAATTCCCATTCTTTGTTAGATGTTTATAAGAAATGAAGGTCATTTAACTGCACTCAAAGCATTTCATGAATAGATAATGTTAGCTAAAATACATTTTCTAACTGAGGATAAAGTTTGGACAGCGGCTCCATCACTTTGGTATAAAGATGCAGAACCTCCTTCTCTCACCAGAACAACACGCCTCTCTGACCCTATTTATTTATTTCAAATCATTTATTCTTTTTGTTCAGCACTTTTAACAATTTTAAAGTGCTTTATGAATAAAGTTCAAAATCACAGCTGGACCTCTCTCACGTGTGTCCTCTCATCTGATTGCACTAACAAAACTCAGCGGTTTCTGATTTTTAAATAACTGACATTATAATTAGAGCAGGTCCGTTTTGTAAAGTTTGAAGTCGGATAAACATAAATGGCTGTGCAACGTTGCTCTAGATTGACGTCCCCACCGCTCCTGCGCACTGGATTTAGACAGACTGAGCAATTTACATTTTACTGTAAATGCAACATAGTTACTGACGTCACCTACCTTTAGAACATTATAACATTACGCTCACATAAGAGCTGACTCATTTTGACCAATCCCTGATTTTAAAAGTAATCCCTGGACTAGTTTTTCTTACAATAACATAAAATTCTCAGAAAGCTTTCTGTGAGAAAAGTAAAACGGAAGAACGCAGCAGTGTGCTGTATTTACTGGGATTAAATGTTCAGAATGGTTGAGCGTTACACTTAAGGATCAGTGCCTGGGCCTACTGGACGAAGGCCCGGGGGATAAACAGGTCCGGTGGGCCGTACTCGCTCAGTACCAAAAACACAAACCACAACACACTCGCTATAAATAAGCACAAGAAAAGTAACTCACCACAGAGAACTGATAGTAAATAAGATACTTAAACAGACAGAATTGAAGTTTTGCATATTATTGAAAGTGTTCAAAGTAGATCATCTGCGTACGATTTGACCCTCTGAAGGTTTCCACAGAGATTTTCCTTTTATTTTGTGCTTCACCAGATCACAGTAAGGAAAACAAAAGCTGTAGTTTTTGAAGAACCGGAGGTACAGAAAGAACAGTCATGGTTCAGGTTTTGGTTTTATGCTGCTCGCTTTCAGCCACTTGACTCGCAGCACGCCACATTTCAGATGCTCAATCCTGAAGATGCTCCGTGTCAGCCTACCTTGACCTTGCGTCCGTCCACAGTCTCCTCATCAAACTCTTGGCCGATGCGGAAGTTGATCTCAGTGGTGCGCACGGTGGTGGACGTCTTGATGTAGAACTGCTCGCCGTCCTGGCGGATCTCCACCTGAGGGGTCGAGGCCGCCGCCACAGCTACCTTTCTCAGCATGGCGTTCACGCCTGAACAGACACAACCCAGAGGAGGTTGACACAGACGGGCGGGGTGCATTTAGCCAAGACAGCGTGAAATACTGGCTGCACTGCGGGCCACCATCATTTCTGAAGCACTGGGGTCATTTGGTACACAGCGCTTCATGCTGGTCCCAGGCAATCTAGTTGGAGCTAGATTGTTTGCAACCACATAAACACAATTTCTATTTGTAATTTTCTGGAATCAGCAGACTAAAAACTGTTGTGACAGTGAATGAAGGACAGCAAGCGAGAGACCAAAAAGAAAAAGAGAGCAATGATGTCTGTTATTTATTGTTTGTGCTCTCATTTTTGAAAAAAAAAAAAAATCTTCCAGTCTGCACCCCTCCCAGACTTAGAGCGCTCAAGTCTCTCATGCCAGCATGAATCAGCTCAGAAACTCAGACAGAGTAAGACTTGCTGGCTGACTGTCTCCCTTTATCTGTGTGTGTGTGTCTCCAACCAGCCATGCATATTTTTTACAGGGAACGCCAGAAATGTGCTGGTTTTGGAGTAAAATCACAATGAGCCTCCGGTGACCCTGACAGAAACCTCAGCTATTCATCAAAACCTCAACTATTTACCAAAATTGGAAGAACTTTATGGAATTTAGGCGCTGAGGCCCAAAACAGAGAGGATAGAAACTCTCCTGTTTGTCAGAGCAGCTTATCGCTTGTTGTCTTCTTTTGCCTGACGGTTGCATGCCCTGTGACAAGAGTTTGGCATGCTTGGTTCGACTCTGCAATGGCCATCTGGCTTTATGTCCTGCCAAATCCTTGCTCTTTGATTTTTTTTTTCTGCCCTCCGATACCAGCGGGACAAACATGGGGTTTTCTATAGAAAGCCAGTGACTTTACAGAAAGGATTAAACATTTTTTTGTTTTTAATTTCCTTAAATAGCTTAAGGAAATCATCTCCTTAAAAACTGCTGTGGTCCAAGTTGTTTAACGGGCGAGGTTGTGGGCTAATTAAAGCAACAGCTTAATCAACCCCACCCTTGGATCTAAGGGAGCACAACATGCACAAGCACCAGTTGGTCAAGCAACCTTTTCTGCCTTTTTCCATCAGCAAAGTCAGCAAAGCTGAGCACTAAAGTATCTGTTGACCACCACGCCCAAATTTTAACAGAAACATTTCAGGACATTATGTCCAGTCCAACCATGCACCTTATTTTGCTGATGATGTTGTGCTTTCTGCTATCTGGATATACAACAGCTTGCATAGTGTCTGTGGTCCATGAACTTTTTCAGATTTTGTCTCGTCATAACCACAATGTTACGTGTATTTTATGGGGATCTTTTTCGACTGAACAACACAACGTAGTGCTACCTTTGCACATTTTGAATCTAAAGTTTTCAGCCACACTTTTCTGCAAAGTAGCTCAAGCTCAGTCAGACTGAACAAAGAATCTCTGAACTTCAGTTTTCAAGTCTTGTCACAGATGCTGGTCTGGACTTTGACTAGGCCATCCCAACACATGAACATACTTTAATCTAAACCATTCCTTCGTAACGCTGGCTTCATGTTTACGGCTGATGTCCCGCTGGACGGCAGAAGTCCGTCCCACTCTCAAGCCTTTTTCTTTCAGGATTGCTCTGAATTTAGCTCCACCCGTCTTCCCATCAACTCCAACCAGCTACCTTGTCCCTGCTAAAGTCAAATATTCCCTCAGCATGTTGTTGCCGCCACCATGGTTTGCCATGGAGATGGTGTGTTCAGGATGAACGCACCTGAACACACCAGGTGTGTCTCAGTGCACTGAGACCCAGATGAGGGCACTGGGTCTCATCTGACCAGTGCTTTTACCTTCAAATGTTTGCTGTGGATCCTAGACGCCCTTTAGCAAACTACATAGAGGAGTTCTGATGGCTTTCTTTCAACAGAAAACAAGATTTCTTCTTGCTACTCCTTTACAAAGGCTATGTAGAGTGAACCATTAATAGTTTACTGGTCCTGCCACCTGAGCTGCAGCTCCTCCACAGTAACTACGTGCCTCCTGGTTGCTTCTCAGGTCGATGTTCCCCTTGGCTCATGGTAAGTTTGCAATTCCACCGTATCCTCTTTTCATGTTTCAAAGACGGATTGAGGAGCTCTCTGTTAGATGTTCAAAACGAGGGATATGGTTTTACAACCTAGCCCTGCCTCAAGCTTCCCCACAACTTCATCCCCGAGCTATCTGCTGTGTTCCTTGTTCTCCAAGATGCTGTTTCTCCTCTAATGTTCTGTAACAAACCTTCATAAAACAGTTGGATTTATACTGAGATTAAATCACACACATGTGGATTCTGTTTATTAATTAGGTGACTTTTTAAGGCAGTTGGGAGGAACTGATTTTATACGAGAGTATCAGAGTAAAGGGAGCTGAATACAAATTCACTCCACACCGTTCAGGTTTTTATTTGGGAAAAATAATAAAAACTATGCCTCATTTCCTCTACATGCTCCATGGTTATGTATTACTTTGTGTGGGTCTATCTCACAAAATCCCAATAAACACATTTAACTTTGTCATCATATTGCGATGAAATGTGGAAAAGTTGTGACGATCGTTTCCTCCTTCAGGGAAGCCTTTGACTCGTCAGGTAATTAGAAAGATGTTGGTGGAAAGTGGCGACCCCATCGACACTGGGATCCGCATCAGGTGGCCGTCAGGCGCGTCTCGCTCTCTCTCTGGCCGAGCTCCTCTAAGAGCTAGCGGCTGATGTGCCTGAGTAGATGTTAATGTGTTGGATGAGGTGCTAAAATCAGAGGCTTTTCTCTTCAGACTAAAGAGCGCATCAGAGGAGCTGTTGCCCTGGCGAGCTCAAAGACAAAACTCAGGAAAGGGTATGGGAGAACTACAAAAATAGGAAGGAGCTTATGATGATTTTGTTTTAGCTTTTGTGCATAAAATGTCAATTTCTAGACTGGCTTTTAGAAAAAGGGTTATCAAAACAGACATCTGCAGGATCAAGTCTCTCTGATAATCCTGAAATTTTTGCCATTTTAGATTTATACGCACAATGTCCTGTTTCTGTTTTTTTCATGTACCACATTCACTTGGGCACTGAAGTTTTTTTCCTGATCTGTCTTAGCACAATAGCTCACAATCTCGGAACATTAAATTTCAGGTGTGGACTTTGACTAGGCCATTCTGACACATGATCATGCTTTGATCTAAACCATTCCATTGTCGCTTTGGCTGGATGTTTTGGGTTTATATTCTGCGAGGAGGTGGACCTCCGCCCGCGGCCTCAAGTCTTTTTCTCCTTCGTCAAGCTTTCTTTCTGTATTTAGCTCCACCCATCAGCTCTGACCAGCTACCTTGTCCCTGCTGAAGTAAAACACATTCCCACAGCATGATGCTGCCACCATCATGTGTCACCATGGAGATTGAGCGTTCTGGTTGTGGTGCAGTATTATCTTACCTCTGGTTTGCTAGTAGGCCAAAGACTTCAGCTTTGGTCTTGTAACCCCAGCTTCAACATTTCTGCTGTGTCTCTTCAGGGCCTGTAACAAGCTGTAAACAGCTTCTCCCACCGGAGCTGTGGACCTCTGCAGCTCTGCAGAGTAATCATGCTCATCCTGACTGCTTCTCTTATTAAAGCTCTCCTTTATTTAGGGGAATTGGAGTAAAGGGGGTTGAATACATATGCACACCACGCTCTCCACATCTTTTTAAAATGCAAATTTTGAGAACCAGCTATCCACTTTGCGGTTATGTGGTACTTTGTGTTGATTTGTCACTTAAAATCCCCCCAAAATACATAGAAGTTGGTGAGTTTAACTTGTGGAAATGCAAGGTACCGTATTTGTATCCAATAAAAGTAAACTGTAATCCCGATGGGCTCCCGAAGAGCTCACCAGTGGGACTTCTCCTTGAAGATTTCCACACTATTCTAAAAGACATCAAGCTTTTGCCGCGTCCCTGTCTGTCTCGCTGGTGCCGCCGTGACGAAACGCTGCAACACAATCGAGTGACCCAGTTACACTGGTCTAAATCTCAACCATCACAATCATCTGTGGAGACTCAGCAGGTTGACAAAGAATGGAAAAGGACATGAGAAAGAAGAACAACACAGTGATCCACAGACCTCCCCTGGCAGTAATGCATGCCCTACTTAAATGCCTAACATGAATAATGTTATTCCCCCCCTTTCCCCACTTCATGTGACAATGCAAGGTCTGTTTCGGCTGGAATTCTAGCTTCCAGTATGTCTTATCTCCTGGAAGCGGAGAGATTTCCCCCTCAGAAGCATCTCTGCTTGCTTTTCCATGGAGCTTCTCAGAACAATATGATGTTATTTGGAGTCATGGGATTCCCAGAGAACAAGAAAAGGCTTTTTTTTCTCCTCCTTTGGACATGATGCAGGAGAAAACCCATGCAGCAAGGAGGGACAGGAGAAGACTCACCCAGGGCTTTGAGAAGTTCATCAAAATTCTCACTGCTCTTCATCTTCCAGTTGCCGGCAAAGTTAGGCATGGCTGCTGAGGCTGCGTGCGAGGGGCTGCAGAAGGAACCTGTTCCACGCTCTGCTGTCTCTCTCTGACTCTTTCTCACCCTCCTCCTCCGTCACTGTGCTCCTCTGCTCCGAGCTCAGCCTCCCGCTCACACGTTACACCCAGTTGAGTCTTTTATTTATTTAAATTTTTTTTTTTTCAATTCACAGAGATGGACGCGCTCCCTCATACCAAGAAGCACGCTCTCAGCAGCTCCGTGTGTATGTGTGTGTGTGTGTGTGTGTGTGTGTGTGTGTGTGTGTGTGTGTGTGTGTGTGTGTGTGTGTGTGTGTGTGTGTGTGTGTCAGAGCGTTGGAGTAATCTTCCCTTTCGTTCCTTTATAGCTGCTGTCTTTAATGTGAAGCAGAGGAGGTCCCTCCCCCTGGAAGCTCTGTGCCATGAATACAGTGAAGCTGGACTGAGATGTCTGCTTGGACATGAAAAGGCCTGAATCAATTATTCTAGGATATACAGCGACCTTTATAAAAAAAATTTGTTGTTGGGAAATAATTGTTTGTTAGTTTCAAAAATGAAGATTTTCCTCTGCAGGTCTTTTATAAGATCGAGCCGTGTGACCTGTCCATGAAAGAAGAATCATTCTGATTTACCCAGTGGCAATAAAATCTATGGGCAGAATGTACCAGATGTTTTAATTCAAAATTCCCTGGTATTTTAAAACTTAACGAGGCCCAACAGGCCCACAGTATCACAGATCCTCCACCATACTTAACACTGGGTAGGAGGTAGTTTTCAACATATTCCTCCTAGACTGTTTTCTGCTGAGAGGGCCAAAGTACAGTAGTGTTTGACCAAAGCCCATAGTTCCAGCTAAAGTCCATGCAGGGGTTTTGCAAACTCCTCACGTTTACATTTGTGGTACTGGAATAGAAAAAGCTGTTTTCTGGCATGACTCTAAAACAAGCAGTTTATTTACCTATTCCTGCTAATGAAGACCCCATTAACTGTGGCTTGATGGGTTGAGTAGTCATCTTGCAACCAGAAGGTTGTTGGTTCGATTCTAGCTTCCCCTTGCCACATGTTGATGTGCCCCTGGGCAAGGCACTTAACCCCAAGTTGCCCGCTGAGCTGCGTCTCGGTGTATAAATGTGTGCGCGTTAGTGAGAGCGACTGGGTGAATGTGGCTATAGTGTACAGCGCTTTGGGTGGTCAGCATGACAGGAAAAGCGCTCTATAAGTTCAGTCCATTTACCATTAAGTCTGTCTTTGTTGCAGCAGGCTAAAAGATTTGTTTAAGCTTTAGTTGTTGTGGACATGGGCGAGTTCAGAAAGTGACCAGCTGTCATTTTCTGGCCATTTCCTGACTGATGAAGGTCACACATCTGCCTTACCAGAATGAGATTTTCTCCTGTCTTTCTCATTTTGAAAACAAAATGCTCCCCTATTATCACAGAACAACTAAAAGTTCCTAATAATTCTAAAAAAACTCATACTACTACTACTACTTTTCATTATTATTATTATTATTATGAGAAGAAGACGTAGTAGTAATAGTAGTGGTAATTTTAACTTAAGGGTACAGAAAAGCGAGGGTACCAGTGAGTGAGTAGTTGTTATTGTTTTTTTTTGTTTTTTTTCCAGATTGTGATTATGCCACTTAAAGAAAAAAAAGACATTTATTTCAAAGCTTCATTCTAAATATCCATTAAGACATTCAGGGCACTGTGTTTTTATAGTGTTGGTTTGCCAGTTCTCCCAGTGTAGGTGATGACATTCATCTTTTGGCAAACTATCTGAAGACCATAAAAAAAGAAAAAGCAACCACATGGTCATATTCAAAAATCAGGGCAAATGACTGGCCAGAAAAGTAAATAAATAAAAATAAAGCAAAGTATGTAAACTAAACCCTGTTTGCCATGTCCATGTTCCTGTGTGGATTCTATTTTCTTATATAAATATTGGTAGAGAAAACAGCCTGAAACCGCAGGTTAACTGCAGACATATAAAAGCTGTTAACTTCATTGTTTTATGTCTTTCCCTGTGTTACTCGTGGAATGAATCATACCTGATGTGTTGAATGCTCTCTGCGTTGAGCTGTATTCTGCGATTTATGTAACACTTTAATAGACCTGAGAATCTTCCGACTTCTTCTGATTCAACTTTGAGCTCCTGAAATTCCCTCAACTTCTTGTTTTCCTCCTTAACTTTGGATTGCTACAGGCTACAGCTGTCCCTACAGATTTTTCTCTTGTTCGGCCACCACAGCGTCCAGTTGGTTAGCCATTACTTGTCGATTAGTCCGGATCTGTATGTCTCACAGGATCCAGGTCTGGCACTGATAATGGCAGCACAGAACAGGTCCTCATCATGATTAGCAGAATCCAAGATCCTGAGATGCAAAGTTGTTCCCGAGCACAAGAGGTCAGCATCCAAAGCATGCACAGAACCAAGTCACTGGAACGGAGAAGGAGACATGCCGCTGGTCAGGAGAATTACCGTTGTTGGGGCTTCTCAATCTCAGGTACTGCATGCCACTTAGGGACTTACCCTTCCACAATGGTTCTGTTGTTCAGGGTTTTCCCCTAGCAATTTATGGCCAGAGAACATCTTTCTGACGTTCTCCAAGGACTGTTTTATTCTGGATGGTAGCTCTGACTAATTCTCAGGCTCTCTTAATTTGCTGGATGTGCAGCCTCAGGCTGCTGGACTTTGTGCCGAACCCTTTTTCCCTGGTCAGGAGGTTTCAGTGGTTGCAGTCTCCTCGCTTCATACCAACAGGGCATCCAAAGACTGGCAGGGAGAATGTTGATGGCTTGGACTGTGTTCTTTACATTCGGCTGGCTCTTAATCCCTGGAGGTACCTGGTTTAGGCTTGCTTCCTCGTGACCTTTACATGGTTGCTTTACGAACCCAATCCAAGGTTGCTCTCCTGAACATCTCCAGTGCTGCCCTCAGTTAGGTCAACCCCTGTGGTGACATCACCTTGCCCCTCTTGGATGCCATTCAGCTGAATTTATTCAGTGGTTGGATTGATCGTGGAGTAAAGCAGCACAATGTTTTCTGGGCTGAGGAGGTGGCAGATAATTGCTGTTTCAGGGTCAGTCAACATCTGACTGAGGAGCAGGCCTACACAGCACAGTAGCTGGGGCACAGCAGTACCTTTCACTGTTTTCATCAGTCTTGTAGTGTTTATTTTTTACATTCCTATAGAGTTCCTGGTTGTCACCTTAGTTACATTTTTGTCTGTTTTTGTTTTGCGGTACTAACTACACCTGGTTTGGCATTTCCTTAGTTCAATTGTGTTTCTTTCTTGTAAAGGGCCTTTGACTCAGCTATTGCTGCCAGTAACTCTAATTTTATTTTTCCATAGATGACATACCTGGTCCAGGGATATACCCTTAATACGCTGTCTACACTGTCAATAGGATATTACATTTTTAAGAAGGTAATTTGTAACCTGACGAACAAAAACTTCACAAAAAAGATGATCCCTTACACAATGTATTTTATTCTTTGCGGAAAAATTATGCATACATTAGATGAAAACGCCTGGGAATAACTGATAGTATTTTTAAATTACCTTTCCAAATGAAATCCCTGCTCAATTCTTTAGCATAGTTTGGTAAACGTAATCATGAGCCACAGTGGAGGGTCTAAAGAACAATATGCTGCTCTGGAGCTGCAGGTTGCAGACCTCTGCTTTGAGAAAAATACACTACCTCTGGATTCTCAGTTATGCGTTCCCATTGAAAGTACTCCTACACCACTGCTGCTGCGCCTTTTCTGTCTCATTACTATCCTCTCAACTTTCAGTCAGTCACAGCAGACAGCCACTCATACTGGACCTGGTTTTGCTGGATGGTTTTTTTTTCCTGTTAAAAGGGAAACGCTTCTTTCCACTGTTATTATCTGCTTGCTCAGGAGGAGGAATTACAGCAAAGACTATTATTCAGCCCAAGCTGCTGAGCTTCCTGAGGTAAAACTTTTACCAACTGAGATTACATGATGAACCAAATTTGACTGCATTTCATGAAAATTACAATCAAATCGAACTGTATATGCAACTGAATCTGAATCTGTCGGTAGGACTGGACGGTACTGGCATGACTTGGATGGTTTTTGTCTCTCTTGTTGTGTCTCTGCTCTGTCTTCTGTAACCCCAGTCGGTCGAGGCAGATGACCGTTCATACTGAGCCCGGTTCTGCCGGAGGTTTTTTTTTCCCGTTAATGGGTGGTTTTTCTTCCCACTGTCGCTTCATGCTTGCTCAGTATGAGGGATTGCTGCAAAGCCATGTACAATGCAGACGACTCTCCCTGTGGCTCTACGCTTCTCCAGGAGTGAATGCTGCTTGTCGGGACTTTGATGCAATCAACTGGTTTCCTTATATAGGACATTTTGACCAATCTGTATAATCTGACCCAATCTGTATAATATGATTGAACTTGATTTTGTAAAGTGCCTTGAGATGACATGTTTCATGATTTGGCGCTATATAAATAAAATTGAATTGAATTGAATTGAATCTGATTTTGTATTTCCATTTAACTAGATATGATAAAGATGGTCGTCTGGTAAAGTTCCTGGAGATTACATTAGTGTTGAATTGGCCTAAAAATAAACCAAATATAATTAAACTGAACGTCCCCGTGGGGATTATTATTCCACTATTTGTTGCTTAAAAGGATCAGTTATAGATAATATGCAATGCTTTTTTAAAAGATAATATTGGTTATGAAAAGAATAGAATAATAATCTCCTTTATTTTCCCTCTGTGGGGAAAATCCTAACCCTAATCCTAGTCCCAGTAGCAAAGTGAAAAGCAAATGGTAGCATATGCAGATTCACAAATGGGTAAAAACAAACAAACAAAAGAATATATAAAAACAACAAATAAGAGTAGGTGACTGTACAGTAAGGGCAAATGTGTAACACAATAAAAACTGTTGTACAGCTCTTGCTAAAGATACAATAATCAAGAAAATAAAGATGTGTGCAACTGAGTAGGGTGATTTTAAGAAATCTGCAAAATGTGTATGTACAGTAAATTTATGCATAAAAAACACCACATGCTATTTCTTTATAAGATGGAAAGCATAAACTGTGCCAAAACAGCCGGGATGTAAACATATAATGAGTTGGGAAAAGTGATGGTTGTAAAATCTATCAGCTGCTTGGAAGAAGGGTCTGCTTCATCTGAGTGCTGAACAGTGGAAGCTAAACAGTTAAATAAGCTGCTGCAACAGTATCATCCCAGCTAAAATTGATGTTTTTTAGGATCTTGATGAAAAAATCCAAGCCTTTTTGTTGTTTGTGTGGTATAAATAGAACTTCGGTTATTCGCTCTGATTAGCTCCCATATTGCCAGGAGGACTACTCTGATATTTTGTTAGTGATTAACAATCCACAGTTTCCCATTACTGACAGAGCTTGAACCATTTAACAAAGAATGGGTAAACTTATCAGACTCTTGCAAAGCTGCTAGAAAAAAACGAAAAACAACAACAAACAAAACAAAGACTTGCTGAATACTAAGACTTGGTCCGCATGTCAGTCCTTTGCCTCATGGTAGGCTGAATATACATACACATGCCAAATCCTTAACATTTTTATTTGTGAAGCACTTTGAAAGCTGTGCATCCTTTTCCTTTCATTATATGAGTACATACCACTTTGTGTTGATCTATCACATGAAATTTCATTTGAAACACATTCCAATTTGGGATTTTTACGTGGAAAAGTTGAAGCCGGTGGAATTACTTTTGCTTGGCACTGAACTGAATTGTCTCATGCTCCATTCATCGGTTTTTGTGATACCTATTTTTAGTGTCTCACATGGATTCGGGTTGGTGTTCTGTAATACCCAACTCCGCCGCACCCGTGGAGGCGACAGAGAGCCGTCTTTGACGTTTCTCAACCCCAAGGAAGTCCAAGGGCGGAAGTTACATCAAATGTTGACATGATGGAGTTTCACATGTAAACCAGTGAGATCCAAATTTTCTAATCTAACGTTTTGGGATTTTGAAGGTAGGTGAGCGCTGATGGTCATCGGGTTATTTGGGTATTTAGCTGCATTGTAGCTTACAGGACGGAGGGAGCTCTGAGTGTTAGCAGCTAGCGGCTAGCAGCTAGCCGCCTGCTGTAGCAACGCCGGAGAGAACTAGCCGACGTTAGCCGCTGCGTTTTTATATGTTCAGGACAAAAAAAAAAATCTCTTTCCCAAATCAGTTCTGTAATAATAAGCAACTCTGCTAATTTAAAAATGTTTTTTTTTTATTTTTTACAAAAAAATGACAGTAAAAGTGACATCCCTTTGAATGCAGGGTGAAGTACTTTCCAGGACCAAAAGCAATGAGTACACAGGTAACGAGTTCCTCTATTTAGCTTCATGTTGTGTGTGGAGATGGACGGGCAAAGGTTTACTTTCTTTTTGTGCTTTGATTGCAGTACAGCATCCTGTTCAAGCAGGAACATGGTGAGTAGCTTGGATCCCAAATACCACCACCGTTCCTGCAGCTGCAGCCTGGCTCTGCAGGAAAACACAGATCTATGCAGAGAAGGATCTGATTTTAGGGTGGACCACAGAGACATGCCTGCACAGTGAAAGTCGATGCTGTGAAAAGGAAATAACCGTGTCACGGATACTGGATTATTATGCAATATTGTTGTTTTTTTGGGGCTGTTTTACAAACTTTTTATTGAAGATTACACGCTCCACGGAGACAGAGAGCGCAGTCCTGCTCTTTGCATCACTGTTTCCGAGTTTAAAAATGTTTCATTGTTTCAAATGAGAGTTCAAATCTGTCTTTGTGTGACAGTGTAACGGAGAATCCAGTCAAACCTTGTATGGTTTTGTTGACGTGTTTGGAGAAATGAAATTATGTGTGCGCCAGCGGCCATGTTGGTTTATTGTGACGAGGAAGCTTGGTTTGAGCTTGAATGTGTTTTTTCTCACCCTTGTTGCTCGTCAGCTCATGATGATGCCATCTGGACAGCAGCCTGGGGCAAAAGTGAAGCGGATGGCTCAGAAACCATCATCACCGGTTCACTAGACGATATGGTCAAAGTCTGGAAATGGTGGGAATTTCGATCTCTTTCAGCATTGAAAGTTATAATTATCTTCCTTCCCTGCTTGCTTGCCTGCTTCCTCCTTAGACGTTCCCTCCTGAATATGTAAAGGCCTTAGTTAACTATACAACAGTACAGAATGAAGGAATTTGGTTCAGTAATGGGTGTTTTTCCAAGGATTTGTTTATTCCACCTCCTCACATCTTATTGATATTCTTGGTAAAATAACAATTCAGTCGATTTAAAAGCGAGCTCCTGAATCTTAAGATGTCCTGACTTTGATTTGACTCGGCTAACGCCTGAAGTTCTGCACACGTCTCCCTGCCCCTGCAGGTCCGATGAGAAGCTGGAGCTGCAGTGGACACTGGAGGGCCACCAGCTGGGCGTGGTGTCTGTAGACATCAGTCACAACGGCGCCATCGCGGCCTCCAGCTCCCTCGACGCACACATCCGTCTGTGGGACCTGGAAACAGGCAAACAGATCAAGTCTATGGACGCCGGACCAGGTAGGAGGGGTGTAGCAAGGAACTCAATGAGTTGAGAGGAGGAGTTTCTTCTTGTCTTACTTTTGTGTTTCACTTGGACTCATAACGTAGTTCTTTTTAGAAAATGGACATATCTGCACAAAGACCGATCGTATTTGTGGTGTTTCAACCAGAGACATTTTCATTCCCTCCTCCTGTCCCTTTCTCTGGCTCTTTCAGTTGATGCGTGGACGGTCGCCTTCTCTCCAGACTCTAAGTACATCGCCACAGGAAGCCATCTTGGCAAAGTGAACATCTTTGGCGTGGAAAGTGGCAAGAAGGAATATTCCCTGGACACTCGAGGAAAATTCATCCTGAGTATAGCTTATGTGAGAATCGGCTGCTTGCTTTCTTTTCCTATCCAGTCTGAGTCTTTAATGACTGTTTTGATTCATTCATGCACAAGTCAGCCGTTTGGTTTTGGCTCTTCGCTCACTCGGCCGCTGATTTGCAGTCGTGTAGATTCATTCTGCTTTTGCTTTTTTCCACATTTGCATGTTTTAGATCATCAAACAAATGTAGTCAACAGATAAAGAATGGAGTCAGCGTAGTTGGATCAGGCGTCTGATCAGGAGGCTTTCTGGGGGGGGGGGGGGGTTGTCACGTCAGTTTCCACCCTGGACCTGTTGTCCAGACGAACTGATCTCTGATAAGTTGGACGGGCGGTCCTGTACGATGAAGAGGCAAATTAATTGGAACCTGTCTGACAGCTTGAAGTAGGCTAAAATATCAAAGAGCGTGGGGAAAAAAAAGGTTACTGCCATTTTTCTGTCTGGAAAGTATTACTGAGCGATATTCATGTCGAAGGCTAAGGGGCTCCGGTCAACCACAGAGGGAGCCATTATCCACAGATGGAGAAACCACGGCACCATGAGGAACTTTCACATTGACCACTCATCCAGGTCACACAGATCCCAGAACAGAACAAAACAGAAACCCTGGACAACAGCTAAAGCACAGCAGGATTCAGTTAGCTCACTTAAATTCGGTGTCTTTGTTTCATCAATAGGAAAGAGACAGGGCAGAAGTGGCCTGCATGGGAGGGTTTCAAGAACAGCATCACTCTCCTCAAAAAAACCCACACCTGAACAAACCCCCAGAAATATTCTCTGGACGGGTGAGACAAAAGTGAAACCGTTTTGGAAATGTCCTTCCCCTTATATCCGGTGATGTATCTGAACATTTCAGAAGAACAACATCATACTGTCAAACGTGGTGGTGGTGGTAGAGCGATGATGGGCGGGCCGTTTTGCTGCTTCAGGACTTGGATAACTTGCTGTACCTGATGGAACCACGATCTCTGCTCTCTAGCAGGAAATACCGCAGGACAATATCCGGCCATCGGTTGGGGACCTTAAACTCAAGCACACATGGGTTGTCTGGTAGAAAAATGACCAGGGAGACACCAGGAGGTCCCCTCTGAATGGCCCAGAAGAGACAAAAAATGGAGGTTTTGGAGTGGTCTAGTCAAAGTCAGAACTTAAATAGGATTGAGGATGGCATGAACTTAATCAGGATGTTCTTGCTAGAACACCATTCAGCGGGGCTAAACAATTACGTTGTAAAGGGGGCAGAAAGGCTCCGGTGATGTTAAAGACCCCTCAGCGAGTATCAGAAACGCCCAATGGCAGTTGGTGCCGCCAGGGGTGGCACATCTGGTTATGTTTGTTAAAATTAGTTTGGTGATCTGAAATGTTTCCTCACAGCTCTGCGATTTCAGCTTCATTTGACATTTGCTGTTGCTCCTCAGAGCCCTGACGGAAAGTATTTAGCCAGCGGAGCTATCGATGGGATCATCAACATCTTCGACATCGCCACTGGGAAGCTCCTCCACACGCTTGAAGGTCGGCTGAATCACAAATTTATACAGTAAAAGATGGTGATTGTTTTCAGGACTAAGCATCTTTAAATGATTTTAGAAGCCAGCCAATGAAAACTGGGGAGGAACACGTTTTAATAAACGGACTCCTGGTAGGATTTCCCCTTCATTGGGGTGTTTGTTTTAGTTCTGCAGCACATCAGGCTGGAATTAAGCAGATTGTATATTAGAGATTTCAAAAAAAAGGAAAGAGAAACCCCAAGACATTTTCTTTCAGGTTTTTACTGGTTAATTCTGGAGATAAACACGCAGCTGTTTAGTTTAGATCACGATGCAACTGTCAGAAAAGATGCAGTCGTCACATTTGGAAACTCTCCCAGGTTCTCCTCGTTTCTCAGGGTTCCTGTGCACTCTGGAAAAGTATGAAAAATGAGTTAAATAGGCCTGGAAAAGCATGACAGAAATAACTGGAAAGGAAAGAATATTTGAATTTCCTGATTGTAGTCCCTATCCTAGCGTCCTTCCTTTCCTGCATCCGTTCATCCTGTTGGTCAAACAGCCATAAAGTTTATCTTCCCTCTCGCCTCATCTTGGTGTACTCCTTTAAATCTTAAACGTTGACATGAAAAAGTCAAAGTGTGGAGCACGTATCGTCTAATCGTTTGAGTCCGCTGATACATTCATGTCTAGATGCACTGTACATAGAGTCAAACAACTGTAGGGATACGTGGTATAAATTCCTGTCTAACATTAGGGATACTTTAAAAGTTGGCTAAAAATGACAGAGAGCCATAGAAATGTGGCTCTAAATTAATCTGGAAGATGTGTTGGTACCCTATTGTTTGTCCAAACATCACGTCACGGGGTTCCTACGCAGTCTTGAATCGTCTGGAAAAGTATGAAAATTTTATTTAGCTGTTTTCCGGGTCCAGAAAAGTAATTGAAGGTCCAGAAAACTTTATTTCCTGTCTTCCCTTTTCTAAAGGAAACATCTAATAGTGCTTAATGAATGCAGTAGTTTTTACATTACGTAATATTTAAACGGCATTCTTTGATCTAACACTTGATCCGCATTTGGGTTTTTGATTCATTCAAAAATCAAAAAGATGTTTTTTTTAATACTGGTCTTGCAGCCTTTAAGCTGAGTTTGGTTAAATCGCCAAACAACGCATTAAAAATGAAATATTTTTGGAACTTTTTACAACTGAAATAAAAGGTCGAAATGTTCTTCAAGCAAAATAGTTGCTTACAGAAGTAGCATTTGATAAAAAAGTACTCTAACCTTAAATTGGTAATTACAAGAGTTACAGATGTTAAAATAAAGCTCATCTAATTTGATCCAGATGCTGGGAAATAAATGACGTTATGAAACGCTTCGATAATCGGATGCTAGTTGCAGCTCTGTGGGGTTTCCTGACTGTAGTTCAAGGTCTTTTACTCTTTTTTTTTTTTTTTTTGTACAAAAATGTCCAAAACGCCATTTACAAAAAAAAAGCCGCTTGGAAGAAATATCTAGAAATTTTAGCCTGACATTTTGAGATGAAAAGTGTGCAGGAATCCTGACTAAACTGTCCAGACCAAATGCGCTGCAGGTTTCAGGAGTTAGATATTCAGCCAAGCTTAATGAAAACTGTGGCGTTGATGTCCAAAGCCAGCTGAGAACGGTGTGGTGGGTCCGCAGGTCACGCCATGCCCATCCGGTCCCTCACCTTCTCCCCGGACTCCCAGCTGCTGGTCACGGCCTCCGACGACGGGTACATCAAAATATACGACGTGTAAGTTCCCTAATCACCCGTTTCCGTGACATCTAGTCTGCTGCTTTGGTTTGTAGCATTTTAATACATGAAAGATCAAAGCGTTTGCTGTATCTGTTTCACAGACAACATGCCAACCTTGCCGGCACGCTGAGCGGTCACGCATCCTGGGTCCTTAACGTGGCCTTCTCTCCGGATCACACCCACTTCGTCTCCAGGTGGAACAGCAGCTCTTCCTCTGCCCTGTCCTAAAAGCCGTCCTCCCACGGTTAAACGCGTGATAACTGGATGTTTACTATGGCGCGATGTTGGCCAGCATGTCTGTGCTGGACAGCATTGATGTAGTGGACGCGTTCTCTGAACCTGTTCCCCGTCTCGCCGCGCCAAGATAAACAGACGGAGATCAGCTGTAAGAAATGTTAAACGTTCTCCCCTCTGCCGCCCGCAGCTCGTCTGACAAGAGCGTGAAAGTTTGGGACGCCGGCTCCAGGGCTTGCATCAACACTTTCTTCGACCATCAAGACCAGGTGACAAACACGACTCTCTTCTAGTTTGTGTTTAATTCACATTCAGAGTGGAAAATCTGCTTGACAGCAGATCTTTGAGATTTCCTGTAACCACAGTGGTGGTGGATCGCTTTGGATTCATTTCCGACGCACAGAAGTCAAATTCAGGGCAACCAAATCACCTCCAGAGGTTCGCCTGCTCTGCGAAAGTCTCTGTTAAACATCTTGAAGACCCAAGAACACGCATTCAAACAGTTGTCGTGAGGCGACAGAAGGGAGAGATTAAGGCAGGGGTCACCAACATGGTGCCCCCAGGACCACATGTGGTGCCCTCAATCAAGCCTGTTCAAAAAAGTAGCAAAACCTTCCAGTGAGCTACATTTAAACCCCCTTTTTTGAGTTTCTCTTCCTCTTTATCCATACTTGTATTTACACAGATTTAAAAGCATTAAAACATGTTTATATGACGTAAAGTTAAGGTGAGCTCTTTAGTTCAAAGGTCAGTACAGGTAGTCCTTCGTATGAAACAGCCTCAATGAAGTAGCTGTTTCTAAAAGGTTGGTCATCCCTGGGCTAAGGAGCCTGAAAACACACAATGTGTATGGATGTGGGGATATCTTTATCAGCCACATCGAGGAAGGTGGAAGTAGCACGGCTCCTCAGAGACGAGATCAGAGGCTGTGGAGTCCGCTGCGCTGTGGTGCTCGTTGTTTTCCTGCCGCAAAACCAGAAAATCTGCAGGGACAGTTTACCAGTTAGCTGCTTCGCTTTGTTCTTCTGCTCGTGGAGCTTTTCGTTTCCACCCTTTGATCCATTGGCGGCGTTTAGGACGTTATCGGTTAAATGACTTCGGAAGAAAGGCCTGGTGTAGCATCCACGACCCAAAATGTTTATCTTACTGGAAGTACTGCTGACTTGGTATGACGCTGACACATTTCTTCTGTCCTCTCTGCTCCTGCTGACCTCAGGTGTGGTGCGTGAAGTACAACAGCAACGGCTCAAAGATCGTGTCGGCCGGCGACGACCGCGCCATCCACATCTACGACTGCCCGTTGTAGCGAAGAGCAGTCAGCAGCGTGGGGGGTGGGGAGTATTAAACGTCTTAGATTGTGTTAGAGTTTTTGCACTGGCCAAGTCAGGCCAAATAAAATATTTGTTTTGGTACATTTGTTTCTGTTGTATCGGTTATTAGTCAGTGATTTACGCCATTTACAGAAATTATGATGGCCTGAAATATTTCATCTTAGAGCTTAGAATGGAATTAGGTGACTTCAGAAATGTGGATTGTTGCTTTTATCATTTTCCAGGAGCGGATAAGTTTGGGAAAAAAGAAAATATACGGCATGGAAGAGACTTGATTTCCCTCTTAGGTTTTCTAAAGGACAATAGTCTTAATATTGTTTAATAAATGCCATGGCTTTCTCACTGATTCATGAAGTTTCCACGTCACACCTTGATTTCAGCATGTTACCCATCAGTTTATTGGGTTTTGCCCCAGAAATGCTAAACATATCATTAAAAGGGTTAATTTTAGGAAGTTAAATGTTCCTAACTTTAAACTTTGCTTTAAAGAATATACATTTTGTCAAATATACTCCCTTATTTGACACGTTGAAGACTTATAGATTCATATGTAGATTTCGTCATTTGTGGGAGCCAGCATTGTGTTTGTGTCCCAGAGGTTCTTGGTTCAACTCCCACACACTGCCCTGAGTAAGACCCTTAACCCCAGATTGCTCCCCGGGCGCCGCACAATGGCAGCCCACTGCTCCCCAAGGGGATGGGTTAAAATGCAGAGAGCAAATTTAATTGGAATTTATGTTCCAATGACAATAAAGATGATTATTATACATAGAGCTGATCAAAGGAAGCTCAGAAGGCATCGAAGTATGAGTAGCCCTCTAAATTTGAAGTATTACACTGACGATAAAACAATAGAGAGTTGAGGATAAAAGCTTGGAGATACACTAATATACAGATTAATGGAACGCTGAGTGGAAGGAAAAACTAGTCTAACATGGTCCACAAGTAAGGCGGTGAACTGCGGCTGGAGTGTTTCATGATCATAGGCATGAATAAATTATGGGTTGAATTTATATAGTGCTTTAGCTTGGGAAGATACTTTTGAGCAATCTCTGGTTCAAGGGTGTCTTAATATAAGAGAGCTGGCAGATGTAATCCATGTTCCTGGTAGGTCTTTGTGCTGTGACTCTTTAAGCTCCAGCCTACAGTCCACACCTTGGAAATCTCACCCAAACTCCTAAATGCCCACTGCCTCACCATTCTCTGCCTCGCAATCCCCAATTTTTTTTCTTCCACTCAACTTTCCATCAATATGCTTGGATACATACCTTTCTGATGGATGGCTGTCAAGTAAAGCCGTCTAAAACATTACTGCTTAGCCAATTACTGTGTTGCATTTCAAATCCTCTCATTACCTGAGGAATTAATTTTGACCATAATCAGCTAAACTAAATGCTTAAAACATATCACTGAGCATAATCAATAGTCTGAATCAAACTGCTCAAATAACTTAGCCTTTTGATGATATTGTAATTTATTAAGATGCACCATGTGGTTTCAGCTGTTAGCTGAATCCCTCTAGTGGATTAACATATGTACTGCATCCCCAGCTCTTCTAGAAAACAGATAATGGTAATAAAACAATTACTGATCAGAGCAGACATCAGTTTAAAACGCTGCATTTATTTATTTTAATCCAACTGGTACTCTGTACATTTAATGCAATGTCAACACATTCATTTAATGTGTTATGGATCACAGAAATATCAAAAGACGTATTCACTGAAACACTACTTGACCTGAACAGAGATGGCTACAAACGTGACACAGAACATCTGCTCTGAGCTGGCAGTGAGGCTGAAGCCGCCAGCAGAGATTGACTGACGTACCAAACATAAGAGTCAACTCTGAAGGCAGCTTAGGAAACCAGGCTGCGTGTTGCTGCCATCCTCATCTGAAGGGTGTCCCCATGAAACCACGAGGAGAGGCACAGTCCTCAGGATGACCAGATTTCTCGCCGGGAATCGTGCTCAGTCCCACACTTTTTAGGGCCTAGGTAGAAATGTCTGGAGTCAGGCTGAGGGACCCTGGCTACCATTGAATGTGGTTAACTCTCCCTCATAGGGAACACTTCAACGGCAGTGATCCACGATATTAGTCAGAAGAAGGTGCCAAAAAAAGTAGGAAAAGGTGCATCAGATACACTGTATATAACTGATGCACCTTTTCCTACTTTTTTTTGGCACCTTCTTCTGACTATTGAGCCGATGTGACAAGTGAATTTCTCCAACGTGAGATCAATAAAGCCTATCTTATCTTATTACCAGCGCTCTACAAGGCATTAATAGATCGAAATATACGTGTTAAACGTGTAACAGAGGCGCCCATAAAAAGAGGCAACCTGCTAAAATAAGCAGAAGTAAAAAGATTTGCTGCAGACGTCCATCCATTGGCTTCCACTTACCTGAAAGCGGGTCAACAAGGCATCGGCTGCATGAGGGGACCCCAGACGTGCCTCTCCTTCCTCGTCCTGGGGGATCCCCAGGTGTTCCAGAGTTCGGGGTCTGTACCGGGTCCCTTTCTGGTTGGCCATGCTGGGAAAACCTCCTAACCGAGACACCCAGAGGGGAACCTGACTGGATGGCTGGACTAGACAGGAGGAGCCTGACTCCAGCCACCCTCGGGATGAGGCCCACTTCAGCCGCTTGTATGCCACTCTCCGCCGTGTTGCCCTGAATCGGCTCTTTGCTTTCTTCGCCACACCAGGCCGGAGTAGTGCCAGCAAGACGAGGCTTGATTCTGTCCTCCTTGTGTTATACACCACCGCTGCCACTGACACTTCAATCCCTGCTTGAGACAGAAACTGACCCTCGGTCTGGAAGGAGGAATCCTTAGACTGACAGGACTGGACTCTAATCAAACACTTAAAGGTCTCGGGTTGAAGGAGCCAACAGAACCGCATCGTCTGCAAAAAGGAAAGATGAGACCCTGAGGTTGTCAAACCCGGCACCCTCCTGCCCATGACACCGTTAGGGTCCCATCCACATTGGGTGCAAACTGGACTTTTTTGATGACACACGTTTAGCTTTGGACCGCATAGCGCTGAGAAGCATCCCTGGCACACCCCAAAATATACCCCTTAAGGTCCACAAAACCCATGTGGACTGGAGAGCCGGGGGGGCTGAGGGTTATCTGTGCTGTGAAGCAGAATGAAAGCAAAGTCTTTTTTCAGCACACAAAGTTACGAACCTGTCCAAACATTTGTCTCGATTAAAACTCCAATTTTAACTCTCCTCTCTGTTCTGCCCCACCGGACCTAGCTGGGTGATACAGTGAGACGGCACCATGAAAGAGAAGCCAGTACCTGCTACACATTTCAATGGGGATCATTCACAAACGGTACAGCAAATCACAGGACAGCGAGAACCGTTGGGTCCAGCAGTCTGCCTAACAGGCGGAAACGCTTCTCGCTTGTTTCATCACGGACCACGGCAACAGATCAGACAGTAAAAAGGAAAAAATAAACAGGATTCAGCACCTTCCAGTTGCTTCCTGTTATGTCAGGTGATGAATTCTCTTCAGGCTCACATTAAAAAAAAAACGAGCTAAACAGCACAGGACAGATCTGGGTCACCGCCTGCTGAAAGGATGCTCTGGCCCCGCCCACCCGGCCTCGCTGCCTTTCACCAGTGTCTGGTCTCAATCAGATCGGCGCGCAGGCTCAGCCTCTTCAGGGTCTCGTATCCGACCACGATGAGCACCGAGGTGGGCGTGGAGGAGATGATGCGGGCCGACAGCCCCTTGGTCATCATCCAGATGCCCTCCTCCGCCAGCAGCTGCTTGAAGGTCTCTACGACGGACGACCGGCCCTCCACCTTGGAGACAGATGACGTACGATTAGCCTAAACCAGCACTGACGGCAGAGGAGAGCTGATAAATGGCTGGGAGGAAAAATAAACCGCGTTTTCAGTGCAGAGGATTACAATCTTTCTTTTGCACGTTCCTGTCATATATAAACCATCTGCATATTATTTTAGCAGCAAATCCACAGGCAGGTTTGGCAGTTTTATTTTAGATTAACTCAAATGCAGTTTTGCTAAAGCAGAGAAGATGGATCTTGTTTTTAAAGTTTGATCCCGATTCTTTTAGGTCCGTCCAGATTGCAGAAATTATTTCTATTCTCTAAATGCCAGAATGATGAGAATATTTTCAGAGATCAGATATTGACTATCAATATTAGATCCCATGCAGCAAAAAGTTGTTCTAGGAGGGGAAAAGGCAGATCAAGGGAAACGCTTCCAGATGTGCTATTTTGCATTTTCTTAGATATTCCTTGCATTCCTCTTTTTGTCTAACATAAACAGGCGGAAGCACGGTGACACGTGGAGGCTGGTGTTAGAAATCAGACCTCCAGTTTCTACTTCAGGTCATGGAACGTCTCAAGCTTTAGCTGATATGTGCAGGAAACCGTAGGTTGAGCTTTCCAGTAAAGGTCCTGTTGTGGTTCTGTTTTGTTTTGTTTTGGGTTAAAATCCTTGGATGTTGGAGCAGCAGCTACAGCTGAGAGGACGAGGTAGTGGAAGTTTATCAGGGAGGCCGACCCAGTGCAGGTGGTGGGAGGCAGAAGAGCTTTGGCAAAGATAACATCACTGCTGGACAATAGCTACGTTTACACGGACAAAAGTAATCAGAATAAAGATGCGTCATGTAAACAAGTCAGTCAATATATTGTGATCAGATTAAGCTCAGTCTGAATGAAAATGTAATCTGAATGAGGGGTGGTTTATGCTGACTGATCATCTGATCAACATAGTGAAAATATGTCGGAAAGTAAAACTGTCAGGGCTCCTGATACAACCTTTCTATTTAAAACATTAAAAGAGCTCAAAATTATTATTTATTTAGTAACGTTTCAACCGTCATTAGAAGCTGGAGCAAGGAAGACAAATTCGTATAATACTGCTTTGTTTACTAGTTTTTGTTACAATCGATTCTTTTTAGTTTTTTAATCCGAATACACTTCAATCCGTTCATGGAATTTTGTGCACAAAGGAGCGGGAATCGCAGATGCTTCCTCCCAGCAGCAGCCATTAGACTTTATAACCATCACTGCTCCCAACAAACTCAACAAGTGCTTACATCCCGGCAGTTTTTGCCATTTTGTTGTATAAAAACACAGTTTAATCAAAATAACATTTCTATTCTTTTCTACTCATTTCATCTTATGACGTGCAAGTGATTTTGTTTCTTAAAGTTTATTCCTCATAATAAAGTTTAATACAAAAATGATTAAAATGTGCTTTCTTCAGTATTTTCCTTATATTACTTGAATTTCTCAGCATTGTTAAACTGATTTAAAAAAAAAAAAGACAGGGCTGTACTCCCCGTTAGTCTGAGGACCGGACACGTTTGGTGCTTACCTGGACTCTGGCACGAACAACGTCCATGGGGTTTGTGATGGTGGAGGCGGTCGCTGCCGCCATTGGTCCGGCCACAGCTTGCAGAATCAGGTGGGGACACCCACTTGGTGCCATTAAAGACAATTTTTCTAGGAACGCAAACGATGTTAGAGTAAGACCAAACCACAGAATTTTAAAGAGCTAATCTTCAGTTCAGAAATGTATTTTTTTGTGGCTTTATTTCTGCTGGGTCAGCATATATAACAATAAAAGATGTTCTGACAAAACAATAGGGAGCCATAATGTTTACTTACCTGTGTAAAAGTGATAAAAAGGCCACCAGAGGGCGCTGTTGGGGATGTACGTGAGCAGCGACGCCACATAGCCCCTGTAAAATCCCCTGAACCCGTCGACTGCAAATATCTGCACGGTGATGTCCCGCGATTGCCCGAAATTGGGTTTGTGTTTGGCCGTGGAGAGCATCACCTTCGGCTTGACCTTGAAGCGGCTCAGGTGTTCCCCCTGGCCCTGCATCATCAGGTGCTGGGACACCACGTCGATGGGCACGGTGATGGTCTGAGCCACCAGCGACGCCGCGCCCCCCGCCACCACCGACTTGACCGTGTTACTCGGCGAGTAGAGGGACACGTACTTGCGCACCAGCTCGTAGGTGGTGATGTACGCCTGTCCAGACACCAGCGTGAACGTGTTGACCATGAAGCCTCGGTAGAGGCCCCGCATGCCTTCCGTCCGCAGGATCTTGCAGAAGGCGTCAAAGGTGCCCGTGTACAACGCCTTCCCTTTCTGCACCTGCAGCCGGGTGCGGATCAGGCTGGCCGGGTAGACGGTGGCCCGGGTGGTCAGCGTCATGAACACCCCCAGGGAGTAGAACTTCCTCTTGTCCAGGTCCTCCCATTCGATAATCTGGATGGCACCTTTCTGCTGCATGGTGCCGGTCGGGCCCTAAAGCCACAGCTTGGCGCTCCTAAATCCTGCTGCTTCCCTCATACCTGCAAGAGCCAGAAGGAAGACGTTACTGACAGAACCGCAGGACACCGGGCCATCTGCTGGACAGGCTAACAAAAACCAAAGATCCAGATCAAACGCTTTCATTTTCCGCTCGTTGGCTTCCTCTCTGTGGTGAGTTTGTTTCCCAGTAACGCTTCAGACTGAGTAAGGTGAGACCAAACCAGATGAAAGCAGCACAGGGGACACACCGTGAAAGTATTCTCTGAACTTGAAGAAAATGATGTCACAACCAAAATATTTTCACTGCGATGGTCACCAGATGGACCACCAGACAGCAATGTCATTCTGAAATGTTAGGAATAGGAACCACAAAGTCTTCTTTCAACCTGCAAAAGATCTGAAAGTGTTGCATGCGTGACGGCAACCCTCCCTCCTGAGTCAACACCCTGTACAACCTGCAGTCCCACGTCATTTTGCAACCTCCAGCGCATTTTCCTCCATTTAGCTCCATTTTCTTCCCCGTCCACCCCGACCATCGTCCCTGTTCCCGCTGACGACAGGCGTCTCCTCCAGGATGCCAGACTGCTCGCCCACCACAGAGCCTTTTTGCATTCGGACCAGAAAGGCTCATTTTGGTCACATTTGACAGGAGCGCTTTCTTCCACTGTGCCCCCCTGGATGACGGGACCTCCTTCAGCTTCCCTTCGCCCCGTCTTACAGAAAGGCCAGACTTGTGGGGTCACGACTAATAGCTCTGCTGTCCACAGAATCTACCACCTGAGCTGGGGACCTCTGCAGCTCCTCCAGAGTTACCACGAGCCTCCTGGCTTCTTCTCCTGTCACTGCTCTCCTTCCCTGACCCGTCAGTGGGTGGACGGCCATGTCTTGGCAGATTTGCAGGTGTTCTGGAATTAGAGGGCGATCAAAGCTGGGAACGTTGTTTTATAACTCAAAGCTTTTTTTTTAAAAACTACTTTACCAACTTTATTCCTGATGCATCAGTCTGGTGTTTCTGTTTTTTTCTTCAAAATTCTGAGGCCTTGAAAGAATGGATGGATAATGAGCTCAAACGGCACACAGGGGGCCTGTTTACTGACAACGTGACTTTAGGAGCAACTGGTTTCCATAGAGATTTATTTAGGAGGAACCAGCAGAAAGAAAGCCTGCTTGATTGGCCAACACTACATGCACAAACAAGGCCTCTGGTTTCAAGCATTCACAGCACGCAGATATCAACTATTTAAAGGACAAAAGGAACAGTATGTACTTGTTTGCGTATGTACAGCCTGTTTATCTGTTTTTATTAAATAAAGGGGGGGGGAAATCAGGGCAGGTTGTGGTAGTGCTTATCTTGTTTCACAGCAGCGTGGTTGACTAATCAGGCTGTCAGGTATTCATCAGTCGGCCGGCCAAAGGGGGAAGAAACGGTCTCCGCGGCCAGCCGACGACAGCGTGTGCGCAGCATGCGTGAGGTCTGCACAGATGTTAGCGGCCGTTCACCTGACCCCAGACCTGGGCAGGTCCAGGGAGGAGGGGAGGTCGGGTCTCTGACTTTGTCTTGTTAAAAATAAATAAATAAAAAAAGTGTGAAACCCCAGCCACATCTTCCTTTCAGGTCACGAGCGTGTGATACTTTGTGTCGCACAAAAAACTGTGAAACTCTAATAAGATCCACTGAAATGTGGTGGTGAAAACGTTTAATACTTTAGTGAGGCCATTTGAAAATGCCTAATTCAATGTGGCATTGGATTCCTACACAAGTTTTTAAATCCTTGGGGGGGCTAGACTTTCTATTAAGATGTAACTACAAAATAGAAAAGCTTCCTGTTAATTTATCCTGCTTCCATATACAACTGCTTTTATCCTGGACTTTGGTTTATAAACATAACTTTTCCCCTCATAACTGTTATATTTGGAATAACCAAAATATTTGCTTCAAGCATAAATCCTTATTTCTTCAGAAATGGATGGATAATGATATCTTATTTGTTAAACAATTATTTAATGAGGATGGTCAACTATTTAATTATGGTGAATTTCTTGGTAAATATAACTTCCCTGTGACCCCTAAAGAATTTGCCATCGTCTTTGATGCTATTCCTGCAGGTTTAAAATTTCTTATATCAACATCAGGTGGCGCCATGGTCCAGCGTCCCAGATTTCCAGAATTATTTATTGATAATTCAGATCCATTTCTTAGTATTAAAACTGGAAATAAGCATATAAGAGAAATAATCCAAAGGAATACTGTTCGCAAACCTGCCTCAATCTTTTTTTGGAACAATCTTTATTCAGATATCAATTGGGAACAAACATGGTTGTTGCCAAGAAAGTTTTTTGTATCAAATAAAGTACGGGAAGTTTCCCTTAAAATCTTACACAGGTGTTATCCTGTAAATTCAGTATTGAACAAATATATTGCAGATATTGATCCTCTTTGCTCCTTCTGTCACATTGAACAAGAAACACTGACCCACCTTTTTTGGGAATGCTCTTTTAGCAAAATCTTTTGGTGTGACTTGAATAATTTTATCAACAAGAAATGTAATATACTTATTTCATTGAATGTTAAACATGTTTTCTTTGGTATTTCCAATAACAGTATGTCTGGGAAAGATTATATTATAAATTTTCTTATTTTGTTAGCCAAATTCCACATACATGTTTGTAAATTTGCTAAAAACAAACCCAACCTCACTGTTTTTAGAGCTTATGTAAGAGGTTTTTTGGACTCCTTAAAAATATGCACCAATTCTAAAGCTATGAAACTTCTAACCCTAAGTGATGAAGTTAATTTGTAATCTGTAATTTCCTTTTTCTGTTTCATGGAATCCTGTGGTTCTGTTACCCCAGCACCCCGAGCATACTACTATCTGCAATTGTATATTCTTTATCTGTAAATAAAGTTTGTAAAAAAAAAAAATACTTTAGTGAGGCCCGGTAAAAACAGACAATCCTCTGTGGCTCGGCCCACCACGCTGTTAGCACGGTTCGGTTTCGCAACTCAAACAAAGCTCTCTACAATACTGACGTCACTGGTCTAAAGTATCACTGACACGGTCACGCGCAGCTATGTGCACGTTAGCAGCAGCGTGCTGCTGAGAGGGAACTAAACACACATTGGCCAAAAGGAGTAGAGCGGTACTGCCACGCGCTTTACAAACCCGGAACTGACATGTGTTATGAAACAAGGGGGTGGTGGTTGTTGTTAGGTCCAGTTGGGTCTAAGGGGGGACAGCGGAAGTGTGCCAGCACTGACTCGGTTTCTAACGGAATGGGAGTAAAACAATAACAATAGATGACCACTCAGGCTAGAGGGGCCTCCAGAAATGTTGGGCCCCATGACAACAAATCTAAATCATCCTAAAAGCTCATATATTTCTATACATTTTATTTTCTGGGTCCACTGTCAGTCAAGGGTCTTTGGAAATGTCCTAACTCCTCGCATACGGCTGGTCCACCTTCGTGCACTCAGTACTTAACGCGATGTTGTTGGAGAGGAAGGAGGCACGTGAGCGCCACGGAGTGTTGTTCTCGCGCTGCGTTAGCAACAACAAACTGACGGAGGACTTTCCCCGTCGAAGGGATGCTAATGAAAGCCGCCCAAACACACTGACTAGACGTACCCGAAGACACACGAAGCTCACCGTCCCCGGCCACTGTTGTTAGAGCAGTGGAGTTGTTTATTTACACTCTGACGGCCTGTTCTGCTGCTGCAACACGATGGTGGGTCGTGTCTTTCGTCCATTACTACTCTGAACAAACACGGCCTTCTTCTTCGTCCTCTTTGGTGGACTGCGTCCATGTGTTGCATTACCGCCTCCTTGAGACGGGACCCCGAGCCTGCAGTTCAGATTCTTCTTCTGGGGTTTTATTGGCGCTTGGCAAGAAACGTTTACAGGAAACTGGCATTACCGCCACCTACTGATATGGAGTGTGACTCAAAATATCAATATTATTTTAAACATGTATTATCATATTTTGTTAATCAACTTTGTTTTCCTGAAAAACCTAATTAAAATGTGAATGCTTTTCATTTCTGAATCTCCTTTGAGTATTTTTATTACATTAAATGTTTCTTTATTTTTTCTAAATTCCTCAACATTAATCTTCTCTCCATCTCATATCTCCCACAAACTAAAATAATATGTTCTATTGTTTCACTTTCTGCACAATACTGACAGTTTCCTGTAAGTAAGTAAAGTTTATTTGTATAGCACTTTTCACAGATAAAAATCACAAAGTGCCTCACAGTAAAAATGTAATACAATAAAACAATGAACAATACAATGCATTACAACATTTTAAAAACAAATGGAAACATACAGACAAAACCATAAAAAAACACATGTCTAATAAAAAGCCTGCTTAAATAGCAGCGTCTTCAGTTGCTTTTTAAAAGAATCAACAGAATTCATACAGCGTAAAAAAGGAGGCAAAACATTCCACAGCCTCAGAGCCACTGCCTGGAATGAACGATCCTGTATCATGTTTTTGTATTCTAAATAATGAGCTGTTAAGTCCAGTATATCCAAATCTTAATCTTGCCAATTATTTCTCTTCTCTTCTGTTTGTCCTTCCTGCTCTCATCTCTCCTACCCTCTTTTCTCCTATAATACCATCAGCCTTTGTTATCTTTTCCTTTAAGTTAATCTTTGTTTAATACTTTTTGCTTCTGATTTGATTGTAGTTACTGAACATAATTATAACCTCTCCCTCTCAGACCTCCCACATCTGATCAATACTTGTTCCACAGTTTCATCCTTGTGACAAAAACTACAGTAACCTGTGAGGTGCATCCCACTTAAATGTAAAAATTTGTTCAACTTTCTGCTCAATTCCTAACCTGCTAAAAACCATCTGTTATCTCCTGCCAAGCTTTTCTTGAACCCTAAACACCTCCCTTGATCTGATGTGCTCTAATGATGTTGTCACAGACCACCTTTTTGTCTTCCTTTCCCCTCTGTTTCCACATTGCTTACCGCTCTAGAATTAACCTGGTAGATTTCATGCCTAGATCATGATGTGCTGCAACAACCCCCGATTCAATAGCGGTGAGCTAGAGTATCAATATGCTGTTTATCAAGACATATGGAAATAGTTCCCTACTCTAAAATACAAAGCATGGTTTGAAAATAATTCTGATGTGATTCATGTGGCTGAAATATTTACTTTGCCAGCGGTTTGTGTAACTGAACGAAGATGCGTCTAACTAAAACGTCTAAGAAGGTGCATTCACATTTAGTCACAGTACAACTAATACAAGGGTGTTTTAGAAGTCAATTAGGCAGGCAGGCAGGCAGGCAGGCAGGCAGGCAGGTAGGTAGTTAGGTAGGTAGGTAGATAGATAGATAGATAGATAGATAGATAGATAGATAGGTAGATAGATAGATAGATAGATAGATAGATAGATAGATAGATAGATAGATAGATAGATAGATAGATAGATAGATAGATAGATAGATAGATAGATAGATAGATAGATAGATAGATAGATAGATAGATAGATAGATAGATAGATAGATAGATAGATAGATAGATAGATAGATAGATAGATAGATAGATAGATAGATAGGATCAAAAATGTGGCAAGGAGCACTCCCGGGGCAGAACAAATGTTTACAATTGTGATAAATGAAAAACCAATGGGTCATATGATAGACAGAAGCTAAGAAAAAAAAAATAAAGTGTTTACTTAAATGCAATACTGGTTAAATAATAAAGAAAACATAACTCGTTCATTTCACAGGTAGCCTAAACGTTCTACAAACATATCAGGGGTGCTTTTAAAGCAGCAGAAGTGACATGAAATGACAACACTTATTTTAATGTCACGGTGCTATGTGTGATCTCTTAAAGCCCTTTTTATCACTCTGATGGAAAAAAAGGATTTGGATCTCATATTTATCACTGACACACAATTATTGAACAATATGTCATAATTCTGAATTATCAGTATTACAGCTATGATTATCTCTCTATAACAATTATGATATAATTCAATTCAATTTTCAATTTTATTTATATAGCGCCAATTCACAACACGTCATTTCATACCACTTCACAAAGTCAAATTCAATCAAATCCTACAAATTGGTAAAAAAGTTTACTATCTAAGTATCTTGACAAGCAGCATTCACTCCTCCTGAAAGAGAGTAGAACCACATTGGAAAATCGTCTGCATTGTCAATGGCTTTGCAGCAATCCCTCATACTGAGCATGCGTGAAGCAACAGTGGAGAAGAAAACTCCCCTTTAACAGGAAGAAAAACCTCCAGCAGAACCAGAACCAGGCTCAGTGTGAACGGTCATCTGGCTTGACCCACTGGGAGTTAGAGGAGAACTTAGAGAAGAAACAAAAACCACAGAAGCACACGTTGATCCAGGAATCTTTTCTATGTTAGATGGTAATAGCAGAAGATCTGCCTCCCCTGGATGATGTCACAGCTAACAGAACAGCAGACCAGGTGTACCTACTATGAAGAGAAAAATGACTGTGGGCAAAAAGTTTAAAGTTGAAATAACAACAAGCAATACAAATTGGAGAACAGTAGGAGAACTCAGCAGAGTGAGAAAAATAGGCCCTGATGTCCTCCAGCAGCCTAAGCCTATAGCAGCATAACTACAGAGATAGCCCAGGATAACATAAGCCACTCTAACTATAAGCTTTGTCAAAAAGGAACGTTTTAAGCCTAGTCTTAAAAGTAGACAGGGTAGCCAAATAGCCAAATCATAATTATATAAGCACATAATAATAAGACACTGTTATAATTAGATACTACTAGTATAATACATTTTAGAATTATGACTTAACTGAGATATCATGATCATGACAAAGCTAATTAACAATTCGTGAGATACAAAGACTTCATTATTATAACCTAGTAAGATATAATAATAATTATTATTATTTTTATTTGTTATTTATCTGTTATGAAATGTCTCTGTATCATTGTCATTAAGTGGTGGTAATGGGCTTCAGTAATCTTCTAACTAACTTATGAACCAAAATTTTATATATATATAATTAAGGTATCATCCAAAATTAGTTAAAGATCACAGTTCTTCTCAATTTTGTCATTTCATTTCAATTTAATAGGATATTTGATCATTATTTTGATCATGATCATTGTTATTATCATGGTAATTACCATGCAACACTGTTCATTCATCACTTCACATTTTGCCTTCCAACTGTTGAAGTGACGCAGAGCTACATTTCTTTGCTGTTTTGTTCTCGTTTGATTTATGTTGGCCTTTTGAATGCAACGGATGAAGCAGTGTGTAAAAGCATAAAGGGTACAAAACAACCTTCAGGAAATTACTTGACGCTTGCTTGAAAATAAATCTTGCACACAGCCTTCAACTCTCTCACTGATAACAAATCCTTTCTAAATCTCGATCTATTTCTTAAAAACACGACTTTCTGATGCAGAGCTTTATAAAAGATTGCCGTTAATATTTATTTCGCTGCTAATTTCCGGCTGGGCGTGCCCGAGCAGCTCTGCACTCTGATTGGTCGAAATAGTGATTGCTGTGCTGTAATTGGTCGGTACGGGGCTGGCTGCGCAGTGTGTGAGAGAAGTGGGCCTGTGTTGATTTCTGCAGCAGTCATGGCGCTCGGTGCGACACTTAAAGGTAAAACGAGTCTTTTTTTTCTTAACAACCACGAGGGGTTACACCGCATAACGTAGCCGAAAGTCAAACTGGTTTGAGGTGGACTCTTAGCTCGTAGAAGAACATCCGCTGACTTCATGTGAACGTTACATAAAACGCCCCGGCCTCAGTCACAGTCAGAAAAGCTAACACCTAGCTAGTTTTGATAATACCGACATGACAGCTAATGTGGGGGCAAATGCTAAAGCCGAAACCTGCCGAGTGTCTTTTTTAAACCGGGGCCACGGCTTTGACCGAAACGTGTCACGCTCGTGTTCGGTGCTGTAGCTACATTGGTTGTTATCGCTTGTAAAAGACGTCCAGCCGGCAGCCCGATAAGGACGCTGCGCCAAGGGGCTCCGCGATAAGAGGCTACTAGCTAGCAGCCCGGAGCTGGGCTAGCTAGCGCTCCTAACACATCCTGGTCATGTTGGCTGTGGGCTGTGAGCATTTAGAAGGACGCTGGGGTTTGTGTTAAAAGTGTTTGCCAAAAAGAGAGAGAGAAAAAGATCGTAATGTAGATAAAAAAAAGCAGGTAAACAAACAAAAACTCGAAATGTTAAGCTGTTTCGCGACAATAAACACGCAAAACGTTTGTAGAAAGTCACAATTTTATCACTAATAATGCATCACATGAAAACTGCACTTTCTTTTTTTTTTTTACTTCGTAATATTTCTGAGTACCGCGCGTTGAGCACAATATTGCCTCCATTATACTGTTATTAACGTGTAACTAAAGAAGCGAAACAAAAACCCGGCTGTGCGCAGACCCTGATGCTGCCGCATAAATATACTCCTCTCCATCCCATTCACTGCCAACACATCTGCATTAGTACAGATGCTGGCGACAACACACAAAGGGTAGCTTAGTTATATGCAGAATGCTTTTTATTTCTACACAGGGAGCAGGTTATGTATTTCTGCACACTCAGCACTTCCTACATTGGGGGTGAAAAATGAGGAACTTGATTTGTGTTTTCCAGGTCTGGATAAATGTGGGGAAAGATCCGTAGTTCCAAATTTGATTTCATATCGTGTCTTCGTCTGACCTTCATCTGCCTGTTTGTCCAGCCGTCTTTTTCCTCGCAGTGACTGTTTTTTTTTGGCTGATCTGTTCTGATCGTTTTGCAATAACACCCCAATATTAGCTCCCATGTAGCCCGAAAATCTGGTTATGACATGGAAAGTGTGTAGGCGCCCTGCCCATATGCCCATATCGACGACGAGTTCATTTTGCATAGAGTTTTTTTTTTTTTATAGGAGGTGAACGAACCTGCGAGGCAATATTATGCTACAAAGAAACTGTCAGCCTCGCTGGAAATTTGACTGTTAAATCAAGCTGTCGCATTTGGTAGAAAGTGTACATAAATAAAGCTGAAGGCTCTTTATTGAATGAAAAGTAGAACTCAGGCCCCCCAGATGATGGTTTTAATTACCACATCATTGTCATAGCTCAAACGTTACTGTTATGCTTCATTTCATGATTAACAGGTTCAATTAAGCTTTTTTTTTTTTTTATGTCTTTTCCCATTTCATAGGCAGCTTGTTTTAATTGTGTGTGACATTCTTCCGGTAAGATAAGCAGGAGTAGTAAACAGTTTGTGGTTTTTATTTAAAGCCAAAGCAGCAAATAGTTTAGAATATATTGATTCTCACGTATCTATAACATTTATTAAAATGTTAATTAGCCACCCTATCTGCTGGGGTAGCCCGCCGTCAGACGGCGTCGCTGTAGTGGGAGTGACGGGTAGCACAGCTGCAGTTCCCCCACCACGGCCGCATGAACGAGACGCTCATGTGAGCGCGGGGAGAGGCGTAGCGGCGTTCAGCCAGCTGACCAGCAGCGCGGAGAGAATTCAGCTCTCGCCGCCACTTTCTCAACACGGGGACGCGGTGGCAGCTCTGAGCCCGCAACCTCTGAAGAACAGGCCCGCACCTGTTTGGAAGCGCCGCGCTGCTGCTCCACCATGTTGAGTCTGTTCACAGGAAACGCCGCAGATAAAGGAGATAAGGAATCCCCGTGTGTGCCATCTCTTCCCAGCTTTATTATCTCCTCTGCAGGAATGCGGCTCCTGTCTGTGACCGTCGCTGAGCGCCTCTCTGCGTTCTGTTACATTTGCGTCAGTAAGCCTTTGAGATCTTGGCGTAAACAGCGCGAAGCAGCCAGGAGGTTGTTTAATGATCTGACAAGTGAAAGATGTTGAAGTTAGAAACGCGAGTCAGTCTGATGCTCTGCCGAGGCTCCGGATGCTCCTAGATGCTTATACCTCCCTACCCACTTTTATTTCATCAGTTTTAGATACTTTTGCTTTTACAAGCTTATGATTTCAAAAGCTTTTAGCATATCCCCCCCCCCCGAACCGTCCTGTACGTGTTTGTTATAACTGGACTGATGGTCTGAATATTATCATCTCCTCCACAGAGCACCCGTACAAGCATTTAATCGACACGCTAAAAGATGGCACCCTCAAGTTCTTCAACCCACGTAAATTAGAAGACCCGAGATACGGTGAGTTCAGGCGCTCCGGCGGGGGGGAACCCGTCCGTAGCGACGGATCAGCCGGCCCCTGTGAGCGCGTTGTCCTCCAGAGACACGCCTGAGACGAGCAGCAAGCCGCTGAACGCCTCTTCTTTGTTCATGACTTGCAGACAAGCTGCCTCTATCCATCCGGGTCTTACTGGAGGCGGCGATCCGGAACTGCGACGGCTTCTACACTAAAGAGGAGGACGTGCAGAACATCTTGGACTGGCAGCAGCAGCAGCAGAGGGCGGAGGTGCCGTTCTCTCCTGCGCGGATCCTCCTGCAGGACTTCACGTGAGTGTGCTGGCTTTCTGAAAGGCAGGGCGTAGATGGAGGACTGGGTCAGTCGTTCATTCGTGGCACCCAGGAGCTTCATTTTCCGTCTTCCTTTGTTTGTCTCAGTGGTATTCCTGCCATGGTGGACCTGGCAGCCATGAGGGACGCTGTGGCCAAACACGGTGTGGACCCCGACCTCGTCAACCCTAAATGCCCCACGGACCTCATAGTGGACCACTCGCTGCAGATTGATTACAGCAAATGGTGTGTTGATTGGGCTGATTTCTGGTTTTTGTCTTTTCAAGCCAGCTGAAATGAACGGCAGCTTTGCTGGAGGACAAAAAAAGAAACGGATCTAACTAAACATTTAAACTTCAGTGCCATACAGAACGCTCCCAACCCAGGTGGAGGGGACGGTCCGAACCCGAGCCAGCCTCCCTCTCGTTCAACAGCAGCCAGGCCTCCGTCCAGAGGGGGCTCCCAGTGTGGGGGCCAGCGGGGCTCCTGCAGTAAGGCTGCCTGCAGCGACCCTCCCACCTCCTCTGGCCGTCCTGCCTCTGTCCAGCAGATTGAAAACACTCCTCTCCTGTGCCCCTTCCACCTGCAGCCCGTCTCCGAGTAAGTTCCCCTTCTCCCTCCTCTGCTGCTGGAGCCACGTCTGGCAACTTTTTCCGTGCATCCCTTCACCAGCACACCTAAAGCAAAGCGATGGCTTGCTGGCAGGCCTTCTCAGAGCCGAGTGACGCGATGATGAGAGAGTTCAGGTGTGTTGGAGCAGAGATGCGTCTAAAAGTTGTAGATGGCATCTCCGGAGGACTGGACTTGGGTCCCCTGGTGTGGAGGATGTGTGTCACTGTTCTGGGTCATACGTTGTGCAACAATGCAGGCAGGTCTAAATAGTATTAGTGCCCTGCAAAAGTATTCTTCCCCGCCGAAATGATTATTTTATGTTTTGTAAACATCACAGCCACAAACCTAAATGTAATTAAAAGTTGTGAAATGGATGGAAAGTGAATGAATTTTTTTTCAAAGGTGTCTTAAGCCGCCTTTGCTCTGATCTGCCTGAATAAAATCCAGAGCAAAAAGTAACCTAATTGGTAAATAGAGAGATTTTATATGTTGAACGGTGCTCAATAAATAATTTAAAAACTTTAAAAACACAAAGAGTATGGCACTACTGAAAAGCTTCCAAGACATGGCTGCCTGCCTAGACTGACAGGCCTAACATTAATCAGAGACTCCGGCCACTCTGGAGGAGCTGCGGAGATCCTCAGCTCAGGTGAGAGAAGTTTTTGACAGGGTGACGATTAATCGGACAGCCCACAAATCTCACCTTTTTGAAAGCGAGGCACCAAAATGGCATCCGGTTTTTGCATTTTGCCACAAGCCGTATAGCGGACCCAGCGAAGCCGTGGAAAAGGTGCGGCGATCAGAGCCTGCATGCAAAAACAGCGAGTGTGGCAGAAAACTAGAGCTGCGCGTTGTCCCGACCAGACCGTCCACATGGTGGAACATGTTGGTGGCTGCATCATGCTGTGGGCACGCATTTCTTCAGCAGGCAGAAGGAAGCAGATCAGAGTTTACGGGAAGATGCCTGGAGATAAATACAGAACAATCCTGAGAAAAATAACCCGTTAGAGGCAGGAAACGATTTCTGAGTGGGGCAGGGATTCATCGTTCTGCAGAGAGGTGAAGCATACAATGAGCTACAGGGGAATGGTCTTGATCAAAGCATATTCACGTGTTAAAGGAGAAGTCCGGTCAAAATCAGAATTCAAACTGCTGAAAGTACTTTAAATATAAAACTACTACATACTGTGCAAAAAATTATAAGTTTTTTTAATTAATAATAATTCTCATTTAATCATGTTTATGTGGAGGAATCCATCTTGGTCAAGAATAGTACTGTCACCTCCCATTTTTTGACGTCACTCGGCGGACCCGCTGTTGAGCAAGTTTCAACGCTCTGTTTGTCACGGCGCACTATTTTCCAAGATCAAACTCAGTCGGGTCCTACAGTATATATCTATACACGCGTGTGTGTGCGCGCTCCGCGCAGCACGGCTCTGCATCTAACAGACCGGGTTTCAGTTTCAGTTTGCAGCAGAGCGCGCGCACACACACACAGACACACAGCGGAGGAGAGATCGCTGAAGTGACTTAAGTTAGCTGATTATTATAGTATAAGTATTAAAATATAAGAGCATTCCAGCACATGCTGGGCTGAGCACGGCTTTGCACCGGCGCTGCAGCTGAGCGCGCACACACACACACACACACACAGCGGAGGAGAGATCGCTGAAGTGACTGTGTTGAAATAAGCTATGTTTTTTCCTCTTTTACCAGTTGTGTTGGAACATCCGATGGCCATGCACGTGGGCATTGTTGCTTCAGCAATAGCTCTTGGGAATGTCAGCGGTGAAGTCCTCTGGAAATCCGAAATAATTATTGATGATCGCAGCTGTGTAGAACGGCTCCTATTGACTTTGCATGGAAAGCGGAGAGAAATACTGTCGCCGCTTCCGCTCTTCCACGTCGCAGGATGTGATGTCAAACGCCCCTTACTGCCCATATTTGGGCAGTCATGTCAGCCCCCATACACAGTGATTCAGACGACAATTTATGTTTTTATTTTCTTATTGATTAAAGATAAGTTCATTAAATAACCACAAATGTATTAGTTTTAGTTATAGCTAATGATACCCTGATTTTTCCTTGTTGACCGGACTTCCCCTTTAAAATGGCCTAGTCAAAGTTTAATCTATGTGTTGCAAGAGCAGAAACTGCCCTCTCCAGTCATCCATCCAGCCGTTGTCTAAACCCGCTAATGCGTGCAGCGAGGCTGGGAGGAGGCTGGTGACAGGTGGGGTACACCCAGCACAGGTCGCCACTCCATCCCAGCTCCTCATTCTCCGCTCAGATTGACTGAGGTGCAACTATTTTGTAAAGAACGGGCAAAAATATGTGGTTGTGCAAAGCCCTAAAAGACTTGCAGCTGTAATTCCAGCAAAAGTAGAAATACGTTAAGATTATCCTGAAATAGGAACTTATTTATTTGAGTGTGAAAAGGGTCAAAGGTTATGTGTACTTTAGCAAGGCAGTGCGGCTCTCATTGTCGGGGTCAGCGGTTTTCCCTTCTGGAAGCTCAGTGTGGATTTATTGTTTTATTTTGTTTGCAGAGTTGAAACAGCTTTGAAGAACCAGGAAATGGAACTGCAAAGAAACAAAGAGAGGCTTCATTTTTTTAAGGTACCAAAACATTGTCTGTGTTTCAGGTTTAATAATCAAAAGATAAAAAAGTGTCTGTAAAGTTCGGTTTTACACAGCAAATATATCGCCCTCACCACGGCTGTTTGTTATTCGGACACGCCTCTTCGTCCACGGCTAACATCTCTCCTTGTGTCTACCTGGCAGTGGTGTTCCAGAGCGTTTAAAAATGTGAACGTGGTCCCTCCGGACGTCGGTACTGTCCACCAGGTGAACCTGGAGTATCTGTCCAGGGTGGTGCAGGTCAGCGACGATCTGATCTACCCCGACAGCGTGGTGGGCACAGACTCCCACACCACCATGATCAACGGCCTGGGCATCCTGGGATGGGGTAAAACATTTCTCCGCCCAACGCACGACGTTATCGCGTTGTAGCTCCGCGTTTTAATCGGTGCTGCGATCAAACCTTTCTCCAGGGGTCGGAGGAATTGAGTCTGAAGCGGTGATGCTGGGCCAGCCGGTGTCGCTGACCCTACCTCAGGTGGTGGGCTGTAAACTGGTGGGCTGCATCAACCCCCTGGCCACCTCCATCGACATCGTCCTCGGCATCACAAAGGTACCGGTACCAAACCTCCATGCCGGCGTCATCCAACCAAAGCGACGTCACAAGTCTTTGGCTGTTTTTCTGAAGATGAATAAACGAAAGAGGCGAAGGTATAAAAACGCCGAGCTTCACCCCGGTCGTTTGTTTTTCCAGCACTTGCGGCAGGCAGGAATCTCTGGGAAGTTTGTGGAGTTTTTTGGACCGGGCGTCTCCCAGTTGTCGGCCCCGGACCGAACCACCATCGCCAACATGTGTCCCGAATACAACGCCACCATCAGCTTCTTCCCCGTCGACCACGTGACACTCGAGCACTTTAAAAAGACAAGTGAGTAACCTGAGTGGTTTGTGTTAAGACTTCGCCGCTCCCATCCATTGATTAACTCTTTTTTTCTTTTCTAACCCTTCCAGATTTCACTGAGAAAAAACTTGAATTACTGGAGTCTTACATGAAGGCTGTAAATCTTTTCCGAAGCTATGAAGAATCCTCAGAAGAGCCTCAGTTCTCTGAGGTAATTTTACAACACCTTCTAGATAGTGATGCACGATATTTCAACCGATATCGATAACCGATCATTTTCTGCTTCTCACGGCCGATACCGATTCCAATATCGATTCATATTCAATATAGTTTTTGCATAATCTGCAGCTTGTGCTGGATGCAGCTATGAAAAACAAATTATTTAGTAACTGACTCATCTATAACGGCAAACAAAAGGTTTTGGCTCTTGAAATGTTTATTTTTTTTTATGCCATCACACAAAAAAAGTTGTAATTTGCTTTAAATAACAGAAGACACAAATCAATTCAGAATACAAAGAGCCACCCCGAACATGAAATTATATGTACTAACATATGCAGGTCAGCCTCGGTTTCAAAGATTCAATAAAGTCAATAAAAGTGCATCCACAAAAATGAGGTGCCCCGATGACGATTTTTCAGGTGAGCTGTTAGGTTTGTTGTGTTAAAACCCGAAGCCTTCTTCCCTCCTCTCAATTCTTGCTGAACAGGTTTTGCAAACTGCAATGCTGTTGTCATCTTCTAATAGCGAGAAAAACGACCACATTGGGGAAGACATGTTCCTTTTTTTTTAGTCAGGCAATAACGGAGCCAAGCCTGGGTCCTGATAGTAAGGAACGCAAAATCCACAGGTCTTGTCCCGCTTTGGGGCTACTCTGCCTGAATAAAATGCCACCAAATTAAATTTATTTATCGCCTATTTTTATCGGTAAAATGTACTTATCAGGCCGATTAAAAAAAAATTCCATTAAATCGGCCAATATTTTATCGGTCCGATAAATATCGTGCATCCCTACTTTTAGACTTAATTTTCTTTCTTTTTTTCAGTAATTCAATTCAAAGACCGAAAGTCTTTGTTATACGGATCCCTTAAACACGGTGATAAGTTTCAGTGGTTATGGGGGCGGTCAGCCTGGGCTTCATCTGAGGCCTTCAGCTCATCTGCAGTGTTGGCTCTGGTGTCTCCCATCAGCCTGTCGCAGGATTTGCTTCACAATCCTCTCAACGCCCCGGTTGTCCCTGTTATCCACCTTTTTCCTTCCACTCAATTTTCCAGTGATGTTGAATACTGCTCTCCATGAACAGCCAGTGACTGCCTGCTGTCTTCCCCTTGATTGTGAAGGCCATCACATGGCTGAAGCGTAAAGACACAGCATCAAAAGTCAAGTTTAATAAGATTTGAGTCGTATCTAAATTCTCTGAGAAACAACTTTCGGGTTTCTTTAGCTCCACTTCTGAAATCAATTGAGTTTTGAATTATATCCTAACTCAGATGTATTTGTTCAGACTCCTGCTTTAAACGGGTTGTCTGAAAGCTTTTGAGACGCCATAATTGTAGCAATAAGGGTGTGCAATGCTCTGAGGTACATGTGGATGCAGCAGGCGCTCCATTAATTCAATTTTAGTTATATAGCGCCGATTTATGCACTTTCCAAAGTCAAATTCAATCAGATTATACAGATTGGTCAAAAAAAAAATTCCTATATAAGGGAAATTAATGCTTGTGATGTTCGTTGCAGGTGATTGAGATCAACCTGAGCTCCATGGTCCCCCATGTAAGTGGACCCAAAAGGGCCCAAGACAGAGTGGCTGTCAGCAGCATGAAGGAGGACTTCCAGAGCTGTCTAAATGAGAAGGTAACATAGATGGGGCCCGCAACCTCGTTTCTGCTTGGACGCGTTTTACTTCACCCTCTCTTTTGTCTCAGGTGGGATTTAAAGGCTTCCACATCTCCAAGGAGAAGCAGGACATCCGTGTCCCCTTCCTGCACTGCGGTCAGGAGTATCAGCTGGTTCACGGCGCTGTGGTCATCGCCGCCGTCATCAGCTGCACCAACAACTGCAACCCGTCCGTCATGCTCACTGCAGGTACGCCACCCACTGGGGACCCGGCACATCACGTGCGAGCTAGGAGGTCGTCTGTTCAGGCCGAGTCTCAGTCTTCTCTGCGAATGTGGTTCAGGTTCAGGGAGGTAGTAGCTGCTCGTATGCTGCTCTGGCTCCTCTGCATTGCCCTCATGCACACAGGTGTAACTCTTACTCGCTGTTGACAGGGCTCCTGGCCAAGAAGGCGGTAGAAGCGGGACTTGTGGTCAAGCCCTACATCCAGACCAGCCTGGCTCCTGGAAGTGGCATGGTCACCCACTACCTCAGTGCCAGTGGCGTCCTGCCTTACTTCAACCAGCTGGGGTAAGTGTGTTTCCTCAGGGGTGGCAGAGAAAAGAGCATCAGCAGCTTTGTAAAACACATCCCAGTAACACGTAACCGACGTGCATACTTAGAACATACCATAAATGGTCTCACTTAACATTAAAACTGATATATTGTTGATTTATTGAGTCAACGTAAATAAATGAGCACATTCTCTAGTTAGTCAGATGATTAGGATTGGGAATAGTTCACATGTTTAAACCAGGGCGTCTGCAAGGATACTGGGATGAATAATATGTGTGTATATAAATGCACTAAGATCAGAAACCTAGACTAAAGCAGGTGGAGCATCACACATTCTGCGTGTGACAGTAGTCGTACTTCCATCAACACATTTTGAAGTGTCGCATCGTTGATGGAAACCGCTAAATTCCAAATAACTTCCTTCATTTCACAAAAAGGTTTTTGCGCTGGCTTGAGGTGGTTTTTGGATTTTGCAAAAAAGAGTAAGAAAAAAAGAGAGTTAATGCACAAAGTGGGAGATGGAAACACATTTGCAGACTAAGTTCTGACGAACATTTACCTCACACGACTGATCAGCTGTTTCCTCCCAGTTATGCCCATATTGGGCATAGAATCGCATCTATTTCTCTACGTCTCCTGACAGACGGTACCATTGCCAATACTAGTTGACAACACAACAATTACAACTTGCACCATATCAACACATTCCTAAAAAAAACTCTCTCCTTTCATTTTTTTAGACGTGTGGTCCGTGCTAGTTTGCTGCCTCATTACAGCCATGCCTAACGTCCACTTCTGACGAAACGACGCTTTGCATAGACTGGTTAATTCCCTCCAAACCAGCGGATGGTTTGGAGGGATGTTCCCACTGAGGACCTGGGGACAAAAGTTAAAGCTGCAGTAAAACCTCACATTATTTTTCCTGACTGATCAGCTCCAGCAGCCGCTTTGGTGGTCTGGCAGCAGACAAATTCTCCCCCTCTTCACCTGCACAGGTGATGTCTCAGGAGAGGCCTCATCCTTTTCTGTGTTGCCACTAATTGCTCACACATCTACTTTTTTTTTTGTGAAGAAAACAATCCGCTTTATGTTTTAGAAATATGAGAATGCGCTTTGCAACATCTTTGGAACGGCAATTTTTTTGTTATCTTTAATCCTTCCAGGATTTCTGGATCTGGAATATAAAACTCTGGTTTCCCAATAAAAGCAGCCATTCTCAACAGGCTTCCTTTACATTCTTACACACGCATTTCTTGTCTTCATCTTAAACTCGTCTGATTTAGTAGAGTCATAGTTTAGCGTTAACAAACGGCCACACAGGAAAAGATTGGTCCAAAGTGAGGAAGGCCTTTAAGTCCTTTGTTTCCAGGGGCTTGTGTTTGAAAGGTTGGGCCCGTAGAGGTCGCCTAAATAACGGCCGTGTCTGTGCGACAGGTTCGAGGTGATAGGTTACGGCTGCTCCACCTGCGTTGGGAACACGGCGCCGCTACCAGAAGCCGTCGTCGACGCTATCAAAAAGGTGAGGTCTTCCCCCCCCGAGGCGCTCCTGCTGCTCGCCTCCACTTCCCTGCGCTCAGACGGTAACTTTGTTTTCTTTCAGGGGGACCTGGTGGCCTGCGGTGTGTTGTCTGGCAACAGGCACTTCGAAGGCCGCCTGTGTGACTGCGTGCGAGCCAACTATTTGGCCTCCCCTCCCCTGGTGGTCGCCTATGCCATCGCGGGCACTGTGGGAATCGACTTTGAGAAAGAGCCTCTAGGTGAGACGGGCGCCGCCTGACGCTCTAGTAAGCCGTTCGTCTGAGAGCTGCAGATCAGCGGGGGATTGTAGGGGTTTGCCAGATTACAGTCAGGCAGCACGTCTTGTGCAGGCACGCATCGGCCTCTGAATCTGGAGGAAAGATGACCTGCTTATTTAGTTCGCCAGCCTCAAAGTTTAGTAATCTACACATTTTAGATCCTCTGCCTGGAAGCATGCGATAAAAACGGATAAAAGCCGTCACTTTGGTGACGTGTATTTTTTTTATTTCTGCCCTTCACAGTGCCGTGTGAAAATGTTCATAGTTCCCCCTTTCAACTTTGGCACGTTGTGCCTCTGGGCAGCCGTAAACCTCAGTGCATTTTGGGGGATTTTATGCGGTGACACAATCTGGTACCTTATTGTGAAGTAAAAGGAAAATAATTGCACAAAAGTAGGACCCAAGAAGTGTGTTATGTGTTTGTATTCAGCCCGCCCTGGACAGGTCAGCGGTCCATAACATACAAGTCCAATAAAATATAGTGGAGTTTGTGGCTGCGGCTGGACAAAGTGTGGACATTTTCAAGTTCTGTTTGTTTCTTTTTGCTGCTCGGCCCGTTTCTCCTCTCTCGTAAAACGTGAATATAGATTTAGGAACGTAGATTAACGATTGCCGCCTAAAGTCGGGCTCCGTGTTGTTGGAACAGGTTCGACTTCAGAGGGGAAGGAAGTGTACCTCCGCGATATTTGGCCGTCCAGAGAGGAGGTCCAGCAGACCGAGGAGGACACGATCATCTCCTCCATCTTTAAGGATCTCAGGAGGAGGATGGAGGTTAGAACACCATCGGTTTATATGTGTGACCCATTAAGCCCGCTGCAGAGACGTGGTGTGAGACATTTGTTCTCCTTCAGAAAGGGAACACCTTTTGGAACAAGATCGAATGTCCGGACTCTCGACTTTTTCCATGGGATCACAAGTCCACATATATCCGCTCTCCACCATTCTTCAGCAAACTGGTAAGCCCTTCCGCCGCCGCGGTGAACGCTGTGACCACAGAACCTCTCCTGCTTCCTGCGCTGAAGCGGCACTGCTTACTCTCCCCTCCTCACCCTCTCCCATCTCTTCCTCCGAATGTTTTTCCTTCCAGGGCAAAGAGATTCCTGCTCCCCAGTCCATAGAAAACGCTCACGCCTTACTTTTCCTCGGGGACAAGGTGACCACGGATCACATCTCACCGGCAGGCAGCATCGCCAGGGTCAGCGCCGCCGCCAAGTACCTGCAGAGCAAACGGTCGGTTTCAGGCCCCCGGGCCGGAGGGGGGAGGGTTACGAAAGGAAGCGAGAGACGCGCCTTTTTATTCACAAAACTCTTCCGCTGTTCCCCCAGACTGACCCCGCGGGAGTTTAACTCGTACGGCGCTCGCAGGGGCAACGACGCAGTGATGACCAGAGGCACGTTTGCCAGCATCAAGCTCCACAATCGGTTCATCGGCAAACCGGGCCCCAAGACCCTGCACATTCCCTCGGGCCAGACTGTGAGTAGAGGCCAAAGCTTGGCAGCGGCTCACTCGCTCTTTTTCCTCTCGCGACCAAGGATCTAAGAGCGTTTAGCCGTGTCTGAGGTCGTCTCTCTTTCTGTCCAGCTGGACGTCTTTGAGGCAGCCGACCGCTACCAGAGGGACGGCACCCCTCTCATCATCCTGGCAGGCAAAGACTACGGCTCTGGAAACTCCAGGGACTGGGTCGCCAAAGGGCCCTACCTACTGGTAAACAACACAGCTGCACCTTCTCACGCGTATATTCATACCCCCCCCCGACGTTATGTCGTCCTCTGGTCTGTAACTTCAAGGCACATTGAAGTCAGAGTATGAAAAATGTCAAATAAATCTGCTCCAAGAAAAGTTTAAAAACAAAACAACTGGACTTTTTTTCCGAAGTTTGAAGACGTTTCGCTTCCCATCCAGCCGTGGTCCACCCCTTTGTAATGGGGAGTCGTTAGGGTCATCGTTGGCCTGGCTTACAGGGGAGATGTTGTGATCACCTGCATGGAGGTGAGGATTGAGGTGATAATTGAAAGGAATCAAACCTATTTGACCCGTTTCGGTTTAATTTGCATGTAATCTAGGTCAGAACAACGCCTTTTTGGGCAATAATATAAAGCTTGGAACTCCACACTACAGACATTTGAATTGAGAAAGCTTTCTGGATGGGAAGCGAAACGTCTTCAAACTTCGGGAAAAAAGTCCATTTGTTTTGTTTTTTTAAAGCGATCGTGACCTGGGTGACTTCACCAGCCAATAAATGTGCTGTCAGTGCTGCTTTGGTAGACCTTCATGTTTAGGGTGGAAAGATGGAAGCGTCTCTAGCTTCCCGGCCGGCCTGATGCGACTGTGCGTGTTTCCAGGGGGTCCGCGCGGTCATCGCCGAGAGCTTCGAGAAGCTGCACAAGAAGCAGCTGGTGGGAATGGGCATAATGCCGCTCCAGTTTTTGTCCGGCCAAAACGCCGACACGCTAGAGCTGAGCGGGAAGGAGAGGTTCAGCATCGCCCTGCCGGAGAGCCTGAGTCCAGGGCAGCAGCTCGCCGTCAAGGTACGCGCCCGAGCGGCACGGCCGTCTCTAAACGTCGCCCTGCAGCCCTCGGTGAGCTCTTTGGTTTCTGTCTCCCCTCCAGACCAGCAAGGGAACATCGTTCTGCGTCACAGCGCTGTTCGACTCCGAGGTGGACGTGATCTTCTTCCAGCACGGAGGCCTTCTTAGGTACGTCGCTCGGACTGTGGTGAACAACGGCCTGCGAGCCGGACCCGGCGCCGCCGAATGCTCTCCGTGAGCGGCAGCCGTCCTGATGCCCGGGGAGAAGAAGACGAGGAGGAGGAGGAGGAGGAGGAGGCCGTTCTGTGTTTCGTCCGTTTCAGGACTAACGTCCTCAGACTTTGTTTAAAACCTGTAGCGTGAGCGTCTTTTAAGTTAATCCACAAATGTTTCAGCTCTGACAACAGCAACCCGCCTGCTCACAAGTTAAAAAAAAAAAAAACAGAAGAAGAAATAATGGCGTTCACTCTGCCTGGAGACTGTTCTGCCCGTCAACCTGGTGCTTTGGGTTTCATTGGAGGACTGGAGGGTTTTCTTTCCACCAGGACGGCGTTCCTGTCGCCAACACTGTTATGAAAAGCTGAGATGGACCGCTGCTGGAGTTTCAGGCCCAGATGTCCTGACTTCCTGAATTCTGCATGATTTCTAGTTTTTTTTAGTGGAGCAGAACGTCTTATGTAAGCTACAGTGCTGGTAATGTTTCTTTATTTGGGTCTTTGCCAGAAAATAACACCCCTTATAATTTGCTGGGGAATATGGCCACAGCGTTGCTCATCAGTCCTCCTCCCTATAACCCGACACTCATTCGGTGCGCGTCAGACGTTGTGTACGTCGTTTGGGTTTTAGACATTTTATTTAAACTCATTTTTTTCCCCTGCGGTCGACCGATGATGCAACACACAACCCAAGTGATTTTATTTTCAAACAATTGACTGCACTAGTTGGATTTTGTTTCCTTATGTGTGCGGATCATCTCTAATCCACATTGGGTCAAAAGTATACATACACGCTCCAGTATATTCATAAACGCCCACAGACGTTTTGTTAAATTAGGAAGTTGGATTTCTACCTCAGGCTTTTTGTAGTACTCCAGAACCAGCTTTTACTTGAGTTTGGCACCATTATCCTGTTGTGACGCCTGACCGTGTTCGAGATTCAGGCCTCCGACCCAAACGCGCCCCCCCCCCCCCCCCTCCCCCTCTCAGATTACAGGAAGTCAGTTCACAGCCAACCCAACTCTCTCTCTGCCTCCTCTGTTCACACCACTGCCACGGGGCCCATCCAACCTCGTCATGACAATTACGGCCCCCAGATCCCACGCTGTTCATTAAACGCCTCGCGGTTTTCCTCCCCGTAATGACTGGTTTGGCTCCAAGCGTAATTACAGCCGTTTGCGTCTTTGGGGCCTGGCCGAGGCTTAGGGCGCTCTCCCTTTGCAAACATCGCTTCGACGTCTCGTCAGAGTTGTTTTGGCGAGAAATGACTGATTCTCAGCACTTTTCCACCACGGGCTGAGTTGCGGCTTGAGCTGAAAAGCAGCCCCATCCCCGGGCTGGATTTAAGGTGTTCTTTCTGAATCCACCACGCGTTACGCATCGTGACGTTCTGGTCTGCCCCTTTCACAGTCGATGCTGCTGCTCGTGTTGCTGGATTTGAGGTAAAGAAACGTTTTGTGCGTCATCGGCTGCCAAAAAAAAAAAAACATCCAGGTTTTCCTTATTGTTGTTTTTCGTGCCTCGCGAAGAGCTTTAAAACACGTTTATGTCCCCGTTTCGCCACGGCGTCACGTTACAGGACGTGTAGCTCGTCAGAGAGGGCAGCCAGCCTCCATTTACAGTGTGCCGCCTCGCTCTGAGCGGCTTGTTGGAATCGCAGGATGAAATGTCTTCGATGGACGGCGGGGTCCGCAGCCGGGGAGCGGGGAGTGGGCCGCCTCACACGGCAGGAGTTTGTACCAGCACACCTCGATGTAAATAATTTTTAATAAACGGCAGAGCTGACATGCTTCCTGGTCTCCCAGCCTTGCTGTAAAGAGGTTGCTTTGTTCGCATCCTTTTAGCTGAACATTCACAGTTTAAACCAGATGTCCTTGATCCGTGTAAAGAAGGAACACAACCTTTTTAGTCTCTGACATTCAATCAGACTTTTCAGTTTCCAGTCTGTTAAAATGGCTAAAATTTATTGTATTTGCTTAAATAACAAAGTAATGCCCATTGTTTATTGCTTTGTTCAAAGGCAAAAATAAACACAGTTCCTTAGAGTTGGTTGAATTGCATTTTGACTTGAGTCAGATTTCAAGAAAATTTTACTTACTTTTAGTTCCCTTTTTGCAATGTGGGATTGGAGTTGATTTACACAATTTGTATCAGACTCAGACCTGAACCTCCAGAGGCACAAAGATAAATTACAGTCGGCCTTCTATCACCTGAAGAACATCCTGAAGAACAAGATTAAAGGACTGATGGCTGAGCAGGATCTTAAAAAAAACTATTCCCTGCTTTTACTTTTAAGTCAAGTTTATTTGTGTATCACATTTCAGCAGCAAGGCAGTTCAAAGTGCTTTACATCATAAAAACATCATAAACACGTCACAACGGTCACTGGATACGAGACCAGTAACAAACATTAAACTGTGTCAGGTGAAAACATCAACACACATCCGATATGTTGGTCAATGCTCCTGTTATTATGGGCCGAAAGCAACTAAACAGGTGGGTTTTCAGTCTTGATTTAAAGACAGTTTGTTCCAGATTGGAGGAGCATAGAAACTAAATGCTGCTTCTCCATGTTTGGTTCTGGTTCTGATTATGCAGAGAAGACCAGAACCAGAGGGTCCGAGTGGTCTGCAGGGTTGATACAGCAACCACAGGTCTTTAATGTATTTTGTTGCTACACCATTCAGTGATTTATAGACTAACATGAGTATTTTAAATACAGGGAACCAGTGTGAGGACTTTAGACCTGGGGTGATGTGCTCTATCTTCCTGGTTTTAGTGATAACACGAGCAGCAGCGTTCTGGATCAGCTGCAGCTGTCTGATTTTTGGATAGACTGGTGAAGACACTGTTGCAGTAATCAATGTAATCAAAGATAAGCGCGTGGATGAGTTTCTCTAGATCACGTAGTCCTTTAATCCTTTAATTTAGTCAAATTGATTACTGTAGCGGTGTGTTCACAGGTCTCCCTAAAACAATTTATATTCGGCTGCGGCTGATCCAGAACACTGCTGCCCACATCCTCTCTAAATCTAAAGTAAAAGCAAGTGAAAGTAGAGCACATCACCCCAGTCCTTACACTAGGGCCCTGTATCAGAATAGACTTTAAAATACTTGTTAGTCTATGAATCCCTGAATGGCTCAGCAGCTAAATACATCACAGACTTGTCATCAACCCTTCAGACCACTCAGGTCTTCTGGCCCAAATCTTCTCTGCAGAACCAGAACCAAACACACAGAAGCAGGATTTAGTTCTCATGTTCCTCGTATCTGGAACAAACTCCCAGAAGACTTTAAATCAACGTTATAAACCAATAGTTATAAACTATTGCCTGAACCATCTTTAATTTCAGTCTGTAGTCCGACTTTATTTTTCTTTATTTGAATTGGCTTGTTGCCTAAATCTGCTATACAAAGGAACTTGCTTTGTCTTCTTCCGAAAAGGAGGATGCCTTGACAGTCCATGCTGCTATTACTGTTTTTTAGTTGAATATATTAATGTTGTAATAGATTACATTTTTACCCAAGGATAAACCAGTCTTTCTGAGGTCCACATTTCTCTTCCTGATATCTTGGTTTATTTATTTAGATATTTCCATTATGTCAAAACAGAGGGCAGTGATTTGCAGTGTTTCCTTAAAGTACATCAACCGCTGTGCTTTCACTCAAATGTTGACAGAATTTCCTAAATATCCTAAAGGCATAGTAATTAGTGTATTTAAACGTCTGAATTTTTGGATTCAGACACTTTGAATAACTGTGAGACAAAACAGGAACATTTTACTCTGATTTACAGTTGAGAAATATTTTTTTTGTTATATAGTGTTTGTGAATGTCTGGTTTGAATTGCATTTGGCTTGTGATACTTATTAAGTGAAGAGACTTAAATATTTCAGCAAAGTCGTTTTAACTCACAAACAACACCTTCCACATTTATTCAGCACCTTTGGGTTGAAAATCCTTATTTTAGAATATATATATATATATATATATATATATATATATATATATATATATAGTGGCATCTCTGCATTTGTGGCCAGTGGGGCCTGGCCCCACCAGATGTCGCTGTGGAGCTCTATGTTCACAAGATTCAGTGGAACAGGATCATTTGTTATAGATTAATGTAAAAAAGACAGATAATATAAACATTTGTGTCTAAATATCTAAGTCTGCCAGAAAACTGACAAGCTCAGTAAGCTCAATCCTCTTGAGGTGCCTTGATATTGAGGTCTGCCCACCAACTTTTATTTAATATAATGAACACCTGAAATCGCAGTGCACTGTCAGACAGCTGTGGGGCACAAATCATCTGGCCCCAAGCTCGGATCGTCCGATCAAAATACTGGAAATGCACACGTTACGTTTACGTTCTGCCAGAAAGTGTGCAACAATCTAGTGCTGGTTGGTCTTGCTGGCTTATTGAAAGATTGATGTGAATCTTTTCTGTTCAAAAACTGTACATTTTTGGATGAGCCTTTATTTGTAATTTTATGTGTAAAAATTAAATTACAGTTAGCTGATGTAAAATGGATTTTCTAGTGTGTCGGTTTATGCTAATTTATCCGTTTCATTTCAAATTTGCCAGTCAGCTTGTATGCAAAAAAATTAGTTGCTGCTAATAGGTGTTGAGTTTTTGTGCCCCACTTAACTTATGCCAGACGCAATATACATATCTATATATAGATATATATAAAAGCAGTGTTACGAAATAGTAGTAGTTTTAAACAAAATTAAGTGTGGCCCTTGTGGCCTTTATGTCGGTTGCCAGGCAGGAAACGGGTGAAGAGAGAAAGGAAAGGCAGCACAGCTCTCCATGTCGGGACACATGCCCCTGACAGCCACATCGAGGACTGAATCCTCTGTGCATGGGTCGCGTTTTTCTGCCCCTGTGCCACAGCAGCTCCCTATCAAAATGCAAATAAAGCATCTTTTATATTTAGTTATTTGAGTTGACCATGGTTTCCTGGTTCTCTGGGATATAAATACGTTGGGACACAGAGGCAAGTTTCTTCCAGCTACTACTGAAAATGGGGAAGACAAGAAAACATGACACCCAAAACACGCAGATATGGGCTGACGTTTGTAGGTCAGGGAAAGGTCACAAGAAAATAGCCACACAAATGCCACATCTACAGTCAGAGGAATGATTCAAAAGTTTCAAATAAATGGAAGACTGGCAAACTGCTGAATAAGGACCCAACTTTGCTAAGTAAGGAGGACGGTACATGACGCTGGTCTGCAACAAATGTTCTTTTAGTGGCAGAGTGCACAAACTGCAATAAGATAACAGATATTGTCTTCCAGAGTTTTTAAACCAAGGTTGTGTATTAGGCTGTGCTTAGAGATAACCACCATCTTCATGCATTTTATCGTAATGGCTGACGCTTCAGCACAGTAAAGGATTTATTAGCAATGTCAGGCTTGGGACGTCCCTTCATGGTGGCAACAACTCAGAGCAGTAAAAAGCCTTTTCTTTTATTAGTTTCAGCTGATTGTCATAAAATAATAAATGTAGCAGTACTTCAGTAACTAACACTAAAGTTATGTAAAATCATAATGCTTCACATCGACTGCTGACCTTTTCTATTCCAGGTGCTTTAACTGAACATTTACAGCCTCTCTAAGAATATAACTAGCAGTCCCATGCACGAGGATCTCGTGTTACGTAAACGTTCTCATGGTATTAGGTCAGCAAATAAAATGAAAAGCCTTAAAAATTGTTAAACACCTTCACCTTGGGGTTTTGTGCTTGGCTTCCTAACCTTTTTCCTTCCAACTTCCGTTTCTTTCAAATGTTAGCAACGTTAATTTACCTCATGTTGTATAATTTCTGTTTAAAGATTTTTACCCTGTAATTGTGTAAAAACAGGACAGAGATATTGCAAAGTGACAATCCTCTTACTCAGATCTGGTCCCTGTTGTGTTGAATCAGTTCAGTTCAGTAATGATTAAACACCCCCCCCCCCTCAAATGTGCCTGAGCAAGAAGCTCAGGCTCATTTAAAAGGCGTTTTCAGGACTGAGGTAGTTGTTGTGTTGCCATTTCCAGCTGCTGTTTTTTTTTTTTTTTAAGATGTAGGTAATGAAATAAGTTTACAAAGAAGCGATAGACCAACACAAAGTAGCTCAAATACTTTGGGATTTCTGGTTGCTATGTCACAAAATGTGTGGTTGAAGGGGTGTGAATACTTAGACAAAGAACCGTAATATCCATCCATTGTCTACACCTGCTCAGCCTTGCGAGAAGCGGGAGGCGCTGGAATGTAGACCCTCAATTCCCAAACGCATTGGGCCACTTGACTTTTTACATGTAAACTTTAATGACGTCCCATTCTTAATATAAAGGCTTTAAAATAGGCTTAGCACAACCGCTTCCTGGGAAGACTTTTCACAAGGATTAGGAGTCTGTTTATTGACCATTTTTTTCAAGAAGTGCATTCCTGAGGTCAGACACCGATGTTGGATGAGCTGCCATGGCCTGCAGCTTCAGATCTGATTCATCCCAAAGGTGAGACCAGGACTCTAGTCTGACACCGTCTAGATCAGGGGTCACCAGCCTTGGTGAAACTGAGAGCTACTTCACTGGCGTTGTGTCATAGGAGGGGCTGCCAGTACTGACCTTTGACCTAGAAGAGTCAGAGTTCACCTTAACCTTATGTAAAATAAAAACATTTTGCACTCTTTGTTATAGTCATTTTTAAATCTATATAAATGCAAGTGTGAATAAACAAAGTAACGGAATAAAATACAGTTTTAGATGCAGCTCACTGGTGGATTGTGTTTTTTTTTTTTTAAGAACAGGTCTGCGTCTGCTGATTTTACATGACCCACCGCTCTGGGGCCGAGCTCGTTCTCCATCTCTTCCCCTTCGTTAGAATACCCCCACCTATTACATTTCTAGTAGAGTGGTAATTTCACAATTTGCATCCCTTCACAGGTCTACCTCCAAATTCACAAAGCCTGAGGGCAACTCGCTCTTTCACAAATGTTTTTAGAAGCAGTCTAGATGCCAAAGTGTCAAAAGTTAAACCAATGTGGCGAGGAAAGGTACTTGAACACCCGAATTCAATGGTTTTGATGGGTGACCCAATACTTTCAGAAATATCATTTGTTTAGCGATATTGTGTGTCTTCCGCATCTTTATCAGCATTACATTTAGCTCCAAAGCAACCACCGATTCTCCGCGCTGCTTTAGGACACAAGAAATCTCCACGTCGTAACACCGAGAAGTTTCTGCGGGAAACTGAGCAAAAGACTTGAGTCACAAACAAATGTCCAAGAGTAAACAGTGCAACTTTTATTGATTTGTTTTTAGACGACTCTATGACACAGTGTATGTCCTGACATGACATTAGTGGCAGATTAGGAGGCCGTACGGACCATTTTAGTAATGTGGTGAAAAACATGTACAAAAATATCATGGTCAGAAGAGAAAAAAAACAAATCAAAGAAATCTCAGAACATGACAGGGTCTTCCATGAGAAAACAGTAGCAAAGTCACTTCCGAGGTTAGCTCTTCCTGCCAAGAAACGTGGCAATAAAGCAGGAATCAGATGGAGGATTGGCCTCGGCACGGCGGCCAGTTAATGCTGCGAAGGACTCGTCTAAACATCCTCGTGTGAGCTGTTCAGCCGCACCACCACTTTCACACCTTCTCCATTCTCGGCCAATTTCCTCAAAAATGATTGCCTATTCTTTGTTACGGTGAGCCAAGTGGAAGCGAAATGACTGATTCGCCAAGTTGTTCCAAGAAAACTATTTTAACCTTTGGTTCAAGTCCTGCTTCTGTCTACAGAAATCCCCCCCCCTCCCAAAAAAAAGCTACTTGTGTGAATTTAGCCATTTTACTAAAAATGTACCCCTGGAAAACATGCAGAACTCCACCGACGTTGGGACGACGCAAACAGTGAAGCTTGATCTGTAAACGATGGTGAAAGCTTTGGGGATTTTACTTCTGCAACATCCTGATTTACGTTTCCACCGGTGAGACGGAACTTGTGAGGAAACCCCTACAGGCGAGAGCAGCCCGTTTTGGGGAGACGGGAAGGACCGCAAACAGGAACAAACCGAGCCGAGATATTTCACCATCGGCAGAGATAAACAAGCTCCCCAAGCAACTGAACCTCCCGGAGAGGCAAAACATCTGGGCGGCTTTTATTTGACACACTTCCTGCGTCATGTCACAACTTGCCAAGACTCCCCTAACCAACCAACCACTGGCTGTTTGGTGAAGAGTCGTGAGCCGTGACGGGACACAGTGGAGTGTCAAAACAGGACTCGCGGGAAAACAGCTTGGGACTTTTTTTTTTTTCCTTCTTTACTAGACGGTGGAAGTGCAACAAAGCCTCCGCTCGACTCATCAGCTTACAAAATCCTCTAAGACCGGCATCGTCTCCAGGTAAAAAGGCACAGACACATGGTTTTGCATGACTTAAATCCCACCGTAAACAAGGAACCCAGATAAATGACGTGTAACCCGTTTCATCCCCCCTGCTTTCATCTGCAGGGGGGGAAAAAAAAACGAAGCGGCTAGAACTCCAGGAAGAGAATGCGGCGGCTAGAAGTGCTCAGAAACGTCATCTAATCCCTTTTGAGTCATTATTACAAGCAGGGAGCCGAGTGAGGCTCCTGGCCACCTTCCTGCAGCAGCAGCGTCCTCTGCCCAGAGGGAACGGTCGGCCGCTGCTGGCTGGAAGGAGCTCCTCGTCACCCGCAGAGGGCGCTACTGAGAGCCCCCTGCTCCGGGTGAGTCGCCTGTAAAGATGAATGGAACCAGTCGGATAAACTTTTCCTCTCTATCTTTTCATAGGATTTGCTCTAGTAAGAAAATATTGTGAAAGGATAAATGAAAATATACAGTTATTAATACAATACAGGGCTATATGATAAAGATGATTGTGTATTTAAAAAAAAAAGAAACAAAACAAGTTCATTGGATCTCCCTTTTCAATGCACACATTTGTTTTCTTGCTTTAAAGGCAAAAGAGGTAAAGTGTATAAAGAAGGCAGCCTGTTTGTCGTTCAGGGGGTCGGAGGGTGGGGGTGGGGGTCCACTAGGCGATGGCTTTTGCTTCAGGCAGGAACGCCTCCCAGTACTTGATCAGCTGCAAAGAAACAGACAGATACAGCAGCGGCAGATGGCGTTACGTCTTCAGGAACGTCTCCATTTCATTGTCTGAATTTCCAACAGCGGCATTTTAACCTGCAGCCTCTGCTGGGTGTTAACCTTTCATCGGGTGCAGCTCCAATCAGAGGTTTGATTAGGGCTGGACGATAATTCAATAACAATATATATATATCGATCGATAGACATGTGGTTCAATAGAAAAAAAAAATTGGGACAGTAAAAAGTTCAATAGATGAACAGTTTTCCTTTTGCATTCTAGCCAATCACGTAGGTTAATATTAGTCATGACATCCTCCCAGCCAATCACAAGCACAGACCCAGGAACGCTCCGCCCCCTTCAGAGTTCAGAGAGTTCACCTGTTCTTTTTTTCTCTTTTTTTAAGAATTACAGTTTTGATAAAATGTTGGTTGAATAAACGTTTTAATTCAGTGTTCTTTATTTAAGAACAGGTCATTAAGCAACAGCATAAAATGACCAGGGCTGCACTTCAAATATATGGTTTTAATGTGTTGATAATAATCCATATCAATATGATTTCCATTTTATCAATATGTTTTGTTTCTATATCGTCCAGCCCTAGGTTTAATTATTGGCCTTTTCATGATGCCTTTAACCCGTTTTTCAGGGCGGGATGTTGATATGATGCGCGTATTCAAAACGTATTCTGATAACCCGACCGGGGGTGTAAGTTGGGACTCACCTGCTGCTGAGACTGGAGCAGAGACTCCAGGTATGTGATTATCTGCCTCTTGAAGTTCTTGGTCTTTTCTTTCTGTTAGAACGATTTTTTAAAGAGGGATTATACATCATCCTCAGCATGTTCAACCTACAGCGGCATAGAGCTGAGACGAGGACAAAACGGCGGACCTCAAAGCGGACGACCTCCTTGCGCACGGTTGCAGAAACTCTGTCGAAGTCTCTCTCGTACTGAGTCACTTTGGCCTCCCACTGTTCTCAGGAAGGAAAATAAGAGAGAGATCAGACGTGGACGTGTTGTTTCCATAAACCACAAGAATAATAACCATGCTGCACCTCGGTGATCTCCTCCTTGGCCAGCTGCAGCTTGTCCGGCTTGTTGGCCCACAGCAGCTTGGCCTCCACCTCTCTCTTCTTCTGCAGCATGGCCTGAGCGTCCTGCCAGCGCTGCCACGCCTTCATCCGCTGATCAAACGTCCCCTGCAGGTGCAAACACACGCGTTTCACCTCTGGCAGCCCGTTCTTTCAGCACAAGTTGTTGCTGCAGAGGATTTGCTGGCCGTACCCTGACCGCTCCCAGCAGGCGGGTGAAGTCGGCGATCAGCTCTGCAAAGCCGAAGGTGTCGTTCGCCGCTTGGTCCTGGTGCAGCTGCTCCATCTTGTCCTCCACCTCCGCCAGCTGAGAGAGGGCTCTCGACAGAGCCGTGTTGTCCTCCGCGCTGCCCAGCATGGCCGCGCTCTTGGCAAAGCTCGCCGTGTTCAGCGACAACTCTGGAAGAGGGAGGGGGGGGGGGGGGGCGGGGGGACGCCGTGTGAAGTTAGGGTTCAGTGAGCAAACACACATGGCAGAACATAAAAAAAAAAAAAAAAAACACGGAGGAATGGACTTTAAGGACTTATGGTCTGGATGGACATTAGTGAAGATGCATCGCCGCACCTTTTCTGTGCAGGACGAGCGACTCGACCAGCGCGTGGAGCTTCCTGAACTGCTGGTCTGCAGATTCCACCTCCTGCAGTTTCTCCTCAAACCACTGCAAGGAAAAAAAAAGAAAAAAAAAAGAAAACAGTCACCATTGCTTCCAGATGGCTGCAAGGCTGTATAGTTCTAAAATGTTTTCTTTTTTAAATTGGTCTGACGACATATTTTAATCTTAAATGTGGTGTTTTCATTAGCTGTGAGCAGAAAATCCCTATATCAGAAAGTAGGGCGAGAAGACATCATCCGTGTCTCACTTGGTAAGCTGAGTTACTGAAATAAATGAACTTTGCAATGATCTTCTTATTTTGTTGAGATGCACGTGTAAATCTTCTCTTAGCAGGATGGGAGCGTCGCTGCTAAACCCTGTTTTTGGATCCTTGTCGGTCGCCTGCGTCCGGTGGGAATGTTTTCTTCAAAGTTAATGTTGCATGAACATATGATGTAAAATCACCTATACTTCCAAAGAACCTTTAGATCCAGATACTTTCCCTGTTTCTTTTTTCCGTACCAGCTGATAAGCAGCGTGTAACCAACCAGGACCCAGTTTTAGAGTTAATCGCGTGTTTAAATTGCAACCTCTTCATGCACCAAACTCACCACATCCGACTCGTTCATCTTGATGGTCATTTTGCTGACGGCATCCGTCGCTTTGGTGATCATTTTGAGGAATCCGGCCCCGCTCAGCGCCTGGGTGCTGTGAGCTCTGGGCAACTGGAAACACAGGTTACAATATTGTCAAAAAGTCATGAAAAAAAAAAAAAAAACATTCTCAGCTAAACGGGAGGGGAACAATGCACCGTCCTCCGTCTGGTCTTTCAGTTTAAATACAAAAGACCAGATGGAAACCAAGACCAGTGATGGAAACTGCGAGTTGCAGAGACCAAAAGATGTGGCTCACCTCATCTTTCTCCAGGAACTCTCTGACATCAGGATCCTGCAGCAGCATTGGGTGATTCACCACTCTCTGGAGATACCTGTGAAAAGGAGAGGCTCAGTTTCCTGCATGGCAAAGTCGTACTAACAGCAAAAAAAAGAAAATCAAATTCAAATGACCACGTCTCCCTGTTGCTTCAATCCCGTCAGTCTCTCATACCTCTCCAAAGCGCCTCTTCTCCTTTCCAGAAAGTCTGCCGAAGAGGAATCTTCCTTCCCGACCTTAACCTTTGTCATCCCTGCACCAGAAAACAAGCATTCAAACCTCTTGAATCGTCCCGCTAAAAAACACAAAATTGACGATGTGCTTTATTGGAATTGTATGTGCCATATCGTCAGGCCCCTTTACTTTGAAACCCCCAAACCAAATCAGCTGCATCCTACAGGCTCCAGCTGCCAATGATGAGAGACCAGGGTCGAATACAAGCCTTTCTAATCGTCACTTTTGTGTTGATTCGCCTCCACTTCAGTTATGAGCTCGGTTAGTCACATAGAATCCCAATAAAATCCATTGAAATGTGTATTTGTACAATAAAGACTGTTAAATGTGTCGTAATACATGCTCCGAAGCTCAGATTTCTGAGACCGGAGGGTCCACCCCACCTAGGAGGCTTTTTTCTGGAGGCGGCGGCACAATCAATCCGTTGGGTCCGTGTTTTTCCGACAGCTTCTCGTAGAGGCCGAGGAAGTCGCTGAAGCGTCGCCTCACCGTGAAGGTTTGGTTGCGGAACATGGGCAGGGTGGTCTGAAAAGGGCAGGGTGTTACTACTCGGAACAGAAACACATCAATGCAGCCGTCTCTTCCAGTGCCGAGACCCAACTAGGGCTCCAAAGCATATCGATAAAATAGAAATCATATTGATCGATATCGATAATTATCAACAAATTGAAAACATATTTTAAGTGCAGCCCTGACCATGTTATGCTGTTGCTTAACTTTTTTTACCAAAACTACAAGTTTTAAAAAAAGAACTCTTTGAAGGGGCGGAGCTTGGTGACTGAGCGTTCCTGGGTCTGCGTTTGCGATTGGTTGGGAGGATGTAATGATATATAATATTAACCTACATGACTAAAATGCATGAGGAAGGAAAACATTTATTCTATTGAACTTTTTATTGACCTTTTTTTTTTTCTCCCCATCAACGATATACGTCTATGGATCGATATATATCGTTGTTGAATTATCGTCCAGCCCATGACCTAACCAACATTTGCCTTTTGCAGAAATTTGTGTTTTTACAGCCACTGATTTTCCTTTCTCGTCACATTGTGAGCAGCATTTCCTCAGATTTAGAGAGGAAACTCCACCTCGGCCCCTGTAACTGAGTGCTTTTTCAGTTCTCCATTCATACCTGTGTCGATACTTTATAAGCCATGTAGGCGTTCATCCCATCCCCTGGAAAACAAGGAGATCACAAACAGCCGCCGTTAAACCCCCACCACCTCAAAGCAAATAAAGCCGGCCCAGCTATATCTGAGCCCTCATTCCTTTCACCTGTCGAGAGAAACGAAACACGCCTCACCTATTTTTTCTGGGTCCTTGACAGAGACAAAAATGTCGAATTTATCTTTCAGTTCCTCTTCCTCCTCTTCCTCCACCTGAAAGAAATATTAGACAGAAGCAGAGAAACGTGACGCCGGCTGATTCTGCCTCCAACAGGAAACTGCGCTAACCGACCAACAACGGCTAAGGTTGGCCATCAGCTTTAAAGACCTGACGGTATCTGGTGGGAAGACAGATGGGTAAATGCTGAGCATACCTCTTCCAGAGCAGCCGGCTGGGGCTTGGCCAGGCTGGCGGCTGCGGAGGTGGAGGTGGACGCTTTGGTGGCATCTTTCCTTCTCTCGCTCCTCGGACTGTCCAGAGAAAGCTCCACCGTGGCATCTGATGGACAGCAAGAACAAACAGCTTTGAAAGTTTGATCTTTACACGTTATTAGGAATATAAAATCCGACCAGTGGAACGAAAACGGTCAGCCCACCAGCAAATATATCAGGGTCGTCTTCAGAGTGGACCCCATTGGTTTTGGGGTTGACTGCTCTGGCGTTTCTGGCGTTTGGCACCGCGCCGACTGCCTCCTCGGTGAAGAGGTCTGCAGGGTTTCCACCTGACAGGAGCCCCCCTGCAGGGGCGGATTCCTCCTTCTGCTCCTTACCAGTGGCTTTCTTTGAGACGGCGCCCAGAGGCTCGCCGAACAGGTCCTCGTCGGCTTCGCCGAAGAGGCTTTTCTGCGGCTGCTTGGCAGATTTGCTGGGCTGGGAGCCGGTGAAAATGTCGCTTCCCTCGTCGTCGAAGAGGTCGACCACGGCCCCGCTGGGTTTCAGGGCGTCGGATGCGGTGCCGGCTGGTGAATCCCCCAGGAGATCCGCCAGAGGATCGTTGACAGGTGGCCGCCGCGACGAATCCCCGCCGAGGTCCATAACGGGAGCAGAGGAAGCCGCTTCCTGTTCCGCAGCACTTCTCCTTTTTCCATCTCCTAGTAGATCGGTTGCACCACCGCGCACTTCACCCTCACCCGCTGCCTCAATACCAACTTCCTCTCTTTGTGCCGCAGCTTCACTTCCCAGAATGTCAACAAAATCATCCGAGGCCTCGGCCACGGAGTTCCCTGCCGCTCTGGCACCTTCTGCTGGGGCTTTTATGTCATTTGTCAGGTCCTCAAACAGCTCAGCGGGGGATTTGGAGCCCGTCTGGCTGCCAAGGGGCTCGATCAGAGGATCGCTCATGAGGTCGACGGACTGACTGGCAGGTGAGGGCGTGTTCTCCTGTTTGGCCATGGGAGTATTGGTCTGGAGACAAGGGAGAGGGCATAATTACCATCGCCGTCCAACTTGGAACAGCAAAAGCAACACTTAGCAGCGTAAACCAAACCCTACTGAACCCCGCAGCGTGTTCCACACCATCGACTATTCATATTATTCACATTTTCTCAGGTACAGAAACAACCTAAAGCTGTATTCTTGTCACTACTATTTTGAGGCAGACCAACACAAAGCAGCTGAGAAATGGAAGGAAGAGGAAGTATGGCTGAACCTTTCTCCTGCCCACAAATAAAAACCCCCAAAAAGTGTGGCAGGCAATTGTCTTCAGTCCGCTTCACTCTGATGCCACCGAGGGAAACCTCGGAGCACCCAGGCGCCGTTAGAGGTGACCTAATCGGCAGATATTCTACGTGTAATCAGGAAGGAAGCCGGCAGACAGGTCAGGGAGAACGTCTGACGTTGGGTTGGTGAACAACATCCCAAACTGTGATGGAGGTGGAGTTCACCAGAGCTCTGAGAGCTGTTCACAGAAGAAGCCAGGAGGCTTGTGGTAACTCTGGAGGAGCTGTAGCGGATCCACGGCTCATGTGGGAGAATCTGGTCACCGTGCCTATAAATGAGTAGCGAGAAAAATAAATGCTGCTGAACGAAAGCCAAAAGTCACGTTTTGCTGTAGTTAACTCCAACTCAACAATCAGACGCAGCGATGGTGCAGAAGATGGAGCTCTGGTGAGAAGAGAGCGTTTGAGACTCCGCTTCTAGTTTTTAAACGTCTCCCTGGTCTGTCCCTTTACCTCATGGGGTGTTTCCACCAGACCAACACATCTTAGCTGTTCTCAGGACTCAGCAGGGGAGACTGGAAGAGCCTCCGTCCGTCTGTGAGCTCCGCTGGAACATTCAATCATTTAAAATATCTTCGTTATAAACTGGCTTTAAATTCCAGAGTCCTTGTTCCTTCAGGGCCTTTTATTGCTTATGTTGTCAAACTTGCATTGTTTTTTTGTTATTATTCTGTTTTTTTTAATTTTCTGCTGTTTTTGTTTTCCACCTCTACAGCACGTTGGTCGCATTTTTGTGAAGCGCTTCATAAAGAAATCAATTAACGAATGAACTAATTAGATTTGTGAAACTTTAAAAAAAAAAAAAAAAGCACAAAGTAGTTGTACTGCCCCGCACGCCATAAATTGTATTTTATACATTTATTTTTGTCTTTAAAATAGCAGAGTTTGCACATGTCTTCACATTTTTGTCTGATTACATTATTTTTTAAATAATATAAAAACCAGATGTTATGTTCAGCTACCAGAGTAACCGTTTTACCAAATCCTTTTTAACTATTCCTACAGTCATTTCTTGGATGGCTACGTTTCCCTCTTACGTAAAATAAAATGAAACGTTTTGGAGCTGTGCTACTAAATACCTTCTGATTTCACGCGGCACCACCAAACTCCGTCTGGATTTCCTCAAGGCCACAAAGCACAAAAAAAAGGTCTACACCTCTGCATTGGACCCCGGTACCGATTTGGGGGCTTCCATCTTTCAATCAACCAGTTGCTTCTGTTGCTACCGTTTTCTTTTTATTTTGTTTTGTTTAAATATGGCAGGTCTGATTCTAGTTCTGGAGTCGCGCTCGCGCCGCAAACAGTGACCACCCCCTTGCCAGTGAGAGACACTTTGGAGGTGGCGTCTCCACGTCGTCTCGGTGCGCTTGGAACCACATCGAAGCGGGGACTAAAAGCAGTCTTGGTTCCACGTAGCCGTTACTGGTGGAAAGGCCCAAAATGCAGCACAGACCCAAGCAAAACGCCAGGAGCTGGGACTAATGGAAAAAGGGGCCTATTGCTGCAAAAATAATAAAGCCATGCAGAGAAACGGCAGCGGCGGTGTGATGCTGCGGGAAGGTTGTTCCTTCAGTGGGGACATTAGGATGGAGGGAGAGGGGATGACCCAGGAAGAAAACACACCCTGGTGACAAAGTTGGTGCCTTTCAAAAGGCATGTGGTTGTGCTGGATTTCATCGAGGGGTATCAGAGCGTCAGGGGTCCCAACACAAAAGCACGGCACACTTGTGTGTTCGGACTCATCCCGAGAAAACACGCAGACCTTCGTGGTTGTGACGTGACCACATGTGAAAAGGTTTAAGGGCTGTAAAAAAAAAAATAAAACATTGCTACACACTAAAGTAAAACAGGCGATGAAACAGATCAAAGTGTGTAGAAAACCTGGCCAAAAATAAAAACCCGGAGTAAGAACTCAATGAAGGAACATAGAACCACACTGGAATGAACCAAGTGTAGCCCCGTAAATAAATGTCGCCTTTTGAGACAAGCTGAGAAAACAGGTGTGAAACCAAATCTGGTTTCTTCGCTCACTTTGATGCTCAGGTTAGAGTGACATGTTTGTACCGCTGAGGAGAGGACCTAAAACTCCAGAGGAACCCAGTAAGGGGCCCTGGGAACCTGGCAGACCCTGACGCATGCGGTGCGTGTGGAGTTGCAAACTCTTCTTAAGCAACAGCGACTAAATCCCGGCTGTAGCCATCTACCCACAAACAGGATTTCAAGCAGAGCTTCTGCTGAGACATCCACAGAAATGCTGACGGACGTCCTCCCTGCCGCCATGAGTCAAACTCTGGGGGAGGAATAATAATAAAAAAAAACCCCACATGCAGCAACTTTCCAGTTTCTCCTCTGAACTTTGACGGTGAGAAAACATCCGGGTTCGCGCCATGTGACCGCGGCGTCCTCCTCCTCCTCACATGACAGGAGGAAGAGGGAGCCAGCTCTCTGCGATCCTCCCTGCCAGATCCCTTTCTAATCTCCAGACAGACGCGGAGAGACGCCGAAGAGCCGGAGCACCAGCCCGCCGACGGCCCTGCAGCCCGCCGGCCCGGAGCTCCGGCTAGCCTGGCCCGGGAGGCTCCCTGGAGCCAGCCCCGCTGCTAGTCCCCTGTGCATAACTAAATTAATGATAATGAAATAAAACACGCACAGCAGTTACCATAACGTGAACTTTCCTTCGTGGCCCGCTGGTGAAATCAGGGACGAAATGAAACTTTCGTGCAGAAGCTGCAGCTTCCCGCACCGAGTAAACTAGAGGAAGCTTCCCAAAGAACCCCAGAAGTAACGAGGGGTTCTTCAGCAGCAGCTCTGATCCCTGAAGCACCGAGCAGCAGCTGAAACTTACACCCCCCCCCACCCCGCTAGCTGCCCTGGCGGACGGCAGCTGGCCTCCGCCCCGCGGCCGGCGGCTCCCAGCGAACCCACCGCGCTCACGAACAGCTCCTCCCCGTCGTCCTCGTCGCTGTCTCGGCCTCGGACCTCTTCGGTGTCCAGGGCGTCTTGGTCCTCGGAGTCCGGGAACGGCGGCGGACTGCGCTCTGAGCTGGTCGCCATCTTCGCGCTTTCTTTCTCTCCTGTTTATTTAAATAAAAATTCAAAAAAACAAAAAGGAGAAGCGGAGGCAGCGTCACCTCCTCTCGGTCCACAAACCGCTCGCTTGTCGCCGCTAGAAAGGCCGCCGCTGGAGCTCCGTCAGCCCGCTGTCTGCCGTCCGACCACACCGAGCAGGAGGAGCAGAGACGCGGCGCTGGGGACGAGTAGACTGCGCTGGCTTTTTACTTCCTGGTCCTCCTCCTCCTCCTCCTCCTCCTTCTTCTTCTTCTTCTTCTTCTGTTTGCCAGACAGGTTAGCTAGCTCCGGGGTTAGCCAGTCGCTCGGATCAGCTGCCATGGGACCCACGCACCGCTGCAGCTAAACCCCGATCCAGCCACGGAGACCGCGGGCTGTCAGGATCCGGACGCAGGATGTCCCGGAGCATTGATGGCCGGGACAAGGAGGCGCGGAGGCCGCTTCTCGACCGGGACCGCCTGGATCCGACCGAGCTGGACTCGGATGAAGGTAAGACCCGAGGCTCCATCACTTCAACCTTCGTCAAGGGGAGGATGGGAGGACGATCCGCGGCTTTATGGGGGTTTAGATGTGGTAAAGAGAGGAAAGTTTACAGCAGCGGAACTTGTGCTTGAAAAGTTTCTAAGGAGTTCAGATCCGGAGAGAAATGAGGATCTGCGTCTCTGTTATTTAAGTTTCAGCGAAGGTTTGCGTACTGGATGGCTGCAGGGGTGCATCCAGAGGGTTTGGTAAAGGGGGGGGAAGCTAAACAATTTTTCTTTTACAGATCCTAAGCAGTGTTGCTATAGCAGAACATGGGCCAAAAACACAGAGATCCTGAAATTCACGTTTTCAGGCACATGATCATGAAAAACTAGCACGATTATTAGTGCAGTTCTCCTGTGTTTTCCGTGCGTAAAACTTAAGCACACTGAACTCAGGCAAAGGGGGGATGGCATTACACTAAGGGGGGGGGGGGGGGGGGGGGGGTTGTCCGCCGTATCTCACTAAAGGGACCCGGGTGATGGAAGAAGGAACCAAGCTTTAGGAACCCAGGGTCATCCTGCAAGTAAAATACATGCTTCAAAATCTGTTTCCAGAAGGGGTCAAAGCGTCTCCGATGATCAGATAATCAAAATCAGTCACTTATTTTAGAGCCAGCAGTTGATCATTATAATACAAAGATTGGTCATAGACCCCAAAAAAAGTGCAGCGAGTTTAGGATTGTTGCTGTAGCTCTTTTGGGCACAATTTTATTATGTTAGTCCATTTTTGTTATTATTATATAAAGACTTTATTTCATTAGGTTTCTTGTCTTTCAACCCGTTACTAATTAACACCCATGACAGCCGGCCACTAGTATCCCTACCAGTCGCACTATTTCAGTGTGTTACTCCACAACCTCAAACCTCGGTTAACTTAAAAGGATTTCTGTGCAGCGGACCCAAACGAAGCCGAGCTGTGAAGCGCCTTCACAAAACTTTGTAGAATCCCCCTTTTTGCTGCAGGTGCAGCTGCGAGTGTTTCAGCTTCCTTTCTTCTTTCCAAAATAGCTGAAGCCCAGGCAGACTGGACGAAGATTGTCTGTGAGCATCGCTTTTCAGGTGCTGGCACCGATTCTGCGTCGGTTTCTTGGTCTGGACTTTATTCTAACCTCATGCTGAAGGTTTGACCATATTTATTTAGTCACTATTTTGCTCTCGGCCGTCAGATAAAACCCAAACAACCAAACGTGAAACAGCTCCAAGGCTCGTTAAGACATCTCAGAGGCACGTTGTTTTTCCGCTCCTGATGGGTTCCGCGCTGAGGCAGATCGGTCATTTGAATGGGATGATTTGCAGGTTTCGTCCAACCACAAACCGCCGTCAAAGTAGAAAAGTGCTGCTTTGCTGCTTCACAGGTGAGGTCATCTTCGACAGAAGGGCGTCCGGCGTCAGCGAGGAGGCTGGAGGGAGCGCCGCAAGAAGACTCACGTACGAGGAGGCGGTGGAAGAAGCAGGTAATCTGAGGTGTTCTTCCCTCACAGAGGGAAACCGAAGCCTTACCGCCTCTGCTTTGCCCTGTAATAGTGTTTCATATTCACGCTTGTGGAAAATAACAAGTCAGCCTGTTTGTGTTTTGTAAAATGGCATGCTGAGGTTAACAGGAAACCCCCAATGAATGTGACAGTGGAGCATCTGAGGTGTTATTGGAGACGAGAGGTGTTTGGATATCTGAGTCGACGGCCCTCGTGTGTAATAAAGACATGTTTGCTGACTCTGTTCTTTTTGGAGCGGTCTAAAAGTAAAAGCCTTTTACGGCCTCCGGCTGGGCCTTTATTGGCTAACGTCTCTCTTTGCTTGTTCCCTGTCTGCCCCGGTTTCCCTCTCAGGCTTTGGTTTGTTCCACTGGCTCCTGCTGGTGATGTGCGGCTGGGCCAACGCCAGCGACGCCGTGGAGATCCTCTGCGTGTCCTTCCTGCTGCCGACGGCACGCTGCGACCTGCTGCTGGGCTCCTCGGACATGGGCCTGCTCACCGCCAGCATTTTCCTCGGTGAAGCACACAGAACGAGTCCAGCTTATGTGTTCAGCAGCCTGGGCGGTCGTTTCAGGCCGCCGCTGTGCCGTAACGAGCGGCACGACGGAGGCCTGGCTGAGCAAACACACGAAGCTCCGTCTTTAAACTGGGCTGGGGCTTTTTCACCGTTCAGTTATTGATTTATCACTTGAATTGTGCAACAGATGTTGCAAAACAAACAATGTTTTTTTTTTTTTTTTTCCTCCCCCAACCTCTGCTCTTGTTTGAGGATTGTTCTTCATTAACTCCAACCGCTGCTCAGAGTGAGACCGTTTGGACGTCTGGTTTCATTTATGTACCATATTCCTTTTTTTCTTGAGAAACCAAACCAAGTTAGATTATTTTTTTTATTGATTTAAAAAAAACCCAAAATGCAACATATAAGTCCTTAATGAACGATGCATAGATAAATTATTGTATGATCTAATTTCGCTGTTAAGTTCAGGAAAGTTTTAGTCCTTAATCGAGTACTAAAACATAACATTAGATGAGAAATGGAGGAAGAAAAGAATAACTTTCTGAGTACGACGGTCTGAGACTGGATTATAGATGCATTGCATAATACATTAAATTATTGTACAGGATACGTATTCCCACATGCAAGATTTGACGACTGTTTTCAATCAACAAAACGTCCTTTCTGGTAAAAGCCTGAGAAAAATCCTTAGCTTGATTGTTAGAAGTGGTTCAGATCACATCCAAACGAAAGTCTCAAAGCTCAAATCTCAGTTGGAGAAAATGAAAGCAGACAAAATCAGAATTTTCTCCACCAGCATGCAAACGACGGAGCCAAATCAACGGGTTTGGTCCATTAAAAGCCGGGTTTTTGACACGGGCAGGTTTTACTGACTCACTAACTCCTCCCAGCTTCTGGTAACTTGAAAGGCTTCTCTGACCAGCAGACATTAGTTTATATTCCCGTTCCTGATACACAGGAGGGCTTTGCTCAACACGGAGGGCTGGGCAACATATTGAGATTTTCTTAAAAGAAGATATAAGATGAGACTATATCGTTTATATCGAGAGGGTGTAAGTTGCGTTATAATTATACTTTTATGTATTCCAGTAGGTCATTTTTCAGCTTGAGTTTGTTCGAAAATGTACCTGTGAGACATTTGGGAAAAAGCTTTGATTCAGAAATAATAATAATAATGATGATGATGATAATAATATTTATAGGCGCCTTTCTCAACACTCAATGTCACCTTACAGAATCAACAATAAAACACTCAATCCAACAAACATTGAATCAACAAAGAGCAGGAATAAAATAAAAAGGAACAGGAGAAAGGATGGCATCCTTACAATCAAATTAAATTTAAAAATTATAAAGAGTATGCCTGTCTAAAAAGGTACGTTTTTAAGTGAGTTTTAAAAGCAGTTCTGGACGTGGAGTGTTGAATGTAGTGGGGCAGACAGTTCCAAAGATATGCCTTTTTATAATTACTTTATAAAAAGAAAAACACACCGAGACAAATATTGTATATCGGCTTTCAGCCTAAAGATATCAAGATGTTATTTCTTCTCCATATCGTCCATACGTGCTCATCATGTGTGTAACAGGCGCCCGTTTGACCACCATATTCTGCTTCAGACTGCTTCATGGTTGATAGCTTGACCCCTGGTCAACCTCTGTTTATGTTGCAGAGATTATGTAATTATATGATTTAAGGAGGTTATTTCTATGTGTTTTAGCAACTACGTTTCAGAAGTTGAACTCCGGCATCTTATCAAATTTGTTTGGAAAGGAGACGTGGATCCTGAAAGCCTCTGAGGATGATTCCAGATGCCGAATTAGTTTTAATTCTTTTTAGACCAGACAAAAGGGTTCAAGCTTTGGACTCCAGTTTGACTTGGCAGGTTTTTAACTGTACCATCGTAATGTCTTTACGCGTGTAGGAATGATGGTTGGTGGCTACATGTGGGGATACCTCGCTGACCAGAGGGGCCGCCGAAAGGTGTTGGTGGTGTCGCTGAGCGTGAATGGGCTGTTTGGAGGCCTGGCCAGCCTGGCTCCCTGGTTCTGGCTCTTCCTGCTGCTGCGGTTCATCAGCGGCATCGGGTGAGCGCAGGATTCATGTTACACACAGATAAAGACTGTTGATCTTTGTACTCCTGCAGGGTTATTCTTAGAAACACAGCCGTCAGAGATCTGTGTCCGCTTGCTGCTCTTTGTGTCCTCAAAGAGATTTCTCTGACTTCCCTTTAACCAACTCGCTCATACCAACAATAGCTAACTTCTTCTCTCAGTAACAACTGCCACACCGAAGAGCGCCGGTGTCGCTGCGACCTACGGCGCGTTCACTGATTAGAAAACTATTGGATTTTTGTGTTTCTGACCAACAGGTCTGTTTCTTGTTGTATCTCTAGTGCTTTATGAGGCATATCGTGGAAAGGTCAAAGTGCAGAAGAGGTTCAAAGCTCCATAAATGTGTTCAAACGAGCAGCGAGGAACTGGTGCGGTTTTACACGTCCACCCTTAGACCGATTCTGTGCGACGTGATCTCGTTTGTTCTGCTCTGCAGGGTCGGCGGGTCCATCCCTGTCATCTTCTCCTACTTCTCAGAGTTCATGCCCCGGCTGAGGAGAGGGGCAATGATCAGCGCTCTGGCCACCTTCTGGATGGCGGGGAACATCTTGGCAGCAGGTGGGAACGACAAGCCGGGTCAGGTTTTGTTGTATTTTGTTCTGATGCCTGAAAAAGGGACTTGTCTGGAGAAATATTGGAATGAGAGCGGTACATTTTCTGGTGTTATCAGTAAAAAAATCGACAAAAATTTTCAGAATAATAAAAGGAAATCTGTTTTCTTCCTTTTTCGTTAGTATTTACTATATGTGTTGTTGTTTTTTCTCTGCAGGTCTGGCCTGGTTAGTGATTCCAAGAACCTGGGCCCATTTCTCTCTGGGAACCTTAGACTTCCAGAGCTGGAGGCTGTTTGTGGTGCTGTGCTCAGTTCCCAGCATCTCCTCAGCCGTCCTCTTCAAGCTCCTCATGCCCGAGAGCCCCAAGTTCCTCATGGAGGTACCGAAAGGGCAGAGCGACATCTGCGTTTCTCCGAGGCTTTTCCTCCAGAGAGGTCTTTGACGCTTGTTCCCGTTTGGTTTCCAGGCGGGTCGGGAGGCAGAGGCGATCCATGTTTTCAGACTGATGTTTGAGCTGAACATGAGGGGAACAGAAAAAGCTTTTCCGGTACGCAGCATTGGCTTTGTACAGTTCATTCCGTCTTTCTGCAAAACTAAAGTTCTGTCTCGGTGCAATCGCTCTAAGGAATTTGCTTTGCATACAAACTTCAAGCAAAGAGGGGAAATCCAAGAGATGGGATCCCAGGATACAAAGGGAAAACTTCTCATAGCGCTCTTAAAAGAGGTAATGTAAAGAAATCCAACCCAACTTCTTGATCTTTTTTTTTTAGCTGAAGCTTTAGATGTAAAGACAAATGTAAAACATGGCAATAAAGGCTCTGCTTCTTTTCAAAAATCCTGTTGTAGTCGTAAGCGTCCTGATGCCTGATACCCTTTCTATATTCTGTCGCGTTCCAACAGCAAACCTCAATGTGTTTGTAAGGATTTGCATGCCAAAGCAAAAACCTTAGGGACTTCAAAATGACCGGTATAGTGCAGAAAACACACAAAAAGGGGAAAAAACAGACTGAGTCCAAAAATTGTAGAGCTCTGTTTCTTTTTTTTATAGATATTTGCAAAAAAATGTGAAAAAACAGACCTTACATTAAACAGCAGAGGAGCAGGGATTCCACTTTCTCCAACAGTGCAGGACAAACAAAAAAAACAGACTCTCCCATATTGGAACAACCCAGCTCTTAAAGCACCAGCCTGTACCAACTAAAAAGTAGCAGGGGTGAAACCCTTTACAACATTTACAATTTCTATTTAGGAAACAAACTTAATTAAAACCTCTAGAGGAAAAAAACAAAAAAAAAACAATGTACATTCAACTTCAACAAATCAAAACAATACTCCAAATCCTAGACAAAAACCAAAACATCTCCCCTTCATCTCAATCAAAATGGATTTTCCCTCATGAGGCTGATTGACAACACCAGGTCCTTATTAGTACTGCTCATGGGCGCGCTTCCATGGCAACACCTGACCAGGTGACCTCAAAGAAAAAAAGAGTGGTGAGAACAAAACAAGTTCATAAAGTTACAAATACAAATAAACTTAAACCTTTCCCCAAATACTCAAGTACTTTAAAAAAAAAACAGCAAATGCCTGTTTACATAATTTGTTAGTGAGGGGGTAAATCCCTCACACTTTCCCCCCCTTCAGAAGGCTCTCTGTGTTCACAGCGAGACAGAAAATCTGCCACACTGTTTTGTTTTCCGGGAATGTGACAAATCTTAAATCGGTAAGGTTGAAGGGACAAGAACCACCTGGTGATCCGACTGTTTGTATCTTTCATGACCTCCAGCCATTTTAATGCTCGATGGTCAGTCTCAAGAGTAAACTCTCGGCCCATGAGATAGTACCGAAACGAGTCGATTGCCCATTTAATGGCCATGCACTCTAATTCCACTACCGAATATCTGGTCTCCCGTGGAAACAACTTTCGGCTGATATAGGCAACTGGCTTCCTCTCCATTCCTTCTCCCTGCAGAAGTACCCCACCGATCCCCCTGGCAGACGCATCCGTCTGAACTGTAAAGGGTAAACTAAAGTTTGGACTCTGAAGCACTGGCTCTTGACACAGTGCCCCTTTCAAATCCTGAAAAGCTCTTTCCTGTGCCCCTCCCCACACAATTTTTGTTGTTGAGGTTCCAGTGAGGTCAGAAAGGGGGGCTGCTCTAGCAGAAAAGTTCCTAATAAACCTCCGATACCACCCTACTAGACCCAAAAATGATCGGACTTGTTTCCTAGTTTTTGGCCTCTCTGCTGCTTTGATTGCCTCTACCTTATCCTTCACTGGTTTTATGACCCCTCCACCAAGGATATGGCCTAAATACTGGAGCTCCCTCCTGGCCAATGAACATTTCTTAGGATGTATGGTCAGACCAGCCTTCTTTATGGTCTGCAGCACCTGTTTCAAATGAATTAGGTGTTCTTGCCATGAGTTGCTATAAATAACAATGTCATCAAGGTAAGCTGCAGTGAATGATTCCATACCTAAGAGCACCTTATTCATCAGTCTTTGAAACGTGGCCGGAGCCCCATGGAGTCCAAACGGCATCTTCGTGAACTGCCACAGTCCCTGAGGAGTCCTGAAAGCAGTGAGAGGCTTGGCAGCGGGGGTTAGGGGAACCTGCCAGTATCCTTTACAAAGATCCAACGTGCTTATATATTTAGCCTGGCCAACACATTCAATAAGGTCATCCAACCTCGGTAACGGGTAGGCATCAAAGTCTGGATTGAGCCTCCAGTCTCTGTGGAGGCGTGGGTTCAAATCCCACCGCTGCCACCAAAATGTAAGGATTTGCATGCCAAAGCAAAAACCTTAGGGACTTCAAAATGACCGGTATAGTGCAGAAAACACACAAAAAGGGGAAAAAACAGACTGAGTCCAAAAATTGTAGAGCTCTGTTTCTTTTTTTTATAGATATTTGCAAAAAAATGTGAAAAAACAGACCTTACATTAAACAGCAGAGGAGCAGGGATTCCACTTTCTCCAACAGTGCAGGACAAACAAAAAAAACAGACTCTCCCATATTGGAACAACCCAGCTCTTAAAGCACCAGCCTGTACCAACTAAAAAGTAGCAGGGGTGAAACCCTTTACAACATTTACAATTTCTATTTAGGAAACAAACTTAATTAAAACCTCTAGAGGAAAAAAACAAAAAAAAAACAATGTACATTCAACTTCAACAAATCAAAACAATACTCCAAATCCTAGACAAAAACCAAAACATCTCCCCTTCATCTCAATCAAAATGGATTTTCCCTCATGAGGCTGATTGACAACACCAGGTCCTTATTAGTACTGCTCATGGGCGCGCTTCCATGGCAACACCTGACCAGGTGACCTCAAAGAAAAAAAGAGTGGTGAGAACAAAACAAGTTCATAAAGTTACAAATACAAATAAACTTAAACCTTTCCCCAAATACTCAAGTACTTTAAAAAAAAAACAGCAAATGCCTGTTTACATAATTTGTTAGTGAGGGGGTAAATCCCTCACAGTGTTTTACTGGGATTTTTTTTAATAATAGACCAACACGGTCAACCCAGAACAACTTTCCCGTTCCTGCTGAGAAAAGCATTCCCACAGCATGATTCTGCCACCACCATGTTCCATAGAGACGACGGTGTGTTCAGGGTGATGAACAGTGTTAGTTCACACAGCTGTGGTTAACCTGGGATTAAATAACACACAACTGGCTTAGATTTACTAATTCTGAAGGAAACCAATAGCATTGGGTCTTATTTGGAGGGAATTGGAGAAAAGGGAGCTGGATACGAAGATTTCCCATTATTAAAATTATGTGTACTGGTTTTTGTTGGTTTATCACAGAAATCCCAATTAAATACAATCAGGTTCGAGTAAGCCAACTGTTGGCAGCAGTGAGACACGGGAATTATTTGGACTGCAGATTTTTTTTAATCTTTTACTGTTAATAATTACATCATAATAATTGAACTTGCAGGGGCTGCTTCCCATTAAACAGATGTTCAGTGGTCCGACCAAAGCCAGGAGCGTCGTCCTGGTCATCATCTTCTACTGCATCTCATTTGGGTGAGAAACGTCCTCTTGGTGTCTGCAGTGAGTCCACCTCCCCTCTCTGTCCTGGGCTTCCTTCATTATTTGTTTTTAATGAAGCCCAGAGTGAATGAAACTCGAGTGGGAACAACGTACTCCTCTGGTACAGCTGGCTGCTCTACAGCTCCAAACCAGACCCAGAGATAACACTTGGACGGGTTGTTATCTTCTGCAGCCAGACGTGCAACGTAACGGCTAGCGCTGCGCTGAAAGGCGTACCGTTGCTCACCCCGCAGCACGACCACTAACCATGACGCGCCCCGGTTTCACTTCTTCTTGAGCAGACTGCTAACACCTCTGGTTTTGTGCAGCTACTACGGCCTGTGGATGTGGTTCCCCGAGCTTTTCGCTCGCATTGAAAGCAGCGGCGGCTCGCCCTGCGCCAACGTGTCCCTGCCGTCTCCCCTCAACAACCAAAGCTGTTATCCGGTCAAGACAGCAGGTGGGCTCATAAGACACGATTCTGTCCACGCTATCCCCCTACGCTCACATGTCCCCCTCCGCTGTTTGTCGTGTGCATGTCATCCCTTGACCTGTTCATGTAAGCTGTGGACTTGATCTTAAAATCGGTTCACAGCAGTAGGGTTGTGAGGTACTCTGTTAATATTTTCCAAAAAGTGTGTTTATTAAAGGGGGGGGGGCAGGTATTAAGTCTTATTTTTCTGGTAATATTTCAGGAAGAATCAGCAGTTGCATCCTTCTCAGTGTTTCCTCGCTCTGTCCTTTCTGATCTTCTGACACGCGTTGTCTACTCCTGACAGTGTACATGGAGGGCTTCGTCATCGCTGCATCGAACCTGCCAGGCAACATCTTCACCATCCTCATTATGGACAGCACCGGGGGGAAGGTTCTGCTCTGTGAGTCCGTTTGGATTGTGGTGTTTGTCCTGTATAAGGAAAACCTGTCCAACCGTTTCTTTTTTTTTTGTTTTTTTTCTGCCATTCTCTGTAACTGTTTGAAGTGGAGCGACCGCTTCCTGCTTCTGTCCCCTCGCTTCGTAGCCACTTCCATCAGGGAATGATTCATTAAATGAAACATTAAATCAAAAACTAACAGACTTAAACCAGCTTCTTTCCCAAAGCTGTTAGAGCTATCACCCCCTGCTGAAGATCAATAAACCATCAGCCCAGTTCGTATTCTGCTACATGTTACAAACACACTACTGGTTACACAGGTTTCTGATCTGATAACAATCAGTTATACTGGCTCTCTGCTACTGTGTATTCGCCCACCTCAATCTATCAGGGACTGTCTGTTTAGACATCCATGCAAATTACACAACTCCGCAGCTAAATGGATTGCACAGTATTGTAGACTGCTGTCTTTTTGACTTGGAAATAAGTCCATTAGCTGCTAAAGATGCGCGCTTAAGTTTTGTTGTTGGCTAGTGCAATCAACAGTTTTTTATTTATTTATTTATATATATATATATATATATATTTATATATATATATATATATATATATATATATATATATATATATATATATATATATAAAGAATATTGTGTGTTGCGTCTGCATGGTATGTGTAATTTTGTGCATTCTGAGCCTCATCAACGTTTCATCCTGGTAACACATGATGACAATCTTGATTCTCTCTGCTGCGCCGTCCAGCCTGCAGCCTGGCCGTGTCCAGTCTGAGCGTCTTCCTCATCTACGTGGTTCAGACCAAAGCCCAGAGTCTGGCTCTGTCCTGCATCTTCAGCGGCGTTTCTGTGATCGCCTGGAACGCCCTGGACGTGGTGGGAACTGAGCTCTACCCGACCCAGCTACGGTAACGAGCTCAGAAATGGAAATTCAGTTGATTACTGAAATATTTGTTGATTTTAAAATGTTGTTTTTAGTTTACTATAAATTGTGTTGTACCTGGAAAGAGTTGAACTTTCGGAAATCCAGATGGATGGAATAAGCGAGCAGCTCACACGGTTTCAGCCGCTGCTTGTTGTCCTCGCAGGTCCTCTGCCCTGGGCTTCTTCACCGGAGTGGGCCGAGTGGCAGCCATCATGGGTAACGTGATCTTTGGAAAGCTGGTGGACTCCAACTGCACCGTGCCCATCCTGATGGTGTCGGCTCTGCTGCTGACAGGAGGACTGGTGGCTCTCCTGCTCCCACAGACGAGGCAGACGGAGCTCACCTGATTGTTCGCGTCTGTTTTAGGAACTGCCCCGTGGAAGGAGACCGAAAAAAACCGCTGGCCTTAGTCCTCCAAACACTAATGAATCTGGTGTTTCTGGAGCCTTCAGCTAAGTCTATGTGCCTTTCATCCTGGATCATTTGCCAAAAAGCAAGAGAAAGTTTATCGAAAGCGTATCACTCTGCCGTCCCTGAAGCTTTTCATCTAGGAAGGCAGATGCAGATATTTTGGTGATTGATATGTTGTGAGCTCCTTTGAATAGAAATGCACTGATCAGAGATCTGTGGCCAATTTCCAGTCTTGGGTTATTATTAAGCCATTGCCTGCTGATACAGATTTTATACATTTTAATATAAGAAAATATATAAGAATACTATTGAAACATATGTTTGCCTTGCCTTCCTGACATGAGCAGCAATTATCTGCACTTAAAGCAGAGCTGATGCCCCTCTGCGTGAGAGAGAGAGAGAGCAGTAGCTGTAAAGCAGGGTTCTACTTTTATTCTAAAACAGACAAAAGAAATTCTGAACTAACATCTTTTTAAAGAAGTTAGCGCAGCTAGCACTACTGAAACAGCAGTCTGGGTGTATTCCCTACAGCAGTGATTACCCAAAATTGGTGTCAAGGTTCCAAATTCAGGAACTGTGGGGTCTTGTGTTCCTCCTCAGAAATTAATCTAAGTAACAAAAACCCTCATTGTAAAACAATATCTATGCTATAATTGCTAAAATAGCTTGAAAAACACAAAAAAATCATTAAAAAACTTTAAGGGGGTTGATGTTTTCTTATTAAAAGACTTATGCTCGCTTAGTCAACTGACAGTCGGGGTCTATTGTTATTTCCTGAGCGGGACGCTGAATAGTTTAACTGCTGCCCTGGAGAAAGTGGCTCCTTGCGTTTCCAATTCCAGCTTGTTTCATAACAGGCAGGGCTAACAGCTTACTGCGCTCAGCCTTCGTGTTGTCTTCTAAAAGTCTCGCTCTCTTTCTTTCGCAGTCTGAATGAACCAAAGACACGTCTTGAAATCTCATAGAAAATAGTTTCCACATAGCTTTTTGTGCTTTCTGTGACTTCATTTTAAACAGCTGATACTGAACATCGCTGACTTTTAGTCCTCTTCACCCGGGAACAACGCCCACACCAGAGAGAGCTGGCGTTACTGCAACAAACCTGTTAGTTCCTAGGTCACTGATCGAAGAACAGGCAGGTCACCGGTCAGGGAAGATCAAGCGGGAAATCAGCCAGTTTCAGTCTCCAGCTGATTTGCTCCAGATTTTCCACCTAGGAGTGAAAGTACTTTACAAGGATCGTTGGTGATTTTTAAAATTATTCAGGGATTAAATTTCTATTTGTATTTGTCAACATTTTAAGGAATGTTTGAGTTTACGTATTTTGTTTTAAAATGATTTCATTACGTTTGGTTTAGAAAATAATCCACATTGAAGTTTTATTACAGTTGTCTTAAGTATAGTATATTGGAGGATGAAGGTTTTGTAAAGCTAATTTAAATATACCTCCAAAAAAATCCTGTTACTATTAAAGGATTTTTCCAAGTGCTTTTATTTTATATATAACTATTTATCTATATATATAGAAATATAGATATTTATATCTATGCATTAGAAATAAATTCACTAAGTGTCTTTTACTAAATAACTGAACGACAGAGGATCAGTTCAGCCCAGGGGTTTGGCTGCAATGAAATTGGAACAAACTGTCACGGTATGAACACAAAGATGGAAAACCAAAATATACAAGATGATCTGATTGCTTTTATTCAAAACTGCTGACCAGTTAGCACGTATTTTCCTGACTTGAGACTTAACACGGCTACCTTGATAAAAGTGAAGGGTGGCATTTCTTTGACTCCGCATGTTTGTGCGAGTGAGCAGAGATTTTTCCAAACAGCTGACTGGGTCTCTTCTGTAAGAGTGACAGAAGTGCTTTCAGCCAGCTGACCAGTGGTGCACAGCAGCAGGTGGGCAGCTGGTGTATGCTACCTTATTTAAGACTTTGCAATCTTCCTCCAGTTTAGTTTCTAAACGGTAGATTTTTTTTTTTTTAGACATCCTTGGGAAACCTTTATACCTGTCACCGTCCATGCCTAGATCATTCCAGCAGGAAAACCAAACACTGAACTTATCAGATGACGGTCGGTTGTCACTAGTAATCAAATGCTGATCATGTTCCGTTCTTACCAGCTGTTTGTGCAAACACAAACTTTGCATGATGCTTTCATGTTGACTTTTAGAAATGTAACCTAATTAGGTACAAATCTAACACTAGCTATTTTTTTAAGTGTATTACATAAATTGTGACTGTTCTCGTAGAAGATAAAACTGAAGCAGTTTTAACATTTATGTCTGCTTTGGTAGTTTAAACTCCAGCTCCAGGAAGCCTCTTCAACATATGACTTTATTCTTCCTTTCTTTCCACTGAAGTTTAAATAATTTAAGAGATGATCGAAATATTGATTATTTAATTGATCAACATTTTGTTTGAGCTATTAAACCAGATGTACCGGAGGAAGCCGGGCTCAACAAGTTGTCACTGTGATGTAGCATTGAAACAATGTGAATAAAGTCCTGACGACATTCAATGTTCTCCAGCTACAATCCTTCACAAATAAAGGCACACTGACCAAATGTTTGAAAATATTAGCAGTAAAATATCTCCAATTTGAAGGAGTAAGGCGGGTAGGTGAAATGTTACGGCTTTAAAGAAATGTTTAGGGGCCGTGTTTTGGGGGAAGGAGAATAAAAATGAAGAATTAAGAAAGATGGACCAAGATGGGGAGATGGAAATAAGGTCACAGAGCAGCCTTTCCAGGCTCAGTCTGGTGAGAAGCTCTGTGTTGCTAAGCTTCAGGCAATACATTTGGAGAATTTAAAAAAAATTGTGAAGATTTGTGAAGTCATGTTTTCCTTTTGGTGTGAAATAATGGAGTCATAAGTGGCTGATTGTTCCTGGGTTCCTGTGTGCTGCAGGTCCCGCCTACCTTACCTGTCAGGCTCTATAAAGGAGATAAAGTAGCTTTGGATGTTTTTAAAATGTGGATCTTTGAGTTTGTTATTAAACTATTACATGTTGATCTGTATTTCTCCTGCATTTGTTCATTTAGGTTTAATGTTTAAGCAGACCTTGATTGGTTTGAGGCCCTTTGCTGCAAAATGTAAGAGGCCAAGGTGTCTGTTGCCCTCTGCTGGAGGGTCCCCGCTGCATAGTTAAGATCTCAGGCTGTTGCTAGTTTGTGCTGCTTATGTTTTTTGTTACACAATATTGTGCAAGCATTTTTTTTTTCAAATCACAAACTCTGGGTATTTTGGCTTTTTTTACAGTGCGAGAAAAAAATGTGATTGGTGGTCTGCAGATTTAAGAGATGTTGAAACAAATCACCCTTGAATAAAGAATAAGCAAACGCTTGCCAATAAGTAGAGAGAATAAAACAGTCTGCTTTTTTCCCCAACTCATTCTTACGAGTTTACATTTCCTTCAGTGGCCTCTTACGGGGTTCGTTTAACATGGTGTGATTTACAAGAGAGGAGCACAAACTTTGATCTGCACTTTTATTTGTACAATATATAAACTTGCAATACCTCAAGATTACAATTCACAACTGCACACAGGGTATGATAAACCATACTTTGTATATGTAAAAGCCACTGGAGATGACAGGAAGGACCACATGGAAATTTGCAGGAGATTGTTTACCCAATGTTTTCTGTGGAAAAAAAGCTCTTTTTCGTTAGGGTCTTTACATTAAACAAATATTTCTTTATCTGTACATTCCTCATTGTGACTGTGCTGCTATAACAGGAAGTTTTAGGATTACTGACAACCAAAGCAAAAAGGGTGGTAACCGAATATGTACTTTGTCCACGACTGCTTAGATTTTATTGTATTACATTGCCTTTGCTCCTGACTTTGTTTCCCAAGGGCAAAAATAAATACATCCATACAGCAGAAAGAATAATGTAATGGACTTCTAAAGCTTCACAAAAAATAAGCTGCATGAACGCTGACCTGAAAATTATTTAGGTAGTAAAGTTGTTCCTTGCCACTGAGTTTGAAAACAAAATTTCCCAGTGGGGTTTAAATAAAATAATACCTTGACGTGAAGATTACTTGACTCTGTTGAAGTAAAAACCTTTTAGAAAACTATGTTGACCAATAAGCCTTTTCATGTATACAAGATTTAAATACATTTGAGATGTCATGTAAAGATTTTTTTCTTGCCATTTTGCTAAAAGTAAGACAGGACTTGTATTTCTCACTCAGCAGAAACACAGCAGACTGTTAGCTTGTTAACACAGCTTACCAACAAAAGTGGAAAAAAGGGGCAAACTGCTACCTTGAGTCTGTTTAGAGATTACCAGGGCAATCTTTCATTAAAACGAAAGCTCACTCATTTCCATGTAACTATTGTGTGTTTCTTTTGTGCTGTTAGCTATTTGCTAAGCTAACTATTTGTTAGCTTTTAGCTACAGAGGCTAATTAACCTAAAATTAACAAGATGTTAATTTGAAAATGTGCTGGTTATACTTATTCTTTTTTGTTGAAAATATTAACAATGGCTGCCTATATTAATTTGGAGCATTTTATGGAAATGTCGTTTACTTTTCATTGTATTTTTTTTGGGTGTTTTTCCAGGAACAAGGTTTTTCTTTTTGAGGACATTGCTTTCCAGCAAAGCAAAATTATTTCCTTCTACTTTTGGTAAATGTCTGACAGATTATTGTGCTGTATCCATATTTCAAATCCGGTTGTGAAGTTTAATATTGGGGTGATATATTAATTTCAAACAGAAATGTACAACCTCATAGCATACAAATAGTACTAAACTAGTAAAGACAATACAGCCCCTGAACACTCAATTTTAACTATGCCACATCTGTAAAATTTGACATCTGCTTAGCTCTCAGTGACAGGATGACCCGTACCTGCTGTAACCAGACTGTTAACTTAAGCAGTTTATATTTTTAAAAACACAAACTTTATTTTACATACTGTTTTACTGCTTGTAGTCAATGATTAGAATTTATTATAGCAAACTAGAATGATCCAGGTTTATGTTGATATTTTTCAAGCTGAGCACCCAAAGCCAATAAATCATTTAGTTGTTTTTCATCAAAAATCCAATTACATTTTTTATACTTTGTAAAACTTGCCTTCTTAGAAGGAAACACGGGTTTGATCATATAGTAGTAGGGCATGCGTTTTTTATTCAAACATAAGTCATTTGGTTATGTAAAGTTATGGCTAAAGCAGGGCAAGGTTAAAGATTCATCCTCAACAGCTGCAGCTATTTACCCCGTCCTCCCAGCAGTTTAATGGAAACAAAGTCAGGACAAAGCAAGCCATATGTAAGGGGAAAACAAGCAACAGAAATATGGCTCCACTGTTGTTTCTAGAACAGAAAGCAATACTTTGCCAACTGGACTTCTAAATCATTATTTCTACTTGTCTCCGGATGACCAGTTCACACGAATACACCGCAAACAGAGTAAAAAAATCTTCACTTTTGGAAGCATTTTTAAAATCTCACCAAAAATTGAATGTGCATGTGGACAATGGGTACAAACACAGCAGAAAATCTCCAAACATTCATTTCCATTTTGCTACATTGTTCATCCTGGAAATGAGTTAAAAGAATAAGCCCATGAAACAAGTTTTATTCCTTAGTTCATGTTATTTAACAATACTTGGGATTTAGGGTAATTAAACAGCTAAATTTATTATGCTACAATTTGATTTGATATTTTATATAGTTGTCTTCTCTGAAAATAGGTTTTAGATGCAGCATAGAGTATTTGCCGGATTCTTCTTAAATACTAAGGGCTTGTGATCTTTTCCCACTCCTGAAGCTTTCTCTCCAACGTGGCTTGCTGGAGAACACAGAACACGGAGCAGTTGCCAGTCCTAAACAGAATTTACGAGGCGGCTGGAGTGAGGGAGCACAAGTCAAGCTGGATCTCTGCTTGTCGTCACTGCGTTAGAGCGAGGAGGATGTCTTTAACCAGCATTGTGCCAATCAGCATTTTCTCACAGTTGACCATCAGCTGAGCAGCGCCCTCTTCCCTGGTTGCCACAGTGACCAGCACCAAACTGCCACTGGTCACCGTTCTGCCAGCAAACCTGTAGACAGGATGTTCAGGAGGAGGAACAAGAGGACTGGGGTCAAAGCAGCAAAGATCAGAAGTAAAGTTGAAAACACAAAACAAGAGTGAAATGATATCCATTAGCAGGACGAAGACTTGGAGGCAAAAATGACATGAATACATCTAACATTGATCTTTGTCAGATGTAAAAAGCAAACCAACCGTAGGTTTGCGGACATTGCTTTTGAGTTTTTGCCTTTGCAACCAAGTCTGAACTTGAGACCGATACATTTTAGATTAATCCTAATACCCTAACTTAGAATATTACCTGTAACACAGCAAGAGCTTACACAGCCCATCCCATTCTTTGTCAGTACCAAAACTCCTTAAAATCTTGACAGTCCATCTATGGCTTTGTGGACAACCAAAGAGCATTTTCTACAGAAACCAGAGGGTTTCATCAGCCACAACAACAAAAGAGAACTGTAAAGTATACAAAACAAACAGATGTGCTCCTCCTTACAGAAACCTCACTAACGGATGGAGTGAGCACCATCCTTTTCACACAGACCCAGCTACGCAGGAAAGGTTTCTAGAAAATGAAAAGATCAGATTTTGTCCTCACCTCAACAAAAACAGAGGAGCTACCGAGCAGACAGTGTTCTGGTGTCTATAATTAGAAGACAGGGGAGTGCTGATGCTCTCTAGTGACCATCACAGTAACAATGCCGGTTAGAACCAGATCAGAAATTACAACATTTACCTGAACGCACCCGTACTTTTCTTTCATTTTGTTTTACAAGCGCAGACTGGGCTGCCACTTAGCACTTTAAGTTGGGATAGGGTGCAGATCCATTAGTCCTTTCAAGGTACAGACTCTCATAAAACATACTTTTCTTGAACTTCCTCGCCTTTGGTATGAGCTTACATTCAGCCTGGACGCCTCACTGTCACTTCCTGCATCATGAGCAGCCATTATGAGTACATACTGGTGGTGGGTTGTTCGTTTTTAAGGCGTTCTTTATAGAGTTCAAGTACGGAAAAGACAATTAATAGTACTATAATAACATGACCCTGAAAATAATTTAAATTATGTCAAAGCTATGGGGCCTAGACATTAAACATCTGTGTAGAAAGGGCACAATGCTGTGGGGATATGCCTTTCAGTCTTTTCTTGAATTAACCTTTTAAAATCTAATAACATTTTGAATTGAAATGAAATATGACTAAACCCTAGCCGAACAGCAGGAAAGACTGATCACCAGTGTTCGTTGTTTGGTTGAGTCAGAGCCGGCTCACTATTCAAAATGACAAAACTTGAGAGGGCTCTTTACTTATTAGTGTGGTTTGCTCAAAATCTTTTTTCCAATCTTAGTACCAGAAGTAAAATGAATGGTTCAGCGTTAAATATGTAGGGGAATCTAAAGGCAGTTGACAGATTCCTTTTTTCAAAATCTTTGAAAAAACGTTTAAAAAGGTTGCTAACAATGCAAACCTCCTATTCTGGAGCCATGAGACGGGGCTGTCAGATTTGGATCATGTACAGTACACAATTAACCATTTAAGGATTTAAGCTTCATGTAAAGTTAAATATAACACTCCATTTGGTATTTATCTACTATTATTACATACTGAACAATCTGCAGCGTTTTTAAAATTTGGGATGTGAAAATGAATGATTGTTTCATACATTTTCTTTCGACAATTACTGCGTAATATGGCATTAATCCTCCTACCTGCACTCTTTGTCTGACCCACAGGGGACCCGGCTGAGGTTGGCGGCCGTGGTCACTCTCTGGACGATGGCGTGCTCGTTCCGACACTTGGCGTCTAGGGTTAGCTTCTCTGCAATCTCATTCATTCCCATCAGCTGACCTGGAAGAGTGTAAGCAGAGCAGCGGTTAAGAAAGAAACCTCGAAAGTTGATCTTTTAGTCATTTATAATATCTCATCAGTGAAAAAGAAAATAATTTAAATGATATATAACAGGAATGTATAACAAAGAAAACGTTCCAGACATCTACCAGCTTCAGACATACATATACTGTATATGTACAGTCCAACAAGACGGTTACTACCATTCTATCCCATGTATATTTAGATTTTAGTAATATTCAGTAAATCAGGAGAAATTAATACGGCACAAACTGGAATGCAGTGATGCAACACTGTAGGGGCCTGACGCTAGACCTGTCAGCTTTAAATGTAGCTCGCAATTTAACAAAATCAACTTTTCTTCCTTCCTGGGAACAGCCTATAAGAGCCAACCTACCTTTAGTCTGTAAAAGACTTCTCTATAAGGGATCGTATGAAGAGGGAGGTACTATGGATATAACACATTTACTGCATTTTTGTTGCAGTTGTTCAGGCTAGAAAATGTTTCATGCAGCCAAACCTCAAGAGTCACTTCACCTTCAAAGTAGTTTTCTTTATTCCTAACCCGAGGTCATAGACCACTGCTCACCTTGCTCTTTTTTAAACTCATTCTCTGTGAGGAAGACCGGCCTCATCAGCTCTCCGATCGGTGGCTGGATGGACACAAAGAATTTCCTGGTGTGCGTGCTGCAAAGCAACCACACTAGATTTATTGGTTTTTAATCACTGTTGTTTTATTTCACACAGAAAACGGATCCAAGCCCGGCGTCAGAGCTAAAATACATCCTAACAATGTCAATGTGCATCTTCAGATCTGCAGTAAAGAAATAAAACTCACAGGTGCAATTTCAGGCTGCCTAGAAAAATTATTCTTAATTTTCTGGCAAAGTATATAACTCTCCACAATTACTGACACCATGAAACAGTCCTGGAAAGTAAATTTCTGTAATTCATACTTTAGATTTCTGAGCTAAAATATGTCTAGGAACTTTTAAATAGCAATCTAAGAGCTTCCTGGGGTGCCAATGTTATGCAACACACTGTTATGAAGTCCAGCAAAGCCGGGCATCTTAGGGATCATCAAATGTCCGTAACAGCTTCTAGATGCTATCGGCCAGCCAGCCAGATGTTAGGCAGGCGTGTCAGGATAAAGCCCTACTTTCCCACCATCACAGATGTAAACATGTGGAGTTAACTGGAACTGTGTGCTTCAGTCAGATGAAACTGCTTGTGATTCTTTGTGTAAAAAAATTGTAATACATATAAATGATCATTAACATGTAAATCTACAAGGTTATAGCCATGGCTAATTTCCATCGTAAATCCCTTGACCAACACAAATGCCAGTCACATAAAACACTATACATACCATAATACAAAGATGACAGTGAAAAATTAACAATCAAGTAATTAACAATTTAAAACAAGAATAGGTCTTGAGATTTGGCTTTTCAGCAACAGACACTTCATATGAAACAACAGAGAAAGGCACCTCACACCAGCTGTTAAGTACGGTGGGGGACCCGTGATGCTGCGGGTCTGTTTCTCTCCCAAAAGCCCAAGGAGCTGTATGTAGGCTAGCGCCTCATTTGCACAGTATATATATATATATATATATATATATATTGCTAAAAAAATAAAGGGAACACAATGTAACTCTAAGTCAATCACACTTCTGTGAAATCAAACTGCCCACTTAAGAAGCAACACTGATTGATAATCAGTTTCACCTGCTGTTGTACAAATGCAATAGACAACAGGTGGAAACTAGAGGCAATTAGCAAGACCCCAACAAAGGAGTGGTTCTGCAGGTGGTGACCACAGACCACTTCTCAGTTCCTCTGCTTTCTGCCTGATATTTTGGTCACTTTTGAATGCTGGCGGTGCTTTCACTCTAGTGGTAGCATGAGACAATCTACAACCCACACAAGTGGCTCAGGTAGTGCAGCTCATCCAGGATGGCACATCAATGTGAGCTGTGGCAAGAAGGTTTGCTGTGTCTGTCAGCGTAGTCCAGAGCTTGGAGGCGCGACCAGGAGACAGGCCAGTACATTAGGAGACGTGGAGGAGGCCGTAGGAGGGCAACAACCCTGCAGCAGGACCTCCGCCTTTGTGCAAGGAGGAACAGGAGGAGCACTGCCAGAGTCCTGCAAAATGACCTTCAGCGAGTCACAAATGTGCATGTGTCTGCTCAAATGATCAGAAACAGACTCCATGAGGTTTGGTATGAGGGTCCGACGTCCCAAGGTGGGGGTTATGCTTACAGCCCAACACCGTGCAGGACGTTTGCCATTTGACAGAGAACACCAAGATTGGCAAATTCACCACTGGCACCCTGTGCTCTTCACAGATGAAAGTAGGTTGACACTGAGCACATGTGACAGATGTGACAGAGTCTAGAGACGCTGTGGAGAATGTTCTGCTGCCTGCAACATCCTCCAGCATGACCAGTTTGGCAGTGGGTCAGTAATGGTGCGGGGTGGCATTTCTTTGGCGGGCCACACAGCCCTCCATGTGCTCACCAGAGTTAGTCTGACTGCCATTAGGTACAGAGATGAGATCCTCAGATCCATTGTGAGACCATATGCTGGTGTGGTTGGCGCTGGGTCCCTGCTAATGTAAGACAATGCTAGACCTCATGTGGCTGGAGTGTGTCAGCAGTTCCTGCATGACGAAGGCTTTGATACTATGGACCGGCCCGCCCGTTCCCCAGACCTGAATCCAACTGAGCATCTGGGACATCATGTCTTGCTCCATCCACCAACGTCACGTTGAACCACAGATTGTCCAGGAGTTGGCCACCACTGGCACCTCATCAGGAGCATGCCCAGGCGTTGTAAGGAGGTCATACAGGCACGTGGTGGCCACACATGCTGCTGAGCCTCATTTTGACTTGATTTAAGGACATTACATCAAAGTTGTATCCACCTGTTTTTGTGTGATTTTGTTGTCAGCACATTCAACTATGTAACAAACAAAGTATTTAATAAGAATATTTCATTCATTCAGATCTAGGATGTTATTTTAGTGTTATTTTTTTGTGCTTGTTCAGCTTCCAGTTGGAGTGGCGTGATCTTTGTATATTGACTATAGCTGGGCTCCGGTGTGCAGAAAAAAAACGAGTGTAATTTTAGCAGATGGCCAACCGCATGCCACTGTGTAAATGCTCTCACTGATTATAATCCGGTGTATTTAATATGGAGTTTGCACCAGATATGAGACAGATGCTGTGTAAATTAAGGGTTAGTGCTGTCCCATAGCAGCAGGGTATTAATGTGGTGACTAAAATTGTGTTTTTTAGTTTGAGATGATGCTTCCACAATACAATTATTTTAGTTTAAGGCTTTTAAAACGTCTGTAACGGGGGTGGCAACAACCGTTGAAGGCCTTTTGTATTCATGATGGCAAAGGATCACTCAAACCATGGAAACTCTTATGCTGACACATCCGCTCACCACAGCTGGAAGTTGGCAGCTTGTGTTGAGTCACAGAAGTCAATGCCCATTACTGCTGTGGCCTTCTCACCGGCTGGCAGCAACTCTGTCAACACACCAAGTAAATTCCATTTATTGAAATAAAAGGAAAATGGAAATGATATGTAATTTTCATAGAGATGTTTTCTGTTGCTTTTTCAGGATCCAGGATACCTATCTCTGGGAAGTCCTTGACCCTCATCCCCGACTGGAGCTTCACGTCCTCCATGTGCAGGTTCTTGGTGTCGGAAGTGGAGTTGTTTGTGAACTGCATCTGGACCGCCACCATGTTTGCGTCGGGGCTGAACGGCTGCCGGCTGAAGCAGTACTCCACCGACAGACCCTCGCCCGTGATGCGGTGCAGCAGCTCGTAGGTCTTCAGAGCGCTGGAGGGAGCGATGGTCTGTGGAAAGATCTCATAAGTCTCTCGTGTGTTTTTTCTCCCCTATAATGTAGGGAGACAGAAACGTTTGTACTTACTGCTGGTGACAGGACGGCGTCGGAAAGCGAAAGGCCCTCCAGGTCGGTGACGAGGCTGTTGGACAGCAAGTTGTTGACGGGCGTGACTTGAGGGGAAGGAGTAGGTTCAACTGAGAAGAAGAGAGAGCAGGTCAACTTTCAGCCTGATGCTGGGCCAGAAAGAAATCTGGTTTACTGTCAATCAGAGAAAAAAACAGACCATTCACTTCACTTTTAGAAAGTGTTTTAAAAGCACAGGCTTGTTGCTGAGGGGAAAATAAAAACTCACAATCATCAAGGTCAAGAAGAGACATTTCTTTCTTCTCTTTCTTGGTCTCTTTCTTGACGGGTTTGGAAGGAGGTTTAGATTCAGCTGCCTGTAGGAAGTTGAAGTAAAGCTGTCATGAATACCTGCCAACGTTCAAGGATCTGTGCTTCGGGTAAGAAGATAAATAAACAGTGCTTTGCAGAAGTTTTCACGCTCATCAACCTTTTTTTTTTTTTTTTTTTTACATTTTGTCACACTAGTGCCACAGACTTTACTGTATTTTATTGGGATTATATGACATAGACCAAGAAAAACTTCTACATGCGCTGAAGTGAATTTTTATTTTCATAGTAAGCCAATAAAAGCAGAAAGGTGCAGCATGCATATTTCCACCTTTGCCTTTGTTGCCCCTAATTATCATCCAGTGCAACCAATTGTCTTTAGAGGCCACTTGACTAGACTAGACCAGTAAACCGTCTACCTGCGTGTAATTTCATCTCATTTTAAATGCAGCTGCTCTCTGAGGATCCCCAGTATTGTTAGAGAACATCGATAAACAAACATCATGAAGGCTGAGAGACACAGCAGACATGTCAGGGAGGAAGTTGTGGAGAAGATCATAGCAGGGTTAGGTCATAAAACAATATCCCAAAGTTTGAACATTTCAGAATGCACTGTTGAGGCCATTATCTCAAAATGGAAAGAGTACAGGACAACTATTGGTTGTGCACTCCATAAATCTGGCCTCTTCTCCTGTTTGCTGTTTAATGCAAGCCATGTAGGGGACACTGCAAACAAACTATTTAGCTGACATCAGGAACGCCATGAGTGGAGGCAAAGTAACATAGCGCATCACCCTTAACTCACCAACTGCAGTGAACCATGGTGGTGACGGTGTCACGCTGTGGGGGTGCTATTCTTTTTTTTATTGTGACAATTATTTGTATTATGTGTAAACCTATCCATACAATCTGAGGTCCAACTCTTGTCCTCTGGCTCCAGGCTGGGGTTACCGCTCATTAGAAACGAGTTTATTCCCACAGCCATCCCTTTCAAAAGTGCCAGAAAGCAGAGAAAGTCCCTTCAAATGTTTATTTTAAGGAGATAAATGTAAAAGAAAAAAAGCTGATGAGGATGTGAATACTTTTGCAGGACACTGTATCTACTTCTCAACACGAGGACATGCTTAGAGTACCTTCTTTTTCTTTTTAACTTCAGCCTCAGATTCTGAGTCCTCGGACTCTGACTGGCTGCTGTCAGACTCGCTGTCCTCCTCCTCGTCAGATTCCGACTCTGATTCGCTCTTCCGCTGTTTACTCTTCCTCTCACGCTTCCTGTCTTCCTCTTCACTGCTCTGCTCACTGAAAACAGAAAGGAGCTAGTTATTAAACCAACAAGACAGACACTGTTACCTTTGTTTTATTAAAGAGAAGTGAAGGTGGTTACCTTCTAAACTTTGGTCACCATGAAACACAAAAAAGCAGAGCATCCACCAGAAACCAAAAGGATTAAATGCTATAAATGAGTTAGTTACCTTTCGCTTTCCTGCACTGGCTTCTTTGATTCTCTCTTCTTGGTTTTCTTTTCCTCCTCATCATCTTCCTCCTCAGACACAGAGGCCTCTTCGCTCTCTGAATCCGTCCCGCTCCCCTCGCTGCCGCTGCCGCTCTCCGAGCCGCTGGCGGAGTCCGACTCTGGGAGGGAAAAAGGTTTGGTCGGAGGAAAAGTATTTCAATAAACGTACGAAGAAAGCTCACTGGATCTGCCTTCCCCGACATTTCGTTGCCAAAAGAAAAGTTCAAATGAAATTTAACAGAGCTTTTCTTGATCAGTGTCATCGTCAAAGCTTATTTGCAGGTGAAGAATAGCAATTTTGAGGGACAGGTTGCTCATAAGGATCTGTTGACGGGCATTTAGAGACTGTCTGCCTCTAAAATTTTGTATTAGGCCCACATAAAGGAAAAAAAACAACAACTTAAAGACTGAATGGAAGATGAACGTATCATGATGGAACGTAACGCTGCGTCAACATTTTTAGCATCAGCCGAATACTTTTTAAAAGTATTCAGATGATGCTAAAATTTTTTAAGGTTTGCAACGCAGCTCGAGCTCAGTCAGATCATATGGTGCGTCTGTGAACAAATCAATGATCAGATCTTGCCAGAGCATCTCGATGGGATTTACGTCTGGACTTTGACTGGGCCGTTCTAACACGAATGTGTTTCAATCAAAACAACGTTCCTGTATGCTTAGGCTTCTGAAGAAAGGCATCCCCACAGCACGATGCTGCCACCATCGTGAGAATGGTGTATTCAGGGAGATATGCAGTGCTTCCATCACGCAGATAGGCTTTGCATTTAGGTCAAAAACTACAATTTTCATCTCATCTGACCAGGACACCGTCTTCCCCATATCTGCTGTGTCATCTACGTGAATTGTGGCAAACCGGTCTGCTTTTTGACTTTTCTTTAAACATGACTCTATTCTTGCAACTCTTCCATAAAGGCCAGATTTGTGGATCCTTTGACTTCTATTCTTCCACATGAGCGCCACATCTCTGCAGCTCCTCCAGAGTTACCATCTCTGATTAATGCTCTTCTTGCCCACCTTCTCTGCGTAGGTGGTCTGTCTATGCCTTGGTAGATCTGAACAGAGCTCTGTGAGATGTTCAAAACTTGGGATATTGCTTTATAACTTAACCCTGCAACTTTGACACAGCTTTCTCCCCGAACTGTCTGCTGTGTTGCCATTGTTCCATAATGTTCTCTATTCACTATTCTATGTCTAGTCCACACTGATTCGACGCTGAAATCCCATTCCCACACATTGACATGTGCAGCAGACGTTAGTTCTGACAAATCATGTCACGGCGGTGCCAAAGCTCCATGTTACCGCTATCAGCAGACTCCGTTGGCCCAGAGTCGCCCTCTGAGTCAGAGTAGAACGGCTTCTCGACTTTCTTCTCCTTCCTCTTCTCCCGGCTGCTGCATTTGGTCCATTCAGGCACCTGATGGACAGAAACAGAGTACAATAAGCTTTCAGTCCAGCCACAGTTGGGGAGGGGGAAAGAACAACCCTCAGCAAAAAGCACAAACGTGGGCAGAGTACAGTAGCATGGTCATGAATGCCTCTGCCTGGGCGTGATGCAGCCAAATGAAGCCATCCATCGCTGCTGCAAGATCTGCTTTTACATCTCCCAGGGGGAGAACAAAAAAAAAAATAGATCAATTCAGATGCTGCTTTGCACAGAATGAGATGAGCACCAGGTGTTGCCTTCATGACCAGTTGCATAAATGGTTTCCTTTTGAAACAGGGAGCAGTGTCATTAACAGAAGTGATTTCTTAGAGGAACAATGGCTTATCCTAACCACACTTTTCTAAAGAGGCAATCTGCTCTTTCCGTGACCAGACTCGTTAACCAGAGCTGTTTGGTAATGAGAGGGGACATCTCCCAGTTCCAATTAAATATCACACTCCTGCTAATGCGTCTCGACATGTCTGAGGAGCGCACGTCCTGCAGAAAGAATCACTTCTGTGACGGTGAGGACAGAGGAGGGGGGGAGCTGTGTTTCGGGTGGCTTCGGCTCAGCTAAGCACAGCTACTACATAAGGCGGGGTGTTTAAAAGCACTCTGGGTTTATTTTTTCGTGGCTATGTGGGTTTCGGGCTGAGGGACTTGTGGCTCTTCGCCGCTAACTGACTCACGCTCGTCAATGTTGTGACTCTTTCGAGCAGCGCAAAAACCTGGCAGATGTAGAAAAGAACAACAAAAAGAGTAGGGATGGAGATGAGGAAGAAGGAAGGAAATGTTTCTTTTTAGTCAGGAAAGCAAGAGAAAGAGGCACAAGAAGGCTTTGGGGATACCAACAATTTTTTTAAACAAGTTGGTAACTCAGAGACAGAAAGTAAACCGCAAATTTCATCACTGCACACAAAATTATTACAATATCTGGTTAATGTGGTGAAAAAAGGTAAACCGACTGAATGAAATAGCGCTTTTCTTGTTATACTGACCACTAAGGTACTCTACACTAGAGTTCACCCAATCGCACTCACTAACACACGCACACACATTCAGACAACCATAAGCAGCCAAGTAGGCAACTTGGGGTCAAGTGCCCTGCCCAGGGGCACACTGACATGTAACAGTGGGAAGCTGGAGTCAAACCCACAACCGTTCAGTTGCAAGAGTTCTACTCGGCCCACAGAGCTGCGACGAAATGGTCAGAGGACAACTGTAATTATACACTCCAATATAACGTTGTGTTAGTGTGGCACCCTGCATACACATTGGCACCCCTGCTAAAGATGTGCAATAGTCCTGAAATAAAATCTGATTTTATTGCTTTTTTTAATGAAAAGCCCACAATTATATCACCAGTTCAACAGAAAATGCAACAGTTCCTGCAAAATACATGACACTAAAGTGTCTCTGGATCATAGATTCCTCTCTCCATATTTTATCATCTTATGAAATGTGAACATAAATGGCTTTTCCTTACTGAACCCAAATCAAAAGTTAGCTTTTTCTAAAATGTTCACCGTGAGTTCATGCTTCAGCAATAAAGACTGATTTGATTCTCAGGCTTTTCACACATCTTTACCAGGAGGGCCTATAATTGTAAAGAGTGCCGTGTTCATGCACACATACTTGTGACCGAGCCATCAACAACAAGACAAGACATGGAAATGAAAGATGAAAGTCACGGCAATGATGAGAGGAACAGGTGCAACGACAAGAGGAAGGCCAGCGGGAGATCACATCAAACAACGTCACACAAAAAAAAACAACAACGTTGTGTCACAACTTTGAAGGAAAACCAGTTAGGTGTATCAGAGGGAGCAGGGACCAGGTGGACCAGATGAGACCCTGTGTGTCTGAAAGGCTACATCCTTGAAATGAATGTGTTGTGTTGAAGAATATGTTATTATATGTTATTTAGAGAACTAAATGACCTTTGTTCTTGATTTTGTCAAAGTAATATTCTCTCACTGTAGCAGCTTGCAGCCAACAGAGAGAGTAGACGTCCCAACTAAATGCAGAATCTACTATAAATGAATCCATCCTCAGCATCATATTTTCATATTATCATGCCACCATGTCTGGATTTTTGTTACAACTCACAACTTTCAACCTATTTCTATTTGTTCCCTAATGGTTTCAGATTGGCATCACGGGTGTTTTGAGTCCATTTCAGAATATTCAGTACGTGCTAAAGAAGTTCAGATTCACTTGAAGATCAGAGTAAATCAGGATTGCTATTATTCCCAGTTTGTCAGCAGTACTTTAGTTTACTTTGATGCAATATTGCTAAAGCATTCTAAGCTATTTCAGTCTTTTGTCAATGTTAAGATTAAAATGTTGGGATTCAATCTGTGATAGTCATTACTGGGTTCAATTATTAAAAAAACAAACCACTATTATGCTGTAAGAATAAGAAAAAGTGAATCATGGACAAACTTTTGTGTAGCTCTGAATTCCACGTTTGCAAACGTTCAGTGAAGAAATAGGGCAAGAATGAGATCTGAAGGAAAAGAGAGAGCGGCAATCAGAGCGTAATCCACTGCACTCTCAAACTTTGTAGGCAGGGCACCTCTCGCCAGTCTCCCAGCAGGCCGATCCGCCCCTCTCCGGTGGTTATGACTTCCTCTGTCTGAGGACGCATGCAGCGTGCAGAGGGAGAGAGAGCCGGTCAGAGCCCAGCCTTCAGAGGGTCCAGCCCAGTTGTGTGATTAGGGTGTGCGATCATGTCTAATATTTCACTTTTTAACAATGTGCTCATTTTCTGAGACACTGAATTTGGGATTTTCATTGTCTGTAAGCCCGAACCATCGAAGTTACAAGAAATAAAGGCTTGAAATATTTCACTCTATGTGTAATAAATCTATAGAATATAGGAGTGTCACTTTCTGAAACCACTGACAGAAACCATTGAACTTTGAACTACCTGGACCTACGGGATCAGATACATACGCCACTACTAATATTTGGCCCCTCAGAAAGTTGCATCTTGACTCCATCCTGGATATTTGACTACTCCTCAAAGCAGAAATGGCCCAAACCATCTGAATACGGCTGGGTTCTGTGCCATTCCAGAAGCTGAGCGAGCCTGGCGTTATCCATACCAGAACCAGCTCGTTAGAGCGCTCAGCTGTTCCGAGGGAAGGCGGTAAAATTTAGAAGTAATCCTCCTTCGTTATTCTATCCACCTCATGCCTCAGAAGAGAAAATACCCTTAGCATGATGCTGCCACCACCGTGCTGCACAGTTATACCAGCGTTCTTAGGTTTGAAAGACTCTCCTGCTCTCTTCTTCTTCTTGTCTTGACATTGCAGCCAAATAGCTCAATTTCTAGCTCACGTCACCCTAGGAGTTTTCCAGAGGACCTTTAGCTTGTCCATGAGGGGAAATGCAAATTTCAGCCCATGTACGTAGGTGTTAACTTGACTCTGGAGCAGCGCTTTTGGAAATCACTCTCTAAGTCATGGATCTTGAACGTCTGTCCTTAAGAGCTGCTGTCTCACAACTTCCTGTTCCAACACACCTGAATCAAACAAAAAGCCCAAACCAGGCTTCTGCAGAACCTGATGGCAAGCTGAAGATTCAGGTGTGTAGCTGAAAGGATGCTTTTAAATGTTGCAGAAAGGTGGCTCTTGAGGACTGGAGCTGGAGAGCCCTGCTCTGTTGTTCAGGAAACTTCCACTTCATGGTATGCCTGAGCCCGGCTGTTGCTAAAACCTCCTAATAAAACGCCTTTTCTAACTTGGGTTGACAGCTCGGGTCAGACATAGAACCTGGACACAACTGGATGCTCCAGCGGAGCGGTGATCCCAAACACGCATCAGAGCTGGTTTAGGAATAGATACATCAGGATAACATTGTTTCTAGAATGGCCCAAACACTAACCCTGTTGAAAAGGGACATGCTAAGGTTAAAAGTCAGGTCTGTGCCAAGAAACCAACCAATTTAAATTAGCTCTATCAATTCTGAATCATTCTGAATAAATGAATAAAAGACCAGCATTAACATGACTTCTCATGTTGAACAGTACCGGTATATTTAAATTTCTGAAAAGAGCTGTACAGGCCTGAACACAATAGACTTAAACTAAACACGATACAATCGGCCAAGGTTCCCGATTGTATTATTCTGGGAAGAAAAGTGAGTGTTTGTTTAGCTGGACGTAGATAGGACTGGTGTTGATTTGTGAGCTGTTGTATAATCCATTCGAAGAGGCTTTTGACTTCCCCCTGTTGCTGTAGCAATGTTAGGAATATAAGGTTTCCTAAGGGTTCCAGCTGCTGTTCCCTTTTAGTTCTGTGAGGGCAAATCTGAAAATGAGAAGATCTATGTAATTAGAGAAAACACTAACTGCATTATAATGCCAAAGAGCCAATGTTGATGTGAAACTTGTGTTCATTCAGCAGACTGGAAAATAAGAAAGTACCTTCACTTTCCTACAGCTTTAGGTTTTAATTATTTGCACACATGGCCTCATCAATGACAGGTTCTAGGTTTTACTACTGAACAAAAACTCCACATGGGACAGTAGAATCAAGCCTTAAGATCACTCAACTCATTTTGGTGACTTGATTTTATGTCCATTTAAAACACACCGCGGCACCAACGGTACATGCAGGGAATGGGATGGAGAAGAAGAGGAGAGACTTTGGTGGGACTAGATAAGAGCAGACTGTTTTCTAAAAAAAACAGTTCATTTAGCATTTTACGTAAAAAACGCTGGCGATTAATTTAGTGCATAGCTGCATCTAATTTAGAATTAAATGCAATGTTCACCAGTGCCTTATAACTAGGGATGGGCTGGTTACCTGGACCAGAGTATGTCAGTGTGAGGTTTAAAAACGGCGAACGTTTCCCTGCCTACAGTTTAATGTTTGTATTTTAATACAAATGTTTTATTAGTTTATTTTATTTTATTTGTATTTTAGTTTAATGCTTGTATTATAGGATGCCAGAGAAAGCACCACAATGACAGGTGATATGGAGTGCCGTGCAGCCCCTCCCCTGCATGTTGCTGTGCACTGCCAGCCAGCCGGCTAAAAGAAAAATACTACACTTTTCACATGCTTACTAAAAAGAAGTTAAATTAAACTGTATTTCCTGCCAGGAAAACAACCGACAGTCAGGGAGCAGAAACTATGGGAAAGCCATGGGTGCAGGTCATTTTTGCCCGTTCGCTGCTTCATAGCTCTGCTTCCTACTGGACTTTTCACCGTGCAAAATGGTGGCGTTCACCCAACGCAACATCTGTACCTGTTTTGGAGACATTCCTTACATGTTATGGTAACAGACGATTTAAAGTGATTTTGTATAATCTCCTCAGTCTACAGTAAGGATATGCAGCCATTTGATTTTGATAAATGACATCAACCAGCAGAAAGTCACTTTGAGCATTGTATGGGGTGACAGTGAAGTGGCCCAAATGCTGATTAGAAGCAAAAAAATAGGAATAAAGTGTAAGTTTTATGGGAGAAAATGGCAACGTGAAACAGGATTATAAATTGGTTAAGTAGGAAAATGACCCACAGTTGAACAGCGCCCATCCAACTCGGTCAGCTAACCCCGATTTAAAAGCTGGCTGGCGCCCTGCAAAGGCTACTCGAATAAGCTAATAGCAGCTTATAGCAGATACTCGACACAGAACAAACGGACTAATATTCAGGGCAACAAATGTTAAAAACTACTATTAAATTTAGGAAGTGGGTAGTCTCTATTTTTACTTACGTTACATTTCAAAATCAAAACATTAAGCGTTATTATAACTAATAATGAATGCATCATAATGTTTTAGCAGCAGTAATTATCAGTATTGTTTTCCTGACGCCGTCCTACATTGGTATTTTTACTCATACCAGCCCATGCCTCTCTGTGACAACAGTTTGTAGCGATAGTAAAACAATGATATGTGAATCAGCACAACGATGGCGCTCTTAGGTCAGAACCAAAGTCCGCTCCCCTCCGCGTCACATGTGGTTCAAACAGCTGTGAGAAATGATGCGTGGACGGGGCGAGGAGCTGCTGCCCAACACAAGCCAGTGCAGCAGAGAGGATGATAGGAGCTCGCTATCGCAGACTGGTTTACGGATAGTCCTTATGTGGAGATTTTCATTACAAAATCTTTTGTCATCAACGAGAAAAGAATCGTCTTTTCTTTGCGTGACTCGCTCTCCTCTACGGAGGGAAAGCTGTTAAGCAACACCCATCTGGGTAGTAAATGGAGACCAAAGGGATGTGTTGATGGTAAGGGGCTGTGAATGAATGAACGATGGTCAGTAATAGAGGAATCCATGATATATTGGAGTTTAAGTCGTTTTGGATGTAAAGCTCTGGTGTCCAGCCCCTCTGAGGCACTGCTCTGGCAAAGGAGCAGCCCTCGCTCCCCTCCATCTGCCGGGGCACCCGGAGAACCCAGAGGGCCCCTGTGTCTCTGTATGTTACTGTTCCCACTGCACGCACAGACTCCTTCACCTCCACGTTGCGCACGGAGGGGTCGGGGGCGGTTTCGGGCCAGTCGGGCAGCTCCTGGTAGCCCCCAGCCTTGGCATTCAGCAGGTGGGAAAGGGAACCCAGCTGGAAGTGGTCTCTGTCTGCAAAAACACAAAGTAGCAAGGATAAGTTAAATAAATCTGCAGTAATGTGCACGCGCTACTTTCTTGTTTTTGCCATTGGAATAAAGAAAACTATAACTAATGTAGAACAAAACTTGCACACAGAAATACATTTATTCAAAGGCAACCCAAAGCCTATCTCTATTGGATGAGAAAAAATTTACACGCCCATGTTAAAGAGCAAGGTTTCTGAGATGTCAAAAGAAATAAATAAATCACAGATGGATTAATAATCTTAAAGCCTTCTCCATCTTTAATCTGACAAACTGTACCCTGTAAAACAAATGTGTATTAACCTACACATATCAGCTTGCACACCCTTAAACTAATACCTTGATCAAGCGACTTTGATGTCATCACAACTGTCAGTTCTCAGTCGCGTTACCTTGTTTCGGCAATATTTGCCAAGTCTCCAAATCTCTCAGATTGGGAGAACATCTCCTCTCCATTGCCCCTTTGAAGGAACTCCACATGTTTTCTGTCAGACTTAGTTCAAATTTGTCCTGGTTGAAGCCATCCTGTTGTGGATTTGGATGTAAACTTGGATTCACTGTGATACTGAAAAATAAACTCCCTCTTCACCTTCAGCTTGATTGCAAACACCTGAAAACGGACTGGCTTTTGGAACCGTTGAGGTTTTTGATCCCCCCCTCACGAAAAAACCCAGTTCCACCTTTGACTCCGCTGTCAAGTTCTCAGAGTGTACTGACATTAAGTATATAAAACTTGGAGGGAATAAATAAAGAACAAAAGGAACATGTACCTGTATGCTAAGACATTTTTATCCAAAATGAAAAAAAAGGCAGGTTGTGGTACTGCAGATATGCTCATTTTGTTTCACAGCGGTGTAGCTGACTGCTCATCGTGTTCATCAGGGAGACAGCCTGGCGGTAAAAACTGTCTCTGTGGCGGCTGGTTCTCACAAATAGTTCTCTGTAGCACCGACCTGAAAGTCAAGGTCCAAACAGTTTGTGTCCAGGATGTGTGGGGTCTGCAGAGATGTTAGCTGCTCTTTTCCTGACCCTAGACCTGCACAGGTTCTGGATGGAGGGTCGGCCAGACTTGATGATCTTCTCTGCAGGCCGAGTTGTTCGGTGTATCCTGGACCTGTCCTGTTTAGCGGATGAGCCAAACCACACGGCCATGGACGAACACAAGACAGACTGAATGGTGCCAATGTAGAAGATGAGCAGCAGCTCCAGTGGCAGGTTGTACGGTCTCTGCCGGGCCTTCTTTGAAATGTGTCTGTGTGTGAGGACCGTCTCAGGTCCCAAGAAAGACTGGTTCCTAGGAACCAGAAGTGATTCACAGCAAAATGTTCAGGGTCAGCTTCATCAGACCCTAACCCGTTCTGACTTTCAGGATGGTTATTATTTTTAAACCAGATTTTGTGGAAGCAGTTTGTTTTGTTTATTTGATGAGTCATGAACAACAACTGTGTTAAAGCCCTTCAAATGTTTCAAAGAGCCTCAGATATGACAAAAAAAAAATTCAGCTTAGAGAAAAACATGAGTCTTTTTCTCATGTCAAAAATATAGCATGTCTGGGTGTGTAGCTTTCACCTTGACCTAGTACGCAGACTGGCTACTGTACCTTTAAATGGAGACTCGAGGACAGGTGCGGGTTTCAGAGCGAGGAAGAGCTTCTTAGCGTACTTGCTGAGGGCTCCGCTCTTCTCAGTGGGCACAATGAGCTGCCGAATGAAGCGCGCACGATCACGGATGTCATAGTTCTGGTCGTACTTGGCCAAGTTGAGAACATACTGCGTCAGCAGTTTAGTCTGCAGGAAGAAGGAAGCAGAGGATGAGGATGAGGAGAGTTGGCTGGGGAGGTATTTGTAGGAGAGAAAATCAGGAGTCCACTGATAACACATCCCAAGTGTGTTTCTTTAAGACTAAAGCTTTAGACATGGTACTGGCCAAAAAACAGGATAGGGATAAATGAATGATGGATGGATGGATAGATGGATGGATGGATGGACTTGGAAAGGATGGATTCATAATTGTCAGATAAAGAAAAAGTGTGATTTTTTCCCCCAAGTTTTTGCTTTTTTTGCATACTTATTCAGAACTGGAAATATTTTCTGCAGTTTTCCATACTATGAAGGAGTGTTGCATGTTAAAAGCGGATCTATGTGGATCCTGATGCTTCCAGCTGCACATGGGTGGAGTATTTTTGACTCTATGCTGATGGAGAAAACTCTGAGCTGTGTACCTGCTTGGAATTGGTGAGGTAGAGCTTTGCTGCCAGATTTAGGATCTGGAGCTTGACGATGTCCTCCTCGTTGGTGAACGACTTGGCCATCTTCCTCAAGACATCTGGAGCAATCTTTGGCACATGCTCACAATATTCTCCGATCAGCCACAGGATACTGGCCCGCGCCATCGGTACCTGTTAGCGTAAAAAGGTCAGATCTACCCGCTTGGGACACGTGCAGAACTATTAGCTAAAGGCCAACGCAGAGGCAGAGAGACTCGCCTGGATGTTGTCCGTCAGTTTCGCCATGTGCTTGATGATGTCACTGTGCTTTTCTGGCTGCATCTGCAGCAGCTTCTTGATGACCACCACCGACTCAGCTACCACCAGCTCTTTACACATGATGAGCCAAACGTTTGCATCAGTTACTCAAAACTGGACACAGAATGTTAAAACTCATCCGCATGCTTTATCCATATAAAGTTCAGATTTACATCAGGGCTGCAAGACATTAGGAAAACATGCAAGACATTGGAAAGAGCTGCGATAACGATAGGACTTGTGATATTTAATCAAATAGTTCAAATGTGTTACTGTCTTTCTGCTTTGGGTTCCAATCAAACATTCCTCAGATAATGAGTGGTCTAACCATCTACTGGGGAAAACACTTAAAAATCAGTGTTTCCATATCAAAAACAGCACTGTGTTGAAAAAGTTGCTTTTGGCAACGCCTGCCGTTGGCACTGAAACAACTCAGTTATAGTTTCTTGGTTTTTGGGAATCACTTCCACACCTTATTAGCGTTACCTTAAAAAAACCCGCTTTATTATTACATTTCTAATGCTAAATGAATTGTCTGTGCAAAATTAGATAAAAAACATATTTACTTAAAGGTTTTCCAATCACAGCTAAAGAAGTTGAGTATAAAAAAAACAAGAGAAAAAAAAATCCTTTATGTTGCACTAAACAGTGAGTGTTAGATATATGACAGGCACCTAGCCTGAATGCGCGGTACTTAAACAATTAGCTAACATTTACTGCAGTTCTTTGCGATATACACAATTTGTACACTGTTGCTGCAATAACCATACATTAGCGATGTATAGTGCAGCCTTAAAGGCATACTATGCAACATTTTTCAGTTAATTAATGTGTTCCATACCGTTTTGGATGATTAAATGAGTCATTTCAGGTTGAACAAAGTATTTCTTGGACGCCCTGGTGGTCTGTGGGGGAAATACCGCACTTGCAACTGCAGGAGCCCTCGGCCCGCGCCCACAGGCTCAGAATCTCGTGCAAGATCGCGAGAGTCGGTCTTGCTTTACGGCGAGAACATGTTTGTTGCTAGCGCAGTGGCGATATCTGTGCAGTTATCATGGCGGAACCGGCGATAAAACAGCGAAAGCCCATGTCGGAGCAGGCAAGAAAGAGGAAAAGGGCTGTGGACAGAAAGAGGAGTCGTACACGGTGAACATCGGGCAAGCTTTTTCCGAATGGCGAGAGCTAAAAGAAAAAGAAGGCTGCAAGGCTGACGCGGACCTCGCGTTTCTGCTGATGCGATTGTAAATAACATTGTAGGGTTTCCCTCACGCTACCGCCTCCCAACATTCCTAAAAAAAAAAAACTAACTCCATATGCGCGCAAAGCTTGTCTCCCCCCCCCACTCCGCCGGTCGTCCGGTAAGCAAATTCCTAGGGAAAACACTGCATTGGAATGGTTTCTCTCTCTCTCTGTGCATGTTCATACTTTCACTGTGTTAGTCATTGTTTGTACTGCAGTTTTTTCGACTTTTGTATTCGTTGCGTTCGCCTGTCTGCTAAGCTCAAAACAACCGCGCCTGGCTTGACGGAGAAACCATGAGAACAGCTGAGCATATTTACGACAGTGCACTTTTACTTTCGCCCTCTGGGGGGAGCCTCGCTGGAAAATCAATCCCGGTTGCATAGTATACCTTTAATTAAAATCAAAAATTATAATTTACAAATGTTCATGAAACGAGTGGACTAAAGTGAAACATAATTTAGTGCTACTGTCCCGTTTACTACAGAACATTCAGCACTTTGGATGCCTTTGAGGATCACTCAACTCTTACCGTCTCGATTGGACAGCAGCTGCACCAGGCCGTTCAAACACGTGTCTCTCACCTCGCCGATGTTGGTAGCGCAACGACCGATAGCCTGAATCGTTGCTGCCACAAAATCTTTATCCATACTTTTAATGTACGTCTGTCGGAGACACATACAACAAGGACATTGCTGGTGTGTCCCTGTTCACAGAACAGGTTGGCAGAATTGTGTGATTGTTATGAAGTGTACTGAAGGATTTCTTTTCACATTACCTGAAATTCCCTGAGAATAGTGGAAATGTTGGTCTCATTGGCCAGATTCGTAAGAACCTCCAGCTGTGAAGAGCAAAATATAAAATACGTTCTCAGCCAAATTCTCATACACCTTCTGGGTTTACAGGGTGAAGAGAACATAGAGAAACCTTAAGGATTTTGATCTGAGTTGGGTCCGTGGAGCGGATATAGAAGCTCTTCAGGTATGGTTCGAACATGCCCTGCAACACACACCCAAAGCGTTTAGTTTTCTTTAGAATTTAAAACGCAACACAAAAGCAAAGCAAGTATGGACCGACAACTGTGACTTACCCGCCTTTTAATGGTCATGGTTGCCACGTTCTGAAGAACAACATACTGGACTTCACTGATGGGGGAAAGAAAAGAGATACGGGAGGAACCGGTGGGGGACGTTTGGAGTACAAAGCAAAATCACTCAAAATCAAGAAAGTGAATGAAAAACTGCCAACTTATAAGCAATCAATATAAAATCATGACATGATAGTAGGACCTAAATAGCTTGTTGTTATGTTTAAATATGATAAATGGAATACAGTTCACAAGCTTTTATCAAATGTGTTTGAAACACGTCTATTTTAGTCTACATGTCCTTGCCATTTGGTTAGTCTCTGCTGATTTTTAACTGGGCATCAGTAAAAGAGCTTAAATCGGGCCTACTTTTGGGATAGGCCACATAGGTGATTGCCCTTTTATTGCAGAGCATACAAAAGTGATTGCTAATCTTCCTAACAGGTTCCTTAAATTATACCCATTAACTGGTTCTGTTGTTGTTACAAAAATAGCCCATGATGTGCAGCGTCTGACATAGCTGTTTCACTCTTGGTGTTTATTTGCTGTGAACTGATGTTAAAACAGCCTCATGTAACTTTACCTGCAGAATGGCTGTGTGAGTAGACCGAAGCAAAAACAGATTGAAAATAAAATCATGATGGTTAAAAAAACAAACTAAAAGATATCTTTTTAATCCATAACAGGCCCATTATTATTTACATTTTGCATCCTCTTGATGCCCAAACAGGCAAAAAAAATAAAAAAATTGTTTAAATGGTGACTTGTGTGGACTGTTCAGTGTGAAAACTCAATCAAGGCATTTTTAAATGATCCGTAGCATAATCATTGACAAAACTCAGCTATTGATACTTGCTGTTTGTGTAAAGTGCAATTGTGTGCAGTTAGGGTAGGAAATTGGCAAACTATTCAAATTTAGAGTGTGTTTACGTATTTTATTTCACACCCCTTTCAATAGTTTTATCACTTAATTTCATCACATGGAAACTCAACAGTTAAGCATGACCACAAAAGCAACTCAATGTTGCTCTCTCTCATTTAGTTGCTTAAGTGAATCAGTATAATATTTTCACTTGCATCACAGTGCTAAATATTCGGTGACTCCTTGCCTACCACTGACTGTTCGACCCCAGATCTCATTGCTCATCACTGGTAATGTCTGTGACTTTAGCTGCCGCTGCATGTCAGGCAGTCAGACTCCATCTGTTGCTGCTTTAAAACTTGTTTAAATCTTTACGCTTTGTTTGTACGTATACTCTTTTTCATTTTCTATACTTCCTATGGTGTAAATTTATAAGAATAAAATATGGTGTAAAATTTATATATTTATATTTTTTATTGTTTTATTCTGGTTCTCCATCTTACATTTCTTTAATAAACACCACTTTGGTCAGCTGGTATGTTTTTTTTTTTTTAGGTGCTTTATAATTAAAGTGGCCGCTACAACACCGAGCCATGTGGTCGGAACGGGCAGAGAAAACCATTTGGCTCGGCTTGCAAAACTTAGAAAACTCCATTCTAGGCTTGGTTGCTTTATCAAACTTGGGTTTAGATTAAAAATCAAAGCATTTTCGCCCTTTAGAATGAAAGTATTGGGTGAGAAATGCTGTCTGTCTGGGTTATGTGACCTTCTGATTTCCCCACACAGCTCCCAGTGTAGCAGAAACAGCTGTGCCGGTAGTAACTAGCATTTAGATTTCATGACATTCAAAATAAACCTAAAAAGTCTGCCACAAGCACAAGAATAGCTTTTTTTTCTGCTTTCAGTTTAGTCCAGACTCACTTTATTAAAAATGCACTTAATTGTATTTCTATTCAAATTATCAATGTGTCTTATCAACAGAGATCAAACATGCTAAGTTAGCCTAGCATTTTGGCAAAGAGCTCCATTGTCAACAAGAGCAAGGCGTGAGTTTATTGAAGACTAGCTCTCAGAGTCAAGTCAGATACACCTATACTAACAAGGCTGTCCTGTACAAAGTTAGTGGAAAATATCTCCCACTGTTAAGAAAAATGTAAATGCCAGCATCCGGAATGTTGTTGGCAACTAAGTTAAAACTGATTAAATATACTGTGCTATTAAAATGCACTACAACACTGAGTTTTCAAGCATCTGCACTGCTTTGACTTTGATGAGGTGTTGGACTGGGACTCCTGTATTGGTTTCCATCCTTAAATGACTCAATTCTGTATCAGGGACAAACACATCCCTACAAATCACAAAATACACCTGTAAGAGTTGTTTTCAGTACTGAGCAGAGCATTCTGACTGTTCACCCTGTCACTGGAATTTTGAATTAAGGACATGTATTTTTGTTGCTTTTCTGTAAAGAAACTTCTGTTTAATCACTGAAGGTTACAATGAAATCTGAAGCACAACACACTCTGCGGGATTGAGTTTAATGAAACCCGTTGCCCCGTTCAGTGATTGTCTGACACGCGGAGGGATACTGCTGTTTGAATCTTGGTGAATGATGATGCCATTAAAGCCAGAACCACTTGTTCAATAGCAGACTTGACAGTCCTCAGGACTTACAGCCCGGAGACCGCCTATGTGCTGTCATCGCTCTGCATGCTTTATGCTTTTCTGTTTACTTCAGCTTCACCAGGCCCCTTGTTTAATATCCGTTTTCTGCTTTAGGGCCTTACAGATTTATTCTTCCTCCCTTCCCTCTCTTTGTCCTTTTGCTGTTGTTTACTGCTTTGCAGGGTTTTGGGGGTTATTAAAGCTTTATTTCCTCTCATTGAGCTGTTCGCTGTGTTCATTAGGATTCCTGTGTTTTACAGTGACTTGCGAAAGCATTCTTCGCCTCAAGGTTTTCACATAAATAAAAAAGAAACAGTATGCAACACTCTTCATGGTAAATCTGAAAAACTGTGAAACCATTTGTGTTCAGCCTCCTTTACGCCATAACCTAAATAACTTCCAGAGCAACCAATCTCCTAAAAAAAAATCATAAAAGCAGGTCAGAGATGAATGTAAAGACATTTAAAGCAGGGTTAGGTATGACGCAACACCCCAATCTATGAACATCTCAAAAAAATGTGTCACTAATCCAAACCTGACAAGACATGGCCCGCCTGACTGACAGACCTGACAAGCTAATAAGAGGCCCCAGTAACTCTGGAGGAGCTGCAGAGATCAAGTTAGATAATCTGTCGACACTAGTCATGCATTCAACTGATCTGGCTTTATGGAAGAGAGGCCAGAGGAGAGCCATCGTTGATGGAAAACCATAAGAAACACAAATTTAAAAGTTGCCACAAGCTGTTTAAGGGACATAGCAAAAAAAAAAGGTGATCTGGTCAGTGGAAACCAAAACTGAACTTTCTGGCCTCCATGCAAAACAGCATGTGTTGGTGACCAACTAAAACAGCATTTATCAGCCTGGACACACCATTCCCACAGTGAAACATGGTCATGGCAGCACCATGCTGCGGAGATGTTTTCATTCAGAAAGGACAGGGAAGCTGGTCAGGGCTGATGGGAAGGTAGATGGAGCTAAACAATCCCAGGAAAAAAAAGACAACAAATAGAGGCTCAAAGGGGTTCAGACTGAGGTGGAGGTTTATGCTCAAGCAACATGAGGATACAACCAGGGGAGAATGAATGGTTTAGATCAAAGCATATTTATGTGCTAGCACAGCCCGTTTAACGTCCAGATGTAAATGTAATTCAGAATCTGAGGCAAGGCTTTAAATGGACCCATGTGCACAGAAGCTCTCCATCAAAGCTGACTGAGCTGGAGCAATTTTGTCAAGAACGGACAACAATTTTAGGCGTGCCCCAGAAAGGTTGCAGCTGCACTTGTACAAATAAATGGGGGTTTACAAAGTGTTGACTCAAGACAGCTCAATACAAATGCACAGAATATTTGAAAGGATTGTACTTTAAAAAACAACCAAAAAAAGTATAATTGTCATTGAACCTTACAATTCTGCTTCGTTTTCTGATGGTCTGTCAACTAAAATCCCAACAAAATACATTGAAGTTTTTGGCTGCAACGTGACCAAAGATCACTTTGGCGGGATTCTGTCTGTTCAGCAAAAGAAACGACTATAAAGGAGCAGCTAGATTACTTTTAAAACGTTTGAATGAAGAAATATAGAAAGCTCACCTGTGGCTCCTTAGCAGACGGACCAGCGCTTTGGCAATCACACCGACTTCTGCTTTGGGGGCCAGGTGGAAATACAACTGAGCCACAGCCATCACCACCTGGAATGTGCATACTTGTCACCTGGGTTATCACTCAGCACAAAAAATAATAAGGATAATAATCAAATGTGGAATGATGTGGAATGTGTTTGGGTTCACAAAGCAAATGTGTTAAATATGTATGAAAGAGCAGAGGGCAGAGGTTTTGTTCCCTGTATACGGCTCTCAGGCTAAAGAGCAGTTTCTTTGTGGCTGTGTTTTAAGACAAAACAGTCAATGGGCATGTTGGGAACAATCTGAATCTACGTTACTGCGGTCATAAGGTCCATGCACCCCAACATGGGTCAAACCTTTATTAAATGTGTACTTTTGGAAGCCTCCTTGGGATTTTAGCTGCTTCTTAACGCCTAACGCCTGTCTGGCTTGGAGATTAATGAGCTAGTCCCTGAAATCATTGCTCATTTGGAGCTGGGGAGCGTTTCTCATACAGGGCAGCCCATCCAATGAGTTCTGGATTCGGCCCAAAGTCTGCTCTCGGTGGGAGAGGAGCCCAGGAGGCATGTTGATCAGATGCCCGACCCACCTCGACTGACTCTGCTCCCAGTTCTGGTTTGAAACTCACCATATGTAAAACAATGTAATGATTCAGAGTTTTCAGGAGAGCCTAAACTACACAAAAGGTTAAGCAAACATGTTTCAGGGTGCTTTTACGTTATCAGTCTAAGAAGGAATGAAAAAGGTCACCCAAGGCTGACCGCAGGAGCATTATTCTTGCATGAGGGACTGTTATTCATTTCCTCTGGGATATTTAACTTGCTCACATATTTGAGTAAAGATCCTCTCAGATTGAACGACCTGCTCCCAGGCCCTTGCTGCTGTGATAAATAATTGATAACGTGACAGATCGGAGACAATCATGGTTTGTACCATGACTCTAGAGCAATGCTTAAAGGCCTGCCCAGCTCTCCGCTAGCGTGCCGTGCGTTCACAGAGAGTGTGCAGAGGTGCGGTGGTCTCACAGCAGCGTTCCGACTCTGCAGCAGCGGCTTGGTGTTCCTCAGCAGCAGCCGGTGGTCGGGGTCCATAACGTAGGGCTTCCTCTTGGCCATGGCAGCCGCCTCGACTTTCTTCTCCTTCTCCTTCTCCTCATCGTCCTCGTCTTCGTCTTCATCTGAGCCGTAGAAGGTTTTCTCCCCACCACCTCCCTCCTCCAGCAGAGACTCCTGCAGTCAGTGGGGAGCACAAGTGGTCACCGATCAGAAATGATTGCTTAGCTACGTTCTGTAAAATAACAGGGAACAGCTGATTTGCCTACAGATTCCTTCTGTGTTTTTGCTCCTTTGTCACACCGAAATCCAAAATGAAATCTTTAAATGATGGGTTTGTTTACTAAGGGGGAAAAAGCTACGCAAACCAGCCAGGGCTTATGCAAAAAAAGGTCATTGGCCCCTAAACCTAATGAGTGGTTGTGGCACCCTTTGGTGCCAACAACTCCCATCAAGCCTTTCCAATATCTGACAATCAGTCTTTTATATAACTGTAGTTATTTTTGGTCCACACTTTGCTGAAGAATGTTTTAATTCAGCCACAATAGAAGGTTTTTGATCATGAACTGTCTGTTTAAGGTCAAACCACAGCATCTCCATCTGCATTTTTTTTCTTAACACTCAGAGATAGACCAGCCGGTATGGTCTGGATCATTGTCCAGGTGCGTAACTCGACACATTGGCCGACAAATTGATGATTAGACATTCTCCTTTTGGATTTTCTGCTAGGTACTCCAGGTCCTGAAGCAGCAAAAAAAAAAAAAACAGACTATCACAAAACCACCACCATGTTTGACTGTATGTGGTTATTCGTCTGTTATGATGTTAGAATTCTGTTACTGGACACACACCTTCCACAAAGTCTCATTGGTGGATAAAATATTTTCTTGGGGGTCATCAAAATGTTTTTGTGGCAAATGTCAGACAGGTCATGGTTTCCTTTTGTGCCAGTAGTGGCCATTGTTATTCAATCCCTTTCATTTTGTGGATTAATGACAATGACCTTCACTGAGGCAGGCAAGGCCTGGCCTGCTTTAAATGTAGGAATTAAGGCCAAATATGGACATTTTTATCGTTATTGTGAAAAAATATGTATATCATGGTAAGGATTATAACAGTTCACACACCTTAAACAAAGTCCGGTCTGTGTCGTCTTATATATTGTAACCATCCATTCCAAATATTATTACATTCATCAACCTCCCATCTTACTGACACAGTTAATTTCTTCATATTATAAATATTTAAAAAGACATCAATCCATTTTTTCACTTTAGGCACCAGATCACTTCGCCATATTCTGGATATTTGCACGCTTTCTGTGCATCAGCTTTAGAAAAGGCTTCTGCCCCACTACACGTTCAACCTCTGCAGCAATGCTGGCAGCATCCATGCATCTAGTTTTAAAAGACCTCTGGATATGACGCTGAACAAATGCGGTCGACGTCTTTCATCGACCGTGGACAGGCCTGTTTTGAGTGCATCCTGTCCTTTTTAACCGCTGCATGGTCTTGGCCACCATTCTGCAGCTCAGTTTCAGTGTTGAAAGTTTGCTTGCAGCCTCGGCCATGTTTATGTAGAGCAGAAATTCTTTTCTTTTTTTTTATCCTCAGAGAGATCTTTGCTATGAGGGGCCACGTCGAACTTCCAGTAACCAGTATGAGAGAGTGTGAGAGCAATAACAGGGGTTTAGACATGAATGGCTGTGTGATTTTGAGGGGAGAGCAAATTTATAGGGTCACACGAGCTGAACACTGACTACTTTACATTGTATCAAAGTGTCATGTCTTTAGTGTTGGCTCATGAACAAATATGGCAAATTATCTACAAAAATGTGAGGGGTGCACTCACTTTTGTGAGATATTGTATATAGTATTTGTTGTTATTGTCGCAATAATAATATTGTGATCAAATTTTAAGTCCATATTTCCCATTCCTACTTAAATGTTGTCCTTTGTGACCTCCTGGAGTAGCTTTGGTAGCCTAGCCACTCCTGGGAAGGTTCACCACTGTTACATGTTTTCTACTTTTTTTAAACCACTGCTCTCACTGTGGTTCACTGGAGTTACAAAGTGTTAGAAAGGACTTTGGAACTTCTTCAGGTCTAAACATCTTGTTTTTCCAAATTCTTTACGATTTGTTTTTCTTATTTGGTTAACCAACTTCATGTAAACTCATATATATTTATATATATAGTATATTTTTTATTCTACAGGTCTGGCTGAAATCATGTCTGGTTGTGGGAAGTAAAACTGAATTTAGTGTATTTGTAGTTTAACAAGAGGGCAGTTATCTTTTTCTAAAGGTCCAGGTTTGTTTGGGAAACTTTTTTGTCTTATTTTATCTTTTGAAATCCCACTTTTCCATTTTTTGGTTATCCTTGCCTTGTCAGAAACGTTTTTGACGATCTAAAACATTTAAGAGTGGAAGAAAAATCTAACTGAGTTGGTATTATTAAACATGAAATATTTTTATTAGTTGCAGAGATTGCATTTAGTTTTGGACTTTTCGTTTGTGTTGCCTCCTGCAGGGTGGTTCATGCAAAACTTTTCTGTAACTGTCAAATATTTATTCATCACTATTCAAACTAAGACCTAAAAAATGTTTTAACATTCCTCCAAATACAGTAAACTAAAATAACACTTTACTTATATTTCTTCCTTGGCTTCTCATCGTGGTTCTGATCATATATTAGGACCAAACAACATGATAAACTTAGAAGCAGTTATTAAACATGGGTCAAATACACTTTTTCTTTACATTACAGCCTAAAGAAAAAGCAATGAAAAGTGAAAGTGTGTTTCATCACTCACGTTGATGTTCGGGTTGAGGAACTGGGTCCTTGCGTAGCGGGTCAACATGTTGATGATGACAACCTGCCCCCACTCCTCCACGTCGATCAGCAGGTTGCACAGCTTCCTGTAGTTCTTGTGGATCAGATCGATGCGCTCCGGGCACACCTCTTCAAAGGCCATGACAACGCTTCCCGCCACCAGCTGGGGCACATTTTAAGTCACGCAACAGTTGATCGTGTTACGATTACATTCCTAAACACCTACTGCCAGCGGAGCAGGTATTATTAATAATAATAAGGACTAAACATTATCCATGCAGGGAAGTCGGACAACTAAAACCTATAACCACATATGCTGCTTAGAATTTGTGCAAACAGGAAGAAGAAAAGATAGAAACTGGTCAAATAATTGATGAGCACAGAAAGCAGTCGGGTGTTTGTTGGCGCCAGCTGGCTGTGATGTTTCACTCTGTTTTTATTTGTATAAGCAGAGCAAAAATGTCCAGGAGGCACAACCATATAAATAAGGTAAATAGCAACAACTTACAGTGGTTTTGTCCGCCAGCAGTTTCTCTATGACCTCGATCAGCTGGTCTTTTTGTTCAGGATCCAAACTGAGATGAGGAAAAAAAAACAAAAAAACGGCGGTCATTGTTAATGAGAAACTTCACACGTTGATCAAATCTGGCTGAGGTGTAAAAAGCCCATATGGGTTTCACCGGCGGAGCGGCAGCGGGTTTCTGCGGGAGCATTTTCACACCGACGGCATATTGCACCAGGATTTGAGCTCTGATTATTCTCCGAGCTGGAGGTGGAGCAGTACCTGTAGAGTTTCGGGATAGCGTGGGCAGCCGTCTTCCTGACGTACGGAGACATATCTGACGCAGCTTCTTTGATGGCCAGCATCATTATGGGGACGATGATTGTAACTCGAATGCTGGACAAGACTCGCAGGGCACTGGCTCTGATGAGCTGGTTGGGATCCTGCCGGTAAAACGTTTATCATTCAATCAAAATTTTAAAAAGCATAAGCCTGTGCATATATTTAAGATAGCTCAGGTATCATAGGTACTAACGACCTTTCAATGTTAACAATCCAACCTGACTAAGGTTTTCTGATTATTTGAAAAACTATTCTTGAGCTGTTTCTCCATTTAGCTGTGGGGTACATCAAGACTCCACCGTAGGGCCCATGATCGTTTCGTTATGCGTGTTTTAAACATTATATTGCACTGGCCTTTCATTGTTAGGCCGAAAACCTACATATCTATGCACTTATCACACTTTTAATGCTTCTATTAAGGCTTTGCTTAACCATTTTAGTAAAAAGAAAATTCATGGACAGGGAAGAACTTGCTTAATCTAACCCAAAACAACAACAAAAATTAGTTTTGACCACGCAGTTTCTCAGAGACTACAAACTGGAGGCAAGTGAGGAAGACATAGCAGTGAGTGGGCTGCAGTCTCCATAGGGCTGAAACAATTGAGGAATGATTAGAGTATCTTTATTAAAAAAATTCCTGAAGGCAAATTGTCTGATTGATGGTAAGGAGCAAAAAGAAGCCCAGAGAAAACCGACAGAATGGGTCAAGGTTGCGGGAACATTTTAAACTTAACAGGAAAGAAAACAGTGCAGTGCTTATACTGCTAAACTATAATTGCACGTCCTCGATGCTGCGACACCTGAGCAGGTAACACATTGATGTTAGAACCTCTATTTCTAGCTGCAGAACCATCTTTTGTTGCAAATGTGTCCACTAAAGGACATCCAATGTTATTCCATCTAAAGCAATAAATTGTTTTTGTATATTTTGTATCTTTTTAGTGTATTTCTATTACGGTACCCAGAAAATGCAATCAAGTTGTTAAATGAAATATCTGCACAATATGTCATGTTTTTATCCAATACTCGATTAACTGCCATAATAATCAATAGAATACTCAATTACTAAAAGAATTGGTAGCCTCAGCCCTAATCTCTGTCTAATCTCTTGAAGATTTATTATAAAATTGTTGGTTCATTAGATGTTGTATTTAAACCTTATATATTGAGCTTCAACAGTGACTGTTAACCTGATAATTGCCTTAACTGGTAACATGCAGGCAACATGAGAGAAACTTCAAATGTACCTTTAAGCCACGCTGGAACGTAGAAATTGAGAGCAGGGCGAGATCTTGCTGCTCCTCAGCGTAACGCACCAAGTAAACATAGACCAGCTTCTTCACCTGGAGTAAGAAGGGGCAAGATGGAAACAATCTGTACAAGCAAACGTGTAAAGAAAAGTGGCAAACTGATTCAGCTGAGGTCAGATCAAAGCTTTTTGGGCGTTTTTAAAACACCATGACGCAGGAATTGAAAAGTCTAGAAAATTAAAGATAGAAAATGACTTCCAACCAACCTCTTTTTTTTTATTTTCACCAACAACACAAGCCAGAAGAAATAGAGGCCATGGCACAATAAAAAGTTACTAACCTCAATGTTTTTGCACGCCACGTTTTTCACCACTGCTGGGAAGAGGTCTGATGCATTTTTGCCGCGGGCAATCATCTGCAGAAAAAACAGGAATCTGATGAAAGGGGGATTTCCAAGAGATTTCACCCTTTTTCAGGAAACTGTGTAAAGTACAGTATACCTAAAAAACTGCTGGGCGATTTCTTTTAACAGCTAGGGTTATGCCATTGGCACATTGGGAGGTTTTAACAAAGCACTGGATAACAAAAGATGGCCCACTTTGTAGGGGCTTCAGCCAATGACAGACGAGGATCTGGATCTGGATTGAAATGATTGATTATTACGTGAGCATCTCTTCCAGCACCATTAAACAGTTTGGGAAGGCCTAGATGAAGATGATGATGATGTCATGGCTTTTCACAATAAACTTTGTCACAATAGTTCACAATGTTTGAGCTAAATAGAGGCTCGTCGATGGATGTCAATCACAACTGTTTGCTTGTATAATGTCAATTAAAAAAATCTAAAGAAGTCGTCCAAGATATCTGGGACTTGGTGGAGCTGAGTAGAGCCGGGCCAAATGGAGCCAGTGTGAAAGGGGCTTCAGCTACAGTAGAGATACACAAGGGCTGATTTACTGTGTGGTGCTTCTTGCATGTGTCCCTTATTTGATTCTAAAAAATTTGGTAGTCCTACTTTAGCCGTCTTTTTGGGTAGAGTCCATAACCTAGAAAACCCAACCCTATGTGTGAAATCAACCCGGCCCTGGATCAGCCCACATCAGACCCAGAACCGGGTTAGCGACATGACAAAAGTCGGTTTGTTTTTATTCCAGAAGTTTTAAGTGTATTACGTCTCTTTTGACGCTTCTTTCATTTGCTGCAGAGGTAATGAATGAAAGATGGGCGTGACGTTTCAGATTAAGAAATCTGACCCAGATCATGAATTATTAACAGCGGGCTGCACAGTTTGGACCTGTTAACATCTTGGTTACATCATGCAAAGACTACCTGTGTCTTCCTGCTTCCAAAGACTGAGAAGATTTTAAGTCAGAGCAAAATGGCAGAGTAAAAACTGATGCGTGTTGTTGTGGCGCTCCCTCTCCTCTCGCAGCACACACCCGGACTTGCTGATCAGTAAAATCCCAAAGTAAACCTTATTCACACTCACTGCCACAATCCGCTTCATTGCCTCCAGCTTCAGGGAGTCTTTGTTGCTGTCCAGCATCTCCTTCAAGTCGTCGTGCCTGTCAGGAGAAAACATGCAGGATTAGCTCGCAGCACAGTTCTATATTAGAGGAGCAGGAAAAATGCAGAACCTCACTAACGGTGTCAGGAAATTAAGGCCTGTTTTTAAGTTTAGATTCACCGCTCAGAATGTTTCACAGTGTGCAAGTGTGACCCAGAAAGGTTCTCCTTTGAAGTGGGAAATTTGGTTTGCAAAGTATATAAACCTGTGTTACTGCAGCACAGAAGAGGCAGGCGATAGGAGAGCAGCTTAATCCCCCCAAAAAGCTTGACTTTTTGCCGACTCTTGAGGTTTTTGTAGAAGAAAACACGTTCTTTAATAAATCCGAAGGATTTGGCATGGGTGGTGAGGACAGCACAGGGGATTGCGGGACGCCATCGACAAAATCTGGACACGGTTTATGCTGCGTGGGTCCAGAAAAGGGCCGGACGCATTGCCACAGATCCCGTCCAGATAACGCACCGTTTGACCCACTTCCATCAGGTAAACGCCTCAGAAATATTCAATCAAAAACTAATATACTCAAAAACAAAATGTTTTCCAAAAGCTGTAAGGACTATATCCCGCTGCTGTGTGTTTGTGGTCGGATACATGTTACAATCACACCACTGGTAATGCCTATTTGCACAATGTAGTTTCTCAGGGAATGTCTGATTGCACCGTTCTGTAAATGAAGGCTTAAAATTGTTGCACAGTATTTACTGCAGGCATGAGTGTATCATAGAGGGAGCGTTGAGGGATTAAGTCCTGCAGCGGCACAATAATTCATATTGTTCACAAAGGGACTGATATCTGACTCTTTGGACTCTGTACTAGTCTTAGCAGACCCTAAGCACTATGTTTGCACGCTTTAAGCTTCTCGGGAAGCATGTTGGTGAGTGCAATCATGTTTTGTTGTGTTTGCGTGTTATGTGTAATCTGTGTGCCTCCTGCGCGGTGTCTGTCTCAATACATGTCTCCATGGTAACACACGGTGACAATAAAGACTCTTGATGTGTCGTTCCAGATTAACAAATAGTCGTGGGGATTGATGCCCAGCTGTCAAGTGTGTTGTTATTAGCAACAAACAGCTATGATTTGAAACTTTGCATATGCATGTTTACTACAGCTAATTCCTACGTTTTATTGTACTAGAATAGAATCACCGCGTCTATAATATGACTTGAGCTGAACCCTCAGCTTAGACTTAAAGGTATTGTGGACGATCTTCTGTTGACTTTGAGTTACAGGGGGATCACCTTATCTATTGGTTGCCCCACATGTCAATCATTGTGAGGCCCTCAGTGTGCATGAACGTTCTTTGTTAGTTTGTTTTTTCTGCGCATGCGCACCTGTAGTGTTTGTGTATCCGGTTAGCTTCAGTGTTAGCCGTTCATTGTAGCACTGCTGCTGCTCTCACTGTATACTTTGAACATGGCTGAGAGTCGCAAGACGCAAACAGTCTCACAAGCTTATGAGAAGAAGAGGAAGGCCTCAGAAGAAAGGAACAAGACCAGATTGTATTTGGAAGATTTTTTCATGCAATTCCCCTGAGGATTAGGATAATACTACCACCACCATGCTTTACTGTTGGTAAAGTGTTAGATTTAAAAAATATATTTTTTCTTACATGATTTAAAATTTTTCCTCAGAAGGATGGCTGTGTGAGCGACTGTAATTTTCTGCTGAGCTTGATGGTGTCCATCTAGTAGCAGAGGCTCCCTCCTTGGTTGGAAACCCTTAGGTTTGTGCTAATGCTAAACTAGCCTCACTGCAGACAATAACACTAGTTTTTTAACATCCTAGCTGATTTTGTTTTTAAAATAAGGCAATTCGAGTCATGTTTTTGATACGTAGGAGACATCTGGATCTTCCAACCAGACAACATAAAACATCAGAAATGTTTTTTTTAATTGATAAAACAGACCAACAATAATGTTTTTGACTTAAAATTACTGGACCAAGTTAGCAACCAATTTAAAAAAGTGACTTTGAGAATAAGAGTAGTCAAATATTTAGCTAGAAATATGCGGGAGGATTCCTGATCATCAACCAACCATCGAATTTGGTTGTTTGACGATCATCCATAACTCGGAAAAAAGAACTGTTCAAACACCCCAAATAATGATCATGCCCATGTTGAGCGCAGGAGATTCTTTCAAGCATAAATCTACTTACATTTTTTTCACTCACTGAAGACAGGATGATACATCTACATAAATACGTGCTCACTGGACCAGCTGTCATAACACTGAGAAGAGGGCTTTGATTTACAGCAACTGCAACCTTGGAGGAGATCATGAAACAATCCCCCTCCCTCCCTACAGCAAACAACAGATTTGTGCTGGGGAAAACAAGCCAACTCTATTATTTCCTCCTTAAAGAACAACAAAGAAAATCTGTTTTAATCAACATAACAGAAGTCAAAAGATGAAACTAGTGAGAATGAAAGTTAGACGCCCACCATCTAGGAAAATTCTAACTAAAAGCAAGAGTTGTTTTTGTATTAAGGTTGCTTTTTGGTATCTTAGTGCAAAGGAAGTTAAAGGAGCAATTTACTACACAATCAACCTAAATCATTGTTATTTGTCACCCGGATGGAAGTAACAATCCCTAGAAACAATCGGTCCTCTCCATCAACATTGTCTCAGTAAAGTTTTTCTCCTTTCAAACTAGAGGTACAGTCTGGAACGACTTCATTTCATAGTGTGGCCGTGTTTACTTCCTGGTTCCTGAGCCAATCATATGAAAGTTCCCAGGGATCCCAAAAAAGAGCGCAGCTTTTGTATTCTATCTTGGCAAAAGAGCAGCAACCTGCAAACATGGAAGCCAGTAAGAGAAGCAGACCAGAAATAGAACAGAATACAACATCATCTACCTGTCCTGTGGAAGTAAAGATTCGGTGGGATTTCACAACAGCAACGGACCGTTGAGAAATGGCTGTTCTCTGTGAAGGTCTTGTGTATGTGTTGTTCCGATTTGCAAGACTAGGTGTCAGTATTACTTATTGCTCCTTTAAATATAGAAAATAAATTTCCATTTTCTTCTTCATCTTTTCCAGTCCAGGTCAATTTATCTTACATCATAAGCTAAGAGCATTGCTGGCTGGAGAAAAGCCATTCCCGTAAAGACAGTACTACCTAGTTGTTGGGAAACAACAATTACGGCCACCATGTGGCAATGATAGCTCTGGATTTTAAGAAATAAAAGAAATTACATGCCACTTACCAAAACAACTGTTCTATATCAATTAAATAATTAATACTGACTAAACAGGTAAACTACAGGCCCCCAAAGGCCTCCCAGCTTAAATTAGCAAAGTTGCAGTTTCTCTATTAAACATTTGTTAAATATTGTACAGCAAAAACCAGAGGGTATTTGATAGGGTTATAATAAATAACCCTTTATTATCCTACAAAGAAAACCAAACAAACACAAGTTTAGGCTGTCCTGCAGGATAGGGCAGAGGGGCCAGGAACGGAAAACCTGCTCCCTGACAGTTATGGCTCATCTGCGCCGGGCCACCTCTTTCTCTCTGCCTTTATTATCAAACTTCAAAGAAGGGAAAAGAGGATTCAGGAGTTTACAACATGGGGGTTTGCACACAAATAGGGGAGCAAGTTTGTTGGGGGTGGTGATCAGTCACCTGAGAGATGCACAGCTGGATAAGGCAAGACATTCCTTATCTGGGAGGTAAGGAAGTTAAAAACAACAGAACAACCCCTGAAGGCCAACTCTTAAAACAAACCAAATGCTTGTAACTTAATAAAAATAAAATGATTACCTTCACATTTCTTCACAACAGTATTCATAATGTTGACCTACTGGGATCAAGATTACTTTGTAATTTTTTTGGTCCATGTCTCAGCACTCTATCCAATGTATTTTCAGTTTTTTTGTTGTTGTTTTTGTTGCTCTGTGTTCTTTCAAAAAAGAAAACACTCAGTTTTTGCAATTAGTGCAAATTATAACCCAAGTTATAATTATAACTTGGGTTATAATTATATAATAAATACAGGTTAGCCAAAAATACTTAAGTTACCATCCATCCATTTTCTAACACGTCTATCCCTCATGGGGTCATGAGGGGTGCTGGTGCCTATCTCCAGCTCTCAATGGGCGAGAGGCGGGGTACACCCTGGACAGGTCACCAGTCTGTCGTCAGGGCAACACAGAGACAAACAGGACAAACAACCATACACACACTCACACCTAAGGAGACTTTAGAGAGACCAATTAACCTAAAAGTCATGTTTTTATGTGATAGACCAAAACAAAGTAATCCATAACTTTTAACCTCTCTCTGTCCCTGCTGAAAACGAAAGTATTCATAGAGCATGATGCTGCCACTACCGTGTCATACCTTAGGGATCACGTGTTCTGGGTTGTGTCCTTCACGCATAGCACCCTGCGTGAAGACAAAGATGTTTGACCTTGATCTCATTATGCTGGCTGTGCCCCTAATATCTGTAAGATTGCTCTACACTATAGACTAGATTTCTTATGGCTTTCCTTCTACCATTCTAGCTACTTGATGTTGAAACTATAAGTTAATGATAGCCTAAAGGCTAATGAAAGCTCCACCAACATTATATCTATTTTCAAGGTGCCATTTTTTTATTGAAATGTAAATAAGAACAAAAACAGCTGACATGGTTTCATCAGTTCTCTATAGATGCCTGTCTCATTTCCTTTCAGAAACAATCTTCTTGGTTGAAAGAAAACAAGTTAAAACCCCCTGAGGAGTGAATAATTTATCTTAACTGCATTTCTATAATCATCTTTGATAATTTATTGGTTTTACTTTTTTTACTAACATGTTCAAAATAAGATAATAAATGTAAATCTAAAACACACCCGTATAAAGGAAAGATTTGAGGAGTGAATAATTTATCGGAGTCCTGTCAACAGAAGCTCTACCTGACAGTTCCCCGTCAGATGCTCAATCCCTGGCACATTGTTTTCTAACCTAACCGTGTATTTATTAAGCTTCCCCACACGTTTGTCACCGACGCTCTCTGACAAACCTCAGCAGCATTGATAGGACAGCTGGATTTATACAGCGGCTAAATTACAAGCTTCACCTGCTGATGAAGGCAATTACTTGCCCTCTGTTTTATTTGGCGGTTTCAGATTATGTGTGGGGGGGGGGGGGGGGGCTGATTAGATATCGACAACAAACGCCTCTCACAACTCTATTTGTAAATGGTGTTTTTTTTGTTTGTTCTACTTTCAACAGGTTTTATGTCAACACCCGCAGGATTTTCAATCATCTATTGTTCCTTTCAGGCATAACAGTACCCCCCCCCCCCCCGCCCTAATGCTTCAGAGGCCAGATCCTTCTCTGACTGAGTGGATCTAGGCTGAGCGACTGCTCCGCCCTGTTGCCATACGAACTACAACAGACATCTCTGGCGGTTTCTGCCAAACCTGCTGGGTGGAAAAGGCAAACTGTGGTCACACAAAGGCCGCCGCCTGCTGACAGCATCCCTGCTGCAGCTGCAGAGGACAAACACACCAGAGTCATTGAATAAGGGGAACATAAATCGATGACATTGTCAAAGAGTTCGTCTGCCTTTCATTCCTGATGTCGGACGAACCGATAAGCATTCACACGGTTCAAACGCCGGACCTTCCAGGAGGAAACTTTCGGGAGGTTCCAGTGATCAGAAAACACTGATCTGTTCAGTTGCTGCAGAGTCCAACCCACTGCCCCCCCCCCCTCCCTCCCTCCCTCCCTCCCTCCCTCCCTCCCTCCCTCCCTCCCCATACCCGGTTTCCAAGGTAACGAAAGATGCAATAAAATGTGGTTAAGTGATTTTCTGCCTTCCTGCAGAGAAATCCGCCTCAGTGTCTACAGGACAGGGAATTGCAGCTTTGATTCATGTTGCTCGCTCGGTTAAAGAGCAGGTGCCAGATGGAGGATCCATCCGTCACATGAATGTAAATATTTGTGTTTATGCAAAACGCTTATTTATGACCCATTAATCCAGGCTGTGTGTGGGACTTTTATCAAATCTAAAATGTCAAAACATATAAGAGGAAAAACCCAGTGTATGTAAACCTTCTGTACTTTTGTATTCGTAGATAAAAGAAGACCTAAAACGCTAAAGCAGGTCTCCGCTCTGGTGTGTGTTAGAATTACTCGCAGAATCAATTGATCTTGACTTTACATTTCATTTTACTCCTTAAGAGAGCATTTGTGTGTGTGCGTGCGTGCATATGTGTGTGTCGGGGTGGGCTGATGGCTTATTCAATAGTGCCCATCTGTTTCAGTCCTGTGACATCAGCAAGTGGAAACCGGTGAGGACGTGGCCACTGCAGATCATCACCTCTTTACACTGAGGCTGAGGTGCAAATGTGTGCTAAGGCTCTGTTGCTTTAATATCTCTCCGGCATCGCAGCGTTATAATTATATATAGTTGTTCGTTCTGTCACGCACTTCAAACACTAACCCCTTTGAAACTCCCCAAATAAAAACCTGACACGGAGGAGTATTTTTAGATGAGAGACGGTGAACTGAGGCTGGTACAAAAAAGTGGCTAAATTCCAGGCAAAAAAAAAAAAAAAAAAGAACATCTTCAATGTATCATGACAGATTTAAGTAGCCCAAAGCATTGCAGGGGCAGACATGGAAATTGGCGAATCTAATCCTGGTTTGCAGAAAACATCCTCTGCCCACGGCTCCTGTATCGGATTAATAATTGGTTCTGTTCAGCCGGTTCTGAAACGGTTCACCGCCTGCATCGTCAGCGAAGTATTTCTAGGAAGTGACAACGTCGTACCAAAACAAAGGTGTAGCAGCTTATTTTGGATCAGATATATTTGTCAGCAGCAATATTAAATTTATAAGTTCGACGGTTCAGCCTCCAAAAGTGAGGACAGAAAAACAAAGACCAACCGAGAAGCAATGCGTAGAGGCACAGGTTATTTTGGCGGCGGGAAGGGTCAGGCTTTTTAATCCGTAGTTCGGGTCAACTGAAGGTGCATTTTTGCTTCTGCAATGATCGGAGCCTACAGCTCCACTTAAAACATCAGATGGGGTCTGAGGAGCTAACTGGGTTTTTTAAAAACATTAGATGCTGGGGGCGCTGCTCAGCTGCCTCAGGGGGGAAAATAGATATTTATGTACGATGGATACAAGACCATCTTTTTCTCACTGTCAAGCATTAATCAAGCGAGACCAGGGCTCAGCAGCCTTTGCAACCCTATGAGCCGTTTTTACCTTCGGTCCAGCTAAGCAAAATTTGTTTAGAGCCACAAAAGCAACATGAAAAAAGATCCTTAGAAATAACATAATTTGTTTTTGTAATACAGTTTTAAATTTGTTTTTAGGTTTATTATATTATCTGCGGTGGGACAATAAATTTTTTTTATAGCAAATTAAATTAAAAACCCACATAGTTTCATCCCATTGACCAAAAAATAACATATAAAATTAATATTCCTTAAACTATTAGTGCCGCACTAATAGTGTTGAAATCTTCTGCATACACTGCATGAAAACGGCAAAACTGCTGAAGTTAGCATTTTTGTTTGAAATTGTTCATTCCTTTAACATTTTTGGCCAAAGTTCTTAAGAGCCACCGTGGTGGGTCTAAAGAGACACATGCGGCTCCGGAGCTGCAGGTTGCACACCCCTGGGCTAGACCTTTACTGTTTTAGATAATTTAGGATTACTAATATATTAATTTGCCAGAATAATGAGCACGCTGGGATGCTGTTCTCAGGGTTGCAAGGTTCCCCTTTTTTTCTCTAAATGTAATAATGGTCTTTATGGCCATAAACATAATTTGCAGTTTAGTCTGACCACAGGACATGTCACCAGGAATAAATATATTTGTCCCTGTTTGCATTTTCACTGCCATCTGGGATTTCATGTGGCCTTTGGAGTATTGGCTTCTTCCTCGCTGAGTGTCCTTTCAGCCCAAGTCTCTACCAGACGCCAGCCAGCATCTTCATAAGGTCTTTTTCTTTTGTTCTAAGGTTTAAGGCTGGTTACCATCACCTACACTTTCTGTTTAAAGACATCGCAATCTCACTGAATGTAAACTTCTGATTTTGAATGAAGTAATAAACCTTCACACCATAAAGTTCTCTATTGTTTCAACATTTAGCAAATCGAATTGATATTCCTGATTAATCCAAAACAGGTAAAGTTTAGTCCGATATAATGTCAGACATTGTATGTAAATGTCCGATTTCAAATAAAGCAGCCATCTTTAGCAGGGTTAGGCTTAAGGTCACGTTAAATCTAACTGTTGTAAATAAGTTTTTAAGCAGGGATGAAAACTGGGCAAAGCCAAGAATATAGTTTAGATTGTTTACATTTTTTAGATTTCTATCACATCAGGGTCCTGTTCAAAGGGTTTTTCAAATGATATATATTAAATTCTATAACTTAACTCTAAATCACTTTCAGTGCTTCTATGTCAACCACACCACACACAAGCTGTGAAGCCATAAATGGTGAAACCAGCAGCGAAACTGGGTTTTCCAGGGCCAATTTAAATCATTTTGATCCCCAACATGAGCTTGACTGGGTCATGTGACGACTCCAGGAGCGAGTCGTACGTGGAAGACAGCCAGACAGAGAGCAGCTGAAACACTTGACATTACATTTTATAACCTTCAAAGCAATGGGCCCAGCTGGACAAACAGCTCTTGACGGAGCAAAACATCTGTTGCTGCTCAGAAAAATGGAAACTGCAAGCTTTATAATTGCACTGCCTTTAAAGTAATATCTGACGGGGACTTGATATTGGAAAATTCCTCTTCTTAGATTATTCAGATCAGTATCCGGGATGGAAACGTCCTGATTAGAACCTCCCAATGAAAGCCATTAGTAGAGAAAGGAAAAAAAAACAGGAAATCATTAAAGTTATCATGAACACCCGACTGGAATCATAATTATCTACGGCAATAATTTGACCAGCAACACAAAAATCTCATAAAGCAACTTATGAGTTAGACACCAAGTTGAGAAGATCGTCTCAAAATTCACGATCCTTTAACGTTTTTGCATCCCGTGTTGGAATAGGAGAGGAGGCTGGAAAGCTTAATTTGTTTAACAGCTTAGGGTGATAAAGCAGCATAATCAGCCTCTCTAATTAATAATGTGACAGGGATTTTTGTGGCTTGCGATGGCAAACAAGCTCATGAAAGTCTAATTAAAATTAAACCTGGAAATGTTTGATAAAGCACTTGTGGTCTGATTAGGAGCGAGAAGCTGTCGCAGTGGAACTGTCGGACAAATTAAACATGCATCTAGGAGAAAACCAGTGACTGGTTAGAACCTGACAGAGATGACCGACGGCAGACACGTAGAGCCACACAGTGAGGCCCTTTAAACGCGTTGCATCGAGAACGCTGGGATGTCTTTTATTTCGTTTTACAAACTGTTTTCCATCTCCGTGTTAAAATAAAAGCCTCACACCGACGAGCGACATGGAAAGCAACCCAAATCCCCGAGGGGCCCTCAGAAACTGTACACCAGCGCCACTTCTCCAATTTCCCTGCATTTTTTGCTGCGCCCTGCCCGGTGACAGTGGAATTTACAACACCTGTGAATTATTTAACCTGCCGAGGCCCAGCGGCGCACACAGCCGCTCTGGTTACCCAGAACAGAAGCCAAGAGATCAGCTGGAAAGCATCCATGAAAGTAAGGCAGTACTCACGGATACAACATCAGATGCGGTGTCGGCTTGCTACCCGGGAAGCGACAGCAGCAGCAGCGACATAAAGAGCGGACGATATGAGAGGGAATTTATTTGAATCAGACTCAAGTGAGCGATTGAGGAGCTGCAGCTTTACGTTTCTAAAGGGGCAGAAACAATCCTGGCTTTTCTAGTGTGACAGATAGAGGCCAGCTCCGAAAACGATCCTCTGATTGAATTCAATTTAAAAGAAGTGATTCAAGGTTGGGGCGATGAACACAAAAACTGACACTTCATTATATACCTATGATTCTGAGAGTCTTTGCTTTCCATTGCCAATGTCTATAGCTGATTTAATGAAGAACAGCAACCTTGGCTTTTCAAAAACAGCCCTATTGAAGAAGTTCATTTCTTTCTCCTCCAAAAATCGGTTGTAGCTTTTATGTGGTTTTACCTGATTTTAGGTTTTCTGTATGTTTCATGGTCGCCTACATGCTTTCTGAGTAGAAAAGGCTGTTTTGGGGAACTTTTAAGGCATCCGTCTTTTTGTGATTTTTGTGAAAGAAGCCACCTTGAGCTACAAGAAATTTTTGGCTTAAGAGCAACATGGGCTGAAACAGTTTGACGGGTAAACAAATAAGCAGATATTTTTCACATTCAAGCTCATCCACAAGATGGATTTTATGTAAGACACTTTCTCTCCACAAGCAGATAATTTTCTTCTTCTTTTTAATAAGAAAAGACAATGCTAAATGAACCACCCAGCAACCCATGTGATTTGTTTTTGCATTTAACACTTTAGAGACATGGCTCTCAGACTGCGGTACAAATGTCACTGCTTGCACCTGCAGTGGTAGTTGGAACAAATCTTGGCCTCAACCATTTACATGCAGATTCAAAGCTAATCTGTCAGAGAGCAGCCAAACGGATCTGGTCAAGCAAATTGATCTTTGCTTTGAACAGAAGCTACTAAAGGTGCAGTGGAGAACATTTCAAAGACTGAACTGGTCTGCAGAGAACCAAAGACAAGGCTTCAGGTTTCTCTCTAAAGTCAAAAGGTGGACAGGGTAATGGCACTCATTGCTCAGCGACAAGCTAACAATTATTTTAGTACCCATCCATTGTCTACAAACGCTTATCGGTGCATCGTTGCGGGGAGGCTGGTGCCTAGCGCCAGGAGTCATTGGGCAAAAGGCAGCGAACACCCTGGACAGGTCCCCAGTCCGTCACAGGGCAGCACACACTCTCAGTATTAGCAATATGAGCTGATAACTGTGCATTAACTGCATGTTAAATGGAATAGGAGTTTACAAAAGGAGTTTCAAAGGTAGAAAAGGTATGAAAGAATATTTCAGACCTCTTGAAATTGTAACCGTAAGGTTTGGCAAACCTTGAGACCTGCAACTGGCCGATGCCTGGTTACCATTTACCCAATCGGTACTTGTTACAACCGTTTTGAGGAGCTCTGCTTTAGAGAGGCATGGGGTGAGAAAAGAACCAGGGTTAGTGAAAAGAAATGTTCTGACAGATCAATGAAAATGTCTTGTAGGGAAAAAAAAGGTGCAACTAACGGTACCAGCAGCTCATAACCTTTCTAAGTGGTATAAGGTTGCATTCATTGTGATCCACTTTGGCTACGGGGCAGCTGGCACTTCTTCGCCACACCTGAAGAGGTGAGCTGGGCTATCCTACCGTAGGGGCTGACTTTGGAAGCTGCCTCCACCGCTGCCACCTCCACCGCCGTCCTCCTGCAAGCCTCGTTCCTCCTGGTCTCCTCCACCACCTCCGCCACCCCCGGTGCCTCCGGATCGGAGGTGGCGCAGCTCGTCCGGCTGCAGGGCATTGTACCAAGTCTGCTGGCCATTGTCAGGGCTCAGCACGGGGCTCTTGTCCTCCTCCTGCCCCTGGACCTGACTCTGCACCGTCTTTACGATGTTCACGGCGTTGACGGGCAGCTGCAGCAGCCTTTGCATAGTGGTCATCTTTAAAACACCAGTTTCAACCTGTAGAATCCCAGAGAATGGGTGCAGTACTTTACAGGGAGTTGGTCAAAATCCTCTTGATGCTCCTTGAACAGTGTCTCTGGGGTCAGGCACATCCAGCGTTCCTTAGAAGGTTGGCACAGAAATCCTCACAAAACGGCCCTCATGTGACCGATGAGACCGCGCTTCCTCAGCATCCCCGATCCAAATCCAGCAGAGCTCACCAGCACTTAGTGCTTTTTATTCCCTTCTGCTGCTGCTGAGTCTGAGCGCCTCCAGTGAAGCAGCAGACATCAGCTGCACTGTAAATGGATGCTCGGCAGGGAGGGGCGTGGAGTTTTATTTGCCATGACGCGACTCCTCCCTGCTCAGGAGGATCCTGTTGCAGCAGCGGACTCTTCATGCATACGCAAGGCACGCATACACCAAGCCCTCCAATGGTTCAGTCTCTCAGGTTGATTTAGCCACGTTGTCACCCACCTACCCCCCCCCCCCCACGCTTGTCACATTTGTCCCACCTCTTCACAGTTAAAAAATTTGTTATTTCTCACTGTGCTGCAGCTTTCTTTCTTTACATGAAAACATTTCCTGTTAATTATTCCTGATTTATATATATATATATACCTTGCACAGCCCCGATTTCCTTTCCTTAGCTTACATGACTCAGCTTTCTTGGCTGTGTCGTGATGAAAAGGTCTCTCTCTCGCTCCCTCCTTCTCTCTCTCCCACTCATTTCCTCCCGGCTTGAATGAAAATAGCTGCCTAGAAGCACAGTTCACATATGCTTGCTCTGTGATCTGTGAACAGATCAGCTGGGATGTGTTGACTCTTATTATTTCTTTAACCCCTGGTACCAACAAAAGATACACCCAGAGGCTGCGGCTGCCTTTACGATGATTTACGCCGACAGTTCTGGCTCAAAGAGCTTTGGAGTTAGGAGCCAGACTTTTCAGTGAAATCATTCAAACTCACTTTAGTGATAGTTTGTCTCTTTTTAGAACATGTCATGGTTTCCTTTTTAAACAGCTATTTAAGGAGCAAAAACAAGCTCCCAAGTTAAAATGCCCCTGATGACATATTATAAGGCATAGCACAACTGATTAGAGTTCTTTCGAGTTTGCCTATTTGTATTTTTCTTGTTGCATTTGTTTGGTTTTAATCAAATTCTCGATTCAAAGATACTTACTTATATTGCCCGGATTTCCGCCAAATTTGGCAACAATAAAACACATGCCATTGATTTGTAGAGAGGACCGGGGTAGAGGGGCATGGTCCGATTTCCCAACCAAAGACCTTCAGTGATCATTTGGAGACAATACAAAAGAAAACAAAAGCATCGGGTCTGGTTGATGTATTCCATTAAAGGCATACTATGCAACATTTTTCAGTTAATTAATGTGTTCGATACCGTTTTGGATGATTAAATGAGTCATTTCAGGTCGAACAAAGGTTTTCTCGGCTGCCCTGGGGGTCTGTGGGGGAAATACCGCACTTGCAATGCAAGAGCCCTCGGCTCGCACACACAGAAGTCTCGCTTTACGGCGAGAACTCCATGTGTTTTTGCCCTGCCATTCACTATATGCACGCGCAAAAGCAACAACAAAGAACCGCGTGTTAACGTCAAATAAACATGCAAGCATATCGAGTTTTATTATTATTATTATTATATTTTTTTTTTATGTTGGCGAGACGCTACCGCAGCGGCCGCGGCGAGGTGGCAACGGCGGCTGCGGCTTGGCGAGGCGGCGGCTGCGGCTTGGCTAGGCGGCGGCGGTAGCGTCTCGCCAACATAAAAAAAATAAATAAAATAATAATAATAATAATAATAATAATAAAACCGCCGAGGCGGCGGCGGCGGCGGCGGCGGCGGCGGCGGCGGCAGCCGCGGCTTGGCGAGGCCGCGGCTTGGCGAGGCGGCCGCGGCGGTGCGGGAAGCTTGATGTTCATACCTTCACTGTGTTAGTCATTGTTTGTACTGCCGTTTTTTCCACTTTTCGTTGCGTTCGCCTGTCTGCTAAGCTCAAAACAACCGCGCCTGTCTTGACGGAGAAACCAGAACAGCTGAGCATCTTTACGACAGTGCACTTTTACTTTCGCCCTCTGGGGGGAGCCTCGCTGGAAAATCAACCCCGGTTGCATAGTATACCTTTAAGATCCAAAAAGTGAGCCAGATTCCTGCCGCATCATCCTCTACTTCCACTGAAAATGATCTAAAGGTAGACAGACTTAAAATGGTTCCAATCCTAGAAGTTAGCCCAACAATGTATGCACCTGCAGAGCAGCCCACCATTGCACCACTCCAGTCCAGCATTTAGGAAGAGAGAAGTTGTTTAGTTGTTGTCTATTTAAGGAGATGCTATCAAAATACAGCTTCAGCTTAGCCATCCACTGCAGGCTGAGATCCTTGCAACTCAAAGGCAAGACCAATACTTGTAAGTAAAATCTTCTTGAAGTTAATGATTTGTCCTTGATTTGAGCAAGTAAACAATATTATCTGCCAATTGAAGGAGTATTTTGACCCCTAAAAAAAGATAATTAGATATATTTCCCTTGAAATAATATGATGGAGAGGAGTTGTTCCTATTTTAAATGCAAAAATCTTATTCCATTGGCAGCCTGCTCAAATCAAGGATAAATACATTAATTTCAAGAAAATTTTACTTACTTTTATTTGTCATTTTGCAGCGCGTAAAAAGACGGTTGCTTGAATTCATCAATGCATTCTGATCAACTTGTGCCGCGGTACACACAAGACAGAACTTGCTTTTTTAACATCATTTCACCATCATTTCACAGATCAGCAAGAAGAGAGCATGGCAAAGCTTCGGAGGAGGAATCTGAAAAGAAGAGTCTCTGATTCCAGCTCGGACTCGAACTTTCCTCTGATTTTATCAAAACAGGGATCTTTAAATTTTGATTGCAGTGCAGTGGTATCGAATCTACATGAAAAAGGGCGGAGCCATCTCCAAATAAAACCTACTTCAAAAAGGCTTCCATGAATTATTAAACTGCTGTATGTCCAGAAGCTGGATAATTAATATCCGTCTCCTGCTCGCTTCTTAGTGAAGACAAGCCTGCTAGTCACACCGTTTTCTCTGGAGTTCGATGTGAAGATTAATATCCCACTGATGGACACGATGGACTGCTATTGCCAGCAGCGGTTGTCTTGGCCGAGCACAATAAGAAGGGAAGCAGCTAACCACGTCTGTTTAAGCTAGGATACACACAAGTCAACACGTACGCTGCTATGCAACATGTTTCAAACTGAACTAAGACTGATGGTTTCACCTTTTTAAGTTTACTTTATACAGGGAAAAATAGAATTAATGATTTCTATCACCTTTTTTCATCAAGCTTTTCAATAAATGTACATACAGATTGGGTCAGATATTTACATACACTCACCATTCGTACAAATATGTTAATTTTGATATTTTAATGTTGGAGCTGAACTGTAGTTTTTCCAGGGTGGAGTGATTCCATGGCATCTGATTTTTGTGATTTTTTAAACACAAGAATTAAAAGTGTCTAACTTATTTTGGGATGTTCTTCAGTCTGCACAGAGTTTAGTATATTGTGTATCCACTCTTATCAAGGTTTGGACAAATCAAAGCATGTGCTTTTTTGCTGTCATCAGAAACTTTGGGCCTAATTCTAGTTGAATATTTGGTCACTTTTCTCAGCAGAATTGGTTGAATCCATCAAAACAGGTTCACTTGACATTCAGAACTGATTGCCATCAGTGCAACAGCCCCACAGACTGACGCTGCCCCCACCATGCTTGTTATCATGGCCAGATAGCAACATTTTTCTCTTATCCAACCATAATTTTTTTCTCTCCAGAAGACTGCAGTCATGTCCACATGGGACGCTGCCAACTGCTAGTCAAGCATGAAGATGTCTTCACCTCTGAGCATCTCCTACTTGGTTGGCACACTCTCACTCCATGTTGATGTAAAACTCTCTTCACTGTGAAGAGAGAAACTGGTGATGTAGCTGTTTCCAGTTCAAGACAGGCTTAAGTCTTGGTGGCTTTTTTGACATGACTGGGCATTTTAATGGGCCAAGGATCCCAAACACACATCAAAACTGGTTTTGGAATGGATAAAACTGGCTAACAGGCTGGCTTTCTGAGACCTCAATCTCAAAGAAATTAATGGATTGTGTGAAAAGCTCAGCCCATGTCAAAAAACCAACCATTTTAAATAAACTGTCCAATTACTGCCAAGAGAAGTGATCAAATATTCAGCTATAATTGCACTAAACGTTTGTAATTGACTACAGACTGTTTGTGGCAGAAGTACAACTCACAAAGAAACCATAAACCAAATACGAATGGGGGGTGCATAAATTTGAGTCCGTGTTTAAAAATTTGACCATGTGTGGATAAGGCGTCATCGTTGAATTCAAACTTGTTGTATATTCAATCCCTCCTCCAAATTGTGTTTTGATTAAGTCATTAAAAAGCCAAACATTAATTCAAGATTTAATCTGGTAGTGAGTTTATGTAAACTTCTTTCACTTGGTATACACATTTATGGAACGCTAAAAAACTTGAAGACTTGACTTCCTGTTGGACTGGACTCCAAACACTTCTAATTTTAATTTTTACACAGATACAGAGGAGAGTAGTCAAGGGTCAAGATATGCTGTCCTAAAAGTCTGCTGACATAATCCTTTTTTTTCCCAATTTTCTAAAACAAACAAACAAAAGTTCCAGAGGAGCTCTTTTCTTGCAATATACAGGTAAGCTGGCCTTGTTTGGTTTGAATAATCACCTTTGCTCTGCTATGTAGGCAACACTGCCACCTTCTGATGACAATTCTTACTTTTGATGCAAACCAGAAAATTCAAATCTAACTTATACACCATTTCTTGTCACGGGTATGTAAAAGCATTGTTTCAGATTCCCTTTGCATACATAGACTCACCCAGCTCACAGTGCCTGCTTCTACCTGTTAGTGGTTTCCATGCCTGTGTGGTTTGGCTCATCCACAAAACAGGAGAGGTCCAGACTGTAACAAACAATTGGGTCTGTGGAGAGGATCATCAGGGCTGACCTTGCATCCATCCATCAGCTGTACACGTCTCGGGTCAGAAGAAGGTCCGCTAACATCTCAACAGACCCCAAAAATCTTTCAAACAAGCTGTTTAGCATTTCACGTTCAGCTCGGCACTACAACGCGCTATTTGCTAAAACCAGCATCCACAGAGACAGCGTCTTCCCCCTAGAATGTCTCTCTGATCAACTCTTCCCAATCAGAGTACCCAGATTAGTACCACGCCTATTTGCATCAATCCCATACACATTTGTCAAAATGCAGATAGTTCTATTTACATTACAAGAAAATATTTCTCTTTACCCTTTGTTGTATATTGTATTAAATTGTCTTCAGTGAGAGAAAAGTGCAACTGAAATCAAATCCCTTGTTGCATGAAGCCACTTGGCAATTAAAACGGGTTCTGACCCTAACACTGCCACTGAGACCTTGCGAGGATCACCAGTGAAATTACAGCAGCTCTACCAGCAACATTACTTTCTCTTTTTCAGTATGAACTTCCTTATTTTTTACCAAAAGTTCAAAATCACTTTTTAGCCAAAGGATGTTAATCTTAAGTATGGGAACATCACGCAGTAGAGCTACAAAATGTATTCTAAAGAAATTTCCATTCACTTTTCATCCCTCCATCCATCATCTATAGCTACTTGATGTTACAGTGTCACAGAGGACCAGTGGGCCCTTCAGTGGACAGGTTAAGAGGCAGGCTAACCCTCACCCAAGGCAACACACACACACACACACACACACACCCTAAAGGTAAATTAGAGACATCAGTTAACCAAACAATTTTGTTTTTGGATTGTGGGAGGAAGCTGGAGTGCCCGTACAGAACCCACACATGCAGATATACCCCAGGACCGTACACTAACTACAAAGCAAAAATAGTATTCAAACGGCATAAGGCTTTTGGGTCAGATAAACCCCAAAAGCTTTATGCTCATTTATGCTATAACTGGACATCATGATTTTTGTGAGCTTTTAGACTAATACTTTTCTCAGATCAGCTTTATGTCTTTAAAGGAAAAACAAGAAATGATCAGTAATAAACTCGCAGTACTATACTTGGTGATATGATTGTTTTTAAACAAAACTAAATATATTTTGATATGCTAAATGATATTATATACAGCACATTAAAACGCTATATAGCATTGATATAAACTAAAGTAAATGAATGAAAGGGCAGCACAGTGCCTTGGAGCAATAAGATCCTGAGTTGGTGTCTTTCTGCACAGAGTTTGCCTGTTCTCCTTGAAGAAGTGTGGGTTCACTCCTGGTTCTCTGGCTTCCTCCCACGGTCCAATAACATGTTTACAGGTTAATTGGTCTTTCCAAATTTCCCTTAGTGCGTGTGCTTTGGTTTTGTGTGTTTGTGTTTTGTTTTTTTGTCCTGTGTGTCTCTGTATTGCCCGGTGATGGACTGCAACCTGTCCAGGGTGTACCCTGCCTCTTGCCCAATGACCACTAGAGATAGGCACGAGCACCCCGATGACCCTGCACGGATAAGCAGGTATAGACAATGGATGGATGAACGCAATAAAAAAGTATTTGATCTTTGTTTCACCTTAAAAAGAAATGGACAATAGCTTTCAAACTTTTCTAAGGTTTGATTATCAGACCCAGCAAACTACCAGAAACTTCAGTGTGCACTCAAAGAGCTCCCTCTGCTGGTAAATAGCGGTAAAGCACAAGCTCATAGCCAGCTTGGCTGGAAATAACACACACACATACATATATCTATATATATATATCTACACACATAAACGTTTATGTATATATATATATATATATATATATATATATATATATAGTACTGCAGGTATGAAAAATTCTGTAAACTAGGAATGCTTTCAGTAATGCCGGTGAGGAACAGAAGAGAGATCTACAGTGAATCAAATCAATGTTTGCTCTGACCACCCTTTGGTTTCAAGACGGCATCAATTCATCTAGGTACACTTGCAAACAGTTTTGAAGGAAGTCGGCTGGTAGGTCATTCAAAGTATCTTGGAGAACTAACCACCGATCTTCTGTGGATGTAGGCTTCATCAAAATCCAGCTGTATCTGGATGTGATCCGAGACACATTTGATGATGTTGATTGAAATCATGGCTCTGTGGGGGCCATGCTATCCCTGAATATTGTTCTTATTGAAATTGGCTGCATGTTTGGGGTCGTTGTCCTGCGGCAGAATACATTTTTTTGCCCAATCTTATGTCTCCCTGATGGTATTGAATGATGTATAAGTACCTGCCTGTATTTATCAGCATTGAGGACCCCATTAATCCTGACCAAATCTTCTCTATTTGCAGAAATGCAGCTTCAAACTTGCAAAGCACCATCACTGCTGCCTGCTGACACCAATTATTGTACCGCTGTCCAGCACTTCGCTGAACACATTGTTTGCTACGAGAGCTAAATGTTACAAATTTTGACTCATCAGTCCAGAGTTTTTCCTGGTCCTCGGTTCATATATTTTTGAACACAGATGAGTCACTTGGCCTTGTGTCCTTGTCGGAAACATGGCTTTTAGGTTGTTTGAAGACCACTTCTGGCCAGACATCTCTGGACAGTAGATGGGTGTACCTGGGTCCCAGAGATTTCTGCCAGGTGTGAAATGATGACAGTGCTGGACATTTTCTGATTTAAATGGGAATAAGCTTGAAGTGTTTTTCATTTGCTACTGTAAGTTTTCTTGTCTGACCACTGTGGCTACAATCCTCAATGTTGCCCGTTTTATTTGTGCTTCTTCAAAGGAACTTGAGCAGCACATCTTCGAAATATTTGTCTGGGACAGACCTTGCTGATGCAATATGTAGCTACCTTGTGTGTTGTTACTGTGCTCATTTATGCCACAGGCTATATGACCTGTGACATGAAACTGTCGCAGAGTTTGGTTGTTCATTGCCCAATTTAAAGCTATAAAGTCCAGTACTACTCTGTGTATGACTAATATGTATCCTGACAAAACCCTCCAAGCTTCACTGTAGATCTCTGCAGCTCCTCCAGATAAATGGATCTCTTAGTTGCTTTCTCTGATTAATGCTCTCTTTACTTAGTCTGTCCATTTATGTGGATGGTTAATGCCTTAGTTTGAAATATGGTTTCTGAAAGATGTACTGAACAGTGCTTCATGAGATATATAGAATATCCCACCACGTGTATTATTAACCTAAGTCTGCTTTTCCTCACCATCCCTTGCCTCTCTTGTTTTTTTTTATTGATATTTTAAAATATAGAAAACATAAACACACAATAGCCCAGGCCAAACTTAGGGATGTTACAGAAATTGACAAATACTAAATATAATTATCTAGTCAGTAAAACTAAAAACCTTTAAATATCTGAGAGGTCAGCTCAGGACCTATATACTTGAGGTAAGGGTCTCAGACTAAATTGAAAGTGTCCATTGAAGAGTTAAGCGGACATGTAATATATTAATTAGGCATACATTCCTGTATGATATTGTGCCATGATCTTTGTGGGTAGGCTGAGTCTTTAATCCAATGTTCTTCCTAGCAGTGAAAGTCAATCTGTTATAAGGTTTCTTGTGTTTAGGCTTAATCACACGATCCAGAAGGCCCAGGAGAAGGAACTTTGGGTTAAACTGTATAGTGGTATTGAAAATGTAAAGTAATGTAATTCCTGAACCACAGCAGACCAATAATTCAACATCTTTGTGCAAGAACGCATACAATAAAAATAATCACCAATTACAGTTTATCATTTCCAACGAGATGATTTAGGATCCATCCTATTTTCAAGGACAGGCGTTATTTGTGTCCAATGTAAAATCCTAAACTGAATTGATTTTGTTCTTTTGCAAAGTGAAATCTTTGCAGGCCCGTCCCTTATATCCAACAAAACCCGGGTTTCAGTAAAGATGCCACGGCCTGTTTTGCAGCCCCTGAAGCAGGTGGAGTCAGCTGTGTTTCCTGATCTTCTTGATGCTGTTTGTTCGCTAATGTTCTGTAGCTAACCTCTGAGGTTTTCACAGACCAGCAGGATTTATACTGAGATTACATTACACACAGGTGGACTGTGTTTATTAATTATTTGACTTCTGAAGGTAATTGGTTGCACTTGATTTTTCTGTAGTCTCAAAGTATATAGGTGCTGATAAGTCCATGCCCCGCTTTTTATACTTTTATTTTGAAACCCATTTGTTCCACTTCAGACTTTCTTTGTCTTGATCTGAGCTAAAATTGAAACAAAATACATTAAACCTGGAGAGTGTTTAAGGGGAAAGGCCTTGTAGCTATTTTTAAAGCTCCAGGATGTTGAAGGGTTTGGTGTTTTCAGATTTCTGCAGCCTCGCTGCCAGGGGTCGTATGCGCTGCTGTCGCTGTCCAGCAGGGGTGGTGCTGAAAAGCTGAGGCCTGATCCCACATCCCCTCAGACGAGCCTCTAGCATCACAACTCAAGACACTTTGCGTTAAATTAAACTATGCCGACGCGTTTGCTTTAGAGGCAGGTAGGTGAACAAAGATTTAAAGTGAACGCCGGCAAATAAGCCACCAAAGCCGCCAGAGCGCCTCAAATCACGGTCAAATTCAGCACCACTACCCGCAGACGCCGCTCGCTGCTGCGGGCCTCTGAGCTTTAAAACTTCCGCCTGCGGTTTCGTGCTGTGAAACCCCGTTTTCTGAACCGACACATGGACACACTGACCGTGACTGTGCCCACGTCGTACTTCCCCCGCCCCGCCGTCATCTGAAAGCCCGACAGCCGCTACGATAAACCGCATCAAGCCGAGGCTACCTACCGCTTGTAGTCCGAGGAGAAGATCCCGCCGCTCGCCGGATCGTGACCATATTCAGGCTCCCCGACGCTGGAGGAGCCCCCCTTCTCGTCATTGAAAGCAGAGCTGGAGGACATGTCCGTGTTTTTTTCTGCTGCTTGTTTTCTGTCGGCCTCACGGAGCAGCGATGGAGAATCAGAACGCGGGGAGGAAGCAGGATATGCGTCTCTTAAAGGCGCCCAGACACCGCCGCTGTCTCCGTGCTGCAGAGGGGGATGATGGGAGGCAGAGGAGGGGGGAGTGATGAGGCAATGGTCACGTGGTTCCCACAGATTGTTCCTATGGATGTAAACATCGCATGCCCGTCTACCACGGCCCAAGGGTGGAGAACACATTGCAATTAAGAAAAGTAAATGTTTTTAACAAAAACCTGGGATTTCTTTGAAGATTCCTTACATACATTATGAACCAGGGATGTCCCAGGTGCAGCACAGGGGCCTTGATTTTGAGCTGCCCCTGATCACAGTTCAAGAACGTTTTAAATTTAGCCTGCCAGCACAGATGCAGGCACTTTTAAAACAGATGTAAGGTGGGATTTTCACTGATGCAAGATCTTTCAAAAAAGATTTGATTTAAAATGGAAAAATAATGGACGAATACTATGAGCTGCACAGGAACAAAAGAACTTGGGTATATTCATTTAATAACTTGAGCTACATAAAGCAAGTGCTTTCAATAACAAAACATTGCCTATATCCTGTTCTAGTTGTTAGGTTACACAGTACACAAAAAAAAAAAAACAAATGTTGACAAAAAAAAGAGAGAAAATCATCAATTGAAAAAGTTGATCCTTTATTTTTGATAGGGCAAAACTGCTAGACCAGTTTTAGCTTTGGGGTCTAAAATGATTTATTTTCTTTCTCTTGAAAGTAAGACTTGATTAAATATTGTGTTTAATGTTGTCTTTAAATTTCTCCTGGAAAACAACTTTGCTCAATATTCTTCTGTCCAGTTCTCCTCAGTACACCCTGCATAATTTCATTCCATCCTTCAAACATGTCTTGGACAGAAATAGTATTCTTTCTCACATTTTATCAGGATACACACACCACTTATGTGCAAATTATCTGTGATTGACCCACACAAGATCGTACAGTTAAAGGAAAGTGCTGCACAGATTTCATATAGATGCCATGATTATTGGCACAAACCCAATGCTCTTTTCTTAGAATATATGTATTCATATTTTCATCCATCCATTTTCTATACCGCTTATCTGTGCAGGGTGGAGGGCTGGTGCCTATCTCTAGCAGTCAAGTGGGTGAGAGGCAGGGTACACCCTGGACAGGTTGCCACTGTATCAAAGGACAACATAGAGACATGCAACCATGCACACACACTCACACCCAAGGGCAATTTACCGTAACCAATTAACCTAACAGTCATGTTTTTGGATTGTGGGAGGAAGCCGGGAGAGAACCCATGCATGCACAGGGAGAACATGCAAACCCTATGCAGGAAGACCCCTGGTCAAACCCAGGACCTTCTTCCTGCAACAGTGCTACCACGTGCACCACTGTGCAGCCAGTATTCATATTTCAAGAAAAAATATTTTATTTACCCTGTTTGTACGCTGCTCTTAAAATGTCTTTATTAGGTGCATATTGGAACCGAAGTCATGTTCCTTGATGTATGAAGCAACTCGGCAATTAAAACTAATTCTAATAACACACTTAGGAAGCTATTAAAGGTATGATTTTGATCGTTGTTTGTTCCATTTACTCAAGATATTCTGAAATAAAATAATCTACTTAACACGTCACTTTGTCTACAGCACTTCAGAGTCATCTGTATTATAAATGCTTGTCGTGGGTTCTTGATAACAGCCCCTTTGGTGGGCCTTGACACCGTAGACTTGACTCCAATATGATGAAAAAATCATGGAGGGCATGTCGACATCTTCAGGTTATGATTTTTATTTTCACGCTCCCAAAAATAAAGTGCAGAGCAGCAGGGAAAACCTACACCACGTTTGCACTCACCTACACAGGTGAGTGCAAACGTGTGTATATGTTTAAGTATAAATGTATGAGTTCTGATTAATGAGTATCACCAAGTGTGCACCCTTGGTCGCGCTACATCTTACAAAAGGGAAAGGTGAGTAGGTAAAGCGATCCGGCTGTAACTGTCATACACGGAAGGGACACGTAGTTGAATGGGTGTGTACGCACGTGCATTGCTCTGTGTGTGTGTGTGTGTGTGTGAGTGCGTGTGTGTCAGCGGGAGGGACCGCACTGCTCCGTCACAATGCTATATAAATAAAGTTGACATTGACATCACCTTGAACTGACCAATCAAAGTAAAACAGGGTTTTGGTGGCATCATGCTGTGGAGATGCTACTCTTCAGCAGGGGCAGCTAAACTGGTGACAAATGACGGGAAGACGGGTGGAGCTAAATGCAGGGTAACCCTGGAGGACGACGGTTAGCCTAGAAAGACTCACTCAAAGACTTAAATCTAAATGAGAATGTCTGGCAAGACTTGAAAAGAGTCTCCATCCAGACTTTTATAAAGCTAACGGCAGCGAAATGCTGTTGCTTCCATAGTTGAGCATGTTGTGTTGGTCCATCACGTAAATCCACTATAAAATCCAAGTTTTTGGTTGCAACATAAAAGATTCAGGAAATGTTTGGGGGTATGAATACTTTAATGAGGCGTAATGCACACAATGAGCCATACCCACCTGACATTGAGCAAGCTCGGCAGTGGCGGCAGCTTGATCCCAGGGAGCACAAAATGTGTGACTTAAGTCTTAATTCCACAGGTCTGCAAAAGATTTCAGCTATCTGAGCTTTCCTCAGAGGAGTTTGTGATGTCTGACCCAACGCTGACGTTGCTGCTAAAACATTTGTCCATGGCTGTAGATTGATGAGTGCCTTTACTTGATATTTCTCAAGTAAAAGCAGCACTTGTACCTTTTAGAAGAACCTATTACTAGGGCAGAGAAATTAACCTTTGAATTATAATTTCAACTTCAAAAAGATTACTGATAAAATATAATAGAGAACAAAAAGTTATATGGCAGCCTTCGTTAACTTGTGAATATCTAACCAATCTAAAGTTCCTCACAAAATGGAAGTTTGTCCAAGTACAATATTTTACAATATTTCCAAGAAAGGTAGAAGTACTTTACAGTGGAGAGACTGCCTTAGCCAGCACAGGTTGCTACCCAGTTGTCTGACCTCACACCTCGGCTGAGATTTCTGTCTCCCTTACGCAGGGAATTGACTTGACACTTTCTTCTGTGAAGAATTTTGCCTGAATTTTGCTACATCAAACACAAATAATATAAATGTCCATTCGTTTTCCGCTTGTAATGCCAACACAGCCCTTAGCTGTTGTGCATTGCCTCTTTAATCCCTGTATCACAGAAACAGAGCAGCCTTTTTAGACTTAAACTGATGCAACAAATTTTTTAATTATTCTCACTTGCAAATAAAAACATACAACACTTCATGGAACAGTAGACAACACTGTTATGTTCTGCCTGTTGATATTTAATTTAACAACAAATTTAATTTAATATAACAACAAATACGTTTTAACAAAAACCATCTTAAAAGCCAGACTTTATCTAAAATAAAGAATGACTATTCTTCTATGAACCCATTTGAAGCCAGTTCTTCAGTCGTAAAGGGACCCAGGGACAGCTTGCATGATGTCGTCCAGGTTGTTTACCTGAAGCAGAGAGCTCAAGTATTCCTTATATATTCTTAATTAAGCGTTTTTGGTCCAAACCAGAGAACATGTTTTACACTAGAATAACTTTACCTGCTTTTGTTTCCCAGCTCTGAAGTTTTTGAGCTTGTACACTGTCACCCGACCCACACTGTCCCCAACCAAAACACAATCTGACCCTTTGGCAAGCAGCACAGATCTCAGGGTTATGCCAGGCTCAGCGTGGTGCACGGCGGTCGGGAGAAGACTGAATTAAAAGGTTTGTGTTAATGGCGGTTCAGTTTAAAACAGAATCTAAATCACAGTCTAAAGAATGTCACACTGACTCACATGCTCGAACTCAGGTCCCAGACCTCCAAACGCTGTCTGTAAACAGCTGCAAACACCATGGAACAGTTCGGGGACCACTTAACGCTATCCACTGGGCTCTGTACAGACGTGAAGCTCATCTTGGGGGTCATAGTATCCAGCTGCCACAGCTGGATGGTCCAGTCTGCGGAGCAGCTCAGGAAAACATCTGGATAGAAGAGTGACCATTCAACCTGGGTCACAGGAGACTGGGACAGAAGAACAAGAGATGTTTAGATTTTTCGATGTGTTCACATATATATATATATATATATGTACAGAGAGCTCAATTATTCCTTATCTATTCTTAAACATTTTTGGTCCTAGCCAGCTAGGAAGGAACATCTACAAGCCTGGAAATACTATAGTTTGTCTACAAAATATCCTTTAATTCAATTCCTTTCAAAAATACCAAAATTTCATTTTTAAATTAAAAATCCTAAAGCTGCATTTTCCTTCTAGGCTATTTTGCTCCGTGAAAATTCTTTTTAAAGAGCAACATTTATGTATTAAAGACACAACAACTGAGAAACATAATGATCATAACTATAAGGCTAGGGAGCATTTTCAACATCTCGCCTTTTTATGCATTTTTCCCATTTCAAGTTGTATAAACTTGAAACACTTATTGGATTCAAGCAATATGCATTAGTTTAATGAATGAATGCGTGGCCTAGAGAGAGATTAATATACCGGACCAAAGTTTGCTTAATTAATAGGCACTTTGTATTCCTCTGTCACAATTGGCCAAAGAGAGATTTAGCTGCCTTTAATAAGTCAAAATTTGCAAAGTCTTGCAGAGGGATGTGGCAGTCTTGAAATTGCCAGGGTATTGTTCTGTGATCAAAGAACCATCAAATTGTTTGTTGCAAATAATCTACAGGGTTTAAATATGCAAATGAATTGCCAAAAATTTGAGAATAAAATATGGAGCTACCAGGAACCCATTCTTCTCCAGTGCAGCTGGACCACATGGCCAAAAGTTTTATCACAATATAATTACAATATCGACGTAAACAAAATAAAAGCCTCAGAAAGACTGTAATAATGCCCAGAACAGATGCCTGTACAAACTTATGACAAGTATTTTGCCATGTTTATAAAACTCCAGTTTAACATATTTGCCATAAAAAAAAACATAAAACCCAGAACGTCAGTCAATGACAAATACTGTAATCACAGACTGTAATGTAGATTGAAATATCGGAAATGTCATATACGTTATCATTATTGTAACATTTTAAGTAAGTACAACATTTTAGAATTTGAACACTATCAGATATTTCTGGATGCGTGCCTTGTTTTTAAACCTTTAAAGGGACTTGCTCCTCCTCCGCTAACAGATTTTATAAGCAAAAAAAACGTTACTAGAATAAAGACCAGAGCTTTAACCAGAGGAGACTGTAATGTTCATCGACGTAGGACCAAATTTGGCCAAATGGTTGCGTCCATCAGAGGAGCAAAGTTATGGAACACACTGCCTGCTCATGTTAGGGGCTGTGCAACCTACAGAAGTTTCAAAATCTCCTTGAAACATTGGTTGAAAACTAACCAGACATGTGTTCACAGGTGAATTGATCTGTTTCCTTGGGCCTGTATACCTAATTTTATTGTGATTTTATGTTATTGGCATCTTATCTGTTTGTGTCCACTCTGTTCTCTCCCGTAGTGTCTTGTTTAATGTTCACTGTTCTTACCTGCCTTAGGACAGCCGATGCAAATTAGCCGTTGTGCTAAGTCTGACATATTTACATTGATGCTTTAAGTTAACATGTTGATGAATGTACATTGTCCTAATTCAAATAAATAAATAAATAAATATCGTTGTTCTTGAATTAAGTTATATCGTGACATATATTGATATTGAATTATTGACCACTCGTACCTACAACTAACCTACTTTGAGTCAGTGGTCAGAAAGGTGTAGGTGGGACACTGGCATGGCCTGATATTATTATAGATAGACTGAAGATGGACTCCAAATCTACTACCTAACTTACTGTCAGTTTTTAAAAGAAGCTTTTTTTCAAACAGCGGTTCAAGAATAAAGTCTACATTTCTGAAGAAGACCATGGTTTTTATGCAGAACAGTTCTCCATCGCATAGATTGAAATAACTCCACTGTGCGGCTAGCCAGGAAAGGCCTTAAAGATGTAAATATGTTTGCTTATTGGTCTGACTAACAAGATAGGAGCATTTTCATTTATTATTTAGCTGTGCATACAAATCTATTTTCCAAAAGGCCAAAGCCTTACTTACATATCCAGGTCTGAGGTTATTTATGTTCCATACTGAATAAGAGTAAAGCAGCTGTTCTCTAATAAAAAATGTATAACTTGCTTAATAAATGTGCACTAGAGCTGCACAATGAGATATATAGAGGATATCGTCATCGCAACATCAGCATGCCCAGTAACAATACTATAAGAGCTGTTTGGAGTGCAAAGATTGCTGTCTAGTACATTCCTAGTGTCATTAATACATATTTTGCATGCCAAGAACAGGATGAATGGATTCTCATGGCAGTAGATGCTCTAAGTGTTTATGATGCTGAAACTCCCAGAGAACAAAAGTATAACAGGACAAGATTAAAATCACAATTATTCTCTAGATACATCACTACTGCATGTTTTTTGTATAGTGCAGCCTTAATGTGGACACTGTATAAATCACAATCAGCCTTTTCTTTGTTTCAGAAGTAGAAGTCATTTTAAAAAGTACTGTTCTGGCAAAAAGGCCCTTATAGGCCCTCTTCTTTGAAACAGAAAGTCCGTGTTTATTCCTGGGGTCTGGGTCTGCCTGAGGTGTCCCTGGGTCATCTCCTGGCCATGAGCTGTTGGCAGGGCGCTCACCGTGTGTACTTCTCTGTGTCTTGGTTCACCCAGACTGCTCCCACGTGGAGAGCTGGCTCCCCTGCTGAGGCTGCCCTGTGGTCGCACTGGGGTTCCCCACCCATGGAAAGGGTGGTTCGGACAGAGGCGAGGGCTTAGTGGGCCCCATCAGGACATTCCCCTGTGTCTTTCCCTCTGCCTCTGCCCCTTTGGTTGCTGTGTGTTTTTCTTTGTCTCAAGCTTACCTGTTAGCTATTATGCCTATACTTCTATACTGCTGTTCCCTCCAGGTGAAGCTATTAAGAAATACTGTTGCATTACTATGATATATCGATACTTAAGCTTTAAAGTCAGTAAAAAGGACTTACAAAGTGTTTATTGTATGTGTCCAGAAAATGCGCGCTGTTAGAAAAAGAGCACTTGTGCATGCGACCGTCCCACGTTCCAATCACGTAGATCCCGGCGTCCTGCAGCATAACGTGGAAAAATTATGTGTTTAAGATCGTTTCATCATCAAAGTAGGTGAAAGACAAATGTATAATAACAACAAACACAATATTCATTTCGCTCATTAAAAAGAGATGGAGCTAGACTTACTTAAGCCAGTGAAAGTAAATTATTTTCTTTATATTGTCCCAACATTAAAATGATTTGTCCTCAAAAGATGAAAACAGGTATAGAAAAATCTAAAATGCCACAATTCAATAAATAACTACGTAATTAACTAGTAAAATTTTAAACAAATAAAAAAATAATCAAATAAATGGGCTCCCTTCTGGGAACCAAAGAAATGGTGGACTATTAAAATTAAAACTCAATGGATTCGGTGCACTCATCGCGTTTGGACAAATGTGAGGAGAGAATTGGGTTTATCTCTCATAAATACACGTGTCACAAATCAACTGGTTGATTTTGAACCAAATAAAAATGGATGCAGGTTTCTCTAATTGGGCAGATAAAGGATTAGTAACTTGGGAAAATTTTGAAATCAATCGAGCAACTGCAAAAACGAGTTTGGTTTGTGTCCTAAAGACTTCTACCGCCACCTACAGATGAGGGACTACATAGAGTGAGAGGGCGAAGAGAAGATTTAAGAAGGTTGCCATCTCCTACAGAATTATATAGAATTAAAACCATGAAAGACAAATGTAACACTAAGCTAAAAAATTTTACAATTTGCTACAATCAGATTTATCAGACAACTCGTTCTGTGGGTAAGTGAAAGATGGAAATTAAAAAAAAAAAGTTTTAAAACTCTCATAAAACTCTCATCCTGAGTGATGGGAGACACTAATTACACCGTAATTAGTCACTGGCTGTTCGGCAGGGAGCGGGAACTGAAAAATAATACGCAAAAACACACAACACAAACCTGAAAAGCTAGAACCAAACATGAATATAAAACGCTCACTTTCCCAGATTTTGACGTCAAAGAAAGCAGGAAAATACAATTATTACTGATGAAGACTGGATTCAGGCATGTAAAAATTTACTTAAAACGTCAAATAATCCAATTTGGAAAGAATTTAACTGGAAGGTCATGATGCATTTTTTTTTAGAACTCCCTCTTTAACATCTAGATTTGATGACACTAAATCAAATCTATGTTGGCCGAAATTGTAACCTCATGGGAGACTATACTCGTATTTTTTGGGATTGATTAAAAAGATAATTTAATATAAAATAATGCATTAAATATATAGTTCTTAAACATTCATTCATTCATGTAATTAAGTTATTTAACCATTTTTGCAGATTTTTGCAGCAGAGGTCCTGAATTTATTAAGACATTTTATATTTCCATGTTTGATCATGTGTACTAATAACAATTGTGGAAAAATGTATTAATTTACTTTATGAATAAAATACAACTTTACGTATCTATCAGATTGTGGCACTTTAGGCCCTCAATAACGCTACAGAAGCACAATAGTTCCTAATTTTCTACGTAAAGAGACTGTTACTCAATTTGTTGAGCCAACTTACTGTTGGATGGAAGTCGACACAAAGAACTGGAGTCGCTGGCAGCAGAACATTTTCCATCTGCTCCTGGTTTCCTGCTGGTTTCTCTTTATGATTCTGAATCCTTTTCACTATCATCAGGTCTTAGAAGACATGCAGGTTTCAAAGAGAAAGAAAGAAAAACATGGAAGCTAAGATCACCGCATTAGAGCAAAGATTCTTCAGTAAACCTAAAAGAGTGAGAGAAGTTTTATTCTACAGACGGCTTTTAACATAAGCTTTTCACTTTTGCAGGTTTTCACATAAAGGTGGGTGACTGTGTTGTGCTTTGCCCTGCAGGATTTATGCTATCCATTCTTAAATCTCCAATGTCTTTAGCTTCTTTCAAAAAACATTTCCGTCAGAAATCGGCAAAGAAGAGCAGCCTTTCGGCTCATTTGTAATCATGAGCGGAGACTGTGGCATTTTGGACAGCAGGGAGTTTTCAAAATAAAAGCCTATGTGTGGGGTTGATGTGTAGCAATCCTGTTTTTGTTTGAGCTAATGCTTCAATTTTAATTTACGTATATACATCTCTCGCCTTCTTAATCTCCTGCTTTCTGAGTCTTGCATAAGTAAACTTTTAAATTCTGCAGCTGGGTCAAACCACATATCTTCAATAAATTGCTTCTTATCTGGCGAAGCCGGCTTGGCCCTGTACAAGTAAGCCGATCTTGACCAGTGATTACCTCGCATGGTGCATCTAAGACAGGTGGGCATACTTCAACCCACCTCACCACATTGCTCCTTTTGCAAAGCACACAGAGACAGAAAAAAGGCGACTGAAGTGTTTTAATGAAGGAGACTTTTCTGTGAAATGACATGTCCTGTCCTGTGCTCAGCCCCATGATCCTCCTCCATTGTACTTGGTTACTTGTCTTAAAGCCAATCATCCATTAACAGTGACCCCTGGAGGACTAAAGCTGAACTTCTGAGTCCTTTTTATAACTTGACTGCCATTTACACCATGCTTGTTATAAAGGCTTAAATACCTATTGTAAAGAACTGCTGCCTAATCTAAGAAAACTAACCTTGTTTTTATTTCCCTTTTTGTCCTGCTTGTGCGAGAAATAAAAAGGTTATTTGTAGATATGTATAGATGTGTTTTCTTTGTTGTTAGGTTCATTTTGTTTTCATTCTAAGGCAGGGATGTTTTACGTGTTGTGTTAAATTAAGCAGTCCCTGAGGCATATTTCCAGTCTGTTAAAAAGAAAAGATGAAAAAGTGATGGAAAATAAAGATCTTAAAGGCTTATCCGTCTCCTCATTTCAACATCTATTCTTCTGTTTCCAGCTCTAAATCAACACATCTCTCTCCTATTACTTCAAGTTAGTTTGAAATGAATCATAAAGTCCTAGTTTTTACCATAAAGACAAAAATGTTCTTTTATTTTCCAGACTCTGACTGGAAAATAAAAGAGGTTTGAAAGAGGTTTCAATCATCCAAGGCAAAGCCAATATATTTGAATTACAGCCTTTGTTTGACGGTGAGACCTCATTTGTACAGCCGTTTTGTTTCAATCGGAAAATGTTCCGGCATCTTGAGCAAATATCAAATTTATGATAAAATTATTTTATCTTAATGGTTTAAAAAACCTTAATGATATAATTAATGGCGCATAACTGAATCTGTTTGGTATGTGAGAAAGATCAAATGGAACATATGGTGCCAAGAGGTGCCCAGTGGTAGTTCTCATCTCTTAGCTTTCACAGTCCTTATAGGTCTGAAGATATATCACATTTTAGTTTTTCGGTCATTTTTCTTGTCATTTTTGACAAGAGGGAGGGAAAAAGAACCTTCACATTTTCATACGTAGTCCCTGGGCAGCTGATGTTATAACAATAAATACATTTGGATATTAGCGTTTGCTTAGAGGTCTAGTAAATGAGTATTATTATTGTATTTTTCGGACTATAAGGCACACTTAAAATCTTTAAATCTTCTCAAAAATTGATGGTGTGCCTTATATATGACTACCGTACTTGTGATTACTGACCTATTTTATGTGGTACATATGTGCTCAAAAATCTGTTAAAATGTACAAGTACGACTTTGATAAGCAACGAAGCCGCTCCGCTCAAAGGATATTCAGAGCATTACAGTACACTGTCACTACCTGACCGGCATCCTGAGCTGTCTACAAGACTGCCTGACTGTAATGTATAAACTAGAAGCGCATTCACGTAAGGCAGCCCTCACCGGGAGTATGCGCTAGTAACAATAAACCAAGTAAGATAATTCAATATAAAAGTTACGTTTATTTTGGCCTTATGTTAGAAACAGGGCAGTGTTGTCCACTTACTCAGTCCTCCCGAAAGAGACGGATAGAGAGCTGTGTACGTGTGTGATATTAAACTTGGGCAGAATATTTATTGCGCCTTATCATCCGGTGCGCCTTACGGTCCGAAAAATACGGTAAGTGAAAACAAGACTGGTCCGAGAATGGCGGTTTGTCGGCCGTTAAGATAAGATTTGGTCCCACTACCAGAAACAGAAAGCTTTTCTGCTTGACAGCCATGATTCCATCCAAAGAAGGACTTATTGTTAGAAGTGAAATTGTAAATTTAGATAAAACTGCATAGTGATGACCACAACATATGCCTTCTTTAAATTTTAAAACACTGCAGACTCAACTTAGCTAAGACAGTTTACACTTTTAAATAAAAACACAGCTTGCCATCTTGTTAAAACGGTAATGAAGTGTCCAAAAAAAATAATGCTTAATGCTTATTTTTATTTCTCTGCCACCTCTGATTAAATCAGAACTATACTGATCAGTCAATAGTTATACAGATTTTGTCACTAGATTAAAAAACGGGAGTAACTGTGGCCACTTTCAAGGCAGATGGTTCTAAGCTTGAATTGCGCAATACTTTTCAGGTCCGCGATTTACCCAAATAGAAATGCTATCACCCCATGTTAACTGTGACCCTTGGAAACTGTGGCCTGCGTGGGGGTTGTTACCTATACAGTTGAAACCATCGCTCAGAATGAGCCACTTGGTAACCCTCCCATCTCCTGACACGGACACAAGGACTTCTTCTCGTTCTTCCCCCGACAGTTGTAGCTGTTGTTTGGTCCACATGACCTGCCACACCGGTTGCTGGTGTCTTTTAGAAGAGTCACTGTGAAAGGAAATATTAAGAACGCTCAAAAAAAAAGTTCATCTCTTTACTTTTCATCTCAAAATGTTCTCTAAGATTCAGTTTTAATGCCCTTCCAGGCGCAGTGTTGTCCGCACCAACTGTTGGCGATACACGGCACGTGGTTTCTGGCCTGGATGTTGTAGATGGCCACGGAGCCATCGTACATTCCTACAGCCAGCTGGTCGGGGTGGTTGGCTGAGAAATCCAGGCATGTCACACTGCTATGGCAGGGAAAGACTCGCTCCGACCACTGTGCATGAGATGCAAATTTAAACAACTGATTGTTTTTCTATAAAAACTTTTAACCAAAGGCAAAAAAACAAAACAAAAAAAAACGTTTGAACACACCATTATATTTTTCAGAGACCAGCAGCAAACGAGACCTGGTTTTGGGCTGCCTGAGGACCAGTCACCATAGCCCACTGCCAGGATATCCTTATAGAGATTCAGGGCAAAAAAAACATTGTCAAAAAAGTGTAAAACGTAACTTTATCACTTTAAAAACAGGGTATTTCCTAACTCTACTCCTAAACAAGCAACATTATCTCATTAACTTGGTTGGAGCTTGATGAATAAGTACAAAACCAAACAATCCACATCCTGAAATAATAAAAAAATTTGAAAAACAACAGTCGGTGATTTCATTTTTGGTTGTTAAATGTGTTTTGTGTTACTGGATTCCTCTTATTCCATGTCATGCTGGTGATGTTTCGTCCTATGCTGAGGGGGCAGGCAAAGACCCAAAGGCTTTCCAGGGTTGGAGTTAAAAACCATTCTTTGTCCTCGGTACTCTGGTCCATAGCGGCAGGATTCTTCTCTGCGCTGTACGGGTCTGAAACAGTCAGCATAATTACATTTCACGCTGCACCATGCAACACTGTGCCCCACTAAATACACTCTTAGATGTTCCAGAAAATGTTCATAGAACAACATTTTTAATGACTTGCAAATAGGCTAACATTTGAAAGAATAAGAAAAATGTTTATTTTAATCAATATTCCTATCTGGAAAGTCTCTGAAAAGAGATTACACAGCTTCTTTTAAGCGACAGACTAAAGGCTCCCACATACCGGGGTGTACCGTGCGCAGACTGTGAGCCGCGCAGACTCTCCGCGGACGATTCACCCTCCATAGCTGAGCGCACCCATTGCCTACATTTCTACTGTGAATTTCCTACCATTCCCACACACTGCCAGTGGGAGGAAACGGGAGAATGGATAGTAGCAAGTTTGATGAGCTAGTTGAGCACCTAGAGACGTTTCTTCTCCAGCAGCCACCCACCGCACACCTGTCAGAGCGGCACAGCGAGGGGCTGTGATGCCGTGGGTCCTCGCGCCCGCCTTCTTGGAGCAGCTCAGAGTATGAAGCTCGGTGTCACACGTTAAACAGTTCCATGTGAAGACTTCTTCCTGCCGAGCAGTTTGTAATGTACGACCACGTAAAGTTACTTAGAAATTAAACGCTGCGCATACCTATCCCGTCTGCGCAAATATGTGGAAGCCTTTAGGAAAGCAGCCACTTGGAACATGAACCAGCAAAGCGACCCCCCCCCACACACACATACACACACATACGAGACAGACTGGTCTTACCTTTCAGGACAGGCAGCCCTCTGAAAGCAGCCAACATAGGCTGGAAAATGTTTAGCACTACGACCCTCTCCATTACCAACAGGCTGTTCTGGAATGATTCCAATGACAGGATCTTATCTTGGTCTGACTCGGCTGTTAAGCTGTCCACACAGGTTTCCATCTCCACCACTGAGCTGAGTGTACTGCCTGTGGGAAAACACACATGAAAACCAGTCTCACACGCCAGACACGCCAGGGTTTACGTCAAATGCAACCTAAAGAATGTCGATTTAACAATTTGCATATGTTCTTTATTGCTATTTTAATATTTTTTTCCTCAATAAAGGGGGAGAAATCGATTCCTGGTTTTTAATTTTTGGTTTTCACAAACTAAAGTCTGAAAGGTAATGTGAATTGGTAGTCGACCCCGCTGAGTCACGCCTTTTGGGGATTAGCAAATCTGTGGACTGGAAATTTTTTTCCCATCTCACTTTGCAGAGCTCAAGTTCACTATGAGTGTTTGTGAACTAAATTTTCAAGTCCAGATTTAGGCTGCACAGAACCAAAAGAAAGTGTGATTTAATCATTGTGGCAGAGGTCCTAAGGTAGATAAAAAGCTCCCTTGCAGCAGGGCACCAGGAGTATGTAAGATTTGGCCTGACTTTCTGAAGGCTCTGGACGTTGTAGGGCTGTTTTGATTGACATGCCTCTTCATTGTCACATGGAGGACCGCAGCAACACCGCTGAAGTGGCACACTGTGTCCCAATTTTTAAGAAAGAAGAGTGTGTTCCAATTATGGAGGGATCACACTTCTTAGACTCACTGGGAAATCTTACTGTGGGGTGCTCAGAGGAGGCTTCGACATACTGTTGAACCTCGGATGCAGGAAAAGCAATGTGGCTTACATCCTGGCCGTGAAACAATGGCCCAGATCTCTACCCTCATGGACTTGCTAAGGGGTCATGGGAGTATCCTTCTTCGGTCTAAAAGGACTACAACCAGGTACCCCAAGGTATTTGGTAGGGGATGCTGCTGGAGTATGAGGTACCTGGGTTGCTTTTAAAGCCGTGCAGTTCTTGTAAGCCCAAAGCAAGAGCTATTTCCTCATTCCTGATACAAAGTCGGGCTTTTTCCCAGTGCCCATCTTGTCACCAGTCCTGTTTGTGGTGCTCATGGACAGGATATCAAGGCATAGTTATGGAGAGAGGAGGGCGTCTGGTTTGGTGACGATGTGGTTCTGTTGGCTTCTTCAAGCCCTGACCTCCAGCGTGCACTGGAGCGGTCGTGTGAAGCAGCCAGGATGAGAGTCAGCTCCTTTGAACCTGTGGCCATGTTTCTCTGCAGGAAAAAGGATGACTGCGCCCTCAGGATCGGGGACTAGTCTTTGCCTCAAGCCGAGGCAGTTTAGCTATCTTGGTGTTTTGTTCACTAGTGATGGTAACAATGGACAGACAGAAATAGCGTAGCCAAATAGCAAAGCTCTTAATTTAACAGCCTACCTATGTGCCGACCTTCACCTATGGTCCTGAAGTATAATTTTTTTAATCTCAGAAATATTTATTTACAAGTAAAAATGAAAAACTGAAGTCATTTAGTTGTGTGATAATTCTGCACAATAATAGTTGCCCAATAATCATGCATATAAATATACATATAAATATTCTCCTAAGAAAGCCACAACCTCCCTTTGACTTAATCCTTCCTGTTTGAGGTTCATTAACATTTTGAATTAACCCACAGCTCTGTAGTTGGTAACGAATAGGAATAATCCTCCAAAATAAGACTGACCTAATCATTGTGAACAACAGTGTATTTCTTCACATGTTTTTACATGAGACCCGTTATATTTCATATGATAACGAATGAAATCAGTTAGTCAGAGTAAAATAAAGAGAAAGCAATCAGCAGATGACAAAAACGTGTAATTTTCTGTTTCTAATAGCAAAATCATTGTTGAGGCAGTAAATATGAAATTATATGTTAACAATTACATTTTTTTCTTAAGCTTGACAACTTCAAAACCATTAAATGGTTGGATCATATGCTTGGATCGTGATCAGTCAGCTTGTAATGAATTTTTACTGAGTGTCAGTGTCTGTTAGACAACTGTCTTGACGGCAGTCTACTCCACCACTGTGGGCCACAACATAACGTATTAAAAGTCCTTTTTATTGGTCTTACGCCATACTTTCACTCTCTGAGAAACAGATTTTCCTTTCATTCACTGTAATCCATCATCAAAATGAAGACAAATAATACATTGAAATATAGCAGCCTGTGTGTGATGAATATATTCCAGAGTTTAATATTTTTAATTAAAACAAACAAGCCTTTTAATGACATTTACATTCTTTACATGAAAATCTAAATGCCTTGATGGTGGCCTGACAAGAACAAGTAATCCTCATTTTCACTGACACTGTTACCTGTGTCCCCACTCAAGCTCCCTTCTGGTTTGTCTTTCTCTTTCTTGGTGCTCACAAAATAATCCTCTTGGTCAACTTCCTGGGTTTCCCCAGCGTCGACAGGCTGACAGACAGAATCATACATGTCCCAGATGGTAGCGGTTGTGCCTGTGAGCGTGACAGAAGTACATTTTCACTTAGAAAATATTTATAATCCTGCACCAAACACATCGCTATTCCAATAAATAATTAGTTTGAAAAGCCCAAAAAACGGCCTCTCTTTAAATCCCTTTATTTTCCTTTTTCTGTGTTTTTTCTCCCTGACACTGACAGCAGGTGCAAAGATTAACTCACTTTTATTGGCGCTGCTGTGCTTGTTGGTCTGGACGTGCTTGGTTTTAGGCTCCCCAACAAATGCCTGAGTTGATCGCTCCGAATAATTATCATCAGCCATTCTACTCTTGCAAAACTCAGCATAGTGGATGTTTCTATGTCTGTAACGAGAGAGCACAAAAGATTTTGCCTCATAGGCTTCACGTCTTCTATGACCTAAGGTATTTAAGGTCTTGGTTAAGATGCACTTACTTAACTGCTTCTGCACCCTCAGCATCCTCTGAGATAATGGTGGGAGATATGTCCAGCAGCGAAAAGGTGTCTGTCTCAGTAAGGGTGACATCAAACCCCTGATGTGGATTTTCCTCTGGCAGACCCTGCCTTTTCAATGGGACTTCTGAAAATACTGAAAATAAGAGAATTTAAACAAGGACTAGAAAGAAAAGTAAAAAAAAATATTACAACACAGCAGCTTATGCTGTATATATATATAATGTATATATATATATATATATATATATATATATACACATTTTATTTATTTCTTTTTTTTTAACAAGATTTATATTGAAATTTAACACAGCCGAGCCAAATCTACTTGTCTCGAGGGAAATGTTTGGAGTTTATCTGTATATCCTGAACTCAGCCAGATCCTGGGCATCCATACAGAGTGTAATAGAAAAAAACAATAGTAACCACTGTGAGGAGGAGGGGTAGGCGTAACGTCCTGCAGAGGAAAGCTATCTTCGGTTTTACAGCTCCTAGAGAGTAAACCAGATTCCATGGTAGACATGCTGGAAAATGAGCTGCAAAACAATCTGCAAGTCACACAAAGAAAAGAGGGTAGAAAGAAATATTGAAATATTTTGGCAAATACATTTTTATTTTGTTCCTGAATATGTTGCACCTCGAACACATTTGTTGGTAAATGGTAAATAGTAAATGGCTTGTACTTGTATAGCGCTTTAATTAGTCATGACGACCTCCAAAGCGCTTCACACTACAGTCTTAGTCATTCACCCATTCACACACACATTCACACCCTGACGGTGGTGAGCTATGTAAGTAGCTAAGTAGCTATGTAAGTAGTAAGTACTTTACCACCGCCAGCCCTTGCTGGCGGTGGTAAAGATGAGTGAAAGCTTAAAGCAGAACTGAGTAATTTTCAAGTGACGCTCCCCCACCAGACATTTTGAAAACGCCACTGTCGTAAACACTGCCCACCGCGTGCCGAGGGCCACGCAGCTACAGCGCACTGTCACTCTCAAAGCAGCGGGAAGATGCATATCAGGGAGCAAACACCTTGCCAACATTCATTCTTGCAGTCCCTGTCCCGATCCGATTCTCATTTTCTCTTCCTTTACTTCTACAGACAAAGGTTTTCTTTGCCTTTTTTTGGTGGCTCCACCACGTCATGAACCTCCAAAATCCAAATGTGTTCTATGATCACCCGTGAGTAGCACAGTGAGGGGCGTGTGGCTATTGATGCCAGTGGCCTTACATTGGGCTGCCATAAAGCTGTTCGTCTTACAGCGAGAACGAGAACAGAGCCGCGAGACTGCCACCGGGTCGTGGCTTTTTAAAACTGCAAATGTGATTTTCCATCCAGAGATAGTAAGGGTAGATGAAGGACCCCTCAATCGTATCATAAACATTTAGATTACCATCACAGGGACTTAGAAAAGGAGACATTAAGGTAAAAATGTTACTTTGTGCTGCTTTAATGACTTATTCTTTTGTTACACTAACTTAATCTCAGAATAAAATGTTAAGCAAAAGCCAAACCTTGATTTGAGCACATTTAAATAGGCAAAAACTCCAATGTTAAAGGAGCAATGAGTAATACTGACACTTTGTGGCACAAATCGGTACAACAACTTGTCAATCACAACAATCTAATATGCCGTTTTTGAACGGTGTGAAACCCTTCTGAGTTTTTACTAACACAGGATACGATGTTGTAATTCTGTTCTATTTCTGGTCTGCAACGGATCATTTACCCCAATGTTAAATATGGCAGACAATCTGTGATTCTGTGGGCCTGTCCTTTTATTTTTCGTCATGAACATTGTTGGAGTGCATGCAATCATGAACCCTTTGCTCCACAACATTTTAAATATAAACGAGGTGCCTTCAGTCAGAAGTAAAACTTGGTGCCTAATTTACACAGTAATGGTTCATCAGTTGCAAAATCAAAGAGGGGGCTTCAACAGAAGGGATGCCAATTACTGTTGCAACAATGCTTAAAGTTGTTTTTTTGTTGATTACTTCCCCACCGAATATTTGTACTATAACAAAAGACAACAACATAAACACATCTTTACCAGGCGTACCAATAAATCTGAAGGGCACAAGATGTACAACTTGTGTGCTTGGATTTTGCCATTTGATACCTGGAAGAAGCCACATCGGTGACTGAAGAGGACTTGAAAATATTTGATCCTGTATTGAAAAAGAGATCATCCAGAGATAAAGGTGGGTCTTCCGGACGTGTAGGACCCAGGGCCAGAGGAGTAACATTTCTCCTTTGAGCATCCAACACCTGTAGAGGAAGGTTGTGTAGCAAAACACACTTCTATGTGATACTTAGGACTATACAGCTTTCATCTAAAAGGTTTGGGACACAGACTGCATAATGGGGTCATTAGTATAGCTAGGTTCTTTGGGTTAATCTAATTTTCTGTAATTCAAGTAGTTCCAAGTTTTTAAAGGCTCCTACAAGCTTTTCTGTAAATTCTGTAATTCTATCTGTAACTTCTAATCTCACCAGCCACTTTTTAGGTACGCCCTGGAACCAGGCTTTGCCCCTTTTGCCTTCACAGCTACTTCAAACCGGCATAGATTCAACTGTCCTTAAAGACGTCGGTCCTAATTGAAATGGCAGCATCACACAGTTGCTGCAGAGCTCCCGAGGAGCCTGAACCACTGACGCAGGATGAATCCATGCTTTAATGTTTACGGCAAATTCAGATCCTACCATCTAAATGTCAAAGTTAAAATCTAGACCAGGGGTCTGCAACCTTTACAATCCAAAGAGCTATTTTTGCCCTCAGTCCAGCTGGATAAATCCTTGGACGCTGCAAAAGCTGCATGTCCTTTAGAAAAAAGACAACTTGTAAATTTGGATAAACATCTACATTCGTGTTCAATAAACTCTAGTACAACAAACTTCTTTGTCAGATTAAAAGGGCCTTTTGATAATACAAACCATTAACGAGCTTTTGAAAATTCTTTTCATTAAACCCGCATGTCTCTATTAAGAATGTGTTTTTATCTGTCTGATGTAAAAATTCTGATCTGAAAGTCATGATTAAAGTAATAAAGTCTTGAAAACACCACTCTGTGTAATTATTTTATATAACTGTTTCACTTAAGTTACTGAAAGAAAAACTGTCAATATTATCCTACTTTATTCACTATAGCAGCATAGGGAATCTGTTCAATTTTTAACAACCACAATTATTGCAAAAAGAGATGCTGAGATGATGTCTGAAATGTTGATATTTATGGCAAATTATGTTAAAAAAGCACAGTTTTTGAATCTATGACAGGAAAATGTGATTTAAAAACATATTACTGGAACTTTTAATGTCATTCTGTTTTGGAAATTCAATGCAATTATTCTATGAATAAGGCTGAAAAAGTGTTAAAACCTGCATCTGTTATTATATAAATATTTTTAAAACATCTGTTGTTTCCGTATCATTTTTAGACAAAGTTTATTTTTTGAGCTGTTGCTAAGATTTTTCTTCCGCTTAGCTTTCCATTAATACCACAGAATACAGCTTTATATGAGTCGCCAGCTTCTGTCTCTCTCAATGTTTCTCTTATTTATCCATCTTTCTGTCTCTCTTTTTATATTTCTGTCTGTGTCGCGTATCTTTAAACATGGTTATATTTTGATGGCTACCTGTCTCTCTTCCTTCCTACTTCTTGATTGAATGAAAATCTCTTTAAATGTACTGTAGATCAGCTAAAGTTTAGAAACCTTTTGAGCGTAAGTTAGTTCAATTTTAATTTTATTATATTTGGGATCTGCTTCTGATCCATTCATGGGGTCCATCTAGCAACAAAACTATGTTTTCCAAGAATAAAGGATTTTTGTAGATTTGAAAATGACCATAGACCGTTTACTTGTTGAGAACATGCGGCATTGAGTGTTAATCCTTATAACAATCCAGTTTAAACAGATGTGAGTATTGTTATACTTGTATTAGGCAAATGTTCTCGGTATACTGAAGTAATCGGGGCACCACGTGAAATCAACAAATGCGTCCTTCTCTGTTGTAACACAAACAGAGAAGGCCGCATATATCCCGTGTGATCCCGCGCTCCTGACGCATTAGTCCTAATGAATGCCCCATCAGAACAGATTACGACGACGTCTGCGCGGCGAGTGGACGTTCAGTGCTCCTGAGTTTTTACTGCAGCGACTCAGCGCTTTGTCCCTCCTGGGGGGGTTTACCTGCGTATCGTTGAGCGCACTTATTGGTTTATTTCTTGTGACAAATTCCTACATTTCCCACAGCAGGCACCCTCCGTGCCTGTCTGCCAGTGAGGCACAAAAATAGGCGTGACGCTGCAGGTGCTTGAGAGCCGCGACTGCGTTGGAGCAGCTCAGTGTATCAGCTCGGTGTCACATAGAAAACAGTTTGATGTGAAGACTTCTTCCCACCAAGCAGTTCATAATGTGACGCCAAGAGTTTGTGGAACGTTAGGGAAAACACTGGGTGTACCTAAAAAAGCGTATGGTGAGCGTATGCTTTAATTTATAGAAATTTGTTCACTTCAATGTGCAGCTATGCAAAACTGTACAGCTATGATTATTTTTATTAGTAGCAATAGTAGTAGTATTATAAAAACTGTTTTCAAGTCAAATTAAAATGTAATGTCAAACTCTGCAACATGTACATGACATACACCGGGCAATAAACATCTAAAAAACATTTATCATTAGAGGTGTGGTACTGGACCAATTTATAAAATGTAAAAAGATTAAAATGAATAAAAGGTGTGCCAAGGGTCCCTGACATTGGCTTCGAGGTTAAAGTGACATGTGCAACAATATCTATGTAGGGCAGACGTAAAATGTGAATTTAAATGGCATATACAGTAGCATAACAAATAACTTAATGAGTATAACAAGCTCAGGCATAAACATAAGTGCATATATAACAATGGCCTATATTTATTTGAGGGGATAATGATAAACAAAAAAGTGAAAAGTTAGATTGTATACCTTAATTGCTTTTTTGTGAGGTACAGGATTACTGCTTTTGTCGCCATTGTTGTTGTGGTTTAGAGAAGCTGCAAACTTAATTTTTTGGTTTGAACGACGGCTGACTTTGAACTCTCCTGATTCTGAGCTGTTCGTCGTTCCAGTAAATCTAAAAGAAAGCAAAACCAACACAAATTTAGGCTTACTAAGTGTTCTAAGACACGACTTTGTTAGCTTAGCTAACGTCATTAGCTAATTATCTACCCTTAGCTTTGGGTTTTTCCAAAGAAACCACTAATAACAGTATCGAATAATAGATGTAAAGTAAATTCATATTTCAAACTTACGAATTAGACAATAACGTTGGGGTCTTCTCTTTTTCCATCTCTGCAGATGTTTAACTGCGAGCTCCTCTGGAGCTGTAAACCTGCGTGAAGCGAAAGCTCGCCTCTAACCCTTCAGCTTCCGATTTGGCACCCGGCAGAGGAGGGCTGTTTCCGTTTTTACAAATTGCGATCTTGTTTAGCCAAGGTCTCTGGAATATGTTTGGCTGACTGTAGCTCCAAATCTGAAATAGAATACATCTAAAAATGCTACAATCTGGAGTGAATTTGTTTTAATAGACCGGCTCAAATCTGTACTAAAGTCTAAATCTCCATAGCAACCGCAGAATCCTTGAGCTAATCTGGCAGTTGTCCCTTTAACTGACTGACTTCTGGCTTCAAGGAAGTCTGCTTTAGAAGTGAAGACGTTGCTCCAAGTGTGTTACTTACAATATATATATTTTATATAACAAATATTCCCCTTCTATTCTCAGCTCAGCAATTTAAATAAATTTTATGGAAGTTTCAATTTTCTCTAGGATTTTGTAGAAAGACTACACTGCACATCAGAACCTGCACAACCAAACTAACTATGTCCAATAATAAGCCAAAAATTGCACGCATTAAATTAGCTAATTTTTTTTATTTTTTTTGGCAACAAAACGGAAGTTATTATCATTCAACCTAAAGAGGAACAAATTAGAGTTAGCACGCAGCTTCAGTTATTACAACTACAAACTAGTGATCAGCCCCGAAAGGACACATAAAGACAGTTCCAAAGTCAGCCTTTTATCACCTGAAGAACATATCCACGATTAAAGGACTGATGTCCCAATGTGATCTTTAGTCTTTAGTCGCATTGATTACTGCAACAGTGTCTTCACCAGTCTATCCAAAAATCAGACAGTCGCAGCTGATCCAGAACGCTGCTGCTCATGTTCTCACTAAAACCAGGAAGATAGAGCACATCACCCCAGTTCTAAAGTCCTCACACTGGTTCCCTGTATTTAAAATACTCATGTTAGTCTATAAATCACTGAATGGTGTAGCAACAAAATACATTAAAGACCTGTTGTTGCTGTATCAACCCTACAGACCACTCGGACCCTCTGGTTCTGGTCTACTCTGCATTACCAGAACCAGAACCAAACATGGAGAAGCAGCATTTAGTTTCTATGCTCCTCAAATCTGGAACAAACTTTCTTTAAATCAAGACTGAAAACCCACCTGTTTAGAGTTGCTTTCGGCCCATAATAACAGGAGCATTGACCAACATATCTGATGTGTGTTGATGTTTTCACCTGATACAGTTTAATGTTTGTTACTGGTCTCGTATCCAGTGACCGTTTCAACATGTTTATGATGTTTTTATGACATAAAGCACTTTGAACCGCCTTGCTGCTGAAATGCGCTATGCAAATAAACTTGACTTAAATTTGGTGGCTTTTGGAAGCTACTAGTAATGAAAACCATACACAGTTTCCTTTCATGACATAATTTAAAAATCAAAAGAAATTGACCAAGATATCAAGAAGAGAATTGAAGAGTTACACAAATCTGGTTCATCCTTGGGTACATTTTCTGAATGCCTGGAGGAGCCCCCTTCATCCGTTTCAACAATTACATGCAAGTATAAACACAAAGGAAATGTCTGGCCATCATCCGTTTGAGGAGACTGGTTCTGTGTCCCAAAGATGAAAATGTTTTGCTGTGAAATGTAATGCGCGTATTGACCCTGGCTAAAGCTGGTAAGACTGTCAATATTCACCTTGAGCTGTACCAACATCGTCAGGGGCAAAATGCTGTTCTGCTGCACCATCCTTTGCCTCACTCTTAAGATGTTAAACAAAGATTATCTTCATCATACAAACTAATGGTTGGTTCATGTTGTAGATGAGTAATGATCTACCACAAAAATAAACCTCATAAAATGTTACAGTAGCTCATTCTACAAGAGATCCAAGAGCCACTGAATGTAGGATTTGCGGTTTTGTATACCGTCTGTAGTTAGTAATGCACATGTATTTTTAACCTACATACCTTTGTTAGCTGTGAGAACTCAGGAGCTGTTTGAAGAAGTGGATTTAACACTTATTACCTCCCCCATCTTAGTGTTTATTGATCACTCCACCTGTTTCAGAAGTGTCCAAAGTGTTATTAATTTAGTATTTATCTTTTAACTAGTTTTAAAGACGAAAAGGCAACTTTCAAAGATATACAGCAAAAAACGCTCAAGAAAACGGCAACCTCTGTATTTGGGTTATACAGATGACGTCATGTTTTTGGCAAATGCAGCAGTTTCACTGTCACTGTTTCCTAAGTGCTTCCTTCAAACTGAAAATGAACTTGAAAAAAAAACAGTAGTAAAGGTTTTAAATGAGATGTATAATAACTAACATTTGAATGTTATTGTCTTGCACTGTCACTGCCAATGTTCTTGCCATCTCGTAAGTGCATAGACCCCAATGAGTAACTTGACCTCTGACTTACTTTAAACAACCTGAATGTTGCCCTCATCCCATTCTTCTTCATTCCAGCTGCTGTTAGGCTTTAAAATCTCTGCTGCTTAAAACAAACTAAAGTGTTTAGAAACATGCTCATGGTCTAAGCATGGCTTCTTGGTGTGATTGAGAATCATTTATTCCGTCACTCAGACGCTAATGGACATTTGCACACACTTTAGCAACTCTGGGTTGTTTGCTTGTACGATGATGGTGCATATCACATGTTTTCTCACAAGGTTCTGTAAATCGGCTCTTGTCGTAACTTGAACCTTGTGCAGTATTTTCCTTTCTTTTCCCCCTTTTTTGATAAGTTCATTCTTTTTTGCTATAGAATTTTAAATTGGTTGTCTATTCATATTACCTAGTCTAGTGTAACAGACCGACCTGGCCCATCTGGCATCAAGCTGGCACATCCGGCAATCGTCTGGCACGGCAAATGGGATGTCAGCCAGACGCGGGCCAGGTCTGGCAGTGATGGCATGCTTCAGATGCGGCCTGCCACACGTGGACCAGTGATGGCATAGCTTGCTCTGGGCCAAATCTGTTCATGCCAAATGCAGGCCAGTTGTGGAGTAGTCATGTCACCCATGTGATATGGTCAACAAATGATTTTATGTGCTGCGCAGGTCTGACCGAGCGCTTGTGTGTGTGTGTTTGTGTGTGTGTGTCTGTGTGTGTGTTATTCATGGAGGTGTGGTCATTCTAGAGCAGCGGGTTCACAAGTTATGCCCAAAGGATCTTCATCTCAGGTCATCCCAGCTGCTGTTAGACTTTATAATCTCTACTGTTCACAGACACAATAAGTGTCACAAATATGCAAACGGTCACACGGTTTCTGATCTGATCAGGACTCATTTACACCCTCTCTAAGATGCTAATATCCATTTGCACACACTTTAGCTTCTCTCAGGTAATAAGTTAATTTACTACTGCTTTAGTTTTTTAATCCATATTAATGTAGCATGTAACTCTGGTGTCTCCTGCCTACCTGTTTTTTTGCTACTGTCACGCCTGAATTTTTCCATTGTGGCACAATAAAGGTATTTCTATTCTATTCTATTTGTGTTTTCTGTTCAGGTGAAGGTAGTAAGTGTGTGTGAGCTGATGTGGACGTGAATACAGCAGCATGGATCAGTGTGAGGACAGAGAGAAGGGAGTTCCTCCCTCTAAAACCACTCTGTGTGGGGAACATGAGAACCAGAGTGAAGCTCAGAGGTGAGATCACCATCTCGATCTGTCCATAGTCCTTTTCACACAGCGTTCTCACTATATCAGGCTAGAAAAGATGTGGCCCTCAAGTTGCTGCTGTTCTTTGGTGCTTCATCCAGATTGAACAGAGGCAGCTCAGCATATCAGTGTGTTCTTACTAACAGCAGGTTAGTTTGTAAGTGACACCAAAATCTCGAAAAACTCACCAACTTCCTTTACATTTCCAGGATCTTCATCACCAACGTGTGTTCAACATTATTCCTCATAAAAAGAAGGATGGTTGATGAGACATTTAGAGAATAATCTTTATATTTATTTTTTGTCTAAATACAATACAGATCAACAGAGACAGCTTGTCTCTCTATGTAGGTACTGATAGCAGAACCTCTGTAATCCATATAATATTTAATATATTATATGGGGGACAGACTCTTTAAAGTTTGATGCAGCATTGTCCGATAGAGATCTACTATACTATGTCTACTATGTCCGATAGAGATCTACTATAGTGGAATCCTCTTTTTGGGGTGGAGAACTCAGTTAGATTAAACTCAAATGATGTAAAAATGATCAGATAGGACAGGGTTGTGAGGAAATACTGTTAATTCTCGACAATCAATGCCATATGTCAGCACAAGGTCTAAAGTATGGAGCCAAGAGTGCATCGGTTTATGCACATTTTGAGCAAAACCAATTGAATCTAGGATAGTTTTAAAGGCTACACTAAGGTTATCACAATCAGTGTCAACATGAATGTTAAAATCACCCACTATAATAACTTTGTCGGTGTAATGTAATTCAAGGATAGACTACACTCCTAATGAGACATTACATTCATATTAGTACATCCAGCTTCAGGGATTCTCTGAGGATTTGTATACAGAATGTAGATAATCTACAAATTTCTACCAAATTAACCATTGCCAGTAGATGAGTTTATACATTTTTTGGTTTCTGATTGTGGCAGATGATTTGATTCACATTACAGTAATTTTTCGCTTTAATTTATTTTCTATAGGAGTGTAGTGTACCCTTTTATTGAAGATAACAGTAGGTGCAAATGCAAAGGCAAAATACATATAACAGCGGCATTACCTTGTTATTGTTACAGAGGTTGAGGGAGAAATTGAGGTGGATTTTTTAGGGCAAGGAAAGGGACATGACAGGAGACAGAGAGAGCGACCAAGAGGCTACTTTACCAGGGGCAGGTGATCCAGGGATGTGTGTGCCGAGGGCCAGTCAGTCAGGAGCCAGCAACGACGAACCAACTTTGCCAGGGCCAGGTGCTCCAGGGACCAGACTGCCAGGGTCTAATAGTGCAATTGTGGAGGACCTAATAAGGCAACTTAAAATGGAGAAGTTAATGAGAAGGAGAGCAGAGAGGGCTCTAGCACAGCAAAAAAGAATGAATTTGGCGCTAAGAAAGAGGAACAATTTAGTTAATCAGAAGTTCACCCAAATGTTTAACAGAGACCAAATGACAGCCCTTGGACAGGAAAAGAAGAGAGGAATACGGTGGGGAAAGGAGACAATTAAAAAAAGCTATAAAAATAAGATTTACCGCTGGCACCACCGGTTATAAAACCCTCCAGCAAATGCAAATTCCACTGCCTAACATCCGCACGCTGCAAAGGAGGATGCAACATGTAAAGCTGGAGCCGGGAGTTTTGGGGGAAGTGTTTGAGATGCTGAGGCTGAAGGCAGGTGGCATGAGTGAAATAGAGAGAGAGTGTGTGCGTTCCTTAGATGAAATGTCCATTACTCCATGGTGTGGAGCTCCATCTGGGAACGGGGAGGCTATTTGGCAACATCACGCTGCCTGACCACCAAGGACAAGCGACGCATGCACTGGTGTTTATGCTGGCTGGAGCTACAACGCGGTGGAAACAAGTCGTGTCTTACCACTACAGCGGCAATTCCACCAATGGTGCAGTTTACCGGCCCATCATAGTCAGCATTGTTAAAGCGGCAGCATCTGTAAGGGTTCATGTGCTTAACATCAACACAGACATGGGGAGCCCCAATAGAGCAATGTGGAAGTCCTTTGGGGTGACCTATGACAAACCATGGATCCAGCATCCTGTTGAGCCAAACCAGCGCCTCCTCATGGCACTTAAGCTGGCACCCAATTTGTCCAGAGGTGTCCTAGAGCCTAGCCATTTCGAAAAAATTAAGGTGAGTTCAGCAATGCATGTGTTCAGCAAAGCAACAAGTGCCGCCCTGAGGTACATGGTACAGGAGGAGCGCAGACCAGAGTCCTACCTTACAACGGCATGGTTTTTGGATAAGATGGACCACTGGTTTCACCTCATGTCGTCCCGCAATGTTGTCACTGCCCTCAGTCACTTCAAGATGGAAGAGTATGAAAAGGCCATCAGCTTCCTCCGTGACTCGATCCATCTTTTTCAGGGCCTGAAGATCGGTCCCCAGGGCAGCTGGAAACCAGTCCAGACAGGACTGGTGATGGCCACAACAACGATCTTGGAGGTCCAGCAAGATCTGTTGAGACAGGGGCACAAATTTGTCCTAACAAGCCGGTTCACTCAGGACTGCCTAGAAAATATTTTTTCATCAGAGGAACTCAGTCCCGACACCTGTGGAGTTCCACTATGCACTACGGGCTGTCACTGTAGGGCAGTTCCTCTCGACAACGCATACTGGCAGTTACCTGGATGATGCATCAGATCACTTGGCGGACTTCTTGGACAGCAAGAACAGCAACTGCAGTGCTTCTGAGGTTGTGAGAGTGGAGCAGCTGGTAGACCCATCACCACCTGACCTCACAAAGACCGAGTCTTGTGTCCTCCACCTGGCAGGATACATAGCGAAGAGGGTCATCAGCTTCTCGCTCTGTGAGGAATGCCAGTTTGCACTGGTTGAAAAAGTAACCAACACAAGAAGTGAGAGAGCTGTTTTACTATTTAAAGGAATTTAAAAGGGGTGCATTATACCGGCCATCCGATGAGCTGTTCACTCTCCTGCAGCACGTGGAACAGCTCTTCCGTTCCAAGACGAGTGATTCCCTTATGGAATTCTCCAACGTAGTGGAACAGCTGGAAAGAGAGGCCATGAGTCTGGACAGCAACCTTCCCTCATGCCATGAGCTGAAAAAAAAAACCTTTCAACATACATCAGGCTGAGGTTAAGGATTCACTCAAAGTGCATCGGAGCTGAGAGGAAGGCAAACAGCCGTAATAAGGGGTACCTTGGCAGCAAGAGTCAGACCAAGAAGGCGATTTTCACACAGCAGACCTTCTCACCTAAGGTCATACCATCTAGGCCACTGCCGAACACCTTACTGGTTGCCATGGATGTACTCGGCCTCTCCATTCCCGGCACACCGTCCGCAGTCTCCACATTCTCCAGTCTCCTCTTATTCCAGCAGTCAGCAGTCGCCACCAGCAGCCACTACCTGCAGACACCACCAGTAGCCATGGCCAGCACCAGCCAGCATCAGCCGCCACCAGCTGCCAGCACCAGCAGAGGCCACCATTACCAGCAGCCGCCACCAGCAGCAGCCGCCACCATTAACAGCAGCCGCAGCCACCATTACCAGCAGCCGCCACCAGCAGCAGCCGCCACCATTACCAGCAGCAGCCGCCATCACCATCCTTCGCCAACATCAGCCAGCTCAAGCAGTCATCGCCTCCAGCAGCAGCCGCCTGCAGCAGCAGTGTTTGGGGAACAAATTAGTCACACTACTGTCTGAGTAATAAACATTTTAAAGCTCATTATGGCTTATGATAATTTTTTGTGTGGAATAATTTGTATTCCTACATGCAATCCAACTAAACAGCCCTTTCAAGGGTGTAATTAAACAAACCTTATTTCTACTAGCATCAGATACACAGTACTCAGCTGACTGGCTAACACCGCCAGGTTCAGCAGATACAACCTAAAAAAAAACGTCCTAGTCAACCTTAATGATCCTAGTAATCTAACATCAATAACTTACTTAATAAAAGATGTCAGAGATTCACTAATGAACTTTGTAATTTCTGGTGTAGCGATACCTTCTTCACAGCTGGCAAAATCGAGATAACTAAGTAGCAGGCAATGACTGAAACTCGGTTGTCTACAAAGTTAAGAATATATATATAAATAGCATTGTGCACATACAAATAAATATAAGCATATGCACCATAAAGGGCCTATTTATATAATATACAGAGTTGACAATTCAAAAGAGGTAGCTATTTAATCAATTTACGCCTGGATATAACGTTAGTGCTACCTTTACAGAGGGCAAAGTCAAGCTAACAAACTAGCAGGCAATCGGTGGTCTACCAAGATAAAACATATATATAATTACGCTGTGTACATACAAATAAAGATCAGTATATGCATCATAAAGGACCTCTGATAAAATATAGACAGTTGACAGTTCAAAATAGGTAGCTATTTAATCAATTTACCCCTGGATATAACGTTACCTTCACAGAAGTCAAGTCAAGCTAACAAACTAGCAGGCAATCGGTCGTCTACTAAGATAAAAAAATATATATAACTAGAAAAAGCTGTTCCTGCGAAACAGCAGTGAGACTGCTTCCTGCAGAATGATTTGAGCAGAAGATGCAGAAGATTCCTGCAGAAGTGAAAAACTAGCTGAAATGAAATAAAAGAACCAATTTTAACATGAAAAACAGCTGAAGGATTAGAAAAATGGTATGAAAAAACTGAACTAGTTGAAGTTAGTTGAAGGATATTTGAAAGTTAGTATTAGTAGTAGTACTATCAGAAGTAGCAGTTGTAGTATCAGTATTAGTAGTAGCAGTAGTATCAGTAGTAGTATTAGTATCAGTAGTAGTAGTAGTATCAGTAGTACTATCAGTAGTAATGAAAAACAGCTGAAGGATTATTATTTGAAGGATATTTGAAAGTTAGTATTAGTAGTAGTACTATCAGTAGTAGTAGTTGTAGTATCAGTAGTAGTAGTAGTAGCAACAGTAGTATCATTAGTAGTAGTAGTAGTAGGAGTAGTATCTGTTGTAGTATCAGTAGTAGTAGTAGTAGTAGCAGTGGTAGTATCATTAGTAGTAGTATCATAAGTAGTAGTAGTAGTTGTATCAGAAGTAGTAGTAGTAGCAGTAGTATCAGTAGTAGTAGTAGTAGTAGCAGTAGTAGTAGTAGTATCAGTAGTAGTAGTTGTAGTATCAGTAGTAGTATCAGTAGTAGTAGTAGTAGTTGTAGTATCAGTAGTAGTATCAGTAGTAGTAGTATTGTAGTAGTAGTAGTAGTAGTATCAGTGTATCAGTAGTAGTAGCAGTAGTAGTAGTAGTAGTAGTAGCAGTATTAGTAGTAGCAGTAGTATCAGTAGTATTAGTATCAGTATCAGTAGTAGTATCAGTAGTAGTAGTAGTAGTATCAGTAGTACTATCAGTAGTAATGAAAAACAGCTGAAGGATTAGAAGAATGTTATGAAAAAACTGAACTAGTTGAAGATAGTTGAAGGATATTTGAAAGTTAGTATAAGTAGTAGTACTATCAGTAGTAGTAGTTGTAGTATCAGTAGTAGTACTATCAGTAGTAGTAGTTGTAGTATCAGTAGTAGTAGTAGTAGCAGCAGTAGTATCACTAGTAGTAGTAGTATGAGTAGTAGTAGTAGTTGTATCAGTAGTAGTAGGAGTAGTATCTGTTGTAGTAGTAGTAATATCAGTTGTATCAGAAGAATTTGAAGGAATTTGAAAAATTTTAAGAACAAGTATTTGAAAAAATCAGAAAAATTTGAAGAATTATAACCATTTCAACAATTTGGAGAATTTGAAGGAATTTGAAGGAATATGAAAAATGTGGAGATAGAAATATTTTAAAAAGTATAAAGGTTAGCATAACCAGGTGGGTGGTGCTGTTTAGGCCGGGTGGGTCGTGTCTGGGCATCCTGCCAGGTTCTGTTGGAGTCCAAGGCCCGATAGGAAAACTATGTGAAATCCAATAAGTGACAGAAAAATGACACGTGCCTGATATTCACTGGAAAATTAAAAAATATTAAAAGGACGTGACTCGGCGAATTTCAGATTCCTACGTTCATCACAGCCCCTGCAGTGGGCATCAAAAGGTGCCATGTTATACCAATGGAGCATGTCCTATAGTAACCTCTGCCCAGCAGAGTTCCGCTGTCACGGAAACTCACTCACACCTGCTGGTGTCTGTGTACTGCAGGCACACACTTTGGGTCAGAAGAGCTGTAATTGGAATAAAATGGCATCCCTTTGCCTCAAAAAACTCTGGATATTTCGTCAACCGTTAGGTCTAGAGACTTAATTTTTTCTGCGTTTATTTCGTAACGGATAGGGTAACAAGACAAGCTATCGGTTTTTGCTGCAAATATTTTAATAAAGGCGCAAAAAATCATAATATAAAGGGGAATATTGACGGAAATGCAAAAATCCTCTAAAAAGGGTCCCAAACAAATCGCTCTAGCTGGAAAAGTATAAGAGATATCAAAATAATTCTTTCACCGTGAATATCAGCAGGCTTTTGAGGACTATGGTGCTTATTTTTATGTTTGTACAAAAATGTGTGTATGCATGGCGACGATGTAAAAAAGTGCATCATGTGGAAGGATGCAGGTCCAAAGCGTTTTCAGGATTTCGCACATTCGCTACTCCCGAACAAATTGTTCCTGCGGCAAAACCGTATCAGTTATCAAGAAAATTCCTTTTTTCTGATCATGATTGTGTGAAAGTCTCATGCCTGTACATCAAACGGTTTAGGAGTAGCGACGATGTAGAAAAGTTCCTCATTTGGGGGATGGAAGTCTGATCCTGTTTCAGCATTTTTCCAAAACGCTACTCCCTAACAAATTGTTCCTGCGGCAAAACCGTAACAGTTATCGACAAAATTCATTTTTTGTGAGCGCCAGACGGGTCTGGACATGAATGTGTGAAAGTCTCATGCCTGTACATCAAACGGTTTAGGAGTAGCGACGATGCGAAAACATGTGTCGCTTGGGAATGTCAGGTGTGATTTTTCACCGCACCTCCATAGAAAACCAATCGAGAGCGTTTAGACTTGTTGCCGCTCTGGGGTGATTTGCGAAAAATCTATAAATCCCACACTAATGATGGTTACATTTTCTGAATCCAGACAAAAATTCCTACGTTTTGATGTATAATTTATGTGCATAGAGTGAAAATTGAGCGAGTGAGATTAAGTTGTTAGAATTAGAAGTTATTAAAAACGCCACAGGGTATGCTCTAGCTGAGCTCCTTAGCAACCATAGCAACACATGTATTTTCATAAAAATCACAAAAATGCTAAATGATTTTTAAAGGATTATTTAAAAATTGTAAAAGATATGAAAAACCTGAAGTAGTTGAATATAGCTGAAGGTTATCTGAACATTTTAAAAGTTGAATGGCGTTTCTAGCTGAAAGTAGGCTGAAGCAGTAAGCTGTCAAAAAGCACAGATATTTGAAGAATTTGAAGGATTCTCCATTCAATTTCAATGAGAGCAAAAAACTCACAAAAAGTTAATTATTTTTAATATTAGAAAAGTTATAATTACCAAAAGACATAGCAGTAATGTCGTGAACGAGCTGAACGTTTTGATACGAAAATTGTTTAAATCGGTTGAAGTATGCAGGAGTAGTTAGATGCCGAAAAACGTACGGAATAATAATCAAGACCTGCAGGAACACAATAAGTGAGAATGCTGAATAGCCTTCTCACTTGATTACGCTGTGTACATACAACAAAAGATCAGTATATGCATCATAAATGGCCTATGATACAATATAGACAGTTGACAATTCAAAACAGGTAGCTATTTAATCAACTTACCTGAGAAGTTACTCGACAGTCAGCAATGGAAGTCAATGATGTCCAACGCCATAGAATGGCTTTTTGGAACTTTGCAAGGCTGCATACCCCGGAAGTAGGCGGCAAAAAGCGTACAACGGAGTCCAATGGGAGTGTCGCAACTCTTTCTCTCTGTGGCTCTGGTAAAACCTATTCTTTCAAGGCAAAAATATGTAAACCCTACTCCAAGCCTTCTGTAATGGTCGGTGTGGAGCAGAACCCAATATTCAGCCGAACACAGTAATCTCTTTAACTAGATATATTGGAGGACAGGCGAACAAAAACAGGATCCAAAAGGGGTAAGGCAGACATCCAGACACACTTGACAGGAACAGGCGAACAGACTGGGCAGAACAAACAGAAACAGGTAATCCAAAACAGAATCAAGGTGCTGGGGCTCTTACCAAAAACAGAGAGTGCAAACGAGGAGGAACAGGAGCATAGGCATGTGAGTGTGACGAACCGACAAATAACTGAGGAGGGAGTGAGGCTTAAATAAACAAACAAACAGGTGAGCGGAGTGAACAATTAACCAAAGGGAGGTGGAAGCAATTATGACGCTGGCAGGAGAATAAACCTAAGACTGAGAATAATACAGAAACAAAACACAGAACTAAAATAAGAACTAATAAAGAGACCGGATAACTTAAAACGGTACACAGGCCAAACAGGAACCCAAAACAAGACAGAACCTACAATAGAAATAAACCCAGAGGCAGGAAAGAACCAACTTGACCAAACAACAAACCCAAACCAAAACAGAATATTACACCTTCATTTCATCATGGCTGGATTAGTGTAATTCTCTTTATCTCTGAATCGGTCACTCCTCACTCAAATGTCTGCAGCTGGTTCAAACTCTGCTGCACACCTTTTAATGGAAAAAAAAGTGCACATTACCCGATCCTGGCCTCCCTTCACTGGATACCTGTTTATCTTAGAGTTCAGCTTAAAGAACATCTGTTTGTTTTTAAGGTTATAAACAGCTTTGCCCACCTTACTTAAAAATAGCTTCTACTTCACCTTTGCACCCCTGGTTGTTCATTCACGTCTGCTGACCAACTGCTTACGGTCATTCACAATTCTGAGCAGAAGCTTAGAGGGAACAGGGCCTTCTCTATTGGGCCCCCTAAATTATAGAACGACTTACCTTTGTACATCTGACAGGCCCCTCCCCTGTCTTAAAACCTATTTTTACTCTTTGGCCTTCAACTTTACTGAGATTTTATCTTTCTCAACTTTTCTTGGTACTTGGGTGGTTCTATTATGTTTGATATCAAGTTTGTATTATTATTATTATTATTATTATTACTGTTGTTTTAAATGGTTGAGTCTTTACCCAAGTCATTTTATTAGATGTTATTTTGTTTGACCTCATGTTAAAGTGCTATTTAAATAATGATGACAATGATGATGATTATGATCACAAGAAACTTTTGCATCACCTCCCAGAAGCTGGAAAGAAAAGAGACAAAAAGATTTTTCACACCTCACTTAGTAACTCAAGGAATTATTTTAAACTAAATATTTTAGGCTAAAATATTAAACTGTTTATTGATTTATTGTCTTCAATCCCACTGTTATGTTTAGTCATTTCTGCCAAAATCTACAGCATTACAGTATTTGAAAGCCATACTCTGATTGGATGGAAAGAAGCCTGTCTGTGATTGGCTGGTGACGTGGACAGTTTTTGAAGTCACAAGCGCACAGACAGAGTCGAGCGAGCGCACAGCTGGTATTGAGCGTGGAATGATCGGGTCGAACGCGCGAGTAGACACGGAACTGAGCACAAGGATAGTGGGTTGAGAAGAGTTTATTTGAGCACGCACCAAACAGGTTTTGAGCGCGCGCGCATTATGTTTAAACGCTGAATGCCTGTCTCACTGCGCGCTCAAACAAAAGGCAGAAATATCGCTCCAGAAGTTAGTATACACTATGATGACTGAAAAATAAGTGGGTATACGCCGTATACCCACGTATACCCTGGACTACACCACTGCCTGTCTGACTTCATGTGAGATCGTAAGGCATTGACACCCATTGTGCAAAACTTTTTTTTACAAACACGGCAAAATCCTTCGTCATCTTTAGCTTCTTTTCATCAGCTTCTTTTCCGAACATTGTAAAAACATACGGCTGTACGATCAACCGGAAGCAGTTCAGCGTGTTTGGTTTCAGTTATATCTGATGTAATATTTTTGACAAAACTGTTTTTATGAACGTATTTTTTTAGAAAATAATAAGGCATTTTAAATACCACCAATGATCACATTTAATTACTTTTAATGCCAATTAAGGCCTTAATTATAAAAAATAATAATAATTTAATGACTTTTAATGCTTTTTAATGACCCACGGAAACCCTGTAATGACACTAACTTGGTAGGTGCTGAAAAAGAAATGCGTGAAGCAATTGAAGGTTGGAATAAGGTAAAAATTACCGAGTCGCTTTTACAAGAAGGTGTCACATGGATTTTTAATCCTCCAGCTGGGTCTCATTTTGGTGGAATTTGGGAAAGACATACATTCTGTTAGAACAGGGATGTCAAAGTCAAATACACTTTGGGCCAAAAAACCAAATTTGCTGAAAGCGGATGGCCGGACTGGTTCAATGTTTATTAAAACATATTGAAATTATTGCACATAGCCTATTGAACCAAGACCTAACACAGTGTATATTTAATAATTAAATGAATAAAACAATATTTTCTTATGGATCTGTCAGTAATTTCAAGTGAAACCATTTTTCAACAGGCAAACAGATAAAAAATAACTTCCTTCAAAGAAAAATCGCATGTTCTGTACATTAAAAGAATAAAGTAATATATTTTTATGGCTCTGTCAGTAACCTCAAGGGAAAACATATTCAACAGGCTAACAGAATTTATTTTAATTGTTTTTAAAAACAAATATGTTTCTTAATATCAAGATAAATACATAAATAAAAGTGCCTGCATTATAAACTGAAAATGCATTATTGTGCTGCTCTATGATCCTACCGATCTTTCAAATAGTAAAATAAGAAAAAAAATCTAATCAGTTGTATTCTTTCTCATGTCTGTTATCTGCAGTTTTCCCTGAGTCCATTTAACTAAAAAATAAATATGAATAAATAAAATACAATAAAATAAAATTGCACATGCACTTGCTGTCATGATATTGTCTTGGATGAACCCGGACACAGCACGCACACACAGAGTTGGTTTTAAGAGAGTTTATTGCCAGTGGTGGATGGTGATGACATGTAGAACCGGAGTTTATTACCAGGCGGAGGTGAAGGATGCAGGAGCTGGCTGGCAGGTACAGAGTGGAGTAATAGTCCATAAAAGAGTTAGGTAACAGAGTCCACAGCTCGGCAAAGAGTTAGCCAGAGCACAGCAGCAGGCCCTTCAGCACGGCAGAGAATCCACAGCTCGGCAGAGAACTAACCAGAGCACAGCAGCAGGCCCTTCAGCACGGCAGAGAATCCACAACTTGGCAGAGAACTAACCAGAGCTCAGCAGCAGGCCCGTCAGCACGGCAGAGAATTCACACCTCGGCAGAGAGCTAACCAGAGCTCAGCAGCAGGCCCGTCAGCACGGCAGGGAATGAGTTCTTGAACGCCAGAATAATAGCAGGATTAGCAGCAGGACAGGGTGGATACTTGAAGACCAGAACCATAGCAGGATAGAAGCTAATCCAGGTGAATACTTGCAGATTGAGTTACCACGGTCCAGAAACTCAGCCTGTGATGCAGAGGGGAGACGGGTGGATCCAGAAGCCAGCAGAGATACAAATCAAAACACTAAGGTAGAAAACAAATGGTGAGAATGTGCAAACCAGGCAGACAGGCGAGGAGTAGGTATTGAATGATGACGAACCGGCAAAGAAGTGAAGGCAGAGGGAGGCTTAAGTAGGGAGGCTGGCAGGTGAAGTGAGTCTGGCTAATTAGTGACTGACTGTCATGTTTTTGAGATGCTTAGCCCACATGCAGATAAGAACGGGTGACCAGAGCACAGTTTTTAAGATGTTTATTAAGAAGAAGGCAATAAATGAAGCAAGAATATAATCGCCTGGACGAGGCCTGAACGTCAGAGCGGGGTAAGAGCGGGGGTCAGGGACTGTAAGAGAAGGGGAGAGAATGAATAGAAGGCAAGAACCAGAAACGTGCCAAATCATACGCTGCTTACCATGTAGCAGGAGAGACCTAACTGGGGAAGAGTAGCGCCTCGCGAACCTTGTGTGCCTACTCTAGATGGTGAGGTGGTGACTGGAGGGCGGCAGATGGAGCTGGCGAGGAATCCGAAGCAACCTCAACTGATGGGACGACAGACGCATTAACCAGAGTTCAGGAGTCCTGGAGAAGCCTGTGGAATCCGGGAGGGGGGAACCTCAAGCCCGTCTTGGTAACACCAAGGGAGTACGAGGGGGAGCGCCAGAACAAAATCTGAGCTGATGATTCCACAGGTTCAAAAATATCTTCGGTGCTTCAAGACGGGTGAGTGCACACACTCACACAAAAACTGTGACAAAAACAGGAGAACCAAAGTTAGTCCAAAGCAGAAACGAAGACTTATGAGCAGGAAATAAGGCTTGGAAAGGGCCATGTCGTACCACGACTGGTTAAGGCTCTGGCATCTTCCGTCTGTCCGTGCTCTGCTTAAGAAGCCAGAGGAAGCTGCCTCTGACGAGCCGCAGGTGTGGGGCACGCCCCCTCAGCCACCACCTATGGAGACAATCAAAGCAGGCACACAGCAGAACCCTGACATTGACAGGTGTGACTAACTGCAGTGGGAGTCACGGGAAGGCTGAGTGAGAGGGGTAGGGGGAGACTGAAAACTAACCATAAATAAAGGCAGATCCTAACTAAACCCAGACAACGAGGAAGAACTGAAAAATAGTTAACAAAAGCCAGATAAAAACTAAACTCTGACACTTGCACATTAATAAGTTATAGCTGATAAAAAATATAAACTGTTGCGCTCCGGTCCAATAGGTCACGTGATTCGAATTTTGCTGCTCAGCCAATCAGATCGCTGTATTGTCAGCTGAGCGAGTTCAACCAGTTCATCATGGCTGCGCACGTAAAGGGTTGTATGCATCTGTTTCCAGACAAAAAAGCCCAATAATAGCATTTTCTGGTGCCAATTGGCAGAGATCTTGATGGCAAGGAAAAAGAAACAGCCCAGTCCATCCATCCCTCCAGCCAGCCATCCATCCATTTTCTAACATGCTTATCCATGCTGGGTTCGCGAAGGGTGCTGGTGCCGATCTCCAGCTGTCAATGGGCGAGACGCGGGGTATAAAATGGACAGGTCGCCAGTCAATCGCAGGGCAGAAATAGCCCAGACCTTTGCCCAGTGTACTGTGATATCACCAAGACCTGCTGCACAGGTGTCTGGCCAAACGACTTATCCCCGCCAGAATTTGTATCCCCTGCGTCGGGAGCGCATTCAGCTGAAAGAATGAATCCAGCCAACTCCGCCTCATTTCCAACCTATTAGGCGTGGAAATGAAGATGTTTTACTTTTCTTAATGAAATATAGCAGTGGTGTCGTTACATTATCGTTCAGTTAGTGGGTTAAAACTGAAAACGTAACACTTGTAGTGCTATTGTAAGGGATTGCTATGTCGGGTAAAACTCGATTGATCACTCAATATAACACTGACTGAATCCGGATAAACAACACACCGACCGGAGCTAAGTTGCACTCTGACTGCTGTGCAAACCAGCCGCAAAGTACAGATTGCCGAAACAACTTTGTTTATTCTTGTCAGCCTTTACAGGGAAGCGAAACCCAGACGGAGCTGAAAAGCCGACAGAATGACCTGCTGTCGAATTCTGAGGAAAACCTGCTCTAATCGTGACTGCAACCGGGTCAGAGGCTGTCTGGAGGACCTACAGGCCTCCATTCCCTCCACACGCTGTTGGTTTGCTCATAGCTGCAGAGCTAAGTGCTAGCCGGCAACAACAAACCAATGATTCTCCCTGCTTTTACTGCCTTCTTGGATGACCAAATTGGACTGGACTCACATGAGGCATCGACAGGTTTGGGCAGTGAGCTGAGGGACAGGTAAAATGGTTCATTTGGAAATGTTTTGTAAATCGTTGTGCACATGGTGCCTTTAAAACAAAGGGCTAACTAAATAGCTCATTGCTAGCATTCGGTACCATATCATTGTCGAGTGTGTTTTTATGGTTGTGACAAAGGTTATCTCCACAAGGGTTTCATACATTGATGGGACATTAATGTTTACGTTATTCAGCCCGCTCATTATGACTAAAATAAAACCGAAGCTTTTATTTGTTAGCGCCGAATGTCCGCTAGCCAAAATGCTATTAGCTTCTGTTGGCTCCCGACTTCCAGACATTAAAAATGAGCTTGTTTTAAAGCATAAAGCTTAATCGTTCGGCTCCGCCGATAGAGCTATGAGCCTTATTCCCGCATTAATATCGAATATTAATGTCGGTTTTTAAAGGCAATTTTGATAACTTGAGACTTTAACCGACTTAGCGACCAATCGCTACAGCGACCCCTAGCGCCCGGAGGTAGAATCGCATAAACAAAGCAAGCGATTCTGAAGTAAATGATTTTCAGGACAAATCGGTCCTCAGAATGTTATTTACTCAAAATATGATTTAGCAATGGCATCAAGGTGTTACTCGATTGTATCTGTTGCTTTATGTCTGGTGGTTGTGCTGTTCTTTTTGCGTCTCTTTCCAGGTAATGGAGCAGACAGAGGACGTTTTATCATTCTCTACCTTTTATCTCTTCTTTCTTTCACCTCGTCTCTTTCTTTTTTTTCTCTTCTTGTTCTTCCTTTACTCTCCTACTTTCCCATTGTAGTGTCCATATAATTTGAAATTTTCCCTGCAGGAATCACAATAAAGCTATTTACATGCACAAATCAAGCGGAGCACTATGGTGAGAGCTGTTTGCTCCACTTGTGAAAGCAAAATCTGTCGAGCTCTATTTGGCATTAAGACATCAATTCTTATTGCCACATTGCCAGACAGGACACTGGGGGAAAAAAAAAAAAATAATAATAATAATGTTCTGGTTAACTCAGGATTTGCATTGTGAATGGGTTGAAACACATGTCAAATGTTGTTCTGAATTAGTTAAGCTAATTTAACCACAATTCACATTCTTTAAGGTGAACTTTGGTTCTTTAACTTAAACAAAATATTATTTCATCAAATAATGTTTTGTTTAACTCAGGCTTTGCTTTGTGAATGGATTGAAACACATGCCAAATGTTGTTCTGAATTAGTTAAGCTAATTTAACCACAATTCACATTCTTTAAGGTGAACTTTGGTTCTTTAACTTAAACAAAATATTATTTCATCAAATAATGTTTTGTTTAACTCAGGCTTTGCTTTGTGAATGGATTGAAACACATGCCAAATGTTTTTAACTCCATTCCATGTTTTTTTTTTAATCAGATCTGCAGTGAACGGGATTCACTGAATTATTCTGATTATGATCAACCACTTTTGTTGTGTCTTTTGTTTGTTTTTGCATGTAAATAGTTCCTTAGCTTTGCTTTTTTTATCTTAATTTTGCTTAGTAGTTTAGTTAAGTTTCATTAGCCTAGTAGAGAGGATTTGTTAATCAAAGTATTGTGTTAATTCAGATTAACAGCATTACATAGTGATGTTCTCTGGATGTTCATTTTTGAACTTGAAGAAGTTGTCACTCCTTTATTCTATGTGTGTGCAGGGTTTGCTGTTAAAAGATCGCTACTGCTCGAATTCATCCCTTTCAACCATTGTCTTGATATCAGTTTAAGAGCTGATCATCACCAGACAAAACTTAACAGACAGAGGGTTATTTAATAAACATTAAATAACTTTAAACAGTGTATAATTGCACAACAATACAGCTGTATTAACAGCAATGGTTTGAAAATGTCGCTTATGTCGTTTTTGGTAATTGTTATGCCTTGTCAGTAACAATTAGGGGCCGGAATGTAAGCGCCATTTTGTAAAGTTTAGACATTAATAACTGATTTATGTTATGTATTAATGTGTTATGTTTTTGATTTGTATTAAGCAGTTTGAGAACATGTACATTTGTTTGTATTATTGCAGATTTGGACACATTCTGTAAAGAAAATATTGTTATATGCATTTTGGCTGTAGAGGGCACTGTGGTTTTGTATTGCCCATGAAGAAGAAACTGTATGTATTGAGGAGGGAAAAATAAATGATGGCTGACGGAGCAACACGGTAGTTTTACTGTGATGCGACCGTGCTGCGAGTGAAAAGGTTGTTACACGCGTAAAACAGGCTCTGTGTCAGTCATTTAAATGAAGAGGTTAAATAAGAAATGAAGAAGAACAGCGAAACTGAAGATTAACCTCTACACTCACCTTTTCTTTTTCAGGCAGCTGTGGCTAAGAATCGGAATTTTTAATAGCCTACAGTCATTGCTCTTCAATGTTTCCAGCAGTTTTCAGAACTCCTGCCTGGCACAGAATATTTCGTTTTATAAATTAGGTTTCTGCACGGGGCCTCTGCTGCGCTGGGGGGCCTCGGGGCCTGTTGAGCTGGTAGGGGGGCATGGTCATTAACCTCTCAGGGCAGATGCTCTTCCCCTTCTTTGGGTTGGCACTCTGCTAGTGGGGAGAGGGGAGGGAGGGGGAGTAGTGACTTACCCAGCCTGGATGTCTACAGTCGAATGTATGGTGAGATGTATGAATGTTAGTGTTGGGGAGGGGTTAAAGGTATACTATGCAACCGGGGTTGATTTTCCAGCGAGGCGCCCCCCAGAGGGCGAAAGTAAAAGTGCACTGTCGTAAATATGCTCAGCTGTTCTCCTGGTTTCTCCGGCAAGCCAGGCGTGGTTGTTTTGAGCTTAGCAGACAGGCGAACGCAATGAATCACCATCCTGCTGTTCAAGCAGAGCTACGAGGGAGCGCCCTCCCCTCCTCTCTGTCCCCGCCAGTGGAGTGAGGGGAGCGGGCGTCCCGAAACGACCTCCGCCTGGCCCGGGACCCGCTGGGCCCGGACATCGGCTCGCGGGGGGTTGGGTAGGGCGAGGGTCCCGGTCCGCGCGACGCGCTGGCCGTCTGTTTCCGTATGCCGCGCGGCCGCCGGGGTGTCTCGTCTTTCCTCTCTCCCCTCCGTTCCCCCCGACGCCCGGTGCCTCCCGAGCCACGTCTGAGCGTCGCGCGGTACAGTTTGAGAACACAGATGAGCGGTGGCCGTTTAAACCCCGCGGTTCCGTTGCACAGTTTGGAAACACAGATCAGCAAACAGATGAGCGGTGAACTTTTAAACTCCGCGGTTCCGTCGCACAGTTTGAAAACACAGATCAGCAAACAGATGAGCGGTGAACTTTTAAACTCCGCGGTTCCGTTGCACAGTTTGAGAACACAGATCAGCAAACAGATGAGCGGTGAACTTTTAAACTCCGCGGTTCCGTCACACAGTTTGAAAACACAGATCAGCAAACAGATGAGCGGTGAACTTTTAAACCCCGCGGTTCCGTCGCAGTTTGAGATGTATATAAGTACCACGACTGAAAAACTCGTACAGTGTATGCCCGGCTTTAACACAGTGAAAGTATGAACATGCACAGAGAGAGAGAGTAACCATTCCAATGTTACTTACAATCGCATCAGCAGAAACGCGAGGTCCGCGTCAGCCTTGCAGCCTTCTTTTTCTTTTAGCTCTCGCCATTCGGAAAAAGCTTTCCCGATGTTCACCTGTGTACGACTCCTCTCTCTTTCCACAGCCCTTTTCCTCTTTCTTGCCTGCTCCAACATGGGCTTTCGCTGTTTTATCGCCGGTTCCGCCATGATAACTGCACAGATATCGCCACTGCGCTAGCACCGAACATGCCTTTCACTGGGGGCGTGTAGCAGTTCTCGCCGTAAAGCAAGACCGACTCTCGCGATCTTGCATGAGATTCTGAGCCTGTGGGTGCGGGCCGAGGGCTCCTGCAGTTGCAAGTGCGGTATTTCCCCCACAGACCACCAGGGCGGCCAAGAAAACCTTTGTTCAACCTGAAATGACTCATTTAATCATCCAAAACGGTATGAAACACATTAATTAACTGAAAAATGTTGCATAGTGTGCCTTTAAGTCTACGGGTGGGGGGGGGGGGGGGGGGGTGGACGTTCTGGTGGGCTTGTGTCTGGCCCCCTGTCCCGGTCCTGGTCCGGGTAGTCTCCCGGTGCAGGTTTCGCCTGGGGGGTGGGGTTTGGGATGGCTCGTGCGGGCTGGCTGGCTAGGGTCCCCCATCTTTATTTGTTTATTTATTTTTATTTATTTATTTATATATTATTATTATTATTATTATTATTACTATTATTATAAAAAAAAATTTGGGGGGGGGGGGGTTAAAGCCAGTAGGCTTGGTGGGTGGGCTGGGGGAGGTGGAGGTGTTGGTCCTGGTGGGTGGTTGGCTGGCGGGCCCTGCGGCCTCTCCCCGGCCCCCGGGCTATGGTGGTGCCGCTGGAGGGGCCCCTTTCTCCGGGTGGGGCTTTCGGGGAGCGGGGGTGCCTATTGGAGTCAGTAGGGGAGCTGGCTCCCTGGGTTGGCTCCCCAGTCCTTTGCTCCCCATCCCCGGACTCCTCCCTCTGCCTGCTCCATCACGCCGCCACACATGTAGGTCCTTGGGGAGGGGGCGTTACTGGAGGTTGCCACTTTCTGGTGACGTCCCTCTCCCCAATTTTATCATGCATTTTAGACACTTTCACTTGAAACATTTTCACAACGCACATTCATGTAGGCCACGATATGGGGGGGGTGGGGGGAAGACGTAGACCTGGGGGGGGGGCTTATGTTGTGTGAGCCTCGCCTCGGACGGCTCCCTTCACCCCTTCTCGCATTTAGACATTGAGGGTTCTGGGTAGTTGCTTGGAGGGGGGGCGCTGGCACCAGCTTCCTTCCGGAGGGGGGGTGGGCTGTGCCGTGCACCCCCTTCGGTGCTCCCAGTTTTAAACACACCTGTGATCAACATGCAACAACACAACATCTGAGCGGGCGTAGGGAGGATCGGGGGTCTTTTGCACACCCCCGATCTCCGATCGCGGCACGGAGTCTGGGGCCTGGAGGAGGTGCGGGCCACTGGGTCCGGGGTCTTGGCAGGGGGCTGCTGCGGGTAGCCAGCGGCTTGCCGGATCTGGGGCTGACGCCTCTGCTCTCCCCAGGAAGGGATGGGGGGCAGGGGTGGCTAGGGTAAGGTCGGGGTGGGAGGGGGTTTATTAGGTATATAGTGGGTGAGGGGGGGGTTCTGGTCGGGTGGCCCGTACGGGTCGTGTTGGCCCCCCTCTTTGGGGGGCCTGATCCGGGGGGCGTCTGGTCCGGGGGCGGGGATCGGGCACAGGCAGTCATATAGTTGAATTGTGGTGACCCCCCCCCCCCCACATGGGATTTTTGGATGTGAATGTTATGTGGGAATGTGTGTACAGCGCCCTTTGTTTTGTGTCTGTGTGTGGTGAGTGGGGCACTAGGGAGGGATGGTGTGAATGAGGTTTTTTTTTTTTTTTTCTTCCAGGTTCGGGTCCGGTCCGCTCCCTCTCCCAAGAACATCTCAAGATAGGTGCGGAGCCCATCCCCCCATGTCCTGCCCCCCTCCGCTGCGTTGGCAGGCGCCTTGGCCCTTTGGCGCGGTGACGGTCCTCGGGTTTGGGGCGGGTTCCCGGGTGGGCACCTCTGGCCCCCAGGGCCCATGGCCGGGACCACTTCAGCGCGGCTGGCTGCCGGCGGAGCCCACGGGCTTGTCCCCGCGGCTCTTGGGGGCGTTGGCATTGCGGTGGCTGGGGGATTTCCTCGGGGTCGTCTCTCCTCTTTCCTCGGGGGGGGGGGGGGGGGGTTGCAGATTTCCTGTGATGGCTCCTCTCGGGCGCACTGCTTTGGGGGCCCCTTTGGGAGTCCGGGGTTATGGGTCCCCTGACCCCTGCCTCTGTGCTCGGGGAAGGCGGGTCTTTGGTTCTCCACAACCACTATCGAGCTATTTCCTTCTGTATAATTTTCACCTAAACTAGTGCACTCTCACAAACTCCCACAGGTGCTGGGTCCCAGGTAATAAATGTTCACTTATATACAGAAAGCCTATAATTTATTTATTTATTTTCTTTCACTTTCTTTTTTCAGGTATCACATTACACATGTCAGCTTAAATAATAATACATATGATTTAGCAATGGTATCAAGGTGTTACTCGATTGTATCTGTTGCTTTATGTCTGTTGGTTGTGCTGTTCTTTTTGCGTCTCTTTCCAGGTGATGGAGCAGACAGAGGACGTTTTATCATTCTCTTCCTTTTATCTCTTCTTTCTTTCACCTCTTCTCTTTCTTTTGTTTTCCTTCTCTTCTTGTTCTTCCTTTACTCTCCTACTTTCCCATTGTAGTGTCCATATAATTTGAAATTCTCCCTGCAGGAATCACAATAAAGCTATTTACATACACAAATCAAGCGGAGCATTATGGCGAAAGCTGTTTGCTCCACTTGTGAAAGCAAAATCTGTCGAGCTCTATTTGGCATTAAGACATCAATTCTTATTGCCACATTGCTAGACGGGACACTGGGAAAAAATAAATAAATAAATAAATTAGGTTTTTGTTGATAAAATGTATTATACTTCAGAATTAAATGCTATTTTGAGATGCTAACGTTGGTTACTTACATTTCTCAAGTTCAACAAATCAAAACTCTCACTTCTGTTCAGAACTGCGCTCAGCAGCTTTCACCTATTTTAATGCAGATAATATTTAGTTTCTTAACTGGGACTAGTTTCATAATCTAGTATTAATTGTGGTAACCCTGTATGAATCAAAACAAAACAAATCTCGCGTTCCAAGCAAGCGCACACGCACGCGCACACACACGCGCACACACGCGCACTAGAAAACAGACAATCTGGAAGAGGGAAGGCAGAATTTAAGGCAGCACAACCAATGAGAGTGGAGTTAAACAGCACACAGCACAGTCACTTGTGCTGCAGATTTAAAGGGACAGGGAAGATCGGGCAGACAGAGCGGCAGCAGCAGCCGCCAGGCAGCGGAGCTGCTAGAGGAAAAGAAGCGATACACCAGCAACGTTTATTGTAAATTACAATAAATATTACAATGTTATTCACATCAAATCATTGGTAGGTTGTTCAAAAATTTTGGTATGGACCTGTCCCTATAGTTTGCAAGGATAAAAATGATGGATTATTTTAAAATTTATCTCTTTAATTTTGTGAATAATCAAGTATTTAGAAGGAAGACACCAAATTTTCTTCCAGTTCAGATCTGGAGCAAGGTTATTCCAGTAAGAGATTACATTAGGAACAGAGACCATGTCCTTCTGGAATAAGGTATTTATTACTAAAGTCCGGTTCCCACCGATTTAAGTCTGTTTGCTGTTTACCCAGTGTAACAAAAAGTGTTTCTGAACAACTATAGCTTTAAGCTTCTGGTGTGTGGCAACAAGAAGATACACAAAACATATAGGACTTTGGTACTTAAAGACCAGGGTTTAAGAACCACTTTTTTTTTTTTTTTTTTTATAAATATTTTTATTAGAATTTTCTGAAATATAGACATACAGGAAAAGAACATGAGAAAAAAAGGAAAAGAAAAATATCATTAAAATTTAACACAATACCGTCCCTCCCCCCACCCCATGAATAATAATAAAGAAAAACACACTAAACCCCAGGGCTCGCTATCTATCCACCAGGAAAGAAAAAATTAAGATGATACGTCAACTTGTTCGACAAAATACAAGAAGGGAGACCAAATATCATTGAAGTCTTCAAGTTTTCCTTTTGTTATATAAGTCAGTTTTTCCATTGCCAGGTTGTAGCTCAGTAGTTTAAGCCATTCATTTATCTTTGGTCTTTCTGGGTTCTTCCATTTTAAAGCAATCAAATGTTTAGCCTGCAAAAGGCAAAAATTCACAAGCTTCTTTCTCTTTGAAGGTACTTTAAGTCCATTCGGAAAAATGTGCAGTAGGCAAAGTTTACTGTCCACTGAAATATCCTGTTCAATCAAACGAGAGGTGAACACAATAACCTCCTTCCAAAAAGTTTGAAGTTCTATACATTGCCACATACAATGGAAAAGAGTACCCTTATCTGTATTACATTTAACACATAAATCAGGGATATTTGAATTGAAATGGTGAAGTTTTACAGGTGTGATATATGTCCTAAACAACCACTTATATTGTAACAGTCTAAACCTCGTGTTAATAGTTTGCGTTTGTGCTAGTAGACATGAGTTATTCCATTCATCCTCAGAGATATCAGTTTGCAGATCTTTTTTCCATGCTTGTAAATATGAGAGACTATTTTCTTTCAAGGCTAAAAGTAAGCTATTATAAAATTTGGAGAGTAAGCCCCCACTCTGATTGTGATGAGTGACAATATTTTCTATGGTAGAGAGTGGAGGTTTAGCAGTAGATTTCAGTGATTTGTATACAAAGCTTCTAATCTGTAAATACTTAAAAAATGCTTTCGAGGCAGACTATACTTATTTGCCAGTTGTTCAAAAGACATCAAAACACCACCACTATAAAGGTCTCCTATTTTATTTAAGCCCTTATTCAACCATGTTCTAAACCCTCTGTCTGCCCTCCCTGGTTTGAATCTATTATTTCCCCAAATAGGTGATAGGCACGAGAGCTCAGACACCTCATCCAAAACCAAATGGGAATGGTGCCAAACTGATATTGTGTTTTTGAGAAAAGGAATTTTGGTGTTTTTTAATAGATATTTAGGTTCTGCTGAGTAAAGATAGGATACCAAAGGTAGTGATAATAAGTTATTCTCTATTTGTACCCAAGAGGGTATGTCACCAGTGCAAAAGTAACGAGTGGCAGCACAAAGCTGTGCTGCCCAATAGTACATCTTAATGTTTGGCACTCTAAGCCCACCACGTTCATAGGGCAGATAAAGAAGAGAGAGTCGCAGTCTGGGGCGTTTATTGTTCCATATAAATTTGATAGAGGCTTTATCCAACGAAGAAAAGAAGGAAGCTGGAATGTGTAAGGGGATGGACTGAAAAAGGTATAAGAACTTCGGGAGGATGGTGTCAAGATTTGGGTTTTTATTATTTGCTTATGTTCTGTTTGGTCTTTATGGTGATTTTGGTTCTGGATTAGTTTAAGTTCTGTTTTGGTTTAGTGATTCTTTTATGTAATCGATTCTGTCTTAGGTTTAGGTTCTGTACTAGTTTTGGTTAATGGAATAGTTTGGGTTTTAATGTGGTTTGATTTTGTACTTTGTTTTATGTTATAAAACAAATGTTTCTTCTGGCCTGCTCTGATCACTTCTGTCACCAGCCTTTATTCAGTTCACCTGCCAGCATTCTTTCATCTTCCTGTCACTCCCCTTCACCAGTCACCATCCAATCAGCTTCAGTTTTCTTCCAGCCACTTTTTCCCCCCTGATCAGCTCCACCCATTCTGGTGATTAGTTTCACTCCGTTCACCTGCTCACTCCTCTACTTATACCTGCCTCTGTCTCCTGCACTCTGCCAGATCATTGTCTTTTGAGCTTTTTGGTGAGTCTAGTCCAGCATTCCCTGTTCTGTTTGTTTGCCTGTTGACCTGACCCAATTTGCATTTTTGACCTCTGAGCCAGCCTGATCCTGATCCTGTTTTTCCTGCCTGATTTTTGCCTGTTTATCCACATACCAGTCTCAGCTAGTTTTTGGATTTTTTGAGTTTGTGTTGTCCCTGCCTGTTTTTTCCTGCCCGCCTGTTGAGATTAATGTTTATACTTCATTAATCGATTTATCTTGTTATGATGTAGTAATGTAAGCTTCTGATATAATCATATTACTCACATGATAGCTTAATCATGTCCCTGTGATGAAACATAAGAGACTCTGTTTGTTCCTTCATGAAACAAGAAGATTCAGCTACAAGATTATGTGCTGACTGAACGTGATTACTCAGCTGTGTATCTTTGTTGACAACTGAGGCTGTAAACTATCTGTTCCCCACCCCTCAGTACAGCCTCAGTCATTGTAACTAGGGACACACCCCTTTCTTAATAAAATCGAGGAGAACGTTGAGACCGACAGAGTGGGCAGGAGATTGTAACTGTGCGGTCTTCTTCCTACTCTCCTCGAGAACGAAACCAAACTAATTGCCTTTGTGTCTTTCTTTCCCTGTTTGTATGATGTTCTAGGTGTTTAGACCTGACACAGTTCCAAGTCGGTACACAGGCGGTACCGACTTGGAACTGTTATTTGACCACTGAGCCTGCATATTCGCTGACTGAACAGTTTGAGCTTTATTGAAGCCTTCTTATTGTCACCCTCTTGTCTGGCTGAATACTGGGTCCTGAATCAGTCTCTCGTTCATGACAGATGGACATTTTAATGACGTTAATACGGCCTATCATTGAAATTGGCAACTCACTCCATTTATCTAAGGAGTCTAATATTTTCTGCACTAAAGGATCGTAGTTTATAGAGACTATTTTCTTTAAATCTGGGTCGATCTTAATTCCTAAGTAGGTAAAGCCCTCATAGGTACAATCAAATTGTGTTTGTATTGGAGGGTTATTTCTGTTAAGCAGTAATAGGGAACTTTTCTTTTGGTTAACTTTGTAACCTGAGAATTTACCAAACTCCTTCAGAATTTTATTAACAGCCTGGATAGAATCTTTCAGATTAGCTAAAAACAAAACAATATCATCTGCAAAAAGAGACAACCGGTGTTCCACCCCCCCAACCTGAATGTTGGTGATCTCAGGGGATTTACGTATTGCCATGGCAAGTGGCTCAATGGCAAACAGGAAAAGGAGGGGGGACAGGGGGCATCCCTGTCGTGTCGATCTACAGCGGTTAATACATGTCGAAAGTTGACTGTTTGTTGCAATTTTAGCCACTGGCTCCGTATATAGTAGTCGGATCCATTTTAAATACATTTCTCCCAGTCCGAATCTCTTAAGGGCATTAAAGAGAGAACTCCATTTGATCCTGTCAAAAGCTTTCTCAGAATCTAGTGATAGGAAGGCATGGTCCATAGCAGATTGTTTTGCATATAGTATATTTAGCAATCGGCGGGTATTGTGAAAGGCTTGGCGTCCAATTACAAATCCATTTTGGTCATTCGAGATTAAATTAGGAATATGAGTTTCAATCCTTCGAGCCACAGCCTTGCACAAAATTTTTGTGTCACAAGACATTAAAGAAATGGGCCTATATGACCCCATTTCTGTTGGGGATTTACCTGGCTTTAACAAGAGGGAAATAGTTGCCAGTCGCATCGATGGGGGCAGGATGCCTTTTTCATATGATTCATTGAACGCTTCAAGTAAATGTGGCAGTAGTTTATCTGGAAATTTCTTGTAAAGTTCAATTGGAAGGCCATCGGGGCCAGGTGCGTTGCCCAAATTCATATGGCTTAAGGCCATTTTAAGTTCTTCAATACTCAGCTTTTCATCCAAAGTGTTCTTACTTTCTTCTGATAGAGTTGGAAATTGAAGTTGGTCCAGAAACTGCTTCTGTTTATTTGTGTCATCTAGATATTGGGATGTATATAAGTTTTCATATTTTGCAAATGCATCATTTATACTTTTTGGATCTACCAAATTTTCACCATTATCTAATTTGATTGAATTTATGGCCCGATTTGTTTGTAACTTTTTAAGCCTCCAAGCTAAGAGTTTACCTGCCTTTTCACCCTGATCGTAATATGATTGTTTTAACCACAGTAAATTAGTTGCAATTTTGTTGGTAGTGAGCTCACTGTATTCCGATTTTAGCAAAAGAAGTCTCCTATATTTGTCAGCGTCACTAGAATGATATAGTTGTTCTTGTAATAATTCCTCAAACTCCTGAGACTTAAACCATTTAATTTGAAGTCGAAATGGAGTTGAAGGCCGGCAGTAATTTGGTAATTTTATTGATAAAATAGCTGGGGCATGATCAGAAAGTAATATAGCTTCATACCAGCATTTTTGAACCGTGGATAATAAACTGGAAGAGACCAAAAAGAAGTCTATTCGTGAATAGGTCTTGGAGGCACTTGATAAACATGAGTATTCTGTCTTATTCGGATGAAGTTGTCTCCAAATCTCCACTAAATTGAGATCCTTCATGTAGTTCTCGATAGTTTTTCTGGCTTGTTGGTGGGATATGACAGAGCTATTTGAACGGTAAATTGCTTGATCTAAAACACAGTTGAAATCTCATCCAATTATAAACGGACCATTATAAACTGACATGGTTAAGAACAAATTTTGGTAAAAGGTAGGATCATCCATATTAGGGGCATACAGACATACAAAGTTGACCACTGTAGAGATTATAGTCCCACTAAGAATGATAAATCTCCCTGCCGAGTCAAGGTATTTATTTTTAAGTTCAAATGGAATTGATTTATGAATCATTATTATTACTCCTCTGGCGTGAGTTGTAAAACTAGAAGAGAATACCTGTCCCGGCCACCTAGACCTTATTTTGTTTATATCCCTTTCAATCAAGTGTGACTCTTGTAAAAAACATATTGTAATTTTCATCTGTTTGATCCTGCCCATCACTTGTTTAAGTTTGACAATTTTATTCAAACCTCTAACATTCCAACTACCTATATTGATTACCGGGCACTCAGACATATATTGTGTACTCGAAGATGTAAACAAACATATGTTGGTCTCTTCTTGTTCTCTCATTCAAGTCATAAAAAGCCAACAAAGAAACTGTATCCATAGCGAGCCCTTCATCCCAAATCACCACATATTTCCCCAAACGAAATGTGGTGTTAACCCCTTCTGAACAATGAACTTGGGTTATACGAAACGTTGCATCCACTAAGTGGGTAAAGTAAAAGTTCACAGGCATAACAAAGGTAATATGTGGGCTGGCTGGCCGAACCAAGAATATTTTGACCGAAAATATCAATATTTAACACTAGATTTGTTAACAATATAAAGATACAATAAAAAAATATTAGCAGTAGTGCTCATGTTCTTGCATACATCAACAAAACGTTTTGAGAGCACAAGGAAAAGGAAAAAGAAGCCTTGCTTATAAGATTCATGCCAACAAGTTTGGCATTAAAAAAAATTGCCAACTTACAACATTGTTCATTGGAATTCGTCCCTTTTATATCCAATGCTAAGGGGAAGCATTCCACTTAGACTATACCTTGGAATTATTTTCTGCCTGTGGGCTTATTCCATCAATGTATTTCTCGGCTTCTTCCACTGACCTGAAGATCCGGCGCTTGTCATTGTGTGTGATGATCAGCTGAGCTGGATACAGAATACCATACCGGACTTTAAGGGCTCGAAACCGGGTTTTCACTCGATCAAAGCGCCTCTGTAGCTTGCGGGTCTCGGCCGAAAAATCAGGGAAAAAGGCGACACGGTGTTTTTTGTAGTGCACTTCCTTCATTTTTCTGGCGGCCTTCAGAGTTGTTTCCCGGTCTCTGTAGCTTAGAAACTTGATCACAACAACCCTTGGAGCTGCAGTTTTAGAGCCGGGGGACCCGATTCTGTGAGCTCTCTCCACGCAGCGGGGGGAGGTGAAATCCTCACCTAGTGTCTCACGAAGCCATGTCTCCAAAAGGCCACACAGATCGGATCCCTCGGATTTCTCAGGCAGCCCGACCAGTCTCAAGTTGGAGCGCCTGCTCATATCTTCTTGCTCCGCAACTTTAACACAGAGCACCTCTACTCTTTTCTCCAGTGATTTAACTCTGCTTTGAAGGGAAGTAACGTCATCCTCTACTTGCGGGATTCGCACTTCTGTTTCCCCAGTTCTCTCAGTGAGCGATTGTATATCCCCTTTGATATCCTGAATTGCTTTCATCATATCAGCAGACTGTTTGTTCATATCTTCCTTCAGTAATGTTGATTGCTCTGAGAATATCGTGGTTGGTCGGAGCTTCTTGAGCCTCTGTCGTAGTAGCCGGCGTTGTTTCGTTAGCATGAGCTACATTAGCCGCGTTCTCTCGTGGAGCCGTGTTTGTCGGATGTTGGACGACTTTGGCATTTTTCGGAGGCATGATCCCCACTAAGCGTCTTCCGTTCCCAAAACAAGCGAAAATTGCGAAAATCGATCTTAATTACGGATTCGTTTAAGGATTTAGCGGCGAGCCAAGCGCACATGCACCCTTTCACTGAGACGCCATAACCGGAAGCCGTTTAAGAACCACTTTCATGGTTTTTGTGTATGGGTGAAAGACCTTTAAACACATGTGAGAATTCTTAACTTGAATGTATTTATGTTCAGATTGACAAGCATTTAAAATAAGAGAAACCTCAGAAAAATGACAGCTTCCTGGCTTTCTTTTATTCTACTCGTGACTCGTTCATAAAGAGATTGACGTATAATTTGCAAGAACAGAGGGGTGAAGAGTAGGTTTCTTAAGTAGAGGCTGGACAACTGCATGTTTCAGTTTGCCAGAGACTAAACCTGAGGACAGACTGTGATTTACAAGAGGAAGAACTGAAGTACCTATTGTAAGAAAAATGTCTCTAAATAATCGAGGTGGAAGAGCATCATTTGGAGAACCCGTTTGCTTTAAATGACAAACCGCCTCCTTCAGAGACGGCAGAGTCCCAGGTTCAAAGCTGTCAAAAACAACATTCCTTAATCCAGTCTAATCGGTTGGTTTCTCTTCATTGATTCCTAGGAACACATTTTTATTTCTTGTGTCAGCCACACCTCCTCACTATAAATATTTCTGTTGTCTCCTTCCTCATAATCATTCTCAGCAGCTATCTCAATCACTCTAAAGCTGAGACTCCTTGGCAGGAATTTTTAGGCCTTTAGGGGCTCTTTGAGAGGACTCAAAGAATCTTTGTGAATCTGGCCCAGATCTTGTTCTTCAGCACTTTGGATAGTTTGAACAAACTGTAAGTTTGCTTGTTTTATACTTTAATTTTGTCTTTAGGAACCCTCCTGTTTGTTTCTACTCTTTGATCTTTGGAGAGCTAATTATTTCTTATTTCAACACAAACTTTAATCTCTGCTGTTTCAAGACTAATGTACAGGAGAAAATGTTTAATATGTCTTGATCTGAATGATTTAGGTACTAGATTAAAAAATATTGCTGTTTGTTTACTGTTAAAGAAGACTGAAACATTTTCATTTCCTGGATCTACTGTACACTGTGTTTTGTGCTTCTGTAGCTTCTTTAATCTTTCCAGTCAATCTGGAATAACTTCATTCCTTCAACATCATCCTTTAGTTTCTGTTTGCTATGAAGCATTTTCTTTGATTGCGTTTCAGTTTGTGTTTCATGGTAATTAATGGAGAACAAATATTTGCATCTTCTTTTTTAACTCCTCCCAGCAACTGAGAATGTGTCTGTTTATATTTCTTGCCCTAAAGTAATCTGAAAAGTAACCAGTAATAATGAGTCTGATGCTTTGAGTACTGATGATCCTGTGGTGCATTATCTATCAGCTGAAATGGTTTTACATGTTGAACTGAGTCAATGTGATGGACCGAAGCTCAGTCAGAGTGAATCAGTGTGTCAGTGGATGGAAATGTTGCTCCATGACTGATAGAAGTACAGCTGATGGCAGCTTCCTCTGGCTCTCACTGCTGTCTTGGCTCCATTCAACTGACAGTGTGGGAGAGGGTTTAACCTTAAAAAACAGACAGACGAGACCAGACACCACAGCTTCTCTTCAATGACCAGCAGGGGGATTCGTTTATTCTGGACTTACAATCATCTTCATTTCACAGCAGGCCCAACAATCCCAACAATATGGGGTAACTTTCAGCCTTTATAGGGATACAGTATGACGTAAATAGGAACATGATATCTTACTGTGTACAGGCGCTGCTCTGGACCAAAAGCCCTCCCTCCCTAGTTGGAGGGGTGTGTGTGTGAAATGGTGTGTGTGTGCTCTTCCATTTCTAGGAAGTCTTATAAACAGAACTTTGGAAAAAGACAGAAACAGAGTAAGAGCCAAGAGTAGTTTAACTAAAGTTCCTTTGGCCTTACTTTACCTTGTTGTGATTCAGTACAAATATTCTAGAACTAATCATTCTTTGGGCAGTGATTTCAGTTATTAAGACAACCTGGATTCAATCTTGGCAATAATAAAAGATGAATTCGTCCATAACAGACAGAGGCAGAGAAGAAGAGTCAATCAGAGGAGGAGCAGCAGATCTTTTTCCAGCACAAATGATAAAGGATAATCAGTATTGATGTGCTGATGAATGATTTGTGTTTCCTCTGCAGGTGAAGGTAGAAAGTGTGTGTGAGCTGATGTGGACGTGAATTCAGCAGCATGGATAAGAGTGAGGACAGAGAAGAGGGAGTCCATCCTTCTGAAACCACTCTGTGTGGGGAACCTGAGAACCAGAGTAAAGCTCAGAGGTGAGATTGCTCTGATTGATCTCTAATCATCCAAAGCCCTTTTCACACGGCGTTCATACTAAAGGTACAGCTAACAATTCGAATATTGTGTAAAAATACAATATTTTTTTGCCAGGCATTTCAGAAACTGGCAATGTTGTATAAAGTACTGAAATCTCGGAGTCAAGTAAAAGTATAAGTACCTCTCCAAGTCACTGGATGAAATGTTACTTCAGTAAAAGTCTTAAAGTATCTCAAATGTCTTGTACTTAAGTATGAAAATTACTGTAAAAATAGATGTACTCAAGTAATGTAATAAAAAGTATAGGTAAAAAGTAAAACAAAGCAAATGCAATTTGAATGACATTTTTTAGATTTTGGTAAACTTTGAAAGTCAAATTCACTTAAAATAATATAAACAACCAAGTGCAGGAGAAATTTAGACCAAGTTTAGACAGAAAATACAACCTTTTTGTAAGCTTTCAGTTTTCCTTCTTCAAATAAGGTCAGTGCTATGCACTTTAAAATTGTACACAACCAAGTGCAGGCAAAGGGGGTGTATACTAAGAACATGGTTAAGTAATAAACCAGGCTTAGTTAACCCCCCCCCCCCCCCCCCCACACCTGCTGCCACCACAACACACACACACCAAAAAAAGTCAAATTAACTGTATACTTCATGCCCTGGAAATCTCTGTATTTTATACTGGATATTTTCAACCCATATATGTAATGAATTATGAGGAGATGAACCCGGTATTCAGCCAGACACTAAAATAATGGTTGCGGGATTTATTGAGGAGAAGATGGGTCAGGAAGGCAGACAAAAAAACAATCCAAAATGGTGTCCAGAGCAAACATCCAGGTGGCAACAAAAACTGGGACAGACTCAAAAAACAAAGGAACTGGTAAGGTAATCAGTATACACAAAAATGCTGAAGGGCTCTTACCAATGACAAGTGTGTGAGAAGTTCCAGCAACAAACAGAAAACTGAGGAGGGTTTAAATAGACAGATGGACAGGTGAAACCAAGTGACTTCTAATTAACTAGGAACAGGTGAGAGTGATCAAGGAAGGGGAAGTGACAGAGAGGCTGATGGGACAGAAACTAAGATGACCAACTACAGAGCAAAAATAGCCATAAAGAGAAAACCCAAGATAGAAAACAAGGCTAAGACTGAACAGAACACAAGCTTTAATCAAATCTAATAAAGAAGACCAGATAACTAAAACAGTTAAGGCTAAACATGAATCCAATACAATACTAGAAACAGAAATAAACCCTACGGCAGGAAAGTTAACTTAACCAAGACGGATTCCAGACGTCCTTAAAAGGAAAAAAACAGACTAGACCGGGTGGGTGGAGGGGGTTCTAGGATGGAGGGTAAGAATCAACACAAATGTCCAAACACAAACCAAGAACAAAAAACAATCCCAACAGGGCGAAAAACAGTCTATACAAAGCCAGTAACAGGTCCCAGCTAGTTCAAAAGTCTGGCGGGCATCCTGGAGGACGGTCCCCGCGTATCAGGTTCTCCGGCGGACGGCCCCGGCATGTCAGGCTCTCCGGCGGACGGCCCCGGCGTGTCAGGCTCTCCGGCGGACGGCCCCGGCGTGTCAGGCTCTCCGGTGGACGGCCCCGGCGTGTCCGGAAGTCAGGCGGACGTCTCAGAGGACGGCCCAGGCGAGACACGATCTCCGGCGGTCGTCCCGGAGGATGGACCAGGCGAGACAGGCAGACCGGCGGCGGAGCGAGACCCTCGGAGGCCAACGCCTAGAGAGGAAGAAAACAGAAACTGGCGCCGGACTAAGGGGTGGGGACGGTACCGGACTATAGGCTACAGGGGGCGCCGGACTACAGGCTACAGGGGGAGCCTGACTACAGGCTGCTAAGGAGGGAGCCTGACTACAGGCTGTTAAGGAGGGAGCCGGGCTACAGGCTGCTAAGGAGGGAGCCGGGTTACAGGCTGCTAAGGAGGGAGCCGGGCTACAGGCTGCTAAGGAGGGAGCCGGGCTACAGGCTGCTAAGGAGGGAGCCGGGCTACAGGCTAAGGGAAGGCGCCGGACTACAAGCCAAAAGGGGCGGCGGCGCCTGGCTACGGGCGGCGACGCCTGGCTACTGGCTACAGGCGACTAGCGATGGGACCTGGCTACAGGCGACTAGAGATGGGGCCTGGCTACAGGCGACTAGAGATGGGGCCTGGCTACAGGCGACTAGAGATGGGGCCTGGCTACAGGCGACTAGAGATGGGGCCTGGCTACAGGCGACTAGAGATGGGGCCTGGCTACAGGCGACTAGAGATGGGGCCCGGCTACAGGCTGTGGATGGGGCCTGGCTACAGGATGTGGATGGGGCCTGGCTACAGGCTGTGGATGAGGCCTGGCTACAGGCTGTGGATGAGAGTGCTTTAAAGCTGCGTGGAGCCGGCACTGGAGACAGTACTTTAAAGCTGCGAGGAGCTGGCACTGGAGACAGTGCTTTAAAGCTGCGTGGAGCTGGCACTGGAGACAGTGCTTTAAAGCTGCGTGGAGCCGGCACTGGAGACAATGCATTAAAGCTGCGAGGAGCTGGCACTGGAGACTGAAGGCCCGTTTACACTACACCTAAAAACCGAGCCATGCCGAGACCAGTCCGAGCTTGGATCAGTTAACCGAGATAAGACGGCCGTTTACACACAAGAGTTATCTCGGTTATCTCGGTTCCTTGGTTGCTCCTTGCTTCCTAGTGCCGATCTGCGGTACTACCGCTCTCTGGAATTGAAGGCGGGACCGAGCAAATCAAAATGGCGGCACCCGTAACATTCAGGATGTTATGGTTAGACACAGTCGGCTTTTGGGACGTGGATAAGACAAACAAACGTCTAATAAGGATTTACAGATGCAGGAAACAACAACAGACACTGAGGTTCATCACACTGCTAAGCAGAATCATCTCTGGAAATCGTGTGGCATGGTAAGGAAGCTAGTATTATTATGAATGTCTGAAATTTATCTGAATGGAGTGTGAATCGGGACGTGCAGCCAGACACGCCGGAAAACCCGCGGACAGTCAGCTGACTGTAAGGGGATGACGCGGTCTGCTCATGCGCTCTTTATCAGAAAACCGGGCCAGAAAAAAACCAGGCCGAGACCTACTCAGGAGCTGGTCTGCAGTTAGTGCGGTCCGGTTATGTTTAGCGCGGTCCGATTCAGTCTGCTGACCGTTTACGCACAAGAGTTATCTCGGTTACCGAGCTCGGACTGGTCTCGGCTCGGTTAAAAAAGTGTAGTGTAAACGGGCCTTGAGTCTTTAAGCTGCGGGGAGCAGGCACTGGAGACTGAGTCTTTAAGCTGCGGGGAGCAGGCACTGGAGACTGAGTCTTTAAGCTGTGGGGAGCAGGCACTGGAGACTGAGCCTTAAAGCTGCGGGGAGCTGGCACTGGAGACTGAGCCTTAAAGCTGCGGGGAGCAGGCACTGGAGACTGTCCTTTAAAGCTGCGGGGAGCCGGCACTGGAGCTGAGATTGAGGGCGGGTCCTCCAGGGCCCCTTCTCGGGGCTTGGGCAGAAGCAGTTCCTCCTGGACCCCCTTGCTGCCCGCTGGCGGCAGACCCTCCAGGGTCTCCTCGGCGCCCGCTAGCGGCGGACCCTCCTGGGTCTCCTCGGCGCTCGCTGGCGGCGGACCCCCTGGGGTTTAAGCAGAGGCGGACCCCCAGGGACGGGTGCTGGTGCCGAGACGTCAGCCGGAACCTCGGGGACAGGAGCAGGTCGACTATAGAAAGCCTGGAGGGCCGATCTATAGTGCCCCTCTACCTCCTTCAATTTTGCCTCCAACTCAGCTGAATAGTGACTGAAAAGAGTCTCATGAGGTGTTTAATTAAAGGAGCAAAAGTTCTTAGTTTCTGCTCCAGGGATTGATGGTCGGCGTCTGGAGAGCCACAGGGAACAGCTGTGGGTGAGCTGGTTCGGGACAGTGGCAAGCTCCGAACCGCTGAGCAGGAAGGAGCAGCAGGAACAGAGGCGACAACCGAACCAGCCGCTCGCCGACGCTTGCGATGGCGGGGCTGCTGCTGAGAAGTGCTGCTGCCGCAGAGGTGTTATCTGGGACCGAAGCCGGGGGGACAGATCGCCAATCTGGATCGCTCAAAAGATGCTCCCTGCATCATTTCCTCATCCAAACTTTGTGCTGAACCGGTGGGCTTGACGAGGGCAACTCTGCGTCGATGCCTCTGGCGCCGGGCCGGCGTGCCTTGTGTGGAAGCTGGATCCACATGACGGGGCGGGACCGCAACAGCACATGGCGACTTTCACATCTCTACGTCAGCTGAGAAGGACTGCGACGGCTCAAAAAATAAATCCGGACGGAGCTCCCGGATCACGTCCTCCTCTACCCCCAAAAACAGCTCCGGTGAGTAAAAAACTGTCCTCCCAATGGGGTACCGCGAGCGAGCTATTTTTAGAAACGTAACGTCACGATGACGTCACATCACGTGGTACGCAGTAGGACAAACTCCCAAATCCGCCGCTGTTTTGCTGTGGAAGAGACGTGCGTTAGCCTAGTTTGTACTGTTTAAAAGACTGCTTTTTCCAAAATCTAAGACCATGGTTTATAAACATTGTTGCTATGGAACGTGCAACAGCGACTCGGGGTACGCTGATCGGCCGCATATGAAGGATGTTTTCTTCATTACTTTCCCGAAATTCAAGAGTGCCAAGGAGAAATGTGTGCGCTTGGTCCATCGGTGCGGTCGGCCTACATATGTAGCAAGGATTTTGTCGGAGGAAAGGGCACAACCGAAGAACATCCTGACCCAATTCCAGCGACATCAAGTAGTGAACAGGTAAGATTATTTTGGTGGCCGAGATGTTAATAATGAAACGCCTGCTACCATGATAGCATATAGGCTATCATGGTAGCAGGCGCTAACATGATGATACCCTGCTACCTCGATAGCCTACTCAAAAACATTTCAAATGAGACAAACATTAAACATATACCGATCCCTGGACGGTGATTACAAACAAAAAAAACGGCCGACGACGGCATGACCGCCGCGCAGGAAAAAAAAAAACAAAGCTTACCGTTCGATCGACTCGGCCCGTTTTCCGGTCTTTTTAAGCCCTCGACACTCAAGCCATCGTTTGAGCTGAAGGTTGGTGTGTTCTTCGACAGTGCGACCAGTAATCCGTGCGCCTGGGACATTGTTTTGGGAAAGTTTAATGGCTGCAAAGTCGGTCATATCGCTGTTTCTGTTGCTGGTTGCTACGTGCGTTCTCTATCGGTTTGTCCTACCTAAGCGGCAAAAGGGGCGTTGCTCTTGAGGCGGTGACGTCACGTGCGCGGTACCCCATTAATCTCCCCGAACGAAAAATTTGTGCTGGCGACGGGTTCATGTTTGTGGCTGGAACTTACTGTAATGAATTATGAGGAGATGAACCCGGTATTCAGCCAGACACTAAAATAATGGTTGCGGGATTTATTGAGGAGAAGATGGGTCAGGAAGGCAGACAAAAAAACAATCCAAAATGTTGTACAGAGCAAACATCCAGGTGGCAACAAAAACTGGGACAGACTCAAAAAACAAAGGAACTGGTCAGGTAATCAGTATACACAAAAATGCTGAAGGGCTCTTACCAATGACAAGTGTGTGAGAAGTTCCAGCAACAAACAGAAAACTGAGGAGGGTTTAAATAGACAGATGGACAGGTGAAACCAAGTGACTTCTAATTAACTAGGAACAGGTGAGAGTGATCAAGGAAGGGGAAGTGACAGAGAGGCTGATGGGACAGAAACTAAGATGACCAACTACAGAGCAAAAATAGCCATAAAGAGAAAACCCAAGATAGAAAACAAGGCTAAGACTGAACAGAACACAAGCTTTAATCAAATCTAATAAAGAAGACCAGATAACTAAAACAGTTAAGGCTAAACATGAATCTAATACAATACTAGAAACAGAAATAAACCCTAAGGCAGGAAAATTAACTTAACCAAAACAACAACAACATCATAAACCAGAACAGAACATTAAAATATATTGAATTTAGTGCACTAGTTCATCTTTTATTCATAAGAGAACCGCAAGCACTGCAGCCAAAATATGGCCTTTTTTGACCTGCTGTAAATTAGCCAGTCCCTAACAATTTTTTCCCTTTCATTGCACGAGGTAGAATATGTTAGATACTTTGGGAATTCTCTGCCCTCTGAATCTGCTGGCAGTTCATTTTCCATTGCTGAGAAAGGCTTCCTTTTTGCCATTAAACGCACAACAATCATTCGATCAGAATCAGTCAATTTTATTGGCCATAATGCGGGATCATTAAAATTAACGCTGTGTTCTGTCTCTGAGCCACTATGCTCAGACTATCCAATCGGGCAGTAAGCCCCTCCATCTGCACTGTCTCTGTTATCGCTAGGGATGGCTCTCTCTGTCTCCTCCTCAAACACACACTGGGTCCCCCCCCCAGCTCCCCGCCTCAGCTGGCTCTCCTGCTCCGCTCTGTCTTTCAGATTGTACCTGGACCTCTGCTCTCTCTCTGCTTTCTGCTCTTTTTGCGCTAAGCTCAAGTATTTCTGTAAAAGAAAAGGTGTTTTCCCCCTTACACTAGCTTGCAGATACTATACTTTAAAATCACATTGATAAATGCATTGCTTCTTACCAGGCTCTGGATGGGCATCATTGCTCTGCAATTCCGTCCCTAGACCTGTTCCTGACTCATCCTCAGTTTTTAAAAAATATTTACTAATAAAATCCCTCAAGCCTTTCATGTCATATTCTCTTATTTCTCTTTTCTGTGCACCTGTGATTCTTAGTTTGCAGCGGAACGAACTTTCAAAGTTGCAGCCAGCCGTTGTCCTAATGGTCAAACCATTTATGTTTGGGTGGGGGAGTTCATTTTACTGATCATTTTATTTTTTAAATAAGTCGAATCTGTCATCATCAATGAATAATAGTTATAATGAATAATATTGATTGTTATAATAAAACAAGAAAATAATAATGGTTAATCAAGTGTTTGGTAGGGTTGGGAATTGAAAAGATTTTCACGATTCCGATTCCCTTATCGATTCTGTGAAACGATTCGATTCCTTTTCGATTCCAATCTGGGGAAAAAAGGATAACAAACAGTTTGATGATGAGCATCAACTTTGTTTACTTAACTATGACACGACCTTACAAACTAACAAGGTCAAGATGTCCACAGAAAATGTGCAACTGGAGTAACATTTATATTTAGTTAAATAAAAAGGAATATAAGAACAAACTTAAATACAGTAGATGAGTTGTTTAGAATACAAGAAAATGTAAGTTTGTTGTGGCAGTTGCTTATTAATCTCTCTTTAGATAACCTCAGTCATCTAAATCTAATGGAGAAGCCATCCGTTTAATGAAAAAACATTACTGTACAATTTTGGGAAATAAACTCATCTCCCCCTAATTTAAATTAAACGACCGTCACCGTTCTCTCACTCCCTGAACTGCGGAGCAACTTCGTAGCATGTTTCGTTACATGCATTGCAATAGCTAGAATCATGTAAGAATTCCAGCTACCAGTAGTTCTAATTAAACATGCTACCAATGAAGGGCTGGATTAACGAGAAAGGCACACTCCCTTAATAACCCCAAAGAGAGGTAGGAAACTGGTTTATTTCCAGAAATGGCATATGATTTCCTAGGCACCACATTAAGCAGCCAGTGATGTAAAACTAGGTACTTACCACCAGAGCTGCCTTCCATGCTGGTCGTAACTTTAGCTTCTGTCCGGTAAGAATCAAAAACACAGCATTCGTTAAATTGTATGCCATGTTGTGTGCGCAGGTGTTTCTGCCTGTTGGATGTATTTCCTCCCGCGGATATAATTGCCATTTTGCAATGATTCCAAAGCGCCTTGTTGCCATCTTTCTCTTCCTTAAAATGAAGCCAAACTTTCGACCGCTTCCCCCGATGGGGCGCCACTTTTTTTTGTTTTGCTTTAAGCCTGGTCACGTTATGTGCAACTTACGCACATGTGCTTACTGAATGCCGCGTGCGTAACTTGCGTATAAAACGTGGCATAACTTGCGTAAAAAAAACGTTGTGCTACCGTTGTGCTGCTCAGAGCCGCGGCACGACGGAATCGAAAAGAGAATCGTTAAGCGAGCTGCCAAACGGTGCCACGGAATTGGAAAACACGGAACCGGTTCTGAACAGAAACCGGTTTTCGATTCCCATCCCTAGTGTTTGGTCAATGTAAACGCCCAAGAGGGGTTGAGTTCTACTGATCAACTTAAAAATATTTCTTGGCTGTGCTAGAGAAATGTTTGATTGAGCTATATTCTGTAAGATATATTAAGTTTATATTAAGGTAGATTTACAACTGATGTTGGGAAGCTATTGATAAAAGTTTTATTTTTTTCCGGTTGATATATCATGATTGTTAAAGTGATCTTGTGTGTTATTTGGTTGACTGATTGTACATTTTGTGCGGAGTCGTAAGCGTAAAGTTTATTTTTTTGCTTCAGCACAATAGTGTGCTAACAGCATGTTCTTATGTGTTTAATAGTTCTGTGCTTTTAACATGAGAGTTTCAGATTTGGGCTTGTTTTTTTCTTTTAAGTTGGGCAGGTTTTTTGCTGGTTTGGCCTGGAAACCATCAGTAAGATACGGCAACCTGTAGAGCTGTTTTATGACTCAAAAGTCAAGAATAAGCAGACATGCTGATAAACATGAGCGCTGATGTCAGGCTGAACACTGTAATAAAAATTCATACTAGCAGAGGTTCTGTAATTACAGCAGGTAGGGAGCACAAGGATCAGAACAAAGCAGAGTTCCCTTCTGCCTGCAAGTAACCCGAGTTTCTTCAGTTCAGCAGTTTTCCTGCTTGGTTCTGCTCCTGGTGCTCCTAGCTGTCTAGCTAACCCTCCTAGGGTGAATGTTACTCCAGTGTTGACTTCAATGCTGATGTTTCAAACAGAAATTAATAGCGCTGCTTCCAGATCGCTCTTGTTTGCTTCGTTGTCACTTCTTGTAATTATTTGGTAATCAGACCGAATATCCATCCCGCTCTACCGACACCGACGGTGACCACAGCCGAGCTGCGGTGTCTCTCTGAAGGCTCAACATCTGACCCAGCGACCCGCCCCAATCCAGCTGTGATTGGCTAGCACGTTGCCTTCAGTCGTTGATTTGATTGGTTGAATTGTATGATTGACACATCAAAGATAAAAACAAACAAATCCACTTCCAGCTCCATCGGGCACGCTGATGCCTCGCTTTTTTTGTAACGAGTAACTAAACCAAACATTGAAAATGTATCGGAGTAAAAGTATGCAATTAAGTTCGGAAATATAGTGAAGTAAAAGTAAAAGTAATCATAAAATGCTATACTCAAGAAAAGTATAAAGTACTCCAAAATATACTTAAGTACAGTAGTGAAGTATTTGTACTTCGTTACTATACAACACTGGAAACTGGAATGGTTATTTTATTTTTAGAGACTCATTACACACAGAGTTAAATATTTCAAGCCTCTATTTCTTGTAATTTAGATGATTGTGGCTTACAGTGCAGAAACCCCAAAATTCTGAGTCTAAAAAAAGTTAAATATCACATTAGAAATCCAAAAAAGGTAAAAAACAAAGCAACTGGACTCATTTTCCGTAGTTGAAGACGTTTCGCTTCCTCTCCAGGAAGCTTTCTCAATTTAAAAAGTCTGGAGTAATGTGGAGTGCCAAGCTTTATACTCCTGCCAAACAAAGGCCTTGTAATGGCTTAGATAACATGCAAATTCAACAGAAACAGGTCCACCCCTTAGTAATGGGCGGTCGTTAAAGTCATTAAGCCAGCAGATTGAACCGAAACTGGTCCACTCTTCTGTAACGAGGAGTCATTAGGGTTGTTATTGGCCTGGTTTAAAGGAACGATGTTTTGATCACCCATATGAGGGTGATTAATCCTATATAGGGTCCTATAGGATTAATTCTGGCCAATCATCACCTCAATTCTCACCCTGCTGTTCTTCCATGGTGCTTCATCCAGACTGAAAAGAGGCAGCTAAGCATAATATCAGTGGGTTCTGGTCTTTCGATTTTGTGTTTTCTGGCGTGTTAGACGCCCTCTGTTTCCCTGGTGTTTTAGATTTCTTGGTTCCCTGGCGTTAGAACACCCTTCGTATTTGGATTTCTCGGTTCCCTGGCGTGTTAGAACACCCTTCGTATTTGGATTTCTCGGTTCCCTGGCGTATTAGAACGCCCTCTGTCTCCTGGTGTTTAGATTTCTTGCTTCCCCGGCGTGTTAGAACGCCCTCTGTCTCCTGGGGTCTGTCTCATTCCGAATACTTCTGTCAGTGCACTGCTAATGTGCACTGACCACTTACTGCCGTAGTGCCCACTTTCGATCGTTAGTATTGTTCCAAAAGGAACACTTATGTTAAAACGCTTACCGGAAATGACGGGATGACGTGAGGAACGCAACACACGTGAACGCGAATTTTCAGCCCGCCAAAAATATATGCCGGCGTTTGTTTAAAAACACACACGTTCTTTAACCAATCGTTAACACTCACAGCATGTGGAAAATACATCGCCTCCGACGTCAACGCAGGATCCTCCTACTATTGACGGACTTGCTGTTCTAACAAACAGCAAGTCCGTGCTGCAGAACCAGCTGAGTGACACCAGCCTGTTAGTCAGAGTTCTGGGTTCCAGCAGGACACATTTGGAAAAACTGACCAACTTCCAACACATTTCCTGGATCTTGATGACCAACACGTGTTCAACATTATTCATCCTAGAAAGAAGGATGGCTGATCAGACATTTCTCGTATAATCTGTACATTTATTTTCTATCTGAATACCACCCAGGAAAACAGAGCCAGCTTGTCCTGCTATGTAGGTACTGGTTGGGTCTTAAATTGTTAAAATGCAGCAGAACCTCTGTTACCCATGTAGCATATAGGTCCCAGTTTTTACCCAGAGTTGCTGCATCAAGCCCAAATAGAAACAGTCGTCATTTAACTTGCAGACAATCACACCTAGGTCACATTTTTCAGCTCAGTTCCTGCCTACATGGATCCATAATGTAAATGTTGGCTGGTATGTAAACAGAACCTCATAGAATGTGTTTTGTTCATATTGTTTCTGTCAGGATCCATCAGGGAAATAAACCAGAACCAGAACCCAGCTGTGTGTCCTTTATGAGTGACAGGTCAATGGATGGGACCTTTAACTTCAAATCTTCTGGAACTTCATCCCCAGACAGGTGAGCTGTATCTAACTGCTATAACTGTACAAACTGCTTCAGTCTGAAATGTTTTATTCCAACATGTGTTTAACATGAGCTCAGCTCTTTTCCCCACATTTCTATGTTCATATGTGAAGCCGTGTGTGCTGGATGGTCTCCAGAACCACACCGGTGAAAGTGGAAAGAATGGATGTTATTGGAGGTGTCCTGAATGATGCTGCATCATGTTTACCAGTTCTGATCTGTTTGATTTTGGGCCTCATGATAAGTTGCCATCATTAAACACTTTTCTCCCTTTACAATTAAATATTTAGTTTGTACTGGAGCTCACTCTGATTGGTTGCCTGTTGGATGTTAATGAGCTAACTGGACTGATTAGTCCCTCTCCCATAGTCATAGGGATTGGATCCAATTTAATGCAGAACCAACTGGACTTTCTTTCTTTGTTCCTGAACCATTTTGTCATCGTATCAGAAAGTCCTCCTCAGTTTTAGTGACTGCAGAGTTTTAGTTCTTCTCAGCTATAGCTGGAACAATCACTCGTATCTCAACCAGAGACTTGGTGTTTATCCCTCACAGGCGTTTAGAGCTGCAGTTGTTCTTCAGCTCCTAAATATCTCACTGGATTTATTGCATTTCAGTTGTGCTTTAAACAAGTTTGCAGAACTGCACCAACTCAGGAAAACGTGTTCAGAACTTTTCTGGTCTTGAGCAGCTTTATTGTTACATTAGGAATTCCAAAAAAAGTAAAAAACAAGGCAACTGGACTTGTTATCCGTAGTAGAAGACGTTTCGCTTCCTCTCCAGGAAGCTTTCTCAATTCAAAAAGTCTGGAGTAATGTGGAGTAACCAGCTTTATACCAATGCCAAACAAAGGCCTTGTAATGGCTTAGATAACATACAGAATTCAAATGGAATTGGAATGACCATGACCTGGATGACTGAGAATCTTCACCAGCATACATTAGGAATCAAATAAAATCCTGTACCCGAATTAATAAACAATACAAAGACTAAAAGTAGCTCTCAGTGACGTTATTTTAGGAAAGATTTTCTTAGAATTTTACCTCAGTAAGTTAAATGTTATTCACAAAGCATCTTAGGCCTTAAGAGAACTCCTAAAGTGAAAAAATGTTAGGAGTGGTTTTCCTTTTGCTTGAGTTCAGAACTCACGAATCGTAGATCACATCATCTCCACTTTTTTGCGTTCCAGTTTCCCTCCGTTGGACAGTAAGAAAAAACATGGACGCTTGCAAGGTTGTTAAAACAATAACAAAGACAATAACGCTGTTCTAGGCTGTATTTTGTGCAAATAAACAGAGCCGAAACATCCTGTCTGATGAACACTGAAAGGCAGCACCTGTACGACTGTACTCAAAGTACAACTTTGTACTCAATGTTGCTGCAAGTAGCAGCCATCATGAATGCCAATGTCGGGTGCAATCCTGTTGCACCAACTTTCCCACTCTAAATACCGACTTTAGGGGCCGTTGCAGTTAAAATGTCCAACCCGGAGGTCATGATTCCACACTACCGAGGACAAATTGAATGCACTATAAGCACATAAACTTCTTTAGCAATCATACAACTATTAATATGTATAAAAGATACATTTAATCATCCCCAATAGGGGAAATTAATTAGTTTCAGTGGCCCAACGGGTTAAATGCTTGGCTCTTGTAACATAATTTTATTTAGGATAAATAAATAATAGGAAAAAGTTTGAATAATTATGAATACAAATTGGAGAAATGTACAAAGAATATAGTAGAGAGGATTTTTAAAATATGATTTAAATAATATAAAGAACAAACTTCTCAATAATAAGCCTTTTAGAAGAAATGGGGAAAATTGTAGAAAAATATATTCATAAATACACAGTCTAGACAAGATAAAAGAGGTCAGACCCGGCTGCAGAAACAAATTACAGGGGGGGCATTCCATTTTTTTAGGGGGGCACACTTTAAAAAGAAAAAAAAAAATTATGTATATATATATATATATATATATATATATATATATATATATATATATATATATATATATATATATATATATATATATATATATATATATAATAGGGCTGCACAGTGGCACAGTGGGTAGCGCTGTTGCCTTGCAGCAAGAAGGTCCTGGGTTCGAGTACACCCCTGGGTCTTTCTGCATGGAGTTTGCATGTTCTCCCTGTGCATGCGTGGGTTCTCTCCGGGTACTCCGGCTTCCTCCCACAGTCCAAAAACATGACTGTTAGGTTAATTGGCTTCTCCAAATTGTCCAAAAATTCGGAAGCTTTTCATAACATTTGTTGGGCTTTTAGAAAGAATTACTAACAAAATATATCAAAATAGTCATCTATTTTTTAAATAAGTTGAATCTGTCGATCTGACATCATCAATGAATAATAGTTATAATGAATAATATTGTTATAATAAAACAAGAAAAGACTAATGGTTAATCAAGTGTTTGGTCAGTGTAAACGCCCAAGAGGGGTTGAGTTCTACTTATCAACTTAAAAATATTTCATGACTGCATGTAACAGAAATGTTTAATTGAGCTATACTGAGAGAAATTACGTTTATATTAAGGTAGATTTACAACTCATGTTGGGAAGCTATTTATAATTTAGTTTTTCCCGGTTGATATATCCTGATTGTTAAAGAGATCTTGTGTGTTATTTGGTTGTCTGTACATTTTGTTTGGAGCCCATATGCGCAGTTTTTTTCTTTGCTTCGGCGCAGTTGTGTGCTAATGGCATGTTCCTATGTGTTTAATAGTTCTGTGCTTTTAACATGAGAGAGTTTGAGATTTGGACTTGTTTTTTTATTTTAAGTTGGGCAGGTTTTATGCTGGTTTGGGTTACTGGAAACTAACAGTGACATAGGGTAACCTGTAGCGCTGTGTCTTAACTTAAAAGTCCAGCATAAGCTACATGCTAATAAAGCTGTCTAGCTAACCCTCCTAGCGTTAATGTTTACTCCAGTTTAGACTTCAGTGCTGGCATTTCAAACAGAAATTAATAACGCTGCTTCCAGCTCGCTCTCTGCTTCGTTGTCACTTCTTGTAATTGTTTGGTAATCAGACCAAATATCCATCCCGCTCTACCGACACCAACGGTGACCACAACCGAACTGCGGCGGCGACTGAAGGCTATGACTCGTGTCCCGCCCCACTCCAGCTGTGATTGGCTAGCATGTTGCCAATCAAGTCGTTGATTTGATTGGTTAAATTGTATGATTGGCACATCAAAGATAGTACTAAAAGGACGATGGCCAAAAAAAAAGACAGCTTTCAGTCCAGGGCGGGCACAGCTGGCTCACAGGGCGGGCACGGCCCCCCAATGCCCGCCCATGCCGCCAGGTCTGAAAGAGGTGAGAAAGTATTTTCTGTATTGTACATGATGATGTCTTTCAGAAGTCTAAATTGTCATTTGAAGTCTGCTTGTGTGATGCCACCTCCTCCCTGGCCTTTGATTACTTCCCGGAGTACTTCTCAACATCCAGGCTGGTGCATGAAAACACCAAGACGCACAGAGCTCATTGATCTGTTCTTCAAAGTCTGCCTATTTGAGCCATGATCCAGGGATAAATTTACCTTTCAACCCTCCTCTATTCTCATCCCAGACCTGTGTGGAACAGAGGTGCTGCTCCTCTCATTTCTTTCCACCTTTTTTTCTCAATTTTCTGTTGGTCGTTTAGCCAAATACAACCTCTTTATACAAGCAGGCAATTCCAGTAAAAGGCTGTCAGGTGAGTGTACATTAATATCAAATAGATTAAGTAGTAAAATGAAAAGTTTGGCGTGTAAACATAAGAAACAAATCAAAAATAACGATGAAGATGTAAATAAGGTGCATTAAAACACTTTGTTGCTGTTGTCAGGGTTGAGTTTTGACTTAGCTTTCTGTTTAATATTAGTTTTCAGTTTTCCTCTCTTTTTGGGTTCTAGTTATGATTTGACTTTTATTTCTGTTAGTTTCAGCTCCTCCTTTCCCCTCACTTAGGCTTTCCCTTCACTCCCTTCGCAGTCAGTCACACCTGTTGGTAATTAATCAGTCAGACGCATTTCACCTGCTAGCCTCCCTATTTAAGCATCCCTCTGTCTCACTCTAGTGCCGGTCCGTCATCAAGCTACACCTACTCCATGCCTGTCCTCCTGTGTTACCCCTGCTTGTCTTTGGAACCCTGCCACCTCTGCTCCTCCTTAAGGTTTGCTCTGTCTACTGCTGTGCTCTGGTTTACCCTGCCGTGCTGAAGAAACTGTCGTTGTGCTCTGGTTTACCCTGCCGTGCTGAAGAAACTGTCGTTGTGCTCTGGTTCACTCTCTGCCATGCTGTGAGACCTGTTACTGTGCTCTGGCTTGCAAAGGACTCTCTCCGGACCGTCAGCTCCTGCCATCATCTAAACCCCTGTTCCCGTGCAGTCCTGACTTTCTAGTTTCATCATCTAACAACCATCTCATTCAATAAACTCACAAAAGATTCCTACCTCTGTGTGTAGTGTGTTCGGGTCATCAGAACAAAACATGACAGTACGGACCGGCCAAAGATGAACCCGACACACACCCAGAGCTCTGGTGCAGGAGCTGGCCAGATGATTCATCTCCCTCCACAATTGGTCAGCGATGTGGAGACAGTCCTCCAGGAACTCGAGCGCTGCCTGGCCGCAGTCGCTTCATTGGGGCCATCGCCGCTGCGGGTGGAGGCTGCCGGCCCCCGAGAGCAAGGTCCCGCCGGCCCCCCGAGAGCAAGGTCCCGCCGGCCGCCGAGAGCAAGGTCCCGTCGGACGCCGAGAGCAAGGTCCCGAGCAAGTTCCCGCCGGCCGCCGAGAGCAAGGTCCCGCCGGCAAGTGTTGGAACCGTCTCTGTTTTGTCCGAGGCCACCGTGGGTGCCGATCCGTCTCCGTCCGAAGTCGCCGAGGGAGTTGCTCCGCGTCAGCCCGAAGTCGCCCAGGGAGTGGCTCCGCATCAGTCCGCGTCCTCTGGTGATGTTACTCTCGCTCCCTGTTCTGTTCGGCCGGGGCCGCCGTTTGCGGTGCCCGCGCCAGACTTCTTAACTCGGCTGGAGCCGCAGACAGCGGCCTCCGCGCCTTCTGTCTCAGCCTCGTCGGGGTCTTCCTACGCGGCGCCCTATCCAGACTTTGGTGCTCGACCGGGTCCGCCGATTGCGGTCCCCGAGCTACTTGACTCTGTCTCGCCGGGGTCGTCCTCCACGACGCCCGCCTCAGACTCTCCTGTTTGGCCGGAGCCGCAGACTGCGGTCTTTGCGCCTCCTGACTCCTCCTCGTCGCGGCCGTCCGCCACGACGTCCACCTGGGACTTCCCTGCTCGGCCAGATTCGCCGACCGCGGCATCTGGGCCGCTTGGTTCTGCCTCGTCGAGGCCGCCCTCCTCGAGGCTTTAGTCGGGCGATGCTGCTCAGGCCGCCTGCCTCGTCCAGGACGACCTCCATGAGGACTCCTTTGGCCTAGCAGCCGTCTTTGCCTGTGCCCTTAAGGCCAGTGCCTTCTGTTTATTGTGTTATAGCTCGGCCTTAGTATGGTTTACTCAGGGCTTTTAGAGTTTTAGAGTTAATTAGGGGGTTCTTTGTTTCTCTAGAGTTCTTTATTCTCTGTTTCACTTTAGTTTTTCCTGCTCAGTTTTAGGATCCTAGATTTTGCCTTTAGTTTTCCAGTCTTGCTTTAGTATTCTAGTTTTTTACCTTAGTTTTCCAGTTTTGCTTTTGTGTTCTTATTTTAGCTTAGTTCTGTAGTGTTTACATTAGTAGACTTGTTCCTGCCATAGTTTCCTTGTTTTGCTTTATTTTCTAGTTTTGCATTAGTCTTATAGTTTTGCTTTAGTGTTTGGTTATTTTCCTAGTTTTCTAGTTTTGTTTTGATTTTCTAGTTTTTGCTTTAGTTTTTTCTTTTGTGTTATCCCTGTCCTAGTTTTCTAGTTTTGCTTTATTTATTTATTTTTTTAGTTTCTGTTTTGATTTTCTAGTTTTGCCTTTGTTTTCTAGTTCTTGGTCTCATTCTTTTGTCTTGCACTTAATGGGTTCCTGCGCTCTATGGGTTCCTGTGCTGTATGGGTTTGTGCGCACCCCCAGTGCTCCTTAGGTCCCAGCGCTCTTTAGTTTCCAACGCTCCTTAGCCTTGTCTGGTTCGAGCTTCTTTAAGTTTTCGTTTTGGCCTCCTAGTTCCTCTGTCCCCTGGTGTGTTAGGACGCCCTGCGTATCCTGGTCTTTCGATTTTGTGTTTTCTGGCGTGTTAGACGCCCTCTGTTTCCCTGGTGTTTTAGATTTCTTGGTTCCCTGGCGTGTTAGAACACCCTTCGTATTTGGATTTCTCGGTTCCCTGGCGTGTTAGAACACCCTCTGTCTCCTGGTGTTTAGATTTCTTGCTTCCCCGGCGTGTTAGAACGCCCTCTGTCTCCTGGGGTCTGTCTCATTCCGAATACTTCTGTCAGTGCACTGCTAATGTGCACTGACCACTTACTGCCGTAGTGCCCACTTTCGATCGTTAGTATTGTTCCAAAAGGAACACTTATGTTAAAACGCTTACCGGAAATGACGGGATGACGTGAGGAACGCAACACACGTGAACGCGAATTTTCAGCCCGCCAAAAATATATGCCGGCGTTTGTTTACAAACACACACGTTCTTTAACCAATCGTTAACACTCACAGCATGTGGAAAATACATCGCTTCCGACGTCAACGCAGGATCCTCCTACTATTGACGGACTTGCTGTTCTAACAAACAGCAAGTCCATGCTGCAGAACCAGCTGAGTGACACCAGCCTGTTAGAGTTCTGGGTTCCAGCAGGACACATCTGGAAAAACTGACCAACTTCCAACACATTTCCTGGATCTTGATGACCAACACGTGTTCAACATTATTCATCCTAGAAAGAGGGATGGCTGATCAGACATTTCTCGTATAATCTGTACATTTATTTTCTATCTGAATACCACCCAGGAAAACAGAGCCAGCTTGTCCTGCTATGTAGGTACTGGTTGGGTCTTAAATTGTTAAAATGCAGCAGAACCTCTGTTACCCATGTAGCATATAGGTCCCAGTTTTTACCCAGAGTTGCTGCATCAAGCCCAAATAGAAACAGTCGTCATTTAACTTGCAGACAATCACACCTAGGTCACATTTTTCAGCTCAGTTCCTGCCTACATGGATCCATAATGTAAATGTTGGCTGGTATGTAAACAGAACCTCATAGAATGTGTTTTGTTCATATTGTTTCTGTCAGGATCCATCAGGGAAATAAACCAGAACCAGAACCCAGCTGTGTGTCCTTTATGAGTGACAGGTCAATTGATGAGATTGTTAACTTCAAATCTTCTGGAACTTCATCCCCAGACAGGTGAGCTGTATCTAACTGCTATAACTGTACAAACTGCTTCAGTCTGAAATGTTTTATTCCAACATGTGTTTAACATGAGCTCAGCTCTTTTCCCCACATTTCTATGTTCATATGTGAAGCCGTGTGTGCTGGATGTTCTCCAGAACCACACCGGTGAAAGTGGAAAGAATGGATGTTATTGGAGGTGTCCTGAATGATGCTGCATCATGTTTACCAGTTCTGATCTGTTTGATTTTGGGCCTCATGATAAGTTGCCATCATTAAACACTTTTCTCCCTTTACAATTAAATATTTAGTTTGTACTGGAGCTCACTCTGATTGGTTGCCTGTTGGATGTTAATGAGCTAACTGGACTGATTAGTCCCTCTCTCATAGTCATAGGGATTGGATCCAATTTAATGCAGAACCAACTGGACTTTCTTTCTTTGTTCCTGAACCATTTTGTCATCATATCAGAAAGTCCTCCTCAGTTTTAGTGACTGCAGAGTTTTAGTTCTTCTCAGCTATAGCTGGAACAATCACTCGTATCTCAAACAGAGACTTGGTGTTAATCCCTCACAGGAGTTTAGAGCTGCAGTTGTTCTTCAGCTCCTAAATATCTCACTGGATTTATTGCATTTCAGTTGTGCTTTAAACAAGTTTGCAGAACTGCACCAACTCAGGAAAACGTGTTCAGAACTTCTCTGGTCTTGAGCAGCTTTACTGTTACATTAGGAATCAAATAAAATCCTGTACCCGAATTAATAAACAATACAAAGACTAAAAGTAGCTCTCAATGACGTTATTTTAGGAAAGATTTTCTTAGAATTTTACCTCAGTAAGTTAAATGTTATTCACAAAGCATCTTAGGCCTTAAGAGAACTCCTAAAGTGAAAAAATGTTAGGAGTGGTTTTCCTTTTGCTTGAGTTCAGAACTCACGAATCGTAGATCACATCATCTCCACTTTTTTGCGTTCCAGTTTCCCTCCGTTGGACAGTAAGAAAAAACATGGACGCTTGCAAGGTTGTTAAAACAGTAACAAAGACAATAACGCTGTTCTAGGCTGTGTCATGTTTGCCTTAAGATGTCGGGCCCACATGCAGAAACACACTCGGTGACAGCAGGTAAGTTTTAAAGAGTTTATTTTTACACGGGCGAATGCTAGGCGGCGGAGCTAATCCGCGGACTGGAGGAGACTCGGGCAGGAACTCGGGTAGCAGGTAACCGGGTCGATCTGGAGGTAAGGGAAGACAATAAATTCACGGAGGGGAAACCTAAAGTAACGTAACTAGTGGGGCGTAAGCTTACCACGAGGTGCAATAACCCAATCGGGGAGGACGGCAGTGTGGACTCAGCTGGATGTTGGTCGTAGGTGTCCGGGCAGCTGGAGAGTGAGGCGAGAGGTCTGAGCAGCACCGGAGAATCCAGAACAGCGGATGGAACCAGGGAGTCGTCGGGAAAGCCTTACGTCCGAGAAGCGAGGAACGGGAGAATCCCAGGAGGAGACACGAGGAGGATTGAGGAGCTCGAGGATGGACGAAGGAGCACGAGGAGGTACCTGGGAGACACAAAGGGTGGCAGTTAGCGTGGGAGCTAAGGCTAGAGGCGAGAGGTCGAAGCTGGTAGGCATACCACAACGGTAACCAGGGGCGTGCATACATAGACACTAGGTGGTGCTAAAGCACTAGGAAGTTTGCCCTTTATCAACAAAAATGCCCTTTTGAAACTCGTTTTTTTTTTTTTTTTTTTTTATATAATTATTAATATTCAGGGCAGTCAAAAGTAGCCGGTCATTTGCCGCCGTCTATAGCAGCTCTTGCCGCCGCCTATATTTCCCCGATTATATAACGGAGCAATATTTGTGCCTTCTGGTTGAGCGCGGAGCAGACCCTGGACTGGAAGCCGTCTTCTTTTCTTTCTTTTTTTTCTTTTTTTTTTACCTCGGAGTGGCCATCGACCTTTTAGTACTATCTTTGATGTGTCAATCATACAATTTAACCAATCAAATCAATAACTGAAGGCAACATGCTAGCCAATCACAGCTGGAGAGGGGCGGGACACCGAGTCATAGCCTTCAGTCGCCGCCGCAGTTCGGCTGTGGTGTGGTCACCGTTGGTGTCGGTAGAGCGGGATGGAAATTTGGTCTGATTACCAAACAATTACAAGAAGTGACAACAAAGCAGAGAGCGAGCTGGAAGGAGCGCTATTTATTTCTGTTTGAAATGTCAGCACTGAAGTCTAAACTGGAGTAAACATTCACGCTAGGAGGGTTAGCTAGGACAGCTAGCAGGGTGAGCTAGGACAGCTACGAGCCCAAGGAGCAGAATCAAGCACTAAAGCTGCCAAACTGAAGAGACTTGAGTTACTTGCAGGTAGAAGGGGACTCTGCTTTGTTCTGCTCCTTTTTCTTATAGCTGCTGTAATTACAGAACCTGTTCTAGTCAGAATTGTTACTTTAGTCAGTGTTCAGCCTGACACCAGCGCTCATGTTTATTAGCGTGTAGCTTATGCTGGACTTTTGAGTTAAGACACAGCGCTACAGGTTACCCTATGTCACTGTTAGTCCAAAGGCCAAATCTTAAACTCTCTCATGTTAAAAGCACAGAACTATTAAACACATAAGAACATGCCATTAGCACACAACTGAGCTGAAGCAAAGAAAAAAAAACTGCGCATATGGGCTCCAAACAAAATGTACAATCAGACAACCAAATAACACACAAGATCTCTTTAATAATCAGGATATTTCACCCAGAAAAAATAAATTATAAATAGCTTCCCAAAATGAGTTGTAAATCTACCTTAATATAAACTTAATTTCTCTCAGTATAGCTCAATTAAACATTTCTCTTACACGCAGTCATGAAATATTTTTAAGTAGAACTCAACCCCTCTTGGGCGTTTACATTGACCAAACACTTGATTAACCATTAGTCTTTTCTTGTTTTATTATAACAATCAATATTCATATTCATTATAGCTATTATTCATTGATGATGTCAGATCGACAGATTCAACTTATTTAAAAAATAAATAATGACTATTTTGATATATTTTGTTAGTAATTCTTTCTAAAAGCCCAACAAATGTTATGAAAAGCTTTGGAAATTTTTTACAATCTGCCCATAAGCTATTTTTTTCCAGCTCAATGTGTTCAAAAGCCTAATGGGTTGGAAACCTGCCTAATTTGGCAACACCGACTACGCTATTGCTATTTGTTTGTTCGTTACAGTAGTCACAGGGCCACTGTTTAGTCTGAAGTATATATATATATATATATAGATATATAGATATATATCTATATATAGGTGCACCCTCCTACCTGATAGTGTGTAGCCTGCTACTGTAAAAAAGTTTGACTGCCCTGAATATTATTAAGATTTTACTGAGGTCGGTTTTGAAATGATCTTTTGAAAACCTGAGCCATTAAAAACCACTGAAACAATGCCCCGAAATGAGCCACCTCCTTGCGCACGCTAAAAAGTGCCCTCCCACCCCCTCCTGAGCACCTGCCCCCTAAAATGTCGGTGCACGCCACAGACGGTAACACTCTGGCATCCATCCGCTGTTCGAGTGCAGATCTTATAGTGCAGCTCCGGTGCTGCTGACGAGCTGCAGGTGCGCCTACTCCGCCCACCAGCCAACCGCGAACACCTGTGGACAGAGCAGAGACGGCAACAGGCTGTGCGGCCCTGCCAGCTGAGTCCTGACAGGCTGTATTTTGTGCAAATAAACAGAGCCGAAACATCCTGTCTGATGAACACTGAAAGGCAGCACCTGTACGACTGTACTCAAAGTACAACTTTGTACTCAATGTTGCTGCAAGTAGCAGCCATCATGAATGCCAATGTCGGGTGCAATCCTGTTGCACCAACTTTCCCACTCTTAATACCGACTTTAGAGGCCGTTGCAGTTAAAATGTCCAACCCGGAGGTCATGATTCCACACTACCGAGGACAAATTGAATGCACTATAAGCACATAAACTTCTTTAGCAATCATACAACTATTAATATGTAAAAAAGATACATTTAATCATCCCCAATAGGGGAAATTAATTAGTTTCAGTGGCCCAACGGGTTAAATGCTTGGCTCTTGTAACATAATTTTATTTAGGATAAATAAATAATAGGAAAAAGTTTGAATAATTATGAATACAAATTGGAGAAATGTACAAAGAATATAGTAGAGAGGATTTTTAAAATATGATTTAAATAATATAAAGAACAAACTTCTCAATAATAAGCCGTTTAGAAGAAATCAGGAAAATTGTAGAAAAATATATTCATAAATACACAGTCTAGACAAGATAAAAGAGGTGAGAAAGTATTTTCTGTATTGTACATGATGATGTCTTTCAGAAGTCTAAATTGTCATTTGAAGTCTGCTTGTGTGATGCCACCTCCTCCCTGGCCTTTGATTACTTCCCGGAGTACTTCTCAACATCCAGGCTGGTGCATGAAAACACCAAGACGCACAGAGCTCATTGATCTGTTCTTCAAAGTCTGCCTATTTGAGCCATGATCCAGGGATAAATTTACCTTTCAACCCTCCTCTATTCTCATCCCAGACCTGTGTGGAACAGAGGTGCTGCTCCTCTCATTTTTTTCCACATTTTTTTCTCAATTTTCTGTTGGTCGTTTAGCCAAATACAACCTCTTTATACAAGCAGGCAATTCCAGTAAAAGGCTGTCAGGTGAGTGTACATTAATATCAAATAGATTAAGTAGTAAAATGAAAAGTTTGGCATGTAAACATAAGAAACAAATCAAAAATAACGATCAAGATGTAAATAAGGTGCATTAAAACATTTTGTTGCTGTTGTCAGGGTTGAGTTTTGACTTAGCTTTCTGTTTAATATTAGTTTTCAGTTTTCCTCTCTTTTTGGGTTCTAGTTATGATTTGACTTTTATTTCTGTTAGTTTCAGCTCCTCCTTTCCCCTCACTTAGGCTTTCCCTTCACTCCCTTCACAGTCAGTCACACCTGTTGGTAATTAATCAGTCAGACGCATTTCACCTGCTAGCCTCCCTATTTAAGCATCCCTCTGTCTCACTCTAGTGCCGGTTCGTCATCAAGCTACACCTACTCCATGCCTGTCCTCCTGTGTTACCCCTGCTTGTCTTTGGAACCCTGCCACCTCTGCTCCTCCTTAAGGTTTGCTCTGTCTACTGCTGTGCTCTGGTTTACCCTGCCGTGCTGAAGAAACTGTCGTTGTGCTCTGGTCTCCCCTGCCGTGCTGAAGAAACTGTTGTTGTGCTCTGGTCTCCCCTGCCGTGCTGAAGAAACTGTTGTTGTGCTCTGGTCTCCCCTGCCGTGCTGAAGAAACTGTTGTTGTGCTCTGGTCTCCCCTGCCGTGCTGAAGAAACTGTCGTTGTGCTCTGGTTCACTCTCTGCCATGCTGTGAGACCTGTTACTGTGCTCTGGCTTGCAAAGGACTCTCTCCGGACCGTCAGCTCCTGCCATCATCTAAACCCCTGTTCCCGTGCAGTCCTGTCTTTCTGGTTTCATCATCTAACAACCATCTCATTCAATAAACTCACAAAAGATTCCTACCTCTGTGTGTAGTGTGTTCGGGTCATCAGAACAAAACATGACAGTACGGACCGGCCAAAGATGAACCCGACACACACTGGAACTATTGGTCAGGATCCAACCCGTCAATCGACTCTCCACTCACTTGCCTGCCTGCCGCCGCTGCTGCTCCCGTCTCAACTATCTCCTCCTCCGCTGTTACTCCTGTCTCAGCTGCAGCTCTCGCTGCTCCACCGTCAGCGGCAGCCTCCCCTTCATTACCCGGCGTCCCCCAGCGCACACGCTGTGCATGTTGGCGCAGAAGCACCACCGTTGCTTCTCAGGGAGCTCAGCCTGAAGCAGCCCCTGGTTCCCCGATGAGCCGGCCCGACATCGGCATAGCTGCGCTGACGAGTCTGGCCAGACATCCACCTTTTCCCCATAGTCTCTGTCGCCATCTCGACGACACTCAGCTGGCCCCTCGAGTCAAAGCTCCAGCTGCTGCTCGAAAGACTGCTCCCTATCCAGCAAGAGCCCCGCGCATCATGGAGTCGCAGCTGTGGGACTTTTATTATGGCAACCGAGACGACTTATTCCCCAGCTGGTCTGTCTCAGGTCATGGAGGAGCTGCGTACGTCAAAGCCCAAGCCTGCGTGCGCACATCCCGGTGCCAGCCGCCGAGAGCAAGGTCCCGCCGGCCGCCGAGAGCAAGGTCCCGCCGGACGCCGAGAACAAGGTCCCGCCGGCCGCCGAGAGCAAGGTCCCGCCGGCCGCCGAGAGCAAGGTCCCGCCGGCAAGTGTTGGAACCGTCTCTGTTTTGTCCGAGGCCACCGTGGGTGCCGATCCGTCTCCGTCCGAAGTCGCCGAGGGAGTTGCTCCGCGTCAGCCCGAAGTCGCCCAGGGAATGGCTCCGCATCAGTCCGGGTCCTCTGGTGATGTTACTCTCGCTCCCTGTTCTTCTGGTCGGGGTCGCCGTTTGCGACGCCCATCTCTGGTTCTGTTCGGCCGGGGCCGCCGTTTGCGGTGCCCGCGCCAGACTTCTGAACTCGGCCGGAGCCGCAGACAGCGGTCTTTGCGCCTCCTGACTCTGCCTCGTCACGGCCGTCCGCCACGACGTCCACCTGGGATTTCCCTGCTCGGGCAGATCCGCCGACCGCGGCATCTGGGCCGCTTGGTTCTGCCTCGTCGGGGCCGCCCTCCTCGAGGCTTTAGTCGGGCGATGCTGCTCCGCCGCCTGCCTCGTCCAGGACGACCTCCATGAGGACTCCTTTGGCCTAGCAGCCGTCTTTGCCTGTGCCCTTAAGCCCAGTGCCTTCTGTTTATTGTGTTATAGCTCGGCCTTAGTTTGGTTTACTCAGGGCTTTTGGAGTTTTAGAGTTAATTAGGGGGTTCTTTGTTTCTAGAGTTCTTTATTCTCTGTTTCACTTTAGTTTTTCTTGCTCAGTTTTAGGATCCTAGATTTTGCCTTTAGTTTTCCAGTCTTGCTTTAGTATTCTAGTTTTTTACCTTAGTTTTCCAGTTTTGCTTTTGTGTTCTTATTTTAGCTTAGTTCTGTAGTGTTTACATTAGTAGACTTGTTCCTGCCATAGTTTCCTTGTTTTGCTTTATTTTCTAGTTTTGCATTAGTCTTATAGTTTTGCTTTAGTGTTTGGTTATTTTCCTAGTTTTCTAGTTTTGTTTTGATTTTCTAGTTTTTGCTTTAGTTTTTCTTTTGTGTTGTCCCTGCCCTAGTTTTCTAGTTTTGCTTTATTTATTTATTTATTTAGTTTCTGTTTTGATTTTCTAGTTTTGCCTTTGTTTTGTTTTCTAGTTCTTGGTCTGATTCTTTTGTCTTGCACTTAATGGGTTCCCGCGCTCTATGGATTCCTGTGCTGTATGGGTTTGTGCGCACCCCCAGCACTCCTTAGGTCCCAGCGCTCTTTAGGTTCCAACGCTCCTTAGCCTTATCTGGTTCGAGCTTCTTTACGTTTTCGTTTTGGCCTTCTAGTTCCTCTGTCCCCTGGTGTGTTAGGACGCCCTCCGTTTCCTGGTCTTTCGATTTTGTGTTTTCTGGCTTGTTAGACGCCCTCTGTTTCCCTGGTGTTTTAGATTTCTTGGTTCCCTGGCGTGTTAGAACACCCTTCGTATTTGGATTTCTCAGTTCCCTGGCATATTAGAACGCCCTCTGTCTCCTGGTGTTTAGATTTCTTGGTTCCCCGGCGTGTTAGAACGCCCTCTGTCTCCTGGGGTCTGTCTCATTCCGAATACTTCCGTCAGTGCACTGCTAATGTGCACTGACCACTTACTGAGCTCGCTGCTGCTTGTCCTCCCTACTCGGACGCTCTTTTCTCTGCTCCCTGCTTGCTTGCATTTTCCTCCCTTTTTATCTCCTTTTTATCTCTTAACCAAAACTACAGAAAGTTGGATTTAGTTATTTTATTTTATTTATTTTCAGTGATTTATTTTTGATTTTGATTTTTTTCCCCGTGTGGACTACTTTAGTTTTCAGCTAATCCACACAAGATGCCTCTTTACAACAGCCCAGAGGAGGCAGTTTTCAGGAAAAATGCTCTTATGGAAAGAACTCAACATGACGTGGATATGAAGGAGAACCACCCGATTCAAAGGATGCCTACCTTCACCACAATGGACTTTGACAAGCTTTTACAGAAGATAGCTGTTATGGAACTGAAAATCTGTCGACTCGAAGTGAATTATGATGTAAACGGCACACATGGAAATGAAACAACCCTGCCTGTGATCCTGAATGGTGACCACCAGCCCAGCGACTCAGCGAACAAACAGTCCCCGGAGGAAAATGAGAATCCCTGGATCACTCTGGGTGCAAGACCAAAGAATCAACGAACCCCGCACCCAGACAAAGAAAACTGGCCGAGACTACAGAGAAATGTCCCAAGACAAATGAAACAACAGCGGGCTGTTCTCAAAACAAATGATAGGAGTACACCTGCTGGAAATGCTGGAATTCCATTACGAAACAGATTCACTCCGCTCCAAAATGTGACCCAGGAGGATCACGACAACAATCAGAGGTATGTCAACGATTTTCGTTCTAAGACATCACAGAAAAGACATGCCACAGGGCCAAGGACCCTGATATTATGCAATGGAACTGTAAGGGGGATTAAACATTTCTGTAACAAGAAAAACACAGAGGTGTTGATTTATAACCCTTCGAACTTTGGCCTGGTGTCTGAAATATCAGACAACCTTCTGAGGATCTTGAAAGAACGCCCGACCTTGGAAAAACTCATAATACAAGCTGAAGCCCTGGGCGACGTCACCCGGATAAGAAAATCAGAAGTATTGAAAGAGGATTACATTCGTTTGTTGAACTTTGTTCATGGCCTTAATGTCAAGGTTTTTCTTAGCGGGCCTCACGCGCCCGTTAACTGTGGAGACGAGATTTTTTCCAGAATTCTGATGCTAAACAAATGGCTGGAAAAAACATGCAAACAAACAACTGTAACCTTCATAGACAACTTTAACATCTTTTGGGAAAGAAGACATCTGTTCAACAGAGATGGTTTCTCTCTAAATAGGTCAGGTGCAAAACGGCTGATTTCCAACATCTTCTATTCTGTGAACCATGCGTCATCAGCTTTGTTACACAACACAGTTCATCCAGTGCCAAAACAAATGATAAGCCCAGTGCAGCCCGAACAAGCCAAGATAAAGATGGCCAGAAAGATGACACAGAAAGAGGCTTCGTCAGAGCTACAGGAGGATCCATCCCAGATCTCAGCAGGACAAAGAGAGGACCAAGAACCTCCACGAACACCAGTCCAGACTTCACCCGCCTCCCCTTCTTCTCCACAAAGCCCAGAGGTTCCTTTTCTGGAATTTTCTCCCAACATGAACAAAGTATTTAAGATTGGCCTACAGATGACATCCTCTCCACATACCCACAGCTCTGTGACTAAACCAGCATCTTCCAAAGGCTGCAGAGCCCCAGATCCTCCTCTACGTATCACGGAACATGCCTGTCCTCAAGACCTTCAGATTACTTCGCTGTGATGCACAGTGGGCCCTCGCTGCACGTTTATCAGACATGACAGTACCCAGAATCAGCTTGGGTCTTTTGCCGGGGATTATGGAATATCTGTGATGATACGTGGCAGAAAAAAGAAAAACAAAAGGATAAACAGGAACAAATACTTGAAAGTCATAAACTGTCAGATGCAACCTGCCACAGAGACATCATCAACCACTAAGTCATATAAACTAGGTTTATTAAACATTAGATCTCTGTCAGGAAAATCCCTTTTAATTAATGACTTTATTATTGACAATAATCTTGATGTAATGTTTTTAACAGAAACATGGTTACATGAATCTAATGAAGCAGCTATTCTATTAGAGACGACACCTCCAAACTACAATTTTCTTTGTGAGAGCAGACAGCCAAGGAAAGGTGGAGGAGTAGCAACATTTTTTAATGATTCACTAAAGTGTAAAAAGGTGTTTTTTGGAAAATTTGACTCTTTTGAACATTTAGCTCTCCAGGTAAAGAGCCCGGTACGAACTATGTTTCTGAATGTTTACAGGCCTCCTAAGTCCACATCAAACTTTTTTAATGATTTTAGTGACCTGCTGTCTGTGATATGTGTTGATTATGACTGTTTAATTATTGTGGGAGACTTCAACTTTCACGTTGACAACCCTGAAGACAGAAGTGCAAAAGAACTGTGTGACACACTTAGAAACTTTAATTTAACTCAGCATGTTAAACAGCCAACACACAAGCAGGGACATATTTTAGACCTGATCATCACTAAAGGTCTAAACATTTCACAGGTCAATGTAACTGATGTTGCCTTATCCGACCACTTCTCCGTTACGTTTCCATGTATCATTACCAGTGACTCATTTAGCCAAAGGGACATCGTAAGAAAACGCACCTTTAAGGACAATGCCACAGAAACCTTTATTCAAGCTTACTCTGCTACCTCAACCTTGGGCTGCAACTCAATAGATGAGCTAGTAGCTAACTTTCATTCTAAAGTCTCAGACATCATTGACTGCATTGCTCCAGTCAAAGTGAAGGTTTTTTCCGGGAAGAAAAAATCTCCTTGGAGAAATGCTCCAGCAGTTAGAGGTGAAAAAAGGGAATGTAGGAAAGCTGAACGCAGGTGGAGAAAGAACAGACTCAAGGTTCACTATGACATCTATAAACAGAGACTTTACAGATATAGCTTACAACTGAAAAACGCAAGAGAATCATTCTTCTCAGAGATCATCAAGAAAAACATTAATAATGCTCGTGTCTTATTTGCCACAGTCGACAGATTAACAAATCCTCCTGTGTCAGTGGCTTCCGAACTCCACTCCACCAGGGCCTGCAACGAATTTGCTAACTTCTTTACTGAAAAAATCCAAAAGATTAGAGGATCAGTTTGTACATCCATACTAAGTTCAGTACCAAAGTTGTCTCCTACCAGAATTGATTTTGACCAAATGTCCCAATTCAGCGAAATAAACCACAAAAGCTTAGAGCAGATCATTCAGCAGTTAAGTTCCTCCTCCGGCTTCCTTGATGTTCTACCCACAGCTTTCTTTAAAAAAGTTTTACCTGGCATAGCGTCTGATTTGACTCAGATAATAAACACGTCCCTTCTGTCAGGTGTTTTCCCCCAGTCCCTAAAAACAGCAATTATCAAACCACTGCTGAAAAAGAACAATTTAGACAAACTTCTACTCCAGAACTACAGGCCCATCTCAAACCTCCCCTTTATCAGTAAGATTATTGAAAAAGCTATGTTTCAACAATTAAACACCTTCTTAACAACGACCAGCCGCTTTGACGTTTTCCAGTCTGGCTTCCGTGCTCACCACAGTACAGAGACCGCCCTTATCAAGGTGTTTAATGATATCCATATAAATACAGACTGTGGAAGAACCACCGTGCTGGTTCTATTGGACCTCAGTGCAGCATTTGATACCGTCGATCACTCCATCCTGTTAGAGCGCTTGGAAAACTGGGTCGGCCTCTCTGGTACAGCACTCCACTGGTTTAAATCCTACTTAAAGGACAGGGACCTTTTTGTGTCAGTAGGTAACTTTACATCCCAGACGACAAAAATTACATGTGGGGTTCCCCAAGGGTCCATCCTGGGTCCCCTCCTTTTCAATATCTACATGCTCCCTCTAGCTCAGATAATAAAAAACAACAACATCAGCTACTATAACTATGCAGACGACACACAGCTCTACATCACCATGTCACCAGGTGACTATGGACCAGTTCAAGCACTGAGTAAATGCCTTGAAGAAATCAATACATGGATGTGCCAAAATTTTCTTCAATTGAATAAAAACAAAACAGAAGTAATAATATTTGGACCAATAGAGGAGAGATCAAAGGTTAGCACACAGCTTCAGCTGCTTCAGCTAGAAACCACTGATCAGGCCCGAAATCTGGGTGTAGTGATGGACTCAGACCTGAACCTCCAAAAGCATCTAAAGACAGTTACAAGGTCGGCTTTCTATCACCTGAGGAACATTTCCAGGATTAAAGGACTAATGTCTCAGAAGGATCTGGAAAAACTAATCCATGCGTTTATATTTAGTAGAATTGATTACTGCAACGGTGTTTTCACAGGTCTTCCCAAAAAGTGGATCAGACAGCTGCAGCTGATCCAGAACGCTGCTGCCCGCGTCCTCACTAAGACTAAGAAAGTAGAGCACATCACCCCAGTTCTAAAGTCCTTACACTGGCTCCCTGTATCTCAGAGAATAGACTTTAAAATACTTCTGTTAGTCTATAAATCCCTGAATGGCTTAGCACCTAAATACATCACAGATTTGTTATCAGCGTATCAACCATCCAGGCCATTAAGGTCTTCTGGCTCCAGCCTTCTCTGCGTACCTAGAACCAGAACTAAACAAGGAGAAGCAGCATTTAGTTCCTATGCTCCACTTATCTGGAACAAACTTCCAGAAAACTGTAAAAGTGCTGAAAGCCTGAGTTCCTTTAAATCAAGATTAAAAACACATTTGTTTAAAATTGCCTTTGACTGTTCTAGTTAAACAGTTTTACTGTTTTTAATGTTCTTTTTTGTTACTACATTCTATCCCTACTTGCTTTTATTCTATTTTCTATCTACATTTTATTATTTTGCTATATCTTAATCATGTAAAGCACTTTGTATTGTCTTGTACTGAATTGTGCTATATAAATAAATTTGCCTTGCCTTGCCTTACTGCCATAGTGCCCACTTTCGATCGTTAGTATTGTTCCAAAAGGAACACTTATGTTAAAACGCTTACCGGAAATGACAGGATGACGTGACGAACGCAACACACGTGAACGCGAATTTTCAGCCCGCCAAAAATATATGCCGGCGTTTGTTTACAAACACACACGTTCTTTAACCAATCGTTAACACTCACAGCATGTGGAAAATACATCGCCTCCGACGTCAACGCAGGATCCTCCTACTATTGGCTGAACATGAGGTATGTATATCAGCTTCTGTCAGTGAGGGACATGTAAGTGATGCATTAGACGAGAGTACAATGCCTCGTATTACCACCATTACTTACATTTATATGATTGCGGTGTCGCAGCTCCGGCTGTCTCGGCTGAATTGTCCGCCATTATTTTCAAAATGGGAACACCTTCCCTAGTCCCTAGTCCCTCCCTTTCCGCTTTGTAAGGGAGGAACTAGGGAGAACAAAACATGACAGCTGTATGAAGAATATTTAGTTTCATCATCATGTACCACACATCTTAATTTAGTTTAATCGGTTAATTTATCTCCTTTAATTACTAGGAGTACATTTGTGTGTGTGTGTTTCCTATCAACCAATCAGAGCTCTTAAAAGATCCTCTCCTTACTCAGTCGCTCTCAGCAGCATCTGAACCACCAAGATGCTGAGACTCCTAGGCAGGAATTCCTAGGCTAAGATAGGAGCTCTCTGAGATGGACTCTGAGAATCTTTGTGAATATGGGCTCTGCAAGGAATCACATTGTAATATTTTAGTCAAATAAACACCCTGAATATGGACCGCTGTGGTTAGAGGTTCTGGAAATGACCCATTAAATTTCTTTAAGAACCATGAAAAGAAACTCAGTTGCTCCCAGTGAGCTTTCAGATGTCCTCAGTTATTTTTCCAGACATCGGTTTGATCCATTATCTCCAGAAATCAGCTGCCCTGTTCTAATGAAAACACCTTCATGACTTCAGTTCTGGAGTGTTGATGCTGATGATGATGATCTTCTGCTTCCTGGGTCCATGTTAAACTAATATTGGATCAGATTTCCACGAAATACCCGGTAAATCTGACCCATTAAAACTTGGTTTCTATGAGCAGCTCAGCAGGGAAGAAAGCTTCATGCGGTTGGAGCAATCTGCTGGGCTTGTTTCTGAACGTGCAGTCTCTTATTTGGGCTCTAAAATACGCATCTATAAACACAGGTTCTAAAGAGACCCGTTCGTTCTGCTGCGCTACAGACACCAAGAAACGGCTGATATCACTACGATCCTCCGCATAAACACATACTCCCTGAGAGGGAGAAGGACAGTGGTGGAACCAGGAAACATTGACTGGGGTGGCCAGAATGGATCTGCCATCACTTTTGGGGTGGCCGACATAGCTTACTATAAAAAAAAAAAAAAACAGGGATTTGAGGCACCTAAACCAGACACCTCAGCAATATTTTGAATGTAGGCAGTAATTGAAAAAAAAAACTCATAGTTTATCCATTTTGTTTTCTTTATTCTTGCAGACGATGAGACAGAAAAGCTTATTTTATATACATGTACACATTTTTCCTACACATGCACCAACTATTACTACTTTGTTAAGAGATGTTCAGAAGAATTATGGTATCAGCAGAAAAACAGACATAAAGAAATATATATATATATATATATATATATGTGTGTATGTTTATTACAGGCTCATATGTATATACATGCATGCGTATGCATATATTAACAAGGTAGGGAATTTGTCATATTTAAAGAAGAGAGACTGAATGACAGCACCCACGGAGACAGACAGTTAGTTAAAGTTTATTGACAGGCTGCGGCCTGAACTGAAACGGTGCTGACTGGTTGGGGTTTTTGGGCTCTGTTGGGGAAGATGCGGAGACTGGTGAATAACAGGAAGGTGCTGATGAGAACTGTGAGGAGCGTTGGAACTCACTGAGAGGGAGGCTTGGTTTGGTCTTGGGAGGGTGGTGTCCAGAGGTCTAGGCTGAAGGTACAGGTCCGGTTGGTTTCTCTCCAGGTGGTGATGTTGGAGGGTGGACAGGCAGGTGAGCTCAGGCAGGAGGGCTAAATAGCGAAACCATCCGAGGCTTTCACGGATTCTTGATGGGTTGGCTAGGAGCGTCTCAGACGAGGATCCAGAGTTATGTAGGTTTGGCGAGGTGTGTATCAGACTTGGGTCCAGGGTTCTAGGAAGGAAGAAACAGAGACTAGGAGTTAGGTTCAGGTTCAGGTTAACGAGGAGACAAGGCAAGGAAGTGAGTCGGTCTGTACCACGCAGGGCAAATTTATTTGTATAGCACATTTCAGTACAGAGACAATGCAAAGTGCTTTACATGATTAAAATACAGGAAAAAAAACAGAATGAAAGCAAGTAGGAATAAAATGTAGAAACAAAATAGAACATGGGAAAATGGAAACTAAAACCAAAAATTAAAAACAGTTGGACTATAAAGCGGAACTAATGATGTTTCAGTAAAACAGTTTAAGAAGCGCTAATGAACTGACGCCCTCCTCCTGGTTCCAGCTCCTTATGCAATTAGCGATGATGTGGTGCACCTGCCCATCACGCCCTGCTGGGGAGAGAAAGGAAGAATCCAGACCTGCACATAGACCTAAGAGTATGACACAATTGCAGTGTTTTTCTATACTATACTGTATACAGGAAAAATTAAATTTCAGAAATGTTCATATTGTTTCTTTTCATCCAATGATTTTACAGCATCTCCTTTAACTTTCCAGCTTTTGTGTCCTGGGTATAGTCTCACAAAAGCTGTATTCTGTAAAGCTGTACTGTTGTGGTTCGCAGCAAAATGTCATACTTAAAGAAGCGAGACTCTGAATGAAGCAACCACGAAGGCAGACAGTTCGGTAAAAGAGTTTATTGTAAAAGATGCGGTTTGAATAGAGACGGTGTCGGCAGGTTAGGTTGTCCGGGTCCTGCTGGGGAAGACGAGACTGGTGAACAACAGGAAGGTCCCGATGAGAAATGTGAAGAGCGTTAAACTCACTGAAGCAGAGGCTTGGTTTGGTCATGGGAGGGTGGTGTCCAGGGATCCAGGCAGAAGGTGCAAGTCCGGTTAGTTCTTTCCAGTTTGGTGGTGTAGGAGGGTGGACAGGCAGGTGAGCTCAGGTAGGAGGGCTTAACAGAGAGAAGATCCGAGGGCTTTCACGGATTCTTGGAGGATTGGTGAGGAGCGTCTCAGACATGTGTCCAGAGTTCTAGGAGGGACGAAACAGAGACAGGGAGTTAGGTCCAAGCTACGAGGAGACAGAGGCAAGGAAGTGAGTTGGTCTAGTACCACGCAGAAGCGCTAATGAACGGACGCCCTCCTCCTGGTTCCAGCTCCTTATGAAGGGCTGCAATTAGCGATGATGTGGTGCACCTGCCCGTCACGCCCTGCAGAGGAGAGAGAGGAAGAAAACTAGACCTGTACCCACACCAGAGAGTATGACACAAAATGATTAACAAACTCGTTCAAGTCAAGGTTCTTAGCTCGTCTAGACTCCACACTTAAAATACCCAGATTGCTCAGTCCGTCATCCATGGTAGATCTAAGGTATGGCTTAACCAGCTTGAGAGTGTAACAGCTGCATTCACAGGAAGCCTTAGTTATAGGTATTGCAATGGCAATTTTGCATAAGTGGAAGAGGTCAAGGAATACCTTTTTAAAAGGTTCTGCTATGTTAGACAGATTCATGATGCCAAATGCTACTGCTACTGTCCCCTAATGAATTATTTTCATTTTGGGTTTATGGTTGGGCTGCACAGTGGAGTAGTGGGTAGCGCTTTTGCCATGCAGCAAAAAGGTCCTGGGTTTGAGTCCAGCCCTGGGTCTTTCTGCACAGAGTTTGCATGTTCTCCCTGTGCATGTGTGGGTTCTCTCTGGGTACTCTGGCTTTCTCCCACAGTCCAAAAACATGACTGTTAGGTTAACTGGCCTCTCTAAATTCTCCTTATGTGTGAGTGGATGTTTGTCCTGTTTGTCTCTGTGTTGCCCTGTGATAGACTGGCGACATGACATATATATATATATATATATATATATATATATATATATATATATATATATATATATATATATATATATATATAGACATACATACATGTATCTTTATGTCTGTTTTCTGCTGATACCATCATAATACTTCTGAACATCTCTTAACAAAGGCCTCTCGCTCATTGACAGCTGGAGATAGGCACCAGCACCCCTCGCAACCCCACAAGGGATAGGCGTTTTAGAAAATGGATGGATGTTTAAGGTTTTCCATATTGCATGCATAAATGGAAGCAAATGAATTGCAGAACCTCCTTCTCTCAAAAGCAAACCTTACATTCTTTTAGTGCTAAATTTTGCCAACTGTTTCTTTAACTCACTGAGCATGTTATCAAGCATAGGGTAGTACAATATGCTGGTACCACACATTTCCCTGGACTGCTCAGAACACTCAGAGGACATAACATTAAGACCATCCAGTTTTTTGCTCAGTTTTCTCTTTGTCTTTGGAATGGAATCTGTCGCCACATTGCATTTTTCAGAAATTTTTAGGACTTCTTTCCTGAGTCCATCTAAGTAGGACTTATTCCTGTAGTCTTGAAAACATTGCACAAGGGCTTCAACAAGAACAACAGATGAACATAAATCAAGAGAGGGAGAATGCAGAATGTCAGAGAGATATTTTGCGTCACAGAAAACCTTAGTGCACATTACCAAAACACCAATGAACGCCTCACTCAACTAAAGAAACTCAACAAAATTCAAAGTGATAAAACTATCTTCACAAATGTTTAACCTGTATGAAGAAAACACTGTTGGTCGCTATCAAGCAGATACATTACTGCCAGCTGATGTATGAGTAGGGTTGGTATACCTCAAGGTCCACTTAGGAGTATTCCACTCACTGGTGTTTCCTCTGCCTCGCTCCCTACATCTGTCAGTTAAGCTTGCTCACCCTGTCTGTCGAACTGTGTCTTCTTACCTACTCCCTTATTGAAGAAGGAAGTTATATATGCTGTCTTTCTCTTCATCTGCTCTGACATAAACCAATGCAAAGTGCCAAATATGATTTATGAACTGCTTTCATTTAATACAGTCTTTGCAAAGTAAACTGATTAAAAGCTTGCAAAACAACACACATGTGGAAAATAACGTGACATGATATGTACACTTGCATAAAAACTTAGCTAACGTTAGCTACTGCTTACTGTTTGCTATTCTTGTCAGCAAGTTAACTTGCTATAGGTACTAAATCACTAAATACATAAATAGACTTGTGAAAGGGACAACAGACATAAAAGGTGTACAAACACAATCTCCCCTTAATCATTGCTTCCCTGTAGTTTACTATTGATAGATAGCATCTGAACAGGTACCACTGCAGGGAACATTGCGGCAGTTAATTGTATGAAGACAGAATATGTGCGCAGCTAAACTGAACCGGACAGCGTCGTTGCAGTGGGGGATTAGTTCCGCTGTGCTTGGGGCGAAAAGGCAAAAGCTACAATTGTGATGCAATGCTTGGGATGGCCAATGGATTGGCCAGGATTCAACATGGGGTGGCCAGGGCCATCCAGAGCTACCCCATGCCTCCGCCATTGGAGAAGGCTAGAAGATGAACAAACAAGCCGTCTCTGCCAGGAGGACAGAGTAGTTGCTGGACTACACTGCCCTGTTTCTAACAACGCAAAAATAAACTTCTCTGTCATATTAAATTAACTTACTTGTCCAGCATCACGCCTCCAACCTCCGCATCCGTTTTAAATCCTACTCCCCCTCATGAATTCTCTCCTCTCCATCTAGTAATAATACTGTAGCTAAGCTGATAAAGACTCTTGTTTTCTCCCGGTAATTACTTCTTTTTAAATTTTTTGTTACTTTTCGTTCCCTCTCAATGGGCATTATTAGACTTTGCCAGAATATGTATTTATGAAAGCAATACTTGGGTTTTGCTAATTAAAAGCCGAATAAGTCCCTTTAAGGACTTTTACTGTGACACTCTTGGTAATTTTATCTATGGAAACTGCTGGATGAATATTTACTTCCTTCCTAACTGTTCCTGGTTCCTCCACAGAGTGGATCAGCAAAGCTCAGAGGGTCCCAGTCGTCTATCCGCCCAGCAGACTCAAACACAACTGGACTCTATATTTGTGGTCTGTACATGTACAACAACTTGTCTTCCATTGGTTCTGTTCAGAGTCATCTCCATGCTACACTTTGTGGACTCTGTTGTTTGGCTCCATGATGGTTCATTCATATATTATTCTGTTCCAGATAACACTGAACTACCTGAGGATGATGAAGCAGGAAGAGCTGGCTGATCGTCTTCAGAGCAGTAAGAGGATTTCTACAAAGATTTACCTGATGGATAAAGCACAAATTTACTGATGTCTGAAGAGATGGAATCACAGTTCTTCAAATAATCTTCAGAGGATAATTTTTTCCTCCTTTTTTGTTTTACTTTTTGTGTTAATTTAGATCACCCTGCTGCAGTTTGTCAACATAAACTTAAATCTTATCTGAAGAAGAAGTTCCAGAGTGTGTTTGAGGGGATCGCTACACCAGGAAGTCCAACTCTTCTGAAAGAGATCTACACAGAGCTCTACATCACAGAGGGAGGGACTGGAGAGGTCAATGATGAACATGAGGTCAGACAGATTGAAACAGCTTCCAGGAAACCACACAGACCAGGAACAACCATCAGACAGGAAGACATCTTTAAAGCCTCAGCTGGAAGGGAACCACCAATCAGAACAGTGATGACAAAGGGTGTAGCTGGCACTGGAAAAACAGTCTTAACACAGAAGTTCATTCTCGACTGGGTTGAAGACAAAGCCCATCAGAACATCCAGTTCATATTTCCTTTTACATTTAGAGAGCTGAATGTGCTGAAAGAGAAAAGGTTCAGCTTGGTGGGCCTTATTCATCACTTCTTTACGGAAACCAAAGAAATATGCAAATTTGAACACTTCGAGGTTCTGTTCATATTTGATGGTCTGGATGAGAGTCGATTTCATTTGGACTTTCAGAACCAGGAGATCCTGACTGATGTTACAGAGTCCACCTCAGTGGATGATCTGGTTACAAACCTCTTCAGGGGCAATCTGCTTCCCTCTGCTCGCCTCTGGATCACCACACGACCTGCAGCAGCCAATCAGATTCCTCCTGAATGTGTCGACATGGTAACAGAGGTCAGAGGGTTCACTGGCCCACAGAGGGAGGAGTACTTCAGGAAAAAAATCCGAAATGGGGAGCAGGCCAGGATCATCTCCCACTTGAAGACATTCCGAAGCCTCCACATCATGTGCCACATCCCAGTCTTCTGCTGGATCACTGCTATGGTTCTGGAGGATGTGTTGGAAAACAAAAAGAGACAAAAGCTGCCCACCACCCTAACTGAGCTGTACATCCACTTCCTGGTGGTTCAGACCAAAGTGAAGGCCAAGTACAATGAAGGAGCTAAAACAGAACCACACTGGAGTCCAGAGAGCAGAGAAATGATTGAGTCTCTGGGAAAACTGGCTTTTGTTCAGCTGCAGAAAGGAAACCTGATCTTCTATGAATCAGACCTGACAGAGTGTGGCATCGATATCACAGCAGCCTCAGTGTACTCAGGAGTGTTCACAGAGATCTTTAAAGAGGAGAGAGGACTGTATGAGGAGAAGGTGTTCTGCTTTGTTCATCTGAGTGTTCAGGAGTTTCTGGCTGCACTTCATGTTCATCTAACCTTCATCACCTCTGGTGTCAACCTGCTGGAAGAAACACAAACATCTGAGAAGTCTAAACTAAAGTCTCTTCATCAGAGTGCTGTTGATCAGACCTTAAAGAGTCCAAATGGACACCTGGACTTGTTCCTTCGCTTCCTCCTGGGACTTTCACTGCAGACCAATCAGAGACTCCTACAAGGTGTGCTGACACAGACAGGAAGTAGCTCACACACCAATAAGGGCACAGTTAAGTACATCAAGAAGAAGATCAGTAAGAATTTGTCTGCAGAGAAAAGCATCAATCTGTTCCACTGTCTGAATGAACTGAATGATCGTTCTTTGGTGGAGGAGATCCAACAGTCTATAAGTTCAGGACGTCTCTCCAGGAATGAACTGTCTCCTGTTCAGTGGTCAGCTCTGATCTTCATCTTACTGTCATCAGGAGAAGATCTGGATGCGTTTGACCTGAAGAAATACTCTGCTTCAGAAGATGCTCTTCTGAGGCTGCTGCCAGTGGTTAAAGCCTCCAACAAAGCTTTGTAAGGACACTGTGTATTTATAATGAACCAGTTCACAGCAAAAGGCAACACAAAGATATGCAAAATAAGAAAGTTCCATCATCATTTCCAAGGAGAACATTGGTGACTGTAAAGAAAGAAAATGTTTGATGAATAGTTTAATAACAGATTTTTCTCCCTGTCTCCTCAGACTGAGTGGCTGTAACCTCTCAGAGAGAAGCTGTGAAGCTCTGTCCTCAGTTCTCAGCTCCCAGTCCTCCAATCTCAGAGAACTGGACCTGAGCAACAACAACCTGGGGGATTCAGGAGTGAAGCTTCTCTGTGCTGGACTGGAGAGCCCAAACTGCAAACTGGAAACTCTCAGGTACATTGCTCTCAATGCTGTTGAAAGAAGATTTCTGTTCATTACCTGCTAACAAAGATGATGTAAATGTTATTTTAATAGACCAGTTCACACGTGACGTCACGCGTGACGTCAGCGCTACATCCGGATCTCGGTGGTTGGCAAAAACAGCGCTGTTCTCGTCTACTACTGTGACAAAACGGGTGATTTAGAGCGTACTTTTAGTTAGTTTACTTATGGAATCTAAACAATGCCTACGACTTGTTGTGCTCCCGGTTGCACACAGAGGCATTCCAAATCGTCGGATGTACGTTTCTGTCGTTTACCGAAGGAGGAAAGACGAATAAAGAAATGGATATTTTCAATGAAAAGAGCGCAGGCAGACACTCACAATGGACTGGGGGATCCATCATACTGCGACAGAATATGCAGTCTACACTTCATCTCCGGTAAATACAACTTAATTCTGCTCTAGTCATTGTTGTACTTAAATAGCGGCGGAGGGGAGATGGTGATCGCTACACGGGCCGGAGAAGCGGTAGCAGCAGCCGCTGACTATTCCGGCCCGTGTAGCGATCGCCACCTCCCCTCCCCTCCGCCCGTTCACGGGCGCTAGTACTTCTGTGTTTACGCTGCAATGTCGCCGACACCCCCACCCATTTTAACAAGACAAAAACACCAAAATAATCCGTAGTGAAATATGTTTTTTTTTAACCTACCGGGCGGGTCTTCCTGTCCGACTCCGCGTTCGTATGTTACACATGTCTGAACATCCATCCATCCATGTTCTGACCCGCTTAATCCCTCATGGCGTCGCGGGCGTTGCTGGAGCCTATGTCCAGATATAATATAATTGCAGCCGTCCAGTGGTTTCATGCTTCCATGCTCTCTCGTGTGTACTGACCTGCGTGTTGATAAGGTAGCTGTATATGTCGCGGTACTGAACGCTTGGCAGCATTTCACAGACTCGCTCCGTCCCTTCAGGCTTTTGCTGTGTGGATCTGGCAATCTGATACCATCAACCATCAACTTAGTCTTAAAACGATCTTGTGATACGTTATCTAAAGAAGAAAAATACGTGGAGAACTCGTCAGTTTCTCTGTTTGCGTCCGCCATTGTGTTCGTCTTTTGCCAACCAGTCTGGCGCGCATGCGCGAAAAACCCGAATCAAAACAATAACAATGAACTGGTCTATACCAGGTTTGTCAAGTTGTCTTTTCTGACCTTTATTCCATATGAATACAACCCACTGCTTTACTCTTTATCTCAGATTCATTTATTGACTCCATCAATGAGATTAAAGCCATCTAAATACCACAGCAATGATTCCACTTAGACCACTAGTTTATCTTTGGTATTTTAGGTCCAGTTTGGAGAAAGCTTAAAGCCAGCCCCTTCTGTAGAGTTTGTGTCAGTTTGCAGTTTCTATCCCAGTGGAGCTCTAGTCGGGATTCATCTATTCATCATGTCAAAGATTACTTTTTATTACCTACAGAAGAAAATACTGTTTGTTTTATATATTTTTTATTTATATAGTGCTCAAAAAGATTAAGTGAACACTTTTTAAGTGCCAAGTTAGTTAAACTTGAGGACTATTGATCTGGTCAGGTCAGTAGTAAAGGGAGTTGTTAATCAGTGTCGACTGTTCTGATAATGAAATTAATATCAGGTGCACTGAAGGCAACAATGAGGCAACACCAATAGTAGGAATGGTTATGCAAGTTGAGGCCACTGTTGTGCAATTATACACTGTTTAAAGTTATTTGATGTTTATTAAATAACCCTCTGTCTGTTAAGTATTGTCTGGTGATGATCAGCTCTTAAGCTGACATCAAGACAATGGTTGAAAGGGATGAATTTGAGCACTAGCGATCTTTTAACAGCAAAACCTGCACACACATAGAATAAGAGTGACAGCTTATTTTCAAGTCCAAGAATTTGATAACAGAAATAAAATAAACATCCAGAGAACATCACTATGTAATGCTGTTTATCTGAATTAACACAATATTTCGATTAACAAATCCTCTCTACTAGGCTAGTGAAACGTAACTAAACTACTACGCAAAATGAAGATAAAAAGAAGCTAAGGAACTATCCATCCATTTTCCAAACCGCTTTATCCCTCATGGGGTCGCGGGGGTTGCTGGTGCCTATATCCAGCGTTCACTGGGCGGGAGGCGGGGTACACCCTGGACAGGTCGCCAGTCTGTCGCAGGGCAACACAGAGAGACAAACAGGACAAACAACCATTCACACACAGACTCACACCCTAAGGACAATTTGGAGAAGCCAATTAACCTAACAGTCATGTTTTTGGACTGTGGGAGGAAGCCGGAGTACCCGGAGAGAACCCACGCATGCACAGGGAGAACATGCAAACTCCATGCAGAAAGACCCAGGGGTGTACTTGAACCCAGGACCTTCTTGCTGCAAGGCAACAGCGCTACCCACTGTGCCACTGTGCAGCTAAGCTAAGGAACTATTTACATGCAAAACAAGCAAAAGACAAAACAAAAGTGGTTGATCATAATCAGAATACTTCAGTGAATCCTGTTTCACTGCAGATCTGATTCCAAAAGCATGGAATGGAGTTAAAAACATTTGACATGTGTTTCAATCCATTCACAATGCAAAGCCCAAGTCAACCAGAACATTATTTTGAGTAAATAATATTTTAAAGACTGATTTGTCCAGTAAAATCATTTAAACTCTTATGACCGAGTTTGTTAATGCGATTCTCCCTCCGGGCGTCTGGGGTCGCTGTAGCAAATCGGTGGCTAAAAGGTTACAGCATAAAGTTATCAAAATTGCCTTTACACCAACATTAATATTCAATATTAATGCAGGGATAAGGCTCATAGCACCATCGAAGGATGGCCGAGCAGAACGGTTAAAGTTTATGCTTTAAAAGCAAGGTCCTTTTGACATGTCTGGAACCGAATGTTAGCTGGATGATAGCATTTTGGCTAGCGGGCATTCAGCGCTAACAGATAAAGGCTTTAGCTTTATTTTTAGTCATAATGAGTGGGCTGAATAACGTAAACATTAATGTCCCATCAATGTATGAAACCCTTGTGGAGGTAACCTTGTTATAACCAAAGAAAAACACACTCAAATGATATTAGCAATACCATGAAATGAAGGCTAGCGTGAGCTACGTCCGTTAACCCTTTGTTTTAAAGCACCATGTGTTCAACGGTTTACAAGACATTTCCCAATAAACCTTTTAACTTCTCCCTCAGCTCCCTGTACAAACCTGTCTCTTGCCTCCTGTCAGTTCTGTCCACTTTGGCCATTCCAGGAAGGACGTAAAAGTAGGGAGAATCGTTGGTTTGTTGTTGGCGGGCAAGCGCTTAGCTCTCCAGCTATGAGCTAACCAACAGCGTGTGGAAGGAATGCTTGGGGTTTCTGCGGCCTAGCAGAAACACGCATGTGTGGTCGGGACCGATGTCCAGTCTGATCGCTCAGCTTGTCTGGTGAGGGGGAGGCATCCACCGTCTCGCGTCTGCTCTCCTGCAACAGCTGACAAAATTGAACAAAGCTGTTTCGGCAATCTGTACGTTGCGGCTGGTTTGCTCAGCAGTCAGAGTGAAACTTAGCTCTGTCCCAGTGTGTTGTTTATCCGGATTCAGTCAGGTCCTCTGCTTCCCTTTGGTCATTCCATTGAAGCAGCAGATGAGTTCAGCAGACCCTGGGTCAAGCATGGCTTGTGTATCGGTCATGGGCCTGTGCAGGGCCCATAGTCTGAACAGCTTGGAAAGGAGAGCGAGTCGCAGAAGAAAAGAGCTGAAGAAGGGAGAGTCTCAGAAGTGTGCTGTGACTTTATCTGTGGGGAGTGGTCACAGCTGGCATCCTGCTGAGAGAGAGAGAGGGGCTTTCCTGCTGTCTCTCTCTCACTTGTGGCTGTGTGATCAGAATTACAATCTGATTCAGTCAAACCATTTTGATGATCATGGCAGTAATATCACAACACCACATACATTTCCCCTCCCTGTGCCTTTATTGACTTGCTTTTCAGTAGTTTTGCATTTAATCAGGATCAGCATCACTACTGGTAGCATCAGGCAATACCTGGACCATACAGAGGCAGGCAGTCCAGTGAGGATTGCACACCAGGATGGCATATGTGTGCCATTGACTGAAAATTTGCTGTGTCTCCCAGCACAGTCTCAAGAGCATGGAGGAGATTCCAGGAGACAGGCAGTTTCTGTAGGAGAGCTGGACAGGACTGTTGGAGGTCCTTAACCCATTATCAGGACCTTTCTCTACTCCTTTTGTCCAAGGAGGGACAGGATGATTACTGCTAGAGCCCTGTGACTCTAGCAGTGACCTCCAGTGGGACACTGGTGTGAAGGCATTGGACTTCGTGAAGGTAGTCGTAGCACCCAACATCCTCTAGTAGGCCCTGTGTTCATTCCCTTCCGCTGTGGAGCCTAACTGGTATCTTCCAGGGAGAACACCGGAAAAGGCAGGTTTTCAGCACTGCCGCCCCGTTCTTTTAAGAGCCGGTTCCCCCTGAGCTCATGTGACACACTTGATAGAGTCTGGAGAAGCTGCAGAGAACATTATGCTGCCTGCAAAGTTTTAAGCATGATGGGTTTGGTGGTGGATCAGTGTTGGTCTGGGGAGGCATCTCCATGGAGGAATACACAGACCTGTACAGGATAAATGATGGCACCCTGACTGCCATTAGATATCAGGATGAAATTCCCTAGCCCATTGTTAGACCCGTCACTGGTGTAGTGTGTCCTGGGTTCCTCCTGGTGGAACAGTGACCCCCTCCCCCTTACAGTGAGAGGCAGTTCTTGGGTGGCTGCAATAGTGTCATGTTTCATGTTGTTTCCAACTCAGTCTGATTTTATTCCTGATAGCTTAATTGCACAGCAGGGAGGTTTGTCATCTCATAAGGAGAATTCCACAATGTTGTTAGGCATGCATATCATCCTGTGGAGGCCATAGAGACTACTGAGTGCTATTTTAAGTTGCTGCAATGACATTTCACCAAATTGGACTATAATGCTGGATCAGTTTTTCATTCTCGCATTCTCATTAACTTTGGATTAAGCCTCTTTGGGATCAACTGCAGGGTGCTCAAGTGTGAGACATCAGAATTAACAAAGACTCCTGTATAAGTTTCGAAACATTTTCCGAAAGAACTGGACAAAAGTCCAGTTGCCTCCGATTTAGGCCTGTTTGCTGTTGTGATGACCCGGATAACTGAGAATTTGCACAGGCATGTTGATCATTTTCATCAAATGATGTAACATCCATTAATGCATTCATAACACATTATCTCTCATATCAGTATGGATATCCAGCAGGATCTTTCTTTCCAATTATTTATCTGACAGCTTTTTAACATATTCCTTACATTTTTTAGCAGTGTATTTTATTAAACCAGTTGAGCAGCAGTTTCTTGTTTTTTTTTCTGTGCTGAAAATGACCAGTTCAGAATTTAGGTTCCACCTCAACTTTCTCATGTTAACATCATGTGTTGAATTGTGTGTCTGCAGCTTGTCAGGCTGCCTGATCTCAGAGGACGGCTGTGCTTCTCTGGTCTCGGCTCTGAGCTCCAACCCCTCCCATCTGAAAGAGTTGGACATGACGTACAATCATCTAGGAAACAAAGGAATGAAGCTGCTGTCGGATGGACTGAAGGAATCACGCTGGAGACTGGAAGATCTCAGGTATGGAACCTGTAGTAGGTGCAGAAAAAGTCTGATAGAGGGGGTGGAGTGACAAATGTTTTCTCTGTCTTTGGTCAGCATGACAAAAAAGAGTATTCCTGGGCCTACGATTTGAAAGGACAGATAAGTTAAGTTTAGGTTTACTTAAGTACAGGCTACACAACTGCATATTCAAAACAGGCTGGCACAACACCTAAACTGAGACTGCTGATAAAAATCATCAAACTGTCAGTACAGACCACTTTAAAACCTTTAAACGTGTAGCAACATTGTTTGGACCAAATTGTATTTTTATGCTGTTACATTATTTCTCCACTTGATTTAAAACATACTGGTTTAAACTGAATAAAGACAGCAGAACTAGTGACTACATCAGAAGTATCATGTAAAGGCAGGGAGATAAGTAACAAAAGCGTCTCTATCTTGTTGATAAAAAACTGCAGAAATCTTTCACACGGTGCTGAATGAACTTGGGAAACAAACCCATCCACTAGTAGCACTTAAACATGGTAACAAGAGCAGCAGGTTTAGAGAAAGAATATCTGTTTGAAGAAGTTTTCTATCAGAGTTCTGTCAGTTTGTTTATCTGTCTTTACTTCATATTGTGAGCTATTGTTCTCACCAGCAGATAGAAAGATCTGTGCTTTGAACTTGACATCCTGTATCCATCGTGACATTCTTACTTTTAAGCGAGGTAGGAAGTCGTTTTTCAGTTTCTCTGTTGCTGACAGGTGTTTGAAACATAACGTTCAGCTGCTCAGCTGGCTGACACAAAGAGCTCCTTGTGATACCAGGGGTACCCAACTTCAGGCCCCCAAAGGTACTATCCCTCAATTTTTAGATGCTTCCCTTTTTCAACACACTGAATCAAATAGTGGAATCTCCTCATCAGCTGCTATTCAGTCCTGCAGAAGCCTGGTAACAAACCATTAATTTGGCTCAGGTGCGTTGCTGCTACATGGATGGTAGTTCTGGAGGATTGGACCTGGGGATTCCTGTTTTTATAGACTTGTAGAGTTTTTATGGAAGAATTTCAAACTATACCTACAGGGAAATTCATTTTTATATAGAGCATCATGGATTCTAGTAGTGAACTCTCGTTATCCTTTCCTCGGTGATGAATGCTACGAAGTTTGCATTCATCACTTATTCACCCCCTCCCCAGCCGACACAAACACACACTTGTTCTCAACAGACTTCTGTAATATGCAGTTGTATAATGAGAAAATCCTAAGGAATTACCAGTGTGTGTCTCCAAACACATTAGTTCACTTTTAAAATCCTGCCTCTCTGTTAGCCATTTTCTAGTTTTCAACTTCCAAGCATCTCTATGATATCTCCGATATATCTGTAAATCTAAATCTTCCACCTGTATGCTCAATCCAATCCCAACAGCCCTGGTCAAACCCTGCCTTCAAGCTCTCCTCCCATTCATGGGTGCCATCATTCACTCCTCACTTACCTCTGAAATCGTTCCTATTCTCTTCGAAATCACTATCACTCCTATACTGGAGAAATTCAGCTCAGATACCATCAACTACAATCATCCTTTCCCTATTTCTAATTTACCTTTTATCTCCAAAGTTCACCAAAAAGCAGTCACCTCTCAACTTCACTCCTGTTTAACTCATGATGACCTCAATAAACAACTATGGTCTGGTTTCCCTCCCCACCACAGTACTGAGACCACCCTCATAAAAATCAACAACCTTCTGATGGTAGCTGACTCAGGTCTATTCTCTATTTTCATTCTTCTGGATCTGAGTGCGACGTTTGACAAAATTTCTCACTCCCTTTCCACAGATTATCCTCAATTGGCACCACTCACACCCCCCATGACTGGTTTTATTCTTGCCTTACTCAGTTCGTTTAACTTGACTCCCTTTGTTCCCATCCAAATGTTCTCTCGCTAACAGGATTATAAAGTTATGATTTACTTACTTCTTCACTAGAAATATTCCTCTGAAAGGTGATGCTGTTTTGCTTTGTATTTATCCTTTCCAAATATGTGCATAGTGGTGATGGGTGAGAAGGGGATGGGGTGGGGTGTGGTAACCTGGCCAGCGTAAATCAGTCTGGTAAGGCTCCATTCCTTCTGGCTCAAAACAGACTGGACCAGTCACAGCGTGGATAGGTAGGATTTTACATTGCGTCATTCTCAGCAACAGAATTACCCATGATTCCTGCCTGTGAGTACACGATGTGTCCTCTGATTTTTTTTAGACAAAAGCAGCAAAAAATTATTCACTGGAGAGTTTGCCCTATGGTATGACATGTTTCACGGACTCTAAATTGAAAAAAACAGAGCACGTCACTCAGAGTTTTGCATTTGACTTAGGATGCACTGAGGAGGACGGGTCTCCATCTACTTTAAAAACAGCAGTGCACCAACTGCAGGTTGCTCAAGTCAGTGCGAGCCAGAATTCACAAAAATTCTGGTGGCTCGCACTGACTCCTGGATAGGTGTTGAAACGTTTTCAGGAAGAACTGAACAAAAGTCCGGTTGCCTCCGATTTAAGCCTGTTTGCTGTTGCGATGACCTGGATAACTGAGAATTTGCACAGACATGTTGGAGTTTTTTTGTGTCACGTCCATAGTTATTCTATTGGTTCTATCCTGATGATGCTGACCCTGTTAGTCCCACCTTTGAAATCGGGCTCTACCGGCTCCTTACCAGACTGATATGCCATGTATATGGTGTAAGTCAGTCTGCCTGGCCAGGCTAGGGTCTCTCATTTTCATGTCGGCTATATTAATTGTCTTTGTCTCTCCCTTTCCCCTCAATTGACATCTATTCTTATCCATAGCCTTGTCACTTTCAGCATCGATTAAGTTTTTTTTTTTTTTTTTTTGGAGATTTTTTTGCGGCTCTCGTGGCTCGCTTTTTAACATAGTAGGCTGACAGGAAGGGGTTTGAAGAAGGGGAGAGACATGCAGCAAAGGACCGTGGGTCGGAGTCAAACCCGGGTCGACCGCATCGATTAAGTTAACGCTGTTCTATTTGGTCTTGCTCAAAAACCCTCCATAAGCCTGTTGGTTCAGATTTCAGCTGTTTACTTTATTAAACCTCATCACTTCATCACATAACCTCAGTCTTACAGCAGCTTCTGTGTAAATTCAAGGCCATTCACGGCCACGTTCCCCCCTACTTTTCTGATACCCTTCACATATGTACTCCCTCCCACTTCCTCAGATCTTCCTCTTCAGTTCACTTTACTGTTTCTCCTGCCCGCCTCAGCCAACGTGGGAGGAGAGCTTTCTCCCGCTGCCCCCAAACTCTGGATTTCTTTCCCTCAAGACATTTCTTAACCTGGCAAGCCAAACTGAATAAAGACATAATGTGTAGCACTCTCGGTTCTTTATATTATCAATCTGGGTCTGCTCCCATCGAATTCCTTCGGATAAAGGCGGGACATTCAGCAGAGCTTTCCGAGATGGTTGGTTTTAGCCAATCACGGTATCAAAAGAAAATGTTGTAAGCTGTAGCTGCCATTTGAAGATAGTCAAGGCAAACTTATTTGGATTGTTAGGGACAATCATGGATTCTTACAAAACAGATGTGATAGCAGCAGCTATGTGTGCGTCCTGCGCTGCCTGTTTATTTGGTTTTGGCTGTGGCTTGGCAGCTCTTACTTTCATCAAAACTGTATGTCAAGCCTTAATCCATAATCGTGCAGCGTTATTGGCTTACCCATTTTGGTTCGGTCCTGAACAGTTGAGGCAGGAGTGGGACAAGATGGATTCTAGTGTGTTTGTGAAATAATGCAAACAATTTCTTGGTTCAAGTCTAAACTCAATAGCGCTCTGTTTCAAGACAGCTTACTCTCTGTGATTGCCTGTTCATTTTAGCTTTTTATGTTTGTTGTTTTTATCTTGTTTTATTGTTATTATGCTGCTTGATTTGTAAAGTGTACTTGAGTGATCTAAAAGGTGCTTTTAGATAAATATATATTATTATTAGAATGTTGATGTAATGGTTATTCCATAGTTTGTGTCAGTACTAATCAGTTTGACCTTTGAGAAATGTTAAGTTTGTTTTCTGATGTCCTTTTAGGCTTCAGTGTGTTTCTTTGGGTTGTTACTAAGGGATGTCCTTTTTCCTCTCTGTTGGAGCTTTTGCTGTGTTTGAAGAAATTAGTTGTGCTACAGCTACAGCAGCTCCAACTACATACACTGCAGGTTGCAATGTTTCCATAATCACAGCCTAGGTGTCTGTTTGCTCTCAACTCTTCTGTCTTTCTCTGGATTTTTATATAAAGTGGACCTGTCCAAATGTTGGACTGTTCCTTTCTCAGTGTAAGACAATGTGTGTCAGAGATATGTAATATTGATGTCTGCCTGCTGGGAGAGACTGATGGTCTCATCCCCTCCTCCTTTCAGGCTGAAGCCTGCTGGAGCCCGATGGTTGACGCCAGGACTGAGGAAGTGTAAGTGTGTTTTTCATTGGATTCACAACAACAGAGAAGCTCACATTTAACCATCTTCAAGCTTTCCTATCACTCATTCAGGAGTCATTATTAAAGTATCAATAAATTATCAATAACTGCAGCTGGATTGTGTTTTTTCTCTCCATCAGATTCCTGTCAACTCACAATTGACACAAACACAGTGAGCGAAAAACTCAAACTGTCTGATGACAACAGGAAGGTGACCTATGGGGCGGGGGAGCAGTCTTATCCTTATCCTTATCATCCAGACAGATTTGATGTTCCTCAGCTGCTGTGTAAAATTGCTCTGACTGGTCGCTGTTACTGGGAGGTTGAGTGGAGAGGAAAAGTTAATATATCAGTGTGTTACAGAAGAATCCGAAGGAATGGAGATGGTGGAGATTGTTGGTTTGGATGGAATGATCAGTCCTGGAGGCTGAAATGCTCTGACGATGGTTACTATGTTTGGCACAATAACACACGAACCTTCTTCTCCTTCTCCTCCTCCTCCCCCTCCTCATCCTCCTCCTCCTCCCGTGGCAGAGTAGCAGTCTATGTGGACTATCCTGCTGGCATTCTGTCCTTCTACAGAGTCTCCTCTGACTCACTGATCCACCTCTACACCTTCAACACCACATTCACTAATCCTCTGTATCCTGGGTTTGGGTTTTGGAAGTCCAGTACTGTTTCCTCAGTGTTTTTGTGCAAAGTTGAGTCTAAAGAGACTCCTACACTCTGAGAAACCATCTCACTGTTGAACAGATAGTTCGGTCTGTACATGTCTGTCAGTCTTTTTCACTCAGCAACATGTTTACAAGTTCATAGATTCAATCTTTATTTTTCGACTCTCTGCTCATTCTCATTCTCCTCATTTCTGTTCAATCTGACAAAAGTTTTTCTGATACAGAGGAACTATGTTCACTGTGGGTGAAATCAATACGCTTCCTATCTCATCAATGAATTTCCTTTAAAAATTTTACACTCTTATTAAAGTGTTTCCAGCCTGTGTCTCCATGCCTGTAATTTGTTACATTTCAAAAAAGGAAACTGGCATTACGTTGATTTTCTTAAAGCTTAGTCAAATTGTAAGATCTTAAAAACACATTTAATTATGCTGAGAGTTTTCTAAACTTTTGGTTAAAACTTATTCTCTAAACATGTTTCATCTTACATGAACCTGTTCTGTTTTATTGCATCTTCACGGCCTTTGTTCCTCTGATGAAGAAACTATTTTCATTTGTCCTTCCAAAAAAAAAAATCAAATAAAGCATTTTACAACACTGTCTGCTGTTCTCCACTGAGCATGTGCGCCATTAGTGCTGTGTTTACTATTTACCACACTTTCTGTAGAGAAAAGGATGTTGACCTCTGGGTTTTAAAATAAAACACAAAGCCTCATTATGAAGCTTTCCTGGACTCACATCTTTCGTCTTGTTATGAGTAATATTTTTTTCAGTTATTAAGAACGGTATTCATAAAATTGCATTCATATTTTGCTTAGAGTAAAATCACATCCTTGTTTAATTAGTTTAGTTTGCATAATATTCAATTCAATTTTATTTATATAGCGCCAATTCATGAAGCATGTCATCTCAAGGCACTTTACAAAGTCAAATTCAATCAGATTATACAGATTGGGTCAGATTATACAGATTGGTCAAAAATTTCCTATATAAGGGAACCCAGTTGATAATATTACAGGGTCTATTAAATGTAAATTTTTAGAAAAATAAAATAACTATTAAATGGTACATTTATTAGTTTATTAGTATTTTCACCATGTCATTTATACATTTATAAAAGTCACAGTTCCAAACTAAATATTTAAATTGCAAGCTAAAAATTTAATTTGCAAAATAAATATTTAATTTGCAACAATGATGATGTGCCACTTTAGACTCCAAGTATTGCATTATGCCATAACCTACAGCGAACCGTAGCTACACCCCCCATCCCAGGTGCTGGGTCTTAGTATGCTACTCAAACCTAAGAGCACAGAGAAGATGCTTTAATGGCGCTCATCTGAGCAGATACAGTGATGCATGGGCGTCCCATTCACCTCCTATATTGTTTTTTATATAATTCAAGTATTTTTCTTTTTGTAGATACAAGACATAGCTCAATATCACTGTCCTCCCATTTTCATGAAAATAATAACAATAAATAAAAAACATTTAAAAAAGCAGTTGGAACTGAAGCTATCATGTCAAAATATAAAATACAAATATACATGAAGATATACATGCCATCAGTTTAAGGCATACTAACCCCCTATGCACCAAGGTTCTCAAATTTAAATACTACCAGTAAAATGCAGAAGCCCAAAACCCCAACCCAGACAATTCAAACCCCCACCTCCAAAAAGGTCGAAATTTATTAATATATTGATGGAATCATTTCCCATTGTGAGAATTATTTATCGTGATGTAAGTCCAGAAATTATCCTATACTGAAATCACATTTGTATCCCTGTTTTTTAACTTGTTGAGCATGCGCTCAAATGAAGCCATATAGTCATCTTATTGACCCATTCAATAATATTTGGAGCAGTTTGTGTTTTCCAGTGAGTTAGAATAACCATGACAGCCATAATATTTGCTTTTAGTTTACATTTTTCTATGTTTTATTTTGTTTAAATTTTCCTACATTTTATTCAAATTTTTTATTGTTTTTATTGTGTTTTTATTTTCCAGTGTTTTAATCATGTAAAGCACTTTGAATTGTCCCTGTACTGAAATGTGCTATACAAATAAATTTGCTTTGCCTTGATGGTCACACACTATCCGGCAGAATGTAAATATGATGTGTGCAATCCAAGTATTTTGATTGGACGATCTGAGCTTGGGGCCACTGGATTTGTGCCCCATAGCTGACAAGAGTGACACGTGATGTGGGCTACTGCAGCCCACCCGCCTCAAGGTTTGACGTGTTGTGCATTCAGAGATACTCTTGTGCATACCTTGGTTGTAACGAGTGGTTATGTTGATTTACTGTTGCCTTTCTATCAGCTCAAACAAGTCTGGCCATTCTCCTCTGACATCTGGCATAAACAAGGCATTTGTGCCCACAGAACTGCTGCTCACTGGATATTAGCTCTTTTTCAGACCATTCTACACTCAACAAAAATATAATATGCTCCCATTTTTTATGAGAGGAACTCAAAGATCTAAAACTTTTTCCACATACACAATTTCACAATTTCCCTCAAATATTGTTCACAAACCAGTTTAAATCTGTGATAGTGAGCACTTCTCCTTTGCTGAGATAATCCATCCCACCTCACAGGTGTGCCATATCAAGATGCTGATTAGACACCATGATTAGTGCACAGGTGTGCCTTAGACTGCCCACAATAAAAGGCCACTCTGAAAGGTGCAGTTTTATCACACAGCACAATGCCACAGATGTCAGAAGATTTGAGGGAGCGTGCAATTGGCATGCTGACAGCAGGAATGTCAACCATCCTGCAAAGAGTGCTTTTTCAAGTTTCTTGTTCATAAGCACCTCTTCATTTCCAAAAGGTTCTATGAATTGTATATTCACAGCATCCAGAACCTTGAACATTTTTGTTCTGAAGTAGTCAACTGAAGATGAAGGTACATGGGCAGCAGCCTTACCAGCCAGGCATTTTCAATGGTTTCAAAGGCATTTCAACTGGTGACAGACTGAGTTTTTCCACATTTGTGATGCTTTGTTGTAGATGCACTAAAATTTCTCATGTGTCATTTGTCACCTATGCTCTCTGTAATGCAAGTGACAGCAGCAAGGATACCATCAACTCTCTGTGTACGACTTTGAAGCGACTTATTGCCAAACAGAAGGCCCAAATCATAAGCCTACTACATAGAGTCACAAACAACAGAAGAGGCTGAGCAGGTACTATGTTGTATGATCAGATTCACACAATGGGCCCCACAATGTACATTAGGAGACAGAGAAGGATGCATTTTGATAATGGCCTGTGTTCCTGAATATATTCCTGCCTTGTTTGCTGCACCGTCATAGACATAGCCTCTCAACCCACATATTCACAAATTGAGAAGGAACAGTACATCCATAATTACCTTTGCAAGGTTTTCTTCTGTCCTCTCAGACACTTCATACATGCCGACAAATTCTTCATGAACTATCAGATCATTATAAGCATCTTACAACTACTGCCTCCTGCTCCTTTCCTGACACGTCTTGAGTTCCCTCCATAATCACAGAAAACAGCAGATGTGGAAGTGACCTGATATCTACAATTTCTACAATATGTTAGAGACATATGAGTATATGTTCTGTCACTTTTTGATTGATGGATGATCAATGACCCGTATCAAATCATATCAAACCACGCCCCTTTTTAATTGAGCTTTAGGTGACCCCTCTCACATGACCGTCACGTGACCCTGCTCGTGACCCTCATGTAACACCCCCCCCCAAGTGACCCGCACTTTAAACTAATTATATTAATTAATTATTCTTTTTTATTTGTATTATTATTATTTTCATTTATATTCTTATCATTAATAATATTATTACTACTATCATTGATATTATTGTAATTATTTAATTCCGTTATGCATACCCAACCTTTTTTAGTAATATTATTGTAATCATTTAAAGTTATTTTGAATTATTTAACTCCGGTATACATACCCAATCTTTTTATTAGTATTATTATGATTATTTAAAGTTATTTTGAATTATTTAATTCCGTTACGCACACCCAATCTTTAAGGTGGGGGGAAATCAGTCTTTGTTTCAGCCGTAAAAGCAGTCAGACTCTGTATACTTAAAGTTTCAAAATAAAGATTAAAAATAAAACTATATAAAGCGTTTAGACGCATAAGCTTCCCCATCCGGAATCTGTAAATAAAAATAAAATTAAAAAAATACCATTTTTCGTGCAAACTCTGCTCGCTCAGCCAGAATCCTGCTATGCAACCCCTCAGCTCTCCCTGTAAACAGCAAGCGTTTAACCTCACTTACTGACTGCTTACCAGTGCAGCTTAGAACATAATAAGTCCATACACTCTACAGGTCACTGTCAGTTTGAGGGTCATAAGTTCACTCGGTCAGTAAGGAGTTAAAATAATACTCAACTTGTTCGACACGCCGGGCGGGAGGAGACACAAGGGGGAAGATCTCGCTTTCTTCCAATCATCTGACCCCTCAACACAAAAACTGTCTTCTCTACAACCCTCGCGCTATCATGCTTAGTATTCATAAATAGCGGACACCCTGTCATAAAAAATTGATAGCGTGCATCAAGTCACGCCTTTACGTATCCTAAAAAAATCCCCCTCAACACAAAAATGTCTCTGTCTCTCGTTATTAAGCTTACTATTCATAAAGAGCTGACACCCTGTCATAAAAAATCGACAGGATGTTGTATTTCACGCCTTTACGTATCCCAATAAATCCCCATCACACGGACAAACACAATGTCTGTATTATCAATAATGTATATATAAGGCCCCCTTCCCCTCCCACCTAATCGAAGGCATATACGGTGACTCCTCCGAAAAATGTCAAAAGACATTTATGTGTGAAATGTTTGTCTCCCCTTTATTATAACTTTTTCATGCATCGTTACCATCAAGGCTCAGTATAAAATTAAGCATTGTAAAAATGAAAAATGATTGAACTTTGTGGTGCTTACTGCTGTTCCTTGTTCTTCATTCAATTTTGCATAAATATCCTATTTCTCAATAAACTATACATTAAAAGGGTGGCTCTTTTTGAAGTGGATTTCTGTTATTAAAAGTTAATCTCTGGCCTGCAGTATCAACCAAATAAACTGTATTTGTAAAGCCCTTTTCAGTTCTGCCTCACATAGGTTAAAAATAACTAAACTGAGAGAAAAAGGTTATATACATGAATTAAAGTTATTTATGAGGAATGGCTGAAACAGTTGTGGGGTTTAATAAAGAAACTGCATTAAACATTTTTTTTTGGAGCCGAGGATTTCGGCATATCTGTTTGAGAGATTGGTTTCTAAATCTGGCTTACTGAATAAAACATAGAAAGTCCGCTATTAACATCCTTAAAGCAAACAGTCAGCTTCACCGTGATAGCATGTTAAAATTCATCGCGTTTAAATAAAAATAAACAAAAGTAAATTGTAACAATATGGTTCTAATTCATCCTGAGTAATTTAACCTTTTTCCTACTAGGTTTCTAAACATTGAACTCATTTGCTCAGGATTCCAAAGTGTGTATAACCAATAAATCAGTTTTTCCTCACTAATCTCTAATTTTCTATCTTAAATGCAGTAACGATGTAAGAAAAACCAGTCTAGTTTTTTTTTAAAAAATGAAATATTTCTTCAAAGGAGCAGCTAAAATGTTCTTTCTTATTATTCTTCTGATAATTTAAGTCTCACACTATTACACCCCAAAAGTTTTTTCTTTTAATATCTCACCTTTTATTTATATATGTCTCTTACAGACGTTCAATTTCTCCCTCTAAAGAATTGTCAAGGTCTTTTCTTAGCTAAAAGCATTAACTGAGTAGGTCAGTAATACGGGGCTGCTAAGAGCAAAATGGATTTAACTATAGGATGTAAGAATGTATAGACATTTTTAGATGATACTTTTCCACTTCATATTTTTATTTTTAGGTCTCATGTTTAGCTTGATTTCTATATGTTATGCTGCTAATGCTCAATAATTCCCCAATTCTCGGATGAATAAAGTACATCATCTCTTATTTGAGTTTGTCTAAATGAATTGATGCCCTGTGAAAACAGGGCTTTCGCTGTATAATGAAAATTTATTATAGGCACACCATCAATTTGTTCCTGGTGTACTTTTAATACACGTAACTGCCGTATGCATGTATCAGTTAAATAAAATCAGCTAACGTTCTTACAGTGTGAAAGACCTTAATTTTAAATACATTAATGATGAAACTATATAAAATATACTATATAAAAATGATTTCAGTGTTCAGTTTTTTGTCACTGTTGTTAAATCTGACTATGCCATATCTGACTATACTATACCAAACCGTTAATGCTATAAAATAGTAACTTGGGTGACATTCGTAAAACGGGGCTCGTAAACAACTCAGCAGGTTTTTAACCACTGAAATTAGACCCCTTATAAACTTCATACTATCCATATTCTTTACCCAACACAGATTCAAAGTCCATCCATTTTCTGATCCGCTTAATCCCTCAGGGCGTGGCGGGGGTTGCTGGTGCCTATCTCCAGCGTTCACTGGGCGAGAGGTGGGGTACACCCTGGACAGGTCGCCAGTCTGTCGCAGGGCAACACAGAGACAGACAGGACAGACAACCATTCACGCACAAGGACAGTTTAGAGAGGCCAATTAACCTAACAGTCATGTTTTTGGACTGTGGGAGGAAGCCGGAGTAGATTCAAAGTCAGATAAGCAATAAAATATTTTTCTGCAAGATTACCCTAAAGGAGTAATAACCGGTGGGTTTTTATAGCATATATGCCATAAAGTGAAACACACACACACACCCTGACCTATTTGACACCTTAGCCCATAGCCCAGAAAAAAGTGAATGCCTCATTTTACATTCAAGTCCTCACTTTACTAGTAAAATTAGCAAAATTATTTGTCGCTCAGCTGCAAGTACAGGGACGTTAAAGTTACTATCCACACTTGTATTGTATGTTGGGTTCTTACAACTACAAAATACAACTTTAGAAAGAAAAAAAAAAGACTCAGGTTTTCAGGTTTTAATTTGATATTTTTCCATAAATCGACATACGATATAATTTTACTAACACTATCAATCTGGCAGAAGCCCTACATGAACGTAGGCCGGCTGAGGCCTATTCATTTGTTGTCATTAAGCGTGAACTGCACTGATTTTTCCTCAATCCGGCGCTGCTCTGACAAGACGGTGAATAATTAACAGTCCTGGGGGATTGTGATCCCTTTCATCCGTACTTCAGAGCATAAACGCTGAAAATATGCTAACTTTACAGGTTAAAATCTCTTAAAAAGTCAGGAAATTGCTATAGTTGGCATATCTGTGGTGAAGCTCAAAGTGGACGTTCAAGTTTCATTTGATTAAACATTTACGCCAAAGATTTGTAGATTTTATCAAAGCGGTTGAATGCAAACTCTATAAAACAGCGGCATTCACAGAGGGTTGCTGGGTCTAGTTGTGTTTGTAAACTAGATGAAAACTAAGAGAAACTTCCATCCTCCACAAAACTCCACCTTTAGTTCAGGGTTCATCCTTAAAACTCTGCCTTCCTACCAGGGGTCCGTTTCTACCCACTTTTAGCCATTTAGCCCCGGATCTCTCAGCGGAGATCTAGCTTTAGGGGTTTTACAACACTGGTTTAGCTGTTAGAGAGTCTGGTGTTCCGCGGTTGCCTTTGATTTCACAACAAAATCCAACAATTTTGTGTTTGTCAGCAGTTTTGTCGAGTAAAAGAGGACGTTCAGACAATTACTGCCATCATTCAACAAGAAAAAGCCACTTCCAAACCGGCTGATTTGGCCTAAGCTTCCCCCAACTAAATATGACCCCGGATAGAAAGCCCCAACCTTCTCTAGTCGTACACAAAAACTGGGACACTCTCGTGAAGCCATTGCTAAACCGCAGCTTGCATGATTACACGACTGTATAAGTCCAAGCTAATTTGCTGTCACTTTTCCAAGTTCTGGAAGGTGGTCCAAATGGTTACCCTAAAATGAAAGGAAACTGGTTATGTTGTCCAAAGTCAACCCGGAAACCACTAAGGTTCAAGATTATCATAGAGTGGAAGATGATGAAACACAAACGGCACCGTCCACAATGAGGTGAGTTTAAGTTGAAATGGGGAGGATGAGGACCGAGAAGCCAAGGCGCCTTTCCTCTTTCAGGAGGAGTGAATGCTGCAAGTTGTGACTTGATGCTATCTGCTGGCTTTCCTTAGATAGGAGACCTTTTGACCATCATTTGAGGTTTCAAGGCCTAGATTCCCAATTTGACAACACAGAAGTTGGCGTTTCAAATTAAATGTCCGACCCAAATTAAAATTGAGACACGGAGATATTAACATGGCTTAAACGAAAAACATCTTAGGCTTGTTAAAAATGATTGGAAATGGGGATAAACTGCACATAAAGGCTTTTCGTTCGGAGCATAATGATGGAGTACAGTAAACCAGGGACGTTGGGGTTGTATTCAGAGTTACACCATTAAATTGCACTAAGCTTGTAGTTGACAGCTGTAGAGCCTCCGAGGTTCGCCTCCAAGCTGAGGCAAACCTCAGAGGGACGGTTCAACCTGAAAAATGGACAAAGGATATGATAAAACAAATATGACCATGATGTAAACAACAGAATGTGATTTGCAAACTGGGGCAGTGTGTTCTGTAAACAAAAATGCAAAAATGAGGGCAGCTTCAGATCTGAACGGTTAAAATCAGTGTTGTATAAAGTACTGAACTCTCGGAGTCGAGTAAAAGTATAGGTACCTCTCCAATATATGACTTTAGTAAAAGTCCAAGTCACTGACTGAAATGTTACTTGAGTAAAAGTCTTAAAGTATCTGAAATGTCTTGTACTTACGTATGAAATTTACTGTAAAAATACAAGTACTCAAGTAATCTAATAAAAAGTATAAGTAAGAAGTAAAACAAAGCAAATGTAGTCTGAATGACATTTTTAGATTTTAGTAAACTTTGAAAGTCAAATTCACTTGAAATAATATAAACAGCCAAGTGCAGGAGAAATTTAAAGCAAGTTTAGACAGACTCTCTGCTATTAGATGCTTTACCTATACCACAAGGTTAATTTAACCTGCCCTACCACTGAACCAGCTTCTTATCCTGACTTTGTCGCAGTCAATCAGTAGGTGGGGTCAAAACACTTGCGTGCGTGAGTCTCTCTTTTTGTAACGAGTAACTAAACCAAACATTGAAAATGTATTGGAGTAAAAGTATTAAGTTCAGAAATATAGTGAAGTAAAAGTTATCAAAAAATGTTATACTTCAGAAAAGTATAAAGTACTCCAAAATATACTTAAGTACAGTAGTGAAGTATTTTTACTTCGTTACTATACAACACTGGTTAAAATTGTAATTCTAATGTTGTTTTGGACACTGTTCTCGATGCTGAATTCCGGGGGTAGAGAGACACTAGAAGTTCATAAATTTAAAATCATGGCTAGTGTTGATAAATACTTATGAGTCAAGTCACTTTAAAAAAGTAGAGATTTGGAACGTTGTATATATTTAAAAGCATTAATAACTGAATTTGCATTGCCAATGGGACCATAAAGAAAACAAAAGTCTGAAATAAGATAATAACCTATGTATCAATGAGACAAATTGTGCTCCTTGGGAGACATTTTGCTTGGTATTTTGGTTATTTCTTTGTTAAAGTTTTAATTTGCTTTTATTTTTTGTATCCCCGGTGATTAACTACATTCAAGGTAGTTCTGAAAAATAAATTTAAAGACGGAGATGTTTCTCTGAGTGATAGCCTGTCAGTTTAGGCTGACGACCGTGTCCTGGTAAGGGTATGCCCCTCTCTTTCCGATTTCAATTGAACAATAAGCTTTGTGTTGACTAGAATTTTGTAATTTAGCAATTTCTTTTTATCTTGGAGTATCAGGTCCTGAATACAAATGCAGTCCACAGTTTTCAGATTTACATTCGAAAACCACTTTTAAAACCACAGATTTTCTTTTCTATCCACATTACAATTATGCACTACTTTGTACGAGTCAATGTCATGAAATACCAATGAAATACACTGACGTTTGTGATCATAATTTGACAAAATGCAAAACAGTTCAAGTAGTATGAATACCTTTGCATCCATTGTACATTTCTTTTTATATATGGTTCTTGCTTATCCAAATTGCCTTTGCCTCTTATAACTTTCAATTTGTAAATTCCTTTTGAGACAATCGCAAAATAAAAATCCAGAGGTGATTTTTCAGGGTTATCTGCCTTTAGAAATAACACTGTAAAAGATATGAGATGGCAGAGTAAGCTTATTCTTCATTTGCACATAAGTGCTTGTGGCCTTAGTAATACCAGACCTATGCTACCTTCCATCTTTACTCAGAAGTCAAATGTCTGATTTTTACAGATAGAGGAGAGGAGTTAACTGGGGTAATTTAAATGTCTGATCCAGACGCCTTTAAGGGGCCTTTATTTGGAGGTTTCCCGGGCACATCCTACACTGCAAATCCGACCTTTATGACATATTATATATTGAAAGAGTCTTTAGACCCCATTTAAAGTGTGACACTGGCCAGATCAGACTAACACTGAAAATACTGGTGGGCTGGAAAACTAACCCAGCATCCTGTACGCACCATGCCCACTGTGAAACATGGTGGTGGCAGCTTTTCCACATAGTTTTTTTCTGCCTTTCTCTGTCTTGAATCCCAACGATCTCAATCTGTTGCAATGCAACACAAACTCGGAATGATGAGTGTGTAAACATCTGCCATTTTCTTCCTCTGCAAATAGGTGTTCTTGCCTATTCTTATACAGCTTTGATTCGTTTTGTATTGTTCACACTACTTCTACGTTTGCTAGTTGTATTGCCAAAGCAAATTCCTCGTAAAATACGAATTAGCAACAAATCTCACTCAGACTCTGCTCTGTGACACAGATGACCGGCGTTAGTTCAAAGTTAGTTTTTTTAATAATTTCAGATGAAGCTCAGGTGTTCAGATGTTGTCACATGCTCAACACGTATTGTGCTCTTTACATATAAATGTTTGCAAGGTAAAATACTTGATGACGATAACTGGTCATTCAAACTTGCTTAAAATAAGAGTTACGGTATTGTAAAATACAATATATACAATAATTTCCTATTTGTTCACGCTTCTGTGTGCATTTCTTCAGTCAAGTTGTGTCCAGTTAAGTTGGCTTTGAATGTAGAGTTTATCATCTGTATTAAAATTGTTGTTTCATACATCTAGCTTTAAATTCCAGTGATTCTTGCTTGGAAGGTGGTTTCATTATTTATTTCTTTTTTCCAACTGTAACTAAAAAGAGTGAAATACTTACATTACTTTATACAAAAACACAAAATGTGTTTCCGTTGCTGCTTGTTATGTATTCAGATTTGAGGTCTTGCTTTTGTGTACGACTAGAGAAGGCTGGGGCTTTCTATCCGGGGTCATATTTAGTTGGGGGGAGCTTAGGCCAAATCAGCCGGTTTGGAAGTGGCTTTTTCTTGTTGAATGATGGCAGTAATTGTCTGAACGTCCTCTTTTACTCGACAAAACTGCTGACAAACACAAAATTGTTGGATTTTGTTGTGAAATCAAAGGCAACCGCGGAACACCAGACTCTCTAACAGCTAAACCAGTGTTGTAAAACCCCTAAAGCTAGATCTCCGCTGCAGGATCCGGGGCTAAATGGCTAAAAGTGGGTAGAAACGGACCCCTGGTAGGAAGGCAGAGTTTTAAGGATGAACCCTGAACTAAAGGTGGAGTTTTGTGGAGGATGGAAGTTTCTCTTAGTTTTCATCTAGTTTACAAACACAACTAGACCCAGCAACCCTCTGTGAATGCCGCTGTTTTATAGAGTTTGCATTCAACCGCTTTGATAAAATCTACAAATCTTTGGCGTAAATGTTTAATCAAATGAAGCTTGAACGTCCACTTTGAGCTTCACCACAGATATGCCAACTATAGCAATCTTCTGACTTTTTAAGAGATTTTAACCTGTAAAGTTAGCATATTTTCAGCGTTTATGCTCTGAAGTACGGATGAAAGGGATCACAATCCCCCAGGACTGTTAATTATTCACCGTCTTGTCAGAGCAGCGCCGGATTGAGGAAAAATCAGTGCAGTTCACGCTTAATGACAACAAATGAATAGGCCTCAGCCGGCCTACGTTCATGTAGGGCTTCTGCCAGATTGATAGTGTTAGTAAAATTATATCGTATGTCGATTTATGGAAAAATATCAAATTAAAACCTGAAAACCTGAGTCTTTTTTTTTTCTTTCTAAAGTTGTATTTTGTAGTTGTAAGAACCCAACATACAATACAAGTGTGGATAGTAACTTTAACGTCCCTGTACTTGCAGCTGAGCGACAAATAATTTTGCTAATTTTACTAGTAAAGTGAGGACTTGAATGTAAAATGAGGCACTCACTTTTTTCTGGGCTATGGGCTAAGGTGTCAAATAGGTCAGGGTGTGTGTTTCACTTTATGGCATATATGCTATAAAAACCCACCGGTTATTACTCCTTTAGGGTAATCTTGCAGAAAAATATTTTATTGCTTATCTGACTTTGAATCTACTCCGGCTTCCTCCCACAGTCCAAAAACATGACTGTTAGGTTAATTGGCCTCTCTAAATTGTCCTTGTGCGTGAATGGTTGTCTGTCCTGTCTGTCTCTGTGTTGCCCTGCGACAGACTGGCGACCTGTCCAGGGTGTACCCCACCTCTCGCCCAGTGAACGCTGGAGATAGGCACCAGCAACCCCCGCCACGCCCTGAGGGATTAAGCGGATCAGAAAATGGATGGACTTTGAATCTGTGTTGGGTAAAGAATATGGATAGTATGAATATATATAGTATAGTTTATAAGGGGTCTAATTTCAGTGGTTAAAAACCTGCTGAGTTGTTTACGAGCCCCGTTTTACGAATGTCACCCAAGTTACTATTTTATAGCATTAACGGTTTGGTATAGTATAGTCAGATATGGCATAGTCAGATTTAACAACAGTGACAAAAAAAATTTATGCATCTTTTTGTGCAGTGTTTCTTATCATATAGCCTTTACTTTGTGACATTTTACATAAAAATTTAATCAATACATTATAAAACTTTCAATTAAATTACTCAAATAACTTTTCAGACTACACTGAAATCATTTTTATATAGTATATTTTATATAGTTTCATCATTAATGTATTTAAAATTAAGGTCTTTCACACTGTAAGAACGTTAGCTGATTTTATTTAACTGATACATGCATACGGCAGTTACGTGTATTAAAAGTACACCAGGAACAAATTGATGGTGTGCCTATAATAAATTTTCATTATACAGCGAAAGCCCTGTTTTCACAGGGCATCAATTCATTTAGACAAACTCAAATAAGAGATGATGTACTTTATTCATCCGAGAATTGGGGAATTATTGAGCATTAGCAGCATAACATATAGAAATCAAGCTAAACATGAGACCTAAAAATAAAAATATGAAGTGGAAAAGTATCATCTAAAAATGTCTATACATTCTTACATCCTATAGTTAAATCCATTTTGCTCTTAGCAGCCCCATATTACTGACCTACTCAGTTAATGCTTTTAGCTAAGAAAAGACCTTGACAATTCTTTAGAGGGAGAAATTGAACGTCTGTAAGAGACTATGGGTTTACCAACATATATAAATAAAAGGTGAGATATTAAAAGAAAAAACTTTTGGGGTGTAATAGTGTGAGACTTAAATTATCAGAAGAATAATAAGAAAGAACATTTTAGCTGCTCCTTTGAAGAAATATTTCATTTTTTTTTAAAAAACTAGACTGGTTTTTCTTACATCGTTACTGCATTTAAGATAGAAAATTAGAGATTAGTGAGGAAAAACTGATTTATTGGTTATACACACTTGGGAATCCTGAGCAAAAGAGTTCAATGTTTAGAAACCTAGTAGGAAAAAGGTTAAATTAGTCAGGATGAATTAGAACCATATTGTTACAATTTACTTTTGTTTATTTTTATTTAAACGCGATGAATTTTAACATGCTATCACGGTGAAGCTGACTGTTTGCTTTAAGGATGTTAATAGCGGACTTTCTATGTTTTATTCAGTAAGCCAGATTTAGAAACCAATCTCTCAAACAGATATGCCGAAATCCTCGGCTCCAAAAAAAAATAAAAAATGTTTAATGCAGTTTCTTTATTAAACCCCACAACTGTTTCAGCCATTCCTCATAAATAACTTTAATTCATGTATATAACCTTTTTCTCTCAGTTTAGTTATTTTTAACCTATGTGAGGCAGAACTGAAAAGGGCTTTACAAATACAGTTTATTTGGTTGATACTGCAGGCCAGAGATTAACTTTTAATAACAGAAATCCACTTCAAAAAGAGCCACCCTTTTAATGTATAGTTTATTGAGAAATAGGATATTTATGCAAAATTGAATGAAGAACAAGGAACAGCAGTAAGCACCATAAAGTTCAATCATTTTTACAATGCTTAATTTTATACTGAGCCTTGATGGTAACGATGCATGAAAAAGTTATAATAAAGGGGAGACAAACATTTCACACATAAATGTCTTTTGACATTTTTCGGAGGAGTCCCCGTATATGCCTTCGATTAGGTGGGAGGGGAAGGGGGCCTTATATATACATTATTGATAATACAGACATTGTGTTTGTCCGTGTGATGGGGATTTATTAGGATACGTAAAGGCGTGAAATACAACATCCTGTCGATTTTTTATGACAGGGTGTCAGCTCTTTATGAATAGTAAGCTTAATAACGAGAGACAGAGACATTTTTGTGTTGAGGGGGATTTTTTTAGGATACGTAAAGGCGTGACTTGATGCACGCTGTCGATTTTTTATGACAGGGTGTCCGCTATTTATGAATACTAAGCATGATAGCGCGAGGGTTGTAGAGAAAGACACAGTTTTTGTGTTGAGGGGTCAGATGATTGAGAGAAAGCGAGATCTTCCCCCTTGTGTCTCCTCCCGCCTGGCGTTTCGAACAAGTTGAGTATTATTTTAACTGCTTACTGACCGAGTGAACTTATGACCCTCAAACTGACAGTGACCTGTAGAGTGTATGGACTTATTATGTTCTAAGCTGCACTGGTAAGCAGTCAGTAAGTGAGGTTAAACGCTTGCTGTTTACAGGGAGAGCTGAGGGGTTGGATTCTGGCTGAGCGAGCAGAGTTTGCACGAAAAATGTTTTTTTTTTTTTTTTTTTTTTTTACAGATTCCGGATGGGGAAGCTTATGCGTCTAAACGCTTTATATAGTTTTATTTTTAATCTTTATTTTGAAACTTTAAGTATACAGAGTCTGACTGCTTTTACGGCTGAAACAAAGACTGATTTCCCCCCACCTTAAAGATTGGGTGTGTGTAACGGAATTAAATCATTCAAAATAACTTTAAATAATCATAATAATACTAATAAAAAGATTGGGTATGTATACCGGAGTTAAATAATTCAAAATAACTTTAAATGATTACAATAATATTACTAAAAAAGGTTGGGTATGCATAACGGAATTAAATAATTACAATAATATCAATGATAGTAGTAATAATATTATTAATGATAAGAATATAAATGAAAATAATAATAATACAATTAAAAAAGAATAATTAATTAATATAATTAGTTTAAAGTGCGGGTCACGTGGGGGGGGTGTTACATGAGGGTTACGAGCAGGGTCACGTGACGGTCATGTGAGAGGGGTCACCTAAAGCTCAATTAAAAAGGGGCGTGGTTTGATACGATTTGATACGGGTCATTAATCATCCATCAATCAAAAAGTGACAGAACATATACTCATATGTCTCTGCTGTTCACCGAATTTCACTGTCATCATGCCCTCTGTTGTGCCATATCACCGCCATGATGAATAATTGATGTCAGATTGAATTCTGAACAGTAGTATGGAGAAGGTAACAAAGGGAATTCCACCCTGCTGCAAACATGAGACCCTCAGCCACAAAGGAGAGATAGTCAGCAAGGACGGCCCCCCTCTCTCAGCAGAGTGCTTCTGTAAACACCCCACAGATAAAAGGTCAGAGTGCTTCTGACCACCTCCTCTTCAGACTCTTCACTTCAGACTCCAAGCTGCTCAGATGACCACCACTTCTCTCTTGGGCTCCTGAGGAGAGGGGGGGTAGCCTTCCCCTGAACAATGAGGCCCTGGCCGGGCCTGACCGACGCACCATCCAGCACCTGGGAGAAAACTCTCGTCGCCCGGGGGACATGTCCAGGCAAATCAGAGTTAAGTCTGCTGTCTTAACCTCTGCGTAGCAGGAGGCAGAAATCCTGCCACGCCAAAAACAGCTTCGTTTATTTTTGTCAGCCTTTACAGGAAAGCGAAACCCAGATGGAGCTGAAAAGCCGGCAGAAGGACCCGCTGTCGAATGCTGAGGAGAACCTGCTTAAATCGGACTGCACCCAGGTCAGAGATTGGGCGGAGACCAGGCCTCCGATTCCTCTATATGCAGCTGCAGAGCTAAACGCTAGCCTGCCAAGAACAAACCAACAACTTTCCTGCTTTCCAGTGCTCCTTCCTTGAATGGCCAAAGTGGACAGAACTCACACGAGGCAAAAGACAGGTCTGGGCAGAGAGCTGAGGGAGAAGTTAAATGGTTCGTATGGAAATGTCTTGTAAATCGTTTGGACACATGGTTGCTTTAAAACAAAGTGCTAACGGGATAGCTCATTGCTAGCATTAGGTACCATGTCATTGTCGAGTGTGTTTTAATGGTTATAACAAAGGTTATCTCCACAAGGGTTTCATACATTGATGGGACATTAATGTTTACGTTATCCAGCCCATTCATTATGACTAAAATAAAACCAATGTTTTATTTGTTAGCGCCGAAGGTCCGCTAGCCAAAATGCTATTAGCTTCTGTTAACATCCGGTTCCGGACATTCAAAAGGAGCTTGTTTTAAAGCATAAAGCTTAACCGTTCTGCTCGGCCATCCTTCGATGGTGCTATGAGCCTTATTCCCACATTAATATCGAATATCAATGTCGGTTTAAAGGCAATTTTGATAACTTTAGACTTTAACCGATTTAGCGACCGGTCGCTACAGCGACCCCTAGCGCCCAGAGGTAGAATCGCATTAATAAGATCAGCCGTTCATAGGTTTAAAGGATTTTACTGAGCAAATCAGTCTTTAGAATATTATTTACTCAAAATAATGTTCTGGTTAACTTGGGCTTTGCATTGTAAATGGATTGAAACACATGCCAAATGTTTTTTTAACTCCATTCCATGCTTTTTGGAATCAGTTGCAGTGAACAAGGATTCACTGAATTATTAGGCCCGAGCAGCTAAGCGCTGCGAAGGCCTATTGTATCTGTAGTGTTAATTATTATTATTAGGCCCGAGCAGCTAAGCGCTGCGAAGGCCTATTGTATCTGTAGTGTTAATTAGGCCCGAGCAGCGAAGCGCTGCGAAGGCCTATTGTTTCTGTGTTGTTTCTTATTATTATTATTATTATTATTAGGCCCGAGCAGCTAAGCGCTGCGAAGGCCTATTGTATCTGTAGTGTTAATTAGGCCCGAGCAGCTAAGCGCTGCGAAGGCCTATTGTATCTGTAGTGTTAATTATTATTAGGCCCGAGCAGCTAAGCGCTGCGAAGGCCTATTGTATCTGTAGTGTTAATTATTATTATTAGGCCCGAGCAGCTAAGCGCTGCGAAGGCCTATTGTATCTGTAGTGTTAATTATTATTATTATTAGGCCCGAGCAGCGAAGCGCTGCGAAGGCCTATTGTTTCTGTGTTGTTTCTTATTATTATTATTATTAGGCCCGAGCAGCTAAGCGCTGCGAAGGCCTATTGTAACTGCAGATTTTATTATTATTATTATTATTAGGCCCGAGCAGCTAAGCGCTGCGAAGGCCTATTGTAACTGCAGATTTTATTATTATTATTAGGCCCGAGCAGCTAAGCGCTGCGAAGGCCTATTGTAACTGCAGATTTTATTATTATTATTATTATTATTTATTCTTGGGACTTTTGAAACGGCTTTTTGGAGGCCTAAACATGCATGAAAACTCACCAAACTTTGCCCAAAATTGTCCCCCGTGAGAAATCGCATGATTTTAGTGTAATTGAAAACGGGCGTGGCAAACCTGCTCAACAGCGCCAACTAGAGTGAGTTGGGCCAAACCGTAACACGTAGAAAGCTGAAATTTTTTACCTTGGTAGGTTTTTTAAAATTATGAAAAAAAGTCTCTTGGGGGTATGCTCTAAAACCCACAGGAAGTCTGCTATTTTGGGTCAAAGGGTAAAATATTGGCCGTTTTTGCCTCAAACTTTAACGAACTAGTCCTAGGCATTTTAACCTATTACTTTCAAATTTTTTCAGCATGCAGTTAAGACATTGACGTTTAAAAGTTATCAAAGGTTTTATGAAATATGCATATTTGCCTGAGCTGTCGCATTGCAAAAATCAGGTTTGTGGAAAACCATTAAAAACGCATTAAATCAGTAAGCCCCAAGCCATGCTTTGTCTGAGAATTATGAAACTCGGTAAGTGCATGTAACTTCATAGGCCCTACAAAAAAGCCTCTTGAAGCAATGGGCTACCTCCTACAGGAAATCATTCATTTCTCATCAAAGATGTCATTTTCCCATATTTTTGGGGGTTACATTTGAATAAACTACTCCTAAACCGTTACACTTATGGCATTCAAAGTTACTCCAAAAAATTCCTCACACATAGAGGATCAAAAGTTATCAAAAACATTTTTGCTACGTCCAACCATATTTTTTTGACAATTATTTATAACATGAATTGTGTTTTGAAGGAAAAAACATTTATTATTTCCAACACTAGATGGCAGCACACCCAAATGTTTGGGCGTCATCTGTAAGTCACGGTACATATTTTACCAAACCATTTATACACATTCGTCCAAAAGTGGAAGCAGCTTTAAAATATCTTTAGCTGGCCTTTAAAAGAAATACGATTTTAATCTTTAATCCTATATGTAGGAGCGCAAATGCATTGATTGGGTAATTAGCGTTCATGTCTTTTTAAGGGGGGAACTTTTCTTTGATAGGTAGGTTTTCCACCCGGAAGGGGAAAACAGTTTTTGACCGCAAAAAGATAAATACAAGCAAGCAAGTCTGCTTTATGTGTTGTCTGGAGATGTGTTCATGTATGATGGACATTTGATATGCAAAGAGGAAAATAAATGGACGAAGCGTTCAACATGCCCTGACGACTCGGACTCTAATTCATCCCAAAAAGGTAACAATAAGCGCGTCAACTCTATTACCCCGATGCAGCACCTCAGTGGCTTAAAGTATTGGCTTGGCCGCTACAAAACCAGTCAAAAACTGTTTGTGCATCTTCACGAACTGTGCATAAGTAAAGATACGTGTTTCTGCATGGTTGATGGTGGTGATTGCGCAAGATAAGACTGGGCTGGAGGTTACGTGTTTGGAGTGGAGCATCAGCTGATCGAACTCAGCTCACCTGAGGTGACGTCGGACAGGATAGACATCGGTGAGGACGCAGTTGATCCGCTCGGCGCTGG